>CM062572.1:60402570-61602570 GCA_031468815.1 Morus bassanus
GCACGGAACAGTGGGGAAAAAAAAATCTAGACACCAAAGAGTCAACAGAGAGGCAGAGGCAGAGGGAGCCCGGCTCCGAGCGGAGCCCGCACCCTGTTTGCTGCAAACAAACTGCAGCCCTGCGGTGGGGCCGGCCGGGGCAAGGGGGCCCGGGCAGAGATAACCAAGCGATGGGAAGTTAATTAATTGCATTAAACTATTGACTAACTACCTAGCTCGATCGTAATTCATTTAGAGAATATTAAAATCTGAGGAACAATAATAAAATTGATGCCGATTCCCAGCGGAAGGAGATGGCCGGCAAATTGGATACTTTTCTTAATCTGGCGTAAATAATAACATGTCTGTTCCCACTCCCTCTCAGGCCAATTCCCCTATCATTTATTCCAGGCTCAAAAGCCTGCTTCCATAATTGATATCAGTTACTCAATGAGTGCTTCTTGCATTTGTTCTCGTTATCCATTACAATTACAAAGTTCAGCCCGGGCGGCCGGGAGGGGTTCGGCCCGGGCTGGGGGCGGGATGCCAAGCCCCGGCCCCTCCCGGGGACACGGATCCGGAGCGGGGTGAGGGAAGGGGGGGGGGGGACAGTGGCATTGCTCTGCCAGGCTCCGGGACAGCCGGCTCGCCCCCCCCGCCCCGGGAAGCGGCTCTGGGTGCGGAGCTCCCCCGGCCCAGCTCCCCGCTTCCCCCGGCTTCGCTCGGCGCAGATATTACTATTTCGTTATTTATTCACTTATTTATTCATTTATAAAGTGTTTACTTAGCTCGGTGCAGATGTAACATCTCATTTACAGGTTGGCCCCGGGGCAGAGAAACAATTGGCAACAGAGGAGGGAAGGAAAAAAAAAAAAAAAAAAACCCACAAAAAAAACTCGGGAGAATAAAGAGGGGGCGAGGAGGGAAGGGGAGCTGCCGCCTGCGGCGGGGGAGCCCGCCCGGCTTCCCCCGGCCCGGCCCGAGGGTGGGGGCCGCCGGGGCAGCGCTGCCCCGGGGAAACTGAGGCACGGGGGGCCTGGAGGGGTGAGGAGTGGGTGTGCCTCCCGGGAGGGCGCGGGGTGTCGGCGGGGAGAAGCCGACCTTCGCTGCGGGCGCCCGTCGGGGATGAGGATGGTCCCCACCGGGAAGAGCGGCACCACATCGCCCGCCTTCCTCCCTCCTGCCGGGCAGCGGTCTTCCTCACCGCGGCGCGCACGGCCTTGCGGCCTGGGCACCGGCGGAGCGCGCCGTGGTTTTCCAGCGGGCTTTTGAGGGGAATTCACGCTTTTTCCGCCGCTTCCCGAGGCAGCAGCAGGACTAGCGCGGGTCGGGGGGGGGGCGGAACTTGCCGGAGGCGGGGATCGAACCTGTGACCCACGGGGGTCGGTGCCCCCCCGGGCGGGCCCGGGGGCGACGGGCCCGGGCGGGGGCGGCCCTGGCAGCCCCGCCACATCCCTTCACACGGGCGCTGACGGGCGGCAGCTGCTGATTGTTTAAACGAGGAGGCAGTTGCTTAGCAACCCATAGGAGGCTCATTACCGAAGCCACAGTGATTAACAAAAAAGGGTATGAAAGTAAAATGGATTAATTATTTAATTAACTAATTGATGATCAACTTCTTTTTAATTATTCACTTAATTAAAGAAGTGTAACTACAACACTGCCCTTATCAAGTCTGTTGATATACTGACAAGATTTCAAAGACAAAAAGAAGAAGAAAGGAAAAAAAAAAATATCTTCCCTGCTATGGGCGCCGCAGATCTGAACCAGGAGCCGCATGCTACATCTCGGGACTCCCCTCCCCGGAGTTCAGACTTGGCCCCGAAACTTTCTTATAAGAGGCTGGGGCGAGAGCCTCCATCCCAGAAGAAGCAGCACCATTGCTACGAGTTATATCTGTTTCCTGCTGCCACTCTGCAGAGCATAAATTCAACCGGGATGTGCTCTAAGGAAGAGTTATGGAGGCCTTGCTGCCTCTTAAATCCGGGTTGATCTTTTCCTCTTAACTAGACGATGGTTCAGCTGCATCTGGTCAGACCCAGCCAGAGAGTTATGGATGGCTGCAAACTTCTCTGTGCCTATTTCCCAGGCCAAGCTAAGCCTGGAGTTGAAGGAGCCTTCCTAGGGGTGACTGAAGTATGCAAAGGGACTGGGGACATCCCAGCCTGGCGTCTGTGGTCAGAGGAGAGGGGTGAGCATCAGGGTGTCAAAGCAACCCCAGCACTTCTGTGTGTGATGTATAAGAGCCCTGGCTTTCCTAGGCAGGGGGTCCTGGCAGCAGGGACCACGGGGAAGGAGAGCAGGGAGTCCTGCCCAGGGTAGCCCTGGTGCCCTGCAGAGATCCCTGCCTGCTCGGGGATCCCTCTTCCCAAGTTGTGCTCGGAGTCAACAATAACACGTAAGTGATTTTGCTTTCCGAAGGATTTATCTTCTTCGCTCTGCCCAGCAAGTGTCTTGCTCACCCTGTATTGCACTAATTTTATTTCTGTTTTTTTCAAAGTAAACAGTGTAGCTTGTCGAAAACGTTCACCTCTCTTGATTAATTTACCCCTAATGATAAAGATGGCTCTGCAATCAGCAGGTAAATGTGGGGAATGAAATCCGCCTGGTTTTCCCTGTTAGCATGGCTGATGAGGGAGAGGGGGCTGGTGCCGAGCCGAGGGGAGGATGGTGCTGCAGGGACTCAATCGATTCTATTTACCCGTCCATGGTGTGATTGGATTTATTGTCAGTGTGAAGAAGACAAACTGATCACTTCTGCTCAGTGCAGTATTGGCAGGTCCAAGATCTGCTGAAGGAAGGGAAACTTGGAAGAGTTTGGCTTGGGTTTTTTTAACCCTTGTCTGAAATGTTCCTCGTCTGTGCACGGGGCCCCTGGAGCTCACACAAAGAAACCTCATTCCCCACAGTCACCCACAGGTGTCGAAGCCGTTGTCACTCCATGCTAGGAAGGAAGGGCTGGAGGTAGCAGGACACGGCGGGTTGGTACAGCTGTGCAGAGCCCTGGTATCTCAGCAGTGCAAACCAGGAGCGCTCTGTGGTCACAAGGATGGGACCATCGGTGGCCATGGCGCCTTCATGGTAGCATCAGGCTGGGTGCTGAGGTGGTTTCCTCAGGAGACACTGGGAAGTCACTGGAGATGTTGGAAGGTGGAAATAGGGAGGAAAAGAGCTCTCCTGTCCTCACTGAAGGGGAAAAATCTCCTTGTGCCAGGCAGGGAGGCAGAAAGGCAGGCAGGTCTGTCTGCGATGAGACAGTATAAGGATGGACAAGGCAGTCTAAATTCTCTGTCACCAGTTCCCTGTGTCTCCATCGGGTTTTAAAAGCATAAACCAAACCTTCCCCTCCATTTAAATCATGTACCTAATCCCCTAACTCTCTTAATTAAGCAGAGGGAAGTTTAAATTGTTCTGACCATCTTTGGGGGGATTATATATTTCAGTCATCATTATGGTATGGCTATTTGTGATACCACAAGATAGATAGGTATATCCGTTGTATAATCAGGCATACAAATTACAATCTCCCCAAAGACATTTAATAACAATTTAAAATACTGACTACTGGACGTAGGGCATCGGCAGATTAGGAATGAATGTGAACTGGGGGTTTGTTCAAGGACTCCAGATGCTTTGCACTACAAGCCTCTGTCCTGCAGTTCTCCCTCCCGGTGTTGGGACCAGCACCAGTGAGGAGGAAGGGGCTCCCATCCCTGGGGTCCTTCCCATATGGCAGCATCTTGTGTGGGTGCATCGCCCTGTCCGCAGACAGAGCTCAGGGTGAGCTGGATGTGGATGTGCTGGGTCCCAAGAGCATCTCCATCCTCCCAACCAGCTTCCATTCCTCGGGATGCTGTGAGGGTCTCATTACCTCCACTGGAAGCTGTTGGATGTGCATCCGAGGGGCAGGATGTGGTCTGATGCTGTCTAATTTTCTTGGAGCTGTACACGGGGGTCCCTACTGACATTAGTGGGAGTGCTGAAGCATATCGAGAGACGAGGAGATGCTATGAGCGCTCGCTCTCACAGCTAAACTGCTCAGGGGTGTCTCTGTAACTGTGAAATCAGGCCTTTTGAAAGCATGGATTATTGAGTGGGTAGATCTAGCCAGCTCCTTTAGGGCCATTAGTCCTCATAAGCACTTGGTTATTTTACACTGAAAACATACAGGGGAGATTATATCATTTTTAGGGTAGGGGGGAGAAGAAGGAACAATTTTTCTGTTTCTTAGGAGTAAGTGAAAATAACTGCTCAAAACCTACTAAACCAAAAAGAGACACATGTCTAAGAAATAAAACCACATTCTGACTTGACAGCAGTAGCATTGCAGGATAGATTCTAACTCAGTGAATTTTTGTAGGCTGGATTTGGATGGCAAAGAACTTAAAACCTTATGCTTTAAGTGGAAGGACAGGACACAAAAATCTTTAAATCTGTGCCAGGGAAACATTATAAAACCAAATAATGGGCATCGTCCTTTGCAGAAAGGCCAGTCCAGCTGAAAAACTGATTTCTTGTTCTGTTTTTAAGCAACAACATGGAGGTCATGTCTTCTGCTTCATCAAATAAGCAGAAACATTATTGTTGTTTGCATTGTGCCTTTGGTATAGACAGCAAACGCTGTGTAACAGCTGAGGAGCATCTCTCTCCCTCGTTGTATGAGGGGGTGCAGGGTTTCCACCGCCCAATTGCAACAGGGGAGAACCAGGAGAGATTTGGGTCTAAGTCAGAGCACCCAAAGGCAGCAAAGGGAGCTGGGTGTGGGAAGGGCTGATGGCTTTGCTTGTTAGCAGCAGCACAGAAAACTTACATTCTTGTTCGATAATACTACAATTGTGCAGAAAACAGCTAAACAGTTGTCTAACACAGCAAGGGATCTTGCTGATGATCAACGTCGCAGGAGAAATCGTTCCCTCAATGTGTCCCCAGTTCCTTATCTAGCTTCCAGAGTTGCAGTTTTTACAGGGTTTTGGTATGGTTTTTCTAACACCTTATTGCAGCGTGACCCTCTTGCCAGCTCCTGGCAGCCCCGTGCTGGCGGCTTTGAAATGCCCTCGAAAGGACAGATGCCCCTGGGGCTCCTGCCAGTGATGGGGCTGGGAGGCTGCTCTGCGTGGTCCCCAGCCCCGGTATGTGGGCTGTCACTGGGGGTCGAAGACTGTTCAGTCCTGGGAAATGCTAAAAAGCCCAGATACAGGGGCTGATGGCTAAGCACACCCCTGGGATGAATTCAGCAGGCACCTGCAGGTGGGGATTGATAATCTTTATCCAATGTGGCAGTTCAAAGTGTTTTTATAGGGTGTCACCCAGACTTGGCTTTAATGGGAGGGAAAGGGCCCAGGCTCAGACTCTTTATTAGGAAAGGAGACCAAATGCAGTCCCTACAGTTGTCCCGAGGATCCCAGATTTGTCCTCTCCTTCATGATGATAACTGAGCCTGGTCTTTATTTTTCTGGAGGAGGACTTCACACCAGACCTTTCTCTCTGTGAGCAGGATGTTGCGTTTGGTCTGGTGTTAGAGAAATTGCTGTTCTACAGTGCTCCTTGCCCTCAGAGAGAAAGCACCAGGACTGGAGGAACCAGGTCGGTGCCTACAGGGGATCAAATGCCCTGGTGATGGGCACATTACACGCTGACCTTGCCCGCTTGGGAACGATTCAGGGCTTGTTGGTGTCAGCTAAGCTGGCTCAGACGCTGGGTCTCCAGTGCAGCCGTGCCCTCTCGCTCTCTGGCTTTAAATTACCTTCAGCTTTCCTATTAATGTGGGCTCATCTTCCCGCCTTAGGAACCTCTACATCAAAGCCATGCCGGGGAAAATACACCACTAACTTTTTTAAATGATCCTAGGTGTTGTGATTATAGGATCTGGCAACTACTTTTCTGGAGCTTGTGAACTTCTTGAAAAATCTCTAGGGAGTTTCTCTCTGGGGGAACTTTATATTTTCTTGCTGATTTTTAAAAGTCTACTGTTAACACTGCACGAGATTTTTTTTTTTGAAGTACCAAACTCTTGATGGATGCTGGGTTTGTAGGAGCTGTAAATGTAAATTGTTTTTCCTCTGGCCACTTGTGTTTTATTTGAAACGTACGAAATCTGAGTGTCTAGTTCCTGCGAGCTGGCCTAGAGAACAGCAGCACTCCCAAGTAGTTTGTCTCCTATCAAATGGCATTAATAATTTAGTCTCTAATTAAAAGTGAGGTCAAACAATGAAAAATGACTGAGCTAAATGGTTACGCTGTGATGTATTAAAGTGACTGGTGGGTTTTAATGGATGGAAAGAGCATTGTTGTTTGTTTATGTACAAAACACTTTCAGTCAAAGACTGTAGAAGTCCCGAGGAAATGTATTTAACTAAAATCTTTTACAGGTTACTAAGTCAATGTCTTGAACAGACAATTTTTACACACCTTTTATTTCCTTCAAATTGTTCAGCTACCTGTAAAACAGCTTCTCTTAATGATGAGGGGAGAAAAAAAACCCACTTTGATGTCTCTCAGGCTTGTTCATCAGTTAGTGTTAACACTCAGAAATATCTAAGGGGATCTAAGACATCATGGGAAAGGTATTTTGAAGGGAGCTTGGTTTTCTGTTCTGGAAGATGCTCTGGGTGCCTGTTCCCAGTACGCTTGGTGGCTGCTACTGCCCTGAGTGATTTTGGGAAGCACCTGTCATTAGTGTGATTACTTTATTTGTCAGCAGCCTTTGCCCAGAAGCTAAACCTGTACTGAACAGCACAGTGCTGCCCCAGCAGCCGAATTTCCAAAGAAAAATGGGAAACAGGGCAAGACGGCAGCCCTTGATGTGTGGTGAGTGAACCCGAGAGAAGGAGGACTCCGACCCTCATGGGAGCAGGTCCCAGGGATGAGGCATGGGCATGTAAGCCAGGATGTTGGACCCTCTGCCATGGCTCTTGCCAAAATCAGGGGTGCCCAGAGTCTCCAGCAAGGGCCCCAACCACCAGACCACCCTTCCCACCACACTGGTGGGGTGCACGTGGCGCTGCACCTTTCACAAGCCAAATTGTGCAATGTCATGTTAATGGGACAGACCCGACTTCATGGGAATGGGGAAAAGTGTCCTATTATGGGCATGAATGTATCATTTAGTAGGTACTCTGTGTCATTTAGCTGGAAGACTTATATTTCTGACCCCTAAGCCAGGGCAGTAAGGTCCTTGGATGGCAGGACCATAGAAATGTATGTGACTGTATGTCTGGGATGCTCCACTGGGGACCTTGGCTTCCATTGGCAGGGCTCCGGGGTCAAGGCATTGGCTCCCATATAGACCTGCTCTTACAATTATACAGATACCTTTACAGGAAGGCTAAGGAGAGGGTAACAATTCATCTTGAATATGATAGGTAAAACCAGGATCTTCCGTCACAGATCTGGACCCAGGGGTGTGATGTGCTGTTCAAGCACAACGGGAGAAAAGCTTCTGCTCATCAAGGCTATAACTGGAGGTAGGAATGAGTACAGACCCAAGAAGCCCACATTTCTTTACAGTACTAAAAAGTAAAATGGAAGTCCCTACTCCTAAATATTTAGCCTTTATTTATTGACATTTTTGGCTGGCAATCTTTATATAAAAAAGACAGGAAGTTGGAGTTTTGCACCTATTTCATTTAACACCACTTAACTCCTGGCACTGGCCCAATATGTCTCCATTAAGTGGAGACTTTGCAAAAATTGTCCCAATTAAGCAGCAGCATTGCGATTTGCTGTTGTTAAGCTAAACTGGTTCCCTGGGAGATGTCCTAATGAGGTATCCATCTTGATTAAGTGCAGACCCGTGAAGTGCTTCCCGATTAAAGGACAGAGTATGCATGTATATTATCCAAAATTAAAAAAAAAAAAAAAAATTTGTGGTACTTCTTCTGGGGCTCACCCCCCATGGACAGTGGCTGTGATTGCTTTGACATGGGAGGATGCTGACTAGACCCATCACAAGTGGTCATGGACTGCCAGCACCAGCGTTTGTATCCAGGTCTCCACATTCAGAGTACCTGAAGAAGAAGGTCCAGTGAGTGAGAGCCAAGCTAGATGCGGGTGTCATTCCTACATGTCCATACCACTTTTCCCACAGGTTGGTTGTGGACTTATGTTGGGGTCTTGTCAAAAATCCTTGTTCTCTCTGTGTTTCAGGCTACTTTTCTGAAACAGGGAGAAAAGCACTGGAGCTGAGGAGATAAGTGTATTACTGATAGGAAGGACTTGGATACCAGTTTTTTATATGGGCAAGCTGGGTGTGTGGCCATGGTGTCCCATGGGGAGACTGGAAGGGGGAAGACGCACCTTCCCTCGCTCCATCTCCCTGCTGTAGCTACAGACTGGTACTGAGATGCCCAACAGGAGGGCAGGAGGTGAGTTGCAGTGGGAAATTCCCACTGGTTTTAAGGAAAAAAACCCAAGCCCAACCCTTTCCCATGAGAGTGATGCGGCCCTGAGACTGCATCCCAGAGAGGCTGTAGAGTCTCCATCCTTGGGATTTTGAGAAACCTGGTCTAGGGTTGAAGTTAACCTTGCTTGGGGCAGGAGGTTGGATGAAGGACCTCCAGAGATCCCTGCCCATACAGGTCTCTTGGTGAAGCCATGCTTGCAGGGCTGGGGTTAACATGGGCTGTGGGGCTCCACCAACAGCTCCAACCCTCCAAGGCTGAACCAAGTCAGTGCAGAAATCACTCGTGGGTGTGAATTAGGAGGGGTGGGGGAAAAGGACATTGCTGTAAAACCCTGGCTGCAGTTTGGAGAAGAGAGAAACCACATGAGAGTGGGCTTCTCTAAGAAGTAAGAGCCTTGCTTCCTCCCTTCCAGTAACTTTCACTTTAGTTTAAACCAACAAATGTCCATTTGTCAAGTGTTAATATTCACCCAATGTCCAGAGGACATACCTTGAAAGTTATTTATAACAGGATTTTTTTTTTTCTTCCAAGGAAACAATGTTCTCATTCCATATTTCTTCTGTGCTACAGAATTACCAATCAACTGTTTTGGAGTAATTTTAAATACAATTATAAAGAATGTGATTAGGACAAATGCAAAAGAAGTTAAACATAATCAATTCCTCAGTGCTGCCTTGTGGTTTACATTTTAGTATCATTTAAGGGGATTTGTGCCAACCTTTTGTAGTAGATTAAAGGCAGATATTTTGTTTGTTACAATCAAACCTATGATTTCGGTTCTATAAATTTTTAAAATATTAATTATAGTTTGAAAAGTACACGGAGGTGAATACATTAACTAGTTTCCTGCTTAGATAGCAACTATTTGGTGTTTGGCATTAGATTAGCAAGGAGCAGGTTGGGAATTTTAATCCACCTTGTTAAGTTATTAAATTTTCTTTATTTACATACAGATCTTACTTTCATTAACATTGTAACAGGTGCTCATTAACAATTTATCATTTGCAAGGCAGAAACAAAAAGAGATTTTGCTACAAAGTTTTCTCTTCTGAGTGTCTCAATTATACTATGTAGCAAGGCTAAAACAATTATAAATATTGTTTTACAACAACATTCAAAACTTGGGCCCATGTGGAAAAATCAGTAATCTTTGAATAATTCACTGCTTGTAGTTTCACTCCGTATAGTTACATAAATAAAGCTTCTTTTCATTTTAAAAAGAGGGGTATTTTCTCTCTAAAATGTCTGCTACGTTAAAAGTATTTGGGTTCATGAAATGTATGGACCCGCTATTACATCCCACTTATTCACAACTTAAGCAAAGACTAATAGAATTTTAATATGATCTGTAATCACACTAAAAACTGTAGTTCAAAATTCCTGAGCATCACTTCAGTGGTATTGAATAGCCCTGGATCTAATTAGCATAATCATTTGCAGAGCCCTTGGAGTCCTATTTTCACAACCTTTTTACATTCTGAAAACGGGGGGTTTATCGTTTCTTTTCATTTTTTGGCATAAGAGAAGGACACGGCACAATTTCCTTCTCCTTCCTGCCTCCCCGCTCCCTCCTCCTTCCCCTCTGCTCCTCCCAGACTGCTTGTGCAGCACATACCATCCCCAGCAGGCACCTGCGGACCCACGGTGTGAACCCTGGCTTGGCTGCAATGCCCCAAAGCCTTGGAGACAGCTGGAGGCACTGGAAGCTTTACTCTTTCTCCTAAAAATAATGTGCTTTATATGCCTATCTCTCTTTTCAACATTGCCTTTTTCTTTTGGAAGGAGGTGAGCCTCCAGCAGGTCTTTCAGTGTGGCCGCCTCTTCCCCATCCCTGTATCTCCAGGAACTGCTCTTCTCTTGGCAGCCAAGGGCTTGTTCTCACAAGGTGGTTTGTTCTGGCAAGGCGTCTGAATAGCTGTGGTCTTGGCACCACTCTCTGTTTTACAGGATAGAGCCCTCATTTGAGCCTCTGTCATTTGCAAGGCTTCCAGCGATGTTGGTACATTTGTGATCTGTAACACAGGGGTGATTTAGAAGTGTTCCTTGGGCTTCCAGCTCTTGCTACACCCAGGAATTCAAAACCCAGTTTGGGATTACTTTTCATTCAATTGTCATCTGGGGTTGGTGCATAACTCTGGCTGCAATTAGCTCCTGCAGGGTCATGTTTTATGCCATGGAAAATAGCTTCGATGTTCTTAGAGCACATGGTGTGCTTCAGGATGACTCTTGCCTTGTTTGATGCTGACTGTGTGTGTGGCAAAAATAACCTTAATGCTCCGCTGGATATACTTTTGATCAGTTTAGGTAAGAAAAGATTATGGGGCCCTTACAACTCTTAAGCAGATCCAAGTTCTGATGCTTACTGTCCACTTCATAACTGTTGCTTATGCACTCTCCTAAGATGTGGTTGGGGAAGATGTTTCAATACAACTGGCACAGTTCATCTCAGTTTGACAAATCAGCACCCTAATCCCCTTCATTGTCATTTCTATGTCATTTCAAATAGTTTATACCAGAACTGGGAGACCTCAGTAGGCTCATTTGTCCTGCCAAGGCTCCCTTCATGAACCTTATCAGCAAGAACAAGAGGCAAGAAAGATTACCCCTGGAAAATCCAGTACCACCAGGATGGTTTGTGAGCAGTCGTGTCTAGTCACAAATGTGATCAAACTCTTTGGCTTCTCCTTCAAAATACGTTTTGTGTGTGTCCAGTTATCTTGGGTTTAAAGTTCATTTTGCCACTGGCAGTTTGTCTTTGCTTCTCACTGAAGCCTAGTGACTGCGTTTCAGTGTATTTCTGGACTGTCAGTTTATTCCAAGCTGTAAAGTGATTCTCTCTCTGTAATTTGAGGACCTCTATGGATTGAACATCAAAGAAGTCTGTGAGTCTCTCTCTGTCTTTCAAGACTGATTCCCACAATTAGAGTTTTCCTAAATCCTTTTTAATTTATCATTGCTTTCACAAATCCAAGCCACAAAGTGCTGGATTCCTGATTTGTTTTATTTCCTTGCTCTGTATGTCAAGGGTTGGGACAGTTGTTTCTGGCTTTAGTGTGGGCTGATTGCTTCTTTCCACATGTGGATTAACATGGTAGTGATTTGAGGAACCAGGTGTGAGAGGGCAGTCTGGGGTAGGTATATCTTGCAGGAGATTTGCTTTGAGAGACCTAAAGTTGCACCCTGGTTCTGTTGGTCCTCAGGATGTATACAGGGCAGGTAAGCATTTTAATGCTGTCTCAGCAAATCTCACCTCGTGTTCAATAAAGACTAGAAAAATATGGAGAAAGACCAAGTCCTAGTAGCTTTTCTCTGATCCTGAGTGAGACTATGTGTCCCCAGCCCTGATCTGTAGTGTACGTGAGGCATCCCAGAAGGACCCCCAGCTGGCATTGGTTATGGACATCACTTGCGCTCTGGCTCGAGGGATTTGTCCTGCTGGGTTTGCTGAGTGTGGTAACGTCATGCTGCAGGGTTAGCCCTGCCTGTGCTTCCTCCACGCCTTCCTCATCCTTACCTGCCTGCACCTGCAGCACTGGGAGCTCTTGCCTGCGCATGGATCCTATGCTATGGGACAGTAAATCTGCAAAAGCATTTTGTTTCAATAGACAGAGAAAATTAATGCCTAGAAGTGACTGTAAAAAGGGATACAAACAGAATACCTCCCTGCTTCTGCCGCTATTCTCTTCCTACCATCCATTTTGTAGCAGCTTTTGAATTGCTTCATTCTAACAAAATCTTTGCACAGCAAAGATGTCCTTGATTGTGTTATTTTAAAAAGTAATCTTCCCCACCCCTGAAAGTTTTTATCTACAGTGTTTTATATTTTCTCACTGACTTAAATAGCCTGGTCTCTCTCTTTCTCAAAGTAAAATAGACAGTGCCTTTATTTATCCTGTTGGTACTTTAAACTACAATAAGATAAATGGGCACAATTATAGATGTGTACCAGAATAGGAACATGTGTTCTAGCATATGTGATACTAACCTAAGCAGACATCTAAATGTACTTCTCAGATAACAAACATTACACACACATATTTATTAAACTCAGAAACAGCCTTTGCCATCCTTTTTAGATACTTTTAAACAGCTGGTGAACTGTCAAAATCACGTTAAATATTTTAGCAAATGAGTTAAATATTTTTAGTTGTTTCTGTGAAGGTAGTAAAAATTCAGGATGGAATAATCTAACCGCTTTTGTAGAATGCTTGAGGAAAAAACAGAGGATGATTTTATTTGGCTATAAGTTTTGAGCCAACTTTTCTTTTAAAGGAGTAGGCTAAGCTCTGCACCTGTGACCCAGTGAGCCATGCCATACACAACATCGCCTTTGCTGGCTTCAAACCCCTGCGATTTGCAATAGGGAAGACTGCTTGGACTCCCTCCCGCGGGATTTATTGCAGGTTAACACAGTGGATTAGATCATGGAAAGCTGGTAAATGTTTATTTATGGCACCTGGGTATTTATGATACTCTTCTGCTCCGCTCCTCAGTTCCTTCTTGAGAGACCTGGTCCCGAAAGCCCGGAGAGCGTCACATGCGTGACTTCAGCTGCGCAGATGTGTGTGGCCGCAGGGCCTTTCGGTGCTTCAAGGCAAGCTGGAAGCTCCAAATAGTGATGATTTATATCACTAAAAATCAGAAAGGATTTGCAAACCATCCGTTCTATTGCTACTTAAGTGCAACAGAGAAAATCCAGAGTGAAAAGGCACAGGCCAAGAGCCTTTTTATTTTTAATATACATAAAAAAGGTGAGTATTATAACATGTGAGTGGGAGATAATGACAGGTGAATAAAAAGAAAGACAGCGACATATCTAGCAAAGTGTCACATTGATAAATAAATGAACAAAGACAGGAGAATAAAAGGCTGTTATGAAATATATCAAATCTGATGTGATATGGATCGTGTTGTGGGAAGTTCAGTCTTCCTTTGCCGAGACAGGAGTCAAGGACAAACAGTTTGTCTGCGATTACGAGCTGTCCAGGCTAGTGAAATAAATACACCTGGAAGACGGCTCCATCCTTCCCTCCACCTGGCTTTCAGCACAGTGAGCACCCAGGAAGTTAACACGATGCAATTTATTTTGGATGGTGTTCCCTATGCAGAGCTATTACAAACTGCTTCTGAGTGGATTATGGGCTCTCACGCAAGACTAAGAAATACAGAAAGCATAGTTCAGGCCGCATCCTCACATATAGGGTGGGGGAAACAGAGCTGAAAGCCAAATGAGCGGGATAGTGTTTTGCTATATGGGAGGAATGATTGACTAAGCAGAAAGTGGGTGTTTTGGGGAGGAGCATGTGGCAGCTTGCTGGAGAGAGCAGGAGAAACAAGCCGTGGAGATGTGCTGAACCTTGAAAACGAATCTCAGCATCACAGAGAAGCTCATTAGAGAGTGGTGGATGCCCAGGAGATTTGGTCACTGCCAGACAGCAGCACCCACTTCACCATGCTGAGCAAAGCTAGCACAGAGACAGCAGGGGTGGGAGAGGGGCAATGCTGTGTTCCCTGGGCAGCAGTGACACTCAGGGGAAAGCCGCTGATTTGGAGGATGGTGATGGAGGCTATTAGCAGGTCAAACACTCCTGCTGAAAATTAGGGAACCAGTTTGGAGAGACCAGGCTCAAGTCCTGATTTTCCTCCCATGGAGAAAGCGATCGTCTCAGGACGTTAGCACAGGTCAGCCCAAGCGGTGGCCAGCCTGGGGCATCTGCTTCCCAGCTGGAACGTAAAACTGGTAGAACTCACCAAAGGGGCAACAGCAGAGAAAAATCCGACTGGGGATGTGCAATACTGCAATATTGAAGTAATTGGAGGTTACAGAGCTACCTGGAGAAGTAGGAATAAAGGATATCAAGAGGGACAGGTGGAGAGTCTTTGAGGGTGTCCTCAAGCCAGCCATGGCAGGGGCTGTGTTTGCAGATGAAGACGGTCAGCTGTCCTAGTGGGAACGTCTGTGAGCAAAGCCTCTCCCCAAGACATGCAGAGGAGAATGGCTGAGCAAACAGGAAAAGACATTTTTGCTACAGTGCTTTTTGAAGTCAAGGTGAATTTTTTCCCCAACATTGGGAATAATGAATTTACAGGAAATTGTCCAGGCAGAACTTGGTGCAAGACTTTTGAAGAACCACTCACAGGACAACAACAGCCGTCTCTGCAGTGATGGAAATGGATCCTAGAAAAACTCAGAAAAGCTGTGAGCTTTAAAGGCTTGGCAGGAACTGTGGGCAAGGAAGTTTTAAATTTTCCAAACCTGGTTTCCAGGGAGGATTTTCCTGTGTTGAACAAGACCCGCAATATCATAAACTGGTATTAATTGTATTAGTACTCCATCAATCAGCATTACTAAAAATCTTGTCCTTTTTTTTTTTTTTTTTTTTTGTTAAAGGGAAGATTTATAACAAATGCTGGCAGTGTTACAAACATGGGTCTGGTCTGCCAAGTGCTTCTGACAACAGGATTCCCGTTCATAGCTCACACTCCCGTGTCCGAGGAGGAGGTTTCGTTAGGAGACTTGGTAGAAAAATGTTTCTTTGTCTCTGTCAGCTCTACTTGCCAGCAATCACCGGGCAAGCAGCCTTCTCTATTAGGATTGCTTTCTGTGTCAAACACCTCATCATTAGAAAGTGAGGCTTGAATGTTATTCTTTAAGCCTTAGATCAACTGTGGAAGCTGAGATGTAATGGAAAAACCTGACGCTGGAAATTCTTGAGTCGTTATCACAATTTATACTTAAAAGAGCTCCAGTTTTATAGCAAAAAGAAAAAAAATCCATTCATTTTAATCATTGCAAAGCTTATTAAAAGGTTTTGAATATTATTTATTGCAATTCTGTACCAGTTCTAATTCACTCATTAATTCTATTCATCTTGAAACTAATTTTAAAGTTTCAAAATTTACCATAGCATTTTGAAAAGTTAAAGTAACTTTCAAGATGAATAGAATTAATGTTTTCTTTCCCTCCTTACAAACTGGTTTCACCTTCAAATACAAACCATGACCATACCGTGCTAATAGCTGCAAATGTATTCTCTGTTTAAGGTTTCAAAACCATTACTTGACAGCTGATGTGGAACATAATTTCACTGATACCAGTCTTGTTTTCAATGAGAAACGGTGCAGTCTCCTCCAGGAGTTGCAGCCTTCAATGCTTACTCCAAATACATTTCTACAGCCGAGGATGTGGAGTGAAGATTTTTTTTTCTGTTTCCTCCTGTATATTTTCTATTTGCTCTATTTTCCCTCTGACCAAAGACTCTTACAGGTCCGTAGAGTCTGACATAGCTGTTGCAAATTTTGAGCATTTGCTGTGTGGGGAACATCTGGTTCCTAAGAAAATGAAGTGTTATTTTTCTGAAGGCTGCAGGAGAATGTCTGGGTTTAATCCACCTGTGAAGGCTGCTTATTTTTTAAACTTCATACCAACACACAGGAGGTGGATGCTTCCTGGATCCCATGGCATAGCTGTGGCCTCAACATTGCCAGAACTGGCCTTAATTTCCTAAATTCTTCAGGTTACAAAAAGTTTCTCTCTTCCTTGCTAAGTTTCTACAGGGCCTGAAGGAGCAGGCATGGTTCTTTCTTTCATTGAGTGATCCCAAACTCCTTCCTGGACCAACGAAAATCTTGACAGAAAAAGAACCTGTTGAAACTTTGTGAACAGAGTGTTTTCAGTTTTGCATCACTGGGCAGCCTGCTGGGGCAAACCGAGCTGCGGCAGTGCCGTGGTGAAGGTAAATACCTTCTCACACTGAAGGCTTGCTGTTCTTTGTGGAGTGATTGTTTTCATCTGAAGATGCTAAAGGTCCTATGTATGAACCCAGTTTTCTGATAAACATCACACTGCCTTTCTTCTGGAAGTGAAATTATTTGCAGTAAGAGTTTCTGGAGCTTTGGGTGTTTTATTTTTATGTTCTGAAGTGATGATGTGTCTGTAGCAAAAAGGCAGCAAAAGCTTATTTCTGAGCAGCTTCAGGTGTGTACATGAACGGTCTAAGATGCATCAGTTATTTGGAAAAGTCTGCTGGTGAAACGTAACTGAGAAACTGTTCTCATTTTGGATTTTGTAAGATCATCGCTGTGTTCAAGTTTGGCTCTCATCCTTTGCTACAGCTACAGAGTGAAGAGGGGACATATATTGGGAACACAGAACTGGAGGAAGGTTCTTGGTGGGTGCATTTATAATTTGAAACCAACAGAGGCTGTATATGGGGTTTTTTTGAGAGTGAGTTTGAATTTGCACAGAACACTTCTAGTTTTCCAGAGGTTGACAGATACTGCTGAGGAAGGTTACCTTGGATGGATTAGGACACTTGGAAGTGCCAAGGAGACCCCTGTGCCATCCATAAACCACAAGGTCAAGCTAGATTTGGCCAAGCTTCCTCTCACATCCTGGGAAACACCCCTAGTCTTAGTGGGAAGCCAGGAAGAAGCAGTGGATAAGAGTGTGATTAAAAAGTCCAGTGCAAATATGGATGGGGTTCCCCAACACCCAAATCCTCCAGAAATTTGACACACAGCATACCCACAACTGGAGAGCAAGGTGACCCATCCTGGGCAAGGGTCTGCAACTGGTGAATGAAAAGTTCTCCTGGAAAACCTGCCTCTGTGAAAGGTCCCCTGGGCTCCTTTCACTGTATAGTGGCCACTTCTGCCATGGATATAATGTGGGTAGTTTGCTGGTTGAAACCTCTTCCTGAAGGAAACAGGGACAAACCCTGTTTCTCCTTGCGGTACTGGCCTGTTGGAGTGCTCAAAATGCATCGCAGCAAAGCATAACTCTTTTTTATGCTTGTGGTCACTTGCCTTGATTTTATATGTGGCGAGTCTGGCAGTGTGGAATATAGTGCAGGGGGCCCACGGTGGTGTCAGGGAAGGTGTCTGAGTGAAGCATTTTATGGCTTGGCTGGATTTATTTCCTAGCTGGAACATTTCCACCAGTTTCCTTTGGCTGTGCCTGAGGCTTCAGCTTGTGGTTTCCTTATTTTTCTTTCCCTTAAAACTACTGTCTCCACTTGGAGAAAGGCTGGAGCACAGGGAAGGATGCTGCTTTTGCGTTTTCTGCATGTTTGAGATGAAAGTTCCCATCGTTCCTCTTGCTCCATGTATGAACCTTGTCCAGGAGAGAAGTGGATGGGGCAGATTGCCTTTAGCACCAAGCTTAAGTGGATCCTGCTCAGCACCTGCCACAAAATTTGTTCCCAGGAGAGGAAATACAAGTCTAATGCAAGTGAGCACACCTGAGCTAGCTGAATCTCACTGGCAGAGAGACACAGGCTGGGAAGATATGGCAGAAGGGCTTCAGCAGGATGGAGGCTCCAGGTCAGTATCTCGGCTCCCCGGTGGGTTTCCCCTCCAGGTGCAGCCGACGATCAGGATCAGGAGTCCAGGTGGGGAAGGAACTCTCCATATCAGATGGGGCTTAGCCTCAAGTCTGACAAAGCTGCAATCCAACTAAGGGGGTAAAGGCTATTCCCCCCTAGGGGATAAAGATTTCTTCATTGTGCCAAAAGGTTTTTGTAGCTGATGGCTACACTGACCTTTTGGTTTTTCCCTGCCTAGCTGCCTTGCACACCACTGCAGTAGACATGGAGGCAGGCATCCGCAAGGAGGACTGATGTCACCTCTCCTGAATTTTCTAAGTCTAAATCTTGGTGTCATATTCAAAGGTCTGCTTCAACCCTAAAAATTTTTGTTGCAAAACTGATTTTAAGTGCGGTGTTTGTGATGGGAGTGCAGGAGCTGGCAGCCTCAGTAGCAGAAATGCTGCTGGATTGGGAAATGGGTCCCCAGCTTTATGCCTGATTGGGAAGTTTGAAAAAAAAATAAAAGGGATTATGATGCTGGTTGTCAAGCCAAAAACATGAGTGGTAATTCAGACATGAAGAAAGCTGTCATTGCATGGGGCAATATAAGGAAACTGGCCAGAGAAAGGAAGTGCTGTGTGTTCAAGGTAACTCAGGGAAGAGCCTTAGAGTGACTTTCAGGCATCTGCCAGGTCAAGAAAAGCTACCAACTGACTTCCAGAAGTCTTGGATGGGGTCCAGAGTTAAATCAGTGTCTGATCCCTAAGCTGCTGGGTGGCTGAGGAGGGCTTCATGATTTGGGATGGCCTTTGCAGTTTAAAGGGTTGGCATTGAGGTGTAAATGTAGTTTAGCTGGATGATGCATTTCCTATTTCAGTGTCTTATTTCAATTACAAACACCGGCTTAATACAACTATTACCAAACTGAAGCCTTTAAAATTCAAGGGAAAAAAGTTTCCAAAAGTAATGAATTGATCTGTCAGACTGACCGTCCAACATATCAGTCATAAGCCAAAAGGCAGAATAACCTGAACCTCCAGATCTGTATCTCCAAATGCACGATAACAACAACTGCCTAATTCCCTTTAAAAAGCAGCAACAGGAAATAAGACTTGACTTTTGGTGAGAAGTCAGTTGGAGTTACTTGGCTTGTACCACAGGAAAATGGGATTGAGAAGACAGAAATGTAAGGTTTGGGAGACTGAGCTGCTAGATAAACTTATATTGGATTTGTGCTTCTTTCTGTTTAAGAAATGTGGCCCTTATCATGCCACTGGTTTTTAAGCAAAGCTCTCCATTGATTTCAGAGGGGTATCCTGCCCAAAAATCAATGGCAGGAGATGCCCCCGTGTGTTTACCTACTCTGATTTGGTTATTGATTATTAATAACTTTAGAGATACTAACAAGCAAAAATTTCAGGACAGCGGTTCTGCAAATTTAAGTCAGGAATTCCCTGGGAAAGCTCGCATGGCACTGCCTAAATACCTCATTTTGCAGTAACCATCCCCCAAAATGCAAATTGTTCTGGTCTTCAGGTGAACAGGTACATTTTTTTTTTCCCCTGAGCGACCACTATCCATCAGAAAATTGGGAGTGGGAAGGGTGCAGGGCAGGCTGATTCTGCAAAGCTGCCTGCTAAAGCCCTGATTACTGTTATCAAGCAAAGAAGCAGTCCAGTTTAAGCTGCTAAGGTTTCTGACGAGCAACAGGTTATAATGAAGGAAGGCAGAGGAATGCATGAACGAGCTACTATAGACTCTGGTAAGGAGCGGATTACACTGAAGGTATGTTCCAGGGAAGAGACTGCATATTTTAGAGCAAGGCAGCAAATGGGCTTAAAAATAATCTGAATCTTCCCCCCCCCCCCGCCCTTCCTCCCAACCCAACAAAGATAGTGTAAGATGCTTGTGGAGGGCAGGTCAGCACATCAAACAGGCTCTGCTCGTGCTGCTGGGAGCAGTGAGGGGAGGATCCTGCCTGCCCTGGGCGAGTTGGTGAAGTTAAAATGCGTGCCCTTATTAAGCTGGTCCTGGCGGTGTGAGGGTGTCTGGCTGTGCATCTGCCCAGCATCTCTCCCAGATATGTCATAATTTACCTGCTCCTTGGCCTTGCTGCATTTTCTGGTTGCAGTGGATGTTCTCAGCAGCGCTCTGGTCATTGCAAGACCCTGAATAAGCCAAAGGAAAGTGTTTTGGACACTCCTCTCCTTTTCAGGGTTTGCTGGAAACTTACTGTGAGGTAAAGCTAAAGACGAGGTTTATAACATAGTGGCTGCTTAGGGGTAGCCGCCCACGGGAGGGCTCTTTCTCTGGGGTAAATGTAGGGCGGTTTCCCCTGCAGCAGTTGGGTAAGCCACTTTGTATCTACAGCAAGGCAAAACTGGTGCATGAGTGTGGGGTGGGATTACCATGACTGCAGCTGAAATCCCATTTTAGCTGGAGGTGTCTGTCCTAGCAGCTACAGTCTAGGAATCAGTTTGGTTTATGGCACAGTGAAAAGCCTCCAAATGGGTCAAAATCCAGGAGGAAGGCAGATTTTTTTCTCCTCTTACACCATGAGAGTGATTGTAGCAATGTCAAGATACACCCTTTACTAGCCAGAGATAAGGCAGTGCCCTTTACTGTCTGAAGATTGTGCAGGGCTTGTGCTCTTGTCAAATGGAAGAGGGATGCAACATCCCTCTCTCCGCCAAGCCTTTGAGCAGGCACTGATACGTTTATAAACGGCATGTGATAAGCTCTAAAAATGCCACTTTGAAATTGAACCCAGAGAAGTGTGAACCATCTCAAACAAAAGTGATTCACCTTGGTCACTTGACAAGTGCAGAAGGAATTTCTGACAACGGGAAGAAAACCGAGACAACACAAACCTGCTGGGCTCCCCAGAAGCTCAGGTGGGGAAGGAGCGCTCCTGGTCCCCACTGTCCCTGCAGAGCCTTTGCTCCTGCATTGGCTGTTTCCCTCGCTAATGGGGAGGATGACTCTGAGCAGGTAGTAGCGCTCAGGATGCATCAGCAGTGTCCAGGGCAAGGCACAAGATCTGGCAGCCGGCTCTGCAGCCATGACTTGCTAGGCTCTGCCTGCTATCAATTCCCCTGCACCGGGCATCCCTGTGCTGCATGTTCCTCGCTTGCCACAGACGAGCAGGTGAGAAGTGCCCTGTACACAAACTGTCACAGGCGTGCTGAAAGCAGATTCCTTGTGAATTAGACAGAAGTTTCAGCTCTGCTGCGACTCCGGTTATCGCTGGTATTGAGTACGGACTGTCGCAGCCTGGAGAACCAGGATTTTAATACACTCTATGCATGGTGTCACCCTACTGGAAAGAGGCTCATCAGAACATGGCATGTCAGTTGTCACTTCACTGGGAGCAGATGAAACCCTATTATCAGTACACCGTCTACAGGCTTCCGCTGCATCAGAAAACAGCTCGTCAGTGCAGTGTGTACAAAGATGTCACTGGTTTCTGTTGAACTACACACAGGCTGTTACTGCAGCGGGGAGCTGTGTGATTAGTACAAAACGTAGGCCAGAGGGTGAGGGAGCAGCCTGGGACTAGGCTGGGGGCTTTGCTGGGAACATCTTATATGTGTACGAGGCAGGTAGCAAAGGGTGGAGGGGAATGGGACAATTGCCCAAAGACCAGGGTCTGGTTTGCCTCTTTTGTGCCAGAGTAGGGCTGCTAAGCCTGGACAAACTAGACTAGAGGCTGAAGAAGGCCAGAGACATCCCAAAACGCTGCTCTATGGGGTTGTGGTGTTGCTAGTGAGAACAGGGTTTGGCCCGTGCCATGCAAGGAGGAGAAACATGGTCCAAGGTCTGAGACTTGCTGGGCCATTGCTCCTGCTAACCCCACCAGCAACAGCTCAGTCTGGTGCTGGCACCAAATTCCTTGCTCCGAGAGTAAGCAGCCCAGAGTCTCTGGAAAGCATCGCTCTGTAGCAAAGCCTGCCTGATTTCTGCAGCCCACCCTCTGCAGCTGTTTTCCTTCCTGTCTGCCCCACTTCTCACCCAGCACCACTTGGCTAATTTCTTGAGCGGGATACACTAATCTTGTGTTTCTCTGATAGTTACTTTCCCCAAAGCTGTCTTGGAAACCCAGGTGCTTCCCCCCCTTCTTTCCCCAGATCAGGGAAAAGAGATGGCGAACAGCTTTCTCTTGATTGTGTCGATGGGAGATGATTTTCAAGGTGAAATTTCTAGTTCAGTTGAGTCACTTTCATTCAAGGCAATGAGCAAAATGTCACCCCCACACTGAACCACACTCAATGTGCTGTTCTCCTATTGCATTTAAATTTACTCCACTTTTCCTTTCTGACACCTGTTTAAATCAATATCTTCCTCTCCAGGTCGTGGGCAGAATGTGCCTGGTCTCTCCGCACAGCGCTTCTCAAATCCACTAAAATCAACACAATAATTGAAATATTTTCAAGCTGATTACACCGCTGCCTGAGGCTAGGCTGGTTGCTAAGGGTAAGCTCCCTGGTTGCTAGGGGGAGTAAATCATCTTGCATTATTTGATTTTTGTTATAGATATGAAACCGCTACTCCCTCGATTAAATGTCTCTCAGTCTAACACCTATGGGACCTGGGGAAAGAGAAAAGAAAAGCAGCAACCTTGACCCTGTCAAATAAATATCTCTAACTTTTCCTGTCCTCCGGCTTCCAAACCAAACCTGTCTACTGATTTTTTTTTTTAATTTTTTTTTTTAACCTGACTTTAAATAACAAAGCTGTGGGGACAAGCAGATGAAGAGAGGAAGAACTGTCTGTTCCATTAGAGGATCTCTCAGCTTGGCTAAACACTCTCTATTTACTCCAAACACAGCATGATGGGGAGCTACAAGGATCTAATAGCCTTGAAGATGTAGAATTGCACCAATTACAGTTCCTATTCAGCCCACGGCTCACGAGGCACCAGCTGAAATAGCAGGGCCAAATCCTGCTCCTAGATCTGCAGAGCACAAATCTGGAGCATCTCCATTGCAGAGAAGGATTTCTTCAAATTTCTTATGATTGTACAGGAGCAGAGTCCTGTTGGACACCATGGAGGTGAGGTGTTCAGGAGCATAAAGGTGCAGGGATATTTGTTGGTGGAGCAGGAGCTCCTGATGCATTATTAATAGGAAAGCAGTATGTGGGGCAAATCCCTGTGCCACAGACATTTTAAAGAGCCTCAGCTCCTCCTGGGGTTTCATTATTCTCTTAGTGTAACCAGCTCCTGGGTAAAGGTATTATCGCTGTAGGGTCCCCTCCAAAAATGCTCAGAAATTAATGTGACCCAGTAAATCTGTTGCAATCCACTTGCAGGGCCAGAGGTACAAGAGCCTCTTCTGCTGTTTGGATTGGAAACAAACAGCAGCCCAGGGTGTTTCTGGAGCAAAAGTTTACAGAGGGGACCTGACTTGGTAATGAAGTCTGTTTCCACCGCTAAAATGTCCTCTTAATCCTCACTTGGCCTCCCCTGCACTGGCCAAAAATCCACCTCCTTAAGTGAGACAATTGAGGTACAAAAATGTAGTTCAGCTATTTGCCTGATGTTCTGCAACCACTC
This sequence comes from Morus bassanus, assembly GCA_031468815.1. Taxonomy (NCBI): domain Eukaryota; kingdom Metazoa; phylum Chordata; class Aves; order Suliformes; family Sulidae; genus Morus; species Morus bassanus. The sequence goes on from CM062572.1 coordinate 60,425,814, forward strand.
TAGGCCCCATCTGACACCTTTCCCCGCCAAATGCTTTGACATTACCCAGGGAGGAATGTGCAGCAGAGCCCTAGCTCCTTGCCCATTGCAACAGGCTGTGTTGCTCCCTCACTGAACCTATTTCTCAAAGGGCAGGTGTAATCTGAAAGGGACAGGTATGATCTCTATGTAAATGTTGTAAATCCTTTAGTTGCAACTATGTGCAACAGCAATATCTCCTCTGCCCTGTCGCTTCATCCCTCAGCTAGAAATAGGGATGAAAATGCTGTAAAGTAGGTGATGTCAAGAGCTTCAAAAGCTGTTGATGAAATAGGTGCAAAAAGAGAGGCCTTAGTGTCCTCACTGCAAACCCTGACAAATGAGAGGCTGGTGGTAAACAGCATCATTAGCACAAATGAGCCAGGCCAGGCTTAGCCCAGCACCAGCTATGGAGAGCATCCTGGTGTTAAACAGCACGTTTGACTCTGCTGTTCCCTCTGAGCCATGCCAATTGCAGTAGTACTTTTTGGGGTTATTGGTCAATGCGTGTGGAAACACACAGGACACAGTGGAGTGGGATCATCAGGAAACCCTTGTAAGCCTGGAGGATACACTTCTTCCAGCCTGACTTTCTGTTCATGTCCTTGTTTCCCAAAGTTTGCAGGCAGGATTCCTCCACAGGGCACCCACGTCTGTGCCACACATTTAGTGGGAAGTGCCTGCAGCATTAAGAGCATTGCAATCTAAATGATCAATTGTTTAATATATTGCAAGCTGGTACCCCTCTTGGATGTGCCATGTAACAAATGGAGCCGGCTGAGATCTCACAGTAGCGAGCTCCTTGCTTGATTTTTAGCCAGCAAGTGCCGCTGGTTTGAGCTTATAAATACAGCCCGGTGCTGACACCACCTCCTCTGGCAGCTGCCTCGCTGGTCCTGGGTTTGATGCTAGACTTCGGAGAGCTGCTGAAGGATGGGAGCAAACCAGTCTGGACATCTGAGAGGGGAGGTCAATGCCACACGGGGCAGCTCCTACCCACAGCCCCGCTGAGCCACGGGGATCAGAGAGGGGCAGCCTGGGATACCCTGGGACAGGGGAAATGCAGGTGTGTAACAGGGATCAGGGCAGATGGTTAATCAAAGCTGTTACATATTTTTATCAGATGTGTGAAGACTTGAAGTAAAACCAAAAGTGTGTAACTCAATGGAAATGTTCCATACCTGACATGTAACGAACACACTCACAGGATATGGTGTAGTGTTTCACTTACGCACTTAACTTACTTAAAAATCCATATTAAGTATTATTTCTATTTCAATATTGTACAGGTCACACTTATGTTAAGGTTCCATTTATAAATAGTTTATAAAGATTAATAGATATTTTAATCAATAGCTAATCAATAGTTTAGTGACGGGAAAGCCCAGCAGAGGGAATTGCCCCAAGGGTTGCAGGCGTTTTGCTCTGTTTTGGTGATGTTTGACCCTTGTTCTGGACTGAGACTGAGGACTGGTGCTGTTGATAGCAGTGGGATGCAGCACTTATCCCGTCACTGGTGATAGGTACAACCATGGTCATGGGGGCTCTGGGCTGGGCTCTGAGTAACCCACATCACTACCAGGGGGGCTCGTTGGGGGATACAGCCCCACTTCTTCCGCCCTAAACTCCTGAGAGGGAAGTGGCTGATGAGGTCTTGGCTGTGGTACGGGGTCCAGCAACTCTGTGGGTCTGTGGGGCCAAGTGGTCCTTTCTGAGCATCTCATCCCCCACTGGAATTTCTGGGAGGGATCTGTATTCTGTACAGGGGGAATATATTTTCTTGAAACATAGTTATAAATTTTTAAAAGATTCTTCTGAGAAATAATTCTGTATTTTTTAATACTTTTTTTTGTCATACACTTTAAAGACTCATACCCACATGGGCACTAGAAGGAAAATCTAATTATATATTTTAAAAGAATACAGTCAATTCAAAGGAAGACAAATATTAATGTTATATAAATTGATTGGTCAGAGGTTTCCAAAGCAGAGAGATACGTGCCCATTCCTACTGAATTTCAGGAGGAGCTGGGTGTCTAATTCCCTTATGGGCCAAACTCCTGTGAAAAGGCTCCAGAACACCCCCTGTAATTGAACATTCAGTGACTTCTTCCTGAGTTCTTCTTTATGTACCATCACCCTGGTAATGCTCAAATGACTAAACAAGACCTCAGGTCCTTGACGACCCTGGTAACTTAAGTGAAGCCATTTAGCAAAGCCCAGAGACAACTCCTCTGCCTCCAAAACCTTCTCTGCACATGAGTCTTTGAAGAACTTTTTCATTTTTAATAGCCAGAAATATCTGCCTGCTAAACTTTAACTACAACTGTACCCAAAGCCCGTCTGTCTAGCAGCAGGTGGGCTAGTGAGAGTCACAGTCCTGCTGGGATACAGCCAGCTGTTCCCAGGAATGAATCTCAAGTAAATTAACAAACACCACACAAACCTGTCAATTGAATCATTCTTGATTACTGTAAATGCTGGGCTACCCGTTAAGGAGTTTCTCTCTCCGTGCAGAGGGCGTTTCTTTATGTACTGTGTGTGTAACCGGGGCAGTGACACCCCATCCTCCAGATGGGGTACCCATGGAGGTGGCCATCTCAGACCAATGAGTTTGAAGTGGTGGAGAGGTCCAAGGTGGTTTCCTCACATCTCTGAAGGTTCTGTAAACTTTCAAAGGGCTCATGAGCTATATGGGCATAGGTCAGAGCATCCATCATCCCATACCAGGCACATCTGCCTCTTTTTCCTTTTGGAGGCTTCTCCTTGGCACCTGTGTGGCCACCAAGTGGATCAAAATCCCATAGACCCTCCAGAACATCCCCACGTGCACCAGCCATTTTCCACTTGGCAGGAGGATACTAAGGGGAGAACATCACCTCTGTAGAGATGAGAGAGCTGGAAACACGTTGTGTTGAAGGCAGGAAAGCTTCTGATACCAGATAACAGCAGTTTACAGAGGCTTGTAGACATCGTATAATAATCAGGGTGCTGGGTGAGAAGCAGGTGGTCTTGGCTGAAGATCTGTCCACCCAGTGTTTGTTTTTGTGCTTGAGCTTTGATGGTGCATCTAAGCCTACTGTGCAAAATTACAGACCTCCTTTCACGGGTGGAATGGCAGCCAAATCCCTGACTGGCAGCAAAGCCATGGCAAAATTCAGCTGGGGCTGTCTGCCTGCACTGCCTGTGGGTGATGGGTGTCCTGGAGTGAGGGTGTGGGAGAGCCAGAGATGACCAAGCTGCTGAGCAGCAAAGAAATGGGGGTTGAAGGGCCAATTGAGTGAGAGCGGGTGGTGGAGAAACACGGAGGACAGGGCTGGAGGCTGCTGACTGCTGCCAATAACAACGACTTGGAAACAACAGAAGGGAAGGCAAAAACACATTAAAGAAGGGAGAAAATGGACTGTCAAGGGATAACAGACTGAGCAAAGTGAGGATGTGGTCTGGGAAAAGCTGGAGGGGACACCGCAGGGAGGGAAGGGTATGGCTGCAAGGCACTTGAGGGTAGAGGATGGAGGAGACACCAAAAAGACTGTGCTGGCCACAGAGCAAGAGCTTTGGGTGTCACTGTCACCTTTCCCTGGTTGAGCAGTGGCCTGGCCAGCAGCTGACACTCCTTCCTTGTGCTGTATGAAACTTGGTCCATCGCCTGCAGCCATCAGTGTGAGCTGGGGGCAGCAGCTTGGACCTGTGGAGAGGAGTATTGGGTCGCTGTATAAGACACCACTTATATCTTCAGAAGGATCTGACTGTTGGCAGTTTTTGAACTACAAATAGCCTTAAAACTGGTTAACCACCTTGTGTTGGTGGTGTTTGTTCAATGTCCCTGTTTGTTCTTCTAGCTGGTGATGGAAAAGAGCAAGGAGGAGCAGCGTGGCATCGCCTTGATCCCATGCAGCAGACCCCATTGGGATAAACCAAGGTCCTCCCGTGGAGGAAACATCCTGCTTTGTGCAGCATGTCAGACACCTGGGCAGAGCCTGGAGCCTGCACGGGGCTGGGGGCCACCCCTCGCCTCCTGTCCACAGGACTAGTTTTGCAGGAGGGTTGTTGCATTGTACATTGCAGCGGGGGGATGGGTGGCAAAAAGTGAAGGCATCAGCGGGACATGCCTGCGACATGTGCAAAGCTCTTGGTGCCTGTCCCCAGATGGTCTCCAGGCCTGATCCTTTGCCAGGTCTCCGTAGGGAGTTTCGGCGCTGGTGCTGGTTCGTTCAGCTTTGGGCAGCCTGGGAATATGAGCTTTGACACATTCCTAATTGACAATTGAACCTCAATTTAAATCCATGCAAGTCAGCAGACTTAGCACCAGGCTTCTGCTTGCGTGAGAACACAGTCCAAACAGCACTGATGTCAAGGACTTGCAACCAGAGCAGTTCCTGCTGACTTCAGGGAGAGCAGAATTAGTCCCAGGATGGAGGATTTTGCTTGGAAGGGCGTGTGGGAGAGGGAGCATGGTTGTAACGTTACCAGTGGTAAATCTCTGTCTATCTGGATATTAGCAATGTGTTTCCCCAGCTGTGTCAGTGTATGTGTTTGTGTATACAGGCTCAATTTATGTCATTTTGTAAGCAGATAAGTGTTTGTGCCAGACTCTGTGTGATTTTGTGAAAGGCGTGCTTACATGTTTGGATAGATTTAATAACAGCATGCATGTGCGTGTGTTTATATTTAGACAGGCTCATGGGAAAGGCTCAGCACACAGGGAACAGCATCGGGATGGCCTGGCTGGGGAGGGTTTCTGGAGGCTTGGAGCTTGGTCTGCCGTTCATGTGGGCAGCAATGAGGCTGGGTCTGCCTGTGTCCATGCATGGGACATTGCTGACCCTGCGTCCCACAGTCAGTGGTGCTCCCGCACAAGGTGGGAGAGGATTTATTTGTGTGCATGGTTTCTGTGCTGGATGTGAGACAAGTGTGTATGCCATTTAATTTTGGTGGATGTCTTGGGAGGGTGGATTTGCAAGATTTCCAATGTGCAGGTACAGAAGAGAGATATTTATGGACCCGTAACAGCACCCCTTTGTACCCTCCAAAATTCAGTGTAGTGCAGATGATGTTGGCACAAATGCACAGATGAGTGTACTATGGATCTATACAGCACCAACACGAGTGTGATTTTTATGCCACTCCTGACTCGTTCCTGCAGCGTGCAGCACGTCCCAGGTGGAGGGCGCTTCCCTGCACATCCCAGTAAGCTGAGGCACCACTTCATGGAGTCGAGCAAAACTCCATCTCGTCAAGAGGTTATCCACAACAAGTCTGCTGTACACTGAGGCCCGTTTGTGGCTTGAGACAGCAGAGGCACTGGCTGTTTAATGCCACGCGCTGTTTCACACACTGCGCCTTGCAGCAGGTGCATTGCACTTGGAGACACATATTTCTAAGAAATATCTTTCTGTATTTGAAATACCTGTGCTCATCTCATGGCTTTTTGCATGCATTGGCCCAGTGGGCTTGTAAATGGGGTCTGCCACGGGACACCCTTGGGGTGGGTTTTGCTGGTGGGGTGCTTCGGGGAGCAGGGCTCTCAGTCCCCTTTGTGCAGCTGCCGGGGATGAAGGCATCATGCTCCTGCGCCCGAGCCCTGCCGCACGCTTGCTTGGCCACCGCCCCGACTTTTGTCCTGCCGTTTGACATCTGTGACTTTTAAGGCGACGCATCCCCAGTGCCGAGCCCTGCTTGGCCCCGCCACCCCGGGCTGCCATCCAGCAGCATCTGCCAGCCCCGGCCCCCGCCACCACCACCAGCACCAGCACCCCCATCCCGCCGGCTCCCTGCCGCCCGCCGGTCCTCCGCGCTGGCAGGCAGTGAGCGGGATCAATAAGACACCTCCGACTCTTCTATTTACAAACTAGCTGCCTTCAGCAGCCAGGCTGTTTAAGCACTTCATTCCCATTCAGGAGGGCCATCTGCTGCCTTTTGCTGTAAGTCTCTCTGAAAACCTCAGCCTTGACAAGCTCGAGATATGTCAGCGCAGTTATCAGCGGAAAGCAACATCTGCCGTGCCTGACACCCACTATTGTAGGCCATTTAATCTGTCCCCCTCCTCCCTTTAACTGCAGACAACAGCTCCCTATATTATATTTTCCCACTCAATTAGCACTATCATCCTGCTGAAATAGAGGCCAATTTACCTTTAATGACATCATTGTTAGGAGAGTGGCAGCCCTGGCCGGTGGCTGGCGGGAGGCAGCCCGTCTCCCCGGCTCGGCGGGCGCGCGGGCAGCCTATCCGCACTGCCTTCACCCCGACCGCAGACATTGTTTCCGACAGTTTGCAGAGGCAGTGTGGCGGAAAATTGAGTCCAGATTCATTAGTTTTTTTTTTTTTTTTTTTCCTCTTCTCCCCCCCCCCCCCCTTTTTTTTTTCCACCGTGCGCTGCTCAAGTCAGTTAAATTGATACATTTCCTAACAAAATTGAAGTGCTTTGTGCTGCCAGCGGAAAGCCTGGTGACCCTGCGCGGCCCACCGAGCAGCCAAAACGAGTTGATGGATCCATTAGGCCGCGCAGAATGCCTTCCCCCTCTGCCTCCGCTCCTGAGTGACACTGTAAATCTGAACCAATTTCAGTCCCTAATCATCATTACAAACCCCTCCACTGTTCATTTATTACTCTACAATTCTAATACAGCACACGACTGGGTCAGCGCGCGGGGAGCTGGTGCGGCTGTGGAGACAGGCTTAAAGAGACCATAATCCTTCCCAGGTTTTATCGGGGAAGCAAACCTGATTTGGCCCCCCATGGTCCCCACAGGCTGCCCTCCGCCTCTGGTCCAGCGATCAGATGATGTCTGTCTGGGATGGTGATGGGGAGCATGGGCTCCGGAGCCAGGAGGAGCAGGCGGGGCAGAGGGAAGCACACATCTGTTGGATGCGGGAATCGAAGCATGCCACATGAACCCTGCAAGGGATGGGGTGCTGCTGGAAGGCTGGCCCAGCCGCTCTGGCCCCTCCACTATGGGATGGACAGGCATCTGATGTGTGCTGCAACCCTGCAGCCATGCAAAACAGCTGTGCAAAGTGGGTGTTGGGATAGGCAAGGAGATGGCATGTGCCTGGGAAGGACCATGAGGCCGGGGGATGTTGTGAACTGGGTGTTTATTGAGGTTCTCCATCAGTTTGGGTTAAAAGAAGGACATCTTTTTGGAGCTGAAAAGCCTCCATGGACGTCCCTGCAGGGATGGCTCCTCCAGGTGGAGGAGAGGCTGGTGGGACCCAGGTGATGCCAGCTCACAGCCACTTCCCACCTGGCCATCCCTGCTCTGAGAGCCCCAGAGGTGCCACACCACTCCTGCCAGCTTGGTGAAACCTTGCCCTGGCTGCTGGCTTCCAGCATGGAGAGTGGATGCTGATTGAGTGCTTGACCTGCTAAGTGTGTTTGCATGCCTGGATCGAACAATTTTCCAACAGGCTGCTGAAGAATTTATTTATTTGATTTGATGTGACTGATTTTTAATTTTTTTTCTCCCTATCATGCAACATGCCTATCAACATCTCTGCAGGTACGGAAGCAATCAAAGAATTTGAAGACACACAGAGTAAATAATCAGATCTATGGCATGATGACATGACTTGCTGGCACCTGGGATTGCTTTGGGTGGAATCAGCAGTCGTTGGGGCACTTGTTGCTGGAGCAGGATGAGTCGCATGTGAGGACAGGCTGCTCCTGTGCAGGAGATGGACTGGGGGACCAGGGTAAAAGGGGGTGGGAAGGTTGTGGGCACCAACAGTCTAATCAGAGGCTGAGCAGAAGGGTACACAACTAAGAAACTAATTGCTGAAGAGTCCACTCTCTTCTCAGGTGGGTTTACCTGTGTAGGATTTTCTATGGAGGGTTTTGTCCTTGCTTGGTGGGGCGAGGGGGCAAGAACAGTAGCCTTGCAGAAGACTGTGATAGTCAAACCCTTCTTTGCAACTTGCTCATTCAATAAAAGCCTGGGTAGTCTGTCTGGACCTCATGGGAAAGACTGGTGCCTTCGCTGGGATGCCAAAACCTGAGCTCCCGACCACTGATCTGCCTGCATGATCAGGAGGATGTCAGACTCCAGAAAGTGTCAATTTTTCTGCTGGTGACAACCAAAGTGGGACTTTTTCTACAGCTCATGTGCCAGATGTGCGCTTCGTTTCCTGCTACAGGGTCCCAGGCTTGAGGTCAGCCTTGTCTGGCAGGGAGATGTGACAGCTGCTGAACCGCGCCAGGGCCAACCGGCAACCCCTGTCAGCCCCGGCCGGTGTGGCTGCTTCAGCTGCCTCTTGCGCTCACAGCAAAACTTCCCAAAGTTTTCTCTTTCCGCGGTCCTCATTAAAAGCAGCAGCAGAGTTTGTTGTAAAAATGAAACAGCATTGAAAAAAAAAGTATTTGAAAGAACAGCCCTGAAGCCAAGGGAGGTTTGTTGCAGGGTTTCCTGCAGAGATTTGGCCAGGGCGAACAACTCTTTCCTTCAAAAATGGTCTTGGTGACCTCCATCTCCTGTCTTAGCCCCCAGTCAGCACTGAGGCAGGATCAGTTCGTTTCCAAGCCCGAAAGGAGAGCAACACCTCGACAATGATGGCACCACTCCCTGCAGGCAATGGCCATGTTTTTTAGGAAGATCCCCGTTCAAGTCCTTACCAGGTCAATCTGTGGTTGAATTGCCCTCTCCCCATCACCACCACATACAGATATTTCTGTGGAGCTGAGCCAAGTGCCGGCCCTCTGACGCAACTCCCGTACGTCAATGTGTTGGCCCTTAGCATTTCCTCTCTGTTTACAGCCCATCCGATGCCTCTCAATCCGCACTGTTGTTAATGCTCATATCTAAGGCAGTCTGGATTAGTTTCTCAAGTAGCATTTTGCGAGGATCAATATCAAATGCTTTGCTGAAGTCTAGATGCATTACATCTTCTATAAGGCCTTTCATCTACTAATTTTGTAATTTGATCCAAAAAAAAGCTATCAAGTTGGTCTGGCATGACTTGTTTTTTATAAACCAGTGTTGTTTATTGCTTGTGATTTGGTTATTCTCTAGGTGCTTTCAAACATGCGCTAAACAGCCTATTAATGCCTTCTGTGACACTCTGGGTTTGACGAAACCCAGCCGAACCTGCTGCTTGCACAACTGGGTTCAAGCACAGCTCGCTGGCAGCTGCTGGGACATATGTTTGCCGTGCACACCAAGGGCCTGATTCATCTCTCACACGGACGTAAGGCAGGAGTAAGTCAGCTCAGCGGCAGGCTTGAGCATCCAGAAGCAGGTTTGATGCAGCAGATGTTGTGTTGCTGTTGCAGGCAGTATTCCTGAGCTTGATTTTACCTGCTGTTTCCCACCATGACCCACAGGATCAGATGTAAGGGTTTCTTTCGGGGCAGCGGGGTGGAAATTGCTGGCTACATAATCGGTGTTTTATGCCACTTAACTGGACAGTTCAAACCTTTGGGTGACTGCTTCAGATTCTAGTCTAAAGGCATTCAGGCTGTGTCCAAATCAGTCCTGGTAGAGTGCCTACTACAGAAAACGTGAGCATAAATACTTTGCAGCAGTGTGTTAGCATTTGTATCTGCTCTGGTCATGAAAGTGTAGCCCTGGTGCTTCCTATAGCATAGCCTGGTGCCTGGTCCAGACCCCCTTCCTCTTCTGGGGGGGTCTCATTCAAATCTGGGGCCCCTCACCTGGTGATGATGATGATGATGTACTGTGCTGTGCTGACGTTATCCCAGGGACTCTCTGAACAGAGTCATTGGATCGTGCCTTGGCATTGCCAAGTCCAAGGGTCCCCTCCCCGCCCTGATTTCAGTGAAGAAAAGATCTCGGCCAAGATGCTGAAAGACCCCAAGAGGTACCACAGCCTCTGTGTTGCATTAACTATGCTTCCGTTGCCTATGAAGCTCTCCTGCTGTATAAATAATGGAGCTGACACAGCACCTTCAGGGATATGTTTTCTACAGTTTCATAAGACCTTCAGTACCTGCCCGATGGTGCTTCAGCACAACCAGCCTCCCCGTGATCTATAACACTGACAGCTCAGGAGGCTTTTGAGGGATACGGCATACAAAAATGAATTTCCAAAGTATTGCATGGGCTTGGGGTTGTATTGCTCCCTGCTGACTCCCCGGGCTTGTGCAGCACTGCAGTACTCTGAAAATTAACTCCTTTACGGCACGACACTCAAATCACGCAGCCCAGGGGAAAATGGGACAGATCCAGCCCGGTGGGACTGGTCGCAGCACATGCTGCTGGTATAGCCTGCCGGCCAAGCAGCCCTGCTCTGGCTGACAGTCCGGCTCTGGCACAGCCCTCCAAAGCCCACTATGCCTCACAGTTAAGCCAAGGAAAAGATTAATAGGACTTGTTGTAATCTCTTCCGGCATCCCAAGAGATTAAATAGTTTGTTTCACTGCTGGAGCATAATCTTGAGAAGGAGAGAATTAGCCTAAGGAGGATCACGGTGAAGGGTCCTTAGCAGTGTGATTTAGAAAGTCCATCTGACCCAGGGTGCTGGTGGTCCTACTCTAGTTGAAAATACACTGTGAACCAAACCACTTATTCCTCTTCCCTCCCTGCTGCTGGGACTTTGGGTGGATTTCAAGAAAACAAAAGGCAAACTAAACCCATCCGTGGGCATGAGGAGTCTGTAAAAATGGAGACACCTCTGCAAAGCTCAGAAACAGATCACTTTTCTGTGCATTTTTCCTCAGACCTGCATTTTTCTCCTTTGGAAGAAGGGTTCCCTGGGTTCAAGCCAAGCTCATCCAGAAAGACTTGGAGCCTTTCAGAGTTCATGAATTTCTGGAAGGGGAAATCTTTTGCATTTATGAACACCAGCACATCCAAGTGTTGCATGACAATGGCAAGCAATAACCAGCGTCTCGCCCTATAAAACAGATGTGAGGGAATGATAATATGACCTTCATTCATCATTAACAGCGTTTATCATGCATTAGCCCCAAAATGGTCTCTTAAGGTCATCCTTTTCCCAGTGGAAGGTCTGGCCTGTTGTTTTAGGAAGCAATGCTTTGGTATGGGCATGAGGCTTTGGTGTGGGCTATTGCAACACCCTGATTTTGAAGCTGCTTGTGTGGACAGAGCTCTCAATGGGTGGTGGGAGAAATGCAGCAGGTGATGGAGGGTGCTTGCACGGCAAGCATGGGGATCTCCCTCAGAGCAAGAGTCTGTGAGTGCGGAGCCCAAGAGGGAGCTGCAGAGCATTTAACACAACCAAATTAACCCCTGTGGACATGCAAACACTTGTTTACAGAGCAGAGAAAAGCAGAGATGGAAATTTATGGTGTCACTAAAAGAACTTCTTACCTGGAGTACAGAGAAGAGGAAAGAGATAGCAATATTTCCCACTGAAAGGAGGAAGAAAAGCTCTTAACAAATCAATACCCTTATTTAGTCAATAAACCCACAAAACAACCCCTCCAGGGGATAAACATGGAGAAAATTCACAGCTTGCAAACAGGCAGGCTCCAATTCTGTCCTTTGACAAGACAGTCACAGTAAATGCGCTCATCTCGCTTGGTCTCAGGGAGTTCAGCGCGGGGCTGGTCTTTTGGGAGTGCATGGGGCCAGGGGAGGCTGCAGGCTGAAGCTGCGCACCTGGGAGTGCAGGCGGAGAGGTGAAGGGTCTCAGGAGCGCCCTGTGGTGAGGACGAGTGCGTTAACTCAGGTTAACGTCTCTTCTTGGCGTGGTGCATCGAGCACCACTGACTTCGGTGCTGTTATGCTGGGGAATGGGAAGGAGGAGCAGGGTCTGGGCAGGGATGCTGAAGGCCGGCCGGGAGCATGCCTGGGGCAAACCTCAGCAAGAATTGCATGAAGCTGCTCTCAGCAGTGGCTCAGCAGCACGTCCAGCAGAAATGCAGAGGCACCTTATCTTATAGAGAAGTTTGCAGGGCTGCAAACATCCAGCAGCTAACAGCTGCAATCAGAAACTCATGACATGACCCTATGATGTGCAAGATGTTAAGAAATTAATTCAAAATGCTTTCTTTCCCCCCCCCCAAATATATATATTTATTTTTGCTTAGCCTGCAGGCTTTACATCTTCAAGATTTTGTCCGTAACCATGAACTAGAAATTTGCTTGGAAGAAATCCAAATTGTTCTCTTATTCACAAGATTTCAAGAGCCGAAGCTTTGGGAAAAAACATCTGTCATTACTGTGCTCATGGTAGAGTCCCAGGAGCTGCCACACCAGAAACACAGCCAAGCAGCACCACAGCATGGACTCCCAGCACCTTGCAGGGGAATCCACCACCCATCAGCAGCATGAGTACTGGATACCGGTTATCTCAAAACAAGTAAAATGAAGGCTTTTGTAGCAGTTTTGTTCCATCACAAATGAGCCTTTGGCCCTTTTGAATTCATTTTCTCTTTCTGTCCTCAGCCCAGGTCCCTACAAACCCAGCCATCAGTGCTAGACCTGGGGGAAGACACTGACCACCGGAGCCAGCAGGGACTTCCTGATTAATCAGCAGGGAACAAATGTAAGTCCTGTATGTTTTGGGCTGTGCATACGAGACTGATGTTGTCTGAGATACAGCGATAAATGCGTTATTCCTTGACCAGACACCGCAGAAGCAGATCAGCATTAACCCTGCCTTGGTTAACTCATCTTTACCTTCTACAAGAGATGTCCCAGCTGTAAAGCAGAAGAGGGGACTGCAAACTGGTGAGAAGGGGCAGCTCTGCTATCGCATTGCACAGAACCCTGTGGTTTAGAGATGACAAATTCTGTCTCTCAGCTGAGCTTTGCCAGGACAAATAGCTGTGTGGAAGCCAAAGACTCTGCCGTGGGGCTGTACCACTGACACTGTTGGCCATGCCAACACCCCAAGGTGATGCCTTCAGCCATTGAATGGATCAGACCATGGGACTGCATGCTGGCTTTGCTGGCCATGCAGCATCTCTCCTTTCTACTAAAAACATGAAGCTGAAATAGAAACTTTGGGCCAGATTTTACAGGCAGCATTTTGGGTGGAAAACTGGAGGAATTCAAACAAAACCAATGGCTTTCCATAGTTGTATCCAAGACCTCCATGACCTGATGGAGCAGAGAATTATTTCCTTCTGGGTCTATGATTTTCTCCACAATATGGTTGCAGACTGTAATGTGTGTTAAAAGGGAGACGTCCTCAGTCAGGGCTCACCAATGTTGTTCCACTGAACTGTGAGATGCTCAGATTTATTCCAGCCAAGTCCTGGCCCAATATATATGTTTCATGTTATATTTCATTTTTTCATCTCCCCTTTCGTCTGATGCTGTTCACTACCCAGAGCATCCGTCAAGAAATGAAGCACTTATTAGTGTACGATAGCACCTGTCCTCTTGTGTTTTTGAGAAAGCTCATGCTTGAAATTTAGTCAGAGGTTGAGTTATAGGCAATAGCTGACTGTTATGGTTCAAATCTGGCTCCTAATTGTGTTTTGGAGCTAGGCATTCACAGTTGGGAAAGCTCCTGCCTAAACTTATTTATACTCTGATAAAATGTGTGAGTTCCAGTATGTATTAGTACTTCCTATTCGGGCTTGGGGAAGTTTTTGGACTCATTTGGGTAAGGTTCAGCAGACCCATACGGAGTTTAGAAATAGGGGGAGTCAGGCATGGAAAGTATGCAGGAGAATTTGCACCCAAACCTGTCTGTCTGCTTTGGGTACCTGCGTTAGCATCACAAAGCTGCCAAGAAAAGTGACCAAGAACTGATGTAGGCTCCTTCAGCATCTGGAGAAGAGGTTCAGAAATTCAGGCAAGGACAAATCATTGCATCAAGTATGCAAGAGGCTGCTACTTTGGTGTAAAAGTTAGGAACACCTTTTTATTTGGGCTCTCTCAAGAAACCCAGATGTCTCCAAAATGAGTATCTGGCCCCAGTCACCTGGCTCCCAAACCCTGTCAGACCTCAGATATAGGGGCCAGACACCAATCTCAGCTCTGCTGGTAAATCAAGCATATTTCTATCAAAATGCTGAGATTTATGCCAGCATAGCTAGGATTGCATCCAGGCCCTACCAGCTAATGCTCTAGTAATTGGATGCAAATGCACTGGGGTAGGCAAGATATGGGGGGTTCAGGAAGATAAAGGCACCTCAAATATGCTGTATAGACAATCTCTGTTTCCTGAAAGAGAGACATCTGTATCTCTAAATTTAGAAACGATATTCTCTTTCCAGTGGGTAATAAACCAGCAAGCGCTGTACATATTTTTTTCTATTTTGAATTCCGTTAACTGACAATTTAACCTAAAATCCCTTGTATTTTCTACTTGTTCAGCTGTAAATAGAGACTGACAGTTTATTTTCAAACATCCTGGTTAAAAAGAAAAAAACCCACAACCCACCAACATTTGAAATAAATACTTATGGGTCCATGACAGACTACAGACGTGCAGTCAATGCTCCGCAGCAATCTCTTGGAGCTGTCACACTCTGTGATCGGTCTTTTACAAACACAAACACTGTTGATTTCTTATCAAATGTAAAACCTCCGCAGCTCTTTCGTAAATGGTTACCGCGAGCATGAAATCGACATTGTGAATCACATGTGACACTGCCTTGTCTGCTTGTAATTGAGCCGTGCGGGGAAGGCGCCGGCGCCGCGCCAGCCTCGCACGCGCCCCGCTCCCCAACACCCTGCGAGGAGGGAGGATGAGCTTGGGCCAGCAGGGTGCTGCGGGGTTTGCTTCTTTATTTAGTGCAATAAATGCTCCATCCCACCTGGGTGGTGGTTTCAGTTTCCGTGGGGTTGTCGTGGGTGGGGTGCGGTTGGCTGCGAGGGGGATGTGTTTCTTTACGAGGGTGGGTTTGCGGTGTGAGACTGCATGGGAAAGGGGTTTTGGGTGCTGGCTGTGCCATCCCGGGAGTGGCAGGGGGGAAAGTGAGACCGGCGTGTTAGCAGAATCCCTTTCTGCCTGGGTACCCAAAATGCCATCCGGAAACCAGGAGTCTGTTGGGGTGTCACCAGCATACTCCCCAGATGAAGCCTGTGGGTCCCAGGAGTGGGCCTGCTGGTGGGTCAGGATCCCCCCTCCAACAGCACCTGGGGTCTCTCTCCATTTCTGACCATGCACTGGGGACAGCATGGCATGTCCTGGCTGCTCAGTGTCCACTCAACTTGGACAGACAAAAGCCCTCATCCTCTCCCTTCCCAAACCCTGCTATTTTTTAGTGTAGCCCAAATGAGTAATTCCCTGGCTTGAAGTTCCCTGGATGTCCCTCCAGGACCCAGCTTTAGTCCTTACTTTCCCACATTAGACATATGAGGTGGATCTGTTCTCTGAGCCTCCCCAACTTTGGGTCCAACTGGACAACCCCAAAATATTCTCCTCTTTGCACAGACATATTACCTGGCTCAGATTGGTACAATCAGGGTGACCTGTTAAAATAAAACACAGAGATACAACAGAGTTATGAAACATTTACATAGAAACATTTCCTGCATCTCTATCTATAAATAAAACTATGTCCTATTAACCAGGAGGTGGAAGATGAGTAGAAATAGAGTGGTCTATCTATTTATATAATGATATAATCTATCTAAATAAAACTAATCTATTTTTCATGCCATCTATTTCTCTAATCTAAAATATACTCGTTACCATGGAGCAATGATGTCACTAAAATGAATGACACCCATAAATGCAGACGAGCTGTAGTTATTCTGATGATCCAGGACTTCTCTCTTTGCTCATTTGCTTAATTTTACACATGTGAGGAGTAGCTTGGAGCTAAATAGGATCACACCAGCAGCAAGCTGAGCAATGTTCCTGCTGACTGCAGACTCAGGGCCTCGATCCATGATGTATCACACTCCGTGTGTTTTTGTGTGCACGTGTGTGCCACGGAGGTGCTTGTGCACAGTCACCAAGAGAAGTGCAAACAGACTGTCTTTCACAATTCATTGCCAGCATTTGCTCAGTTCTGGATAATTGCTGTTTTATTTATCAGTGTTCTGGAGCAGCACAGGGTTGGGTACTGTGTGTGTTCTCCATTGCGAGAAGTTCAACTTAATGCAATGTTGCATTTAATTTATGGAATGCAGCCCGTTGCTATGGTGTTGAGCACATAAAAAAATCAATAAATAAGTGAAATTGGTGTCAATGGGAATTTTGTACAAAGATGAGCAGTAGAGTATGACTCTTCATTTAGAAAGGCGAAGATACAATTCCGTTCACCCTTTCTGGATGTAGTTTAACCCCCTCCTCTTTGGAGAGGGGTATTTCCTGACGAAGAGTTATGTCTGTTTTGATTTTACTGAGGAGTAATAAAAAATGTTTTTGTTTTGCTGGATTTATTGAGACCTATGGCATTCCAGGACAGGATTTTCATATTCAAGACTAGAACTTACAGTCTAGAGCATCCAAAGGAAATGAAGTTGTGTATCAGTATGACATATGCATTTGTGGGAAAGTCCTTTGAAATGCAAATAGTGATTATTTGGTGAGCCAGGCAGACTCAAGTAAATAAGAAGTCTCCAGTATACAAGATCCACATACAGGACAAAAAAAAAATCCACCTGGTCAAAAATGACAAGATGTTGTGTTCTGTTGGTGTGACCTGTTAGCATGCAGTTGCCCACAAGGCCACTTCTCCTCCACAAGGTGGTCTTAAAACAGATACTAATTCAGCAATGTTGCATTGGGTTTTGTCTATGCAAAAATGAGAGCAAAAATCTAAGTGTGAAAAGGAAATCTTCCCCCAAAAATCTCTAAGTCTAATTTTTTTTTTGCAATATCATCAGTCAGACCATTTAAACAGGCTCAAGCTAAAAATGGAGTTATGTAAATTGTGGTGTGAAGTGGATATACAGCTGTGGCCATATTAGCTGCCAAAGTGTCGCTGCATTTGGCTCTGGAGAGAAACAATCCTACAGAAGAGTGGATAAATGGGGAAGCAAGGCCTTACACATAGACCTTTTAAATAGAACCAGAACTACAGAAATCCCCATAACTATCCAAGATCACCATTTCTCGCCTTCTGGGCAGCAGCCTCACCAGCTTTTAATGAATTATCCAAGTGGGACAAACCTTTGCACTTCCCTTCCCTTTGCCACAGAGCTGCAGGAGAATTTGGGCAGGTGATTCCCAGGAGGTGAACATGCAACATCCCTGATGAGACTGGGAGGACGAAGCCAGAGGTGGAAGCAGCCCAGAGGCAAGGTACTAATCTATGTCATGCTATCAAAATAATCCATATGCTCCCTGGCCAGGCCCTAGCACCTGGAGGCCAACTAGAGAGAATTTGCCACTGAGCTCCATATTTAAGGTTTCCTGCATCCTTTATTGCTGCCATCCTTTTGGTTCTTCATCTTCCCCTTCCTCCCTCTGTGGAAGCTGAAGCTGTGACAGATGCATTTGTTGGCTTGATTCAGAGACCACTGGTGCCAGCAGAAAACCTCCTCTAGACTTCAGCAGATTTTGGGATGAACTCCTGGCACCTGACTTGGATGCGGTCCCCAGGACAGCCCCCATTGTGCTGACCCACATTCAGCCCTTTGCATTTCCCATCTGGGAAAGCCCTGGGAGCTCCCAGGGATGACTTATTTCAGGGGACTGGCTTCTTGAAAGCTGCTGAAGATGGCACTGGGCTCAAATGCAGAGTTTCCCCATCCTTTGAGGGTCTTCTGCTGCTCCCCATGCCCAGGCACCTCTCATGGGGTGAGGATGGGAGGAAGCAGCCCAGGATGACCCACCCCGTGGGAGAGTAGTCCTCACTGGAGACTGACAAGCCCCTGCCCAGCCCTGGCTCTCCCTGAATGAGAGGGGAGGGGAAAAAAAAATCAAAACTTTAAGGTATATGAACTGTGAAATTAAATCGAAATACTCAAATAAGGAATCACATAACAACATAAGCAAAGATGTTTACCAGGGCTTGAAGTTAAATACAGATTTTTTCATAAACTCTAACACCAAATGCAATAAAGTTCTCTGGAATGTTAAATATAATTTACAAGGGAAGAAAAGTGCCCTACTGCCATAAACCATCTCGCGCGCTGCCCCTTTCCAGGGATCAGTCCAGGAGCAGAAGGAAACATGTACTGTGATACCTTGCTCAGGATTTCCCTATCCAAAGTAATCACAGCCGCACTCGGTGAGCAAGCAGCCCTTTCTCAATCTACAATGCAGCCAACAAACGGGAGCTAATTAATCTGTGCTGTGGCTCCAGCGAAGGAGCTGCCCAGAGTGGTAGCATTGGGTTGGGCTGCTCGCCGGCACGGGGTCCCAGCTGCCCTGGTACAGGGTCCCAGGCAGGTGGGAGCACGGCCCAGCGCCTTTCATCGCCCATCTGGACTTTGCAGTGCCTGTGCCGAAGCTGGAGAGTTCGGCCCAGGGAAAATCACGGTCTCACAGGACGCTTATTCCTTGACTATTGCCCTTCTCTCTCCCCCGGCGTATCTGACATTAACACCCCGAACTGACAGCACAAAGGCGGCATCTGGATAGCATAGCCTGTGGCTCTGGAGTCACGGCTGGTGGACTTGTGGTGTATCCAGATATATTCATTAAAACACTAATCAAGCAGAAGCTCATTTGTGGAATTG
This sequence comes from Morus bassanus, assembly GCA_031468815.1. Taxonomy (NCBI): domain Eukaryota; kingdom Metazoa; phylum Chordata; class Aves; order Suliformes; family Sulidae; genus Morus; species Morus bassanus. The sequence continues at coordinate 60,444,350 of CM062572.1, forward strand.
TCTGAATTTAAAAGGGAAAAAAGATGGTCGAACTACAAAGCCACTGCAGTCCAGAAGTGCTCTTCCCATAAAAGACATTCGACAGCCCAAGCCAGTTAACGCCAGCCCCACTCCTGGATGCCCATACGGGTTTGCCAGGTCCTGTCGAAATGCCAGGGAGTCACTATCTAGGCATGGTGGTGACAAGCTGGGGATGAAGAGCTCCTCTGACATGCTGTGAGCTGCTCCCACACATCTACACACAGAGTGTGTATGTCTACATGGGTAGACCCTCTCCTGCAGTCATATTGGCATGTGGCAATTATTACAGGAAAGAATAGAAATATATAAAATAAAAAACACACATAGAGACTATTTCACTGTCATCCCCCTCTCTTGTGATGGGGTGCAAGTCTTTATCTATTCCTTCTTATCATCAAAACTCTGAGGCTGTGAATTTCTCCCAAAAGTGAACGTCCCCCCTGCAAGTCTAATCTTGATGAGACTTTTAAAATTTCTAGATGCAAGAAATGGTCTGTCTCATGTTCCCAGTGTCCACAGCAGCTTTAGTAACAGCTACCATTTCCTGGGAGCAGAACCAGAATATACCAGTCTCTGTTCTCCTCATGATACAGGCAACAAAGAGGGAGAGATGATGCTTGCACAGGGCCCAGACCCCAGACCCCAGACTTGGTACATTTTGTCCTGGACCAGTGGCAATTTTGAGTTTTTGGACTTGGACCTAGGATAGACCCTCCTCCAAGGGAGGGGAGGTAAATATGTGTTGCTAGAGATGAACACTGATGCTCAAGGGAGTTTTCCCCTCTAAAGACAGGTTGCTGGGACTTGTTCCTACTGCAATCAGGGACAAAACTCCACCTTGACTTCAGGAGGGTCTGAGGGCTGTTTGGGAGCTAAGCAAGTTGCAGAGGGACTCTGGTAGCTGGAGACGATCAGCGGTAGGGTTCAGGGTTTGGTGACAACCAGACTTAACCAAGAACAACCCAACCACTGTAAAAAACCCCAAAAGCCAAATCCCAAATCCCCCAAACCTTACAGGAGAGAAAGTGCCCTCAAGACTAGCTCCCCACTAGCAACTTGGCTGGACAAGGAGAGATATATGTGCTAAAACTAAACTAATTTTCAGCCTCTTGGTGGAAACAAAATGACTGTTGCTATCATGGTGTAGCGTGAAAGCCTGGGTCACGGGGGGACGGGAGACAATCCTTTGTTCCAGCAGTCCCAGGTGCATCATGTAGTGGGCAGAACTTTAGCTTACAATTTGGGATTAAAGTAAATCCTAGTATTTTTCTGCATGCCTGCCCGCTCCCTGGCTCCCAGAGACTGCTGGGTAACTGCCTATTATCCCGTGGTTCCACTTCAGTGCCCTCCCCAATAAAACTTTTCATATCCTTATAAACGAACTAGATTGCCGTGTTATAAACATTTACACTGTGCTAACAGATCATCTCCGCACATCAGAATTGGCTAAATTCCCTTTTCCAGATGAATATATTGAAGGAGATTAGAGATATGATAGCTTTTCAGATTGCTGAACCCAGAGAAATTAGTTTAGTGAGCATTTACAGAGGCTAAATTGGAACCATTAAATAGTGGATTAAATTGATGGTACTTTCATTGTCTGTCCTTCGGTACTGCTGTAAAATCAATTAGCCGTCACTATTCCATTCTCCATATAGTGAGATTGTCAGCCTGGCTAGGAGCTGCAGAGCCTCACAGCAGTAGCAAGCAGTGTGAAAATACACCTATTAGGTGATGTGGCATGAAATAACATCATAGGGCAGAATGTCCCAGTGAGATTTATCCCAGCCTTATCTCTACTTTAACAGAGAGGGGACAGACAATAGACTCTGGTGACACTCTTATCCTCTGAACATGTGCACCAGGATGCTCTCTGGACTGCCAATTATTACATCGCCTCTTGACTGTCCTGAATTTTGCATCGGAAATCCCTGCTTTGCTCCCCTCTTAAACTGGCAGTGTCCCACATTTGGAGCAGAGGATTTGAGCAGAGTAGGTTTGCATCTGATTTGGGGGAAAAAAAAAAAGAAAAGATGCCAACTTTCTCCTGCTTGCTTTTGTTACAGCAGCTCTAAGTCCTGTTAGATGGCCGATTTATTAGCATGTCTCCAGCCCATTTTGGGGGCCAGCACAGCTTTGCCACAGCCAAAGAAACTGAGGCACAGGCACGAGTATCCCACCACCTCCCTGAGAAATCAGAGGCATGACACAGCCCAGAGTACTGCTGATGAGGACCATGCCAAGTACTTGCCAGCCCTTTTCAGCTACTTGTTTTGCAGTCTTTCTTATGTAGGAGAAAAACCAGAAAAGGGTAAATAACTTGCTCCCAGGTCATGGGGTGAGTTGGTGCAGATGAGGTCTCTTCATCCTCAACCCACCAACTTCCCACCACTACTCTGCCAGGAAGAGAGTGAAGTCCTGGAGCACTGCTTGCACCCGCTGCATGCAACTACCTCCTAACAGGGAAAACTGAAATATTCCACAAGTTTGTGCTATTAAACTGTTCTCTTAAAGTGTGAAATTAAAAAGTAGTGAGGAAAACAAGTCTCCTAAATTTAAGCTTTAACCTTTTGACCTTGCTCCTGCAGTTTTTTGTCCCAGGGGAGGTCTCAGCCCTGGTTTGAAAAGATATCGTCCCCATTGTCAGCTGTGGGGAGAACTGCAGGAGATTTTCCATCCCCAGAGAGCTTTCCTTTCAATCTTTAAGATTTCTATTGAACATGGAAATGGAAAAAAAACCCCCACATTTCCAATAAAACCGCATCCAGTTCCAATTTCTTGCATTGACATGGCAAAGTTTTTAAATCCCTTGTCAACGTCTTAGTTTTGCTTCACGAAGGAACCATCTGGAGCTGCTGGCCTTCGTATTAAATGTTTGCTAGGCTTGTAATATGGACACTCTGTCTCCTGTTCTCAACAGTGCTGCTCTTTGCAGGGGCAAGATGGGACCCCAAGTGCTCCTCACTTAGTTTGGTGACCTAAACTTGGAGGATGTTCAAATTTCCCCTTATACTGAGCAGGTTGTGCGTTGAAGTGGTGATTTCAGTGCAGTTGTATTTTATGCAGCACTCCTCTGACTGATCTAAGACTTTCTCTTTTCTGGCTGAAGTGGATGCAGAGCAGCATCCTCATCGAGATCTGTAAAACACTGTGCACACTCGCTGCAAGTTCTTGCTCCCCAAATCTCCATCTCTTGAGTCCAAAAAGATGTCCTGTCTGTAGAGACCATGCAGTGAATATGGGCTAATGCTCCCACATGTTCTCAGCTCATGGAAGTGGAGAGAGATGTAGAGGGTGACAGGTAATGTCAGCCCAACACTTTTACCCCAGATTTGGCCGTGTTTACAAAGACACCTTCTACTACTCCCCTAATCAGCTCTCCCTCTCCTCCAGCCAAGGCGGCAATCAGCGCTTCATTATCACTGGAATCTCATTGCTAATTGAGGTCTGAGAGCCTCTATTTCCTGGACATGTCATGCATGGTGAGGGCACCACCTTTCGCAAATAAATCATGTCATCATCTGTTTGGCATAGCTCCCCCTTGCAGAGGGCTGGGGATCACAAGAAAAATACTTGTTTCCTCAAAACCATCCTTAGAGCTTCACCCCCTCCACCACTTGGCCCTCCATGACTACCTTGGTGTTTCCAGCACCTCTCTGTAGACAGTTCCTCCGCAGTGGATCTCCATTGTCAGTCCTGGAGTGAGTTTGTCATGCTATGGGTAGCTCTGTACATGCAACAGCAATTTCCCTATCCAAATCCATTTATAGCCAGCATAATTTTTTTTAATACACAGCATCTTCTGCTGTCCCTCCTCTTCTTGTAATTCTTACAACTCTCTTTCTGCAGGAAACATCTTGCCTCTTCTAAAATTTTGCTTCTCCAACTTTTCAGGGGTGCCTGTCTGTGACTGCTGTAGGGACAGATTTAGTGAGCGTAGGTTGGCTTCAGGATGATGCAACACGTGCTGGTGCAAATCACAAATTTCCATCTTTTCATAGTTCACTCTTCCCTCCCAGGGAAGGAAGAACTGATGTGATCTTGAGAAAGTCACGCTGCCCAGCTGAGCCTCAGTGTCCTGTCTACTGGGACTCAGATTGGGTACATCAGAGAAAGCTCTCTCCTGTGTGGAAACAATTTCTTCTTCTCTTCTTCCTCTGAAGTTAAGTCTTTGCTTCTCCTATATTTTTTATTGCATGTGACATCCTCTAAGGATCTGTCTTAGTTCATGTTATTTCTTATCTAAAAATTTCCACCCCATGGCTTCATCAATCCCTTGTGTCCTCCCAGCCCAGCTGCACCCCTGTCCTACTTCAGCCTTGCCCATGATGCTCAGCCTAACATGCAGCGAAGATGCAGCAGAGCAACAACTTTACCTTGGAAAAGCACAGTTTGGCAACCTACTTTCTTAAAATTGCTCAGCCTGGTGACTGTAGTCCTTGATGGCTCACTGCGGATCCCATAGCAGATTGTAACAAGTCACACTTTCCGACTCACAAGTTCACCCCTTGTTGCTGATGGAGGGTGCTGTTCCTCAATCAACAGAGAGCTTCAGCAATCAGCCTGCAAGATAGATCTAACTGCTTCTGCCATTGCCCCATTTATCTTCATTTCCATTTTTGCGTTGATGGGTATCATACACCACAAAGAGCCAGCCCAGCCGTGAAATGACACTGGACTGGCAACCTCATAATTATCCGGGCTCATGTATCAATTCTCTTCAATCCCTTCGTGACACTCCATTGCTTCCTCATAACTTCCTCATCTGACAGATCAGCACTGTGCACCCGAACCGCCTGAGAGCCCCTGGGTAATAGCCTCAGGGACAAAGTTAGCCCTGGCAGAAGTGGGCAAAGATGCTTGTTGGCTTCAGCCGAAGTTTTGCTCACTTTGTGCCAAGCCTGAATTTTGTCCAACCTCTCTTCCATTCACACAGAGTCCTCAGCTCCTTTATCTGCTGTACGGAAAAAGTCTTGGGTGGTACTGTAGTGTACAGGAACATCCCTGGCTCATCCAGAAACTTGGAGATGACTCCTTGTCTGTGTTTACTGTGATGTAGTCTGTCTTAAAGTATGCCTGTCTCTAGGCGCATTCATATTTTGCCTCCATATTTTGCACTAAGACAACATCGAAACATCTCCTGAGGCGGGATGGGCTTGGTGCTGGCGTGATGCACACCAGCTTATTGATTAAGTGCAGAAAGCCTGAGTACCACCCTCTGCACTCACCTCCACTGCAGAAGGTCCTTAGCAGAGCATGAAGGCCATGGTAAAGGAGAAGAGGGTTGTCTGCCTTGGAGACTAAAGGCCACCAGCCCCCAGGCTATAGCGGGACCTGGACCTTGGCCCAAGGCTTGTCTGGGAGCTGCTGTGTATCCATGTGGTTTTATACTCTTAACAGTGGGTGAAAAGCCAGAAACCGGTGCATTTTATACCTGCCTACAGTCCCTGTGGTTCTGTCTGGTCCTCACTGACTCAGTCCTGGGGTTGGGGGCTGTTCTCCTGGGTTCCAGGTGCAGCACTGCAAGAACCCACCCAGCTCCAGAGCTGTAAGAACCCCCCGCTCACTGAGCGAGCACCAGGGATGGTTTGGCCTGAGTCTTTCTTTTTCCTCTCCTTGGGATGCACTTAAAACTCCCTGGTCATCCAAGGTGATTATACTATGGATTTGGATACGACATGAAGATGTCGGAGGGCAAGGGTGGGAAACATTGATTTTAAATTTCTCCCCCACACAGCCTGGCTGTTTTCCCCAGAAGACCTGGACTGTTTTGGGGCACAGTGATTGCAGGATGAGCCACAACTGTGGGAGCACTGGGGTGGGCTCTGCAAGAGGGCTAGGGGACTTGCCCCATCCCGTTCAAACTGACTACAATGCCCAGCATAAAACCTCAGCCCAAAAACCCCCTTGAAGATGCGCCCCCTCCTCAGCACCCAGGGAAGGGAAAACACAACCCATGGACAGGTAGCTGCCACGAGCTGGAGGAGAGGGATGCTCGGCAGAAAGCTGGCAGCAAATCCTTGGAGAAATTTTATTCCTGCAGCGGCTTGCATCCTGGGGCCGGGTGGGCAAGGAAGCCTTGCTGGCTTCCCTGGTGCTGGCAGAGCTGTGCAGGCAAGCTGGGCGGTGGGTGTTGTGCTGCCTGAGCCCCTGCTGCTCGAGGCAACTGCCTTCCTTGCCTGCGTCCTGGGCCCCTTCTGCCCATCAGATAGGCACAGCGTGTGTCCCCGGTGACGGGGGGAGGCCAAATCCTGCCGTTGGGGGAAAGAGGGTGGGTTGTGCAAGGTTGCGCTCAGCTGGGTGCAGGGCTGCTGAAGTCAGGGAGAGCCTCACCACTGATTTTTAATTTGCTTTGGATTGTGGCCATTATCATTAGAATAATCTCAAGCAGGTGATAGGCAGGAGTAAATTAATTCTGAATAAAAGCATTCGGGGGTGGGTGCCAAGGAAGGGCGGGGTGGGCATTGGGTGCTGCCTTCGCGGGTTGGTCAGAGAGGATGTTTGGTGACAAAGTGGACTTGGACTCGCCTTGGAAGGAGCATATTTCCCCTCTGATGTTACATTTGTTTCTGCTAAAGATTCCCAGATCCTAAATGCACAAGTCAGTGTTTAACAAGGGATGCAGAAGGTGGTAGGAGCGGGGTTAGTTATGCAATTTTATTTTTATTTCACCTTGTCCACTGAAATCATGTGCACAAAAACAGTTGAAAATAAATTATCTCCCATCTCCAGAAAGAACCTTTCACTGTTGTTCCTGGAGCCACCCGGACACATGAACAATTAATCCTCGACTCCAGACCCAAGTGACTCAACCAATAAAACAGCTGTCAGCTGCCGGTCCTGGGGAGGTGCTGCCTAATATCCCAGGAGAGGATAATTATTCTTATCTGATTTGGCTCTGGAATGAAATCATAAAAAGCCTCATCCCATTCTGTAAATTCAGTTCTTCTTAGCAGGTTAAGCAGAGCCCAAATGACTAACATTTCTGTCAGCACCGACTCTGGCTAACGGCTAATATACCATGAAGAATAACCCAATAATAAATCTTATTATAGGGAAGGAAGGAAAAAAAAAAAAAAACAAAAGAGAGCATGCAAGAGTGTGAAACCTCAGAGACGACCCAGGAGGGTGCGAGGCAATTTCAGTGGCTGACAAAAGTGGTTTCAGATTGCCGTTCAGAGGGAAATTTCTGAGTCATTTTATTAAAAATTCCCCAGAATATTGACCCAAATCTGAATGTTTTGGGTGGAAATGTTTCTGGAGCCAGAGATGTATTTTCTTGTTCTTTGGGTGTTTCTCTTTGCTACAAACGATGCCTCTTGGTGTGCAATGAGCAGATATTGTAAAGATATACCCCCCACCACAGAGAGGGACACTTCTTTGAAAGCATGGCAGTGATTTGGGAACACTGACCCCCCAAACAAGCCTTCAATACCCCCTGGGATAGAAAATCCCCCTGCAGCCTGGAGGTGGACAAAACCAACGCCACATGCCGCATCTTCCTGGCAGGTAGACCCATGTCCCTTGAGTTTTCCTGTGTCTGGAATGTCTCCAGGCATCCCCATCCAAGCTTGTCTGACCCATCCCTGTGCCCCGCTGTGCTGCAGGGACAGCCCAGTGCAGAAGCAGGGCTGGGTCACCCAACGTCTTGCGGTGGCAAAGAAGCCAGAGGTGGAGGCTGAGCTGGGTAAGAGCTTCAAAACCAAATGATTGGATGTCTCCCTTTGATGAATGCAGGCTCAGATGCTGAAGTTGATGTCTGGGAAGGACCTGCTCTTTGGAAATGGTGAGCTCTCCCTCATCGCAGCAAGATTTACTGCCTGGGTGGAAAGTGCTTTGTTGGGGGGATGGGGCATGGTGTTCAGTTTAAAGTTCAGGATGACCTTTGTTGTTGTCTTTCATACCACCGATCAAGAGGCTCCTGGAAATAATGACCATGCAACTCAATCTGATGTCCCTGGGTCTCTATTTCCACCAGTCCCCCCAGCAGGCAGTTTCCCAGGCGAGTAGGTTGGATGCTGTCTGAAGCGCTGTCTGGAGGGACCCCAGCAGGGTGTGGGGATGGCTGGGGAGAGAGCTCGAGGGGCCTGCAGGGGCTTTTGAGTTTGGGAAACCGCCGAGAGGTCTGGCGAGGAGGAGCCCTGCAGAAGATTGATGGCACAGCTCTGGTGCTACCAAAGTGTTTCTCCAGCACCTGGGAAGGACGTTAAGGAAGAGTGGGGACGTGGTGGCCAGGACAGACTGGAGAGGAGCCTCAGACCTCAGCAGGGAAACCCCGGTCACAGCCATGCAAATCATGTGCACTTTTGCCTTTGGTTTGTTGCTCCATCCCAAGGAACCAGCAGTGGCTGGACACTTGGGAGACTGCAGGGACAGGGACAAAGAGCTGAGGGGGGGTGGTAAGGAGATGTTCCCTGTGCCAGAGGGACTTGGGGCCCATCTCATATTCCCAGGGCTGCCTGGGGCTGTCGCACCATGACATTGCTGTTACAAAGCATGCGATTCTCCCACGCCTTGTTGGAGGGGCGGCCAGATACAATTTCAAGGAGAGGCAAAGCCAGGGCTGGGGGTACTGGCGGGTCAGTGATGCTGTCTCTGGGCTGAGGATGAGAAGTGAGGAAGAGCACCAGGGTACAACCGCACTGGGGAGGGTGGTGTTTGCCCAAGGCAAAAGGGGCTGCAGCGAGAGTTTCTTGTGAACTGGCATGACCCTGGCTGTCCCTACAGCATGAGGTGTTTTGGCAAGGAGCAGGGCAGCTGTGCTGATGAATGGCAGGTATTTAGAGCAAAAGGGACAGAGCCCACAGATGTCACCCAGATGCAAGGTCATCTTCCATCCCTCCTGGGCAGAGACATCAGCTTTTACGGCTCTTTCCTCTTTGGAGTTGCCTATGACCATTGCACAGGGAGCAAGGGTGCAGCGAAAGGCAATATAAATACCAGACATTGCTGCTTGCGTCCAGAGTGCCTCCCAGTCAGGCAAACCAAATCTCTAAAAAGGTGGACAAATATTTGCTGAGAAAGTCTCTTCCAGGCCTGGCTTGGGTTCAGGCTGATGGCTGAATTATACATATAATCTGGAGAGGCAAGGCCTGGGATCTGGATTTTTTTAAAAGAGAGATTTATCTGTTTATGGAAGAAATGTTAGGACTGCTAGAATGTGCTATAATCCCTCAGAAATGGATGTAAATCTAGGATGGAAGCTGAGTATATAAATTTCTATAAATCACATGGTCTTTCCTACAGTCTGGGTACAATTAGATAATACTGTACTAATAAAGCTTTATACAATTCATTTTCATCCTTAAAAACCCTCTGAAATTCTGTTTCTGGAGTAACTTTGATTTATGCCTCATTTTCCTTTCCAGTGATTGTATCTCCATCTGGTGGGAGCAAAGAACTGGTAAGACTGACCAGCACAGACCAGCTAAAACCACGTGGGAACAACAGTTTCAGTTGGAAGTGAGCTTTACTGTTTACTATATGAAGGTCTAAAGAGAGAGAGACAACTGGTGATATCATCCTGAGATAATACATTAAGCCACCTCGGGGATGGAAAAATAAAAAAAGAGTGAAGTGTGACCACATCAGAGATCTGATCTCCATCAGAGCAAAGCAGAGAGTGGTCCAGTAGTGCTGGCAAAATCAAAGATCCCTTGGAAACAGGAGTGCCTACGATGAGGAAGCTGCAATGGTTCAAGAATGGGCTCAGGTGGCCCAAAGGCGACTGTGGGTTGCTCCGGTCAGACAGAGAGAGAGAGTGGCCACTGATGGGAAAGGCTCAGCGAACCCTGCCGAGATGGGAAGGGCCGGTCTGGATGTGGAGCTCAAGACAAAGAAATGAGTCCAGAGAAAGTGATGGATCGACAGCAGTTGCATGGGTAGCAGGACAGCAAAAATTGCCTCCACTGTGAGTTGCGATGCAAGGCAAATACCTTTTTCAGCTGAATACCTAAGTTGATGATCATGTATAGCTGGTGCTGGGAAGGATATTCCAACTTCTCCTCTCTGCAAAGGCAGACATTTGCATGTACATCGATTAAATTTACCCATGAGAGATCTCGGTCCTGTGTAGCTTTGAAAGTGTTCAGACCTGATTACCTTATTAAGTCCAATGCTCATTTTTAAGCCACTATCTGTAGAAGACATCATGCTCCAAATCGTACCTGGCTTAGCTTTTATCTCAGATGCCTGCTTACCATAAAAGCCTGGAAAGGCAGTACAGTAACTTCTTCCAATAAAAAAATTAAAAGCTGAGATTTCTCTGGCCAAGGGAAGCAATCAGTCAGTGATATTGAAAGATCCATCCTCAAAGTATAAGGCAAGGAATGAATAGACTTCTAAATCAGTCAAACATTTTAAACATCCCTTTTGTAATTGACAATTTTGTAATATTTATTCACAACAGATCTGATTGCTGGATTCCCACTGGCTCCCCTCAGGAGGGTTTGCGTGAAATCAGTTTGAAATGGTGTGTCAATTTTTTTCTGAAGTCACCATCTGGCTGATAGACTTGAGTCTGTTCTAATACACTGACCCAGTGAATCGCTGCTAAACAATTCCCAGGGGTCTCCACTCCTCTCGCAGGCAATCCGGGAGAACGCTGATGGGAGAGAGCGGGCGAGACAGGCATATTTTAATGTGTTATGTTGAAGGATTGTAAAAGAATTTGATTTATGTAAAGAAACAGAAATCTTAGGATGATCCCGTTCACTCTTGTGCTCTCGTGCTGGTTTCAAATGTGAAGGGAGGTTTAGGCCCAGCATTAATGACCTGAAATTGTGCTGGGCGGGGGGAAACCCCCAACAAATAAAAAGCCTTCCTTCCCTGATCAACAACAAGGAACCCAAACATGTAATAGCAGCAACCCCCGCAGTTCAGCTGACAAAAAATAAATATTGGATCAAATACATTGCACATCTATTTCAAATATATGACAGTATATAGATGACACTGGAGTCCTGCAAAATCAGCCCCATTCCGTATTACCAGAAATCCCTGGGATGAAATATGATGGTCCGTGCTTAAAAATAGATTGGTTTAACTTACGGTGTGAAATGAGGCCTCAGCATATGTGTTTTGTATGTCCTCCTTCATATCAGCGACGAATTCATATGGTACATGTTGATAATTAGATGCTTCCTCTCATCATCCCTCTGCAAAGTATTGCTGCCACCCTTGTGAATTATATTTCCTACTATGCAAGAGACTTTGTCATTGTGTTTCCGAGCCCCAGAGCACGTGCGCACACACTGCTGTCACAGATGCAACATTGCATATGTACCTATACACATGTGTTTGTGTACATATCCAAATATACACATAAGCTTGGCATAATTCTAGGATGACTAATTTTTTTTGACAGGCGAGTAAATCCTCATTATAGCATTTGGTTTTTTCCATTACCATCAATCATTATTGTATGTGTGATCAAGTAGAATTTGTCTTTGGCTGCTCAAAATTTTCCTGATCGCTTTTCAAGGCTAAATATCATCTCTAGATAAATAACACTGTAATAACGTGCATGCTAAAGAGTTGATCCAAACCCCACTGAAATAATGTGAAGGGTATTGGCTCAATCAACATTGATTTAAGACCTAAAGGATCATTTGTTTCTCAATAGAACCCCAGTAAGAGACTGAACATGGAGAATGTTTTATAGGGTTTGATTAATTCCCTCTTCTACCAATGGAATAAGGCTATGGCACATAACTGATAAAGGCAGAAGAATAAGTGGATATCTAAAGCCTGTGAAAGTATCCAGAATATCAGTGAAACATGCAGAAAAGTTGTCTGCAAATCTATTAAATTTTTGAATTATTTTGCTTCAGCTATGCTGGGGTCTGTTCTGCAGGTCCGTCTGATGGGAACTTAAAGAAAATAAGTGTTTGGGAAGATGGGTAAGAAACAGCAGCATCAAAGGTTAAATGGAGGCCAGGAAAAAACCAAAGTGGTCATCCAAATCCATAGACCAGGGTACCAGGCATGGGGAAACAAGTGTAGACTGTGTCGGGATACCTCCAGGATATCTTGCCTTATTGCCACATTTGAAGGACCTTGCCTGGGGAGGTCCTGGGATGCTCTCAAACATCTTGGTGTCTCTACACCCAGCATCTGTTGGGGGCTGCTCCTCTCATCAGAGGGCACAAAACTCCCCGCAGAATTCATCCTACCATTAAAAACGTGCAGGGAATCAGAGCTTGCCAGGACTGGATGGCAAGCGCTCTCTGCAAGCATTGTAATTAACAGTAAAGGTAATTAAACTTTTAACACTGGCTAAGCTCAATATCTAAGATCTGGGGGTTAATGTAGCAGTTTTCAAAAGGACAGGAAAATAAAGTAGTAATAAAATAAAATGAATGTTGCAAGGACTCTGAGGCATGCTTGTCCTCTGCACAATCCAGTGACGAATGTGTCCCGGGTTTTTTCGGCTGCAGGAAGCCCTCAGTGCTCCCTGACTGCTGGTTAATTATTTTATTACTGTGGGGCCGTGCAGGCTTGGTCACTGTGTGGATCACAGACCACCGACAGCCTGGAGGACAGGAAGACAAGCTCTGAAGCAGCTGCAGAAAAAAAGTGGTTGCATCCCACTTTCTCTCCCCATTTCTGGGCTTGCAAACCAGAGAGAAACAGATGGCAGGGAAATAAAAATGACAGATGAACATTCAAAGTTTATCCTCATTTTTAGTGGGTCGTAGTGGAGACCATTGTGGCAATGCTGTGCAAGATGTTCTTGGGATTTTTTTCTTCTTCCAAGAAAGTTTGGAGGCTCTTGGGTTATAAAAAAGGATGAGAAGCAGAAGTAAAACTGTCCTGTGAAGCTTGGGCAGGTTTGGGGGTGATTGACCCTTGCCAAGCCTGTGAGAATGGTATGGTGGAGCCCTGTGCAAGGTCCTGGGTGCTGCTGAACAAGAGCAGGGGCAGGAGCACTCATGCTGAGGTGCTTCCCTCTCTGCACCTTGAGTGCCAACAGGTTTAGAGGGTCATCCTTTCCTGGGCTCCCTCCTCCTGTTCCCTGTCCCCTGTCCCTGTGGCGAGGTGCCCCGCTGGCATTGGTAATTCTTGGTGCAAGCCCATGCAGGTGAGGGACATGCATCGGTCTAGTCTTTGTCACAGTCAGGTCACTTTGCCTATTGTTTTGCCAGTTTCTCCCAGGTTGGATCTAAAGAGAAAAGCATTTTTCTCAGGAATAGACTTTTTGTCCTTGAAGGATTCTGCTGTTGTCTCCTTACTTCTCTTAATTATATAACCCTAAGGTATGCCTCAGATTTACACAGCCTAAATTCAGCCTTATTTGACTATATTTGTCGTTATTCCAATTAATTGTGCATCAACTAATTGTGTAACATGGCTATTTGCATGTCAAACCAGGGTCCTCACGCTGTTCTTTGCAGTGTAATTGCTCTGGCTAAGTGAATACCAGGAATATTCCTGAGGTTACAGCCATTAATCAAGGTCTGTTGAAAGGAATATTAGCACCTTGGGAAATAAAAAAAAAAAAAAAAAAAAAAGATGCAAAATATCAATGAGATTTTTTAAATTAAAAGGAAGTCTTAAATGCAACAACAAGATGAGTGTGAAGGCCAAGGAAGGTCTGGCCAGGCTTACAAAGGCCAAGTCCTCTGGAGATCTGGAGGGTCAGGAGATGCTTATTGACAAATGAAGGGGCAATGGTTGGGATTTCTTTTCATGGCGCCCTTTTTGGGGGTGTTAGGGCAATGCTGCTGAGCAAACAGTGATAGGAATCTAACCATGTACAGGAGCAGGCAGCCCAGATGTCAGGCAGAAGGTCTTTTTAGAGTTGGATGTCTTGAGGAAGCAAAGTAGAGGGCTACCTAGGACAACCCCATGAAAGTGGGGAAATAGTTGGCTATTCTGGATGTGGAAAGGCAAGATGCTAGTGCAGGGGAAGAGGCTGGTGGGGGGGAAGGACCCTGCCACTGTGGGGGGTGTTGTGGGGGTTGTTCACCTTGGGACAGCAGGCTGGTACCTGTGCAGGGACATCCAGGTGAACAATTCCCTCCTGGGTTGGAGAAATTGCTCCCTGAACTCTTCACTCACTGCCCTGTTTGGAGAAGACACCTAGAAGGTTGAAGGTCCCACCAAAGCTCTCCAGGTAACCAGTGCTGAGACAAATCCAGGTCTGGGATTGCTCTCCTTAAAACATCATCAGGAATATTTTGGGAGGAATGAGAGAGGTGAACAATGGCCTGCTTCCAACTACCCACGTGTGTCCCCAGGACAGCAGCGGCACCCAGTGATGAATGGTCCCTTCCCTTTGGGGAAGGATGGATTTTTATTGTCAACACTGTTTGCCCTGGTGATGTATATAAGGCTGCTGTGGGAGAAACCAGCTGAAGGCTGCAATGATGGAAAATACTATTAATATCCTTAATGAACTATTGCTAACTTAGTCAATGAGTTAGTGACAGATCCGGTGCTGAAACTCAACTGCTCCTGGATCCCAGACTGGCAACTGGTCCATTGCATTTTGCTGCCCCACATGACATAGCTTAGGTGTCCCCCAAAAAAAAAAAAATCATGTTTAGGAGAGCATCAAGGATGATGATCAAGGATTATCAAGGATAATCAGGATCCTCAAGGATGTAATCAGGATCCTCTTGCCCATTCACAAGAAGGAGGCTTGCAAGAGGTGGAGCCTGCAGTGATGGCACACTTTTGGCCATGTTTCAACACCTTCCCAAGCTGGTGGGAGGCTTACGAATGCCTGTGGGTCCCGCGCTCAGCTTTTTAACCCAGGCTCCTTGGGGGATCAGGACTCTCCCCACTCAGCTGTTTCCCATCCCTCATGCTGCTGGATGGGCTGTGGCTCCAGTTTCTGTGGCTCTCCCTGCTGCCGAGGATAAAGTGAAAGCAAAGCTGGCCCTGAGCTGCTGTTTGCAAATAGAGATGAAGACAAACAGATGAGTTCAAGCTGCTGGAAGGAAAACAACCCTGGCGGCTCCTCTGCTTAATGGTGGGAACCTGGAAGTGTAAACAAAACCCTGGGCAGGTCCTCCTCATTCCCACCGGCCCTTGGAGCCCACCGGTGTTTTTCAGTCTTTACCTCCTAGAACCAATCGATTTTGTGCCATCCTGTAACTTTTTACTGATGTTGTGGCTGTTTCGGTTAAAGACAACCAGGTGCTGTATCCCTTCTCCCCCACCCAGCACTGGGATGTCTCCTGCCCCCATTCTCCCAGACCTGGAGAGGTCCCCAGCTGCTTTTTCATCACCGGGTTCACAATCATCCTGCAATCGCAGGTCTATGTCCCGATGGACGTGGCCAAGAGAGATACACACAGACAGTTTTATTATCCTCCTGTTTCAGCACTGAGTTCCTGACACCTTTTGCCCTCCACCATGTGACTGTCCACTCCACTTGAAACTCTAAGAACTTTACTCCAAAAACTTGCTAGGTTTCTGAGTAGCGAGCAACAGGGTAAGGAGGTGCAAGCCCCTCAAGGCATAGTCTCCTCAAGCCCCAGCAGCACCTCCCCTTTGGCAGTGTCGCAGTTACAGGGATCATTTCTCTGAATGTTCATGGTTCAGCCACCACCCCAGAGCCACGCATGGCAGAGCCCGGGGATGGGCAAAGAGCAGACAAATCAGTTTGGGCAGAGAAATAGAGATGTATCTGGGTGCAGAGTAAAGTCCAATGCGCTTT
Organism: Morus bassanus; assembly: GCA_031468815.1. NCBI lineage: Eukaryota > Metazoa > Chordata > Aves > Suliformes > Sulidae > Morus > Morus bassanus. The sequence continues at coordinate 60,460,038 of CM062572.1, forward strand.
CGTGAAAAGCATCATCAGGAAGTGCTGTGGAGCAGACCCGATGCTCTTATCAAGCACAACTCCCTGGAATTGCGGGAGGTTTGACTCGGCAGGCGGCTGCATTTTTCCCTGTGCATCAAGTCAGAGAAGCGAACACAGTATGTCAATTCTCTTTATTTTTTTTTCTTTTTTTCTGACAGTCCCTTAATTAGCATGAGATTTCACAAAATTCGCCAAGGCAGCCATCCATCTGTTTTGCTGACTTTCAGTAACAATATTTATCATTGCGGAAGTGTCAAAACAATAAAACCAGATGACATTTATGCAGAGGGCTCCTAAGTACTTCAAAAAAGGCCCAAACCTTGAAAGCCTCCTGCAGTATTTTGCTGGGAATTGTTTGCAGACACAAAGCTGAGAGTAATTCCTTCTGTACCCACATAAATATTATAAATAAGCTGTAGAAAAATTTTCCAAGGGAGGTGCAAGGATGGCATATGCTTCTCTCTAGCAACTTTGTTCCAAGAGGTCAGATGAGAAAAAAAGAAATCTCTTGCCCTGATGCCTTTTCCTGGTTTCACCCCCAAAAATATTAATTTTGGTGAATACTTTCCACTTTTCAAAAGAGTGCTATATAAATTAGTTCATGCCAGTGACTCTTCTTAAGAATTTTAACCTGATCTCCCATGCAGTAAGAAGGGGAATTAAAAAAAAAATCTGCTTATTTAACTTTACGGTATTTAAACCAGTATATAAATGAGAATTAATAAATCTGCATTTCCTATTGTCAGCACTAGTTGATTACAGCACTGTGGAGCCCTATCAAAGGGTACATACGGCACACTAAGTTCTGCAGTGTATTTAAATTATCCATAATAAATTTACCTAACAAATTCAAGTGTAGCTGCATTTTCCCCTTGTCAGAGTTTCTCTGGCTGGGAGCACTGAGAGTTACACTCTGGCTTAACGTATCCTCATGTACGCAGGAGAGGATGAGCCCCTGTAACCCTGGTTTTGATGGCTTTTTGTGGGGAAAGTGGCTTTGTTCAGCTGAGCGATACCCTCAACTCGATCTCTGATTGAATGCTGTTCCCCCCTCTATCTGATCTCTGGCAATGTGAGGTTTTAAAGCCATTTTGTGTTCACAGCGTAATTTCTGGAGATTTTCATCCTGCAGCTCTTGGATGCTCAGTGTTAAGGTTTGTTGAAGCATTTGCAGGGGCCAGCACCAAAATGGAGCAGGATGCTGGGGCAAGGCACTGCGGCGTGGATAGGTACCACTGCCCAAGTTGGGTTTGTGCAAGAGCATTCCAGTGAAGGGCGAGCAAACGCATGGAGTAGATCTGCTCCTGGAGGAACTTCCCAGGCACCAGGTCCAGAGAAAGTCAGTGCTTTCTTCCTCAAGCCGGGGATGGGGAGCCTGGACCCCGCGGAGCTGGGCTGAGCTCCACGCTGATTGCATGCATCTGTCTTCTCCTGACAGCTCTGCCTGTTAGTGGAGTGAGTCTGCTGTTTAATTTACCTGACTTGTTAACAGCTCCCTGTTTTGAAGTTGTAGGAAGTAGCTGATTTCACATTTACAGTCGAAGCATTAAATTCCCATTGGGCGGCTAAAATTCACAAATAATCTGGTAATTTGTCCGCTGTCTTGGGAGCCCACGGGGATGCTGCTCAGTGTATATCACAGTGTATATCACCACATTTTGGTGAAAAGATTGATGAGCAAAGAGGAGCATGGAGCTGGCTGGCCATGTGCCAGGATGAGCTATCAAAACTGAAGGGCTCAAGGAAATCTCTGCCAAAGAAAGCAGGGATGGAGGGTTGCACAGCCCCCCTTGCAGAGGGGCTGCATAGGAGGGCAGTGGGGACTCCCTTTGGGGACTGACTGCTTGCAAGAAGCTACATCCCACTGCTGCCATTGGTGGCCAGAGTGAACGAGAGCATGGAAATGGGGTGAGGGGGTTTGCCTTGGCATGTTGCAGCCTTGCCCCTCCGAAACGTCTTGGGTATCTGCTCAGTCTGTACAACACAGGGGCAAAAGAGAGCCAGCGCAGAGCTGAGCTCAGCTCTGGATCATGCCTGAACTCCATGATACAGATCTCTTGGAGGGGAAATTGGCTCTCAGGAGTGCCGCTGCAGACAGATATCACACCCGATAGCCACAAGTGGAACAACAAATCTTTAGAGTCTTTCATCATTAATTGCTCACCTCCCCCCCCCCCCCCCCATCATTCAACATATCAATAACTGGCAGCCCCAGGAACTGAAAGAAAGGAAAACACCGTGTGTGCATCCTGGGGTATCCCAAGACTGCATGAAGGTGGATTTTCAGAGCCAAACCCTCACCGAGCACGTTCACTATCCCTTGCACAATCCATAGAGGATCATGCAGCGAGCCCGGGGAAGGGGCAGACCCTCTGCTACACCCAAGTCCTTTCCCCAGCTGCTACGTAGCAGCAAGTGGAGAGTGAGCAACCTCCAAGCTCAGGGTCTGACTCTGTGTCTCTTCTCCTGGAGTGCAGACCACCGCATGCCTGTGCTAGGGAAAGTGCTGCAGCTCTCCCTGAAATCAGTCATGCTGGATTTGTAAATGAGTCTGGAGTTAGGAAAGGCAGGCTGCAGACATCCCAGCAGAGCAGCAGGTAATCAGTAGGCTGTCCTCTATGGGGAAGGTGTTAAATCCTTCTTGGAGTGCTGACAAAAAGAGTTACAGCCCATATGCTTATTGCCAGAAAAATAATAAAAAAATAGAATTGGTTTAACCAAGTCTAACGGCCATCTGAAGGTTTAAACATGTGCTCTTGCCCTGGAGAGTTGGTATGCAGAGGCAAGGGGAATGTTTTAACCCAACCTTGCCATCAAATGATCAAAGCCAAACCAACAACAGCCACCAGCCCAAACTCCCAGTGATCCCAATGGGAGAAGGATGTGGTAGTAAAACTGAATGTGGGGAAATCCCCTCTGCAAACCCTGATGACTCGTGAGCTTCCTCCCAAGAGATAGCTGGCTCTGTCTTCCCCCAGTGGTGCTCCTGCTAAACCTCCACCCTTGCTGTGGGCAAGTCCCTGCTCCGGGATGCTGCTGTGGGGCTGGTTATGATGCAGGGTCTCCGCCTGCATCATGCCAGGGTTTGCTCTGATGGCTGCCCAACCCTGTTGCCTGCTGGCAACACCAGCCTGACTTTGCTAGGTTCTCCTGGGACTTTGGGGCAGCAGCAGGGTGCAAAATTCTACTCTTCGAGATGGACACACTTGCCCCTTGAAGTCTGGGCATGATGAGATGGGAAGACCCATCTTAAGGCTGACGATTATTAGACTTAAGAGACCTCTCCGACCAAAAGAATAGAAAGGACCTTTTCAAAAAGCCAACGAGTGCATGAAATCAGAGCAGAGGAGAGGAGAACGAAACTAAGTGGCGGCCCAGGTGATGCTGCTCAGCTGGGCTGGCGGCATGGGGCAGCCAGTGCTGGGGCTTGGCTGTGGCGTGTTCTTGTTTGCCTTAACTAATGCTGTTTGGCATCGTGTAATGCGTTATTGTTTTTATTGTTCTTGTTGTAAATACACCTAGAGGCATCTTATAAATAGAATTAATTATAGTTGTTTAATTCATTAGTTAAGTACATAGCGCATTCTTCTTGCTGGAGAGGCATGGATGGCTGCGGTCAGGGCACGCAACATACAAATCAATGTACGGTCACGTTCGTTGTGCCTGGGCCTGCAGCACCACCTCTCCAGATCCTCTGATCTCCTGTTTCCTGCTTCACTCTCAATACTCTCCTTTTTCTCAAAAGCTCATGTCAAAATTAAATAGTTGCAAGGAAAGTTTGGAAAGATTGGTCTGCAAGAGGACAGCACAAAAAGGGGAGCAGGGCAGCAAATTTGGGCGAAAAGCATTTGAAACCCTTTCAGGGTTGTGGGGTCCATCCTGGGGACAAGTCTGGCTAGTGGAGAGAAGCCAAGGATGCTCCTGCACAGGGCAGGCCACCGCAGGGAAGGGGGCACCCATGAAGACGCATGTGCATGTGCAGCAGCCCCCTGAAAAGGCACTTTGCAGCAAGCAGATGAATTTCCCAGTGTAGAGGCAATCCAGGCAGCTGTGTCTGAGTGAGGATATTCATGTCAGCCTCTGTCTTGCCTCTCCTCGAGCCCAGGTTGGGCGCAAGCCCAGACCTTGGGAAGCACTGGAGAGAGAAAGAAGGGGCTTGCAACCAGGTCACCGGCTGCTTTGTGACTTGTGCCTGTTCAACATGGCAGCGATGGAAACCAGCTCCGCAACCCTCCCATGGCATGGAGGCTTTCTTCCTCCCCTTCCATCTAACATGGCTCACAGCAGAGTTTTACAAGCTCACCCTACCCAGGCTGCCCCAGCCTGGAGCTGCCTCGCTCGCAGGAGCAGAGCTGTTTTTCTCCAAATCACAACACAACTGAAAAAACACAGTGGGTCAATACATCACAGGGCACACACTTGAAAGGGAAGAGACATAAAACTCATGTCATTGATGCAGGGCAAACCCTGCTCCTTTTCCCCTGGTGCTCAGGACATCCCCAGGGCTGGGAACTTTCCTGGTCTGAGGATGCTGATGGAAGCTCAGATACTTGCTAAAGCATGGAGACAGGTGAAGGATAAGCTGCTGAATAACCCCATGCAGAGCAATGGCTATGACCATTGGACTCAGGAGGAGCTGGGGTCCGCTGTTGCTCTGACACTGCTTCACTGAGTGGCCTTGGGCAAGTCACCTCCTTCCCTCTGCATTGCCTTTGCCCAGAGGCCTCCCCGGCACCACTGTCTCCCTGCCACGTGTTTGCAAAACACAGTGCAATGGTCCGTCAGCCTCCACTGGTGCCTGTGGGCATGGCCTGGTCTCGGAGCTGCTGGCAGGTGTTGATGCCCTGCCTTGTCAAGTCCCTGATGGACTGAGTGGGTAATGAGATGCTCTTCTCATCCTCCTGCACAACTGGCACCAGCCACAGTCCCAGTACACCACATGCTGCTGTCCCCATGGGCCGCAGCATTCCCATCATCCTCCGGAGGAGCTGAGCTGTCCACAGAGGACACAAAGCCCAAGCCAGGTCCTCAGCACCTTGCAAACAGGCAAAGAGAAGTTCATCTCTCTGGCAAAATAGCAGGGGGGTGGAGATTTAAACACCAGCAGGAAGAAGTTCAAGTCCTTTTTTGGTCACCAGGCCTTGTTCTGCACTAATTGCATATGGAAGAAGCAGAGACACTGAAGAGCTGGGTCACATAACTCAGGCAGCATTGGCATGCCTGGGACCAGAGTAGTTTAAAACACATACCACCTCTCACCCACATCAAGGCCATCATGAACATCTTCAAAAGGTGTTGTTGCATCCTTCTGCAGGCAACTGCCTTTAATTAGCGCAGAACAGGAGACATTCACAACAAGATGGGAAAAAAATAATAATCAAAGAAAACCCAGTGAAGCCCCATGTGATAATAAAAGCTGACTCTAACTAACAGTTGTTATTCAGACATTGTTAATGATATTATAAGCACTACCATGTGCTAGGCAAGCTGTGACACGCACTCCGGTGGACATATGGATAATAAGATCACATGCCTATTTCAATCAAAGCCATAAGTACGAACTTGATCTGAATCAGAAGAAAGCCCCAGCTAGCAGTAGCTGGAGATGTGCTATGGGAAAGCAAGCTCCTACAGTTAAGAAAATAAATAGAAGAGGGAATTATAGGCTATGATGTAGGAGGATGAGACAGCCCAGCCCAAATGTGCTCAGAACCTCTCAGCATTCCAGGGAAAGAGCCTGGCCCCAAGCACCCGCAGTGAGGGGCTTCCAGCTCCAGGACATCGCTGCCACCTCAAGAGCTAAAGGTACCCATAGCCACCTCCAGCAGGATTTTCCCCCTACACTGACACACCACAGCTTTGCCCTAGCTCAGGGGCAAGACTTATGCTGGAGTTGCTAAGGACAGAGGTGCTTGAGACGTTTTACCTTGATTCACCTCCTCTGTATAGCCGGTTGCAGACTGCAGTGCGGTGCAGAGACGCACATGTCTCCCTCCAGCCCGCACCTGAGCACAGCCAGTCAAGTCACAGGCAGCTCACTGTCATTAGAAACAGTGAACATAATCACCAAATTTAATGCCTTTATCATTGCTTAATGGATCAGTGAACAGAGGAGCTAAAAGAAAGACAATTAGAAGCGTCAGTCTATGCTAAAATTTTTTCCATTGCCTTGCTTTTGTCTAAAGAGTTATTCATTCCCTAATTGTGAAATGTAATTTTGTTTGGAGGCTTTTGTTATATTTGTTTTGTCGTGTGGCTAATGCAGTTATTTGCTGTACACAGCCTCTTTTCTCCCACTCAGCCCGTTTAATGAAATTCTTTGGCAGCTTTGATTTAAAACCATTTTGGTTTAGTGACCAGGACATTTCTGGAAGGGGGAATCAGATTGTTCCCTGGATTTCTGAGCCATATTTTGCTCAGCAAGTTTTACTTCTTTAAATGCATGCTTTTGTGAAGGCCTCTAATCTGGCTTTTTTGGCTCCAGTGGAGACAAATCTCAGCAAGCAACAGCGTCCCCCTCCCAAACCCTGCATCCTGGGTTGGAAGACAGAGGGGCACACACCCAAACCCTCCTCCCACTCTTTTTATGAGAAAACCCCAAAAGTGACCCCCTCTGTGCCCTTCCTCCCCTGCACACACATTCTCACTAAGGGCTGCAAAATCTTAGACCGCCTCAGAGTTTTCCTTCCCACGAAGGATGCCCAAATGAGCCAGTGCCACCTCAGCCCCACTGAGGCTCGGTGCTCCGGCTGCTTTGCTGCCTCTTGGAAATGGCTGTGCACTGCACAAACCCACAGGATCTGTTTTCGGTTCATCATAAACCACACCTGAAAGTTGTTTTTTCCACTCTAAGTGTTTAACTAGAAGGCCTCCTACAGCTCCAGAGCCCTGCTGAGCCTGGATGGCAATGCAGGGAGTGAGTAAATTGCCCTTTTAGCACGTTTTCTCCGACAAGAGGATTTTCAGTCCTAGCCCCCCTCCATGTGAAATCTAGAGCGAAGGAAGACTGATTTAAAACCAATCACTAACACTTACACACAGCCCCTTATTCGAGCATCCCAAGCTTCGTCTTAGACTATTGAATCAATCCTGTCTCCACTGTCACCTTTCCTAAGTAACAAACCAAATCAGATGATGGTATGGTTTCCTCTAATTGACTGAGCTGCACAAGTGTGTCCATGTCTCAGGATGTGGGCATCAGCCGTGCTATGGTGGGGGAGACAAAGCTTGCGAAGATATCAATAAATCCCAGACCGTGGGAGGGAGGAAGCAGGACCAGACCTGGGCATCAAGGTCTGGCACTCACAAGGCTGGGGACCTCTACAGGAGGAGTATAGCTTGTTGGGGGCACCCAGGTTCTGGCGTGTGGAAGCTGGGGGTCTCCTTCATGCCAAGGTCATGCATTGTTTGTGGAGAGATGACCTGTCAGAGCATGACTCAGCATGTGCTGATTTAAGACTATGTGCAGGACAGGTCAGCTTGCCTTTTGGATGCATCTGTTTCACTGAAAGCAAGGGATATCTGGTTTTAAAGGATATTTTCACTGCAAAGCCACAGTTTTCATGATTCTTCCAGCCCAGTTCTGCTGGGCTCACTGAAAAAATCTCCATCTCCTGTATGTTGCCTTGCCATTGGTGCCCATCCTTTTCTCCCCAGAGCCAGTTCCTCCCACCCCTACCTCCCGCATGTCTCTCCCACCGTCCCCACGCCCCAACTCCCTCTTGTCCCTTCCCTTTTGTCTTTTGAAGACAGGCTTTCAAGTTTCTGAACATGTGTTGAAGACATGCCTATTAATAAGCGTCTTCAGAAAGAAGAGGGGGTAAGGAGGAAAGATAATGAGAAGGGAGGAGGAGAAGCTAAACAGAGCAGGCGTCCTTATAAATGAATTTCCCTGGCAGAGCCTAAATTATTCAGCAATTGCTGTGGTCACAAAATCCTGGGGCAGTCGGGCCCCTGGTTCCCGGCATCCCTCGGAGGGAGCCGTGCTGCGTGGGGCTGGTGTGGGGGAGTGCCGGCATGGGGGCTGCCCATCACCGTGCTGCCAGGGCTGGGCAGAGCCTGGGGCTGGGGCCATGTGTGGGCTAGCTTCAGGTGATGGATGAGGGACCGGGGTGTGAGTGTACCCAGGTCGGGCTATGGACCCTGGGAGACACAGGAATCAAGGTTCAAAGCAGATTTACCCCGGGGGGCTGAGTAAGGGGCTTTAACCCTTGTGGGTTTGTGCTCTTTGGAGATGGGAGATGCTTGCCTATCTGCTGGGGCGGTACTGAATGCCCTCTGAGGGGCAATGCTGGGGACCGGGACTGCTGCCAGCAGCAAAATATTCCCTGTTTGCCCCTTGATAACCTTTCCCCCTTTCTGCAGAGGCGTGTGCTTCGTCACCAGCTCTTGCCCCATCGTCCTGACTTGGATGGAGCTCATCACAACGACAACCTGGCAAAGAAAAACCCAACCCCACCAGGAACTGCAAGCTTCAAACCAAGCCTGGCTCTGTAAAGCCCTTAAAACCCAAGCCCTGCTGCCTCAGCTGGGCTGCCTGCCCACTCAGCCCACGCCATCCTCAGAGCAGGAGCGCCTGGTCCCGGTGCGCAGCACTGGGGTGATTTAAAGTCTCGGCTCCACGAGGCACCGCTGGAGAAGTGAAATCACCGACTCGTGCGGCAGAGCTGAGAACAGGTGTGTGAAAATCGGCACCCAGGCACCCGCTCGAACAACGTTGTTTTTTCCTTGCGTGCCATAAATCAGCACACTAATCTTTCACTGTCCGGCGAGATCTCTCACTGGGAGGGTGATAAATTGCCCTCCAGCCCCTGACAGCTGCTGGGAAATCACTCACGGCCCGAGACAAACCTCTAAATCTGACATTATAGAGTGTTGAAAGGAAGAATGTCTGTTTTTATAACCTACCTCAGTTATAATAAATATTTAAAATCCACATTAACATCCTCTTATAGTTACAATCTGCCCTCTATGGAACAGTGTCCAACTTAGATTTAATTAGCAACTGAACCTTTCCAGCCCAAGCTCCTAGTTAGGCTGAAGATCCAAATCCCCAGTGAAATGCCTCTGTTTTCTTAAACTACCTGCACTGTAATAAATATTAGCCATGTCGCCAGGCAGCCCTGTTGGAGACAGTGCTCTTTTTGTCTTCTCAAAGGCTAACATTTAATTTAAATGATAGGGTCTTTCCAGACTCTGGGGGGAATTTCTTTCCTGCTCTCCAGAAGCTTTGCCATACTTCACCTCCAAACACTGGCGTATTCCTTTGGCATCAGGAGGACACAGGAATGGAAACACCTCGATGCAGGTACGAGACTAGAGTGATGAAAACAAACTCCAGGCACAACTGTTCTGGCTTCTGGTCATGGACCCGCACTAGAAGCACAGAGCAGAGACCTCCCCCTCCATCAGACTGTGGAGAATTTGGGAGCTGGTTTTCAAAGTCCTGCAGTTGGCTTCTCTTGGAGAGAGGGAATCAAAAATACCTGTGCAGAAGTTTTTGCATGTTCACTCTGTTCCCACATGATTTTGCAGGTTGCCTTGTTTTCTCATTTATTATTTTACATCAATTGTTTTCCAGAAAGCAGCATTCATACTTGGTTCTCCCCTCTGTCCTGACTAGTGTTTCATCAGGATCTTTTTTTTTAAATATTACAGGAATAAACATGGGCAGAGGTGTTAAAAACAAAAAAGTTTCCTTCATCTCCCTTAACTAAAAATCCTACACCCATCCATTTTGAAATTTGGTGATTTCCTCCCTGTTGTGCCTATCTGCCACTGCCATACGACTGTGCCAGCCCATGGCAGAAGGAAAAAGAGTGTTACAGCCAGAAATCAGCCTGACCCACATGTCTGCAACCCCCCAGCTCCAGAGGTGCCCTGGAGCTGCTCCACCAGCCCATCCAGATGCCCTCTTCCAGCTGGGCTCTAGGACCAAGGCTGGGGGAGAGGTTTGCTAAAAAGCCTGGAGGTGGCAGACCTTGCCAGCACCCTGCTTTGGGGCTGTGGTTAATAGGATAGGGGTCAGGAGGCTTCAGACGGGAAGGGGAGGCAGGACAGCTGCGGTCTCCGCAAATGCTTCTCCTCGGTTTCGTATTTGGGCGCCCTGCATCCAGCTCAGCTGCTGCTTGAATCAATAGCAGTGTATCAGTCAAGGCATCCCAGAGGAAACCCACTGCTCACGTAGAAATAAACAGACATTTTCCTTCTGCATGTCACAGAAAGCCGTGGACGTCTCCTGGCATTGTCTGAACTAACGGTAAATGGGACGCTGCATCTTTGGCTGCACCATCAGAGTGTAGGTTATGGAAACCAGAGTGTATGTTATGTGCATTGGATATAAATAAATATGCAGACACAGCTTGGCCTGTGTTAAACAGACAGACATGGACTTCTGTTTCATTTCCAACTCCCCAAATGATGGCAGACACCCAAAAGAGTATGCAGCTTTTAAAAGCGCATCCTCCAAGCCCTAATATTTTGCCTCCTGCGTAAGCCCCACACTGGGAGCTTAATCCAGATGACTCCAGGAAATGCAATCTTCATGAAAGCAAAACCAGGGGCATCCTGGTGGCACTTGGGTGATTTGATACCCTGATTGGGAGCTTCTTATCTCTTCTCTTGCAAAGTGCATTTGCTTTCCCTTTTCCTTTCCCATTTGTTTCTGGTTGTATCAGAAGAAAGCTTCTAGAAAGGGGCACGCAGACCCTCAGCAGCCAACTTGGGTGAGTCTCAGATCTAGATGGGGGCTGGCAACCCATTGCTAAGCCGTTGCTGTCCTGCCATCCTCCAAGGATAGCAGGAGATGAAAGGGTGGCTGATCGGCTCCTCACCCACCATCCCAGACAAAAGCAGAGCCAACTTCCTACTTCTCCTCACCCCAAACCACTCCTGCCCCAGCATCTGTTTGCATAACCTGCCTGCTGTGAATCTTGCTTGGGTTTGTAGAGACAGTGTCACCCCCCTTGGGAAACAGCCAGCGTGTTTTACCAGGAAACCTGCTGTTTTACAAAGGGTTTATGACCAGTGGGTCCTACCTCTGAGAGAAGTTACATTCTCGGGCATTCAAGGTTTGTTTTTTTGATTATGCGGGAAGTGGTGTGAATAGAAGTCACAGAGTCCTCAAGGGAAAGAGGTAACATGAATCCCCAGCAGCTTTCTTAACCTTTGCTTTTGCAGATGTTTTCAACTTTGCACAAGGAGCTCCCAGGAAGACTCAGATGCAGAGCACATGGGATGAAAGACACTGAGACATCCATGCTTAATTCAGTGCCTGCACTGTGCTGAGATTGCAAAGATGATAGCGTCTTCCTCTTCTGCCCACCCAAAGGAGCAAAGAAGGGATGCACAGCACTTCTGGGGTGAGCAGGGAAACAGGTCTGGAGGAAATTGTTCTCAAGGTTGTAGTCTTACTCTACTGGAAGAGAAGGGTTTTTCAGCTCTTCCTAGATGCCAAACTACTATTTAATACATATTTGAGGACATTTTGCACAAGATAATCCCAGACTCCCCTGGCTAGTGCCAGAGAGCAAGCAGAAAGCAGCAGCCTCCCACAGTTACAGCACAGCATCACGCATAGACCTTCCATCATGCATGCAGTGGTGGGTGGTGGGAAAACAGACCCCTCCTGGAGAGGGTAAGGAAGATTGAAGATGTCCAAGCAGCCTCAGATCCAACTAAGCTGCTGTGCTGAGCATTTGTCATGCCCAGCTCAGAGACCCCCAAGAAGGACTGCTTGGAGCCACGTGTCAGATGTGCGCAGCATTGTTCACTGAGGAAGGATGAGGACTTAGGTGGAGCTCAAGTCTTCAGTCCACATTTATATCTACTTAGGATGACAAATGTGAAGAGTTAGACCCCCAAAAGAATTAGGTTCTGCAACCTCCCTTCTAACTCCCTGCCCACCTTACTGCAGTTGGTGTTATGCAGAAAGATGGACTAGGTCAACTCATGGTGTCTTCTAGCCTCAGCCATCACCTGTGGAAGCCCAGGGAGCAGCTGAAAAAACAAAGAGAAGAAAAATCGGCTTTCCTGGCAGAAACACAGCTCCAGCTCCCTAACAGCCAGTGCACTGTTTGGTCCAAAACCAGAGCCAGCTCAAAAAGAGGTTGGTCCCCAAGGAGGAGGGTGTCCAGGGAGTCTGTCTGGAGGCTGAAGCCAAAATGCCAGGCGACAATGGGCGAGCGGGTGACAAGAACAGGCAGAGATGTGGTGTAGCTTTGAAACTGCTACAAGCTGCTTGCCAATTTTATGTCTGAAAGCCTGTTGCGGACAGTCGGTGACTGGCTCATTGTGAACACTGGCGTTCAGTTCCTTTATATACAGCTATTCCCCGCAGATTGCATCAACCAAGCTGCTTGCCAGCAGGACGTAGCTGTGTACCATCATTAATCAACATCATGCTTCGAGAGAAACGCTGAGTTCATTCTCATGTGTCTCCTCAGACCTCTGGGGACTGAGTTGCCTCTAGCCGAGGCCGGTAGTCACCTGGAACAGTTTTCCAGCCCCCCTAAGCAGCAGGAGTGTCCATTAACTACCACGGATCGGTGGGGACGGTTTGTAAACTCCGGATACATACGGAGGGGCCCGGGTGCTTATTGGCTGGTGCTTTCCGCTCTCAGAAATGGGTCATTTAAACAGAAAACTGTAAAGTGTTCATGCCTCTGCATGCAGAGAAACTATCAAAACAAGCTCCCGTCTCTGTGCCACAGACCAGGCATTCAAACAGAGACTTGGGGCATGTTGTACGGGAACGAACCAAGTGCTCCCAGCAGATTCCTTTCCTTTTTCTGATGTTTCACACAATAAACATTTCAACTCTCCGGCGTGAGAGCAGACCTACCCCAATTACCAGGACATCTTGTTTTGTTTGGAGTAATAGTTAAGGGTCCCATCCTGCATCCCCAGAGCCAGTGAGAAAACTCTCCTTGCCTCCACTGGGCCTGAATCCAAGAGAGCCCCATGGTACATTAGAGACACCAGTGTTACTGGGAGGGTATTTTTGCCTTTCCTTATGGAAGCAAAACCAGTTCAAGCAAGTTCTGTCATGGCTCCACCTACACCGAGGTGGAGTCATTGTGGCTTCCCAATGAGATGCAAGGCAGAAGCTGGCATCACCGAATGATGCTACTATAGGCTGATCTGTGGCGGCAGGCCACCACGATTTCACAGTGTCCTACAGCTGGTTGACCTTTTGTCCATGTCACTTGGACATCTGCAAGCCAGAAAGCAGTACTACAGTCCCTGAGGCCTCGGAAATCTAAGTTCTACAGGGCTATATCTCAGAAAGGTGGAGAGGGAATGCTTCAGAAAGAGACTGGAAACCTTTAAGGTTTGGAAATTAATGCACACTAAGAGAAAAAAAAATGATTTAGTAAATGAGATCTGAATAAAAACAGCTTATCAGTAATTGTTACGTTCAGTAGGGGCATTATACAAAGTTGGGTCGTTTTACTCAGCGGGGGAGTGGTGCACATCTGGGAAGTTCAATGACATGGAGGAGAAATGAGCTACAAAATCATTAGAGAACAAGGCTGTAGTGGTCCTAGAAAGTCAGGTTGTTCATCCAGGGGCCACTGTCAGCTGCCCGAGCAGGCAGCCCAGAGGAAGGAGGTTGTGGAGGGAATTGAATGATGAGACAGGAGCCCAGCAATGAAACAGACCTTGGTGAATCATCATCCAGCCCTCCTGGGGCACATGGTAATACAGGGGCTATTTTTGAAGTACCACAATGCCAAAGAGTGAAAAAGTCTTGGAGGGCTTGGAAAGACGATATATGCAGCGTAGCTGCCCTGAACCCAGATGTGCCATTTGAGCGGGTACAGTGAGAGCCCTTCTGTGAATAACCTCTAGGTCATTCAGACTTCAGGGCTATGCACACTCCATCTCTGCCTTGTCTGAAGGCTCCAGTGAAGCCCATCAGCTCACTCATTTACCTTGTTAAATGCCATCTGTGCATTACCAGCCGTGTGTCACATCCAGTTTTTCCTACCAGCTCCATCACTGCACTCAGCAAAGGTACATCTATATCTGAATATTCACAAGCGAGATGAAGTCCATCTGCCCATACTACCAATATATCGCTTGTCAAGGCAGCTCCTGTATTATCCCACCTTCATGGGGGTGATTTTATCCTCTGAAATATTTGGAATTACCCCCAAGCAATCTGATCCACCTTGTTATGGACTTCAGAAGGCAACACCACTTCAAGATGAACAGTATCAACAAAGAATAGGTAAGGTTACGCTTCTGGAGTGTCTCAGTGCAGAGAGACTTCAGGATTTTCCTCCAGTCCTTTCATCTCTAAGAGTATCCCAAAAGTGCACAAAATGTACCCCTTGCAAGATCCCATCTAGCCAGGTAGGGAACCCAGTGACTGTGATGTGGAATAATCTATCATTGAGCATCTCTCTGATCCTGTTCTGATTTCAGATTTGCAACTGGATGGACAAACAAAGGATGAAGACCTGACGTATCTAAAAACTGATAGATGTCTTCACAACCTGCTAAAAAGAGTATGGGTGGTGGCTTCTTGAGCCTCCAGGCAGGTTCATCATTACCATGGGGTTAACCCTGCATCAGGCAGGAGCACAGCTCCCATGCTGCCTTCAAATTCTTCAAAATCTGTCTTTGAAAATGGAGGGGCAAGCATATTTTCAAAAGAACTGTATAGCAAAGTAATTCAAAACCAATACAAATATTTCCAACTTTTCTCAATTTTTTCAATTTTTTCCAGGCAAGAACTATTTGGGTTTAACATAAAACCCCTTCATAGCAGTGGCCTGAGCAGATGAAAGATGTGGGGTTTAATCTGTGCATGGCCTCCACCCTCCTGCCCCTGGCAAGATGTTGAGCTGGTCACCAGCATTTCTCCTAAAAATCTCTAAAAGGATGAAACCCAAGGTGTCCTAAACTGGTATAAACCATATTGCATAAACACTCTGGGGGTGTTTCTGCTTATTCTCCATTGTAAAGCAATTCTTCCAGCAGCATGGCTTGCAGCTTGCTGCGCTCTCCTTTCACCACACGTATTTTTGCATGGGGCAGGAGCCGCCAGGTGCTGGGGCATCCCTGGGGTGAGCACCCTCTGCAGCACCTCCCTGCCAGCGCCATGCTGGATGATGCTGTGTTGATGAGCGCTGGCTCTGCAGCCCTGGTGGTCACAGGCGAGCAGGAAAGGGGCAGGGAAAAGACAGTGAAGTGATGGCTTGGATGTGTCCTGAAGTCCATCGCCTGCCTGGGCATGGCAAACCCGGAGGCTCTGCACCCTTCCACGCTGTTAGTGCTGGCAAAACAAAGGGTCCAAGGGCTGCGCTCCCCCATGTGAGCTGTCAGTCTTTCTGTCCGCCTGGATTCGTCTGCCTTTGTGCACCTTTCCTTGCAAGCGGCAATTTCTGACAGCTAATATTTCACAGAAACCGGAGCCAGCTTTCTCCCTCCCTCCTTTTTTCCCCTCTCTCTCTCTTCTGTTTATGAAGCTGAGGGTAAGTGTTTAATTAGTTGCCTAATTGCCTGGGTAATTGGTAGACATACTCAGCTCTCCAAGTAATCAGTCTGAACAGGCCTTGAAAATATCTGGCCCAATATTCATTAGTGCAGTTAAATCGTTAAACAGTTACTGTGTTTGGTTCCTGACAAAGCCCTGCTAACGGCTGCGTTGGCTGCACGGAGGCTCTTGCGGGGTGGGGGACAGACCTGGGGAGACCCCATGCCCTGTGAAAACGGCTCCAGCCGTGCACGCTGCCGGAGGGGCTGGGGAGGGCACGAGGGGCTGATGGAGGAGAAAAAAACCCAACAAATGCAAAGGGTGGCGGAAGTGGGCAGTCTGTCCCCTTTGCAGGGGATGTCGGCGATGGGAAGAGATGCCTCCTTTCCCTGCTCGTCCTCTTGCTCCAGCCTTCTCTTTCCCTGCACCGGCGGCGCCGGTCCCCCTTGCGTGCAGGCAGCCGCCTCTCTCCCTCCCTTGGCTGCTGCAGGTTTGGAAGCCGGTTTTGCCATTAGCCCAAGCATCAATGTGAATATTGTCTCGGCGGGCTGCCCTGACCAGAATAACTCATTAAAAGGGCCTCGGCCGGTCCTGCTCCAGCTCAGTACAAAGGCACCGTTCTGCCAAGTGCTGCCAACACACTGCCTGCCCATCCATCCATCTGTTCGTCCTGTCTCCCTCCCCACGGAGGGGGTCAGCAGCAGTAAGGAGCTCAAGCCTTGAAGGTGGTCTCCAAAGGGCTCCTCTTCCCCACAGTCGAGCTTCAGTTGGGGTCTAACAACAACTTCAGCCTCATAGAAAATTCCAGGTGCAAATTCCCGCACGGCCATCCGGGAGGCCACGCTGCAGTGAGGAAGAAGGCATCAATGTGGCTGGCTTTTGGGGCAAAAGACCTGAGACTTGAGCAAAGCAAGAGGAGGAACCAGCTTCCCTCTACCTGCTGCCTCAGTTCCTGTAGTGGATTTTTTGGACAGTGTAAGGTACCATAGAAGATACAATTAAAAGCAAGTGAAATGCAGTTGTATCATGGTGTAGCTGGCCAGGGCTGCTGGCCAGGGAGCTGCTCAGTGTGCTCCCATACGACTCCAAAACATGTGAAATAGCTGAGCCCCTAAACGTTGTGCCCAGCTCAGCAGGTGGCCAGCCAGGATATATGACCTCAAAATTATTTCTAGCAGTAATTCAAGGAAAATACATGTGTTACGAATCGGACCCTTGGTAAAAAGTTGATTGGCTGCAGATCCTTGTGCAATTAAGTGCAGAGGGGACAGGAGCCAGTGCTGCCTTCCCAGTCGAACCTCTCTGGCCAGCACACCTCTCCTTCCCCTCGGTCCTGCCAGAAGACTATGTCCAGCAGCTCTGCATGCTTTGTTTTCCACTGAGCTGGTTCATCCCTCTTGCCAGCGTTATTTTGAGTTCACCTGCTTGGCGTGCAAGTCCATGAGCTTATTGCTCCTTATCAGCTCACAAAGCTCCCCAGAAACCCTCTGTGGGACAACTCAAAGAAGGGACCGAGGTCCTGGGCAATGGCAGAGGGGGAGATGACAGCATCTAGGCAAGTAAATTCCTAATCAGATCTCGGACCTTGGTTTTTGCCAGGCGAACAGTTGGATTCCTGGCAGACGGGACGTTGACCTGAAAATGATGACAGGACTTGGTCTGTCAGACCCCGGGGCAGCTGGGTGGCCCTGCACTGGCACTGCCAAGTACCAGCCTCCCCATGCAGAAGGCACTGTGAGATTTGGGGCAGGGCTAGAGGCAAATTGGAGGAAGGCACAGAAAAGGTCCAGAAAGGGAAAGGGGAAATGAAAGTGAAGGGGAAAGAAGGGAGAATTTGGGCATGGGCTTTGACCCAGGGGTGAAGAGGAAATTGGAGATGGTGAGTTAAAAAAGGTAAAGGATGCTGAAAAGATCAGAGAAGCATTTTGTTCCTGTGCAGGAGATATTGACAACTAGAGGAGAAAACTTGAGATGGTAATATAAGGATTTAGGGGAAGGTGAAACACTCTGATGTACAGGAAAGCCAGGAGATGTGCATGAACAGCAGGGTGGCATGGGTGCTACCTGACTCCAAAGCCCCAGGAGAGCTGGCAGGGAGCACCTTGGGGTGGCCGTACCTGTCAGAGCAGCCAGCCCACCAGGCAGGAGCCATGTGCTTCACTGGCATGCAGGGGCACCTTCCTCCTGTGCTCTTCCTCCTTCTTTCGTGTGGTTTTTGGGATTTCCAGGCAAACATCCCATCCTTTTTGGGGAGGATGGAGGACAGTTTCTTGAGACTTCCTCTGCTAACAATGGGGATGAATCCCTGGCCAAGGGAAAGTTTTTGGGCACCTGGAAACACCGGGCAGGCCCCAGTGAGCCTCCTGGGGAAGAGGGAGAGCGTGCAGGGGGAGGAATGTCAGAGGTGAATAAGAAATAGGTTTCCATCCATTACTCTGCTGGGCGGTCCTTTCGAGTCACTGGCTGGCTTTGTTCTCGCCAACATCTGTAAGAGATTACAGATGCCTTCCTAGCCGAGGACATGGACGGGATCTATAAATACCACGAGCCGGGGGTTGCTGCTGTCAGAGGAGAGCTCTGCCTGGGTGGCCTGGAGGCCAGCCATGGACAACGGGCCCTGGAAACACAGGTTGTGTCCCTAGCTGGGCACCCCGGCGAGACCTGACTAGTGCAAGGTGGTGACACCGCAGGCAGGGTCTTCCCAGGGAGGTGCTGATGCATGGCCAGCAGCAGCTGGAAATGCGGCCAGGCAATGGGAGCGCAAGGCTGGGGGGGGGGTCCCCAGCACCAGCCCCAGTGCTGGTACCTGCTCCTCGCTGGCCTTGAGGAGCTCATATCATTTTTCACCTAAAACCAGACCGAACCCTGCAAGGGGACTAGGGTTATTCAGCATTTTTTTTTTTTGGCAAGGACCTCAAATAGATGTTCCCCGTAAACCTGAGATAATACATGCCCAGACACCATGGCAATGGGCACCATTTAAAGAACACAAACAGAGCAGAGCTGTTAATGCTTGATCCTCCCAACTTCCTTGTGTCAACACCACTCCCCCGAGACCATCCTCTAATTCCTGACTCCATCCCAGGCTCTTGCTCCGAATGTCGCGAGACTTTGTGCGGTTTACGCAGTGCTAACGCTGTCCGGCAGGAACTGAATTCTCCAGTGACTAATTGATTGAGCATGTCTTTGTTTGCTCAGCTTTTGCCACTAAAAAAGGATCCTGATTTTATAAGTTGTTGGAAGTCTGAAGATCCAGTACTACCCTAACATGTTGTTAGTCACAATTATCCCCTTTCTGACAAAGGATTCCTGATTAGGGCTGTTGCATATTCATCTGTAGACTGCGCCAAGCTTGGCTTTGTTTTTCAAGGTCAAGGATTGCATTTCTTTGGATTCAATTCCCATCCTAGACGTAGATTACAAGGCAGGAGAGGAGGAGGCAGCTGAGGTTGCTGGAAGCATTGAATCCTCCTGGTATTGCTCAAAACATCCACCAGACGTGTGCCAGACATGCCATGTGAACCAGCCATTCTCACAGCCTTTGTGGGCTTGGTTAGGTAAGCCGGGCAGTCTCAGAACTGACACTGGTTGCAGGTATGACATGCTGACATCAAAGAGTGGGGTACCCCTAAGTGTCCCTGGTGCAGAAGGGTGGGTGCTGGGCAGGGATCTCAAAGCAAAACACACTTCCAGCAGCTGAGGCTTCATGAGCTCGTGTTTCATGTCCTCCCTGGGGCCCTGTCCTGTTTGCCACTGTGGGAGAAGGGATAAAAGGAGGCCTTAGTCAGGAGGGAATATTTCACAGAGGAACTTTAGCTGCTCTCCCCTGCTGATTCCCCCACTTAAAAAAAAAAAAAAAGGAAGAAAAGGAAAAAATAATTACTTCTCAGCCTCTAACCTTTCCAGCAAGTGACTTTGTAATAAATAATCCACGTCTCTCCAGTGCAATCCATCAGCAAGAGCGCCTAATTACTTTAGACTCACTTTGAAAACCCTTCCAGTGCTACTTTCAGATAAATAAAAAATTAACGTGGAACTAAAGCAGTAACCTGGAGAAAGTTTCCCCACTCTCCCTCAGTTCTCTCCAAGTCTGGGCTGATGCCTGGAAGGCTCCATGCCCAAAGATGCTTTCCCCTGTTATGCTGAAAGG
The DNA here is from genome assembly GCA_031468815.1 of Morus bassanus. Lineage (NCBI taxonomy): Eukaryota > Metazoa > Chordata > Aves > Suliformes > Sulidae > Morus > Morus bassanus. The sequence goes on from CM062572.1 coordinate 60,479,693, forward strand.
TAAGCTTGGGTTGCAGTTTGTGGCACAGGGAAACAAGCCATGGAGTGCCGCTGGGGACACCCTCCTCCAGAAATGCAGATGCTTGGAGAAATAGCTGGGGACAGACCCAGTGCAACCCCTATGTATGAAGACTTTTTTCGCTTGAATCCCTTTCCTTGGGAAGTTTCTGTTATTTTTTTCTAAGAGTGCATTTTAGCAGCAAGGAGGCTCTGGTTTCCTTCTTGGAGTTGTTCATTGCTCCCCAGTTGTGCTGTCTTCTGCATCACCCCATTTCTCTCTCATTCCCAAGATTACAGCTGTGAGAAAGGCACCTAAAGGCTTACCTAAAGGCTGGCTGAGATGACTTGTCCCCCTTGTACCCCTAACCACCCCTAACAAGGCTAAGGGGCACCTGCTGTGCAATTTCTGCAGTGACAGATGCTCCAAGCACTGTGCTCCCGCTCAGCATGCTGGGCATGCTGCAGCACGAAGGCTGTGACAGAGGAGACAGGGGTCACTCAAGAAATTATTTCTGTAATGGGTCTATCCTCTAGCAGAGATGGGAGAAATTCCCAGTCTTCCTTGCCTGTTTCCAGCTGCTGCATCTACGTCAGTTTTGAGGTAGAGGGATGAGTGAGTGCATGAACACAAACACAGTGTTCATTGCTAGAGTGCAGCAAGGTGCTGCATCCAGAAATGATCAAAATGGAGCTGGACACCAACGGGCAGCACTTCTAGGGAGATTCTTTGGAAGTGAGTAGAATAACACTGAGCAAGCCAGCGACACGCTCATTTTAAGGATTGTGGGCACAGAAGACAGCAAGAGTACCATCTCCAGTGCAACCCTTGGCATCCTCTGCCATGCAGGGATGTGGTTTAATGGACCTATTACCAAAGCAAACGGGGTCTTGCTGTAGAACTGTTAGAATAGGGATCTTTAGTCAGATGAATTTCATTACACTGGAAGTGAACTAATTCTGGTGAAAGACCAAGCTGGCCACCAAAAAAGATGTTCAAGGCATCCTGTTGCAGTTATCCTTAAGGGAACTGACAGTGAGAGGAGGAAAGATGCACAAGCATGCACAACCACGTGCAAGTGTGGTTGTATGAAGATGTTCAGGAGCTGTGGGTGCTCACAGCACCCAGAGGCACAGAGGCTGTCCTCTACCCTCCTGGAGAGGGTGACAAGGAAGCAAGGGACAGACAGTTTGTCTTGGGAGTACTGGAGAGTACAGGGCGCTGGGGATGCCGTTACTGGTAGCAGGGCTGAGTCCCTGCATGTTCTGGATTTGCTGGTACTTGCAAACTGCACCTATTTGTCACAGAAGCCACTAATCCACATGCAGGTAATCAAGATCATAGTGGGACAGCTGCTTCCACTGGCAGCCCAGATTGCTGTCAGACCCTGTTAGACTCTAGAAGGAATTTTTGTCTAGAAATAAGAGATACCGATTTCTTGATATTTCCAGCAATAGAATTAATATAAAAAAACTGTATTTCATTTTGCAAAGACTAAAAGCACCTCAGGCCTTTGGCAGCTGAAGGTTGGAGCTTTCTAAGAAGACTTTGTCCACCTCTTCTTCCTCATCTTTGCACCCCACTTCTGCATTCCCTTCTCTCTCTTCTCCTCTCATCTCTGTGCTTGGAGCCCTGGGCAATACCTGACAAGAATTCAGAAATCAAAAAAACAAAAAAAAGAAGGAAAATTAAATATCTGAGAAAAGCAGGCCCAGAACCAATAAGGTCTGATTTCACTGTAGGTTACCACAGCCGAGGCAGCGGTGTGTCAGGGGAGGAAGATGCTTGAAAAACCTCCACAGGAGAATTAATTAAACGAATTTCACTCTGCCAATTGTTTGTTATTTTTGCTGACCTCACCAAGTGGATTAATATTTAATTAGCCTTTAGGAGAAGTGGAAAGCACTTATTAACCTGTTATGTCAATCTGTCAGGCCTGGGGTCTCAGGACAGGAGCTGTTACCACGAAACAATAGAAATATCAAGGTTTGTTTCTCTGTCTCGGCTGTTATCCCTGTTGGAAAGTGGTTTTTTTGGGGGGGGATGGAGGGAGGGGACCCACTACACCTAACTGAGGGGTGTCTAAAAGTGAAAGCCCCAAATCTAGATGTCTTTTAGAGGCCAGAGCAAGAGCTGAGGAAGCCATATGTGATGTCCCAGGCACAGGTGGGAAGCACATATGGATATATGATCCCCTTGGAGGTATTTTAGAGCTCAGGCTAGATCTTGTCTGGTGTGATGCTGGTGACTAGGGAAAGGTTTGGGCTCTCCTTCATTTTTTCTTGTTTAAAAACACTGCTGCCTTTATATTGTGTTTACAGTTATCATAGTTCAAGAAGTGCTAAACTTGGTGTTGACACATACTCCTCAGTGGGGAGATGCAATGGGGCTCTGCAAGACACAGAGGTCCTGGGTGAGTTTCCATTAAAGAAGAGCTCTAAAACAGAAAACCAGGATGAACACAGATGGCAGAACAAGAAACCTGTCTCTGCCGGTGACAAAGACCAGAAGGTCCCCAGCCAGCGTCCGAGCTCACGTAAAGCTGGTGAGTCTCACCCTGGGATAATGACCATGTCTGCTTGCCACAAGGCTGGGTCTGGCCCAAAAGAAATAAAACCTCAAGCACATTTGAACCCTTAGGAAACATCCTCAGCAAAACAGTGAGATGAATGTTGTGTGCAAGTTAGTGAGACTGGAGGAGCTTAGAGTGGCTGAAGTGGATGAATATCTTTGGTGGAAATTCTCCCAGACTCTGGGCATGGCCGCTAGCTGACAGCTTAACTTACTGCTCAGAGAGGAGCCAAAGTGTCTTCTCCAAACCTCCCCACATCCTGATGGCCAGGGCATCACACGCAGCTGGGCGTCTGCACTTTGACTTCAGCTTAGTGAGTCAAAACTAAACTTCAGGTTAAAATAACCCACTGAGTCTCTCTGGGGGTATTCAAAACCCCACCAGCAAACCCAACCAGCATACACGCCCTGGTTTTGCAGTCTAACAAGGACACCAGAGAGACACCAACCACCACAAAAGCCAACCTCTCGTCACAGGCAGAAAGGTTCAGCAGACAGCAAAAATAACAAACCATGTTCGGGAAAATACAGGGCTGTTGGCAGCGGGCACGGGCTTGCAAATACCTTTCAATCTCTGCACACGAGGCAAAACGAGCAAGCAGAGGCGGGAGTGGGAGTGCTCGGAGGCAAGCCCTGAGTGTGCGGCTTCGCGCCGGCTGCCAAGGTGGGTCATGCTCCCCACCCTGCAATCTGTGCCGGCTCTTGCAGACTCTGCCCGAGCCCGGCCACATCCTGCTGCTTCGTCCTGTCTGCAACGCCATCCTGCCCGGACTGGGTGCCGTTACCACCGCTCTGTGACAGGCCATATCATTTATTATTATTATTTTTTTTTAAATTAAAATCCTCTGGAGCTTTATTAAATAGGGATGCTGATAGGTAATTAAATCGCAACTTAATTAAATCTGTCTGCTCAATCCAACCGCGGCACGCTGGCTACTCCGCAATCCCTGTGAGAGGTGCTGTCGGTGGAGAATGGCAACGTGAATTAAAGAGCAACATCCTTGGCACTGCCACCTCCCCTCTGGGCACAGCTGGGAATGGGACGGATGGGTTTCTTCACCTGCAGGGCGACCCACAGCAATAGAAGGAGCTGGGGAGACCCCACAGGAGTCCTGACCTGACTTCACAAGAGCTTTTCAGGTAGGGGCTGACTCCCTTCAGCATGGCAGGACCAAACAAAGGTGCTGGAGGCAGGTTGGAGGGTTTATGACTACCTGCTCTGACACAACATGATAGTGTTGGGCATGAAGTGGTGGGCAGGTAGGGAAGGACTTCTCCTTCCACTGGTCTGCAGCACCTCTGTGGGGTGAAGGCCATGGTGACCATCTGGGATTACAGAGAGCTTGCAAGGACAGGAATCTGGATGGGAGAAGGGGTCTGGCTGGGGCACCATTTCCCTGGGCTGGTTGCTCCCTCTGCACTTTAGGATGGAGCAAAAGGTGCTGTAGGACACTGCCCACACTGACGTTGAGCCTGGTGGGCGCTGGGTCCCAGGGTCAGATGAGGAAAAGGCCTGTGGAGGAGATTCCTGTGGTCCCCTGCTCTTTCTAGTGGGTTTTGCAGATACAAGCCTGCACTGGCGAGCACCAGCCCCCAGCCGTGGCTCTCCTCCCCAGAGTTTGCTGCCTTCCAGTCTCTCCGGCTCAGCTGCTCCAAACAAGGGGCCAAAGGCAGTGATGTGGAAAAATAACCAGGCAGTCTTGCTAAATTATCAGGCTGCTCATCCCAAGGAAAACAGATCTTGGAAAGAATTTACCTTTTTTCATTTTCCCTTTTTTCATTTTAACACAGGCTCAGCTTGCTGCCTTTCCCAAACCTCAGATGATGTGGTTGCCTTTGCCCAGCCCTGGCAGGCAGCAGCAAGGGCCGAGCAGCCTCGAGGACACTCTCGATGCTCACACTGTGGGTTCCCCTTTGAGGAGACACCACCTCACCTAACAGCAGCCCCAGGTCTCTGCTTTCTCATGCGGTGTCTTTTTCTAACATTGCAGGTGGGAACAGGAGAAACCTCTCTCTCCCCTCCACATTGCACCCGCATGGCCCAGGAGGACCTTCCCCTTTGGATGGAGCATCTTCTATCCAGCAAACAATTGCTAAAGTATGTATCTTCTTAGTAAAGCCCCTAAAAGCAGACATCTCCCCTTGATCATACCCGAAACTAACCAACAGCAGGTAGGTAGGGGATGCTAGGACATGGTTTTGTCACCAGCTGCCTAATATCAGGTCTCTTTTATTTATTTTCTAAAAAAGTTACAGCTCCTGGAGGCAACTTATTGAAGGAAGTATTTTTGTGGGGAAGAAGGATTTAAGCCTTTCTCTGTTTTAGTCAAGAGACCGAAGTCTTCAAACTTTTGAAAAAAAAAAGCAAAGAAACCCAGTGTGTCTCTTCAAAGCCCTTCAGTGATAACTGGAAGATTTAAGTTGTGATCTGAGAGCCTGGGGCTGCTGCAGCAGGTCAGCAAGGGCAGAGTCCCCATGGGACAGACAACCCAACCTGCACAGCCATACCCAGAGCAGAAAGGAGGGCGGAGAAAGTAGGTAGGTCCTTCCAGAGCTAAATGGGAAAGCAGATATCCAGAGCCTGGGTCCCCATGGCTACAGAGCTGAGAGAAGACCTTGCTCTCCATGCCACCTTGTTACCAGCCACCCTCCTTTGCCAGATCTGTCCCTGTGTGACAATCTCAGGTGAGCCCTTTTATACCACACTGGTGGTTATTCCTTTACCCTCCCCACAGCGTAAAATGGCCAGTACTGCATGCAGTGGTTTTGTCCTCTCCTGCAACTATGGCCTTCTCACAGTCCCAGCAAGACACTTGAGCTCTCCTCTGGCCATAGAAGAGAAGAGAAGAGAAGAGGAGAGGAGAGGAGAGAAGAGAAGAGAAGAGAAGAGAAGAGAAGAGAAGAGAAGAGAAGAGAAGAGAAGAGAAGAGAAGAGAAGAGAAGAGAAGAGAAGAGAAGAGAAGAGAAGAGAAGAGAAGAGAAGAGAAGAGAAGAGAAGAGAAGAGACTAGGACTACTTCAGTTGGAAGGGACCTACAACGATCATCTGGTCCGACTGCTTGACCAGTTCAGGGCTGACCAAGTTAAAGCATGCTATTTAGGGCATTGTCCATATGCCTCTTAAACACAGACAGGCTTGGGGTATTGACCACCTATCTAGGAAGCCTGTTCTAGTGTTTGACCACTTTCTTGGTAAAAAGATGCTTCCTAATGGCCTTGGAGCCTCACAGTGTAGGCACCATGCTTCTGAGGGAGGTCTCACAACCACTAGGGTTCCCCCAAATTTGCAGCCTAGCATCCAAGTACCTGAGCACCCTCCAGGTCCCCCTGCACTCCCACAGGAGACGAATGAAGAAAACCTCAAAAAAAGCCCAAAGGGCAGCAGCATCTAATGAAAGGCAAAACCCAAAGAGCTGGAAAAGCTACAGGGAGCCTATTCAAGGGTGACTTTCACGCAGAAATCTTGGGAGATCAAATTCCTAATCTGCTTCCACCTCAGAGGTGGAGGAGTAAAAGTCCTACCGGGATTCGTGTTTAATGCTTGAGTTGGCAGGTGATGCCCTGTGTCGGGATCCTTGGGTTCCCTGCACTGCAGCTGAAAAAGACTGGTACACAAGCTCAACCAGCATTCATCCCGGATATTGGGGATGACCCTACTCTTAGGCAAAGGTCAAGGAGAGGTTGCCAAGTTCAGGATCCCCCACATCATTACAAAGTGTTGTGCGCTGGGGCTGCAATAACAGATGAGTTGTCCTGTCTGTATCTGCTGAGGTGTGTGAAACTTCAAACCTCCTAATTGTTTTAGAGCCACTGAGGTGAGCTGCTAGAACACAGCATCGGGGAGGGCAGTTGAGAGAAAAGGCAGCTCATTCCCACCACCGGGTTTGCATTTCTGCTCCTGATGAGGACGCATGTGGCAGGGATCTGCTCTGCTGGAAGCCCACACATAGCAGTCTCAGATCCTGTGCTTCCCACCAGGAAGAGACAGGGATGGAAGGAGGGATGGGTCAGCTGCAGAGGGACAGGGGGACACAGCCTGGGAGGTGAGAAAAGACCTTAATGAAGGTAAAGACATAGGCAGACCCCAGGACACATAGACAAGCAGTTATAAACCCTGACTAACTCTCTGAAACAAAGGTCATGTTAACAGTGTGACCATGGAGAAGGCTTTATTTTCTCTTCTCCTCTGCTACCAGAAGACTTTCTCCACTGGAAGTACATGGCCTTAATTTTGAGGGGCTGCTTTGAAGGCCAGACAATGGCACAGTGACTGGGACAGAAGCATCTATGACTAGGAAAGGCTTTTTGCTCTCCGAAAAGGGGGAAAAAAATGAATCGATTGTGCCCTGGGACTCCTTCATGCATGCTGCAGCATAATCTTAGCAGGCACTTGCAAATATACTGTTTGTGCTTACTCTTGAAAGAGGCCTGTTGTGAGTGAAATGATGCAACCATGGGTGGTCACTCACATTTACACTAGATCTCCTCTTCTATTGCACATCTGCCTCCTTCCCATCTAGGTTTCCCAGATCTCTCCCTGCTCTCTGAAAGTGGCCTGTCCACTGCTGGTTTTTGGGTTTCCCTAGACACCTCTGTAAAAGTCACCCAAGCTTCCACAGAATATGGGCAGGTTTCCAAAAATAATTTACATAGGTTCCCAAACCTTTGACTTTGGGGCAACTACTCACCTCCAAGTAATGAATGGCTGACAGGTTCTCAGCAGAAGTTTTATTAGCAACTACATGTGACCCAATTTTAGCTTCTCCAGGAAAGCAATGGGAAGTACTAGAAGGTAGTGCTCTGAGCAGATATTCTGCTGTGCTCTGAGGCTCTGGGAGATAATGGTGATGAACCTTCTTCTTCTGTCTCTTGAGAATAAATGTGTGCAGAATAGCTCAGACCTCTAAGTGGTATGACAGAGCGGCTAGTTAATAGGCAGTAGATGTTTGCTGAACTTCACCGCCAAAAGCTTCTTGAAAATGGGGTGCCCAGGTCACACTTTTGGAATAAGAAAATTCTGATCTGTATCTAAATGTCACCATTGCCCTATCATGAGAGGGCAAATCTATGAAATCCTGACCCAAGATTGTGGATATATTAGGGCTTAGGTCCAGAAAAGGATCTACGTTTTGCACGGCAGCCCTTCTCTTCTTTGATAGATTGTTTGTTTTTTATTCTTTCATGTGTCCCAGGTGGTGCTGGGACATGTCAGACCACAGGGCAACTTGAAGTTATGGGGCAAACTGTAGGTAATTTGGCAGGAGAACTTTAAAAAGCAAGAGGAGGAAACTATAAATTCAGAGTGTAACCACCATAAAGTATTCTCTTAATTCCCAACCAACCTCTTAAAAGCACAGATAGCTCTTCCCCCTGCCCACAGGATGCCTTTCCCTCCCCATAGGGTGTCGTGTTATGGCTCGGACAACAGAGCATCACGGGAATGGTGTTCCTGATGGATTTCACATGTGTTGCAATATCTGGTAGAGGCTCTGCCCTTTCACACACTGGACTTCTCTCTGTGCAATATCAAAGGTTTGGCATCTCATGGCCCTGTTTCATTTCTCACTGTCTGCTGAAGGGCTTCATCTCATCCCTCCTCTTCCCTCCTGATTGGCGAAGATGAATCATCTGCCTTTAGAGGTGGGAATGAACCATTACCCTGACTTCTAAATCGGCTGTTACTCCCATGGCAACACCTAAGAACATTTACAAGGCTCCTTTCTGGGAAAATAACACAGACGAGCCATCAAAACCTTTCCTCATCTCCTTCTTGTGTCCTCCCAGGGTTAGAGACCCTGGAGAAGCTGCATGTGAGGCTGAGATCTGCTTTCCAGTCATGACTGGCAAAGTGTCCTAACTTTCCTTTCCTCTACTACAAATTGTTCATGGAATCGCTACATTTCTGTGTTCCTTCGTCTTAACCAGAAATGAATTTCTTGCACCTGGAAAGCACTGAAGTGCCTAAATCACATTTTCAAGAGCCACAAGCATTTATGAACCCAAATCTCATAGATTTTCCTTCCAAATTGTTACCCTAACAGTGCCCTTTTCTCCCAGTTAGACCAGTCTCTTCTCATTTGCACTTTCTCTCCATTTACCCCCTTTCTGGTTATCTTTTAACCAAAGATCATTGCCTGATTTTTATTCTTGGTCATGCTTTAAGGGCCAGCGTTTACTCCATGAGGAGGAACAGGAAACACTCAGACCTCATTGCCATTTAGCTGGTCGCTGCCCTGTCCCCTGCCGAGCCAAACCACTGCTCTCCTTTATTGCAGCCACATCTGCCTGCTCCCGCGACCATAGGGTCAAGTGCACGGCAAACAGCCGTTGGGAAATTAGGCATATTTGTTGTGAACTTCAGAATATGAAAAAGAAAATGGGTTTCTGAGGGAAATTGGTCATGGAAATCTGTTTCTAGTTTTGCTTCAAAAAGAAATGATGAGTGGTAACTTAAAAATGACACAAAAGAAACTGCAGTGGAATTAATTTTAGAAAGGCCATTTTTTAGGGAAAACTGAAAGGTTGTTGGAAGAAAACACTCCACTGATCTGGCCATGTTATCTCATTTACTGAATACTACTGGTGGGCCTCACATTTCTGCTTCAGAGCCTATTTATCTCCACTGCTGCTCTTAAAGGCAAGCACCTCTGATGAGGATTTAGTTATAGTGTACAGATTGTGGGGGTGGAAAACTCACAAAGTTTTCTCGTAAATATGTAGGTGCTTTAAACCTACTCATATAGCTGAGGTCAGGTTTTCTGATATCAAATATTATCTAACATTACAGAGTTGAGCATTTACACAGGGAACACCAGAAGAATGAACAAAGTCAAGGAAGAGCAAACTAAAGGGGACTTTCTGAAAGCCAGGAGCAGCTGGAGCCAAGCATGAAAGAGTAGAAAGGTACTAGTGCAGGAAAAATAGAGTACGACGTGTGAAATGGTGATAGGAAATCAAAAAGGGGATCTGGCAGACTAAGGGGAAGGTAAAGACAGAGAGAAAGAGAGTGAAAGCAAATGGATAGAGTAGCCAGAAATGAGAAAATAAGGAGTAAATCTGATCTTTGTTGTCTTTAGAGAACAACAAAGAATTTGCTTTCTGCAAAGCTGTTTTTGAATGTGGGCATGTTACAGAAGACTGTAAGAGAAGACAGTATGTCTGAGTACCACCAGTAAAGTGACGGAGTGGTAGATGAATGTTATCCACCTAGGGGTTGCTAGAACCTGAGGTCCCGAAGCACGTCGGGACCTCATATCTGCCCTTAGCTGGTTTTACCTGCTACTGTCAATGATTTTGATGTTGCTGAGCCTCTGAACCAGCTGCTGGCAGCAGGGACTGCCATGCATGTAGAGCACAATGTCTCACAAATCTTGAAAATGTGGAGGCCTCCCAGCTGCCCCTGTGCATGAAGCATGCTCCTTCCCCAACTCTGATCCCAAGGGAAACAGCCAAGAGGAGCTCCGGAAGGTCAAAATGCAATTAAAACCAATGAGATTTTCTGCTACTTAATGGGTGCAAAAGAAAGAGGGTCTGCCTCCTGGGTCATGCCTCTCCCACCCACACTGACCACCCCAGTCTCTCTCCTCAGTCTTCTCTCCTTCCCTGCTGCACCTCTTGTGGCCCTCCTCATTCAAAACATCAGCACCTCTGATGTCCAGGTCCAGCAATTGGGGGACAATTAGGTAAATGTGTAAGTTTGGAAGGGAGGGGATTTACACCTCCTGTTGCCCTTGCAGTGAATTACCAGGGCTGTTAATGGGCTGGTGCCCCAGTGCCTCGTAAATCGTGTGACTGAGGCCAAGCGGTGACGGGTGGCTTTGATCTGGACACGCTGCCCTGCCATGAACAGGAAAAGGAAGAGGTGATTTTTCATGGGTTACTACTCACTCCAGCCTCCAAGTTTTCCACTCTGCTGAAACTTTGACAGTACCTAATAATCCATCAGCAAGGCTTTCCTTGCTCTGCTTCCACTCCATTACCACCTTCATGTTCCCATTTAGCTCCTTTCACACGGACCCCGGAAAGGTTGACTGTCTCCCACCCTCCCAAAGCAGGTTGGAGGATGGGATCAAGGGCTGGGGTCACTCCACACATTTCCCCTGAAGAGAGGAGTCAAAAAGTGGATGCTGAGATGAAGGGAATGAGCTAGCTCGTGTCTACAAAGCTGGGAAGAAACTTTCAGATGGGATCTAATGTCCCGTTACCTGCAGGGATAACTAGGCTGATTCTTCACCAGGTGCCCTTTTCCCAACCCTTAACAATGTGTCCTTCACACCAGTAGCTCTTTGGACAGGGATTTTCTTTTCCCCATGTATAGCAACAAACACAATGTGGTCTGTCACCTTTGCTCATGGTATTGGGCTGCCTTTGTGCTGCCAAGAGAAAAAGGCACCATGAGGGTTGGCTGCATGGGCTCCTCTGACAGCTGCATGGACAGACCCAGGGGGCTTCCCATCTCCAGGAGCTCCTCCATCTGCAGCTGCCAATCCTGAGCAGCAGTACCCTGCAGTCCTTGGTATCCCCCATTCCCTGGAGAAAGCCCTCTTCTCTTCTTGGGTCTTGCCACTTTGGGGATGTCATTGACTTCAACTGAAAAAAAAAAACCAGCCTGCTCTCACAGAAACTCCTTCACAGCAGAAATATTGGAAACTGGGTGGGAAACAGCACAGAAAAAAACCCCAACCATCATTGATTCACTGAGTGAGTGTGGATGTGTCTCTAAATCCACATGACTAACAGGGAGCAGTAAGGCTCACACCTACTGGAGAGGGACCACCTGGGATGTCAAAGCAACCAACATGGTGTTGATGAAACGTTGAAGAGCCTCAGAGGAAAAGTAAATAAGAGCCTGCCTTCACTGTTGAGATGTCACCTGATGTGAGAGGGTTAGATTTCTTAGAGTCCATTTGAGATGCTTTAGACTACCTGCCATGCTGGAAGAGCATGGGTTTTCTACAGGTCTCTTGTCACATCTTCCAGCCATGCTGGGTGTCTTGGATACTTTAGGATGTCTCAAGTAGTGCAATACATTTGGATACCTGAGCAGAGTCTTTTGTCACCACGTTTTGTCACCAAGGGCTGCTGCTTAGATTTATTCTCCAGGCTCATCATTTCTCTTGACAGATCCTTCCATCTCCTATATATTAGACCAATACATTGTATGTGTTCAATTTTGCAGCTTCTGCCTTCTGAATGGAACCAAATCCTCAGAACTGCACTGTTTTCTTAGACTAATGAATTCTCCGAGAGGGGTAAAAACCACCTCAGTAATAAATGCAAACTGTGAAGGCTTGATGTATCTGTTTTTCTGTTCGCCTCCACTGCTGCTAGACAGAATTAGCCCTCACCTAATACAGAGCGCAGACTTGATACAACCTTGTTTAGCACAATTGGTTTGAATCCATTATATTGACAATATCAATTTGTGTAATTCCTACATTAGGATTTTGTACTAAACTGTATTTGAAAGGAACTGTTCACCTTGATTAGCTCTTTAATTGTGGTTAAAATCCAAAGTAATTCAGATACCAGCCTTGACTGTGGAAGGAAAGGGCCATGCCATGTGACAGTGCAGTCAATAACTGCCACGATCCCCACGGACACAGCTCCCATGTTTTATAGGCTCTGGGTCTCACCACTGCCTTAGTGCATCCATTTGCCTTCACTTTGACCAGACCCTCAGGGCTTCGCCTTGCGGGCTGTATTATAAGAGCAGGCACTCAAGGTACGATTGCTTGGACACATTCCAACTGAGTTATCCTTCTGGCTCACACCACCTCTGCTTTTGCATGCAGGTGGGATTTTTTTCTTTGCTATCCATCCTAAGCAGGGCTGTAACAATGCTGGGTACTACCCAAGGCTGCTCAGAAAGGGATAGGAAGGAGCTTGTCTACAAAGCTAAATTTCAGTTGCAAATGTTGCCTTACTCACTTTGTGGTCTCTTAGCAGCAGAAAGAAAGGAAGAATGTTATTAGAGCACGTTAAGAAGCCCACATCTGCTTGTCAGTGCCCACATATCTGCAGGGGATACGTAATAGCATTATGGGCACCCCGGAGAAGGAAGGGACAGGCTTGCTGGTGTTTCCACAGGCGCTAAGCTCTCACCGAAACTCAAGAGGAGCTGGGTGCCTAATTCTCCCAGGTCTGCAGGAAAAGATCAGCTGTGTGCCTTCAGGTCTGCGCCGGTGCAAGTGTTCTGGGTGAAAAATGGCAAGCAGGAGAAAAGGCCATTTCCAGGACTCCCATGTGCTGAAGGAAAAAATGGATGGGATGAAGCCCGGAGGGGGGGCAACCCTTTCAAGTCAATGAGGAATTCTGCCAGAAAACAGCAGAAGGAGCAGTTCAGCAGGAATTACAGAGAAGAAAAAAAAAATCTGGCAACAAATACAGCTTGAAAGATGGAGCACTTCATTTTGGGCAAACTGAACGTTTCAATTAAAAATGACAGAGCTGCGATCCTTTAAGAGCAGTCAGATTTTAATAAATTTTTCATGAATGGAAGCAGCCCGTATCCTGAAGACCTGACAAACTCTCTGCTCATTGGAGATCATGTGTTCTCCTGGATCTATGTCTTCCTGGCATCAGATGGGATTGCCAGCCGTGGATCAAAGAGAGAAAGCACAAAAAGGCCCGCCAGGCATCTTGTGCTACATATGTGTGCAGAATATAATGTGCAGAGAGGAGACGGATGCCTAGTGCTGTGGCAGGGAAGGAGGGGGTTCATGGGAAGGAAGAGTAAACCAACAGTGGAGAAGAGGACACAGAGATGAAAGAACAGGCTGTGAAGAAAACTAATATCAAGGAGAGGAGTTTGTGAAAGACAAGAGCAAAGCAGTGAAAGTGGAGACAGGGAGGGAGGGAGGGAGAGGGGGAGGGAGAAACATACCCTCTGTGCCTGGGAAAAAGACAATAAAAGCTGCGGACTCCTGTCACGCAGGACAAGCCCAGCACTATTTACTGTTTGCTCATTTAACCTGGTTAATTTTTAATAATGTTGAAATTTTCATTTTAATAATTTAGGTAAATTATTTATTAAACCACAGGATAAAGGGATCATAGCAATTATGAATTGACAGTGTTACCTGAGGCTCATGAAAAGGTAAGGGGTTTTGCAAAGTCCTTGTTATTGGATAAACATTAAATTAGTAACAACTTCACATCCGATTCAAATTACCTTCTTCCAAGTCTAAGATTGCTCTCTCTCGGTCTCTCTTGGAAAAGAGCACCGTGGGCGAAGAGGGTTTTGGGGAGCCACAGCTGTCCTGTGTGGGGCTGGGGACATTTCTCCTAGATGTCCCCGAGGCAGGGACGAGGCAGTTTTTCCATCAGAGAATGGCAACAGGGTGACATTCACTGCTCTGATAATGTAGAAAATGTAATGATTAAAAAAACCCAATATGTTAATAAGAATAGATGGCTGGGTGGGTCTTGTATGGCTATGACTGTCAGAGTGGTGGTGGCTTTCCTGGTACAAAAAATGTCAACAGAATCATGGTGGTACTTCCTACCTATTGGAGGGCTCCTTATTATATTTCAGCAATGCAGCCTCCCAAACCAGGTCACTGATCACAGGAACTGACTGTCTGATCTCAACTGCCTGATGAAGGGTCACTGAGGAAATGCAGACCCAGTCCTGGAAGATCCCAAAGATGCTCTGGAGAAGTTTGTGCAGAAATCTATAGGCTACTTCCTGAGGAAAGCAACCTTAGTTGAGCAGAAATTGGTGCTTTACAGAGAGACACAGCTCTTCACTTAAAGTAATTGTATCAGGATTGCAAAATAAAGAATTAAATATTTGAAAGGGTGGAACTGATGAGCTTTAAAAACACCTGAGGAATGTAGCATCCAGATACTCTCTGAAAGAGCAAGAAGTTTTGCTTTAGAGTAGAAATCTAAATGGAGAATTGCGAGAGATGGGAAAAGGGAGGATAAGAATGGGATCTGAAACCTGGTGACCTTGGTCAGCAAAATGCTGCAGCGTTTGCCCAACTTTCAGCATCAACATAAACCTACATAACTCAAACCAACTATCTACAATTTAATAGCAATCCCAGGTTTTAAGTGTTGTAATGAATCAGAGCCAAGTTTGCATTTTCATATTTTGTGATGTTTAATTTTCAAGCATTTTGTTTTAATTACCAGTTTCCAATCATTTTTATGTTAGCTGTGAGTGCCTTTCCTACATTTTCTTCTCAATAATTAAAACTTTTTAATAACATTACTTTCAATCAAAGGATTTCAATTTATCTTCTAACTTAGTTCTATCCTAATAAGTTTTTTTCCCTGGGAATTTCCTAACTTTCAGTAAAGGAAATAAGCATTTCTAAAGATTTATTTTTTTCCTTTTAACATATTGAAAGCTCAGTTGTCTTGAAAAAAATTCTTTGGAAAAGAATCAAGACACATTCAGAGTCATAAATATTGGTACACAAGATGGCTCAGATACAAATCTGTCTTTCCTTCTTTCTGGTTTAGATAGCAATAGCCAATGACCAGCGCATGAAACAAGGTCATAAACAAACATGTCCTGTAGATTTGAGAAAACGCCTTCTTAGTTTTGAAATCTGCTTTATCACATTTTTGTATCATGCCTAACAGGTGAGAAAAATAGAACCTATTAACTGAGAAAATAATGTTGAACAAAGTATATAACCGTGAACAAATGCTTAATCCAACTGGAAGGCCTGCCTGGTTTATAATAAAATAAAACAGCCTCATTACAACAAACCAAACCCAAGTGAAAATACAGTTCTTTAGAGTCTCTAAGTCCCACATGAAACTAAACTTGCCAATCTCCAGGGTTTATAAATTGCCAGAGTTTCTAAACTCTGGAGAGCTTAGCAAAGTGTCCATGAGGGATGCGCATACTTTACAAATGAAGTCACAGAGAAATCTTAGAAACTCATCAGTAGAGAAGACCTAGGAGATAAATATGAATCACTGAGTTCTCACCAATATGCTAAAGCACTAGCTGGCATTGTGGACAGTCCGTTATACCTGGATCAGGGTAATCCTGAGAATATCAAGTTAACTAAAAACAAACAAAATCACCAAAGCACCTCTCATGGGTATCTCAGCTCTCCTTCCTTTGCCCTTGATCTTCCCTCAGATTCTTCTGCCAGGACATCAAGCAATAAATTTCAAAAGTAAAAACATTTTGTTACTGTGAGTCAACGACAATGAAGAAATACCACAGCTGAGCAGCTTTTCACCAGAAAATGCAAACTTCACAAAGACATCAAGTTTGCTATGAATTCAGTGTGCTGAATTTTTAAATGAAAACTGATCAAAATCCTTAATTTTGGTAAGGTCCAAGGGTATGTTTCAAATTAAGCAATTGTTTTTATTTTTTTTAGTGCATAAGAACACTAATGCACAGGCTATTTTAAATCTCTTCTGAGATCATGATATTACAGGATATATTAAACCTGTTCCTTTAATAGTCAGTTTTTAAATTTTGGCCTTTTGTTCCAATATCAAAACTTCCTACAGAAAGTCTGAGCTTCTCATACTTCAAAACCCAAGGTCACAACAGGAACAGCGTTACAAGCTGCCATGGAGCTCCAGCCTCTGGAAGCAACTCATGACCCAAGGAGCACCCAACAACTGACTGTCTGCAACCGCAACTGATTTCGGCATAGGTTATTTACAGCCTCTTTAACTTCCTTTCTACAAAACTTCTCTTGACTCTAAATTAAGACAATTTGGCACCTTCAGGTGTTCCCCAGCGTCTGGGTGGCTAATGAGCCGGGGTGGAACAAGGTGTCCTTTGGGAGGAGGCGCCTGTTGGCTCCCAGTGGGCCCCGAAGGATGGTGGAACTCCTCTCCCCGCAAAGCACTGCTGACTCACATGCTTTTTTCCACAGGGAGTGTTTTCCTTGCAAGGTAGCTGTATCCACAAGAAGGTTTTGCAGACTCGCAGCTCTGAGTACATTATATTATCTGACATCTTTTCTGCTGCCAAACAGAGACTATCAGCTGTTTGGTGGAGCCCACACTAGAATGAATGCACCAGGGCAGGAAGCAATTAATAACAACAACTGATTACTTAGAGCAGCTCTTCCCAAACTTCTCCTTGGCTAGCAATAACAAAGGCCTCTGCCTGTGCTCGTCCATCTCCCGCCACTGCTGCCATTGCTCTTGGATACCCAAGTTAACAGTTACTATTTTTCAGGGATGGGATCTGATCCAAAGCATAATTGAAGATGAGAGGAAGCCTTCAATGGACACCACTTAGCTTTGGATCAGTCCCGTGGGCAGGAGCAAGGACACACAGAAAAATTCAGATGCACGGAGCCCACATTCAGGAGCAGCACACCCAGGAGCAGCGACAAGCTCGTGCCTTTGTTGCAAGGGCGGCCGTGGAGCTGCCGAAAAACCCAGCATGGCCAATGCTGCTGTTCCCCAATGTGAGGGGCCCTGTCGTCTCCCACCCCACATGCTCTGTACTGCAGCCCTGTCTTCCACCATCCCTCCCATCTCTTACTCGGGCAGGCCAGCAGAGCCAGGCAGGGACACTGTGCATGTTTGTCTTTATTTTAAGTTACCAACCATTTCCTCCGCCCTTTTTTTTTTTGTTGTTGTTATTAAAATTCTTCAAAAAGGAAAAAAAATCCCTCCCCCTTCCTTGTCCCTCCCTGCCATGTTCCCAAGGTGCCAACTAATCTCCGATGCCCAGCTTGTACACAGCCACCTCTAATTGCTCCTGCATTTTCATCTGGTGTAAGTTCAGCCATCGCTACAGCTGCCCCTCCTCCCCCCGGGAATTCACACCTTCATTATCACTCTTTACTGCAGAGCCGTCTGCAGGCTCCCGGCTCCGAACAGCAGCTCCGATAAAAAATAGAGCAGCTTTTCAGTGGTTTCAATTTTAATTACCAGCATCAAGGCAGCTCGCATTCTCACCAGGCTGTTTCGCACTAATTAAAGTGAGGAGGAGTTTATGGAAGGGACACCAACTCCACTTCACTCCCTCATCTATTATTTACAGACAGTAATACAAATAATTTCCAATTTAAACAGTCTGAGCTGGCCAGCAAAGAGGGAGAGATGAGGAGAACGCTAAGCAAGGAGAAACTCAAATACAGAGCAGAAACTAAGAGGAGGGGATGGAAAATCGACTCCCAGTGCCCTCTAGTGGGATGATTTCCTGAGGGGTGCCAAGGTTGAGGTGTGAACATGCTCAGGAGGCCCAGCGAGGTGGCAGACACTGGTTTCTCCTTGCCTGGCCTCACCAGTGACCTTCAAGACATGACCAAGCACCAGTGAAAGACTGTTTTGGACAAGGGTCCCATGCTGTTCATCACCAGTGGTGCTTCAACTTTCCCACGGGCATGGCAAGGTGCTGGTGGAAACGGGCTCTGAAAACCCAGCCCAGGTGGGCTCTGAGCTGGCAGGCACCCTGGCATTGGGTGCCCTGCCCAGCCTGAAGGCACCAGTCCTGGTGGGGTGTGAACCTGGCGTAAGGTTGAGCTGCAGTTCAGGAAAAGGGTTTCTGGGTGTCGTGGGAAAATCCCCCCATCTAGAAGTTGGACTGACCACACGGATGACCAGCTCCATCTGTCAGCAGATACAGTTTCCCAAGGCCAGGATTGTTTTCTTGCCCCGTCCCTCTCTCCATAGATGGGAAATGTTCTCCATCCCTCAGACAGGCTCTAATAAATCTCTCCCAGTGTGGCATGTGCCAAGCCTGGAAGTTTTATGCATTTGGAGGAGAAACCCTGAGAATGGGAGGTAGGTGGTTCCCACCCCCACAAAAACAATGGCTATGAACAGAGAATGTTGACAACTCTGCTGCACAATAGATTTTTACCATGTCAAGGAATTAAAACGCAATAGTGTCTCAGCCACATTGCTTTGTTTGTTCTTGTCGGCATAGATGAGGCAATCAATACCAGTGAACTTGTGTTATAGCTCTGATCTTTACAGGGCCCTGAAATGATGTCATCTATGGGTCACATTCGGATTTCATTTAAACCAGTGCTGATCAGGAATACTCCAATAAGAGCAGGGTTACCCTGGATTTACACCGGGCTAAGGCAGATAAGCCTGAAGATCAGTGACTGAAGGAGAAGAAGTTTCGGCATAAATGATATTACTACAGAAAAGTAGCTTGATTGAAGCACAGGTGTTGAATGTTAATCGCTGTAGGCTTGATCCAGCATCTGTGTAAGTCAAAAGCAATATCCCGTTTACTGCAGCATCTCAGGATTAAATCAACGGCAGGTAAATACTCAGAGACTAATTCATCTTTCTCTTGTGTGTGAAGAGTGTGGGGAGTGCCTGGGACTTCAGTGAAGGCCTTCCTGATTTATGCCAGGGTGCAAAAGAGAATCGTGTCCTACCTTCTGCTTTTAGGGTGCTTCCAGGGGATAACAATGGCATTTGGAGCAATTTTACCTTGAGGTCATCAATTCAAACCTGGGCCAGGTTGACTGCCAGCAAAAGTCATTACCAAAGGACAGCCTCTGAAATGAGTGGTGGTCTTGGATACAATAAAAATTTCCACCGGTACAAGAACAGCAGGTATTTCACAGATCCTCCTAACAAAAACAAATAACAGGTTCCACCTCAGGGTACACTGCTGTCTCCCCTTTGGTAAAGATGAGACTTGGGGCTGATGCTTGACTTTTGTTAGAAATGTGTGAGCTCAGCCCTGGTGAAGTCTCCCTCTCCTTCTAGGGTTGGTACTGAGGAGGCCGTAGCTGCAGTTACAGACAGGGGCTTTGGCCAGGATGAGCACGGAATCAATTTTTTCCAAACTTCACAATTCCTTTCTGGTGTTGACTTACAGAGTCTTTGCTGTTGGTCTCAACTGACAGTCTCACTTGATCCACGAGGAAGAAGCTAAGGTGTGTACCAACACAGAGGCAAAACCTCTTCCACCCTGAGGGGTGGTTTCCATGGGCTGGGCTGGGCCATACTGATGGAGAGGAGCCAGAGCCTGTGCTGAACCCAAGAGGACTTCTCCTTCCAGACCTCAGGACTAGTATCCATTAAAGATTTGGGATAATCTACATGACTTTTCACCATGAGCATAGTGCGAGCACACTGATAGCTTTGTGTTAGACACCGACTCCAGCTATCATCACTTCTTTGCTATTACTGCCCCATCCACACTCCTGCACTGGCGCAAAAGCCCTCAGTATGGACCAGAACTGGACCTTACTACCCACCCCCATGATATATAGGTGGGCTGGATCCCAGTCCCTTGAGCACCTCAGAGCATCTTAGTCCAAGTAACATGTATGGCAAAAAGAAGTAGCCAAGAAGCTCAGTCTTTGTTCATGTGGGTGTGTCGTTAATAGAACAGCTGCAGGACTGACACCCCATTGCAGTCTTCCTGCAAGGCTGAGCGGCTTTTGTGCTAGCAGGGGCTCTCGTGGTCGGATCGGTGGGTGTCCCTGGGGCTGCAGTGTCAGTCTCCATCTATCTTTTGCTCCACGTCTGACTGTGCCTGTCTAAAGAGAGGGGAACAGGCTTGCTCACGTGCCGTAAATGGGTCAGACCCTACACGATGCACAGCCCAGCTCAGCTCCAGCACCTGCCAAATGCAGCTGGAAGCACAAATCATTTCCTAACTGCTGGTGTTTGTATGGCTGCGCCTGGGTACTCCTGTGGCCAGGCCTGTACATCTTTGTTACGGGTAACTATTTACACTTAAAAAAAAATATACAGTGTCATATTTGCTCTCATCTGGATTCATGAGATGGATTTTGTAACGTTCCCTGTGGTGAAAACCAGTCATTCGTGTCTGCAAATAAACACTGCCATTTTGGCCTCAACCAGCTCCTCTCCAACAGCATTAGTTAATTGTACTTTAAAATCCCTTTTTCTGTCCTAAAATGTGCTTTCTGATCATCCTCTCAGTGCAAATATGGTAAATAACTAACCAATACGAACAGCCACAAAGCCATAAACGTTTTACAGCTGTTAAGCCAATGTCCGTGAATGCAGACAAAAATTCCTCCTCCATTCCCAAACTCCAGCCCCGTGCAATGAGCCTGGCCTGGCTCAGAGGAGAGCGTGCAGCCGAGTAGGTGGGTGCACCATGAATGTGCCCGGTTACCAAGAAAGGGCTTTTCACTGCAGATCACAGGGAGCCCCTTCGTGGAGCTGAAATGCCTTTGCACCAGGTCTCTTGCTCCCAGCCAGAAAGTATCTCTCTCGCTCTGATGAGAAAAGGGGTTTTTCTAATTTATTGCTTTTATGGGATTGTTCCTCCACAGAGGCACAAATAGCAGCATATCAATAAAGCCAGTCGTTTGAAGTTGGATATTTCCACCTCTGTCACAGCAAAATAATTAAAAAAGGATTCACAAGATCATAAATTGCATGTCACCAAGGACACAGCCTCCTTAACCCTTTAAAAGCCAGGCTGTGCCCACCCATGGCCCATATTACTCAAGGCATGAAGACACATTTGTTATTTTTAGCATCTCAACCACAAGGGCTTTCTTGTCTGGAAAGAGATACACTTAGGACCTGTCTACACAGGGAAGGAACTAGCTGGCTGGCAGAATCGTAGCCCAGCTCCAGCATGCAAATGCACATATAGATTTGATTTTCAGCCAGGCAAATAAGAAGCCATGCTGCAGACCTGCAAGAGCTGAGCATTTAGTCACATCGAAGTTAAAACATGTTACAAACACATCAGGCATTGGGGAAAACACTTTCAAACATATTTGAAGAGTGGCAGCATGGAGAGGGTCTAAAAATATTTGTTCTCAGTTAAAATCTCCTCTGGCTTTAGCTAGATAATAGAAAAGGATGGAGCCCATCTGGGTCAGAAACTCCTGTTATCCTGCTGATCCCTCCCCAGCACAGACACAGCCAGAACGTATTCCAACTCATCGGAAAAATTAGTTAATGCAAGTGGAGAGAATACATGTTTTCTAGGCAGGTTGCAACTTCGCTCCTGATACAACAGCCAGCTTGTGCTCCAGCCTAATTTGATCACAGTCAAGGTTAACAACCATTGTTAAACTCTGCAGGTCAAATCCTGCCCCCTTATAAATCCAGGAGAACTCTGTGGAAAGGGCTGGAGGTGTAAATCTCCAGGTCTGAGTCCTGATGGCATGTGGGAGGTGGACTCCCCAGTGCGGCAGGGCTGGGTAGAGAGGCATGAGACTGAATAGTGTGTGCTGGGCTGTGGGCAGAGGAATGAACTGGGGCAGCAAGTGCCTGGGGGGGGGAACCCAACCCCCCAGACAGGTGGCAGGTCGTTGGTTTGGTTTTGCCTTCAAAATGACCACTCTCCGAAGCACGCGAGGGTCTGTGCTGTTAGGAGAAGTCTCACTGGAGATGGATTAGTGAGAAGAATGGAGCCGAGATAAGTGTGGTTTATCACAGGGTGGTGTGTTATATTACATATATCCCATGGCTACATCCACTATAACTAGCATGTGAGGGAGGGGTGTGCATTTGCTTCCTTATGCCCTCCTGACCCAAGACAAAACCCCTGGAAAATAGTGCTTTTTCCTTTTTGTTACCCCAGCAAAAGAATGGTGGATAGCATAAGGGCTGGATGTATTTTGCCCAGCCTGAGGTTTCTTGTCTAACCTCCTTAGAGAAAGAAGTAAAGAAAATAGCCCTTCTGGTATCCCCTTTTGGTAACACAACCTAAGAGTTTACTTGGGATGGACACACCTGGAAGAGCAAGATTTGGGGCATGTTACTCCATTTTCAGAAGCTCAGGCAGAAGTGGCACCCAGCACCCACGTGGCACCAGCAGCACTCCTCACCACAGAGCCCACATACAGCTCTGCAGTGAGCTGTGCAGCCTCCAGATCTCCCAGTTCTGAGGCAGTGGTAACTGGTGCCATAAACAGACATAAAACCGGAGGGAGAGGCATGATTCCCCTTTGCCTGTGCTCTGCACCAGCACAAACGATAGCAAGGCTCGGTACAGTGGGCAGGAAAAGGAATAAGCATTGTGTTGAAGAACAAAACACACTCAAATGTTCTCATTAGACACAACAAGGCTTTACCAGCCACAGGAGATAAAAAATACTTACTATGTAGGATAATACATGGTGCAGAGGGTCTAAAGCTAATTTTTTTGAAGTACAGGGTTGCTTGCTTTGTTACAGATCCAGAAAGTCAAAGTCTTTACACCAAAACAGCATCAGTTTAGTAATGACCAGCAACGAACACAATAAAATTAAAACCTTAAGCCTGGATGCCGGGAGGAGGAAAGCAGATGTTGAGAAACCACACGACTGGTGGGTGCTCAGTTTTAACTAATACCCTTTCCCAGGATTTTTTTACCTCTGCAGTGAGGACCAGAGGGGAAGGGTCTCACCAAGCTCACCCTTTGCGTGGCTGTAAAATCAGGAGCAGACCCCAATCCTCGGGAGCCCTGTCCTGCCTCCCAGCCCTCTCTCTACATGACACCAAATTAGGACCCATCAGTGCCAGAGCCGCAAACCAGGCAGACAGGGCTAAACGGCCCCTGGGTGCAGGATTACCAGGGCTTTGCAGGAGGATGGAGCGGTGCGGGGAATTGCAGCTCCCTTCCCATCAAGGCCAGGCAGAAAGGGCCCAAGGACGAGGGAGTGCATATGGAGAAGGGCAGCAGCTGAGCCCTGGCTGGAGATCCTCAGGGACGTGCCAGAGAGGGGTGGAAAAGCAGAGGCTGAACAGCAGCGCCCAAAGCAGGACCGATAAATGGCTGCGTGTCAGGGAGGGGGAAGGTGCCTGGCATGTGGCTCTGGTTTAATGGGAAGAAAAAAGGAGACAGAAAAGATGACTTCTCTTAGGACTGACACCAAATGTCTGCAGGAACAGTTATTTTTGCTGACCCTGTCTGATGCCGCCATGGGAGAGCAGTTAGTGAAACTCTATGGGTTTATTAAGGTATCAGGATCCTACAGAGACACCAAACACATTTCCCTCTCCTGTCCTCGTGGTCTCCAGACTCCCATGGGTTGTGAACGGAGGTCTGTAGCAGGCCATGAAATAAAGCAAGATCTTTTATGCTCCAGAGCAACACAGAAAGAGATCTGAGCCTCCGCTGGAAAACTTCATTCAGGAGTCCACAAACCGGAATAAGTTAAAATCACCGTTTTATTCCTAAATGGTAGGAATAAATTGCTGCCCTTCTAGATAATTTTTCTATTATCTATCCAAAATAAAGCATATAGATAAATAATGAGATCTTACAGTACCTATCAGACTAGCTATAATAAGCATTTTGAGTGGGATGAAATACTGTCTTATTAGGAGAGCTGAAGGTGTGAAGCTTGCCACCAGCTCCAAAGTGTAGAGATGCTCATATGACATCTGTCTCTTAATATTCGTTAGCAAACTGACGGCTAATGTAACAGGGACCTTCACATTATCACTAATCCATCAGTGCTACTCATGTGGCTCCCATCACCATAACACCTGAGTGCCTTTAGCATCCCTGCACCACACCTCTGAGGAGCAGCAAGATGATTATTCACGGAGAACCTGAATAATCCATACCTGAGCCTCTGAGCAAGTGGTGAGTGGGTCTGAGGGAGGGAAAAATCCTTTTCCATGCTGGGGGAAGAGTGTTGATGGGATTAGGTGGTCTGGGTGCTTGGTAACCTTCAAGCTGGATCCCAGTCCCACTGAAAGTGGTTGTCCCAGGGGAGGGTTGGCTGTGTTTGTGCTGCAACACCAACAGCCAGACCATGTTGGGACAGAGCAGTCCAAGAAAACCTGTGGGGAGATAAATGAAAAGAAAATGAAGGGAATGTGTCTCTCCACCAGCTTTGTCTCAGAGTGGTCCTATTTGGCCTTGGGATGAGCTCAGGGTGAGGGTGTTTTGCTTTGGCCTTCCCATCACCAGCCTTGAGAGGGACACTGGTGACTGCCTTGAGGCACATGGAAAACTCAAAGAGGGCAAAGTGGAAGTGGAGGAGCCATAGCATCTACCCTATGCACCAGTGATGGGACCAGAGGGCTGAAACCTCAGCTGTGATTTCGAGAGCCGTGGACTCCCCAGGTGGGATTTCTCTGGGCTGGCACGGACCCCGCTCACGGGCATGGTGATGTCTGCAGCAAACCAGAAAGGTCAGAAGACATGAAGTAGGATTCAGACAGGGCCAGGAGCCCCTGCCATCCTTGCCTGGCCACCAGAGGTGACAGCCCCTTCCTTCCCTCCAAGCACACCACAAGAACATGTGGCAGTCTCCCTTTTAATTTAAGAACTAGCAAATCCTGTTGTACTGGAGCAAATATCAACCAGCCTCTTCCAGCAATATGCCCTCCAGGAGCAAGGAGGGGCTGACGCAGAAAGGCTTTAAAAAATAACTCCAACCCCTGCCTAGCTCACAGAGCACACCCTTTCCCTAACTTCATCCCTGGCACCCAAGGGAGGCAGCGCTGGGTCCCTGAGGGAGCCCAGAGCAGAGCTCCCCTTGCCTCGCCAACCCCAGGAGGAGGCAGTGAAACATCATTTTCTCTCTCCAACCCTTTGAACTATGCTCCTGAGTAGAGAGGAGACAAAGGAAAAGAAAAGGGGGGGAATTAATTCCAGGCAGTTGAGTGTGTTCCCTGCTCTAGCTCAGTTTTCAGTAGGTACACATAATAATAACTTTTTAATAATAATTTAATTTATAATGCGCCCCCCTGCCAAGGCACTCAAGGCACTACACAAACAATTAAAATATGATTATAATAAATAAACAACAATAATTAAACCATCATAAACCAGACAATATTAGAGCCAAACCAAATGCTAAAAAGCAAAACAAAGCAGCATCTTTGGAGGAAGGAGATCCTTGCTCAATTCATCTTCCAAATCTCCTGTTGATGTTAGATTGAAATTCTCCTGTGAAGCTGTTTCTGCATCTGCAAAGATTTTGGCAGTGTCACAGTCATTAAAAAAATGGATTTTGTACCACCATAAATTAACTGGAGTTTTGCAAGGCTGTAATAATGCAACATTCACTTTCATTTGAATAAATTCAAAACTCAGTTTACTCGGGAAACTCAGTTTATGGCGCTGAGTTTGTTGACTGCCCTGAGTTTGGGAAAAACACACATTCATTTTGTTTGCAGTTCATAAAACGTGCCTCATTATAGAAACCAGAATGTTCCTATAGACACAAGGATGGTGTTTCAAAGATTTAAAACCTAACCCCAAAACTGAATAACAGACCAGCCTTCTCCTGGCCGTCATCTCCTCGGAGCCAATGGGATTGGCTTGTCCCAATTTACACAACTGGAACCAAAAGACCTAAACTAACAAAAGAAGCAATCTTCCTCCAAAACAAATGAAATTCCAACTTGTGCCAGGCAAAAGCCGTGCACTGAACTCTAATGATTAAAGGAGACAGGCTCCGTCAAGGCAGAGGTGGAACTGAAACAGAGCCAGTCAGACCCTCTTCTGAAAAAACCTGGCCACCAGCCCTCAGACAATTACATCTAGGATCCGTTCACTTGAGTGCCTCAGCTGATCTCAGTTGTTGTGGCAGCGCATGAAGGGAAAATCCTTCTCGCAAACTCAAACCACACAGGGATTTCTCCATACTAGGAAAAAACCCAAACAAAAACAAAATGCATTTGGAAGATGAAGCTGGTGGTTTTCTTCCAGCACAGGGAACCAGGAGGACATTTTCCACCTGATTCCCCTGTGGTTTTGTTCTCACGGGTTTTACTTCGAGCTTCAAATCCAAGCGAATCTTAAAAGTTGAGGGAACGGCAAATGAGACCACATGGTTCTCACACACAAAGCCATCTTTTGGCCCAGGTTCATTCAAAAAGAGCCTTCGAAAGGGTTCATGAACCTTAGTGTATTGTGTCATAACTTCAAACTTTTCAAAGCAGGTAAGATGTCTGCAGCTGGAGAAACCACTACAGATTTCGGGCACAGAGAGTGTGCTTTCATTTTTTTCTATATTCTCCTATCAGGACTCTCTCACTTAAAAATAAAATCAACCACAGACTCCTGGTTCCCTGCATAGCCACCTCCAGGAATGCCCCCAAACTTTGTTCCAAGTGTGTGCTGGACTGAGACCTCTTCATGTCTGCAGGGGAAAAGGTGCTTTCAAGGAGGGGGCCACATTACCAGGGTTGGGATTTGATTGTTTTTTACCTCCATTTAATGCAACTTCCCTCCCCTCCAGATCTCATTTCTGCATTAAGACTCTACTTCCTTTTGTAGGTCCTTCCTGGATGCTCTCCTCTTGCAAAGGGCTTTCCAAGGGTAAGGGAGCCTTGTCACAAGCTCATGTTCTAGCAGCTCCCTGTGTCTGGGCAACAAGGACCGTTTGTTGATCAGGCTTTGTATAGTTTTCCCGAATCCTCCACCCTGCATGAAAGTTGTTGAGCAAATTTCAAATTTCCACTCCATGGAGGTAAGTGGAAATTTGTGCTTCTGGGGCTGCTCAATGGATGTGGTAGGTTGACCTTCTCCTCCAGGAGACGTGCCAGCAGACACCAATGTTTGGACTCCAACTCCCCATAAATAGTTTCTGTTTTCCTTGGAGATGGCGTGCACTGAAACATAGAGCAGGTCATCCAAGTCTTCTGCTCTCCCTCATGCTGGGCCACCTTTCAGCTAAAAGATTCAGGTTATGGGATGAATAACAGAAAATTTGCATTCAGTTTTCTGTATCACCTTTCTACAAGTGTCCTGTGTGACCCTGAACAGGTGAATCAGACTCAAACTGTCAAAAATGTCAGATGCTTCCTTCCCATTGGTTTCAAAGAGAGCCAAGCATCTAAACACCTTGGAGGATCTGGATTAGAGCTCTGTGCCTCAGTTTCCCCATGTGCTTTCCTACCTTTCAGGACAGATTGGACATCAGTACGTCAGCAGTTTTTCTCCTCAGCTTCCTCATTCTCTTAGTCATCAACATTTTAAACTCAGATTTGGGCAATCATATGATGATGATTCTGCACATGCCAGCATTTCATCATAGCAAAAAACCTGGCTGGAGGATCACCCTGGATTTACGCTCAGGGTCTTCTTTCCAGATGTCACTCAGGGTGCTGATTCATTTGGAAAGGCCCTTAAACTGAGGTCACTTCCAATGGCTCCCCAGATCCTCCAATGTTGGGGTAGCTCTGGCACAGGGGCTTGGAAAGCATCGGGAACCACTGCAGGAGAGAACACACTGACACTTGAGAGCAGAAATGAGAAGACAAAGGTGGCAGAATTTATTTTATGACAAATCCTAAAAGGAAATTATGCAAAGTAATAAAATAAAGAAGAATTATAAATGAGGACAAGAAATGGATGAAATATAGAATAAATTATGGGAAGACGGGAAGGTACAGGAGGAGGATTGAAGGCAGAAATGCTGAGTTAAAGGATAATTATTAGGAACTAGCTGGTAGACTGAAGGAAAGAGGGCATTTGGGTAGGGGATCGGTACCAAAGGAAGCTGCATGATTTTGTGTACAGTGGCATTAGCAAAGCACCTCTCTGTTGGAGGCACCTTACGGATCTGCCCTGGGGATGGCATGGGGTGACAGCCACCGTTTGTAATTTGGGTACAAGCCCATGAATCTGGGGACAAGGTTGCTCCTGCTTTGACCTACAGTCAAAATAAGCTAAAACCCAATAATAAAAGGACTGGGTGGTCACAGCCCAGACAGCACTGCATCCTGCAGGAGTTGCCGGCACAGCCTCAGCCATCCTCCTCTCCTCGCAGCCCTGCCTCATTCCCTTCTCATTAGCCTCCCCCAGCCCCGCAGCACCTGCTGGGGAGGGGGCTGGAAGGGAGATATCCCCCCAAAAAGCCCCCACCAGAGGTTACCCATCGAGAGCAGGAGGGGGACAGGGTGAGCCGGGCTGCTTGGGTTTTGTCTGGGGAATCCTTTGGAGAGTTGGTGAGCCTCAGGTGCGGGGAGGGGGTGAGGGAAGCCCTTGCTCCGGCCAGGGACCCTCTCTGGGTGCAGCCGATGGCAGGAGGAGCTGGTCCCAGGCCCACGGCCCCAGCTGTCAGTCTGAGCGATGAATTACATGCTATAAGAAGGTGTTGACAGGAGCAGCTGGACATCAGAGAGTGATGAAAAGGGAACAAAATTCATTCCGAGTTCAGACAGACTGGCTCGTTAGGGGCACCAGCGGCAGAGGCCACAGAAACACTGCTCCATCTCCTGGACATCCACTGAACCGGCTCCCGAAAAAGCCGAGAGCCCCCGAAGTCCCTTCCCCGTGCTAACGGGGTGCTCCGGGGAGGCACTGCAGGTTGCCCCTGATCCCTGCACGGCCTGGGGCAAAACCCACTTCGCCCAGCCTGGGCTGAGGTGTCCCCAGCCACAGCACGGGATTCAATTTGGATATCTTCAAAAGAAACCAAATCAAAGGACTTTTTGTCCCTCTTGTTTAAGGAGGTAATTTGTATAAATTGTACGAAGAGGAATGGAGTGGGGGGGGGCAGACGGGACCATTTGGCATCAAAACAATTATCTCCATTTTAATGCAAACTAAACGACATGCTAAAGGGGAATTGTTTCATACATATGTACAGCAAGTGAACATTAAACCATACGGCTAATAATTAACTGGCTCGACATTACCCTTGCTGTGTTAAATACAAAGGTGTCCCCTTACATTTAATGTGCGGAGAAGTTTGAGGACACGGAGGTCCCGTATGAGATTATTCCTAAAGCTGTGAAAATAACAAAGAGATTTTTTTCTAAGCCAAGCTACTTCTTGGCGTTCAGAGAAGTTGGCAGAGAGAAAAAAGTGTCGGTCCTTCTCCCACCCCTTTCCTCCCTCTCTCCCTCCCTTCCTCTGACTCTCCTCCCTTTCCTGACTTCCACTTTTTTCTGCTGCTGGAGAAAAAGAACAGCAAATTCAGAGAAAATTTCATTGAGGTTATTCAAAGAGTTTTTCATGGATTATTTACACAAGTGCTGTTCAAACAGCCTTTGTCTGAACATCCCTTGAAATCTGCACCCAATCCTTTCAGATTCAAAGCAATAGCTCAGGGGAGACAAAGGGGAGCGGCTGACATGGGCTTCCTCTGCAAGTGAATGAGAGGTCTGGCTAAACACAGAAGGGCTTTGGGATCACAAGCTTCCTTTCAGCCTGGAAAATAAACACTAATCTGAAGCCGGGCAGCTGTACCTCTGACCAGCCTGCCCCATGCGCCACCATGCGAGGAGTGGGGCACACACCTGGTTGCTCACCGGAGGGGTGGCATGTCACCCCTGTCCTGCACCCTGACCCACAGCACCCTGCCCCGTGCCCCAATGTGGTGCTACTGCCCAAACCGAGTGCACCAGCCCTGGAGACGCTGCCTCCATGATGGAGACAGGAGACCCAGTGTCCTGAGCTACCCCATGTCCAGACTTCAAGCCAAGGGACACGTCAAAGCCCCCGTTAGCCTCCTGGCTGTGACAGTGGCGGAGCTAATCCCAAATGAGAGCGGGGTGGGCTTCCACAAAGGCCATGAATGTAAAGAAACAGATTCTCTAAGCAGAGAAAAGAAAGAGGGATTATGGAGAGAAAGGGAGGGTGAACTGAGGCAGGCAAAGCAGCTGTAGAAATATTACAAGGTATACCCATGTTCAACACCAATTCACAGCCCTCTCTCCATCCCAAAGCTTATGCACAGACAACACTCCCTTCCCCTCCACCCTCTGTCAGAGGAACAGTGCTCACCTCTCTCTGACCTGGGAAACCAGGCACCACAGGCGGAGGAAATGGTTGAAATGCACACAATGGGATCAATTAAAATCAAGGGAGTAAGTGACATATGTAAGAAAGGCCAAATTCTGCCTTAAATTATACCCCTGGCAATGACTAGCCATGAGATGGGGAAGGCAGCACGGTGCCTGCAGTTGAGCAGTGTAGTCCCTGCTCCTGCCACACCTGCCTGTCCTCTCTGCACTCAAAGGAAATGCACCAGGTATGTCCTCTTCAAGTTTTCACAACTTTTGGTTGTCGTGTCTTTTAGACTAAAATGTGAAAAACATCCCACACACATAGTTTGATCAATCCCTGTAAGTGCTCTGTACACCTCTCCTTTGCTTACATACTTTTTTTCAACTTATTTCTTGCACCTCTTCTTCACAGTTCGTATTTGCCTGTTTCTGGTTTTCCATCCCAGTATCAAATACCAATTTACTCCAATCAAAAGAATAAATTTTTCTGCTTTGTTTGATATATTGCAGAAGACTTGCCCCAAGTAACTGCCATTGGATTTCAGTGAGAGGTTCCCATCTACCAGCACTGGCGTCTGAAAACCTCCCACTACCTGGAGAAAAAAAATCCTTCTTCCTTCTCTACCTGTTTCTTCTTTCTTTCAGATCTTCCCCTTCCTCCCCTCTGGCTTTTCCCCTGCCATTGTAAGACCAATCTTTTCCTTTCCTGACTTATTATTTTCCTTTCCCACCTCCATCTCTTTCACTCTATTCTGGATGTCTCCACAGAAGTATGTGAACTGAAACACACCACTCAAGTGCAAACTCTGGACACAACAGCCCCACTTCCAGGTGCCCCAGAGGTCTCATGCTCCATCTCCGCTCCACCACTGGAGGCAGCAGAAGCTGGTGCAAGAAACCCTGTTTTGGGAGTAATTTACCACCGCAGAAAGTTTTTTCCCAACTTCAATAGTTGAGGGTTAGCAGAGTCCTGGTGCAGGCACCCAGAGGTTCTCTCCAGACCCCTTTACAGGGTGTTGTTATTTTGTTTGATTTTTTTTTTTTTAATAATAAATCCTACAACTCTGAATATAGTTATCCCTAAAAATGTTGAACCTCCTTTTGAACTCAGTTCAGCTTTCAGCCTTCAGGGCATTGTGGGGCAGCGATTTCCAGCCTACCTGGGTGTTCATGAAGATGTGATCACGTTTTATTTTTCAGCAGCTCTGAATTGATCAGGTTTTCCAGTTTCATGCATCACTAAGACACAGAGGATGGAGAGCCCCCTGCAAGGCTGTTTTATCCCTCTTTGAGTCCCACACAATCCTCGAGTCTTATCGAATTATCACTTTTAACTTTCCTGGAGTGATGCTGCTTGTGAGTCACCTTTAGTGCTGAAGAAGTAGCCTCTCCTAGCAAGAAGATTAAAATCCCATTACTTGTTATTCATGTGTTATTTAATGATATTTTTTCCATTATGTATTTATTTATTTTTAAGTTGCTTGCTTTGAATCTCGGGTTGGTGTTTTTAATATTAAGTGTAGTTTCTAGTTTGTTTTTCTAATTGGAATTAAATAAAAATAGAATGGAATTTTTTAGTGGGTATTTTTATATTTATTGGAGGAACAACAAAAAGCAAACCCTCCAAAACCAATGACCAAACCCCAATGCCACTAGTGCAGTTGCACAGGATAAGGGCAAAAGGCAGCTCCTTTACTGCCAGGAGCAGAGCAAATGACATTAAAGACAGCCCTGCAGCTCAACAAAACCCCCCCTCAGACTCCAAAGTGTCTCTTGCAGAAGGCCATTACCTCTTGCCATGATTTGGCATCCAAGTGACGACCATATAAAGTCTGTCTTGAGGACAAGCTCCTCTTCTTATACAGGTATCTCTCCATCCATGGGGAAGGTGGGATGAAGGGAGACTTGCATGTTCCACAAATTTTTTTGGGGATGGCAATCTCCACTTTGGCGGAGGACATATCTTCTTGGTGACTGGAGAGCTCTGAAGATGCGGTGCCACGACCTCATCCAACAGAGATCTCACACCAGTAAGGAGATTCCTCTAAGACAAACATTTCAGGGCCTGAAAGGAAACCTGAGAAAAGTGGCTGTTATTGGTGACATGAAGAGCCAAATGGAAGATGGAAGAAAGGGAAAGAAAGATAGAAGGGGAAGAGAGAAAAGAAGGAGAAGGCTCCAGAAAGAAAATAAACAATTGAGATAGAGAGTTATAAAGGTAGATTCAGGCAGAGAAGTGGGAAGGAGTCAAATAGGAGGTCAGAAGGGAAACCGCTGCAGAAAAGAGAAGATATGGTCAGGAGGAAAAGGAAAAGAGTGATGAGGAGGGAGCAGCAGGGGAGATGGATAGGGTGGGAAGAGGCTTGGAGAGACAAAGGAAGCAGGGAGGGGAGAGAGAAGAACAGAACTTTCCCCAGGCTGTGGTGCAGCACTCCTCCTGCATCTCTTGGATGCATTTAACAGGGGCCTGGAAGAATCTTCATTTATCAGGAATTCAATTAAGTGGAATAGTCGTTATTAATTTTATAGGAATTATTTGTACAGGAGAGCCTGGAGCGAGGAAAGGCCTCCTGGAGCCATTTCTCCTGTCAACGCCCCAGGTCAGGTAGGCACTGGCAGTGCAGTCTCACCAGTTGAGATATTAATGAGATGCCTCTAGGTGCAAATGATAGTTTAATAGGTGTTACTTAACGGGAGTGCCCCTCGCCTGCGCACGCCAGCGCGCGGCTCCTGACGAGGCTGCCTCCTTGTTAGAATAAGTAATTAGAATGTAGGAACACTCACTTTGACACTTTAATAAAGTGTCAGCCGTCATAAATTTAGTATTTAATAAAAATAAAATTAAATATTTACTACATTTTTATAACATCATATTTAAAATACATATTCCTCAAATTTGGGGGATTTAAAATGAGGTCCTGCTAGGACTCTGGTCCCAAAAAATAAGTCCCACAATTTCTTCTTGGTTTTGTTTTCCATAGGAGGGACTTTCTTAAGGACACCAAAACCCAGCAGCACATGGAGGGAAGTGTTCTTGTATAGGGTGGAGAAGAGGTTTCCTACTCCATCTTCTGAGCCTCCCTGTGCCGTCTGGAGACTAAGGATGAATTGAACAAGTCTACCCCCGAGTGTCACTGCCACTGCCGACGGCAGACAGCCACTGCTGAGGAGTAGGGAAAAGCACAACCTTATTCCTATTTCATTGGTAAAATAGCCTTCCAAACCAGATGTTGGAAAGAATATGGAAGAAAATGCTGAAAATTAAAGCATGCTTTAAGCCTGAAAGGAATCTGAAAGCTAAAATAGTTTGAGCGAGTTTATTCCCCTCCTGTCTCACTATCCCAAGTTCGGCCTTCCTCCAGGTGCCCACCTGGCCGAGGGAAGCCCAACACTGATCTCTGTGCTGGGACCTCAGGATGCAGATGACATCCCGGTGACAAAGCGGTGCAGACTGACCCACAAGATGCTCGGTGGTCCAGCAAAACAGCCTCTCCCCCCATCTCTGTTAAAACAAAGAACAAAGATATGAGAGCCCAGCCACTGTGGCAGAGCCGAGCCCTTTTGGGGTGCACACAGCACACCCCTGTGCACATGCACCTCGTCTGCACCCACAGAGCCGAGGTGCGTGGAGGAGCTCTGCCAACCTGAGGTGAGTGTTTTGGAAAACAAAAGGTGAGAGGAATGAGCAGAAAGAGGTGCAGAAAGTCCCTCCAGTTGAGGTGCCTTGGCAACATGGGGAGGGGGGTGTTCCCTAGATAGCCCCCTGCTAACAAGGAATCCTGTCTGGAGACTAATGAGTCACCACCAAAACCTTGGCAACAATTACTTAAATTGAAGCTGCAACCCTCTTGCTCCAGGAGTAGGGACAGCGGCACTGATGTCAGCCTTTTGGGGGGGTCCTGGCAGGGCTCCCTGCAGGCTGTTTGCACCTGGGGCAAAACCTGGGTTTTCATCCTGTTTGTCACCCCCCTCCACAACCTGAGGGGCTGTGTTATTGCACCCACCTTAAAGTACCAGGAGACTTGTCCAACGTCACCAAACACCTCCGGCCAAGGCCAAGCTCAGCTCCTTGGGTTTTTCTGGGCTGAGAAAGCTCTTCCCCCTGGGTACAATGCATATTTTACTCTGGGCAGCAGGCAGGTCTTTCCTGGGGGACGTGGCTGGGTGGCTTTTGCCCCTGGGGTTTGGTTGCATTCCCGTCTCCTGGACCCTCAGCTCTCACATCTGGGTCCTCGTCCAGATTAGGGCCACATCCACCCAGAAAGAACAGATTATATCCCCCAAAACCAAGGCAAACTAAGAATACGTCCAAGTCACATCCAATTTTCCCAGGATTAAAAATGAAGATTTTACCCCTCTGGAAACTATTCCCTGTCTGGTCTATCCACAAATATTCGTGGTGTATAGAAGCACACACCCTGACACATGCTCTGAGCAGCTGTAAAGCATCCTCTGAACACTTTCCTGAGGCTGAGCCCTGGGATGGCTCAGGTGGCTGCAGGTCTCTGAGCCACGATCCTCAGCAAAGCACCAACTTTGGGTGGGACGTTCAGCAGCCAGGGTGGCCGGAGCGGGGTGTGCGAGGGGCCGAGCAGGACTGGGAGAGCACCGGGGTGCCTGCAGCTGCCGGGGAGACCAGGGACAGGGTCGGGTGTGGGGATGGGCTCCCACGGGTGCCAGGCATGGTGCTGTGGAAAAGAGTGCCACGCTGTGTCTGTGTGGGGCCTTACAGCATGCAGCTCCTCGGGGGAAACACAGCCCCTGGCTCCAGCCTGTCCTCCGTGCCTGTGGCTTCCCCGGCACCCTTGTGTTTCCTGCACTATCGGTAGCCATGCCAGGAACGGCCAGGAGCAGTGTCCCACTGAGAAAACAAGCCGTGCTGTAATCAAAGCAAGAGGAGATCTTCCTGTGCTGCTGGCGAGAGTAAGGCAGCCAGCAGTGATCCCTGCAGCTGTAGCAAAATTCCTGCGCTGCTGCCCAAGAAAGAGTGCAGGCAGCGAGCGTTTGCTCAGGCAGCACCATGGGAAAGCCCTGCGAGTGGCCGCTGTGAGCGGCAATGGGGCAGCAGAGAGACCTTTGCTTGCATCAAGTGCTCTGTCATGAACTGGGGATATGGCCCTTAGCAAGGTCTGGATGGGGGTAACACACCTGGGCAGTGATCCACTTGCTTCCTCCTCCTCTGAAAGCCGAAGACAAGAATGGCACGAGGTCTAGCAGAAATGATGTTCTCATTAAAGCTCTGGAAAGAAAACTTTAAATCAGTGCTGGGAAAGCTGGACATGACACAAAACCAGAAAGGAAACAAGTGCAGTCGGGATCTCTTGGCTGCTTGGACTTGTCCCAGCAAAAGACATTAATAGGGCCAAGGATAGGTCATATATGTCAGGAGAAAGAGCACAGTGATCATCTAAAGCACATAGGGATGCACCTGGAAAAGGGACAGCTCTAGAGGGACCAGGAGCTGCCCTGAAGAAGCAGCTCAGCACCAGCTCCCAGTGTGCTGCTCTAGCCAAAGAATAAACAGGATCCCTGGATATATGAACCCAGGAGCTGTATGTAAAACCAGCAACTTTCTGCTCAAAGACATAAGCAATAAAATGAATAATAAAATAGAATGAAGACGAGTGGCTGTGGATCAACAATAAACCCTCCTGTTATCTCATTCTCCCTGATACAGATAGGCTCAAGCTGACATCCACTTTCACTGTGCCCCACTTGAGGCTCCCCAAATCATATTTATTTTCAACCTGCCCAACTAGTGCCACCCAGGCAGGTACTCATTTGAGCTGTTTCCTTATTATCCCATCACACAGGGGCTACCTGTGGCTTCCCTTGGTCCTAATGACAACAGCCTGCCCCTACCCAAAATAAAAAAATATTCATTCAGGAACTCAGCAAGCCCTGTTCCACCAGCAACGTCTGTCACCTGACAGCAGATGAGGCTACTGTGCTGCCTCAAACACCTCCAGTGAAGTTCACTGAAAAGTCTGTCTGAAAGAGGGGAAGCAATTAGGGAATAGCTTGGAGCTGAACCTGATTTCATACTCCACCAAAGGCTTCCTGTGAAGCCTCAGAGCAGGTAGCAACATCCAGAGCCTCTAAGGAAACTGGACCTGCAGGCAAGCCCTTACTGGAAACCCTCATTCCCCACTAGCAAAGTGAGAGCCGTAGCACTCCTGTTTTGCAGGACCCAGCCAAAATATAACTTCCTGCACTGTCTACAAGGTGCCACTGTGATGCAGAAGCAAAGGGAGGTCCAAAGAAGCCTGGTGCAATGGCAGAGGAGGGCAGGAGGGCTGTGGATTTGCACCAGCCGTGGGCAGATGATCGTGAGTGCTCAGCTCCTAGCCCTGTGCAGGGGAGAGGTGTTATCTCGGAGAGGAGCGCTGTGCCAAAACAGTTCAGCAGCTGCCCACACTTGATTCGCAAACTAACACCGCATCATTTGTCACCGAGAAAAGCACCCGGTTCTTGAATGGGTAATGCTGGCAGCCTCGCATCAATGTTTTCACAAGCAAATTCATACACTGACCTCCTTGGTGAAACACACAGCAAATGCCTGGAGTCTGGTTTACATCTGCCACGGGATCCTGTTACATTCAGAACAACCCCTGTCAACACTGAATCTGTAACAATCAATAAAGAGAGAGGGTTTGTTTGTTCACTTTTTTTTTTTAAAATGTTTTCTCATTCCTAATTGTGTTATTTTGCTACTCCAAGTTTTGCAAGTTTTGCAACTGCCTCCCCCCTCCCCTTCTTGTTTTCTTTTAGGACAAGCTGTCATCTTTTCACATCTTTTCACCAGGCCATTGCAAACGTAAAACTGTAAATTGAAGGATTGTGCAAATAGCACTAATAGCATTTGCATAAAAATTGGTTGCAAAGAGCAATTAGCACTTCATTAATAATCAATGAAGGGCCAATTTACACATTGCTCAAAAGCAAATTGTAAATTCAATTTTGTCTATAACTGAGCATTTGGTGCTGGGCAACTATACAATGGTGCCAGAAGAGAAGGGCACAGCAGTTCTGGAGTCAAATCTCCAGTGAGTTCAGGTTTAAAGTGATGCCCAACACGGCTCTTTCAGAGGCCAAGCCAGCACCTCCTTCACAATGGAAGGAAACTCCAGGAGGCACATTTGTGTCAGAGAAAACCCTCAATTGTCTGCCTGCTACCAGCCTTGGTCAGAGACATCCCTATTGCCAGGAACATGGATACCACTTATATGGCAGAGGTCTTTGTGCTACCCAAACATACCTTGCAGTGATGCTGTGGAAAGGGGAAGATGCACAAAGGACATCAGTGAAGACATATCATCACCTTGGTACTTAGACCTGAACATCCTCCCATCGCAATATCCGGTAATGCTCTACAAGTGACACCAGAGCTCTCTCCTTTATCTCTAGGTAAAGGTCTAACATGAGCCTTGTGGGTTAAGTGTTCCTACTAAGCCAGTTCATCCAATCTCCCCTTTGTCACCTCTATCCACACATGACCTTTCTGGCATATCCCAAACTTGTACGCAGCCATTAGGGTCAGAAAAAACAAACAGTCCTGCTTTATTACTTTGATTTCAGTGTCACTGAAGGGTTCCTGGGTCCTGATTTGGACATTAGGCGATGTATCCCCCAGGCTTCCCCTTTAGATGAATGGTGCCATCCAGTAAACTGGGGCAGCTTAACCATGGCAACAACTTTCCAAGCCCCAAATTCTTCACTATCTCATCCTCAACTTAAAAGGCACAGCCAGCTCCATTTCATGAGCAGAGTCTGACTCTAAACCACTTGACATCTGAGGTTTTCTTATCACATTTTGCGTGGATCTCATGAATCTGGTGAAAAGCTAGATGATCATTTAGCAGGGGTTGGTCGCTTTATCTATTTTCCATAATAATTTGAATATTATTACAATGGCACCTTTCATCTGGGGATATACATGCACTTTACATATGTTACATTAATTTCACCGACGAGCTGGGGAAGCACTCTTTATCCCTATTGTGCAGATGAGGAAATGGAAGCACAGAGATGATATACCGCTTGCCCACTATCACACAGGAAGTATCTGACAGAGCCAGGAATAGAAATCACATCTCCCATGTCTTATGCAGAAGAATATCTTTATGTCCCTGCCCAGTAACTGAGCCCTTAATCCAGACTAAGACACCCACACAGGACCCACTTTGCTAAAAGCAGCACAGACACCAGCAACAGCAGTGCCTTGTTCCAGGAGGAGACTTGACTGATCCTAAATTTCCCCCACTGTGAAGGTCGGAATTGCTCTCTGCAAGCAGCAGCTTTGGGGGCTCAAGGGAAAGGAGGCCGGCTCTGTGAGTGGTTTCCGTCTGGGGTGGATGTTATTAGTTGGTGTAAGCAGATGCTCAACATGGGATGCCCAGGACTTCTCAGCTTTCACCCAGCAACATCCCTGCTCCCTTTTTCCTGCCTGTTCAATCCACCTTTACCATGAGATTGAATTTACAATGGACTCGAACACATTTAAATCCATTTATTGCAAAATTACTTTTCAATAATTACATCACTGTGCTGACTGTGTTGCATAATGAAATTAGCATGAGAGATATTAGAAAGAATATAAAATTATAAGAAATATTGAAATACCTCTTTCCCCATCTGCCTTAGCACAGCCCATAGCTTAACTGGAAAACGAGCACTGCTCCTGGATGGGATTTAAATGCATCAAGTGTAATTTTATAATGTCTTTTATATAAATTAATTATAATGGTTATTGCTGCTTTACATTATTAGATTGAAATTTTCCTCCACTTCAGTGCATTATAAGAAAGCTGCACCCATTTTGCTCAGCAATGCCCTGAAAGTTCTCGTGGCATGGAGCCATTCTCCCCACGTTGACACCATCAACACATCTGAAGTTAAAAGCTTTGGGCTCGTGTTGGCATTGCAGTGACCACTGTGGGTCCCAAACCCACAACTAGACCCTCAGGGGCAGGCTCTGGGACCCCCATGGAGATCTTTGTGATGGGACATTGCACCCCTTCCAAAGCCTGCTTTTCTGTTTCATCTCTGTAGCAACAATAGGGATGCCTGGGCTTGTTTAAGCAATTCCACTCAAATTTTGTATCTGCAGAGAATTAGAGGCGATAAAATGCATTGCAAAATCCATGCAATGACACAGGCGATGTGTTTAACTCGGAGCAAGTACAGTCCATTAGCTAACCATGGGCCGCTGTCGACTGACAGTTGTTGGGTGTTTGCGGGAGTAACTGTAGAAGAGCTGGGGCCATCCTCATGCAAAGATCTTCTTTAAAAAAGAGTTTGGACACAGTGTAGTGCTAACAGGGAGATTAATTTTGTGTACTCCCACTTTTACATGCACAGTTGTTGTTTTCCTCTTCTAATAGCTGGGCTATTACATGAAAAACCAGTTCAGGAAAGAAGAAGGCGAGCTATTGGGTAGTTAACTAACCACTTGCTACGCTGGACAAACCACAGTCGTGCAAAGCAAAATGAAGACACAGTGATATGCTTTTACTGCCACTTAATCCTCAATAGAAGTCTACTAATATTCAATTTGTGACATTATTTGCACATTGAATTAATCCAGAAACTAAAGGGCTAATGGGTTATGGAAAGTAGCACATGGCTTAATTTTAACAACAAGGGCCTGGCGGCCTCTGTTCCGTCAGGAGAGCCTGGTTAAAAATAAAATTTTGCATGCACTGATACACACCAGACAGGCAGGGGAGCAGCAAACTAAACAATGCAAACTATCTGAACGACTGTTCTTTTAAATGCCCTAAGTTTTCCTTTTTTTCACCCATGCTCCTCATGAAACACCACAACATTCAGTAAGCATAGCACAGAAAAGCCAGGATGACTAAAGGAAAAAAAAAATACCTCCAGAATTATTTTACACGAAAATAATTGTGCAATTTCCTTACAGAAAGCCAACAGCTCTTCAAGGGGAGCTAGTGAAAACAAGCAAAGACTCTTGAAGAACTTAAAGAATGAAAAGGACAGTAGATATTTTCAGCATATGATGCTACCAGCCCTTGGCAAGAGCTGCTATTTTGCTCAGTGTGCTCAACCTGCAGCACAGCACTTATCCTGCAGCTGGACCCCAGCCTTGGTCCACTCCCATATGAGTAAGAATTAGCACTTAGAAGTCTCTTTCCAAAAAAGAAACAATCATAAAACTTTCCCCCTCCTTAAGTCCCCTTCTCAACCAGCTCTGCAGGCAAACGAGTCTCCAACATTTCATATCTTTCTGGTACCCAGGAACACCTGTATGTCCCAGAGCAGTCCCAGCTTCCAGCTAGAAACACTGAGCACCGTCACATTTCTGTCTATGCACACACCTGTTTTTTGGCCAAATAATCTGAAGGAAGAGGCTGAAATCAGTAATGAAGTTGATGGAAACTATGAGGAGGAAAAAAAGAGGACTAGCCCTTCATCTCACCCTACCGGTTCCCGGTGAGGTGACTGCTGGCAGCACTGTTCCCTGCACGTTCTGTTGCCATTTCAGAGGATTTAAAGCTCTTCCCAAAGCCTTTTACTGGGAAGAAAAGCCAGGGAAAGCCTCATCTTCTGCATGGTCTTGTAGATCCTGCCCCTTCCTCAAATCCCTGTGTGGCAGAAGCTGAATAATTTTTGTTATGTTCATGGAGTCGAAAGCTGGCCTTCTCTAAGATCCCCTCCACATCTGACCTAGGCAGAAAAAACAAACACATGAAGTGGCATATCCAGCAAACCCAGCCCAAACATCTCCTCTGCCCTGCCCGAGCACTGCTAATGGTCAATCCAGGCTGGCAGCTCCTGCATTTCTTTTCCCACTGCTGCTTTCCCCAGCTCCTGAAACAAAAGCAAGATGGAGCTGCCAGCGAAGAGGGTTGGAGCCCCTCATCTCAGAGAGAGTCAGGCCAGGGTCAGGAGCTCGGGAGTTTGCACCATTTAATAGAAAAACTGAATAAATCTAAACAGCACTTAATTTATTGATGAAGTAAAAAAAGACTGTTTAATGTGGAAAACATAAGCAAGATCAATAGCAGAGAGCACAAATAACTAAAGCTATTGACACATAAGTATTTTAAGCCTAATTGCAGGCATATGCACTTTCTAAGGGTATCTCACCTTCTAATAGCACCCTTGAGATTATGGGGTTAATTGATGCAGCTGTTTACTCCTGGCTCACGTGGTCCAGATTGGGATTCCCTGGAGGATGCTATTAAACTAAAGTGTTTAATGAAGTGCTAAAGAGTGGAGTTTCTAATATTCTTCCCTTGAATGAAATTGAATAGAAATTTGAGCAAACTTCTCCTCCTCAAGTGCAAACTGCAGCTCAGCGTTGTAGTAAATCGCCCTGTGCTCCTCGTAGGGAGAGCCTTGTGAGGCAGGGGAGAAAGATTCACTTGGGTTTATTTGTTAGACTGAGGATGTGGAGATACTCTTGTATTTTTTTCCTCCCAGATCACAGGTAGGAGAAGAGACCTACAAACATGCTCCATTTTAGCACCACTGTTGGACAAGGAATCCCAGGAAGCCAATTCAATTCACTCCTGTGGCTTTTCAGATTGACTGTGCATTCAGTATGATACTATGCTTCTCTCTTTTGGAGTGGGCTGAAAGGAGGATTTGATCTCCATTTGGGAAGGAGAACAGATAACAGCACCAGTGGTGCCACCAGCCCGGGAGTTTCAGCTTGATGGCAGTGGGGCAAACGAAGACTGCCAGAAAAGAGGCTCTTAAAACCAGTCTTCTCCTTATATAATTTGGCCCCGGTCTGGTTTGGTACCTTTGAAAACCAGGTAGAAGCGTACATGAGATGTGTTTCCAAGACTGACAACCCTGGCCAAAGTGCACAGCCTCCCCATACCCATCCTACAGTGCACAACACAAAGCTCAACTACCTTTATCTCTGTAATGGGAAGGTCTTGGCTCTCCTTCACCTCCATCCACCACCACAAGCTTCTCCCAAGTGAGGTTTGAGCAAAGCAAAGCAAAGAAAGTAATGATGGAGATTTCATCTCTGCAACCCCTCACCACCACCTAGACCCTGCCTGGAGGGACCTTGGATCTTCCTCTCCCAGGGTCCAGTCCTCTTGCCTACCATCTACCCCAGCCTCTCACTCTCAGCAAGGCTTGTAATTACTTTAAGGAAGAAATTGCTTTCTCCATTTGGCTTTTCCAGTCTGAGAGGGCACACAGATAATGAATCTGATGAGGACGTGGATGTCCCTGGAGCAAGGGGCACCGTGAGCCCGGGTCCAGTGAGCTGAACAGCAGACTGAATGCAGAACCTTCAAGGAGCACCCATGGAATCAGATGCAATGCACAGACCCTTTAAAATCATCCTCTCTCTTCACAACAGCCTTCCTACTGCAACTTGAGAT
The DNA here is from genome assembly GCA_031468815.1 of Morus bassanus. Taxonomy (NCBI): domain Eukaryota; kingdom Metazoa; phylum Chordata; class Aves; order Suliformes; family Sulidae; genus Morus; species Morus bassanus. The sequence continues at coordinate 60,522,225 of CM062572.1, forward strand.
TTTCTTCTCTTTTAAAATCAATTACTTTGAAGCCAGTTTACAAAAGCCTTTCTGCAGGATAGCTGTTCCCAGTGAAAATGCTTCTTCTATTGCTTCCATCCACATTGCATCTCCCTTGAGAGGGGCAGAGGGATGGTGGGAAGGGAACATTATGTTCGTAGCCCAGATAATGTTACTAACTCCACTGAAAATGGTTCCAGAAACAAGCATGCTGGCTGGCGCATCCAGTACGCAGTTGGGAGTGTGCTGAGTTAACTAGATTGGTGGTTTCAATGTGTTGCCTACGGACTCCAGAGGGACCCATCAGGGGTTGTGGAAGGTAACTGAGAAAAGCTGGTTTGCTGTCAGTCAGCACAAATTTTAAGTATATGGAGGTGTCTGCACATGCACTGTGAAAACCTGGGGGTTCTGTGAATCTAAAAAGGCTAAAACCATGGGTGAAGTGGGTTTTGGGGCTGTTTCTGTCCCACTTGTCACAGGGAACGTGGAATGGAAAGAGGTTGTGTCTTCTACAGTTGGATGGGGGTAATCTACAGGAGAAAACCATACTCAACCTCAAAACATACCTGTGTCTGCTCCCTCCTCCCCTCATGTCCAGGACCTCCATGGTTTTGGGAAGATCTGTCCGAAGCTGGAGGAGGGGAGGGTTTCCCGCTACAGCAGCATGGCCACACCTAAGCTCCCAGCTCCCGGCTCTGCACCGTGCTGACCAGGCACTCCTGTGTAAATCTGGGGGAAACAGGGAAATAATATGAGAATAGTGAAAACCCAAAAGGCTGAAGAGCTCGGCTGTGTGCTGAGGGATGTGCTTGCAGGCTCAGCGCCTTGCAGAGGTGAACATTGGAGGGGTTAAAAAGAAAGAAAAGGGTCCCTGTCCAGTGTTTCCCCATCTGCTCCTCAAGTGTTGCCTCACCTTTCAGTAAATATTTCTAATACCAGGACTCCCCCAGTTCTCACCTCTCACCCAAGAATGCCCTGTGCCCTTCTGGTTTTATTCTGCCTGTGATATTTCTGTCCTGTGTGCAAACCCTCCACCCCCCTCCCTTGTGTGCCTTTAGCCAGCTGTGCTCCCCAATCCCTTCCCTTGCAAATCAACCATCCAAAGTCGGGTCCTGGAGCCAGAAAAGCAGCTCTTCTGGGGTATTTTTAAGCATGTGCTGCATCCTTATCAACCTGTGTCATGGCGCAAGGTCAGTGTTGGCTCCTCTTCTCTCCCAGCTCTCTTGCAGCCCACCTAACTCCATCCCTACCGAAGGGGGAGTCCTTGAGCCCTACCACCACCCAGCTTCACGACACCACACCACCTTCACAGCTGCACCCAGGAATGGGCTGTGAGTCTCTGCCCTGGACAAGGGCACCAACCCTTGCCTGGGGAAAGGCGTTATTTGCCTCCTTGCTGCCAGCCTCGTTTTGCTGGGTTTGCTCACATTTGCTCCTATGCAGATGATTTCCCAGCCTCCAGTGGTGTCCTAGGCTCCCAGTTCAATGTCGCCTGTGAATATCATGAAGGGTGGTTCTACCTCCTCGCAGAGCCAGGGTGGCAGGTGGGCTGCCCTGGGTGCCCGGGTGCCCCACAGCCACCTCTGCTCTGGGTCTCCTGCCCACATATGGGACCAGCAGCTCCCAGGCCAGTACACAGTCTTACTGTGACTTTCCACCCAATCCAGTGAGCCACAACTGCCCCTCCAAACCCATAAGACATGTCTCTTCTGCTAGCTACAACCACCGTGAAGGCAGGCTTAAGCTAAGCTGTTTTATTTCACAAATGCAGCCAGGCCGGCATACAGCCAGATACCGAGGCTCTGCTGATATGTGCTAACTCATTAAATGACCATAATTTAATTGCTTGCAACTGTCCATCCATCCCCAGAACTCTGCACTCGCTGCAGCACGGGGCACGGATGGTCTCCTATCCCTGTAGCCTTCCCCTGTCCCCAGCAGAGCGGGACCCACAGCGGCAGGAGGGGCATCGCATGGCCCCCAGCCCAATCGGTCAATCAAAGCCCCCAGCACTGGTATTACAAAATCATTTGTAGTGTGCAAAAAAAATGAAAACAGCCAAAAGGCCATAACAGAATACCAGGGAGAGAGGAAAATTAACTAAGAAATATGCAGCCTTGATGTTGATTTGCTAAAGAATATTTATTGTCCTCTCATGCATCTTGCTTCCTCTCCTAACAAATATAATATTTTTGAAAGAACTGGTCTCCCTTTACCATTGCTGTCTCTCTCATGCCCTTTCTCTGTCTCGCTAGCTCTGGCTCTGCCTCTCTGATACCAACTCTGACAAACCGTGTGATTCTGATGGAAAATTCATTAGTCGTCCCTTTTTTTTTTCTTCCCCATTTTCCCAGTCAGCTTCGCGCCTGATCTGTCAGCCTCTTCCATCCTGATTATCTGGAGACGCCAATTTCAAAGAGACATCTTAATAGTGATGTCAACGAATTAATTAGATGTGTTAATGAGCTAAAAGCAACCCAAATTAAATTAATGCAGTAATAAGCACAGACAGCAAAATTAGCTCCAATTTCTGTAAATGATTCTGAACTGTACACAACATCTCATCCTGCTAGAACATTACCATCCCCCAAAGCTAATCAAGAACTCCAGTGCAATTAACTGCTTAATTACAAAACACACACACAGCTCATAGATCCAGCAGCAGGAGGGGTGCGCCGGGCTGCGGAGCGAGCGGGGAAATTCTCTGCAACAAACACCGTGCATTGGCCCCACAGGAGAGGCTGTGCCCCCCACCAAAAGCAGCCCCATGGCTCCTAAAATGGGGTGATGTGGAGCGAGGGCAGGAGCAGGGGCAGGAGGAGGGCAGCCAGGCAAGCTCCTCGGGAGCACCCCACATGCCAGGTCCCGCTGTGGGACAGCTAGCGTGGCCAGGGATGCTCGCCGTGCCGTGCCCAGCGTGGTCGCACTGGCAGCAGACATGTGCCCATCATCCCGTGTTGTTTATTGTGTTTATCAGACTGGGGGCTGTATGGAAAGCCTAATTGTCCAGCTCTGCTCACCTCCCCTGGGGATGAGCGGGAAGCCACTAATAGCTTTGCAGAGCTGCTCAGGTATCTGATTAGCTCTAATTGCAGCCGCGAAGACAGAGGGAAGGAGTGGGATAGCGCTGTGGACAGAGGGAAGGGGAAGAGGATGGTGGAAATGGGAAGAAAGAAAGGGCTGGGGGGATGGATGGAAATCCCTGGGACGGGGTGGGGGCACACATGAAGAAAGAAAGAGGAAAGAAAAACCAACAGAGGAATGATGGATGCAAAAAAATGAAAAAAAGAAAAAAAAAAAAAAGGAAAAAACCAGGCAAACAAAGAACTGGAGTCAGAAACAAAGGGAAGGAAGGCGAGACAAAGAGGGCTGCATGCTGCCAGGCCCTGCGGAGCAGCTGGGGCAGGAGGGCTCGTGGAGACAAGAGCGGGTCCCAGCCAGGCCCTGTCCCAGCCCCGCAGAGCTGGGATGTGCTGGGGATGGTGGGAAATGCAGCCATCTCATCATGGGATGACACTACCGATTCAGAGGTTGTGGAGTCATTAGTCTGCCTAGTAAATGAGGAATATTTGCAATAAAGATGAGGGCAGAGATTCGCTGTGACAAATAGCATCTCTGTGTTTCTCTTTTTTTTCCACCTTTTATTGCAATTAGTTTGGTCTGTTAATAAGCAAAGGATATTTTTAGTTAATTTCAGTTCCAGTTAATTGATTCAAAAGCGAAACCCAGCAACTGAGTTAATTGATCCATGCGTCTTGTGTTGTAGCGGCGAGGTACTCTCCGGGCAGCTGCCATCGCTGGAGCTCATAATGGCACAGGAAGGATGGAGAGCGGAGGGATGGCAGAGACCCCTGCTCTGAGGATGGGGGTGAACACCACCACCAGCAGCTGTGCCACTTGCCCTTTGGTGCAGAATAAGCTGCAGGGCGATGGCCTTCGCACGCCTGGCATGGGAAGCATGCCAGCCCCCATGCAAGCCGGCATTTGCGCACTGCAGCAGAAATGCCCATGCCAGAAAGCTCGGTGAATGGGACGCCCTGGCTGGCTCCATCCAGCGGGATGTCCAGCCTGGCACACTGTCTCTGACGGGCACAGCAAGACGAGGAGCATGCTACCTTGTCCACTTTCCATCCCCCTTTGTGCTCCCCAGCTCCCCGGGCTGTCTTGGCAGGGATGCTGGAGGGTGCATCCCTGCCCAGGGATTTTAGCTGCCATTTATAAAGCTGTTTCCATGAGTTTGTCTAATCCCATTTTCCTCCTGTGGCAGCAAGTTCCCAAAGTTCACTACCTGCCGTGTCCAGAAATGCTTCCTCTTATCTATCTCAAACGTAATCTCTTACTGTTTTCAACTGAGTGGCCCTCATTCTTCTGTTATAGGATTTCGTGAATGACCATTCTGCGTACAGCTTATCTGCTGCCTTCAGGATTTCCTAAACCTCAGCCAAATCCCCCCTCAGCCTTTTCCACCTCTGCCTGGCAGGCAGCACCACTCCCAACCCATGTTGAATGTCTGCATCTTGTCACAAGGGACTGGTCCTTTTTCCCTGGGAGACTGGATCTCCTTACTTGTTGTACCCTAACACAAGGGTCTCCTGCCCCTAGACTGCTGATGCTCCCCTGCTGAGGGTGCTCACAGCCATGAGTAGCCACCCTAGCAGCATTCTGACTCAGTATTACATAGTCTGTCCTGCACGTGACTGCTGCTTTTTGGGAATTTTGCTTTCACCACTAAAGGCAGAGGCAGCCTCCAGCTCTGATCCAAGAAGCCTGCATACCCAGGACCTCACAGCTGAGGTTTGCAAAGACCAAGCAGATCATGGGCTGCCTGCCCACATGGCTACCATAGGCATGTGTACGCACTTAGGTCATACGTGACTTTATAAGCTGGGTTAAAGTCCAGTGGCAAATGAGCTGATAGCTTTGCCAGTTGTTTCCTCTAGCAAGGGCTGAGAATAACTTCCCAAATGCCTTTCTATTTCAGGTCTCCTGTGTTTTCCACAGACCATTAATGTTCTTCTTGCCTATTCCTCCTGATAGCTCCTCATGTCAATTCACAACCACCTAATCATTTCCAGGGGAAAACTAAAACTCCTGGGTCAGATAAACCAAAACTGTCAAACACTTGAAGAGCAGAAGCCATAAATTGGATCTCACTGTTATAGGCACTTGGCAAACAGAAGAACACCTGGGCTATGATCTACAAAACCAGGTTTGAAACAAGATGCAAATTGTGATAGTGACACATGAACAGGCTCTTGGCTTCCTCTGCACTGTCTTGGGGACTAAAGAACAAGTCTACAGTATCAGACCATAATCAGCAGGCAGTTCAGCATCTCTCAAAGTACGTGATGGCCATCCCATGTATAGGTGCTCCACACCAACTGCTTTTTAAGTAGACAAAATTTTCCTGGTAGCTCCATGGCTTTAGAAAGGGATCAAAATGCAAATCAATCCACCTTGAAGGCTACAACAGAGGTTTTCTAAACATGAATTGCTTAAGGCACAGAGAAACGTGGTCAGTAAGGTACAAGAAGCCTGCTCCTGAGTTGTGCACCAGCTCCCTCCAGCTTGCACCACTCCTGCTTGGTGGCCCAAAGTGGTCATGGACTGAGTGACTCTGTGCAACAGGGACACCTCTCTGCTATTTTCATGGCTCTGCCTCCACACCCTCTTCCAATTACCCCTCCGAAGCGACGGTGGGACGCGTCACCCACGCCATGCTTTGGCACAGCTGTATCTTCAACCCTCTGAGAAGAAACTAAAAGTTGTTTTTTTTTTTCTGTTGAGGAGAGATAAAGTTGGGCTAAAAATGGCACATAATTGAACATACTCTGACGATTTTGTACCTGGCCACTTCTTTACTGCTCTCACTTTGATTTTAATAATAGGAGTTACATTTTAAGACAAATAATACACTTTCATGGGAATGTTAAGGATGTTATTTCAGTCTCTGAGGACTACATACCATGGCAATGAGAACTAGTGATAGACAGACAGCAAAATTGCTTGGTCTCTGCAACTGCAGTATAACTCAGGACCTACCTAATGAAAAAGCCTAATGAAAAATAAGATTTTTCAGAAAGTGCATGCTTAAACGATCTTCTGGAATAGGGCCTAATAGCGAGCTCTCTGTGCCAGGAATATGTAGCTCATCGTGATGCAGCTTCCTCTCTTCCCAATTTTTTAAATGCGATATTACGATGCAGTATCCACGTAGAAAAATCAATAGATGCAAAGTTGGGCAAGGAGATGAGCTTCTTCACTGTGGCTGGCTCTGAGAGCACTCAGCATCTCTCAGGACCAAGACGCAGGTCCCAGCAGCTCAGCTGGCATTTGGATGAGGGTAATCCTTCCCTTGTCAGAAGTGACAGGGAGAGTTTGCCTTTAGTGCTTGTCCAGAAAAGTTGGAGGGAGAGGGTACTTTTCAATAATGATGCAAATTACCCACACTTTAAAACGCTACTCCTTGATTTGTCAGCGTATTTTTGAATAATTTACAGTGGATTTGGCAGGTTGCTGTGATATATGGCGTAATATGCAGGTGGAGCACTTCTGAAACTGAAGTTAATACTTTCCAGGACAATAAGGAAATAATTGTGTCAAAACAAGCTTTAACCACTGAGGTTAAACCACTGTTTCTCAATACACAGGAGTTTGCAAACATGACTCCCATTAAAGCAAACAAGAAACACACATATGAGTCTGTGTGCCTTGAGAAGAAAATATTCTTCACAAGTGCCTTTCTTGGAGCTGTGTGATCAATCCACCATCTGCTTTTATTTATTCATGATTTCTCAGCCTACTACAACAATATTGACATTAAATACATCTTTGGCTTATTAATTTTTTTTCATTCATATGTATTTTAAGTCAATTTTATTGACTTCCTCTTGGCTTGCTCTTTTAGCTGTTTGCTTGTTTTCCTGGCCTGCTACTTTGTGCCTACCCTTATATCCATTTCCCATGTTTTCTTTCCAGCTCCTTGCTTCTGTTCCAGGTAACCACTGGAGAGTAATTTTCTGTTCCAGGTGCTGTGGATGAGCTGATTTAAGATCCCGTTGACCAGACTGAAAATTTTCCCAGGCCGCAGGTTTGGGGCAATCCTGCTTGTCCCAAGATCACCGAGGCTCCATGAAGCTGCTCCCAGACCCTGTAGCTTTTCCAAGGTGGTGGGGACAGGACATCCACATCCCAAGGAGACCATCAATCTCCCCCACACCAGGTATATGCAGATACATCACTTGTTCTCAGCAGCTGTTGTGAAACTCAGCACAGAAAAACTGTTAGCTATATTTGTCCTGTTTCCTATCTCATTGCCCGCCAAGATCCCAGGCCTGGCAAGGATTGCACATCTTCTGACAACCCACCTCTGACTTAGACCTGTCACTTCATGACTCTTCCAGCTCATCTCCACATCCCCTTCCTTCACCTCTTTGCTGCCTCATCCCAATTTCAAGCAACACAGACCACATCAAATGGCTAAGAAGCAAAAGGCTCCTAGATAAGGACCAAGTCTCCATTCAGACCTTAGCCATTAAGCTCAAGGAAGATTTTGCCTACAAACACATTTTCAAGTTTTGGATCTTGCTCTTAATATGCCGTCCGTATGAAAGAGGACAAGTCTCATCCTACCCCACAGCAGCAATTCACAATCCTATATCCCCAAAAAGCTCCATGTCCATTATGGGGAGTATTACCACAGAGTCTGTCACTATTTTCTGTAAGGTGTTTTCCCTGCCTCTCCAGTAATCTTCCTTTTTCTCTATTTCTGCAGCTTTATCTTCCTCATGTCCCTTGCGAGTCCGTACTCGTTCCTCTTTGTGCTCTGCTCTCTGATCACTGCTTCCCTCTCTTGTCATATTCTTCACTTGTGGAGTAACAACCTGTCACATTCATAACCTCTTTGCACCAAAAATGTTCTTTGATCTGTGTAAACTACATTTGATGCTGAAATCCTTGATATTAATATCTTTTGTTTGTGTGCCAATGTTCTCTAGAATCTAATTAAGCAAAGTTTTGAGAGCATTATATATGTTTGAACAATTTGACAGAGCAGACAATATGAGCTATTGACCTGCAAGGATAAATTGTGCTTGCAGATTCTAGGAATTCACACATGCATGCTTCTTTATGCTATTTCTTCTGAAATATGTGCATTCGGAAAGAGGCCTTGTTTTGTAATAATCTCTGCAAGGCTTAATCAAGTATCGGCTCATACTCTTTACTGTAATTGCAGTGGCAGCTACAGCAGGGCAAAACAGAAGCAGGTTTAAGCTAACCAACAAAAACAATAATAAAATAAACCAAAGAGCAAGTTCTACCCAAACGCTAATAACAGAGATTATTCAATCAATAGCCTCTTGTTATGAATGAATAGGCTAAATTGCTTTTGAAAGATGTGAAGATTGACAAGACATAGGTCAGCCTAATATAACTACTTACCCTAATTTGACTTCAGCAATTTGAAAGGCGGCATCGGATGGCAGCGAGGTCAAGCCCGCCGCATGCAGGGGGCGGCTGGGCACAGCGGTGATGCTGAGCATGTCCTCGGAGGGTGTGCGGGGGCTCTGTGGTAGGCAGGGATGCTCAGGACCTGGCGGCAAACGCTGCATACTTCCTCTGGATTGGACCTTGAGAGGGTTTTTAGAAGAGGGAGGGAGGAAAAAGAGCCATGGCAAATTGCAGGAAGGTGAGACAGAGAGATGGCACCACAGGGTGCGGAGCTGTGGTGCGCAATCACTGCTGGCCCCACTCGCTAGAAAAGGTCTTGTGGCTTAAGACAAGAAAATTGGGCCATGTTTCTGAGTTTCTCCCACCTTGGCAGCTAAGCCTGTTCAGCTGTAGCTATCAGCTAAGAGCAGTTCCTGACACTGGGTTTGGAGCCCAGCTTTCCCCATCCCCATCACAGGTATTTGCTGTTGAATGGAGGATGTGATACCATTACAGGAGGGAGAAGAGATCTCAGGGCATGCAAGCTTGTTAAGGAGCTGGAAACAAGGGAGCCCAGCACATCAATGATGACATTGATACCCACCAGGTAGGACTGGGAACACGGGGTAACAGCTCCACAGGACTTCGCAATACTGGACTGGAAAGGAGTTAGAGATTCAGCCTGGAAAACAGGCATGTTTTGAGTGGTGGGGATGACTCACCCCAAACCACCCACCCAGCCCTGCTACGAGGCACAAGCCTACAGCTGGAGCTGTGAATGTGTCTCTGCTCCCAGAACAGCAAGTGCAAACCTGCGGGACATGTAAAACGAAGGGCACTCTTGCACAAGGGAGCTTGATGAAAAGAACAGGCAGGATTTTACTGCCAGGAACCACCCCCAGCATCACCCCATCCCTCACTTCTGCTCTGCCGGTCCCAAACAGCAGGAGCCCCCAGGGCTAAAGTCAAACTCCAGATGAGGGCCACCAGCTGATCCAGCCATGCTCCCAAGGAACCCTGCGCCTCCTGCCAAAATAATCAGCTCCCCACAATTGATTTCCTCAGCTGGGCACCGGCACAGCACCGAGGGTGTCTGATCTGCCCACGCCTGCCACAGTGGATGAAGGGAGAAAGATATTCTCAATGGGAATTTGAGCTTTTCTAACAGTCACCCAGTTTGCAGGATGGTTTTGTATCCCTTTTCCTATTAAAAGATAATGTCCTGAGGTTGTGTACAAACATATCTGCTTTGCATCGTGCTTTGGGCCAAAGCAGCAGCAGCTCAGGGTAGAGGAAGGGCCACGGGGAGACTTCACCTCTGCCTTTGCACAGGGAGAAACTTCCCTGAAGTGCAATGCTTTTCCAGCACTCGGGCATCCCGTGTCTGGCCTCCAGCAAGGCTGGGCTCTTCCAGAAACAGCACAGTGCCATCTGTTGGCTTCCTCACCCGGCGATGGAGCAAATCCCTCAAAAGTCCTGGGAAACGGGAGAAAACCGGGGGAAAAAAAAATGTTATGTGCACCCCGGGTTTCCCCCAGCTGCTGCCTGCCCTCCTCTCTAACTTCTGCAGTCAGAGATGATGGGTCTGGCAGCGTAAACACTTTGCTTTTCCATCTGATGCCTGGCGTTGCGTGTGAATGGGGCCGTCATGCTGCCCTCCTCGTGGCTCTGCTTCTCCAACATTAACAGCGACAGTGACAGCTCAGTCCCACCGGGATACTGGATAATTAACTACCACCATCACCACCACCACCACACACTGTCTTTCTTCCACACACCTTCCTGGAATTTTTTTCTAGGTGGAAAAGGGGATTTTTTCAGGGATACGCAGAGGTTGCATGACCCTACTGGAACTGCTGATATCCAGAAACTCTGGGTGGACAGACAGCACGTGTCCGGGGATAACATACCTGCATGGTAAATCCTACACATCCGACTTTGGCACAGCAAACTAAGCAGAAATGGGCATCTTCCGAAAGGGTTTCAGTTGGAGGTGCTCCTGGGTAAAGGAACCAGTGCCCTCGCTCTGCCGCACCTGCGCCGGGGCTGTCTTGCTGTGTTTTAAGTGGCAGTGCCTACATTGAGGTGGTGGGTGGATTTATTGCCATGCATTGCTTGTGTGTCAGCTTCAGTGCTCGGGGATGATTCAGGTTGAACGGCTCTGAACAAATGCAGATTATATTACTGCTGTTCAGGATTAAGGCACATAGCTCTGCTCTGAACATTTTTCATTGCATTAAAGAAATAAAGAAAAAAATGCCAAAAAAGCACTAAAATTCCTAATGAAGGGGAAATTTTTTTTTTTCTGATTTTTTTTTAACCCCCTTTTCTTACTGGAGGTGAACATTTTGCAAGTGAACCCAGCGATGGTGGGCCACAGTGAGGCAGTGAAGGATGCTGCCTGGGGCTGAGCAGGAAGTCCAGGCTCCAGTCCTGATTCTGCCCTACCTCCTGCCTTGGATTTTCCACCTGCAAATGCAGATAATGTTGCTGTGCCCCTCCACCTCATGAGAGCAGCCCAAGGCTTCATTAGTTAATACCTGCAAATGGACTTTGAAGATGTAAAGTGCTCCATAAATGTTAAATATTATTCTTGCTACAAAGCAAGAAGTGAAAAGAGACGGAGATAAAGTTCAGCCAAAGAGCTCTCTTGTTACAGATAAAATAGTATCTTGAACAATGTACGGACAGAAAGTTTACACCACTTTCACAGAAGGATATAATTTCCACCTGGGGTAGTTTCACTCTCTAAATTACGGTAAGTTCACACGTGTCCAGAACAACCATGTTTACTTTGCATGTGGCCTAAGCAGTGGAGAGGATGAGAGAGGATGAGAGAGGGTGACGTTGAGGTGTCCCCATCCACGTCCGTCTGCCCCAGGAGGCAGGCTGGGGGCTCTGCCCCGCAATCCGCAGCACACGGTGCATTTGCAGCAGCAGGTATTTGCTGCTTTCTACCCAGAAAAGGCATTTTTCCACTCTGGAAAGTGGGACTGGGGAGATCCCTGTGAAGTGGCACCACGTTATTTAATAAGCCAAGCTGGTGAGTTTAGGATGGGCGTCCCAAGGATCTCAGCCCTGGCACTGCTGCAGATGAGGATGCATCCTGCTTTTTGTATCCAGGCAGTTGTCCTCGCTATCCAGACAATGGTGTTAGGGGCACAGGCCAGGCACCTGGAGACTAGTCCGGGGGAATCAAAGCCTTTTAAAATTTTCTACTTCCCTTATATTAAAATTAAGTGAAGGAAATGTTTGAGTCACTATTTCCAAGCTGAGATGTGCTTGTTTCTGTGCTTTCCTGGGGGATGAGCTGGAGAATGTGAGGAACAACCTGCACATCAGCTCTAGGCACCATGGCATGGAAAGGGCAATTTCTTTCTGGAGTTTTCTTAATAATTTTTTGAATGCGAGTAGACCCAAATTTTAAAGAAAATAATTTCCTGATCTGTTCCTTCATCACTACTAAACCCTCAAATATTTTAGAAATACACAAAGGGCAGCAGCATCCAGTGGTCCAAGCTGTATTTTGGGAGTGAGGATGCTGCATGCTAGGGTGAGCCTAAGCAAGGCAGCGGTCAAATCTGCACCTCGGTTTCCTTTCCCGTGAGATGCAGCTAACACCTATTGACCTATGTGCAAAACACTTTCTAAACCATGCATGAAAGGCCTTACACAAGTAGTTATTAATATTAATAATAATAATTGTTGTTGTTACTAAGCCAACTATAAAAATAATTTTTCAGAGAAACAAAGTGCCCTGTCTCCCGGTGATAGATTACAGCGATGCTAGAAATTACTCACAGTATGAAGCTGGTTTCCAGTCTGGTTCCTTCCAATAAATTATAGACCTGAGCCCTGAGTGCGTACAGTTTACCAAAGTAAATTCAAAGTAGGCAGAAAGTATATTCTCCCATAAATTTTGCTCATGATTATTTGGGGTTTTCTCCTGAGAAGGAGAAGTTAAATATCCCCCAGCATCTTCCCGACACCTTTTGCTGGGGCTGGTGGGGATGTGGCAGGGCAGCTGGTCCTGGGCTGTGTATGGGCAAATGGGGGTCCTGGTGCAAATGGGAGTTCCTGCACAAAGGGGAACATGTCCTGACCACCCCGCGCCCATGCACCGCCACCCCTGGGTGCTGCTCAGCCCTTGCCTGCTGCACCCCGCTGCACCCCATGACCTTACCGCGGTGGCTGCGGCTCCCTCTGCGCCATCTTCTTTTCTCAATTTTTTCATTTTCAGGTTTCGCTGCCCTTGTTTATCCGCTAAATTCCTTCCAGATGGGGCTGCCGCTTTTCCTCCTTCCTTCACGCCGGCGCCACGCAAGCGGCGCGCGGAGGCTGCCCATCGGCAGGTGTAGGGCAGAGCGCAGCATATGCCGTGGGTTTGGCAGCGCCGGCTGCGGCGGCAGCTTCTGCGCGCGTCTCGCCGGGCAGCGCTCAGCTGGGACCTGGCGCCGCTCGCAAACACCATCTGGCCTTGGCAGGCCTGCCGCCTTGCTGGCAGCCCTGGTCGGATGGACGGACAGTGCCAGCCACGCTCAGCACAGCCGAGGTGCTGCAACGCCGCTGGGGACAGGGCTCAGAGAAGGGACTGGGGGCTAAGGGGGGTTTCTTGCTGGGAGCCTGACCCCATGCAAAGGGGAGCCTTTGGCAACCCTCAGCTGCATCAAACCAGCTCAGGTATAATCTCCATGGGCCCCCAGGAGCCCCCAAGCCCCTCTAGCATCAGGCGGTGGGGAGGTGGCATGAGGAGGCTCCTTGGCACCACAGGGAGCCCTCCCCAGCATGACGTGTGGGGCTCCAACACATCATGGTGAGGCAGCAGCCTCTGCTTCCAGTGCCTGAACCAGCCCAGTGCAGGCAGGAGAAAAGCCACAAATGGGAATCATTTATGGCAGAATGAATCTCTCTGCTGGGAGGGTCTGCCCTGGAAAGCTGCCCTGTGCCTCTCACCAGTGTGGTGCACCTGGGAGAGGTGGCTTTGCTCTTTGTGGTGCTCACACATTTTGCCTGTACCTTGATCGCAGCCCTGCATCTCCCACCCACACTCCAGGAAAGCCCTGCTCCTGCCATTGCTCGCAAAACCCTTCCCTCTAAAGACTACCAGGAAAAGGTTTGCATGACCCAGCACGTGCAATGCTGAATTCTGGGACCAGCTCTGGCTTGGAAACACCCAAGCTATGGCAAGAAGCACTTCTGCACTGACCGAGATGTCCAGCACTCCCAGCTCCCTGCTAAAATGCAGTTGCATCCTACGAACACAGTTGTGAAGGAAAGGGGCAAGGGAAGTCTCCAGGGGAGAAGTGCTTTGTGCCCCTCTGCGTGCAGCAAGGGACCATTTCCATCTGCTGGGACAGCCTCTGCAAAGCCTGACCATCACAGGAGGAGATATGCAGGAGACAAAACTTTCTAGAATGAGCTCGGCTTGCAAATACCCTGTTTTCCCATGGAAAAAAAGTTTTTTTCCCCCATCACCTCAGCTATAGCATTATCAGGAGCAGCAGCTGTTGTGAGTCAGCAGGGCAGTGCATATTTTGGCTCCTGGTGGGACCCTTTCCAACTTGCTTACCCATGTGAAGCCCACGTGAACAGCCTCACTTCACCAGGACCTCTCTTACTCAGCAGTTGTTGGCCTCCTGCTTGCCCAGAGTGGGCACCCTGTGCTGCAAGGGTTTATCCCACGTGCCCTGCGTTAGATCTTCTTGGAGGATACGGTCACCATGCCCCTTTCCATCTTCACTGCATGGTGAGGGTCAGGAACTCAGAAAAAGGCTTGGATTGCAAATCTGGATCCATAATTAATACTAGGAAATGACCCATTGATGCCGCCGCAGCTTCCCCATGCTGCAGGCCTGCGTCAGCCAGGCCAGGCGCTGCCTGTTCTGGCAGGAGGGCATCCAAACCCCTCTGCCATCCCTGCTAATGGCAAAAGAGCTACACAGCCTCTTGTAACAGCCCTGACACCTTTTGGAAGATAATGAACATCCCCTGGAGCTGCAACCAGCTGACACCGTGAGCACAGTGTTGGCTATGAGCTCTCGCATGGGGAACATTTCAGGGAGCAGCTCCTTACAGCACCCCATTTTTGCACACATCAACGATCTAATGATCCAGCAGATGAACGCCAAGTGCTTCAGATGGGATTCAGTGAGCCCATACCCTTCTCTGTTTAAGTTTCATGCCCAGTCACCCTGGCAATGAGCTTTCCTGCCCGTGTAAGCCCTGTAGGAGTTGTTTTGTTCTTTCCTCATGAAGTTTTCCATGGCCATAGACTGAATTGCAACTAATATTCCCAGGGCTGTCACTGGGCGTCATCTGAGCTACGTGCCTCCAGGCAGTAGCCACCCAGAGATTACCAAAAGATCCATTTTTACTCCATTTCTGCAGTTGAGGAGGTGTTCTGGGTCCAGAGCTGAGCAGATGGGGGTCTGGTCCCCTCTGTTAAATCCCCTTCTGTTCTGCTGTTGGCTGCTCCTGGTCCATGTCTCGACCTCCTTCCTCCCATGGCAGCTCCTCAGCATTACCTGCCCAAACCTGGGCTGCCCTACTGTTGACCCAGCAAGGGAGAATAAACTCCCTTTACAGGACTGCTGTGATGAAATATGCCTTTGAGATGGTGGAGCAGCTCAAGAGGGGTCAAGGCAAGGTGGGAAGAGGCAGGAGAGATGGAGACTAGAAAAGGGGATGAAAAAGCATAGCTACAAATAAATAAAGACTTGCAAAGCTCTGAGAAAAATGAATGAAGGGAAAGTCAACACAGTCTCCCTCCACCGAGATCCCCAGGAGATGAAACCACTGAAGTTGCTCTCACCTACCGTCCTGCTGGGTCTCAGCAGCAAGGCAAAGCTCTGAACTTGCTCTGTCTGTATGGAGGAGATGACATGGCTGCAGCACCTACTACAGAGGTCTGAAGCTTAACTCAACTGCAGCAAAGCAGCTGCTGAGCTCTGGTGCTCCAGGGTGCAGGCAACAGGTGCTGGCCATGAGGGCAACCATTGCCTGCCTCTGCCCCGGCACTTCTTCTGCCATCTCCCAAGAAAACTCCCACTTCTTCCTAGCCAGGTCCACTGGAAACCAGCTCGCCAATAAAAACAACTTGCACCACACAAAGAGATGGTGCGACATCAGCTATTGCAAGTGACCTTTTTTTGTGTGTTCAAAGCCAAATAATGAAACTAAATGGCTTGGACCTCAGGACCCTGCAGTCCTAGACAAAGCAGTGCATCATCTGTGCAACTGCACAAGAAATAAGCACGTGAAGTCCTGGCTGCAGTGGTCCATTTGCTGCTATTTGCCAGCAAATTCTGGTTGCAATTATACTGACACAAACCCACTGCAAGACAAGTGTTGGCGACACTACACCCAACCTCACCAGTGCATCTGCCAGTGTCCATCAGTGTAACATACCCAAAGCTGATTTCTATTTCCCTCTCTCTTGAAGAGGAAATTGTCTGATTTCTTCCTTGCCAGATCCTGCTCTCCAAACTCAAGCAAAACAAAGCAGGTTTTGCCAGACCACCGTGTGCCAGACACTGTGAACCCATGACAGCAAGGCAGTCTCTGTCCTGCAGATTACTCTGTGCAGCACAGCTATACGCACACACACATATATCTGTCTGCACTCCATAACTGGTTATTTTCCATGTAGAGCAGCTTGAAGAGAGGCCAACCTCAAACTTAACTTGAAGCACTTTAGCTCACAGGCCTTTCTAAAAGCGTGGCTGCCCCTCTCTGCTCTGTCTAGCCTGGGAGGATGCTGACAAAGGAGAAGGAGGAATGACAGATGCTCCCCATGCACGGAGGCAAACAGAGATGGGGCGAGGGGAGAATGGGAGCCTAAAGGGAAAGAAAATGAGTGTGCATGTACACACACACACACATGTGCGCACAAAGACAGGCAAGACAAAGGAAAGGGGGACAAGCAAAAGGAGCGGAGCTGGAGAAAACCACCCTACACGCTTGGCGAGGGTTGTTTGCAGCAGCATCTCGTGCTGCTTTGTGAGATCCATCCGGGACATATCGGTGCTGGTGAACCAGAATCCTGACACCGGTCCCTTTGATAAATATTTATCATGCCTGGCTCTCTATCACTTCAGTTTCCACCAGATTAACCTCGATTCTTTCAACAAAAAATGCCCTGATGTTCTGCCTGACACACACACGCCACACTGACCTTCCTTCTCTGGATTTCCCCATGGCCCTTGCTCCCGTTCAGCTAAGGGGAGAATTTGCTCTCATCAATCAGGACCGGATTTCTCCCATGCCATGTAAATAATTTAGAGGCACAAGCATCCATGGCACTGCTTATGTGCAGCCCAAACCCAGTGCCAGGAATCTTGGGAAAAGGGCCCAATAATATTGTACCAGTCCAAAGTAATTAAAGTGCATCATTACATATAAATTTGTAATTAAACACTTTAACGTAATCATCCCGCACAGCACGATTCCTGATGAATTAATTAAAAGAACTCCAGAAATTAATGTTTTACTTGTCACCATTGTTGTGCTAGCTGTAGCCGTCTCCCTGACTATTCCTGCAGCATGTTGTGAAGTAATTATATAATTACTGGGGAACGGGAAGGCCCAAAGTCCCAACAGAGGAGAAACCTGAAACAAAGTGGAAATAGCAACCACAAAAGGCAGAAGCAGAGCCAGTCACCCCACCTTCAGCCCCAGCAGAAGAGAGGTTACGAGAGTAGGGGAAGGATGAGGTTTCCACCAGCTCCGCATCATGGATGCGTTCCCAGGTGGGAATGTCTTGCTTGCACCCATGTGTGTGCACGTGTAGGGGTGGCTCCTGCACTCTCCTGCTGTCTCAGCTTGACTTCCTTCACCCCATACAAATATCTTTCACCCCCACACCCCACCCTTGTTCTGCAGAAGCAGGGCAGTCACATCAACAACCACCCCTCTCCATATGTATCCACTTATTTCCCTGCCTCAGTTTCCCCACCTTCCACACCCTCCTCCTACAGCTTGGAGCTTGCAGCCTGAAGGGGGTTCCTGCCAGCCCCACTCTCCATCTGACCCTCCTTTCACCCAGACTTCCTATAATCCCTCCTTTGTGCCCTACACTACACTGGGCTTCAGTTTCCTTTCTCCACCCCCTACCTCAGACACAGCTGAACAATTTGGTCCCCCCCGGGCCAGCCACATCCTTCCCATCTCAATGGCTCCGTCAAAGTGCTACCGGCAGCGTGTCCCTTCCTCCTGATGGGACTGAGCCCCAGGACGTGCCTCCTGCAGCAGTGAAAGGGTTAAGGTTGGATTCAAATTGAATCGTTGGATGCAGCGGGCATTGGTGCCTATCCATGCTTCCTTGCGTGTGTGCACGCATATATCTACACACAGCGTGAGGCTTGCCGGCTGCAAAATGCTCCCGGGGCTGTGCGGCACGATGCACACGGGGTATTCCTGCAACACCAGAGCCCGAGCTCTAACTTGCTGTTACAAGGAAAATGTCTAGGTACGTGTATATACAAGCCCAAAGGTGCACCTGCCCTGCCGGAGGAGCTGGGCGCCCATCAGTATGCATGTGAGGAGCCATATTCAATGCCCCTCAGCGGGGTGCCCTTGTTTTAACAGGATTTCCAGCACCGTCCGGACACATGGCTTCACATCCCTCTTTGCTGCCGGGGCTGCCCACAGATCCAGCTGCAGGGACCATTGGATGTGGTCCACAGAACAGGGAACGCCAAGGTAAACCTCCCTCTTCTGCCACCCCGTGAGCTGGATGGGGAGCAGAAGGGGTGTCAGGGTGACCGTGGTGGGTGTTGGCCCACATGCTCCAAAACAGCATTGGGTCTCCTTAAAAAAACTTAACCCATAGCTGCAGCACTCTGTCTGTATTTAAAAGCTCCCAGTAAGGCAAAGGCTCTCCTGTTGTGTATTTTGCATGAATGATATTCCCAGCACTGGTTCCTACTGCTCCTTGTGCCCCAGGAACATCCCTTATTATCCCAGGTACCGTCTCCGGTCTCACCTGGATGCACCAATGCTGCCACATCATGACATGTCTCTGCTTCCAGCCGGTGCCTTGGCGTCACAGTAGTCAGTGCCTTTGGGTTTTTTCTTCCTGTTATTTTCTGCCCAGGCAAAAAACATGAAATACAGCTCGATTTTACAGCGGCAAGGCCAGGAGATCAGGCAGAATGGGGAAGGCTTGGAAGAGATGGTAGCACCTTCTGGATGAAGCACAGGACGGGGACCCAGCAACTCCCCCGTCCAGGCTATGGGACTTGTGCAGCGTGTGACTCGGTTTCCCCATCTAGAGATTATGCTTAACTGGGGCTGTATTAGTTAACATTTGTACAGCTCTTTGAAAAGGAAAGTGTTTGAGGCTTTAAATACTGCCACTGGGAACAGATCAACAAGATTTCTAACCCTTCTGAAAAATTAAAGCTTTTGCCAATTAAGCTGGCAAACGCATGGATGTGAATCTAAAAACCTCTCGAGCTCGAGAACAAGACCGAAGCCTCCTGAGAACAGCCTCTCCTGGCTGCTCCTCACACTCCTCCTGCTCACCTGTGTCAGAAATATATCAAGTAACCAAGCTATAAGCCTTTTTGGCAGGCACATACTTGAAATGTAACTAGGCTACAGATATAACTGCAGTGGAGCCACTGCTCCGGACATTTAAATGGACACCATTACTAAGCAGAGAACGTCTTCTCCCAGATTGCTTGACTGGTATTGCAAAAATGTCATAGTAAAGCATAATTTCCTTTAATTTTGCAATTAGCCCTATAATTTGAGTTGCAGCTTTGATGTCACGAGCTATCGATGATCTCCATATGCATATCCGTACCAGCACATACATTGCCTACGCTTGGGAGATGTCTACTGCTTCAGGGGTTAAGTCACTGCTTCTGAGTCTGCTCTGGGTGTGAGGTTATGCTCTCCTGGATGACTCCTGGATGATTTGAGTGCAAAATTTTATGCAACATAAAGCAATCTGCACACCCCATCCATACACCCTTTTTGGGCAGATTTGCACCTTGGCAGGCTGAGCTGCTGACCAGCAGCAGCACCAAGACAAAGACCCTGGCAAAAACCATGGCTCAGCAAAGGGGAAAGGCACTGCCCGTTCATTGCACACACGCTTGGAGGGGGACATGGGCTTCTCTGGAGTCACGCAAGCTGAAGGAAAACAATGTGGGGCAGTGGCAAAGCAGCCCAACACCACAATAACAGATGGTGAAGCAAATCACTTGATAACTGAACATCCCCTTCCCTTCCAGGCTAACTCCCACCCTGGGATGTCCCCACTGACTTTGGTTCAGCCACGCACAGCTCTGCAGAAAACAAACACGCTGTACCTGCCTGGTGTGTTTCTGTCTGCTTGGGATGCAGCCCTGCCCCAGTCCCTTGGAGCAGTGTTGTCAGAGATGTGCAGCACGGACGCTGCTCTGCAGGCGCTGGGAGGGAGCGTTCACCCGCCTCTGCAGCGTGCTCATCTCCAGTGTGTGGATGAAGGTGTTGACGATACACTGGGAAGGGTAAAAACCACGCGTGTGCAAGCACAGAAAGCATATGAAGTTTTACTCACATACCCAGCCCTTGGCTAGGCATGGACAAGGGAAGACACCCACATTATTGCAAGAACTGTGGAAACAAGAAGCCACTAACCACCCTCATGTGCATGCAGCAGCACAGATAGATGAATACAACAGGCACGCTTCTCGCAATGAACATGTGCCCAAGCAGAGGCACCCGAAGCGAAGTCAAGGGGCACTTGGGCAGCAGTTTCTGGTGAAACCATTTATCCTACGGGCTTGGACCTCGGCACACGCCCAGCACTGCATCCATGGAGAAACACAGCAAAACACCTGTCAGAGCCCAGCAGAAGGTGGCACTGGGTACATGGGAGTTTGGAGATACCAGCTCAAACCTCCACTGACTCATGCAACCTGAAATACGTCACTTGGTGTCCCCGCAGTGGTGGGAATAACCCAGACACCATTCCCTCTGCACGGCCGAGCTGGGGCTGGGGTGGAGCCTGGAGGGGCTGCCCTGTCCCCCTGCACACGCTAACCCCAGGAAGGGTCTGGCTCGCAGAGCTGGAGGCCCCTTCTTCACCCTTCCCCAGTCCCCAGTGGAACAATTTACCTTTCGGAGCAAGTCCAAGATATTAATTAAGATAAATTTACCTCAATTTTGAGATTCTCTTATCATGTAATTTATCAAAATTATGTTAATTATTTCTGTAGGGCAGCAAAATTATTACCTCTTCCGTGTCTGATTTGTATTAATATTCATAATTTAATAATTCAGCATCCAAGCCATCTGGTTTGGGGAGCCACGCTCCTTCCCCTCCCTCCGCCAGAGCCAAAATGCTCCCGCCTCCCTGCTCCTGCACCCGTCCAGGCAGCCCCCAATGGTTCCCAACCAAAACCGTGCCACCAGCTCCTGTCAGCGTCAGCATCGGTGTCTCCCCGGTCCCGCCAAGGGTGTTGTGGAGGGGTCCCGATCCCCCGGGGAGGGGGAGCAGCCCCTTCCCCTGCACTGGGCTGAGCCTCTGTCACAGGCACTGTCTCAGCCTGGCAGGTGAGCACAGCTGAATTGACATTTTCCACACTTTGTGATTTTTACACTGTAATTTGACATAATTAATGCCTACATTACTGCTGATAATTTAGCTAGTTAATTAAACTCGGAGGAGATAATTAAGGAGAGGCTACTGCTTGGACTGCTAATTGTTTTTGTCATTATTTTAGGGGCCCGACAGCTGCTGGCTGAGTCATCCTCCCCATCAGCTGATGGCCGCACGTGACCACGGTGCCATGGGCACCAGGCTCAGGGCGCCAGGCGAGGCGGCTGGGGGCTGCTGGCAGCTCGACCCACCGTGGCCTGGCTGGGAGCCAGCGTCCGCCGGTGCTGCACTGTGCAGATGGAGAGTGGGGGCTCTGCAAATACACGGCCCGGTGCTGCTCCAGCCGAGGGCAAGTGCCCTCCGGTTTGGTGCTGGAACAGAAGAGGAGAGACGGTGAGAGGTGGTTGCTGAGGAAGAATTGAGCAGTGGACAGAAAAGCGGCATTGAGCATGCCAGGGAGGGCAGATATCCATGAAATGCCCCTGACACCATCAGCTCATGCTGCTAAAGGGATCCCGGCATGCTCTGGGGCTCATGTAGAAGCAGGGACACCAGCCACCCAGCCAGCCAGAGAGCAGAGCCAAGACCTGCAATGCCCTATGCAGTGGTGGTGCCAAGTGCTCACCCTCGGTCTGGGAAAAGTCCATCTGCCTGCAAGTCCCAGGGCAGGCGGGGGAAGGAGGGCAGCAGGGGGTCCCTCGTCCCCATGTGGGTGGCTTCCTTCTTAAGCCCACAACGTTCAACCCAGCCTCAACTGGCCATGCTGTGTTGCTGCAAGCACGTGCCTTCTCCTTCTCGGGTGCTCTGGCTTCATCTTTAGCTGTGGATAAATCCAAACACTTACTGAAAGCAAAGGCAGATGGGCAATGAAACCATGTGGTCCCCGAAAAGCACATCGTCAGAGCCGAGTCCCTGCTCCCCATGCATTTCTTGTCTCTCAGAGCACTCTGCCAGCCCTGTCAGCATGGTCCCACACTGTCCACCCTAAGCCACCCCTTGCAAGACTTGAACCAAAGCTCCAGCTCCTCTAAGCACTTGACACTGGCACCAAGTTTAAAACGACTTTGTGCTTGTGTCTCTTCCAGGCGAGGCCACTTGTTCCTCCATCCTGCTCAGCAAAGACCTAAAACCAGGGTGGGAGCAGAGGAGCCCATATCCTGTGGCCGGTTGGGAGCTGCAGGAGTAGAGCACATCCTGGCCATTCCCCCCCACTCCCTGCAGCCTGGTGGGAGGAAGGCAGCTTCAGGGTCAACCATGACGTTATTCCTGCTCTGTAGCAGCTGGAGCAGCTTTGTCTGGTCTTCCTGATGTGCAAAGCTGCCACAGCCTCACCCAGCAGCACCATCCTATGGCCCTTGACAGCCAGAATCCCTCCTCACCACGGGCAGCCCTGCCAGGCTGTTCATTGTCGGAGATTTCTTTCCACCCTCTGTCTCCTGGCGAGCTCAGTGCTCTGAGCTGGAGGCCAGCTTGACATCTCAATCCAGAGATTAGGATGGAGACTGGTCACTTCCCAGTTCTGGCGAACGCCCTTCAAATAATTTGATTAATCATCTTAGCCCCACTCAGCGCAGTTGGCATCCTCCAGAATCAAAGCCTCTCCTGAAATGCTGTGTTGAAAAACCATAAAGCTGCTGTAAAGGTTCAACCAAGCATGGACCAAAGCAGAAAGCGGTACTCCAGAGGCTGTGCACTGGGTTGGCTAAATACTCCCTCTAAATATCTCTACAGCTAGCAGAGGCATATGAGATGTGTAACAAATTGCACAGGGACTGCTTTCCTTCTCTTGCTGTTAGGAGGAGATTTTTTTTTTTCCTCCTGCATTTCTATTTATCACAACGCAAAAAAGAAACATGCCAAAATGGTTTTATATTTTCACTTGGAACAACAACATTTGGACAGCCCCAAGGATAGCAATTGCAGTAATCATGAAAAAGTAATACTTTGTGCTTCTGTAGTCCCTTTCATCCAAGCATCTCACAGCACTTTGCAAATGTTGGCCCTGATCCTGCGGGGGCCCATGCACAGGGATCATCCTATACAGGAATTTATTCCGCTGGGTTCAGCAAATCAGGACTGTGGGGCTCTGTGGGGCTCTGGAGTTGTTCACCTCCACACTCGCCGAGTCAGCTGCTCCATCAGCACTCACAAGTGCATCCTGAGGTATTTGTTGATATTTAAGTCTGAGCTCCTGGAGTCAGGGGATTATATTTCCATTTTTCAAACCTCTCTAGTTTGTCATCTCAATGCAATCCCTACAACAGGAACCCTAAAAGCCCAGAAAGCAAAAGAAAAATAAGACAAACCAAACATACTGTCTTTCCAGCGTGGTGCTTTTTCACAGGCTCGTCTCTCTTTGGAGTCATGCTTCAGGATTTCTGTATTTATTTTCACTAGAAGAGAGCAATTCCTGCACTCCAATACTCATAAAAGAATAAACCCAGCTGATCTCAAACTGCTCAGGGAACACTATGGCAGCAAGACCAACTTGCCAAAATCTGCAGCAGTGAAAAGAGTAAACCTCAAATGTCATTGTTCCCAGTGCTTCCCCCTGCCAGAAAGACAACCATGGTTCAAACAGTCGAGGGTTTGGTTGGAGTTTCTACTGTCATTGTTTTCTTGCTTAAAATAAAAAAAGTTTTCTTTCTTGCTATATCCAATGCCCCAAAGCCCCAGCAGGGATGTGAGGACAAGACTCCCTGAGGACAGCATCCCTCCTTCACCCACTTGTGCCACAGCGGCAAAGAGCACCAACATTCAAGATTAAGTTCAAGCTGCAGCCCTCTTGCAGGACTCCTGGGGGTCATCCCCCCAAATGGAGACCTTGTGTGTCTCTCCTTTGGCCTTGGGCTTGACACCTCCGTGGAGGACATGTCATTGCTAACAGTGAGGCAGCAGAAGACAATTAGCATCCCCTACCCCGCAAGGCTATTGCTATGAGAGTGGTTTCCTTTAAGCATGAAGAGCTGGCCCCTTCTTCTCTACACCCCAATCCTGGCCTTGTTGGGTCACCAAATACATCACAAATGTAGGGACAATGGTGGTTTTGCAAAGAGCCCTGGACAAGCCATTGGCAGTGCATCACCAGGACAGCTCGGCTGAGCAGGAAGCATTGTCCCATGGAGGTGCCCAGACATCATCCAGTGCTTTGCTGGGCAACTTGAAGGTGTTATAGTTACCCTGGGAAGTGTGGCCCAAGGTGACCAGCTACCAACCAGGGCTGACAGCCCTTCAGGGCTGTTTTCTGTGCCTGGTGACACTTTCAGCAAACCATACGGCCTCTCTGTGCCCCAGTTCCTTCCTCTGTGAGGAAGGACATATTTGACACACTTGAAGATCTACAGCTGAGCAGCACAGCAGACTGCAGTTAAAATCCAGCAGAATTTCAAACCACCCTTTAACCTCTCTTACCTCTGTGCTATCTTCCAGTGAAATTAATCTCTCATATCTGCCCAGTCCAGCATCTTCGTCCCGACAGAGACAGCCTCAGCCTTACCTTCCCTGACCCCCTTTCCCTCCAACACGCTTGTGCAGACACACGCGCGCGGGAAGAGCGCCCTTAGCACTAGGGGGGAGTGAGATGCAAAGGAAGAGCATTAGGTGGAATGAGAGATAGCAAAAGCATGGGCATATCAGACGTCTCCAGGCAAGATAACACGATAAATAATCAATCAATCCCTACAAAATCCTTAAGTGCTTGATGTATCCTCCTGCAAATTGAATCACTTCTCCTACCAGGAAGTTCTCTCTTGTAAATAAATGAGAACAGAAATGGCCCATATTGAAAAATAATGTTGTTAAAACCACTGATTAAGTTTTACACAAGCATATGAGAGCAAACTAAAAGGTTTTAGCTTTTTAATTTAAGAAATGAGGAATATGATATAATTTCAATTTGTGATGAGATAAGATGTTCTTGATATTGTGGCTTCAATTGGATTATATCCTAATGTACTTTTATAAAGTGTCAGGCTAGCTGCAGATTAAGGTATGTGTGTAATATTCTTTATTAACAATTTAATGGACTTGCTTTCACTCTATCCATCTTAATCAGTGTTTCCAGTCCACCTGGGAGATCTAGTTAGTGCAGAACCTGAAACTCCAACCTGATGAAAGAGGGAACTCAGTGATCCGTCAGTGTCAAAAACAAGAGGGAAGCACTGATAAAAGACTGTCGAGGATCATCGTTAACCTCCTGTCATCATCACCACTCCAAAAGCTCTCAACAACCGCTCTTGGAGTCACTCAACGAGACATATGCCCTCCTCAGATCTGCATCCTTCCCCTGCCAGAATATTAAAGGGGCTTTTGGCAACAGGCAGGACTTCCTGGATCACAAAATGCAGTTGCCTGATCTCAAGGGACCTGCTCCTATAATCCTATTTTACAGTCAAGCGCCAGTGCAAGAGCAGTCTGGTTGTGTGGACTCTCCGGCGCTTGTCCATAGTCTCTGCTCTGGTGCTTAGACACTTCCATCTCATTTCCCTCTGAAATTTATTCATGACTAGTTTGTGTCTGCATGTTCTGGTATCAACATTGGCCTTTAGCTTAACTAGCTCCTCTCCCTCCCTTGTGTTTATCTGCCTGTGCAATCACATCTCCTCTCAGCCTTCATTTTGTTAGACTAAATAAGCTGCGCTTGTTTAGTCACCTCTCATAAAGGGGCTTTTCGACACCTTCCCCACTCTAATGACCCATCTCTGCACCTCTTCCAGTTTTCCAGACTGTACACAGCACTCAAAGCCCTGCCGTGCTTCTAGTGCAAATGGTTTTTTGTCTCTCCTGGAAATGCCGTCTCTCCAGATAGCTCCAAGCACCCTTTTATTTAAGCAGCCGCTCCCCCTGGCTGGCTCCTGCTCTCCAAGCACCCACCTCTCCCACCCTTAGACACTCCAGGAGGAGTAAGTTCTCCACTCCAATCAAGACCTTTCATGCTGCAGGTCTTGGTGAGAAATTGCTATTTCACACACATGCCAACCCACCACGGGGTGACCGGGATGGCTTCGTGATACACTGCACGAGATCTCACCACAAGCCGGTATCTTGCCTCCCCCTTTCCTGCCGCTCGGACTGCCATATGCATGCACAAACAGCGACTTGGTGCATGAAACCAGGAGCAGCAGCCTTATAAATAATGGCCAATCAGGAAAAAAAAAAAAGTGTATATACATCTCATCTCCTTTAATTCCCTTGCAATGCGATGATTCTGCAAGGGTGGGTCGGTCATAGCTGCAGGTGCTCCCGGACGGGGGAGGAGCACAAAAATGAAGTTGTTTGCGGCTTTTGATTCCATCCCTGGAATTATTTACAGCTGCAGGCAATATTAAACTATGTAGAGCAAGTGTCCTCATTTACATGCTAATTCATTTATACCCTCTGGATTGATTTCTCCAATTCATTTTCAGCCCACTAACTCTTCTGATATGAATTATATTATTACCTCCAGAACGGCAGCAGGGAAATGCAACGAAGCCACCCCAGCTCTTCTGATCTCTAATTGCCCTCGTTGTTCACAGCCGGCGTGGCCAGCTGCAGCTTCGCCTCCCAGCTACCAGCACCCAGCTTCCTTCCATCTCCTGGAGAAAAACCAGTGGTGTGGCTCAGAGAGTAAATCATCCCACCTCCATTGCTCGGTGCTATTCTGGGGAAGACCCAAGTGAGTGGACCTTGGACTTGCTGCCTTTGGAAATCATTCCCTCTTTCCGCCCCGGAGGAGGAACCACCTCATTTCAGAGAGCAAAACCAAAGTCCATCTGTGTTCTGCAGCTGGAAGTCCTGGAGCTGTAAGGAAATTGAATTAATCCTTGACCTCCCAAGGGTCTTTCTGAGGCTTCTCAGCTTTTTACAGCAGCCTCATGCCATACCTGGCAGACACAACACAACCCCAGTTCTCCATGCCTTGGGAATGAGGTACCCACTGGTGGAAAGGACACAGTGCCCAGGGGATGGAGAATAGTGGGGAAGCCTGTCCATAGGTAGCAGCAGCTGGAAGCAGTGGGGCTTTTCTTACATCACTGTCACTGATGGATGAACGAGGTTTAGGTATCCTTTTCCAGGAGGTATATCCAAACGCATTGGCTCACCCTTCTGGAAGACCTGGTTGAGGTCTGCCATGCTAACAGTGGAGAAAGGAACCATCTCCTGCACTGACCTACCTAAGCAGAAGCGTGAGTCTCCAGGACACCAGCTGGACATGAAGGAGGGGAGAGAAGCCATCAACAAATAGAGGAGGGCACATGCAATGATGCAGGGCTGCCCGCCTCCCCATCACCCTTAAAACAGCGGCAAAGTTGTGCAGAAGGTTAAACCTCAGCTTTCATAATGAGGTGGATTTCATCAGCCAAATATCTCACTGACTAACCATGACACCATTTTTAGTCCTGGACCAAATACACAGGCCAGATTTTGCTCAGAAAGTCCATTAAAACCCTACCCCTCTGCAGAACAGGATTTTCACTATTATTCCTCATGAAGTTTCAGCATTTGATTTCTCCTTTTTAAATTTCTTTTTCCAAACATTGACAAAATAAAGGAACATTGGACTCAATATAACTCTGTGTTCCAGGATTGTTTGTCCCTTGATCTGTGGCATGGGTTGATGCCCCTTTAGCAGAGGACATCTTTTTCTCTCTAACTCAGCATTTCAGCATTGATTTTATCACTGGTTATGACTGAATTCAAAGTAAGGGATTGGGATGTTCACACTCCGCAGAGCACTTGCACAGCCTCCCTCCCTGCAGCCAGATTTGGGTGCATCAGTCCTGTAGCAGGTACAAATCTGCCTCCTTGAGCTTGAGTGAATTGTGGCAGGACACCTCTGTGTATACCGTCCAGAGACCATATCAACGCTTCATAGGCATTGGTTCATCAAGGTGCAAACCCAGCTCCAGCACCCACTTGAGTTGGCAGCTGAGGGACCAATCAAGAAGTAAAAGCTCAGGTGGACAAAACATCCAAGTCTGGACCACAGGTTCAGGCTGGCCAGAAACTTCCTCCCTCCTTTGGCCCAAAGCGTCATTCAGCACAAAAATCCAACTTGTGGGATAAACACCAAACATTATGATACATATAGACACATCCAAATTGGATAAACACACGTGGCATTTGGTATTTTAAAGACTTCTGGAAGCCCTTCTACAGCCTAACTCCTTCCTTGCTCTCATACCCAGCATCTTGTGTGAACAGCACACAGCCAGGCCGACATGCCAGAGGGACCAAAAAGTCCAGGGCCATTGGAAGTTAAACAGGACCACTTCTCCTCCAAAATCCTGGGAAAAATGAAAGCTATAGGGAAATTAAGACATTTTTTTCTGGCTGGCAGGGAAAGGACAGCTCTTTGTTCCTGATTTACACCGTCTGAAACAATTAACTTGTGAAAGCCGAGATACCGTTCCCCTTGGCATCCAGTGTTTATTATGCTTCAGACCATTTCAAATGAGCACTTGAAAAGGAGAGGGAGCCTCTTTGCCTCCTGATCACTTGAGGGAGGGAGAAAGTTGTCCTAAATGGAACAACAGACTGTCCCTTCTTAATGCCACTTCAAAGCTCCTCGGACAGGAAAATTGATAATTGCATCAAGTACAGTTTTTCTAAACTTCATCATTTAGTGCTGAAAACTGGGCTATTGAATTCATATAGTTCTTTGATCAAGAGCAGTTAATTAAGTTATTCCCTTGATATGACTCTTATCACTTTAGTGCCAGACCTACATCACACTTACGCAATTCACATACTGGCTTTGATATACATCGTATAAGCTTCCCAGACCGTAATCACTGGGTTTCTATAGATTTGCTGCTACCTTACCAGTTTCACCAGTAGGATGGACTACAGGTCAGCTATTAAAGGAGCCATTGTGCAGCCCAGAAGGCTCCTGGACAAACTCTAACAAGACAAGTTACATATGGACTGAAACTAGAGCAGTGATTTCTTCCAGAGCTTGGAATTTCCAGTTACAAACTCTCAGCGCCGCCCCGTCTCCCTTTTCAAATAAATCCAGCAATATTGATAAAAAGTATGCAGCTAAGTATTTATTTTACCCTCATCAGCAAGGCAATTGAACTTGATTTATTCTTTTGTTATTCTATTGCAAAATCTCACTTACAGTAAGAAAAGACAGTAAAATTGAGTGTGAACTCTGAAATACAGCAAACCCTTCACCGCACTAAGTTACAGGCATTTCTGTTTAAGCAGTTTTTCCCTGCTTTCTCCCATCCAATCCCCTCCCACACCCCCTAGGTCATCTTCTCCCCTGGCCACCTCTCACGGAAGCTGTCCCACGGCCTCTCCTTGCCACAGCAAATGGTTTCTCTACCCCGTGCAGCTTTTGGAGACTCCCGTCATTCCTTCCCGCCTTCATCTTCACAGCCCTCCTCCAGCCGCCCTCTGTTTCTGACCAACCATCCAAGGGCTCATTCAGCAAATCCTCCTCCTCCACACTTCTGCTTTCCACAGGAGAGTGACAAGCTCCAATTTAGGTCTCCACAGTTTTTCTTGGGCTTATCCCCTTAAACCGGATTAGCTAACGTCTTAATGCCAGTGACACCAGTCACAGCTCACCATCTGATCCTGCCTTTCAGGATTTGCTGCATCTATGCACTTTCCATTGCTAAACTAGATCCTGTGATCTTTCCTTCCAAGACCTCCAACTTCCCTGCCACCCTGGACTGCTACTTATACTCTTCATATCTAGGAGATGCTCAGATCTCCCCCTCCTTTCCTCACCTGACACCTCCAGGGTCTGAAATCTTCCAACTCCCTGACAGCCTTTGTGCTTTCCCTGTTTTGATACCTACAAGTTTCTCTTCCAGACCGCCTCCTTCACTTTGAGATACAGCCCCCCTGGAAAACTCATGGCACCCCTTCCTTGAGCCTTCTTTTTCTTCAGTATCACATACAAAATCTTGAGGCAAACAATTTGAAGTCTCGTTTCCACTCATCTGACGTATTCCCATATTGAACCTGCCTCTGGTCTCCACCCCACCAGTTTGGCAAGGCCCAGCCCCAACAAACCCTCTCCTCCGGACTTTGTCCACTCTTCCCATCCCAGAGCTTCCTTCCCGCTGTCTTTTACGCACAAACCAGCCCACGTGGTAACTCCTCTGGCCTGTTTTAAACCCCCTTTACAGACCCACATCCTTCCCAAGCCTGCTGTTCAGGCACTCTTTCATTCTCCATTCATCTCCATCGCAAGGTGGAGATGCCACTGCTGTAGCACTCTCCATTAAGCAGCACCAAGTAGTTGCATCAGGAAGTTTTTTCCTCCCGCCTCCATCCCTTTGCCCAAAACCAGGTCATAAACACCGTGGGGTCAAACCAAGTACTTCGTCAAAGTGTCTGTCCTGATCACCTCTATGTTCCTGACTTCTAGCTGGTCCCCTGCTCTCCAGGTAGAGGTGAGGGACTCTCCTTAGCCCAGGAAAACAAGTATTACAGGGCAAGGGCCAGCCTGCAGCTCCTGGGGAGGTTCTGTATATGGCACCCACATGCAACCAAGGGGAAGGGATGGTGTGAGCTGCAACTTTCCATCATGGTCTTTCCTTGCTGGGATGTGGTGGAGGAACCATTGAGAACAGCGTGGAGGAAAGGCAGGCAATGGTGGGCTCTGGCTCTTGGCCTGCTCACTCTCATGATGCCTCTGGGTGCTCTCCAACATCCCCGCCATGGCTCGCTCCAGTCCCCAGCTCATTGCACGATGCAAAAAAAAAGTCACATTCTCTTTATCGATCAGGCTGTCCCTCCCTGCACATGTTCCCTTTGTCCCCCTCTAAAATAAAACCCCAACCGAGAGAGCTGGAGTTTAATTTCAGACTCCAAGGCGTATCTGGAGCCAATTTGCAATACGCTTACTCCGAAAATCACCCTCCCCTGTGACGCTTGACAGCTCCAGACCACAGTCCTGCTCTCAGCTCCGAAGGAAAAATGTTTTAATTTGTCACAAACCAATTATAGCGTCTCATCTATCCCTGAATTACTCATCTTGGCTACAGCCTAGGACAAAGGGCCCCTCTGAGAGGAGATTAGACATGGATATTAACAAGAGAAAAAGTGTCCACTGTCTCACCTTGTTGGGGACGCGGCTTCCAACGAGACAGGAAAAGGAAACCCCTCCTGACTGACAGCCGGAGGGAGGGCTCCCATCCCACAGCAAATCCCTCGTTTCACGCGGAAGAATAGTCACGACAAACTCTGTATTCAAATAATATTCATGCATGGCAGATAACAGAGTCACGGCTGGCAGAGCTGCAACATGAATATAAATAACCTTCGCTCCCTTGGTTGCTACCGCAGACGCACTGCCACTGTGCCGGAGGGTGGGTGAAGGGGCTGTCAGCACAGTGCATGGGGTGGGGAGGGCTGTGGGTGCTCCAACGGGTGCAACTGCCTCCTCTGAGCTCCATGTCCCATCCCTCTAATGAAGCCCCTTTCCCTCGAGCCCTGCACTAACCTGCAATGCCCTCCCATGGACTCCCAGCAAAGAGGTCCTCTCCAGCCACCTCCTCCCACCCCAGCTGCCAGGTATTCGCTGCTCTCACAGGGCGCACCAGCATCCCTCTGAGTTCTTGCTTTGGACCAAACATAGTTTCCCAAGCCGCAAGTCCCTCCATATCAATGCTCCTTCCTTCCCTTCCCAACCCCACGCTGGCCTTGGGTATTACCCTTCACCTCAAAAGCCAACGACTGGGGTGTCACCTGCCATGCTGAGACATAGCCTTGAGCATGCTTTGGGTCCGCCTTGTCTCCTGAGCAGCTCGGGTACCAATTCATCCTGCTGGAAATGGGAGGTGAACACTCAAAAGCAGCACCTAGAGCTCTCGTAGGCAAGAGGCACTTTGCATTTACAGTCCCAACTGTGAGAGCCCCAGCCTCTTAGCTCAGCAGTAGAGACAAAAAGCTGCAGGCAGAGCTGGCCTCTCAGTCAGCTGCATAAACTGGATGGGTTGCTGCTCTGTCTCAAGTTGACTCGAGGCATCCGAGGGCAGCCACGATACTCCCTTCCTCCCTCTGCCTACTGCAGATCAGCTTCTTCCTTGGATGAAGAGGGAGACGATGAAAGCCAATTTCCCTTTGTGCTCATGGCGAATAATTTGGAGAATTCCCCTTGTTTACTCAAAACTGTTAATGATGCATCAGAAATTACCTCCGAGATTGTAATTAAAGAAAACGGCAGAAGAGAGAGACATACACGCACACACATGCTGCCTAATCAGAGCTTCATCTGCAAGTCTTGAAGTGCTGAAGCAGACAGCAGCCTCCTCGTCACCCCAAGCCTGCAGAAGGACCCCCAAGAGCCTCCTAAATGGCAGAGGCTCTGAGGTGCAGCCTCCAGGCCCTGTACAGCCCCCCACGCTCCTCTTCAGCTGCAAAGAAAGAGCAGCAGCACTCCGGGTATCCAGGAGCTGGTGAGGCCACGAACCTGACCAGAGGCCATCAGGAAATGAGCGGGAAGCTCAGCCCCCTTAAAACCATTTTGGAAGTGGAGCAGCTGACCTAGAAGAGTAATTAAGCTCTCAGTCATCACCGAAATGCAGACACCCACATGCACACAGTAACTGTATCAGTCAACCCCCTGCTAGCCTGACCTCGGGGCTCAGCGTCTGATGGGGCTGGAGCAGAGCACAAACATTCCTTTCCCTCGGAGAAGGGAGAGGAATTTGATTCCTGTTCGGTTACAGGAGGGTGCCTGGATTGCCTAATTACTCAGGGGTGAGTGCTAGGGAGAGGAGGCTGAGAGCTGGTTTCCCAACGCCTCCCTGCTCAGTCCCAAGGCCAAATCCTCCTGCTTTGCCTCCTGGAGCACTTCCACGAGGCGAGCAAAGCTGCTTGCGCAGGGAGAGCAAATGGGGGTCAGGCGAGGGAATCGGCTCAGCCGAAAGCAGCCAGCTGGAAAAAAGCCATTCCCTTTCTCCAGTTTAGCCAATGGTTTAGTTAGTCCAGGGCTCGTTTCAAGCCTTGGAGTAGGAGACTGGTGGAAATGCAAATCCTGTGAGTCCCAAATTCAAGGTAGAGGAAGGAGGAACAAGCTGGGTTGTCCTTATGTTCACAACCAGCGGCTGTCTGGGTGTGCAGGAGCTGTGGGGCTGGGCAGGCTGTATGGGGCTTGGTACTGGCAGACCCTGGCCATGACCAGACAGTGCTCCACCAGTGCAGATGAGAGTCTGGAACTCTGAGCAGGATCCATTTGGATCACTACTCCACTATCTATCTGCTCACCTTTGGTGAAAAAATAGTTAAGGTCAATCTTGGAGTTAGCCTCACACCAGCCTGTAACGCCCTGTTCCCAGTGCAGCAAGGAAGGCTGGGGGCCCCAACTGTCTCCCCTCTGTTCTCAGTATTTCTCTATCAGGAGACCACTTAAACCTTTTAAACCCACATAGCATTTCCAGGTGAGCCTTGTGTCCCCTAGACCACGGTTCCCATCTCCAACAGACTCCAGATGGGAGAAGCAGCAGAGTTTTCCCTTCAAAACCTCTTGGAGGCAGGTAAGCACATAGCTAGTAGGTGTAATGAGTACCTGCTTTCTGGCAGCAGCTGGCCTTCTCACAAAAGCAAACCCTACAGCAGGTCAAACCATGCACTCATTGCCACTGCAGGGCCCTGGGGGTTGTAGTTTAAGCACCTTGTGATCACTCTCCTGCATAGACCCATCTCCTGCCTGCCTTCAAGATGGGTGATGGTTAAACTGCCCCATGCCTCCTGGAGAGCGAAGGATTGGATGAGTTTGGATGATGTTGCCACCCCCAAATCCATACAGATGAAACTTCTTGAGGCTGGAGAATCTGAGGCTGAAAAGATAAAAGCCCAGCAATAACGACAGCCTGGGATAGCTGTAAAAGGGGGACCCACTCATTAGGAAGGGTATTTCTCTCCTTCAGCAGAGGTGGTTTCAGCTCCCTCCCTCTCAGCTGGCAGCCCACACAGGCAGGTTTAATTCTTGGGATTTGCTGCTAATGCCCAGGTCTGGAAGAAGTGCCCTCCTCCCTCCCCTCATCTTTACACATAGTCCCAGGAAAGGAATTGCTTCCCAACAAGCAGACCGAGATGGCAAGGCACAGCACACCAGCACCAGTGGTCAGCACCTCCCCCTTGGCTCTGCTGGTCTCCGAGGACCTGCAATTGGTCTGCAAGCCCTGGGCAGAGGAGCCTCTCCATCACAGGTATGCCAGACTCCTCCTACCACCCATGGCTCTGGGCTGTCTCACCTCCAGAGAGGAGCTGTCATTGCCCGCAGCGACCAGGGCAGCCCACACCCAGTAACCCGCATCCAAACTCATGCTGGGACTCTGGGATTTGCGCCAGCAATTCTTTAACGGACAAAAGCATATGCAGGTACAGGGTGACCCACTACATGTACACACATGGCACACACTGTGGGCACCAGGAACCCCCTCGGGCACCTGGTACCTCACCGAGCACACCCCTGCAGTGCCCAGGGCGGGCTGCTTGGGACAGAGAGTCCCACTGCCACCTCGTGGGTAAGGGACGCATCGCCTCTGCTTTGCCACCGGGCACAGCGGGCAGCAAACCTCCTCCCTGCAAAATCCCAGGCCCTGCTGGAAACAGGACCTGGAGAAACCTCAAAGTACCTGGGTTGGAGGGAGGAGAGAAGTCCACACATACCAGAGCTAGAAGCATCATGAATTAATCTGATCTTTCCCTGCCTGTCTCCATCCCTGCTCCCTGGGTTGACTGGGAAGAGAGGATGCTGCCACACAGGGCAGGTGTCTGGCTGTAGTCTCTCTGGACTGAGGGAAAAGTAGGAAGACTCACTGCCAACAGTCCAGGACCTGCTCCTACTCTCGTGGTCCCACCAAGGTGAACTACAGCACCCCTTGAGGGCGCTGGCTGTCCAGGGACGGAGCCTCAGGAATTGAAATACTGGTCCCATGCAGAAGGCTCATGGGTGAGGCAAACCCATTAACTCCCTTCCACTCTCAGTTAGCACCAGGATGTTAAAAGAAGACTTCTGTTCATCTTCAGCAGGATGGGCCACAGGCAGTGAAAACTCTGCTTCACTGTGCAGTCAGAGAAATAAAGAAGCTACAAATCTCCCCCATAGAAGGAATGAAGTAGTGAGCAACCCCTCATGGCTTTGAAAAACCAGCCTACAGCAACTCCCAAAAGGAGGTCTGGAAACAGAGCACTATTGCTGAAACCCCTCTGGGTCTAGGACATCCCATCCCATAGACACAGAGGTGGTTCTGCTCTGCCTGCCCTGGCTGTAGAGCCTGCAGCTCCAGTTTGCACGGGCATAATAAGGGGGAGACCCTCGATCTCCTGTGCCCCAAAGCACCTCCCTCTCTGCGTCTCTGATCCTGGCCAAAGAGCCACAGCAAACGCAAGGATGGAGGGAGGGAGAGCTGCCCTTTAGCAGACCAGCACAGCGTCCTTGGTGCAGCCCTGGCTGACATGAGTGGGGCACTGCGGGGTGACACGCAGTGCCATGCTCCTGCATTCAGGACTATAATGACCTGAGCAGTGGATCGGCAAATTGAGCTCTGCCCTCCTGAGCTGCCAACAAGGCTGAAGCCAGCTCTGAGCTAGATCCAAAGAAGGAAAACAGTCTTAAAAGTCCATCTCCTGGGAAAGTGTCGTTGGGCCCCATGCCAAGGCCAGAGGAGATTCACAGTCCGTTTAGTCGGCAAACCTGCAGTCTCCATGATAGAGAGCAGAGGAGCCTCATCACAGTCCTGCACGACTCCAGGAAAGCAGCAGTGAGGAAGGAACATCCCTTCGACATCCCTCTCTGGCCTGCTGGGAAGGGGAACATCACTCCTGCGCTTTACTCTTATTTTTCTGCTTCCATATTTTGGACAAGCGGAACTTGTTCTTCTTCTTCTCTGGCTCCTGTCTCTCAAGAGATCCATCTGCAGGAGAATGAGCAGACACTGAGCAGGTTGAGACCCACAGCCCCAGTGCCACCCAGTGCTTCTCCATAAGAGTAGAAAGGGCCCTTACCCAACCTCTGGATCATGTCTGCCAACATCTGGTCCTCCTCTTGTTCTCTATAATGAAACAGCATGGCATTAGAAAACTTTGCTGTGTTTCATGACAAGGTGGTAGACACCGAAAAACATGTAAAGGCTACAGTTATTCCCCCAGCCAGAAATGGCCAACCTCTGTAGCGCACCCCAAGAAGGGTGCAGGAAAAAAAAAACACAGTTAGAGGAGTCCTAGACATTAGCAAATTGCATCTGGTTCCCTTGAAAGCAAGGGCCTCTGTGGGGATTTCCAGACTGTGGCAGCCCAGCACTGCAGCAGGGAGGTCCTTCCCCCAGCTGGCCTATGAATCATCCGAATTCACTGAGTTGTGAGACAACACCACACCCGAGGAGATGAATAAAGGTTGAGACACCAGTAGCCTGGGGTGCTGCAGAGGTGCTCGCATCAGGGACAAACACGCTGCTACCTCCTCATGCCTGGGCAAGGCCAGAGCCAAAAGCCTGGGCATTACTAGAATCCTTGAGCTGGAGTCAGTGACCTGAGGTCAAGAAATGGAAGCTGCTCTCAGCAATAGGAGGCACAAATCCAGCTACTTGACACAGCAGTCTTCCTTTGAACTTGGGAAGGATCCAACTCTCAGCTACAGTTGTTCTTTCACTTGCAGCAGCAGACGAGCTCATTCCTGGCTTCATGTTTCCAGAGTCCTCCTGCAGCTCCCATGCTGCCTCCATCTTCCCCACCTCCAGCCTCTCCCTCTCTTCCCCCGCCTTCTACATTCACAGCCACTGTCCTCAGAGCAGCATTAGCTTGAGAGAGTACTGAACATGGCTGCAGTCCTGATCTCGGTTCCTAACAGCTGCCAAGCAAGCAATGGCAGCAGCGTTTAGGACAAGATGGTTGGTAACAGGTCACCATCCACCTCTCATGGAGCAGAAGTCTGGATTACAGCCGTTCATCCAGGCCTACAGCCTCGGCAGCGAAGTACAATGGAAATTATCCCTGGTGTTGGCTCATCCCCTACCATGTGAGGGCCCTCACCTGAGTCTGTCCTCATCCAAGCACTCCACAATATTATTCCGATCATTGACTGTGTTTAGGTACGACTGCAGCAGCTCCTTCTCTCGCTCCTTCTCCCTGGGTGTCTTCAGTTCCTCTGCACAAGACAAGGAAAGCCCATCTCACAGCTACAGGTGAGTACCTCCCCGCTGGGGCTCCTGCCTCCACCCTGCTCCAGCAAGTCCCTCTCACAGGCCCAAATTTTATTATCCTCAAGTTCAAGGGCACATCTTACATCCCCTCAGAAAGCGCAGGTGGGTTGGATGTTACAGGGAGTCTGCACCTGACAGCTTGACAGTGCAGTCAGGAGAGATCCCCCAGGGAAACTGCGATTCCTGGCAGTGTCATTCAGACCCGAAGGACATCCTAGGGCTGGTGCACAGAGTGGAGGGCTCCACACAGCAGGGGCCAGCAGGACTCGCACTGCAGCTGGTCCTTACCTGGCTTGCTCATGAGGTGTCGCAGCTCCGTCTCAATGTTCCACTGCTGTTCTTCCAGCTTCTGCTGTTTCATCCTGAAAAGAACCACAGAAGTGATAAGTTACTGCCCCTCCATGCCCCAGGGGCTGGACCCTTCTCATATCATGCTAAAGCCTCATCTCTGTGTTGCCCACCACCTGGGTAGTGGCTGGTGGGTCAGGGGAAATCTTCCTCCATCGCATTTGTAAGGTTTCCCTCCCCACAAGTTCACCACAGACCATTGGTGCTCATCAGTGCTCAAAGGCCCATCAGCTAATACCTCAGGCAGTTCTCCCAGAGACGTCCTCAAGCCCTCCCTCATCCCACCAATTGGCACGCTATTTTTTGGGCTGCCATGCTCCCTATCCTTCCCTGCATACTGCTCACAGGTGAAGTGCACAAGCAGAAGGGTGAATTTCTGGTTGTACTTACTTGTACATCAGCTCTGATTCCTGTCTGAGCAGCAGCTGTTTCTCATGGATCAGTTTGAACCAATCCACCATGAGGGCATCCTCAGACTCATCTGCAAAGGAGACAAAAGGCAAGACACCTCCAGAAGCTGCATCAGTTCAGTTTCCCTTGACTCAAACACACAATCACTTGAGGGAGAGCCTAGCGTAACTTATATTAGCCATAGCCAACCTCAAGTGAAAACAGATCGTCTTTGGTACTCCTGGGTACAAAGCAAAGGATGCAGACCATCCCCTGCAGATTCAAGAAAGCTGCTCACATATACTCTGCCACAGGGCACCCAGCTCATCTTCCATATGGCTGGCCCAACTCTGCCATTCTGAATGAACTCACTAAGCCCTGTGAAATTGGAGCCAGCCATGACAGCCAGTCTGGCTTAGGATCCAAAAGCCAGATCAATAGCAGCCTTCCACTCCCCAAACTCCCTGATCTTCAGCCAAATAAACAAAAGACCTTGCTCAAACAATAGCTTAGGAAACAACCAGAGAGGGTTCAAAATTCCCAGGGCTTTATCTTGGTATACCAGCTACCTTTGGCAACCTGGTGTCGCACATGTAGCATTAGCTCCTAGAAATGGAGTCAAGAATGCCCAGGGGTAGGACATGAGCCTCACACCTCCCCACCGTAACAGAGCTGGCCTCCAGTCTCCTTTACCTCCCTCGCAGCCACGCAGCTGCTTCTCCAGATCCACTCCTTTCAATTCCAGCTCATCCAGCTGCTTCTCAATGTCATGCACCTTCTTCTGGATTTCCTCCTCAGGGAGGTAATCTGGGTGCAGCTAGGAAAACAAATGTAGGAACAAATACAGCTTAGTGCCTCAGACTGCCTGCTGAGGTCACAGCCCCAACAGAGATGGGAAATGATGTAAGAAGCCCAACTGCAGAGCCATGTCCTGGATGAGCCAAGTCAGCAAAGATGCAGAGCTGGCTGTTCACAACAGCGGTGGCCACTGCAACATTACAGTGCTGTGATGCATTCACTGTGAGTGATAACAACTACCCACACTCATTAATCCACAGACATTCCCCTCCTTTGTTGGGGAAGGCTATGTCTACCAGAATTTTGTTTGTTTGGCTCTCTCCTATTCCAGCCTCTATTGTCCCCCTGCATGGGAGATAACCAGCAGTCTGTTCATCTTGTCTCTGCCCCATAGCCTTTCACCCTTTCCCTGGGAATTCAAATAAACCTTCCCAATAAGACAAACTGAGATCATCTGGGCAAGCATTCCAGCAGGATACCCAACAACCCCAGCCTGTTCACCTTACACCTGGTTTCCAGCCATACCTTAGTTGGGGACACTGCTTCAGGGATCTGGATGCTTTTTGGAACAGAGGGTTTAACTGGAAGGGAGAAAAAAAAAAAACAAAGAATGCCACAACAAACTTTAAATAATTTTGTGGTGTGGGACAGTGCCTACACCACCAGAGAGCACAACAGGTCCCTGCCACCCAGAGGGCACTGACAACACACATGCATCAGCACACCTGGCTAAGGCGAGAGATGTGTCCGCAGCAAACAGCGCAGCCTGATTTACTCCTTGTGGCTGGACACGCAGATACCCTCCAGTCACAGGGTGCTCCTTTCATCCCCAGAGCACAGGTAGTCACCTAACTCAGGTGTGACTCAGGACCTTGCACTCGGGAATATTGACTTTCATGTTCATTCATTACCTTGTTAAAACTCAAAGATATTTGTTGTGGCAAAAGCCACCCCTTAGTAAGCTTCCAAAGGATGGAACAGGAATACTGGGTTACTGTCACTGGAAATACCAGGATATACTTAAAAATGTCCCTCTAGTGCTCTTGTACAAAGAAGTAGCAGTAAATACTGATGAAACAAAGATGGTCTAGGGGACCTTAGTATAGGTCTCAGGAAACTAACGTTCAGTTCCTTCCACAAAACACTTCCTAGGTGAGAAGTCCCTTAGGCCCCACTACACAGCATTATTTAGGCCCTGGACACCTATTAAAATCAATCCTTAAGCAATGTGTATTTGTTCCACTGTGCCTCAGCTTCCTCTGCCCAACTGTGCTGCAAGGATAACTACAGAAGAGTGTGAGGTATTCGGATACCCGAGGGGTTGGGCTGGATAATTACCACAGAGAGAGAACAGAGGCGTACGTGGATGATGTGATAAAGAAGGAAAACTCTAGTATCAAAAGAGCAGGGCTATAAGAAAGGCAGCAGCGGTGCAGGCTCAGCACACACAAGGAGAAACACAGGACAGACAGACGAGGAGAGCCCTCTGAGAGTGTCTGGCAATTGGGGCTGACTCGAGGAAGAGCTCAAGACAGCTCCCCAGTTGCCCAGTCCTTGCTCTATTGTGTTTTCTAGGAAGAGTGCAAAAGGAGATGATGCTGGATGTGGCAATCAGCTGTGCTGTCCCTGCACCGCTGGCCTCTGTCAGGGCACTCTTCCCTCTGGATGCTGCTGATTTGTTGCTCTGTACACTACCTGCGACTCGCACTTCTCTTAAAGGTTCCTCCAAGAGGGACCTGGCCTGCCACAAGCAGTCTGCTGCTACTGTCTGAGCAACACTTCCCTCTCCCAGCTCAGCCCCCAATCTCCAGGCTCCTTCTGAGTGATCTCTGCAGCACCTCCAACTAAGGCAGAAAGCTGTACCACTGATCATGAGAAGACCAAGGTCACTGGAGGGGAACAGCTAGTAAAATGACATGCTCCTGACCAGCTCAGGGGCTGATATCCCCTGGTATCCTCAAGTTCTGTCTTGACAGACACAGGATGGGTTGCTTGCCTCCAAACTGGAAGTAGGACAGCTGGCAAGAAAACCTTGGAGCCTCCTTTCTCAAAAGAAAACACTACCTACGCCAAAGAAAACGAATGATCTACAGAAATGTTCACCATTCACAGCCTCA
This sequence comes from Morus bassanus, assembly GCA_031468815.1. Lineage (NCBI taxonomy): Eukaryota > Metazoa > Chordata > Aves > Suliformes > Sulidae > Morus > Morus bassanus. Next base: position 60,563,051 of record CM062572.1, read on the forward strand.
TGCAACACACACAGGATTAAGGGCAGTAATGGTAGCTGACTGTTCACAGCATCTGAGTGCTGAGATAAAGACCTATACAGAGGAGCAACAAGTCTGTCCTTAATCCACAGGCTGCCAAGTAACAGCAGCAAGAGAACAATCTTTCAGATGTCAGACTTGCACACACGTGAAAAATGGGGGGAGACTGCTGGGAAAGTTGCCCATAGCGGGCACTCCCCAACAGCAATCATTAAGCTTTAGAAAGATATAAAACCAACCTCCCTTATCTTAACAGCTTGCTTCCTGGAGAAGATGTAACGCTGAACCTTGTGGCTGAGTCTGAGGAAAAAGGAGATGGAAAGTTTTGGGAAAATGATGGCAGTGGAGGCATGCTAAACTTTTAAAATAGACAACACAATTGGAGTTTGAATGCTTCATAGCTGTCAGAGGTGCAGGCTAAGGACAATGCTGGAACCAGATAACAAACACTAAAGCATGAGGCCACTGAGCCATCGGGACCCATCCTGCTTGCTCCGAGACAAATATCAGAGTCAGGGCTGAGCCCTGCTGTGAGGACCTTCTAGTCCAAACAGATAAGACAGAGCCAGATGGGGTAAGGAAAGGGGAGAACAAACAAGCTATGCAAACAGGACAGCAGCAAACATCAGGTTAGTTCCAGAAAATTTCATTTGCATTGTGGTGGGATATGTAGGAGCAAGAACAACTGGGCAAAGGAGGAGAGGTACCCAGTAAAGCTGTGGTTGAACAGACAGGAGTAAGAAACTAGATTAAGGGTAGAGACAAACTGGTCTGAACTGGTCAGGACATCTTTGAAAGTCCAAGGAGCAGCAGCCTTGGCTGCTGCTACCGTAGGTCCTGCCAGCTGGAGTCTCTGGCGGACAGTTCTTTGCATTCCTTTCATTTCCCAAAGCCACTCAACTGCAGCAGAAGAGAGACATCAACTAGATCCCAGTCCCCTGAATTAGGAGGTGGTCCTCTTCATAGTTTTGAGACTAAAGAATGACAGGGCAGTGACCTTGAAAAATCCCTATTTTAATTTTTTCCCTTCCCACTGAATTCTCTGGCCTGGCTGGTTCCTGCTTAGGCTAAACTGCCTAATAAAAACTAATGACACAGATTCTTCCCCCCTGACAACAGCCACAGGCTTAGCCACAGAAAGCTTGGGGACACATCTCCCATACTGACAACTCAGGCTGTCCCCCGACAATGCAGAGGAGAGAGTGCCTTTAAGCAGGCAGAAGAGACCAAGAGACCTTACATGTGGTAGTGCTTTTCTTCAACTGGTTGCCCTCTTCCTCCTTCTTGGCAGAGCCCCCAGGGTCTTCCCAGCCTTGCTTTGAATTCTGACAGCTCCTGATAAGATCTGAGCTGGGGATCAACTTCTTCTTCATGAATCCACCAGATGAAGCTGGATTAAGAAGCACAGACAGGTTCTGGGTAAGAAATTTCAACCCTCATCTCATAAAAATCCCTTTATTGCCCAGCATCTCTGGCACTCACCACTAGCCACCTTCATTTCTAGTCCTAGTTCTCCTACCTTGATGACAGCAAGGGGCACAAGCCCAGAGGAAACAGGAAGAAACCACTGGTTACAAGGCCAGAGTATGAGAGAAGGGTGGAAGAGAAAAATAAACAGTTGGGAATCATCACCAAGATGTCTCACCATTACACGTTTATCCAAGAAAGAGTAAGTGAAATCTTGCTAGCTGTCTTGCAGAAGAAGGGCACCCTGTTGAGTACCTCTCCTTGGGGAAGGACGGCTCTCCAAATAAAGGCACCACAGGGCCAAAGCAGGTGCAGAGAGCAAAAATCCCTGGAAACAAGGCACAATCTCCACCAACGTGTTCCTTACATGTGCCTTGCAGCACTAATGCCTGTCCCCTGCCTGACTAGCAAAATGAAGACAAAGCTTATATCCTTCATACCAGAGTCCTGCTTTGCTGATGGGACAACTAATGGACTTGGCTTTGTCTCCTTGTGTGCTGGGCTCCCTGTTCCCACCTGGGAGTTATCAGTAGGTTTCTTAGAGCCACCTTGGTCTCTGCAAAGAAGAAAGACAAAGGTAGGAAACTATCCCTCTTGCAGAATGGTCCACAGAAGTGTTCTGGACATCCTGGGCTGGATCTCCATCTGGGATGGTCACACTTTTCTGATCAGAGTCCAGCGATTTGAAATATGCTTTCCCTCCCCAGAAATGAAAGCCTTTGCCTCTTCCATCAAATTGTTGATAACAGAATCATTAAAACACAGGAGGTCTTCCCTCCTATGTGTACACAGACATGCAGCAACAAACACAGCTGCAGACAGGGACATCCCCATTCACTTGTCACAGAGACCCATTGGCTCCAAGACACTCACTTGCTGGCTACAGGCTTCAACAGAGATCTCCACTCTCCTGGGCTCTCAGGCTTGTCTTCACCAACATTCATGCTTCCTAAAGGAAGGGACATAGCAAGATAACATCAGATCCAATAAAAAGAAACAAGTCAGATTTGTGTCTCAGGAGGGTCTTAGTTGATAAGCCATGCACTGGGGTAGATACCATGATGTTATTGCAGCAAACCAGCACCAGTTCAACAAGTTTAACAGGGACAGATTCACATACAATAGGTAGTAAATAACCTTGGTGGCATTTTGCCCCTTTCAGCTCAAATGCTTTAAACCCTACAGAGCTACAGAAACACAGCCACGGTGTAAATGAAGAGGCATGTTTGACAGCAATATAACACAAACAGCTCAGACCTCAGAGACCAAAGGATGGGGCAGAAAGCGGGGGGGAGAGAAAACACCCACAAGCTCACAGCAAACTGCAGACAGATACTGCTTCTGGCCCCCAAAAAGACAGGCCATCTGGAAGTGGCTGAGACACTGGGTACCCCCAGAACATCATTCCTCAGCTCACTGCTCAGTCACCCTGGTGGAAGCTTGGTTCAAAACAGACAAGGAGGCTGGGTAAGCCCCAACTGCAATCATTAAATCATCCTGAAGTTCTGGCAAGGTCTCCCACCTGAGAAAGTCTACCTAAACCTCTGAAATCCACCATGATGTCAATATTTGATGACAGCTAGTACAACTTCAAATACCTGGAGATTTCCAGACAAGAAAAACTCACGATGCTAGAGGGAGTAATTGCACAGGGACAAATGGAGGTGTGTTGAGCCCCAGAACTCAGAAAACCATTATGAGGTGGTACAGACAGAAAGCATAGGAGTCACTGACATATTCATTGTGCTGGTCCAAGAGAAAGGCATAAAGTTGGCATGATATGCCCAGGCAGAGTTGTGTGTCAATCAGTCATCCTCACCTTTGATGCCTTTTGACTTTGGCTTTTGCACAGAGTCAACAGGTTTGCTGGCAGCCTGGCTCTTGGGCAGAGGGTCTGTAATATTTTCCTGTTTTTGTGCTGTGTACCCTGTTTTGCTGGGCTGTGCTTTTGGGGCTGGACTCTGCCACTGAGAACTGGTGGGAGAAAACTTGCCACTGCAAAAAAGAACAACCTAGTGAGTCTTTTAGAAAGGATGGACTTTTTTGATTGGCCTCTGTTCCAAAGACTTGGATGAGTCCCTCTATATGTCTTTACATCTCAGCCACAAAAGCAGTCAGGGAGAAGGAAAGATGCAGGGACTTCTCCAAGTTATCCCAAGGATCATCTTGGGAGTAAAAAGGGAAAGAGAAATCATACTTACCTTCTGGATGCTGAGGAGCCAGTGGAACTGAGTCCTCCTGGCCTGTTTGGAGAGGTGTTTGATCCAGCCAGAGCCTGTATAATATGGTTACGTGCCTGATCCTTCTCAGCATTCACTGGACTGACCTCAGCAGTGGTTCTGCCAGAGGCAGTTTTACCAGGACCGTGAGAAGAAGGGACTTGTTTTTTAGTGTCAGAAGTTTTATTGCTGGAGGACTCTAATGCCTGAAAAAAATTTTCTCGGGCTTGCTGTGTTTTTGTTGTGGATGTTGTCCAAAGAGGCCCTGATGGGGTACCTCCACGATGATCTGTTTTATTTCCCAATGGGGTACCTTTGCAGTCATCTGATTTATTTACAGCTGAAGAGGACCATGGATTATTTACACTTTTGAAGCCAGAGCTACCAGAAGATGAAACAGATGGCTTGGTTGAATTAGCAAGGCCTTCCTGGCTGGGTTTCTTCAACACCTGCTCCGGTTTCTTGAGTTCTGCTGCTTTCTGGAATGCCCTGGCAGCAGTAGGGGCTGGGGTACTCTCAGGTTTGTTCCCAGTGCTGTGGAGACCAGAGATCTGGACATTGCCTGGCTGTTGGTGGCTGGTACAGACGAATGTACCGGGCTCAGGCCCAGCTTTGTAGCTTCCAGGAAGAAGCATGTTCCAACACTGCCTGCACCTGTGGATACAAAATTCTCAGAAAACATCCTCCAGAGCCCTGGGAGGCCATTGACACACAGCTGAGAGTGCAGGCACAATTCCACCATCAGCCCAGAGAGGGTGAAGGTACCACACTGGCAGTGAGCAGACCCCATGTGCATATTCCTCGGGCAATAAAACAGGAGCTGCTGATAGCACAGCCTGAAGTAGGAAAGGTGTGGATGAAAACAGACCTGTGCAAAGAGTTTCCCCTATGCACAGGTCAAGAGCAGGCCCAAGGCTGCCTCCACTCTGACAAAAATGTCCTCCATCAGCTTGAGTGCCTCACACCACTCTCCCTCCAGTCCCAAAGGAATGAGGCTGCCCCTCTGCAACCCACAGGCCTGTGCCCCCGCTTCTAAGAGCTGTACCTGAAGCAGTTCCTGTGATAGAGCTTCCCATCAACCAAGTAGCGCTGCACCAGGTGCACATGGTTCCCACAGATACCACAGCTGCTGCTAGGGATGTTCCCGCTCTCTGCCAGGACTCCTTTCTGTGGGGAAATGCAGTGGGTGAGCAGGCAGCACTGTGGTCTTACATACAGCTACGAATCTCCCAGGTAGGTGAGAGTTTGACACGCACAGCCAGTTGGGTAGGACAGAGAAGTGACATCCAGAAAATCCCTGCTCCCAGTAACCCCGTGTTCATAGGAAGTGGAACAGTCCTCAGGAGGATAGGGTAAGGGGCACTTGTTCCCACAAAGCCAGAGGACCAGGGTGTTTTGTCCATCTGTGGGAAAATTAAGTGTAAAGGTCTCTGATTTGAATTAGCTGGGAAAGGTCCTTACCCTTTTGAGAGAGAGGCTTCCTTTCTTCCATCCTGTTTTTGTCCCTACTCTGCTTTGAAACTGTTTCCAAGAATTTGATCAATATTTTCTAGCACAAATAATACATACTGTTAAAAATCTCCATCCCCAAGACCTAGAAACAGCATGGCCATGTCCTAAGACACCCATGTCCTATTCACCACTACATAAATCCCAGCTGAGTGATGGCTTTCCAATGACTCCCACCTGAATCTGTCAGTGACCAGACCTCTGGATTAAATCCCCCATAATGAGCAAAAAATTTAGAGGCTAAATCCTTACCACTAGGAGCCTTGAACTAGCATAATACTTTCTAGCTCACTGAACAGATTTAAGGTTTAAAGAGCACCCCAAAACACATTTCTTACCGTGATGACTGGGGACGTTTCTTTTGGCTTAGCTCTGGCTGGTGGGTGGGCGGGAGGCGGTTTTGGTGACACTGGCTTAGGAGGCTCTGAAACAGCTTTCTTCCCAAGAGGCTGCTCCTGAGGTTCGGAGGAAGGACGCTTGATTCCAGCCATGCCTCCAACTGGAAGAAAGGAAAAAGGGAAGATTTTAAGGTAACATAAGGAAAACCCATGAGCTTAGGAGTCATTTACAGTATAAGAAGATCCAGAGGTGCCTGATGGATAACATGCAAAGCATACAAGGGGACACAGGCTTCCTTCACAATCAGTTCTGTAGTGCAGTGAGGGGCAAAAGTCGACACGTGAATTTTACCAACATACGCTGGAATCATCTGGTAGCTGAAATTGCTGATTTTTTTTCTTCTCAGGGAATTCCATGGAGGGGAATGAAAAAAGGGGAAAAACACAAAACACCATCGGTCAATGGTGTGAACAAGACCTTGGGTTCGTACCTGGCCCACAGTTTGGCTGGAATTGGAATTGATCACCACTGAAAGAGGCACTGCTGTTAGGTATATTACAGCTAAAGAACTGAAGTGTGGAGGGTTTGCTTCATTCAAGTTGCTGTGCTCCAGACTTCCTATGCACCCTGAACCTTCACTGCTGTGGGTGTCCGCCCCACATCCCAGCTGGGACTCTCATGGAGCAAATAGGCTTGTTGAATGCAGAAATGACTGCTAAAAAAGGGTAATTCTACGACAGAGACTTGGAGGTGACATGGTGGTGCTGAAGCAGAAACCAACAGGGCTTGCCACAAGAAGCCTACAAATGCCCAGTCCTCTTTTCTTTGCAGATGAAAGAGAAACCCTCTAAATTCACAAGTGGAGAAAAGAGAATCCCCAACACACTTCAGCCAAGCAAAGAATGATGCAGGGAGACTTCCCTGGGAAATAAGGCTTCAAGCACAATTTTTACAGATGAGACCCCTCATCTGTCTCACAGGGATGTTATTTTTGCACCACTTCATATTCTGAATGAGATGTCTCTGTGTTCCTTGTGGGATATTTGAGCCACAGATTTGCTTTAAGAGTGACCAATTAAATGACCACCTGTCTGAAAAGAGATTATACCCTTTTCAGTAAATACAGACGGCATCTGGGCAGGGTGTAGGGAGCAGAGAGGAAGCCCAGTTCCCGGCAGTCTTCTCTCAAGAAAGCCAGCTATCCAAATAAACACCCAGGGCTCTTTTACCGCAGCGACCAGTGGACTGGTGGCAGCTGACCCAGCAAATGGTTTAGACTCAGGCTGCCCCCTCACTTCCCACTTGTGCCATTTATCGAGTTCCCAAAGTCCAGCACAAAGGTGGGTGGTTTCAGCTCTGCTCTTCTGTAAACACCTGACCTCAATAAAATATTGGCCGTTGGCCCTCTCTGGTCTCCTGTGTCCTGCTTATTTCATAGTCCTGCTGGAGCCCGTTCGAAGGGCACGACTATGGTATTCAGAATCTGCTTGGTGTCAGAGGGCATGTTCCCAGCTCTGCTCATTTTCAGACACACACTCACCCCAGCAACAGGAATGCAACCAGAGCGTTTTGTGGGACACTAGAGAATATAAAAATGTGCTGTGCTTGATGACGTGGTAGGCAAGATGCTGGGGGAGGGGATAAAGACCCCAGACTGCCCCAGATTCCCACCACTTGGCACAAACACGATGGAATTTGTTTGACTTCAGTCAGAATGGTTTTAAAACAAGAAATAAAAAAATAAAGGGGAGCGGGGGAAGAGGTTGTAGAGGGAGAGAAAAAAGCATGCTTAAATGTATAAAGAGGTGAAGGGGGAAGAGTTTAGACATTAAAGGCAGCTCTCAGAGTGAACTGTGCTTTCTTTCCAAGATGTAGGACATTTTCAGTACATATCTGTCTTCTCCATCTAGATTCACCTTAACCAGTTAAGTCATTCATGTCCCACTTTCTAAAGTTTCCTCTGGAGGAACCTGTGAAATTGGTTTATTGTATTATTTAATTTTGTATGAGCTTAAAGCCAAATATAAACCAAGTCTACAATAACGCTCCTGTGAGCCCAGATAAACTCTCCTGTACGTGAATATAATGCCTTGGCAGCTCTGTGGACTGTTTTATGTTTGAAAGAATTGCTATCGCAATTATGTCAGTTAAGGGCGTCATTTTCTTCTACTTCCTTATATCAGTACTGCTGTGCTGTACAAGCCCTACCATGGATGCTGTTACATTGGCACAGACTCACAGACAAGCTCAGCCTTGTTAGACTCCATTTTCTCACCACCCCTCCAATGTGGCAAGGACTGGAGCAGGGATGGAGGTGCTCAAGAAACAAAAGCTGAGGCGGGGACCATGGAGGAGAACCTTCACTGCTCCTGTCTGGCTGAACCGTAAGAAATTTTAGACTGTATATTAAATTTTAAGGCACTAGTTATAAAGACAAGGCATGGCCCTGTGCCCTTCCAAAAGCACTGGTGCTACTGTAGGCCAATGTGTAAAGAGTTCAGATCCTCCATTGAAATAGTTCTGGTACCAAAAGGCCTTTGTGCAGTCTGTTTTGCTTTTTCAAGCTTGTTAGGAGGCAAGGGAAAGCATAAAATTAAGCCCTGATCCTTCCCACCCCTCCAGGGAATATGGTACTTACTAGGAGACCGTCCATGGAAGTAGTTATAATACTGGGAAACATAGGTGAGGATGCTCAGCCTGTCTGGTACTCTCAGAGCAACCATATCCTCTGCATCCAGCAAGGCTGGGATCCCCAGTTCCTCCTCTGCCACTCGAAATGCCTAGAGAAGGGGGAAAAAAAAAAAAAAAAAAAAAAAAGGTGAAAGAGGTGTCTTGTCCAGCCCAGGCAGCAGAGCTGCTCCTCATCAGAAGTAAGAAACTCTACTGCAAACAGCCCCACTAGAATAATAACTCTATTGGGGAACAGCTGTACCAGTTTAACTCCTACATCATATGGCCGTTACAGGAACCAACGGAGTCATGGCTTCCAGCCATCGTGTTCAGAAATTCAGGCAGGGAGCCAAAATTCTGGCCTGGCAAGCTGGCCGTAGCTCACTGCACAGGAACTCACCTGGGCTTCCCCTGCTCTTCCTCAAGCCTGCCTCTATCTGGATATGCACAGCTGCGGAGAGCAAGGCCTGGCAGAAGAGGATGTGTCAGTCCAGGCTGGCAGACTCGCTTCCAGGCTTCCAGCCCAACCTGGAGCACTCCCCAATTAACGGTGCGCTGGTAGGTGTTTGCAGGCAGCTTTCTATCTCCGAGTGCTGTGCAAATGTTAACGCTTCCTGCCTACTGTCTGCTTCTCCCCATCTGAAAAAGGGGAAATCTTGGGCTGCAGGAGGGAGCTTTCTCTCCCAGACTAGAGAGGGGGAAGAGAGGAATATTGCAGAAGAATTCCTGATACCTAGTTCCCTTCCAGCTTAACCATTTCCATGCTGCCTAACATGTATTTGGGGCAAATATTCCTCTTTGTGGTCCCCTCTGCTTTGAAACTGCAGGATCAAAGTCAGGTAAAGGAGGGAAAAGCCTTTACTAGAGGACAAAAAAATGCAACATCCATAAAGCAACTTTGTCCTTGCTCAACTCAGTGTAGGGCTTTTGCTAGGGACTTCCTCCAGCTCTCTTCCTTCCCAGCTTACAGGAAAAAATCCTTTCCCTCCTCCTTCGGAGCATCTCCTTTGAAATGCCAACACAGCAAAGGAAAACAGCACTTGCAGAAGTGGAGGCACAAGAAAGGCTACTGCTGAACGCCACAGCGAAACGGTTAAAGAAAGACTCAAACATATTAAAACCCTCTGCATCTGACCTCTGGCACAGACACACAACAGTGTTGGTGTACAAGCCAACTATTCCTGCTTAGGAGGAACAAACAGCCATTATTTTTTAGCAAGATAATTACCATTTTTTTCCACTGGGTATCCCAGTAAAAATGTAACTGAGCTGACATTAAGCACGCTTTCAGCCAGTTACCTCTGGCTGCATCATCCCGGCTGCCAGGCCAGCCTGGTGCTCGCCTGTCTTGTAATCTGGTACTTAATATATTCTTTGGAGTGTTCCCCATTGCACTGGCTGCACAACTGGTCTGACCAGTGGGGTTTTGTTGCTGGACATTCCTGGTGTGCAGTTGAGCGGGAACGCAGGCCATGCCTCCTCCTGCCAGATGGTGCCATAGGCGAGACCAGTGCAGCAGGCACAGAACAACTGCAAGGGGCTGCCTGGACCACAAAGAGGAGGATGCTCTATGCACACAACTGGTTTGGCCAGAACCAGGTGAGCAATGCAGAGAGCAGTACTAGGATATAGCATTCCCTGTGCCTACAGCATCCTTGTGTTGCTGGGAACTGCTCTTACCTAGCGATCCAACAAGATCACCACCTAACATGGCCCAGTTGCCCTTCTCCTCTACCTGCCTGCCCAGGCCTTCAAAGAGGCAACACGTTGTTTTTGCATAAAAGTTTTCATCAGTGCAGCTCCGAGTGCTTTACAAAAGAGGTAAATGTCACTGCTCCCATTCTGCATAGAGGAAGCAAAGTGATACGCTCGAGGCCATGTGAGCCGGCCAGGCACAGCTTTCCTCTGACACAGGCTACTGCTGCATCAGCTACACCTCATCACCATCCATTAGCACTGAAAGAACTGGATCCAAGCTCTCTAGAAACCTTTCTCATTTTTATATATTTTTGACATTTTTAGCAAAAAAAAATGCCACCAACTGAAATTTTTCTAGGGTTTGGGGTTCTTTCTATTGGCACTTGAGAAGTGGCACATTCTTCCTCGGCAGAAGACCTTATATAGCAAATTGTAGCCCAAACAGGATTTTTTTTTAGTTGAATACTACAGCCCCTCAAAAGAAGTTATAGAATAGTGAGGCAACAAGGAGGGTCTCAACAATAGCAGAGGAATAGTGCTGGGAGAAATCAGACCCACTTGTATCCTAAGGGCAGCCAGAGGAAGAAAGCACAGGAGCTAGGATGGAGAGCAGTCTGAGGGGGGAGGCCAGCCCAGGAGCCCACAGGGAGATGGAGGAGTCAACCCCACTCACGGCAGAGCCAAGGCAGCAGCATACCAGCAGTGAAAGGGCAACATAGACAAGTCATCCTACAGCAGGTGGAATAAGGAAGAGAGAGCAAAATAAAGGACATAAGAAAGAAACTAAGAAATGGAGGGAGGAGGCAGGGGGGAAACACAGGCTGAGACACAGGAGGGGAGCAACTCTTTTTATGAGAGGCACAAAGAAGCTTTTCATTAATAAAAGCAGTGGAGAGGGCTTGTACAGCTCATTTCCCAGAGACAAGCAAAGTTGCCAGCAGAGCAGACACCATCAGCCCGTCTGGGGAAGGAGCAACACTCAGGGCTTCACACACAGCACTCTGGCTCGGATGACTGTCCATGGCGGAGAGGCCCTGATGCCTGCCAAATACCAAACCTCATGGGCAAAAACGCTCAGTCTGAACCTCACCTAAAGGAGAGGAACATGCAGGGCTGAACCCCAGAGAGTGTGAATAACTGTTCACAGACTGCAGCCCCAGCTTGAGGAGAGGGGGGGTCTGTCACCGGCACTGTGAACATGGCCAGGGCCGAAGCGGAGCAGAAGCTAAGGAGTGGCAGGGGGCAAGTTTAGCTCTCCTGGAGGCAAGGACCACCTCAGGTGGCTCACTGTGTCAGAGGATGTCATTCCTCTGGTCCGGACAAGATTAAACTGTCGTGGTTCGTTCACATCCCGAGCTCCTGCCAAGCAGCCACGAAGCTGTGCGGAGCAATGTGAAGGAAAAAAAAGCATTTTAATCCGCTGCCTCTCTCTTTGCGAGGGAGAGAAGGAGGAAAAAATCCTTCCTTGGAGCACTAAGCCCATGCTTGAATCCAGTGCAGGAGGGGCTTGGCGTGCCCAACTTCTACTTTCTTCGTGGAGAGAACAAGAGAAACTCAAATCCCATCCTGGAGTGAAGTGTCGAGGCCAGATGAGGTTTTAGGACATCTCCACCTTCCAGCAGCCTTCATTCCCTGCACCGGGAACCAGCAGAAGTGGGGGGAGATTCCCTGTGCTTCCCCTCTCACATCAGCTGCCTCCCAGCTCCTGCTCCATTCCTCAGGAGCATCGCGTACTCAACATGTCCATGCCCATGTCTTGACCTTGAGCATCTCTGTCCAAGTTCCTGCTGCCACAGGACACACTGGACACAGGCATTGCTGTGCAGCCAGCGAAGAAGTGTGAGCTGTCTGAGGGTGCTTTCAAGCAGCTAGCAAGCCTGGGCATTGCTGTTCAAATCAGAAGGTTGGACGAATGCAAAATAAGGCAAAAGATTTGAATACAGCACACTCAGCACACTGCATCTGCAGGGTTTCTGTTGCTAAACCACATAAGCAAGGTGCCAGGTCATAGACTAGACCAAAAGTAAAACGTTAAAAGTCACTTACCAACTTGTTGTTCTCGTACACGTTTTCTTTACTGAGGGAGTTGAAGTTTCTGAAACATAGAAAGAGAAAAACCTCAGGTTGGTGATGTAGAGCAAGCTGCTTCTCTTCCAGCTTCTCAAACCTCTCTGAGCCTCACTGGTTTGGGGGACAGAGCACCTCCTCCCACCCTGCCTTCTCAGAGACCCTCCAGAGGGAGCAGGGCAGCAGATCCATCACAGAGCCACAGACCTGCTGAACCTCCCAGGACAGAGATGTGCGGGAGACCCAGCAGGCATAGCCATCTGCCCACAGGCAGCACAACACATTTTTGGCACATCTACCCTTGCAGGGCTGACTCCCACAGCCTCCCGCAGACAGGACGTGCTGATGCCAAAACATCCCATGCAGATTCACGGGTTTTGCTGAGAGAGCCAGGATCAACCTCTAACTCACGGGGTGGTTTTTTTTCCCCAAAAAAAGCCTTGCTCCTCTCCCACCTCAAAAAGATACGCTGATGCCTGCCAGCCAGATTTGCAACACTCTCTCCCTGGAAGTACTTTCCAAACATCCACACTCTTCTCCCGTCTTGCAAGTTGTCTCCACACAGAGAGATCTCACAGCCCCAAGGAGGTGTGGATACCTCAGATGCTGCATGTATCACACGCTTCTCTGATGCACCTGTATCCTCTGATCTCAGAAGCTGCTGATTCTACCAGCACACAAGTTCTGGTTTCAAATCCTCTTTTCTTCTCTGGCAGAGCTCCAGAAAACCAGCACCAGGAATCTGCCTGGGAAATACCTCTGCCCAGGAAATACCTCTGCCCACAACACTATACTGCAGCTGATAACACCAAAGTTGCCTATAGAAATCTTAATTCCCCTTTCCCTAGGGCAGTCACTCTTGATTTGCAATCATAACCAATAACTGAAAAGGAAGAGACAATTACTGTTTGCAGTTACAATCTAAAGTCAACAGTCCTTCTTCCTTTCTGCTGTTCCTGGACATCACCTCCCTCTTACCCTCTCCCCAGACTTGCTCTCCCCCTCTCTGGCCCAGCCCAGATGCCACCCCTCTCTCAACTGTGCTGGGAACTCAGAAACTGGGACCTGTCAGGACAGGCAGGGGGGAGAGCGAGTTTGTGCTACTGGAAATAGAGCCACAACACAGCGTGCTTTCTCACCCATAGCAGAGCATGTCCCTCACTTAGGAAACAGCCACCATCAGCTTTGTTTTAAACTGACTGTCACTTGCTAAACTGGGAATACAAAACTGACTGTTGGCTGGCAGCCATGCCCTCCAACACTGCTTCCTTCTGCCCAGGCAAAGCAGGCACGGTCAATTCCTTTACAATCCTTGTATCTGCTAGCACAGAGCTAAGTGAAAGGCTTAGAAGGAAATCAGAGAGGAAATTCTTACTGGTAAACAGAAAAGACTACAGCACCAACTTTGCATTTTTGTACGTAGCACCTTTATAACCGATGTGGACCTACCCTTGTTAGCCAGTCCCTCACCTCTGAGAGGAGCCAGGATAACCGCGTGAAAGCCAGGGCAAAGCTGGCTTGCAGTGACCTATTCATGAGACAAACACATGATCTGTATCGCAGCAGGGGAACGTCTTCCATGACTTGTAACAACAAGGACTAAGCCAGGAGGTCCTTTATCTATTTAGTACAGAAAGTGGAGCATTGCATTATAAAGAAGAGAGGCCCCACCTATAAATCATGTACTGTTTCTGGTGCAAAATCAAAGGGACTTGCAGAGGTTTTTCTTCAAGCCGTGCTCCTGCCCAGAGATTTCCCTTCCCTGAGACAATGGATTAAAAAGAGCAACAAAAATAACTACAAGCCAAAAAAAAAAAAAAAAAAAAAAATTTCCATGAAACAATAGATAAAATCATCCTGGTTTGTGTCAGGGAAGAAAATCAGCTTTTTTTTAAGAGGCAGCTGAAGGAGGTGATTGCAGCTCTCTGCCTCACTTCTGCTCCCAAATAAAGTCTCTGTAGCAAGGACATCTTGAATGCAGGAAAACACCTGCAAGAGCAAAGGGAAGCTCCAGCTTCCTCGGTCGTGCTGACACGTAAGACATAACATACTGGAGTTACCTATTTATTGTCAGTCAGTGGCCTTCAGCCACGCTGAATGCTGTTTGCTATGGTAGTGTGCGTGCAGCTTCCCACTGTGTGGCGTGTAACAGAGACCTAAAACCCCAAATCTCTTGATGGTGAATATCTGAAATCCCCTTCTGTTCCCCGAAGGAGAGTGCAAACAACCAGGTTACTTGGTCATTTCAAGAGCCTCCTGCCCTCTCAGCATCACTCCTTCCCTCGCTAGTCTGGTGAACTGCTTACTTATAATATTTCTTTTGGAAATTGATCTTACTGGTGCATCTCCTATCTTGGAATGTCAAAGCTCTCTGACCAATGTAATCCTAAGAAAGCAAAGCTAATACAAATGGAGAAGTAGGAGTTCTCCGCTGAGAAAATACAGACAAACTGAATTAATTGGAAGAGGTGAGAAACATAAACCTGACCCAAGAGAGGGCCTCCAGTGTTGGAAACAAATCAGAGTGGAGTTCACTAGCACAGGAACAGAAGTGAAGTTTTTAGCTCCCCAGAAAATCCTTATCTTAGCAAAAAGTAGCCAAGCATTTCTCATGCCCGCAAATCTCCATGACCACCCACTGCTCCAGCTGCACAAACCCAGCACTCGCAAAGCACGCCATGGTCCTTTGCAAGCACATGTGCTTCCACAGGAGGAATCTCTGCTGCTGCTGCTGCAAGCACTAACTTGGTTGGAAACTTGACCCTGGAGCAGACTGAGCAAAAAAAATTTCCAGAGCCATGATGGTACCAAAAAAGCTTCTGCTTCTCGGCACTTCTGTACTGTTTTCTCTATAGACAATAATATATGTGCAGTCAAAAGGATCACTGAAAATAGTGAAGCACCGTTTGCCAGCTCACAGTCCTTGAACAGACGGTTCAAATCCAGTGTGCTCTGCTGGGAAAAGGACCTTTCAGCTGTGCTCTTCCTGGAGGTGCAAACAACCTGGGGAGAGGGGACAGGGCTGGGAATCCCAGGTGGAAGATGTCCCCCATGTGCTCATCCTCCTCTCAACAATGCCTGCTCCACACTGCTCTGGTCTTGCTGGTGAGCTGCAGCGTGCTGCTGGGGGTGCCTAACAACAGACGAGACTCCCTGACCCCAGAACCACCCTGCCCTCGCCTTCGCCTGCCACACAAACCACAAGCCCACGGAGGCCAAGCAGGTGGCAGCTCTGCTTCAGCCCAGCCTTTTGCTAAGGAGATGGAGACTGCGGGCAACCCGTCCTCAGCGTGGCCAGGGCCCTCCCTGTCTGTATTGGCGACTGTTGGCCTCATCCTGCCCCACTGAGCTGACAGTGGCCCAGGAAATGCTGCTGGAGGAATGGGCACCCGCTGCTGCTCAGCCGCCAAGGGGGATTTCACAACCAGTCAATTCCCAGAACGCCGAGCTGAACACCAGCTCACAGTCTGGAAAAGAGCGAGACCCTGGACAAAGAGAAGGAGCTTAATCAAAACCTTTCCTCGACATCTGGCATTAACATCTGAGTGAGTGTGCATGGCTCCCCTGCTTCTTCTAACTCACTTATCAGGCCAAGGCCACTAAAACCGTGGCCGGAGCTTGCACAGCCATCACATGCGGCAGCTGCCGACCTCAGCCTTCTGCCACACCGTCATGAGGCTTCACGTCCCTCTGATGAGAGGAGCCTCAGGGCTCTGCAATCATCCCAGAAAATGGGCTGGGACCTGCCTGACACAGTGTGCGTGCCTGGCTGGGGCTGGCTATGGAGCACTCTTCAGCTGGGACAAAAGAGAAATGAATCTCCACGGTAATTCAGCGTGCATCTTCACTCCCCCAGAGCATCCTTGTGTGAGTGGGAAGTGAGTGGGAAATGCATGTCTAATTTTACACAGCCTGCCCTGTACAGCGATAACATACTGACTGACATCAGCCAAGTCTGAGAGAAGTTATCATATTTTCCATATGTTTTCCAGCAAGAAAACAGGAAGGGGGGAGAGACCCCCACCAGACTGTCCTCTGAGCCACATACCCCACAAGAGAAGCCTGTGATTATGACCACATTTTGTAATTGCTTGAAGTGTTCCTGGGAATTTCTCAGGCTCCTGCATGGAGAAATCCCCTGCACTCCTCAGCCCAAGAATGTAATTTGTGTAAACCAAGACGGAAAACACACTGTTGCAAAACTTGGATGCCGTGACTGAATCATGTTCTGCAAGTGATTTATATAGCAGAGCTGCTGCAAACACACCAAGCGCTCCAAACACCAATTATTCTTTCCTAGTTTTATCTTCAGTACGATGCTTTTAATCTTCAGCTAGAGTCTTTGCTAGAAGCAAGGGGAGGAGCTCAGAATAAACCACTTCAAGCCCCTGGGAAGCAGGAGTCACAGCCACACGTGCACCCAGCCGCACTTCTCTGCCGGTGGCTCCTGCATCGCCGACGCTCAGAGGAGCTTTACAGATACATGGAGAATTTGCAAAAGTATTCAGCCCCGGGATCTGACACATGACACCCGGCAGCCCTGGCCACCAACCACTTGAAAGCATAACTTCCTTCCAGCAGGACTTTGCCCAGCCAAGGATACACCTGGCGCTTTCCTGCGTGACACCACTGACACTGCTGAGGGAAGTCATTGATAAAAGCTTCTCTTACTTTAACCTTCAGGCAGTCTTTGCTGAGTCTGGTCCAAGTCAGAAAGAGCTTCTGTAAGGTCCTGAGTAAAGGCAGGCAGAATTTCCATCATAATTCTTTTATTCATTTTCTTAATGAATGGGAACAGAGAGGTGCCACAAGGAACACCTTCCCTCTTCAGCACAGGAGAATTTCTTTAAGATATGTCTATCCACAACACTTGATGCACAGTTCAAGGATTATAAACAACCCACTAAACTGGTCAACAGGATTATGCCAGCTCTCGAGTTGCTAAGCCCCTGTTTACACCCATGCTTCAGATGGGCCAGCTGCAGAGTCGGCCAGGAAGCAGTCACCGTCCCTCTACGAGCGCCTCCTGCTCACTTCAGCCTTTCTGCTTTGGTATTTTGTACCTTTGGGACTGTGAATCAAAGGAAGGAAAGGAAATATCTGGAGTCACGTGGACATGACAGCATGTCAGGAAGCCATATGCAGAACCACCATGGTGACTGCCCAAGCAATGGGGACTACAGAGGAAGTGTGCCTGAAGCTCTTGCACTAATCTCCCACTGCCCAAGCCTGCACCTGCCTCTTCCAAGGTTCAAAACAACAGAGGAGAGAGAGCAAGAGGAGATCATCTCCTTGGGCTTCCACCAAAAGCAAGACACCTGTAAGAGAGACCTCTGCACACAAACCCAAGCGGCAGGCTGTCCTGGGAGCACGAGGAAAAAGGCAGAATTCAAGAAAGAGGAGGAAAACCACAGTACAGAAAACCCAACCTGATCCTCCGCCAGCGGGACACATCTGACTGGTAGAGACCTAACTCTCAAATCAATACTCCGGGCAATCTTTGCGCTGCTCCCTTGCCTTGACCTCCTCCCTTAACCCCCCCCACCTCAAAGTCCAAAGAGCTGATACGTAAAAAAAAAAACCAAACCCAAAACTAAACTAGGAAGCAGGATCTACATCTTCCTTTGGAGATTCAGCTTCCCAGACGTTAACATTTGGGCAGGGATAGGTCGAAACCCAAAGGGCACCAGCAAAGGCACCAGCAAAGGCTGGAAAACACGTTGCCTCCCACAGACAGAGTCTAGATGGGAAAAATGAGTGATGTTCAGGAATCCAGTGGCTGCCGGGCCCTGCCTTTCTATTGTATTTTGCTTAAATAGACCTCACCTCCCAACTCGTGAGCCGTTGGGCTGAGCAAGGAAAGCCCTGCCTAATCAAACACAAACAGCAAAGAAGGAAATGCTTCCCCAAAAATTGGTGCCTGAACTTGTTTTGCAATGGAAAGGACAAGTTTAAAATACTTATACTTCAGCCACAGAGCGAAGAAAGGGGAAAACCAAAAAATATAGGGGGAAAAAAGCACGTAGGCAGCGAGAGCGGAGCTCTTTGCTTGGAGGTGTTCAGCGCGGGTGCTAGCGGAGCTCCCGGCGACGGCCGCCCGCAGCATCTCCCAAGGAGGAGCTGGGGTTTCTGTAAGGGAAGGCGAGGTCCCACGGCGGATGGAGGGCCTGGAGTCCGCAGCTCAACGGCGGGCTGACCGCAGCCCAGCGCGGGCCCCCGGCTGCGAGCGGAGGGTCCGGGCCCCGGCGCCGGCGGCCCACGCGCTGGCCTCGACGCCCGGCGAGGGTACTCACATGAGGTCGGGCCGGTGGCGGTGGAGGATGGCGCAGAAGGCGAGGCCGTCGCGGAAGGAGGTGGTCATGTTGGTGATGCTGACATCGCGGTAGCCCTCGCACTGCTGCCTGCACCACAGCTGCAGGTTCTGGATGGCCGCCATGGCCTCGAGGGGGCTCGGCGGGGCGGCAGGGAGCCCCGCGCCGCGCCGAGCCGAGCCGAGCCGAGCCGAGCCCGGCCGCAGGCTGCCGGCGTGTGGCGGCCGGCCGCGCCGGGCGGGGGGCGGGGCGGGGGGCGGGCGAGGGGCGGGCGGCGGCGGCCCCTCGGGGCCTCCCTCCGCCGCGCCCCGCGGCCGAGCCTGGCGGAGCGGGGGAAGGAGCGGCGGAAAACGTGCGGGTGTTGGAGGTGACCGGCGGTCCTGCGTGGGCGGGGTGTCGTGTGTGGCCGCGGCGGGGGGGGGGGCGGGGGCTGCTTCTCCACAGGGGCTGAGGGCAGCGGCGCCCCCGGCCCTCCCGCCGCGGCCCTGTCGCGACACGGGGTCCCACACGTTGGGACAAAGGGAGTTTCCTTCGCACCCACACCCACAAAAAAATCAGGTTTCCTTCGTGAAGGGGCAGCCACACTGGGGAGGCGTGAGGAGGAGGAGGAGGAGGAAGAAGCATGGCGGCCCAGAGGCCTCGTCCTGGCGAGGGAAGGAGGGAGGCCGGCCGCGGGCGCAGGGGCTGCCCTCGGGCGTCGCCTGCAGCCACCTCCCTTCCCTTCGCCCAGAGCGGGGTGGCCGGGTGTGGGAGCCAAAAAGGCGGCCGCCCGCCGCGCTCCTGCCCCGGCTGGGCTAGCCACGGCCGCGCCACGGTGGCCAATCCGTGACGGTTGCCCCGCGGCACGTGCGCCACGTAACATAACTCACCAGATCTCATGCGGCTGACAAAACTGCGGAAGAGCCAAGGTAATGCTTTAAGAGCTGCCTCTAAATTAGGTAAAAATAATTAATAATACATATAATATATTAATGGCATTTCTATGACATGATATGGATAATATACATTAATATATAAATACCTCACAAATAATTCAGTGTGTTTCCATTTCATCAACAATCACCGGCCAATGTATTTACTTTATGGTAAGGATTATACATTTCATTATAAATGGCTTGCTGGGCATGTCAGCAACTTTTACATCTCCATTCACTTTATTATTAATGGTTTCCTGAACAGTAACGGCATAATAATGCACACAATGCAGCATGAATATTTGATGTGGCATCTATAGTCTCCCATTTATCATTTATAACAGGCTACAAAAACATTATAAAACATTTATTACAAATTTATAGATCACTTTATACTAAAACAAAGTTGTGTTATAAATACATTATTAATCCTTTATGCCATTTATAGGAATCCCTTGTAATAAGGCCTTAGCATATGTTGCTGCACAACCATAACAAGAACGGTGTGGCAAGGAGGAAATACGGCATTGTGAGGCTGCTCCCGCGTACTGGATGTATTCTGTGAAGGAAAGCATAAACATCTGCACTCAAAATTAATCAGACTACCAAGGGACCGATCAAAACAAATGCTGGATTAACTCAAAGTTGTTGGGTTTTGCCCCTCGTCAAAATAGATGCTTGCTTTCTTGCAAGTTGGAAACTTGCGGTGCTGGAGCCCTGAAAGATGAGCTGTCCCGCTTCATTTCCACACCACCTTTTCATTAGATTGATAAAATTTGCATAATTTATGAAACACCAACTGCCTAATCATGGGCAGCCCTTCCCATCCTCTGTCATCAGCTAACTTAGGGGCTGGCGAGAAAAAAAGGGCATGCAACGGGTTTAGGAAATGCATTTGTGGGGCCTCTTTTTGTAAGTCCCAAAGACCATTTTGTTCAGCAGCACGCATCCCCTGCCATGCTTGCAGGGTACATAGTGCAGCACTGGGAAACGAAGAGAAGAAAATGATGTTTGAAAATGGAGTTGTTGCCAACTGCTAGTAGTACAAATAGTGAAAATCAGCTTCTGAGCCCAGCTTTGACACAGTGGTAGTTACCCCTTTCAGATTTAATGGCCCAGATGGGGCACGGCCCAGGGAATGATATTTTTTTTTTTTTTTAAATATATTTGTTTAACATGACAATCTGTCTTCTAACAAACCCGGCTTAATGAGTCGATGCGATTAGTCCCTTCTCATTACCTCGTGCTTTGGGAAGGGGCAGCTGGGGCTGGGTGGCAGGGGACACAGACCCACGGAGCAGAAAGCCAGGCTGGACTCAGAGAGCAGCTGCCATTTTCTGTACATCACCGACCACTATGTTTCACCTCATCCCTCCCTGCACTGAGCCCGGTCATCTGTGTTTGACCAAGACGGTTGTATCAGAAAGGCATCCAGGCTTGCAGGCACCAGAAGAAGAAACTATTAGTTGCTGGCTCCAAGCTGTGCATCCCAAGAGAGGGTTAGGTTGGAGGCAAAGCCCTTGGTACACCAGAAGAATCAGGTCCATGTTATACGCTAAGGTGATTAAAATGACATCACTGAAGGAGTTAGCTAATGCAGTAATAGTATTACTACTGGCCCAATAATGACTTTTCAAAATACAGGCATCAGCGACTTGTGCAGTGTTCTTAGTTGGTGATTAAGGAGAGCTCTGCGGGAGTTTATAGCTCTGATGAGTCTTTAATGCGCCAACAGGTAAACTAACAAGCACTAGAGGGAGGAACAGGGCATGAAGGGAGCAGAGCTGCCTGTGCAGCTGTCTACCCATTACCCACAACTGCCGTTCTCCCAGGACGATCCTCATGGGATGATGCTTACAAATCCTTACTCTGAATTGTATTTTTCCCTTCTACATCTTTTCCTTGGAGGAGCTGTCCTCAGCCCACTTTGTGGACCTTGCCCCCACTCACTGAGCTTTTCCCAGTGCTGCTGGGTGAAATTTCCCACCTGTGATGCACCGCTGGCTCACGGAGCAGAGCGCGTCCTGCGAATGCAGTGCCTGCTCCTCTAGATCCCTTCCCAAGGCATGTTTAGAAGCTTGTCGGAGAGCAGCAGTCCACAGATATGGAGTGATTTATTCTTCTCTACTTAACAGACACATCTCCTTTTCTTTCTCTTCCACAGTCCTTTTCAGTTCCCTCCCTAGATACTAAACTGCAATGGAGAAATACTGAGTGCTTCCTGACGGTTGCTATGACTAGTGGGGATCGCTCTCTACCATTACCTCTTAAGTTTATCCTGGTTCCTATACCAGCAGCCTGGACTTTACTGACAGTAGAGAAAAAACTTAAATATATGACTAGGACCACCCTAAAGCCCAAATTAAAACAACCGACATTTGTTAGCTTGAGGACTTGAGGGACAGGGAAAGGGTCAATTCTATCAGACAATGTGGGGCCTCATGAAGCCGAGAATCAAGTAATGCATTCTTTTTCATAAAAGGGTGCAACATCATAGACAAAAATCACATCTTTTAACTATTGTGGAAAATCAGCTGATCAAATTGAGCTACTTCATTAATTTTGCTGCAGGCTGTATGCAGGGCTGTTCACTCCCAACAATAGGAAGTGTGTGTCGTAGCCAAGAGCTCTCATACACTCCCGTGCCAATGGCTTGTATTAAATTGAGGGATTCAAAACAAGAAGGAAAAAGTATGCGTCTCATCAGTAACATGCCTCATCAGCTCTCTCTTCCCAGAAGGCAGCCAGGCTGACTCCACAGAGACAGAAAGGCCCAAGACAGGGAAAAGAAAGCCCCAACAATTTCACAGCTACTCACACAGAAATGCTTCTGCACGATACCCGCCTCTCCTTAGAGTCTGGCTAGTTTGACCTGCAAACTAGCAGAAAAAACATTATTACAAAATTCAAGTCTGAACGTGAATTTCCACGGAAAGAAGATGAAAGTGAAATGTGAAGTTGCAGAAAGAGGCACTTTGGTAAATCTCTCCACAACACATGCCTCTGAGAAGCTCATAAATGGTAAATCCATTATCTTAAAACCTCAAAGGACCAAAAATAGTGAGCATCAGAGCAAAGCGTGTCCTGTCACCTAGGTATAACACAATGTCACATCAAAAAAGAAACCACTCCCTTGTTGCCCCTCCTGCCCACCGGCAAGATGACCTGCCAGCTTTCCTGTCCCCCAAAACAGTGAGGTGCAGGACAGGCTAGATGTTGATGTCAGAAAGTTATTTTCAGGCAACAAGGATGGGAGACTGCTCACATGCTGCATCCTGCATACCAGGTGAGAAGGGAAAAAGGAAGAGGCCATAAACAGCTGCTTGGTGGGTCACCAGAGAGTCTCAGGGAGCTAAAAGCAGCTCTTCAAGGAGATCAGGGATAGTGTTTGTTTCAGAAGGTGACCTCCCCTCCTCTTCCAAGGAAGCTGAAACAGGCAGTGGTGATCTCTAGTCTTTGCACTGCCGTGGCAGAATGTTCCCTCCCGTCCTCCGGGAGCTGCAAACTTCACCACTCTTATCAAAAAGTGAAAGTGAAGGTGCGTTTTGCTGATCAAAACTTGTTTGGATCACAAGACTGGGTGAGGTGACCCATATCTATCATGGCATCACCATGGGAGCCGGACCCACCCTGGAGCAGGAGCTGGCTTGGCTGCTTTGAAATGCTGTGTCTTATCAGCAGAGCAGACTTTAAAGCCTGGAAAACCAATAATATTTGTTAGTGATTAACAATGTTAACATGCTGAAGCAAAGCAGCACTTTGCCTCTTTCAAGCTCGTTGTGGACATGAATAAGTGAAATATCCTTTTCCTGGCAGGAGGGGTAAATAAGGTCTTGTTCTTGTTTCACAGGAACACAAAGGCACTTGCTCGGCATTCAGCTTATTGCTGACCTCCAAAATCCAGCTGGAATCTCACCCAGAAGACAGGCCGGCTCTCACCTCAGTTTACTAACTTGATAGTAATAAGATTAGTGAGACAGCATAGCTTTAAAGACCAGAATGTTCTACATTTGCGCTGAATTGCTGTGAAAAACTATGAATTGCCTCATTTTCACCCAGACCAAACCTGAAGCACCATGTGCTTTATTTGGGGGAGAACTGGGCGGTCCCATATGAAGTCTATGATAGTGCAAAATTCCAACTCTCTCTCTCCAGTCCTGGCCCAGCAGTGTGACCACTGCGCAGTCCCCCAAAGCCATCGGCACCTGTGTGTCCCTGTGTTGCTGCCTGGGTGGCTGCAGTGGGTGCAGAACAGGGGGACAGCCTGGTGCGGTGGCACTACGAACCCTGCAAGACGACTCGTGGTACATGTTGTTCAAGATGTCCTACTCACCCTGTGCTGAGTGCCCTTAGAGGTCTCACTCCTCTCCAAATATGTTCCAAATAAACCCTAGAGGGCAAAACCATAAGCATCCTTTTAGTTTTTAAATCTCATTGTTTTTAAAAAAAAAAGAGAGAAAGAGAAAGGGAGGTAATTTTATTACTTTTATGGTATGTTTTCCATTATTTGCATAATTGTTTAATGCTAATAAGACAATTAGCAATTCTTACAGCTTAATAATTACCCAGCAATGACTGGTCTATTGTAGCTTAATGAATTTTTAAATTGTTGCTGGGGGTCTTGACGTTCTTTTGCCCGCTATCTTCCTGTGTTAGAGATGCTGTTCATGCAAACAAGGTAACGCCGAAGGCAAGACACCACCAGCTATGCAGGACAGGCAGATATATTATTATAAAGACCTCTTGAATTTAAAAGGAGGAGAA
This sequence comes from Morus bassanus, assembly GCA_031468815.1. Lineage (NCBI taxonomy): Eukaryota > Metazoa > Chordata > Aves > Suliformes > Sulidae > Morus > Morus bassanus. Next base: position 60,587,027 of record CM062572.1, read on the forward strand.
AATGCAAGCTCTATATTCTGCTGCTTTAGGGCCAAATTATTTAAATACACGAAGAGGCAACACAGGGGTTTAAAAATCAGTTCACCTTAGGCAAATGCTACCCCTACAGAAGCCAGGCTACTTAGCTGGTGTGGAGCTGGCTTTAACATACCCAAAGCTAACAAAAGTCTTACCATTTTTAGCTTTTAGTAAACAACTCCTCGAGTTAAGTGTGAATCATACCGTCCTGAACTGTGGTATGGCCAGAAGGAAGTTAATTGAGGGCAGGCAGGGCCGGGATTGTTTGTCACTGACCGAGGTCACAGATGAGGTTGGCTGGAGGAAGAGGACGGCAAGGCCCCGGGGAGCAGTCCTGGGAATAGACTCCATGGCCCACATTTACACACAGAGGATAAGTAATGGAAATGGAGTTCTCCTCTCCCTTTTTTGCATGACATTTCTTGCATGCTGCTCCTTGCAAAGGGAGGCTTCTCTTTCTCTACCTTTTCTCTTTTCTAATGGCTGGCAAACGTTGATTCTTTAACCACGAAATCTGGTTTGTTGGCTGTTACCTGTAAACCTCTCTCTGCGTTTTCACTGTTGATGCACTGGGTCAGGCAGATTTGCCTCTGAGCTCAGTGCTGGGACTCTTCCAGTTCCCCAATGTCAAGCATGCCCCAGAGGCAGCTGCCACTGAGTCAGGAGCACACAGGCACCTCCCCAGTTAGTCATGCCCTGCTCATGGCCAAACTCACGTGGTGCTCCAGGACACTCCTCACAGTTCCTGGGATGCACAAGCCTGCCTAGAGCTGGGTCAAACAGCCGCACTCCTGCTCCAGGGCATCAGCACATGCGAGGGGCCACGCTCCCAGCCACACTGGGCCTGGCAGGAATGGGGTATGGTCAGGTTAGAGATGCCCACTTGTGCCCAGTCAAGGCAGCAAAGGTCCATCATGTGCATGCTGGACAAGTGTCCTTCTCCCTCCTGACGCTGCCACATCTGGGTCATGAAAACACAATGTTTTGATCACAGGTCATAAAAACATTTGATCTTTGCAGCAGAGAGAAATAATTTGCAGTAGGAAACTGACACGAGGTGCCTGGTGTTTGCAGGGGATTTGTGATCCCCTGATGCTTGCAGGGTATGGAGGTGGCACCTGGTCATCTCTGTGGGGAAGCAGCTGAACTTTGAGAGGGCCTGACATGAATGCCATCGCAACATGGGTGAAGTGTCATGTCCCCCTCCTCCCAAGCCTCGGCTGTCCTGCTGCAGCCTGCCTGCACCCTGCCACCATTTCCACCCAGCCTGGATTCAGCTATTCCTGCCCCATCCTTGCCAGTCGGGGCTTTGCAGCCCCTTGGCTGCTCCAGGACTGCCCAGCTCCTCCTGGACTCCCTTTGTTCCCCAGCCCTCCACCACCTCTGCCCAGTGCTAGCCATGCAGGCACCAAAGCAGGGCCAGCTGATGCACAGGGGTTGGGCCAGCCCTGCCCTGAGCTGGGTGCAGCCACAGGATGCTGAACAAGCCTGCAGCCAGTTTTCCCTTCCCCATCGTGCCTCCCCTAGGAGCTGGCATGGGATTCCTACTGTATCCAAGTAGACAAAAAGCCTCCCCATGAGCCAGTGTTGAGCACGTTCCCCAGCCTCATGGGGACTCCCTCAGACACCAGCCCCGGCACAGCCCTGCTAACTGTTTTAGAGCTGTCACAGTTGCCTTTGCAGACAGGAGAGAGGGGCTCCAGCCCTGAGCTGTCTCTGCACAGCCAGGCAGCCCTTGTTAGCCCCGTTCTCAGCCCTGATCTATCTTCAGTGATGTGCTCCAAGCCAGGGCAACCTGCTCAGCTCCACTGCATCCAAGCAGAGGATGGTGAGAACCTTCAACACAGGCAAAAAGCAGAGAGATGAACAAATCATAGATGATGCTTTTCGTATTGATAGATTTATGGGAAGGCCCAGTTCGGCAGCATAACTTCCACTCACTCTCCCTTCCCTTTGAATTTGTTTCCTGATCTCCCAAAAAGATGATTTCTGCTGCTGCTAAACAGATGCTCCTTCCACCTTCTCAAACACCTCTCTTTTCCCACTGCTCTGCAAAGCATGGCTGTCCTGCTGTGAGGGGTCATTAAAAAGTTCTGCCAACATCCAAACATACCTAGCTCCTTCAAACCAGGCCTCCTGGAGCTGGTCTGCTTACAACAGGCATTGCCCAACAGAGAGAGTAGAAATTGGGGCCAACCACACAATTTGTTTTTGCCCATAAATGTTTCTAGCTATGGCCCTGGAATGTGGTTTCTGGAAAGCCCCACCTGCAGGGAGGATCTTCACCAAAGCACCACTACTTTGTTTGTCGTGCTGTCTTTGCATGGTAACAGTTTTGAGACGTTTTCCTTGCTTCTTGATTCAAAGTCCTGTGAAAAGCCCTTTCCCAGCCAGTCTCACAAGTTCCCAGTTGCTCCAGGCCCACAGCAGCATCAAAAGAACTACCTCCCTGCTCTGACAAACTGAGCAGTACCTTAATGATGTCTGATAAGGGACTAAGGTAAGAGGAGCCAGTAATCTCACTGGGAACCCTTCAGACAGGCATTAATCCTGCTGTCACCAAGCCCCTCAGGAAAACCATTTCACTGACTTGATCTTCTTCAGCTGTTCCTCCCCATAATTTATATGTAGCTAATTGCCACAGTAGTGGCTCCGGATGCGAAGCAGATGCTGCTGAGGAAAAGAGCATGTTGCATCCTTAAGTGATGGCTCTAATCTCTTTAAATAAAGGCAAGACTACTTACAGTTGATGGGAGGTTGAGAGCTCTGCCTTTTCTCCCCCTCTTTCTCTGCAAAGCCAGCCGGACATTCATTCATATTTTGACACATTAGCAAAAGTGCTCAGCTGTGGCACTCCTCATGTGCAAGACTGGACAATATTTCCCCACCCGGCCACCCATGAGGTCACCACTGTCCCTGCGACCAGCAAGGATATACAGACTTATTTAAAGCTATCTATAAAATTCCTCCAAGGTCTTTGTCTTTAGAATACTATAGATTCTCCACTAACAAGTGGAGTGCCAGAGGAATAGACAAACGACATGAAAGCAAACTGGTGACCAGAATTAAGGGAGGCTGTAGAATGAGCGTATGCAGCAGTTATTTCTCTGGAGCAGAGGGAAGGAAGACACCTCCTTTTCTGTCCTCCAGTGTCAGCTGGCAAATAAGCTATCACCCCTATCAGCAGACAAGGACCAGAAAGCAGTGGTCAGAAGAGTCACAGGGAGAAACTGGCAAATCCCAAAGAGGAAACGCAGCTGCTTGTTCGAAGACTCCGCTGTGACAGGCGCCAGCTGCTGGGATGTTTGCAGATGTACCAAGAAGTTTGTTTTATTTGTTTTTAAATAAAAGTTTTCTAAGGAATCTCTTAAAAGCTGTCCTGTCAGCAGTTGCTGCTGACCAGACTCATCTATTATACCCCATTGACCCTTCTAAACCTCCTCCATTTCCTGCATATACTGTAAAAGGCCAAGACAGCTCTGTGAGCACTTGGCCATGGAGACAGGTCTTCCAGAGATGCTTTGTCTAGAATAACAAGAGGTTGAAGAACAGGTAAAGAGGGATATCAAGCTGCACCCAAGGCAACACAGAGCAGAGAAAGGCACAATAGAAACAAAGAGAACTTTAATCAAAAAAAGAAAAAAAACCCCACACCCACCCACCCCCAGCCTCTCCCCAGTGCAGATCTGCATGTTCCCTCCAACAGAGAGTGCAGAGACTTCAAGCGCAAGGGCCAGTGCTCCATTCTGCTCTTCCAGCAGCTCTGCCTTCTTGGAGAGACAAAACCCCCGAACAATAAAACGACAGCCACTGCCCCAAGGCCTCATGAAGGAAGTGGTCCCTGTTTGGCACGATGTTCAGGAGATTCTTCTCCCACAATAATAGCATTTTAGCCAGACAGATCGATCCTTGCCCCTTTCTGATCTTCAGTCAGCACACTCTCCTTTTTGACGTGCTACATCACCTCTTTGACTCTCCAGCACATGGGTTGAAATACACTGTCTTCTTACAGGGCTTCAATGCAGCTGATGAGTCTAGTTAAATTAATTCCTCTGGAAGCAGAGCTCCCAGAACCACATGTTCATATCATGGCCTCCATGTGCAGAACCTTCAAGGCCTCTGAAATCTGCGAGCTGGTGTCAATCTGGCCGTACATCCCCACCAGGAAGGCCCTGTGCAGTAACACTGCTGCGTGCTCTGTGAAAGGGAAAGACAGCATGAGGACTGACCCAAGAGCTCCAACATACAAGCAAGAGCAATCCACCAACAAACACTGGGATGAACATTTGCAGCTGTCCAAGAAATTCTCTTCTTCCATAAGAACATGGCACAATCCACACTCTAATAGCTCCAAGGGTATGTGATCACGTGAGGGATCACAACTCAAAAACCTAAGGGAGCAAATCTACTTTAAGTAAGCCTGCCTTGCCTCTGTGACAAATTCCTCTGTGATGCTCAGACCAAAGCTACTATTGATGTAGATCACCTGTGTGTTTGATGGCCTGGTCTAGGCAACACTGACCCTTGGCAACTTCCCAGGGAAGCTGTTCCCAGCACAGGAGTCCAGCTTTGCCCCTTGTGAGGCCAAGCATGCACCAAAAGGGGCAGATATCAACTTACCTTGGCAAAGGAGGGTGTATTCAGGCAGGTTCCTCAGTGCTGTCTGCACCACCTCAAAGTCTCGGCTGCCAAGGCAGTACATGAAGGTGGGAAGGAAGTCTGCAGCAATGCTGGGAGTAAAACACAATAATGTCAGTACAGTCCACATCATCATCAAAAGGCGTGCAAGATGGGCATCCAGTACCCATCAGTGACTTGGGATAGCCTAAGTTCCAGCGGTCCTCACCTGGGGTTGTTCTGAATGGAGCGCAAAGCCAGGCTAAAGGCCAGGTTTCGGCATGACTCCTCCGATGAGCTCATCAGTTTCTGTAGGTTTGTCTGAAAGAAGATGCACAAATTAGAATCACAGGGCCATCCAGGGAGCATGAACTCCTCAGACTTGCATTACTACCCCTCCAGCACCAATCCAGCCCAACACACATCCAGCAGGTACTGGCTGAGCCAGGAAATCCTTCTCTGTAAGAAGGATTATCCTCTTTTTGAATATTTTAAAGCACCCTCCGTAATCTTATTCCACGTGGGACAGCTGAGTTTTCCCTAGGCTCCAGTGTTTTCTGAACTGTTCTGCTCTCTCCTTGCCCCAATACTGGGAAGAGGGCAGAGGGTTAATTCTTCCTCTGACATAAAGAGAAGTTAAAGTGGATGATGGCAGACCCAGTATGCAAGGGAGATGGTAGGGAAGTAAATACCACCTGCTGTCAGAAGGCCTAACTGAAGATAAATTTCTGCTAAGATGCTGCAACAACCACCCAAAAAAAAGCAGAGGAAGGGTAGTACTTAAGCTGGCTGTTCAACACAGACCTGGTGAAAAGAATCTCTTCCTTCCAGTGGCAGTTTGAGACACTAATACTCACAGCAAAAAAGGAGAGAATTTCTGGCCTCCGTCTGGACATCTCATCAATGTCTGTCAGCACCTCCAGGATGTCTGGAGGAAGACACAGGTTCAAAGGGGTGACTAAAATTCACCAATCCAGCAAAGGATCTTTTTCTTTTTCCCTGCAAATCCAATCTTGCAAGCAGTCAGGTTTTCCCACCTGCTAGACAGAGCTAGAGTAATAAAGGCACTCTTCAAAAGGGATGAGAACAGGTAGCTCACATGCCAGATGAGCACATCCCAACCTGCCCAGGCAGAGGTCACCAGCACTGTCATGCCTCAGACAGGGGAAGGAGTGGAGTGGGGTGTGAAGTTTCAATTCCAGAACACCACTTTCTGTAACTGAAAGGCCTTCACAGAAAACCTCTTTTAAAAACAGTGTCCAGGCAGGGTTTCTTCACCTCATTTCTAGTGTGGAAGGAAAACTGTCACCCCAATACTACAACTTAGGTCTGAACACTGTACACCTGTCATTTCAGAAAACCTTCAGAGAAGCAGCATGTTGTTCCCATATGCCAGGTTAAGATAATTTTCTTCCATGAAGGCCATTTGGGGATTTCTAACAAATCCTGCTTATCAGTTTGGTATTTTTATATCATTAAAAAAGTGGCATTCCTATCAGCACTCCAGACCTGGCTTGACATGAACTGCAGTGCTCCTTGAATTACTCATACAATCTCCTGGAGCACTTACAAGATCCTTGAAGAGCCCCAAAGCAGAGGCAGCTGCAGCACTGCTGAGCTAAGTGATAACAGCATCATAGGAAGTCTCTTTCACAGAATCACAGGCTATGGACAAGTTCATCCAAAACAAAGCCACATCCTAACTGCTAGAGACTTCCAAACACAAGACTGAAACAGGAAACTAGACTGTAGATGACAGATAAGTAACAGGGTTGGTATCTGGCTGCATTTGCCCTGCATCTTTGTACAGCTCTGCAGGTCCTCACTTACCCTCAACCGTTTGGCCTCTAGAGAGCCTCTTCATATATGGGGCCATTTCAGCTGGTGTGAGAGGAGTGAAGAGAGACACACTGACAAGGGGGAGAGAGCCAGCTGCTGCTTCATCTGGGGCAGGGCGGGGAGAGAGAGAGAGAGAACAGGTCACTCCTGACAGTCTGTGTAGTTATAACAAGGAGACAGGTCCAGCATTTCCTGCCAGTATAGTGGTGTATCATGAGCTGACAGCAATACTGTAATGCAATTCCTGGCTCTCACACTGTCTCTGGCCTCACTGCACCTTCTGGTACCCTTCAGCTAATGCAAAGAGAAGGAACCTTCCTGAGCTGTTTTAATACTGAATAATTTTCCTATGTGAGTCATAAAGGAAACAGTGGAGAAGCAGATGTACCCTTAGGGTCTCTCAACAGGGCAATCCTGAAGTGTGGCTGAGGAAGGCAAAATCCACGACAATGAACCTCACCCTTGTTAAGAGCTATTCTTCTGCTCCAGCAGTGACACCACTGACAGGAAAACAAATTAACCCATCCCAGATACTGGTTCCAAATTGCTGACTATACAAGTGCCATTCTCCGCTCTAAATACCCTTTCATTGGGCTGTTAGAAGAACAAGCACAGCATACAGCCCATAAAAGCATCTGTGCTCCAAAACATACTACAGGTTCACTAGCTGGGATAACTCTTCCACCCACTCAGACTCACCATCCTTCTCTTCATCAGAGCCCCTGTCCAAGATGCCACTCTTACTAGGCAGACTCAGCCCAGCCAGGAGGGACTTCAACATTGCTAGGTCACTGTTGTCTGATGATAAGTCGCTGGGGAAGAGATGGCATGTTTAGCTTTTAATAGCAATAATGGCACGAGAACAAGTAAGAGCACATATATGTACACTAAAACAAATAGTTTCTCAGAAGCAGAAACAAGATTTTTCCTTTCATTGTAACTGGAACTCAAAAGCATTTTTCCCCATATCTGCAGGTAGGACCCTGCAGCCATCCCTGAGGGAAAAGACTCTCCTGTTGGCCCTCTGGAAATGACTGCAGGGCACTACAATGCCTCAATAGGACATTTAGGCCATTATGTGAGTTGAAATCATCATCTGACTTCCTTGGGCTCAGTTTTCACCCATAAAAAGGGATATGCTGCTCATCACAATAGAGACTTAAGGGAGCTAAGGGTGAAGATGTGCCATATTAATAGCTAATTTTGTCACATCCTCTTGCTGTCTTCTGCCTGATTAGCTCACGGCAGTCTGACTGCGCAAGCTCTCCATGAGCTAACCATGGGCTAACTGGAGTAAGGAAGCTTACTGCAGCGGATCCGAGTGCTTCTGCAAGAAGGAGACAGCTGCCTGGGCATTGCATGTGATGTACTTGTGGATAAACTGGACAAACTTGCTGATGAAGGCAGCCAGGTGCCGCGAGGATTTTCTGTAGTTCTGAGAAAGGATCAAGAAGGTGAGAGTTAACAAAAAAAGCAGTGATGCACTGCCCCATCCTGCACCTCTGGGGACCAGGGAATAGCTTCTTGATCTCCTGCCTCCTCTTTAAGCTCTCCAAGGTATTTGATACACTTTTTTGTTCTTAGGTATATGAAGGTTTTCCCTTCAAATGGGAGAGAGCTGGGCTGGCCCTGCGTTATGAGCTTCTCCATCTAGTGGCCGGCAGCCCGCGCAGGGAAGGGGAGCAGGGACTTTCCTACCAGCAGCAGACGGATGAAGGACAGGAGACAGTCCCATAGTGCCGCCTGGTGCTCGTTCTGGAAGACCTGCGGCTGGAGCAGCTCCAGGATCCCCAGGACATGGATGAAGAAGGTCAAGTGGTTCTGCTGCCTGAACTCCTGGAAATTAAGGTGAACACGGCCGTGCAGCAGTGCTGCCATCATTGGCAAGTGCCTGAAACGCCAAACAGAAGAAAATCCAGATCTAGCCTCTTCCTAGAAACAGTTACACGTTGTTACACCTCAGTTCCTGGAAGGAAGTGTCCCTTATCCTCTCCCAGGGTTCTGGATTTGATCCCTATATCCACAGAATCAGCAAGCCCCATTTCCCACCCATATTCTGCTCTCTAGTCTCCAAATCCAAGAGGATTGTTTCCAGACAGACAGGGAGCCAAAAGAGGTGCTGCCTCATTATAAGAGATATGACTTTGCTGCCCTTTCTCTTAACTCTTGTATGTGAATGCAGATTCTGTCACAATCACCATGATTGCTTCAAGTTTGTTCCCCTTCTAGGACAAGGGTGGATGCTTTTCAATGAACGCCAGCCACATGGGGTGAAAGGGGAGAGTAGTACCTAAGAAGTAGGATGGGATGAGCCACAGCTAGCTTCCTGCAGGCCATATTGGCATCCCACACGCGGCTTTCTGATGACTTGGAGTCACTGGTGTCTGCGAGGAGGTTAATGAATCTGTGAACCAGGGCATCGAGCTAGAAGAAAAAGTAATGAGTAAAGAATTAAGAAGTTTAAAGCATAAGCAAGCCCCTAGCTCTTCAGCAGTGTTTCCTAATTCCTTTCCAACTACAGAGGGGGTTAACTGAAATTATTTTCAGGTAGAATCTGCAAGCAGATGCAACGTTCCAGCTGGCACAAGATCTGAAGTTCACAGTCCCTACAGACATCAAAGCAGGATCAGCCGCCTGCACACTTGTGCTTTACAGAAAATTCTGACATGCAGAAGCTTGTGGAGCTTATACTATTATATAGAAAGACACTGCACAATAAGCCACACCTGAGCTTTCTGCTTCCAAAAGTGCAGGCAGGGAAGGGGCAACAGAAGAGCAAGGTAAAGAAACCAAGTGACTCAGGAAGCTTTTGCCAGTCCTCTCCTTTTAGACTAGGCATCAAGGTAGCATCCGCTCTGGGAGCACAACTGGAAAGAGGTCTTTCCTATGCCTCTAATTTTACCTTGCAAGTGCTGCTGTCTCTGGCTCCCTCACTGGTGAGAAGCATCTCAGGCATAGGCACAAGGAGCTCAGGTAGTTGCAGGTATATCTGAAGCAGAAGATCCTGGCAGCATTTTCCCACAGAGCTGAAGGAAAAAGGAAGGGGTCAGCCACTGGTTACCACGTTAGTTCAACTGGCAAACACCCCAGACGCATCAGATCTGTAACAGCCTTCCTGCATACAGCAAACAGACCATGTAAAAGAGCAGCCACAGCTAACGTGAATCAGTGTTTTTTCAGTCTTTGCTTCTTTTGAACTACTCAAATCATTCACAGCCTACAGGGATCCACCCACAGTCTATGGGGATCCATCATTATGCCATTTGGAGTTAGAAAACTGCAGTTACAAAGAGGCACAGGACAAGAAAGCTCTGCTTACATCTCCAGTGAAAAGTTCCTGCACATGGTACTCATGGTTGTCTCCATCCCAACTGGAAGACTAGTCAGAAGCACAACTATTCAGACTAGCCAGCCTGTTCTCTACACACCTGCCCTCCCCAGATCCCTGGCATAGTCTGTACGGGGAGGCAGTACAATGCAATGGCAACTGAGATTACTCAATATCTTTTCTAACACCACCATAAGTGAGGTTAGAATTAGGTCAGTTTGTTTCACTGCCACAAATACACCATCGTCTTGTTCTTCCCACAGTGCTAACACAGCTATTAGGAAACAATCTAGTCTCCATTCAGCTTTGAGAGCAATCATAATGGTCAGAAGCAGGATGCATTATGAGCAGTGATTCAAGGGATGAGCAGACAAGAAATCCCACGTTAGGAACTGGTAATTAAAAATAACCATTGACTTTAAAACAAAAAAGACACCAACCAAAAAAAACCACCAAAACAAAACACTACAAAAAACATGGCAAGCATTTTGTCCTGAAGTCCTAGAAGCAAAAGGGCCTGGAAATGTAACTTTACAAGTCACCTTCCTGGTCCAAATACTACTTAAAATGACAAGTAACTACAATTAGAGTAGACAGTGCTCCACACTTGCAACCCCACCTGCTTCCCCACTGCTGGATGCAGTTGGTCAGATACTCTGTTACTTTTTTGATGCTCTCAAGGTCCCCATGAGAACAACTGAGCAACAAAGGCAGTCGAGACTGGATGAGTGTGCAGGAGGCCTCTTCTGTGTTCTGGTATCTGGTTTCTGCTTCAGCCAGGATCAGCTCCACCAAGCTGATCAATTCTGATGACTTTAGGTGGAGCACAAATTCCTCACGGCGCTTCTGTAATGCAAGAGAACACTCGGAATGAATCCAAACTGAATCCCTAGATCCTTAGTTCCTTCTAGTCACACTTTCCCAACTGGAATAGAACACCTCTTAGGACTAGACTTAAGAATGGCCCCATATCTAGAGCTCTGAAAGCATGCATCACAGTCCCAAATGAAATCTCTTTACCCCTCTTCTACTTCTGAACTTATTTACTTCCAACTCAGCATCTGCGATGGTGACTGAATTATGTTTTCTGTCCAAACCAAAGAAATTCCTCTTTGGAGAAGAGGTGCAACCCCCTTTTGTTGCTGAAATGGCAATTATCCCACACTGGGTTTTAGCTTGCTCATCACTGTAGCCTTGTGCCTAGATGTTTAACAGATATTGTGGTAACTGCTGCAGGAGCTGCAGAGGAAATGCCAAGTGGGCAAACTTATGTGTGTGTTCATATCAGCTTTTTGGACTCAAAAATTGCCACTGTAATATGTAACATAGCAGAGCAGCTGAGTAGGCAGCTGAGGTACAGGCAGCAAACTTGGCATGCTCCACCTGTGTCACTCCAGCCACCTCTCGGGCCATGGAAAAATCAGGAATTGTGAAAGCATCGCCTCCTGCTCCATCCAGAGAGGAATCTTGTAAGAACTGAACCACTACCTGAGGAGTTCTTTGGTCCCTTCCCTGCCAGATCCGAGGAATGTGAATACAGGCCCACAAGAAATCCAAGGACGCGGTTGGGTCAAACCTGCCAGAAGACAAAAGACGACAGATTTGCAATTAAAGTCAATGCAGCCCTTGGGCAGCACACAAACACATGGTAGCATCTCTAAACATCACGAGTACTGTGAAGAAACAAACATATGCAAATATAAAAATAGGATCCATTAAGTCCCGAGAAGGGGGTTGATTCTGTTCCCAGATTATGACTAAATATTTGTTGCAATAAGTATGGCACAGGGTACAGAGCTGAACAAATAGCATTCAGCAAGAATGTGGCGGCTACACGGAGTCTTGTACCACATGGCCAGAAGTTGGTCATCAACACAAACAACTGGTACAATCAGACCAGTGACCCTACTGACACAGCATACAGAACATCCTATCCTGGCTGTTATCCTGGATTGCAGAAATTAATGAAGTAGTGAGCAAGAGATCAATAATAAAACAATAAGCAAACTGAAATACTGCTAGTTTAGTCTAGTCATGTCCTGAATTACTACTATTAGGTGTTAGCATCTCCTGGTCCATAAGTGTAACAAGTTTAAGCAAGATACTACCTACAGTGGCACTTCAGTATTTCAGAGCCATGTATAGAAGCTGAGAGCTAGGGCTGCTCCAGAGACCAGAACTGGGAGCCTGATGCCAGGAAGGGAGTTAGAGAAAGACTGGTAATGGAGTTTAGTACAACCAAAAGATCCAGCAGAGCCTGCCCAGGCACAGAGACTGCCATCAGCTCCCTATCCAAGCTATCTTTAAAACCCCATGTTCATAAAGATTATCAACAAGGGCAATGCTAGATGGATTACCCAGCGATTAGCACTTCCTGTTTAGAACACAGCCAAATCTTTATGTGCTGCTTCCATCAAACAGCAGGTAACATTTATATCAAGGTACACAAATCAGCAGGACTGAAATCAGCATCCTTCTCACAAAGCCTGTTTTTGGCTGGGTTACATCTCCTGGCAGATGCACCGAGGAATGTGGCAGCTCTTGTTCTCAGCTTCTGTTTGTTCTCTCAGACACAATGAGTTGCCCAACTCAAAGCTCCTTTCTAGGCCCGAAAAACAAGACTCACCTTTGCTCCCGGTTTCTGCAAAGCAGAAGCCTGATGCACTGGTGCAGCGTGGTCCAGCTGGACTGGTGAGTGAGAAGAGCCAAGAGATACGGGTGGAAGGAGGGCACCTGGGACCCTGCCTGAAAGGACCAAACAAGGAAGAGGTGTAATAAACAGATCCTTGCTGCGAGGTGGATGTAGGAGATACTATGTATATTACAGAAGGATGACGACCCAGGCAAGCAAACAGCATGGAAGGCAACACGTGGATTTAGGATTTGAACTCTAACAGAACATGGCATCAGCCATGAAATTCAGTTTTAGTCTTAGCTTCAGCATAGTACTTCTAGGCAAGCTATTTATCTGTCTGCAAAAATACCAATGAAAACACAGCTGGCTGGGCTGCTTTGGGACTATGTTGTGTCTGTAATGCACTTCAAAGTCCTGAAAAGAACACAGCTGAGGAAATACAAAGATAAGATGAAACATAAGCCTTGCACTGAGAAGGATGCACCAGAATCTCCCTCCTAGTCAGCCTGTACTGCTTCAAAACTGGTATAGCAACATGTGGCAAAACAAAACTACCCCTTGCCCTGTTTCCAGGTGCAGGTCAGTACCCCAGAAAGGTAGTTTCAGCACAGTAGTCCCTTTACCCAACAACTCTTACTTTGTTCCAGGAGAACAGTAGCTTCTGCTGGAGATCAGGGCAGCTGCTGATCACCTCTGGGTCCAACATCTCCAGCCAGTCATTAAGAAGACCAGAGGAGGGCCCTAGCCAAGCCGCTTCAGTACTGAAGAGAAAACAAAGCCAGTATCAGTGGTGACATCATGAACCCAGATCTACCAGTGAATTCCCATCATTGCCTAGGCTCACCTGCAACTGTCCAGCTCCTTCTTCACTGGTGTTTCTTCTTTGTCCTGGAGCAACAAGGAGCTCACCACAGCAATTGGTTTCATGGCAGGAAACCTGGCTGTGGACTCAACAGTAGCTGAGAAGAGGACAGTCAGGAGTTCTTCCAAGTATGGAGAGTGGGTTTCAATCAGACCTTGAAGGACTAGCAGGGGGAGAAAGATGTCACTCATTAACTTCAGGATGTGGTGAAAGCTATGGAACCTTGTAAGAGTATCATGAAGGCAATCAGTCCAGCAATCCTTAGAGCCTGCCTCAGTAAGGAAGAGGGAAGCCATTTTTATCTGGGATAGCAGGCTTCTATTTCTCAATTTGTTAATGAAAACCAACAGTTTGGTGAGAGACTTAATCCCAGCCCCAGATGAAAAGAGTTTATAAACCCACATACCAGTGCAGGGGAAGGAGTTGATACAAGATAGGACCAAGTTTAGATCAGTTCACATTTTCTGATCCAGACAGAAGGCAGCTTCCCACAGCCTGCACACTAGGCGCTCCCTTGCTGGGCTGGCAGTTCAACCTGTTGCTGCAACAGGGCAGGAGAGCAGAAGGACAGCCATACCTTTGCTGATGAGCTCCGGCTCCACATTACACTTCTCTCCTGACTTCAGGGTTGCAATGATGGCACGTACCGTGGAGCTGATCAAGTCAGGGTCATGACGGAAAGTCAGAGCTTCTGTGAGATGCAAGAAGCCACCTCGAACTGCAAAGAAATCACAGCATTGGCGTCACAGGGCCAAGCCAGCCCCCACATCAGGCTTCCCTTCTACAGAAGCCCCACGTGGCTCCAGGGTACAACTACTCAAACATACAAACACACTACACTCTACTGCCATTTTACTCCCGCTGAAACCCTTGACAGCTCTTCTGAATGTTACAGGGACATGTGGCTAAGAGAAAACTCTACAACCACAAACCCATTTCCATGCCTAAGCTCTTGGTTATAGACTCCTCCTCCCAACAGGTGGCAGATGATAAACAACTCTAGAAGTCATGATGTGACCTTGCTCCAGAGGCATTCCTTCTTGTATGCTTATCTTTCAGGACTACAGCTAGCACAGAATTTCTGGCCTAACCAACTGGAAGTTTTCCCTGAATGATCTGCTGTGCTTGCTGAGATGCTACCAGGTGTCTATGGCAAACCCCCAGAGCTAAATCACTTGTCTGCCTCCTCATGGAGTTTATACAGTACAAAACCTCTCTTCACTACTACTAAGCACACCTCTCTAAAAGGCAGCCCACCCCACTTTATGCTCTGGGTGCAGGTTTTTTTCTGTCCCTGTCTTGTCCCACTCTCAGTCCCATAAGCTGCACAATGCCAGTACTGTCACTGATCCTGTGCCTTGAGGAGTACTGCACAGCAAAGGCCTTCAGCTGAGCACGCAGAGGACCATCTTCCACTGCAGGGTTATCCAACCACTGCAGCATCTGCATGAGGACTTTGAAGAAGAGCGAGGAGAAGGCAGTGTCTTGCGGCATGCAGCGCTGGGGAGAACAGCAAAAGAGACTTGCTTATACTCACTTCAAGAATACAACACAGATAGCATGACAGATGCAGATAATGGCACATACTGCCATGAATACAGAGCATGCCTACTCTGTTGGAACGTAGCTCACTCAAATCAAGGCAGCAGCCTCTAGTGTACAAATGCAAAGCAGAAGATTCAGTCACATACACACACACACTACCTCTCCCAGCATAACTAGGGGTAACTTTGTGCCTTCTTTCATCGTGATGAAAGGAATGAGCTATTTCACTGAATAACTTGCAGCCTGCTCTGAAGATTTCTTTAGGGAATTACAGACTTCAGCTCTCAAGTTGTCTGCAGATGCCTTAGCTTGCAAGACATGTCCATGCTACAAAACAGCACAGACTAGAGATCCCAAAACCAACAGAGACCCACAGCTGCAAATCCACAGTACTGCACAGTTAGGTAGGGTACACCTAACCCTGCATGTAAGCCCCAATTCTCAGCAGTGCTAGGCTAATGCGGCCAGCCTGCATCCAGATGCCTGTGCACAGGCAACTTGAATCCTTCTGTGTCGTGGTCCCCAGGCTCCATTTCCTGCATTACACAGGTACAGGGTCTGCACACAGCAGAGCAGATGCACTGCAGACTTTCTCTTTCCTCCTCACCCCTCCAAACCCCATTTGTTAAACACTACAGAGATTCTCTTCTTACACAGCTCACCTGATACTGGTACAACTGGCGCATCAGTGGGCAGGAGATGAAGTGGTTACGATGCATTGCCATCACCAACGCACCACTGTGCGGTGAGTTCATCAGTGCAGCTACTGCCTGGAGAAGTCGTGCTGTGATCCCAGTCACCTGTACGTTCCCCTGGCGAATGCGAGCCAGTTCCTGCCCCAGGGCCTGCTGTAATGCCAGGGCAAGCGGGCGCAGGTTTGAGTTCTGCCATCGTGGGTCTGGATTTAGTGGGAAAAGCTGGTAGGATACAGAAGGAAATATGTTTATGAGAGCAATTGAAAGAACTTGCTATACAACAAACATCCTGAGGCAGAGGACGAATTAACCTTTTACAATCATACTGACTGTGGGCTAACTGGAACCTTCTGAAAGAGCTTTTTTCAATATTTTAGCACTTGGTACAGGAACAGGAACAGCATCTATGCAACCCCAACATGACTATCAATACTGACACCGTGGGGGAATCACCATATTACACAAATACAGGCAACCAACTTAGCCAATTAATTCCCTGTAGGCTCCTTCTGGAGTCAATGGAGAGAGGGAGGCTCTGCAAGCAGACAAGCCAGAGTAAAAATGCTGTTTACACACAGCTTTACCACCAATGCCCGGTGAGCATTTCACAAATCCTCCATCCGCTGCTGAGAGGAAAGGCACTATATGCAGAACAAACAAGGTGCACAGACAGTAACATGCTAGTAGGCACTGACAGCATTAGGCATGATCAAAAGCCACATCATGTTCAAACTACAAGGAAAAAAAAAAATCCTTCCGGTATCAATTCCACCAGGCTGTAATGGTGCCACCTCATTGCCTGCAAACACTGCAGAAGGAAGGGGTCAGAAGATGAGAGTATAAGAGAAATGGATTTTGTAAAGCTTCTGCAGGGAAGCAGCTGATCAACTAGAGATTATATTATACCAGTACCTGCAGAAAGATGCCTGCTAGATCATCTTCTGGGCCCAGAACCCGGACCTGGCTTAAGGCCCGGATTCGGCTCTGGCCTTGAGAGTTCTCAGGACTAGATTTTGACTTTGCAGTCTCAGCACTGTCTGCAAAAGGAATAAAAGAAAAGAAAGAAAAATGCCGTTATGGTAGCTAGCATCTAGAGTCCCAACACTGGATCACCTTCAACTTTACAGTTTGTAACTACCAAGGAATTCAGTAGCTTTTCTCTTGAGGCCAAGAAAAATCTATTTTTCTGTATCACTCGGAGTTTACTACAATGAGTTGTTCCAAGAATATTGGAATTGCTCCCTTCACCAGGAGAAAAAAACACTAGCAAGGACTGGTGTCTAACTGTAGCTTGCTGATATACTGCAACACAACCCCTTCTGAAGACAGCTCTTCCTGTCCCTCTTAACAGCAATGGAGGAAGGAAGTTTGGAAGATGACTGATATTTAGAAGTTTAGGCTATCCCAGGCAGTACCTCGGCGGGCTGGTAAGGATGCAGTGAGCAGGGAGTGGAAAGTCTGGCCTCCTGTTGCCCCTCTCTCATGTTGAACCTCCACAAGGTGAGCCATGTAGTCTGAAAAAGGAGAGGATATGAACACATCATCACCTCGCCCTCTTTAGTAAAGCAGGACAGAATTGCTTGCTGTTTGTACAGCTCTGACAGTGAAGGGAATTTGCTGTTCCCATGGACTTTGCAAATATGGTGTTTTTAAGCCTTGTTTCTTTTACAAGTTAGCCTCCAAATTACTTTTTAGATTCTGTACAGTCCAAACCAGAAAATCCTTCTCTACTTCAGGAAATACAGCCAAGGGCGATCCAGACAAGCTCTAGGGAGGTGTCTACAGTGACAACAGGCTGCCAAAGCAGCCTTTGCACAGAGTTTGCTGTACTAGTTTGGATTTTTTCAAGGAATTCACAGGAGAGAATCGTGAAAACTATGCATTCTACTTTTTCTTGAACCAGCCTCAAATGAAGCTCTTACTCTTGTCCATGATGTTCTGCTCTAGTGTCTGTGGGTCATGAGATACTGCCTGATCCAGGTACTGCAGAAGTTTGCTCATGCTGGAAACTGGGATTCCAAAGGACTGAACAAAGAGAAGCAGCTGCTGGGGCTCCAAGTCCTGCAGAGCTGAAATACACAAACACCGAGTCCTCAGACCTCTGAATTGCTCAGAGAGGGTCATCCTTATTACTTGATCTTTGTGCTTTTGGCTGGGCCAACAGTGACATGTTAATGACAGGGCTGCAGAAAGCCCAAAGCCAGGTCTGACAGCTACCTACTAGGTTTTCTTTGCTCTGCAAATCATTGTCTTCTTATTGCATCTTCCAGTTAATTCACTCACTGGCTAATTTGATCTTCTGTTTAATTTGATCAAAACCTCAGGAACCCAATCATTTGTATTAAAAAAATAACTTCCACCCTATCTGTTGATGACTGCAGGCAGGAATTATTGAATAATTCAATCACTGGCTATAGAGAGCTGTCATTTAATTAGTAAGAAAGGGATGAAAGCTCTGAATACCAAGAAGAAAAAGAGCACTGATGAGCTGTGCAAAGACAAAAGTAACTACAGGTATAGCTTACATCTTTCAGACACTGTTCTCCACGTTGCAAGCACACCATGTCCTATGGAAGAAGGGCTGTGCCTGTTGTCTGGTGTCTGTGTGGCTTAATTCAATCTGAACTGTTGTAACAAAGATGGGAACCAATTCAAAGTCCCCCAATTCCTTTAAAATACACAGAAAGTGCAATAGTCATATAGATTTTCTCTCCTACTTCAAAAGTAATAGTCACTGCCTATAAAAGCCAGCAAGATTCAGCACTTGGATCAGAGTGGGAGGAACTGCAGTAAGGAGCTCTAGCAAAGGCACTGACCTCCTCTTCAGTCTCAGCTTTCACCAGGTTCTGCTCTTAATGCTGTGGGGATTAACCTGTGGGGTCTGATAGTTAGTGAGGTTGTATGCAGTCTCAAACCCTTAGTACATGCACTACACATCATGGCTGAGTAGGGAATCACCCTGGGACATCCCGTAACACTCCCTGCCTGGAACCAGCTCAGATTCTGTACATCTGTTTGACAGCCCTAAGGGACGTAGCAAAGAATCTATTGTATGTTTAGATTGCTACTGTCACAAAAACGCATAGACACACTGCTTTCTAAATCCAAGCTCCCTGCTCAGCTGGAGCGTCTGCAGTGAGTGATGGCCCCACCCAAAGGCACCCAAGTAGGATGGTTGGGCACACAGAGGACTTGAGCAGGTAAGCCTCTCCCTTTCCTTTCAGGAGGGTCTGAAACACCAACAAACATCCCACAGGCTCACCTGCATCCACAAGACGCGGGACCTCAGAGCGGATCATACGCAGCTTCAGCCAGTCGGGGAGCAGCAGAGCCTCCTCTGAGGTGTCAACCAGAAAAGCAGTAGGAAGAGGCTTTTTCTCTGGGAACCATATGTCCAGTAAGGTATAAAAATCACCATCCCCTGCTTAAGAGTAGACACAAAATTATCTCCCATGTTCATAAGCACTTAGATCCTACCCTTCTCTATAAAAATCAATACACCAGAACACTTTCTTGTTCAAAGGTCAGAAACAACTTGGGAATAAACACTACCAAGTGGAAATGTGAACGCCTGTGAGTGCCCAGTTCTCGCACTACAATAAGTCTGAGTCCTTCTTGTTTAGTAGGGAGGAACACACGATCATTTTAATATTCCCTCCTGTCTGCAGAAGGCAGAAAAAAAAATAGCCTGCAAATCCTTCACTTTGTGCAGAAATATTCTGATAGATCTTACACCTACAAATAAATATTGCAAGGGAAATGTCTGTGAATAGAAGGATTAACACCAGCCTGACCTGTTAGGAGATGGCAGATAGAGGAAAGGCTCTATGTATTGTCCATGACCCCCTGAATACATCTGAGCACACTTCACTAACCTTGAGGTGGTCCTAGTGTCAGGAGAATAACCATGGCATGAACCACAAGGATGTGCATAGTGGCTGTTTCCCCACTAGTCCAACGAAGGAACACTTGATCCTGGGACTCTGACTGGAAAAGGGCAGAAGAAAACCAGGATAAACAAAGGTGGGGAGAGAAAGGAGAATGAGATCTGTGAGATGCAGATGAAAGGAGAACATGAGAATGGACAAATTTGGTCAGAACAAAGTTCTACCTAGCCCGATATCTCCAACAGTGGCCATAAGAGATACCCAAGGAAAAGTTAAAAAGCTTTTTATGTACACATACACTTGCGTCTGATATTATGCCAACTTCCAATTATTTTCACATCAGGGAATTCTTGAACTAGATGTGGTTTCTACATACTCAGTAACCCACAGTGGGCTTCTCTTTTGTTAACTTGTCGAGTTTCTTCTACCTGCTTGAGAAAGGCAGGGAGGCACTCACCCAGCTGTACACCTCCTCGCCCTCCTTACTCTGGCGCATGCGTTTGATGTAGCGAGAAAAGATGGAGAGAAGAGCAACAAGCACTGCATCTGATTCAGCACAGTACGAGAGCTTGGAGAAGAGGTGGGACATGATGGTAGAGCGCTCCACTATGAGTCGGGCTACATCCTGCAAGGGGAAAAGATCCATGAGGTCTTTACTGAACAACACAGCCAGGTCCTCCTGCTTCGTTGCACCACATGCTCCAGTTTCCATCCAGTAGTTAACGCTACTCTGGAGATCAATGTGTAGAGTCAAGAGTAGAACCATCACAACAGGGAAAACACCAGTGCTTTGCATGCATCTTGTGACACCTTACAGTGTCTCCCATTGTAGCACAGCTGCATTCTGATGCATCCCATTACAAGTGAGCATTACCTAGTAAAAATCTGCATTTCTCTGAAGAAACAGATCTACTAACTCTTATAATGTTCTCCACGTATCTAAACAGTTCTATGCAGGCAGAAAGAACACATGAGCCCCTACATCCGTGCATCAATCTCCAGAAGACTGTGCATCAATCTCCAGAAGACTGTTATGAAGGATGTAGTTCAATGGACTTAAAAGCAATAAAGCGCACCCAGAGATAGAACCATAAAAAAAGAAATCATTGTATAAAAGCCAAACATTAAAAAAATTCACTAAAACCTTTAAAAAAGTTATCAGAAATCCAGTTTTGGTTATAGGAGAGTGCATATCCCAGCACTAAGGTTCCTGACTTCCCACTCTCTCCCCAGGTATGTGTGACTGCAGGTTAGCACCTGCTTACTTGTGAAACACTACCACGTGATGCAATTTCCTTCAAATCACTATCCACTCTCGCATTCCCCATATCATCTAAGATGGGCTGCTGCACTGGAGGTTATTGCTCTGATATTTCATGATATGAAACTGCGACACAGGTTGCCTTCCAACACATATAGAGAAACACAAACACGCAGTTATCAGATTCACATGCTCCCAAGAACCTCATTGTGCTGGCACAGCAAGTCACATGGCTACCACTGTCCTGAGACATGCCAGGTCTCCCCTGTGCAATCCCTCTGCCCTAGCAACCTGGCCTCTCACCAGAGCGAGGTCATTGTGCTGTCCCTGCTCCTCCACTGGGGCATGCTGGGAGAGGTACACCAGGTAAGCACTGATGGTCTGGGGATCTGTCTCCATGTGGATGGCCTAGAATGAGAATTCCTCTCATTAGAAATCAGAATTTAATGAAAACAAGCACCAGCATAAGAAAAATTCTTCTGCAATCATGCCAATATCACACTCACACGCAGTTTGCTCAGATTCATTTTAGCATGAGTAGGACAAAGAATAAGCTGGTCACTTATCCCTTCCAGCTACTAACACCTACCTGTTGCAAGGCAAGAGCTGTTGTTGCTCTAACACTATCAAACAGTGGCAGCCTCGGGAGGTCTCTCAGCAGCCACTGATATCCCTGCAGCAGTTCAGAATCTCCAGAGTCTTCTTCCATGGGGTGATCTTTCTCCTCTCCATCACGCAGTCCCCCTTCTGACAGCACCAAGGACAAGCCCTGCAGAAGTTGCATGGACACAACTGTTGCATTTGAAGCCACAGCTGGATCACTAGTTTCATACTAGTGAACATAATAGAAACAAGCTTCAAACATCATGGAACGATCCAAATGCAGCACACAACAGGTTTCATATCTCATATAATGTGTTTGCTTGACAGCTACCCTGCTTGAAGTTTCAGTCCTCTGTAAGCACAATCTTTTGAGCTCTCTGTAATTCTGCCTTGACTATGCTCTAGAGCACCAGGTGCTCACTCATTTACATCCCCCACAGACAACAGCTGCTGCCAGTTACTCCATGTAGCACATGATCTGCTGAGTCTACACCTGAACTTCACAGGAAACAGCAAAATCCAGCTCTATCTTGAGAAAAGTACTACTTGGCTGTTGAACAAAGAAGGCTTCTGAGCAGCAGGGAGCAGAAGTGCATTTGATGGGGTCTGGAGATTGAGACAAGTTACTGAAGAAGGATGACATGAAACAATTTCACTGCGCTGGCTCTGGACTCATGAGAATCTAGGACTCTCCCCTCAGCCTCTGACAAACCCTAGTCAAGAAGGTTTTCGTTTTGCTCACCTTCATGGCTAAGACCCGTGAGGCCACCTGGGAGGAACTCAGGCGTCGTAGGAAATAGTCAAGCACCTCACAGGTTGTCTGTTCATCTGCTTTGGGACCCAACAGCAAGTCTTGCAACCGTCCAAGCAACTGCCTTTGTTTCTGTTGTCTCTGTGGAGCAAGAAGTTGGCCTCTCCAATGAAATCAAATCTGGGATGCACAGAAAATAGGTAACAGAACTGATCTCCAGGAGACTACCCACCTGGCGTTTCTTGGCACGCTGCTCCTTACTCTCTCCCTCCTCTTCTTCTTCACCTGATGTCGACTCATCAGCAGCGTCATGAAGCAGGAACTCACAAAGGCACTGCACGGGTAGGACGTCCAAGGAGCCCTCACTGGACTGAACCAGATCTGCCAGCCATGGCATTGACTGCGATGAAGCCTAGGAAGCAGGAGAATAACAATGCAAGATCAGCAGAACATAGACACAGCACACTGATCATTTAATGCCTGAGCAGTAAAGCACCTTCCCCTGCTTCTTTCTTAGCTTCCTTTTGCCCCTCACTCTGCTCAAGTTTCAGAGATGAGGGATCAGATCCCAACATAGCCACGCCATTGAGGGAGCCCACCTGTCTTTGAATGATGTTGAGAAGAAAGTCAGGATGACGACTGCGACACAGGAGGTGGCCCAAGCGAAGTGACTGGTTCAGGCTTTTCACCTGCTCCAGGACATGTGGTGGAGGTCTGCGTGGGGGGCCCCTGCCAGAGAAACAAGAAGTTATCCACAGGCAGACATACTTCCATTCTGGTGTTAATGAGGATCAGTCAGTTCAGTAGTGCATGAGGGCCATATGCAGGTCGCAACAGAAGGATAAGGACCAAACGTGACACATATCCCACAGACTACGAAATCTCAGGGCTCTTCTTGCCCACATCAACCACCCTATGAGCTGTAGGGTTTCCTGACTAGCATTAACTGGGATTTCATTATGGCACCAGATTGCAGAAGGCTACTTACTGAGGGTCCAGACTTGTCAGCTGGGACAGCAAGAGACTGCTGCTCTCTGTAATTGTTTGTTTTGTGGATGCAGCAGCCAGATGACCCTCAAATGCAAGAATCTCCTGTTTTTCTCTCTGGGAGATTTGAAGTTCACGATTAATCATCTCTGTGCGTGTCTCCTCATCCGTCAAGGTACATTGAGGATAGGAATAATTACTGAGAAAATAAGTTAAAAAAAGAAATGGTTATCTTGACTTATTCAAAAGCTCATGAACCACAGTCAGAAAGTCCCCAGGACCTCGGCTCCATCAGACAACACAGAAGAAACAAGGCAGTTTCCCAATGCGGCCAGGGAGACCAAGACCTTTTCAACAAGGCACATCACAGTCATCCCTCCCTTTTTCTCAGCTTTATTCCCTTGTTTGTAATATTTCTTTTGGGGGAAGGCACTTTTCCCCACTCAAACTGCAGTGTTGCTGCCAGCCAGCTTATTTTACACCAGTCCCACTGGAAAGGAAGGAGCCAGCTGGCACAAGTTTCATTCACAAATATGTGTTTTCGGTGGCCTATTTGATTTATGTAGGGATTTAAGCATACTAACTTGGTCATGACCATTTCCATGAGCATCTTTAGAGAGGGGTACTCCTCCCATGCAGCAAGACCTGCAGCAGAGAAAGGCAATCAGGAATACAGGAAAAAAAGTGAGGGTTCTTTACACATATTCTAACACACTCCAAGGTGGGGAGACACACAACAAACGCACTTTGGAACAGCTCACCACACTTAAGAGCACAGACAACATGATTCCAGCCACATGCTGGTCCAAACCCCCACTGTATTTTTTGCACACACAGGGAATACGCCGTTAGTTAACTGCGGTTATCTCACCAACCCAGCACATGACTTGAACACAGGCAACCAGACTTCAGCAGACAGCACCTTGGCCAATTTTTGCAGCAGAACTAGTGTCCTGAGAAATGTCCACACTCACCAATGTTTTCAGGATTGAATGCAGCCACAACAAGCAGGAGAGGCCAGGCTTTCCAGTAGAGGGTAGAAATAGCTAGATTTGGAGGCTGGTACCTGCAAAAGCCATCAAGAGATACAAGTGGTTGGGTTTGGTTACTTAAGCCTATCTCAAGACTACTTTTCTCCTTAATCATGCACTGTTTAGATTCAGCCACATCATTTCAGTGGCTTTCAAAAAGCTGCTGCCTCTTTCAGAAGGGACAGCAGGGCTCAGATGAAAATTTCTAGAGGAGAAAGGTCAGAGGACTGCTTGCAGAGGAAAGTCCATTCCATGACTCCAGTCTTACTTGCCCTGGAAAAATTCCCACCTGAACATGACACTGAAGAGGTTTTCTCATGATTTTGTTATTAGAAATTGTAATAGGGAAAAGCATCTTAAAGTCTGTGAGCTAGTACTGTTAGTCACATGGTGAAAATGAGCTAGATCACAAGAAGATTGTCTATGTGATAAGCCTTACCCTGGGGGCAGCTGGATATTCTCTGGATGGTGATAAGTGCACAGATTTAAGACTGCATCGATCAGCTGGATTCTTTCTACCCTCAGGACCTCGACATCTAGAGGAAGAGAAGAAAAGACTAAGCAAGTTATTGACCTGTCTACCTGGCTGAAAGTCCTTCAAGAAAAGCATCACAGTTATCACAAAAATTTTACTTCAAGCACTAAGTTATTGTGAGCTTGTTCTTATGATATTACAGAAACAAAAAACCAACAACAGTTAAGAAGCAGCAACACTTAAAAAAGCTACAAGTCAATATATAAGGATATTGAGCTTTTCAGCTGCAATTTGGTTTAAATTCTTCATAACAGCAGTTTTTTTTCCCAAATGCATCCAATGTGATACCTGTATCTTTTTCAGAACTCGGATATACTCCTCCAGGTAAGCAGTGAACTTCTCGGGCTCAGAGAAACTACGAATGCATTTCAACCTTGTTGCAAGTTTTCAGACTCGCTCTGACTTAACTCTGAGACTTCCAGCATCTGAAATGGTGCAGCATTTAAAATGCTACACTGAGAAGCTGGACACATTTTCACAGGATATTCAACAGCAAAGTCTATCTCACTGCACTTGCACTGACCAGATCTGGATTAGACTTTGCTATTAACCAGTCAGCACTAAGAGCACATAAGATGTTTTAGAATCAAACTCTGACAACCCACTCAACTCTGACACAAACACATATAGCTCAACTGCACAGACATACTCTTCAAGGATGCAGGAATTCAGGACAAATGTAGAATGAATTCATAAAAGAGGTAAGAGTTAAGGCTGGTTTTGTAACTGCTATTCTGTAACAGTGTTTGAATAACGGAATTGCGAGGAGCATACAATACATGGGTTAATTACTTTAACTTCCAACCCTTTCATTTTCTGATGGCCTAAAAATTTCTATTCATTTTATGATCTGTATAAAGGACTAAACTGAATTTAAAAATGCTAACTCAAAATTTTGGTTGGCTATTCACAATCCCTCACCCTCAACACAACCAATAATTTCCTAAACACTCCATGACAAAATTAGTAACAGGGAGAAAGAGTAGGAGAAAATAAGAAGCTTCTCTAGTGAGAAAGCAACAGCAATATGTTTCTGGCTTTGAGCCAAATGCTTAGCTATCATGACTAAAACATGCTTTAAGCAATGCAAAGGTTCTTTGGTACAGGAGCCACCTCAGCCCCAGGTGGCAATAAGAGGACATGTAGACAGAAGTAACCACTTGCTGGCCGGAGCTTTGTGCAGTCTTACCATCTGCTTGCACAGCCGCAGCCCGCTTCACCAAGTGGTCAGCAAGCTCCATGGCATCCGCAGGGCCAAGAGGAAGATCCCGTGACAAACCAATCACAAGGATCCGCATCAGTGTGTCTTCAAGGATGGGCACCTCGGAGCAGAGGCGAAGGAAGAAGCTGCATGAGACATGAGACATCAATCACACTTCTTTTGACAGCAGCATGAGGGTTGCTGAAACCCTCCGCAGACCCTAGAGCTCATGTGAAAGAAGATAAATCACGGCTTAGTTACAACCTCTTCCCTGGTCTCCAGCTCCAAATGCAACTACCTGAAACAAATTGCTTTATGAAATATTGCTCGTGTTACCTTATACCTCTGCACTTCAGCCTGCTTGAGCCTGAGCTCCCTAACATTATCCCAGTACAAACCATACAGTGCAGGGCTGCCCTTCTTACAATTACAGCATCAAGACACAGAACAGCTTGCCACAGGGAACAGAAATGAAGGAGGAAGAGCAACAGATGGAGAATGGAGCAACATCCCTCAATTTTAAGGCAATGTAACAGATGAAGAAAATCTAAGCACTGTGCCAAACCTTTCCAACACAGAGCTATATAAGGAACACCAGAAAACACCAATTCCTCTGCCTCCAGCTACAGCAGCTCCGCGCCTGTACCCAGCTATGGGTTGGACACACACTCACTTGCGGTCACTCTCAGGGGGCCAGTTGTCCCATTTGTAGTAGGTTTCCGGTTGTTCTGTGAAGAGCACCTTGTGGAGGCTGTAGAGATCGAGAGGACAGTAAACACCATCTGTGTGAGGCTCAAGAACACATTTAACAATTCCGTCTCCCCAAACTCCTGCTAATGCTTCCCATCCTACACATGAAGGACCCCCCTCTGATGAGCTAAATCTAGCAAAAGTAACAACTCAAATCACAACAGAGAGGACTATACAGTATGGGCATTGGGTGTTTACACTTCTAGCGAACGCATCTCAGATACTATTAATTCTGGCTTGACCTGCCTCAGTAATGCCTTGAGCCAGACCCCAGGACACAACCAGAAGCAGGCAGAAAAGACAGCACTATCTACGGAGCCCTCAACCATGCAGCCTGAAAAAGCACATCAGACAAGAGAACATCAAGGGGTCCACAGGGATCATGCTCGGTCAGGTAGCTGGAAATGCCCTATTGGGTGGACTCAGATAATACAAATCAGAAATTTTCCATTATCGTATATTTCTGGCAAGAGGATGCATCTGCAGGAATTCCTGAAAGGGAGACAGTCCCAGCCTGAACCTTGCTAAAACACTGTTTCTGTTCCCTGTCTGATAAAGAGATTTTTGATCTCTTCATCCAGAGAGATCCAAATCTTCTCATTTGGGAGAGAAATCTAACCAAACCCTGGCTTATGCATGGTTTTTCATCATACACTGTTGGGAAAGCAACTGGTTGACTCTCTTACCAGTGCACATAGTCCTTTGGAGCCAGCTTGCTGATAGATGGAACGACTGTGTGAAGCCACCAGACAGCATCTCGTTGGATAGCAGCAATTTGGTTCTGGAAAGAGCGCAGCACTTCCAGGTCTGAAAAACAGTAAGGTTACAAAGTACACACATTTCAGAGCCCTATCAGGAACCAAGCAGGAGAGGGTGGCTGTTTCAAGAGCAGATAGTAACCAGGGCTCCAAAGCATCAACAGTAAACTGAGGAGAGGTACATCAGACAGCCTTAAGCATCCCAGCACTGACAGCACACATGCTTCGCTTTCTGATGCGCACTGCAACAAAACCCCGAGATGTAGCACAGACAAAGTAGCGTTGTGAGAACACATCTGGGCAGTCACTTCAGTGCCACCTCAAAGGCCTGTCTTCTCAGCATTAGGTACCTGGCAATCCTTACGGCTGCCCCTCCAGGCGTGACCCAGTCCCCTTTCCCCAGCGCCTCAACCACTGCTTCCATAGATGTGAAAAGTACCTGCATATTTACCCAGCCACACACACGCCACATCTGCCAACTCTAGCTCAGGATGACAGCAAGCACCCCTGTGCCTCCATTCAGAATGGAGGCTTACACCCCTTCCTAACTCTTGCCACAATGTTTCCCCCAACCCCAGCAATGCCAGAAGGTATCTACCAAGCTGCCCATCTTCAGAAGGAACCTAGGTTGTTCTGCTTACTCTTTTTCTCTCCTTTGTCCCAAGCAATTCCAGCCTCCTTCACCTGGGCTGTGATACCAAGCATCATGGACACAGCTAGCAGGTCAGTTATATGGATGACAAACCGCTCCTTAAAAAAAAAAAGTGAGTTGAATCAGCAATACCCAAAGCTGCTTTCTGGAACAGTGTTTCACCATCAAAAACAATGACAAAAATGACAATCGTGGATGTTTGGAAATGGGATGTGGGAGCACTGCTATGAAATGTGAGACTCAAATACTGTCTCAGGTAACAAAGAGCAAAAGAAAGAATGGCCAGAAAAAACAGATACTTCTAGAGTATCTTCTATCTTCTAGGCTCTTCTAGAGCTCAGTACACCACTTGTACATTCAGCAGCACAAGCGTCAAAGAAAGTGGTACCTTGAATTCCATTTCTGTGTACTGGGCCTCCTTCCGTTCCTGCATAAGACCCAGACAGAAGGCCTGGAAGTTGATCTCATGTTTCGTCTGTTTTATGATCTCTCGCAACAGAGCCCGTGAAGCCCGCAGGTAATCGTCCTTAGTAGTTAAGAGATCCTGGAACACCATTGCTAGGTACTGAGGCCATACAGAAAGAGAAAACTTTCAGTGCATTGTGAAGTATCTGCATCCACAAGATGAAAAGACACAAGGAAACAATGCTGGTGGTATGCCTGTCCTTCAGACCCCCAGGGAGCTATAACAACATTTCTCTCATGAAACTTCATTACCACAAGGCTGGTCACCCAGAATGTGGGAGTTAGGAATAAATGTGCATGGGCATTTTCTAACAAGTGCAGCAATATAATTTCAAAACAGTATGGTACAGATCACACAGTTGTCTGTGGAAAGATTTCATTTGAGCCTCAATTCAACTAAATCTCTCAGGTGGGGTTCTGGGATCACCGGCAGTCACACAAGACACTACACCTACCTTCGGAGCTTGCTCTGAGCTATGCTGAAGCACAGTATACAGGATCTGCATGTTGTTGGGATTTCTTGCATTTGATAGTTCATTGAAAATCACAAACTTAATTGTGGTGCCCAGGTTATCCCTGTGTGCATTCAGCAACTCTCTGCAAGGGAAGACCAGAGGTATCGGAGCTGAGGTTTCATTGCAGCTAGACCCACCGTTTTGATTTCTCTTTGAAGTATTTAACCCACAAAAGTGAGAAGCAGAACATATGTCCGGCAATATCAAAGGATTACTGAAATACTTCCAGGCCAATGAAACTCATTTAAATATTACACAGAACACCCCATGGTCCAAGCTGGTATTTAAAACCACTATGCAGAGACACTGACCATCAAGACCCTGGGCACATCCTCCAGAGTGCTTTCTCTTCCCATCACAGACCTGGTCACTCACTCACCTGACACACAGCATGTAGTGGTTGAGAAGGACTTTTGGCTTGAGACGAATTTTGATCAGGTTGGAGATAACTTCCATGTCCTCTGAGCTGTGGGTGTTGCAGTTCATACAGACTGACATCAGCAAGTCCTGAGCTGGCTTGGTCAACTGCAGAGGAAGAACAGAAAGGCTACAGCCACCTGCCATCACAGACCAGAAATGTAACCGGCACACAGTACGTGACCCTCCTGGCTGGATTCCAGACCAGGTCCAGAAGAGTTGTGCTTCAGCAGCTTCTGTCCTTACCTTTGGATTCTGCAGCCACATCTCTAGCCTCTGCACAGCCATCTGCCGCACCTCTTTGTAGCCACAGGTTGCTGTCAGCAATCGAAGGAGGTTCCTGGAGACATTGTCCATTGGCTGGCGCCGGTTGAGTTGGTCCCGCAGCATGTCTAGGACATATTCCTCCACACTCTCTGCAAGGTCATCGTACCTAGGATGCACAAACTACATTTTATTCAGTTCCACATAAGCCAGCTTGGTCACACTTTGCTGTGTCCAGAGAACAGCATCCTTTCTTGTTTGTGGTATGTGTTACAAACAAATAAACAAAAAACCCCACTCTTCTCCTGGAACCGCTTGTATCTGATGCTAAATATCCTCTAGCAAGTGCCACAGGATAGCTAGTGCAGAGAGGGAGCTCCCTACTGCAGCACTGCAAGAGTAGGTGAGCACAGACAGATCTGCCACACAGCTACGTCAGAGAAGAGGCACTGTACCTGGGCATGAGCTGGCCCTCCTGCTCTGGGCTCATTTTCTCCTCTGCAATCAGCAGCTCACTCTGGCTGTCTTCCTCCTCTGTCATGGAAGGGTGTGGACTACTCCCTAAGAGACCAGCACAGAACACACTTCATGAGACAACTCTTCTTTCTAGAGATCACTCACTCACACTCTTATGTACTCAGCTTCTCTGAAGGATCCCCTTCAGCAACACTGAAGGAGGCCACAACTAGCCACTTCCTCACACTGCATCACATACAGGCACATTCTCCAAGCCTCTCTCAATGTCTGCCTTTAAACATCCCCTAGAAAAGAAAGAGCCCCAAAGAGTACAAAAGCAATGCCTGGAACTCAAAGCCTAGTCTACGTGACTCCATCCAGCAACAAACTATTCTCACCAGTCAATAAGCTCACCAGGCTCCATCCTCTCCCCACCCCTTTGTTCCCGCTTCCTAAACATCTTCTTACCAGCACTAAGGTCCCCTCCGCTACGTCCAACTTCTCCATGCAAGAGCATGCTCTTAGGAGGCATCTTTGTGTTAAAAGCTGTTTGGATGTTATCCACAAATGTCTTGCAGTGAGGGCTGTCCACCCAGATGCGCTCCCCAAGGGAGTCCTCGATGTAAACCTACAGGATAGAAAGCAGAAGAGAACACAAACCACGCTCAAGCCTTTTTTATCCTGGTTAACCAGAGGAGTATTTACGAGCTTCCCAAGTTTCTATTTGTTTCCAATATACAGCTGTGAAGTAGGAAAGCAGCATAACCACTGCATGGATGAAAAAAAGACCAGATGACTGCAGGCAAGTCACATAAGAGCAAAAAACCAAACACATCCCGAGCTCTACCAGGCACCAACCCTCTCAAGCAGCAAAGCTGATTAAGCTTTAGCGAAGACTTCACATTAACTTCTACCATCAAAATATTGAAGCTGGTCTTTTAAAAGCTTAGCCTTTTTAAATCAACAGATTGTCTTAATCCCTATAGACAAACTAGAGGGTTAGAAGCCTTTGGGACACTTATATCAGTACAGATGGTTAAAGGCATCTCAGAAAACAGCTGAGATGAGGCAACAAAAGGCAAAGGAGACCACAGCATTTCATCAACCAGTGGAGATTTTCCTTTAAAAAAAACCCAAGGACTCTGGTTTTCTCCCTTGTCAATACAGCATAAGCCTAGTCTTCGATTTCTGCCTCCTCCAGCTGCATTCCTGACACTGGGCAACAGGCCATTGGAGACCCCCTTCCCTTGCCGCAGGAATAAATCCTCTCCTTCTGTCCTGCCCCCAACACACACAGCCTTCCCAACCCTGGCCCATTTTACCCAAGTCTGCCCATGTTCTGGCAGAAGCCCCCTTGGTTCAACAACCTTGACAAAGATCTCTGGCCAGTTCTCATCCTCTTCGTAAGCTGCCATGAGAAGGTTGCAGGCCAAGACAGACACAAGGCTATTCCCTTTGGCTTTGAAATTGATAGAGGCATCTCTTCGGAGTAGGCTGCACAGTGCCTGGAATATCATCCACAAAAAATAAATTAAAAATAATGATCAAGCCATCTTGCAAGAAAGCATACAGAAAAGCTTTAGAAAAAGAAATATAAATTGCAGCAGCTTGCCACAGAGCTATGGTATTTACAAAGACATGCAGATTACACTCTGGCTTGAGAGTGACTGCAACTATGCTCGCAAGCTGGCAGCAACGATACGGCAGTAAGGCCAAGAGTCCCGACGCAGCACAGCCCTCACCTCGATAACCCCTTCGGTAGCAAATATGTTTGGTTTGATTTTTGCCAGGTACATGAGGCTCAGGTACAACGTGGTATCAGGTTTGGCTCTGTTCATTTTCAGCTGCTTCACGGCTCCACACAGCACCCCCTCAATACGGTCGTCGTTGCCTTCTGCCTCTGCTGCCTCAATTTCATCCAGCAGCACCGTGGGGACAACTGCAACCATCAACACACAGGCATCTGTATTTACCTTCATGAAAAATAACCTGCCCCGAGTTGCTGGCAGGGCCAGTCACCAGGAAAGCAAAGTGTGAACTTGCTCACCTTTAGCACCTGCAATGGCTTTTCCCCACCCAGTTGCTATTAAAAGTTTTGTTTCACACCTGATAACACCCCTTGATTATTTTTCCATTGGTCCATGCTAGAATACTCCTCTGCAAATGTATCAAACATCAAAAAATTACTTAAAGGGCAACTCTAGGAAGTATAGGGACAATCTCTTTAGCAGGGCCTGTTTTGACAGGACAAGGGGGAATGGTTTTAAACTAAAGGAGGGTAGATTTAGACTGGATATAAAAAAAACCATTTTTTACAATGAGGGTGGCGAAACACTAGCACAAGTTGCCCAGAGAGGTTGTGGAGGCCCCATCCCTAGAGACATTCCAGGTCAGGTTGGACAGGGCTCTGAGCAACCTGATCTAGTTAAAGATGTCCCTGCTCACTGCAGGGGAGTTGGAGTAGGTGGTCTCTAAAGGTCCCTTCCAACCCAAACCATTCTATGACTGATTCTATGAAAATGGAATGACATTTCAAAAAGCAAGCGACATTCAGATCCAGAGTCTACTAAAGAAAAATATGAATAAAATACCACAACCCAGACTCAAAGATTTCCTCAGGGAGTCTTTCAGATGCCGCTATTAAACAGCTATCAGACAGGATGAACACAACCCAAAGCAAACAGGAGAGGAGACAAAACTGTGACTTCACACCTACGTTCAGCAGGGGACACCCTTCAGGACAGCACACCGATGTTAGTGTATGGGCTTAGAGAAGGGCTCACGGGCTGAAGCCCCCGGGACAGGTACACTGAGGTGTGCATCCCTGCTCGCCTGTCACGGCGGGAGCGCAGCAAGGCCTCACCTTCAATCGGGATGACGGACGGCTCCTTGATAGAGGGTGAGATGGCTCGCTTCTCCGCCACGGCCGCCTCTGCCAGGCGTCCCAGGGCGCTGAGGGGAGGCGTGGAGGAGAGCTTGGGCCGCTTGGTCAGGCCGGTCAGCCCCGCCGGGCCCGCTAAGGCGGCGGCCGCGTCCCGCTTGCGCTCGGAGGGGAGCCCGGGGGGCGCCGGCTTCAGCAGGGTGGCGGCGGCCTTGCCCTCGCCGCTCTGCCCCTTGGAGCCCAGCGCGATGAAGTCCCCCGGCGGCGGGTGCGCTGCGAGGGGACAGGGGGCAGACGTGACAGCACCGGCCCGCGGCGACCGCAGCCCCCCGCCCGCCCGGCCCCGGCCCCCCTCCTCCCCGGGCGAGGCGGCCGCAGCCCGCCGGGACTCACCGGAGGGTTTGGGCACGGCGCTGGGCCGCCGCACGGCCGCCGCCTTCGGCCGGTTCATGGCTCCGCCGAGCGCGGGCCCTACCAACGGGCCGACACCCGGAAGCGGAAGTGCCCCCGCTCCGCTCCGCTCAGCTCCCGCGGCCGGACGGCGGCACCTCCCGCCCCGCCCCGTCCCGCCCCGCAGGACAGCGCCACCTGGCGGCGGGAGGCCGCGGCGACGGAGGTGTGGCGCCCCCCAGCGCACCGGAGTGTGAACTGCACCCCGGGGCGGGATGGGGAGAGGTCATAGAATCATTAAGGTTGAAAAAGACCTCTAGGATCATCAAGTCCAGCCGTCTACCCAACACCCCCAGGCCTCCTCAGCCATGTCCCCAAGTGCCACGTCTACATGTTTTTTGAACACCTCTAGGGATGGTGACTCCATCACCTCTCTGGGCAGCCTGTTCCAATGCCTGAACACTCTTCCAGTAAGGAAATTTTTCCTAATATCCAATCTAAACCTCCCCTGATGCAACGTGAGGCCATTTCCTCTTGTCCTATCACTCGTTACTTGGGAGAAGAGACCAACCCCCACCTCACTACAACCTCCTTTCAGGTAGTTGTAGGGAGCGATAAGGTCTCCCCTCAGCCCCCTCTTCTCCAGGCTAACCCCCCCCAGCTCCCTCAGCCGCTCCTCATCAGACTTGTTCTCCAGGCCCTTCACCAGCTTCGTTGCCCAAATGGGAGGGTCTGGGGTCGGGGCAAGGGCTGGGGTGGTGGTGGGGGTTTTGGGGGAGGCTGAGGCCACTGAGGGACTGGGATAGGCAGGGCGGGGGGCTGGAGGGGCTGTTTGGTGGCGTTGGGATTTGGGGGGGGACTGGGATCAGAGAGGGGAGTCAAGGGGCTGGAATCTGGGGCGATTAGGGGATTCCATCCCAACTGAGGATGGGATTGGGGGGGCTGAGATTAGGGACTGAAATTGGGGGTTGGGATAGGGGGGTTGGAGTCAGGGACTGAAATTTGGTGGGGGCTGAGAGTAGGGGCTGAAATTCAGGTGCTGGGATATGGGGTTGCAATTGGGGCTGGGATGTGGGGCTGGAATTGGGGGCGCTTGTGTTGGGGCTGAAATTGAGCAGCTGAGATCTGGGGGATGGAAGCAGAAGGACCAAGATGAGGGACTAAAACTGGGGGGTCCCAGAGCAACTGTCTGCCCCCTGCCTCGCCCCACCATGCCACCACCCCTGTCCCCACATCACACTCCCAGGACAAACTCTCCACCTGCCTTTATTGCAGCCAGGACTGCGGTCGCCCACATCTTGACCCACACCGCCCACCCGGGACCACGCAGGGGGCACTTGGTGGACAAGCCCTTGCCCCCCATCCCCAGCCGTGCCGGAGGGGGGCCGCACAGCAACAGGCGACGGTCCATACTGCCTCCTCCATGGCAGCATCCCAGTCCCAAGGGCTGGAGCATCAAGCATCTCCCGGACGGGTGGTCTTGGCCCCCCGCTCACAGCCACTGCAGGGAGAAGCCCTGGCTGAGGCTGAGGCCAAGGTTGCTCACGGTGAGAACCTGCAGGAGGAGAGGAGACATTTTGAGGTACAGCCCCGGCAGTGGGGACGCAAAGCATCCTTTCCTCTACCCAGCTTGGCTGAGGTCTGCTCCCCCTGAATCCCGACATGGCAGGAGAGCCTCGCCAGAGTCCTTACCCACCTCCTCGGCCACCAACCCTGTGACAAGGGCTGGGGAAGGAGGGAGGGAGATCTCCAGGATGGGGACCCTCAGGACAGGGCATCCCGAGATGGGGCCATACCTGGTTGTCCAGGTAGGAGAAGGGCTTCTCCTGGCCATTCAGGAGGACCTTGCTGGGCACATCCCGCACCCCAAAGATGCTCAGTGTGCTAATGGTGACCTTGGTGGCCTCGGTGCTAGAGTGGAGGATGGTGGAGGTGAAGGTGTTCTGCAGGAGGGAACGGCATGAGCTCAAGGTAGCCAGGTGCCATGGGACCCACCACCCCTGCCCTCCCCACCACATCCCACCTGCGTGACGTTGAACACCAGGTAGGAGTAGTTGCCCCGCTCGAAGGTGTCCAGGCTCTCGCCATCATCCCAGAAGAGGTCCCCCCAGGCAGTGGCACTCGAGGACAAAGCCACGATGAGGCGCAGGGGATTCCCTCGGGTTGCCTCACTGGTGGTGCCCGGTTTCTGGGGTTCAAAGACATGGGTGCTGTACGGTTGTGAACATCCAAGATGGGGATCCGGGAGCTGAGGTGCTGGTGGGGACATGCACGCTGTGGACAGCCCGCGGGGAGGTTACAGGTGGGTGCTCACCTGGGTGGGCAGGATGGCACCCTCCCTGACATGCAGGTTGAGGTGCTCCAGGGGGGCTGACATCTTCAGCATCTCCCCACTGCTGTTCACCGAGGAACCCTGGGCAGGCAAGAGACACGGGTGTGAGGGGATCAGGAGCATGGCGGTGGGCTCGAGCATGTCTCTGGGGAGCAGCCACCCCCACCCCTTCCTCCTTCGGGGCTTGCTGGACTCAGCTATGGCTTCCCACCCACAGCCCCAAGATGGTCAAGCAGGGACCATCCGACCCCTGGCCGAACGCTGTGGTGCTCCTCACCGTGTAGAAGTCGTACCACACTCCTTGGGGGACGTAGCCTGTGACCGAGTCCAACCCAGGCTCCAGCACCGGTGTCACCAGCAGGCTCCGGCCCCACAGGAACTGCCTGTCCAGCCCCAAGGTGGCCACATCCTGGGGGAACCTGTGGCAGGATGGAGACACCGCTCGGATCGGCTGTTTCTCTGTGATCCAGCCTAAGCCAGTCCCCAGCTCCCGGTGGGGATGCTCTTACTCAAAGAACAAGGGCCGGGCGACGGTATCCCCTTGCAGGTGGGCATGGTGGAACAGGGTGTAGAGGAAGGGCAGGAGGGAGTAGCGGGTCAGCAACACGTCCTTCATAGCTGTCCTCGCCGCAGGGCTGAACACTGTTGGGTCCTGGGCCTGGGGGAGATGCGGGGAGTCAGTGGCTGCCCCATCCCTGCTGAGCATCCCCACTGCCCCTGCCCTCCTGCATCCCCTATACTGCATCCCCCATCCCGCACCCCACCCCTGGGATGCCTCCCACCGGGCACGCTGCCCTCGACCTTCTCGTTCTGGGTGTTGTGGTTGCGGGCGAAGGGGTAGAAGGCGCCGAGCTGCATCCAGCGGGTGCACAGCTCCTCTGAGGTGCTGCCGGAGAAGCCGCAGATGTCCGCCCCGACCAGTGGGATGCCGAAGAGGCTGAAGCTCAGCAGCCCTGAGGGCAGGGACGGTCAGCAGGGTGCAGGGAGTTTTGGAGATGTCTTCGAACAAGCAGAAAGCTTGATGGAGCTGGGGGTGCTGGTAACAGGGTGTCTGCGTGCAGCCCGTGCCACCCACCTGGGATGGAGTAATACATGTCCTTCCACTGGCTTCGGTTGTCACCCAGCCAGTGCCCTGAGTACCGGCCCTGGCTGGGGAAGGTGGAGCGGGAGATGACGAAGGGGCGCTTCCCCCGGATCTGGATCAGTGCGCTGGAAGACAACAGGGAAAGCCAGGGGCAGGAGGTAAGAGTAGTCCACCAGGAGTTTGCCTTATCTCTCAAAAGTGGAGGGAGAGGTCAGGCCCCACCACAGCCCTGCAGTGCCACAGGGTCGGCTCAAGTGGTATGGGGAAGGCTCAGTGCCTGGACTGGCCTCATCCACCCATCCCTCCCAGAGCAGCGCTGACTCCCCTCTCTGAAGGGTTATTCCCACTCTGGAGGCTGGGAGCAGCCAAAGCATCTCCCCTTTGGGTCGGGCACACAAATCCTTGTCCTTTTCCTACACATCCCTGAGCACCAGGATTTTGTCCCATCCCATCCCCAGGCTGGCAGGAAGCAGGATGCTCAGGTACCTCGCCGTGGCTTTGGCTTCCATCAGCCCATAGAGGTTGTGGAGATTGTAGTGCACCGAGGCTTTCTGCTTCGCCGAGGCACACACCGTCTTTGCAGAGAGGGAATCGCCCAGCACGGCTGCCAGGAGGGAGAGCCCCTGTTGGCACATGGTGGTGGGGGGTGCAGGGAATGCCGACGCACCCCAGCCCACCCCCCTCCACTTGCTGGCTCTGGCCCAGCCCTCTTGCACACAGAAGCCAGCCATTGCTGCCAACCCAGCGCCAAAAGCTCATGCAGATGGTCCCATCCTGCACCCCGACATGGCCCCAACAAGCGTGCAAGGCTTGGGCATGGATACCGGCACACACAAGCAGGGATGGCAACGTTCAGGGTGTAAAATGGAGACACGATGTCTCTTAAAAATGGTTTTCTCCCATAGCACTCAGCTGCCAGTGATCTCAAAGCACGCGGTACCCACCAGCCCAGCCTTGTATTTCATCTCC
The DNA here is from genome assembly GCA_031468815.1 of Morus bassanus. Classification (NCBI taxonomy): domain Eukaryota; kingdom Metazoa; phylum Chordata; class Aves; order Suliformes; family Sulidae; genus Morus; species Morus bassanus. The sequence continues at coordinate 60,624,755 of CM062572.1, forward strand.
CTCCTTACCTGGGGTGTACGGTGGACTGTCGAGCTCTCCTGGGGGGCAGCCATCTTCAGATCCATCCATGAAGTTGGATGGCTCATTCATGTCCTAAGGAAAGAAAAATCATAGAGCATTTTCAAGAATGAGGTGTTGGGGATTAGTGGATAGACCTGGAAAAGCTACATTTGAGGGACAGATGATCCTGTCAGGACCAGCGAGAGACATGCACCGGGTGCGAGCCAAACTGCCGACAGGGAGTGACCCGAGGGCAAGGAGGGACTTACGATCCAGAGGCCATCGAAGGGCACATGGGCATGGAATTGCTGCAGGTTCTCCAGCCACCACTGGTGCGTGTCCGGGTTGGAGAAATCTGCGAAGGCAGTGGAGCCGGGCCAGACCTGTGGGGAGACCACAAAACCATGGTTCAGCGGGAAGGCAGCTCCTGGGGTGCTGCTGTGGCAAACAGGGTGTCAGGGGGCCGTGAGCATGCCAAACGACCGGGGTTGAAACGGGCAATAAAACAGAAGATAACCCTGGGCTGACTGCTTCGAGTCCTAGATGCTGCACATGCAGCATCCCTCCTGCCTCCGTGGTACCTGGGAGCCTTGGGGTGCTGGGGACACCCCCGCAGCTGGGCGAGGGGCGCAGGGCCGGGTGGGAAGCCACTCTGCCTGCGCTTGCACAAGCTCTGACACCACCCATGCCAGAGCACATCAGGGAAGAGCCATGATTTCTCCACGCTTTACCTCACTCCAGCAATTCTGGCCGATTAATTTTTCCCCATGTTTTCAGGCTATGCTAAAAGCCCCCTCCTTATAGATGGTGAAGGAGAGCCGGTGTGAGCAAATGGCTGGGAAAGGCGGGGACAAACTGGGAGGGAACTGTTGTGGAGCAGATCTGGAGGCATGTGTCCATCACGGACAACCTCCCCTCACCCCAGAAATGGGAAGGGAGAGAAATCAGATGACCGGCCTCGAGCGGCATTGCCAACCCCGTTAAGCTCATATGACTTCCACGGGTGCCTTTGCTTCAGTAGGGGCTGGCTCCTGTGGCCGGTGGAGATGCCGGGAGGTGACACATGAAGCTGAGGTCTGAGCCAGTCTCTGGCAATCATCCCAGAGAGGTCCCTCGGCTGCTTGGCTTTCCCCCCAGCACAAGGGATGAAATCCCAACCCTGCTATCGCACAATCCCCCAGGGTTGGGACTTCCCCCTGCAGAGCTCCTCACCTGCCCGATGAGCGGCTGCCCTTGGGTGGTGTTTAGGAATAAGCCCCGTCTCAAGCCTTCATCAAAAGGCCAGTAGGAGCCGTGAGGGTTGGTGCTGCTGATGCCGGGATCCTGGGGACGGAGCAGAGGGTTAGCGCCTTTCCCGGCAGACTGTGGCCCCCTCCCCCTGCCAGGCCAGTGTGATTCAGACAAGATGACAACCCAGACAGGGTCAGCCAGAGCCCACACACAGCGGCTGTTTCCCCCAAGGGGAACAGAAACTTGCTTCAACACTTCCAGGCATGTTTTATAAAATGCCACTTCTGCAAGTCCCCAGGACCCGTTAGGGCATTTTTTGGGGGGGCCACACAAATATAAGAAATCTTGCGCTTATGCAAGAAACGCTGGGTCATGGCCAGGCTTGGGCTACAACAGGGAGTTCAATGGGAAGGGAACCCGACCTTTACCTCCTCAGGACCCCCTGGTCCCCACTGCCACCAGCAAGCAGAACCCATACCCCCTTTCATTGCAGAGGGGAGAAGGGAGATCATAGCCAGGTCAAGAGATCCCAGCACTCGTGGGGATGCGGGGGCACCCGAGCCAAGCACCCACGAGTTAAACAGCCTGACCCACAGTTCCGTCATTCTTTTGCCCATGAGGGACAGGGGCATCTTTGTACTCTTGCAGCAGACAGGAGCATGGCACGAGAACCTGGCCTCTGTCTCCACGGTCCCTGCATTAGGGGGATTTCCAGTGGCAGTTTACATCTGCCCGACCAGCACTGGGGCCCGACCTCGGATAAAAATCCCCAGGGCCGGGGATGACCAGCTGGGACCGCAAGCATCCCTTACACCTCTGCCTTTCATGCCAGCTCCGCAGCAAAGACAGCACAAAGGGAGAGGAAGGGGAGTACCAAGATCATAACATAGCGCTGCCCGTGTTTGTGGAGGTCTTCCACCAGCGAGGGGAGGGAGGCAAACTTCTGGGGATCAAGGGTGAAGTCCCGGTACCCGTCCATGTAATCGATGTCATTCCACTGTGCATCCTGCAGGACAGAGGCTCAGAGATGGGTGACAGAGTCCAGACCCCCCCTCCACAGGTCTGGGGGGCTACCTGGGGGATCTGGTAGTTCCTCATGGCTCTCACGGTCTGCCAGGTCTCATTGCTGGATCCATAGCCCCAGCGGCAGAGGTGGAAGCCAAGTGCCCAGAGAGGTGGCATGGCCGGGAAACCTGCAGTGAGAGAGCAGGAGCACGGATGCAGTGTCCTGAGATGACAGCAGCATCTCAAAAGGATGGAAAAGGGGAGAAGGGGGAAAGGAGGTGACTGCTGGCTCCTGGCATGCTGGGAGGGCTGTGGATGGGATGGCTGGGGACCGCTGACCCCTTCCCCAGCTGGGAGGGGTGGGGACAGTGGTGAAGCTGGGGTGAGACAGCGATGGGGGTGTGGGGAAGGTGCCCGCAGATGGCCACGTCAGGGTGCAGGCACTTACCTATCACCTGCTGGTACTGCTGGATGACCATGTTGGGATCGGGCCCCAGGAAGATGTAAAAATCCAGTATGCCCCCGATGGTCCTCCAAGTCAGGCCTGGAGCGGGCTGCAGGGCCACCTCTTTGCAGGAGAGGGAAGAGAAAAAGACAGTGAGAATTGAGGAGCAACCCCCAGAGCCCGACTGCCACGGCAGTGACCAGGCAGCACCACAGGCAACGGTCAGCCTCCAGCAGGAGAATGGAGAAAACCCTGCCTTGCACTCAATGGATGCTAAATGGGAGTCTGGAGGTTTAAATCATTGCAGCCCAGGGAGATTGCTGGTTTACGCAGGGAGAAAGCTCACTATCTTAAATATTTGCTCTTTAAGACCAAAGCTGCACCGTTCTCCCAGCTTCCTCTTAAAGACCAAGCACATGCAGGGCTTTTCTTCATGTCCTCCCCCTAAATCCCCTCCTAAGTGAATTGAGAGCTACTTGTATGAGCAGGCATGTGGGAGAAAGGGCTTTCCTGGGAAGAGTTTTTCACCTGAACGAGCCCTTGAGCTTCAGCTCAGGTGTTTGCATCTCCCATGAGCTCCTCCTCGGGAGCATCGCTGCAATAAAGCTGAGCGCAGCTGGAGCTAGAAGAGCATTGGCTGGTTGCAAGCAGTGGCTGCTGGGAGGGATGGGTAGTCGCCCGTGCCATCCATGACATGGCAGAAGCCCGCGGGAGGTGCTGCGTTATCAGCTGGCACACACGGGCGGATCCCACGGCCACAGCTGGTGGAGCACAGCTGGGAAGAGCATGGGCAACAGGCGGCATCCCCGTCTGTGCCCCAGCCGCGCCACACTGCCAGGCCTGGGGGCGAGAATGTTTCGGGTGGAGGGGGAACGAGCATGGACCCGCACGCGAGGGACTTGCTTTTCTGACAGCAACTCGGCAGCTGGGCGTGTGGTTAAACTGCTCGGCAGTTGCTAAAGAGCCTTGCTGTAGCCAGGAAACAGATGGCTACGTTCAATAACGGAGCCATCAAACCACATCTTTCCCGTTTACGGCTTCCTCTCGCCCCAAGGTCCCAAACTGGCTGCTCTGGCAGCTCCCATCTGTCCCCACCTGCAGGGTCATCCTGCAGGGACAAGCTAGCCAGCGTCCCCTGAGACACCTACCCATCGCATTGCTGTTGAGGAGGAAAACCCCATGAGCATCTCCGCCCTCCTCCATCAGCAGGTAGAAGGGGTGAGCGCCGTAGAGATTGAATGATTCCTGCAAAGAGGAGGTGCTGGGTGAGAGAGCAGCTCCTGGGCAAAGCAGGAGAGCCCTGTGTCACCGGGGGTGAATAAATGGCCCCAGGGTGCGTCTGCTGCCACCACCTAACCAGGCATCTGTCATCTCCCGTGGAGGACAAGCAGAGGGATGAGGATGGTTTCAGAGCTGGTGCTGAAGGCCATGGGAGGCTGCTTCTTCCTCACAGCTTGGGAGCTGCTATCGAGCTGGGCTGGGCGAGGGGGAAACCTCCTGCCTTGCCACAACCTGTTGCACGAGCAGCAGGGTGGAGCGGAAAACACCCGGGGCCCTCAGACTGCCAAGACCATTTTGCAATTGCTCTGAAGTCCTCCCCAGCACATATCTGCCCATTGGCCTTGACCACCCCCTGCCTCTCCCAGTGCTGCTGCCCACCTCCCTGCCATGTTTTCCCAGGGCTTGTCCAATGCACTGGAGAGCGGTACCCCCATCCTCGCCCCCTGCATGCCCGCGGGGAGGGGGGAGGTGGTACCATGGGAGAGACGTCACGTGCCCACAGCGTGAGGGTGCTCCAGTCCAGGCTGTGCAGGAAGGTGCCACGGTGCTCCCCTAGCCCGTAGAGGAACCTGGATGGGAGGGACGTGGCTATCTGGAGAAACTGGTCAGCAAAGATCAAGGGGGCCACGGTGGTGTTGAGCCTGCCGGGGTGACACCAAGGAAGAGAGAGAGTCAAGAGGGGATGCTGGGATCCACCTGGATCCACTTGCCCACCAACAATTGACCCCTTCCCTCTTGAAGCATTCCAAGGGCCAGTGCGGCAGTGTATGTCCCACCCTGCATCCAGCCACAACACCTTGCCCCAAGCAGCAAATTCAGGTCCGGCTGGACACGAGGCAGAGCTGAGCCTGACCCAGCATGGCGCAGCCTTGCCTTTGACACCAGAAGTTTCCACACAGGTTATTATTAACCACCAAGGCGATGCGGTGGTGGGGTTTCTCAGCCTGTTGTCGCTGATAAGCAGCTCCCAAGTAAAGTATGGACCACAGGCGCCAGCAAACGGGAAGGAGGAGGAAAGGATGGCATCTCATACATCGACCAGCTGTTGGTGCTCACCAACAGCTTAGTGTGGGCAAAGCCATGGAGGTGACTGAGAGCAGTGCAGCAAAGCTACCTGCAGTCCTTTTCTACAAAAAGCCTGGAGCTGTGGCTTAGACAGCGAGGAAAACCCAGAAGCAGGGTGAAATGGGCAAAGCCACAACCCTTTGGTGGCCCTTTCCCCGAGCTACCAGGTCCCTTATCAGTGACATGCTGGGGACCTGCACAATGTTTGGCTGCTGTAGGACCTGGAGAGGAATTAGGGCACTGGGAGGTTTTTGGAGAGGTGCTGATCCCACCCAGCCCTGCCACGGCCACAGCAAGCACATGGCCAGCCCATGGGGCCAGGAAGCCACGTCCTGTCTCATCCCCACGTTAGCACTGCTAGAAAGATGAAGATGAAGAGTAATTATTGGCTGGAGATTCCACAGTGTGGTTTTCCCTAAGGAAAAACCTCCAGGAAGCGTGCTGGAGCCTGCCTAGGGTGGGATGAGCTTTCCCCCACCCACTGTGGGATGCAGAGGAAGCGGGTTCTTACAGCACCGTCCCTGTCGCCCTGCGCCGCAGCAGCACCCCAAAGGGGTCCCAGGAGAAGTCCAGGCTGTAGATGGGGTTTTCTGCTCTCTTCATTACCCGGGGAACCTCGAGAGGAACCTCGTACCGTGGGTTGGCCGCATCTGTTATCTGCCAAAGGGAGAAAACGTGCTTTAAAGACCAGCAAAGCAAGGGGGCAAAGGGTTGGAGATGCTCACTGAGGCCACATACAGCCATGCCTGGAGCAGGGTCGCTTCCAGACTGTCTGCACAGGGGACAGTCACCTATGGGATGGAGGGTGTGGGGGTGCAGGAGTGTGGTCACAAGCTCTGGAGGGCAGCCAGGGGAGAGCTCACCTTGATGTGCAGCCGCGTGTCTGTCTCAAACTCTACATCCAGCCTCAGCATCTCGATGTCCTGGGGGTAATAGGCCTTCTCCCTCCGCATCAGCAGCCCCACCATGCCCAGCGCTGTCTTATTGAGGCTCTCCAGGGTGTAGCTGGGGAAGTCGGGGGGGTAGAAGCACCAGGGCACGCCCCGCTTGCCCCCCGCCGGCGGGGTGCTCTCGATGAAGCAACACCCTCGGCTTTCACAGAGCTCCTGGGTCACCACCACACGCCGCTCCGGGTAGCAGTCAAAGCGGTGGCTTTCGGGTACCAGGAGACATTTGGGGGGCAGCGCAGGCCCAGGCCAGCCCTCTGATACTTGCCGCAGCACCCAGACGGTGGTGGTGCTCAGCAGCACGGCGGCCACCAGCAGCCCACTGCCCACCCATGACGGGGCCAGCTTCCCGTGGCGAGCGGGCGTCGCAGCAGCCCCTTCCTCCTCCACCTGGCATGCTGCTGGCTGCGGCACCGCCGTTGTCAGCTTCTGGTATGACTTCATCGTCCTGGCGCTGGAGGAAGGGGGAGATGGAGGCAGGTGTGAAGGAGTCAGAGGGGGAGAGCTTGCCTGAGCCTTGAGGACAGTTTCCCCACTCCTGACGCCCGTGGTTCAGGCAGAGCCTGCCCACCTCGGCACCTTGCACCGTGATGTCTGTGCCCTCAGCTAAGATGCGTGTGGCAAACTCGGCAAAGGATGGCTTTCGGTGACCTAGGGTTGGGTGGTCCTGAGCCTGCTGGATTGTGGAGAAACACTGCCACATGATTCTCCAGCAGCCCCAAAGGACAAAACACCATCCACCTGAACGCCACCTGCTCTCGGGGGGTGGCAGAGCGGCCCCTCAAGGAGTTTTTCCCAGGTGTGAATTTATGGGCTGCAGTGTTTCTGGAAGCTGCAAGCAAAACCGAGCTCCCTCTGCCCATCGGAGCAAAGCCATGGTGCTGGGAACCGCAGCTCCAAGGTGTGGAGCATCCTCCACTCTGAGCATCCTCTGGTCCCTTCTGGAGCATCATCTGCCAGCACCCAAAGCCCTGAGTCAGAGGTTTTAGCCCCAGGGAGGGCTGGGGCAGGGATAGCAGGGAATATGCCGCCAGTCTTTGCCTTGCACTGATAAAATCTGATTTTAACAACCTCTCATGCAAACATCTCCCGGACTGCAAGCGAAGGAGACCCCCGTGCTCCTGCTGAGTGCAGGGAGCAATCTCAGCACCTTAACTAAGAGGCACAACTTTCTTCCTGCCACCTCCTGCCCAAGCCCCAGGCACTCAGACCCTGCTCACCTCCACCCTGCAATCTGCAAAACCTCAGCACAACGGCTCTCCCCCAAAAGCAGTTTTTATTCCCTGGCAGCAAATCCCCTAGCTCCGGCACCAAAATGGCTCAGCCTGCCAGGCCCTGGCTTCGAAGCCACCCCTGAGCGGCACCGCCTGCCCCACGCAGCGCCTCAGCCTTATGCAATCGCCGGTCGCTTCCCCACGCGTGGGTGGCACTGGGGGTGGCAGCACCCACCCGCCACGACCGGTGAGCACCATTGCGCTCGGTATGCGATCCCCGGGGACCTCGGCATGCCACCAGCCCATGCACCCATGCTCATGCCAGGCCGCCCCGCGATGTCACCCTGCAGCGGTGGCATTGCCGGGGGGGGGGGGGGGGGGGCGTCCCCAGCCCGGCCCGGGGAGGCACCGCACCCCGGGACCCCCGTGCCCGGCCTGCCTGCGCCCCGCTCCGGCCGTGCCAGGCGCTTACATACACGTGTCTCCTCTTGACATTGTGGCTGCGGGCGGCGGGCGGCGGGCGGCGGGCAGCAGCGGGCAGCGAGCAGCGAGCAGGCAGGGCTCCCGGCCGCCGCAGCTCTGCCTGCTCCACCGTAAAAACCCTGCAAGACGCGCAGCTCCTACCGCGCCTCTCTAGTAGCAGCGCCTCCGCACACGCCTCTCCGGCGACTTCTCAGACGCTCGTTCTTCTGGTCTGCGTGCTTTGTGTTGATTTTTTTTTTTTTTTTTTTAATATCTGTAACTACACTCAATGCTGTTCGAAAGCCCCGAGGTGGAGAATATGGGAGATAGAGATTTTTTAGATTTTACCCAGTCTGGATGCATGCAGGGTCTCAAAACTCAGTGCGTTAATGCCTCTACCCCCCTTTTACGGTGAGAGCGCTTAACCCAAAGCGACGTGAAAGAGGTGCCTGTGCTGAATCCTGCACCATGGCTTCAGGGAATAGTGACGCTGGGCGTGTTTTGAGCACAATGCAGGTGAGCTAGACCCACAAAGCCCCACACTTGCTAAAGCAAAGCCCTTTTTCCACCCAGGTTTTCACCAGAGGTCCTTTCTCCCATACACTCCTGTTCATCTGGTTAACGAGTGTATATAATTGCACACTCCCTGCCCAGGCTTCCCCACTCTTGGGGGACTGGAGAGCTGCTCATTGTTTACTATCGAAGGCCACTGCAGTCTAAAGGTCAGCAGCAAAGGACAACAGACCTTTGGAGCAGAGTTGCTTTCCCCAGGGAATGAAAACAAAAAATAAGAGCTGTTGTGAACAGGACGATTCACCCAGAAACAGAATTTCAGGTGACACGACCCCCCCTATGCCATATGTGATCCATTGAACCCATGTTGTTGCAAAGACAAGGGAAAATACCTCAATTCTGGTGAGCCCCGTGCGCAGGGCTGTCACTACAGAGGATGAGACCCCCAACTTAGGATGCAGCCAGCCCATCCCTCCTGCCCTTGGGGGACCACCATCTCACGGATGTCTCAGGGAAAAGCCTTGGATGATGCAGAACAGCTCTGGTCACTCCTGGTTATTAGCACCTGGAGGAGGCAGCGGGGCAGGTGGCCATGCTGGGGACGTTGGTGGCCCCAAGGCTCTCACCACCAGCACCCCTCTCCTTGCTTGTCTTGGCTCTCTGAGCCACCAGAACCTCCCATGGACGTAAAGATCTGGAGACAAACCTCAGAGGGATCAGTGGGGACCACAGGAATGGGTGAAATCCACCCTCCAACCCTGAGCTCACCCTGTCCCAGCACCCGGGGCAGGTTTTCAGCCAGAGTCTGAAATCTGGGAGAGGTGAAGGCCAATGCTGTTGCAGTCACACCAGGCGCCAGCTTTGTGCCATCGCCTGGGAGCTTTAACCAACCTCACTAGCTCAGTTCCAATAAAAATTAGGGATATCTTAACAGGAGGGTGGTGCATCTGCCCAAACCTTGCTTCAGCCAGGGCCTGCTCTGGCCACACGGAGCCATGGGGTTGTGCCAGACGTGGGGCTCCGCACATTTTTCAGCTCATGTTGTGCAAAGGGAGAAGCGAAAGAAGGGATCTTACTCAAAGCGTCGACTATGGCCCTTAGGACTGCTCCAACGAGGATATTTGGCCCAGAGGCTGGAAAGCACAAATTGCTTGTGGCTGACACGGACTTTCTAATATAGTTACGGACACAAAAAAATCAAAGAGAACCCAGTTTCGATGGAGGCAACTGGGTTTGGTCAACCACCTGTGTTATTACATTTTTTGGATGCGTTTTCATCATTGTTGGATATTCCCTGGGTACGCAACGCCACTCATGCCATTGGGGTCCGAGTGTTGTGTTAGCAGCTCTCGCGATTGCACAAGCAAAGAGCAAGGACTGGGTGCAGGATCTGGCCCTGGAGCGGGATTTGGTCCCGCAGCAGCACTCAGGGGGCTCTGGGACCCCGCAGTTCCCGGGGCAAAGCCTGGTGCGGTGGCTGGTTGGAAGAGGGAAAGCCCTGCCAGTGGCCCCCTCATGGAGCCCGGGGACCAAAATCGCCTCCGATCACCCCGGGGAGCCTCACAGTGTCCCGGACGCGTTCCCCCGCCGCCGCCCGCCCCGGCCCGCTGCAAACCCACCCACCCGTGGGGGCGCAGAACCCCACGGCCACGCCGCGCCCCGCGCCTTCGGGGCGGTTCCGGGCCAGCGGGAGGTTTCGGCGAGGGCCCCGCACGGAGCCCGGCCCCGAGGAGGGGGTCGGGGTCGCGGTGCTCGGCGCTGCACATCGCCGGGGGGGGGGGGGGGGGGGCGGCTACGTGCCGGCGGCGGCGCCCCGCCCCCCTCCCCGCGCCCTTCCCCATGAATGAACCGCGCGGGCGTGGCCGAGGAGGGGTGACGCGTCGCTGTCGGGGCGTGGCCGAGAGGGGTGACGCGCGGTGTGACGCGCCATGCCGGAAGCGGCGGGGGCGCTGGTTGGTCGGCGGCGCGGCGGGGGGGAGGGGGCCGCCCCGCGCTTGTTGTTGTCCGCGGGACTCGCTGGCAGGGAGGGAGGGAGCCGCGCAGCGCCCCCGCCGCCGCCGCCGCCCCCGCCGCCCCCCGCCGCCGCCCCTCGCCGCCGCCCCCGCCCCGGGCGCGCGCGCGCGCGCTCCCGCCGGCACGCAGGTGAGGAGCCGCCGGGGCGCGGCGGGGCGGGGGGGGGGGGTCGGAGCGGCGGGGCTGAGGGTGAGCGGCCGAGCGCTGCCGCTGATCGGGGAGGGGAGCGGGGCGGGGGGCGGGGGGGGGGGGTCGCGGGTGGGTCCGGTCCGGCCGGGTCCGGTCGGGTCCGGTCGGGCGGGGCGGCTGAGGTAAAAGTGCTGAGTCACCACCGCGCCGGGCACGTGGTGCCGCCGCCCCTCGCATCGGGCCGGGCCGGGCGGGCGCGCACGTGGGCCCTGGCGGGGCGGCGGGGGGGGGGGGAGACCGGGGCCGGGACCGGGAGGGGGGACACCGGGGGGAGCGCTGCCCGCCCTGCCCGGCGGCCTCTCGGCCCGGGGAGCCGCGGCGGGGGCTCGGCGGGCCCCGGGGACCGGCGGTCACCCCCTTCCCGCCGCCGCTCAGCCGCCCGCGGGACGGGGCCGGCGGCGCCCCTGGGGACGCGGGGAGCCCCCGGGAGGGGACGGCGCGATCGCGCTCGGGCGATGCTTTCCGCTCCCTTGTTATTATTTTTATTTCCCCCCCTCCCGAGGACGAGCGCGCAGCCTGCCTCTGCCTTTGAATGGTTCTTAAAATACATGCGAGGAAACCTGTTGTGACGCCGCGCGCTCCGCCGTCTAAAAATAGCCGCTTTTGTAGTACGGAGGGAGCCGGGGCGCAGCCGGTGCCGGGCGGCGTGGCGGCGGCGTGCGGCGGCCTCGGGGAGCCGCTCTCCGCCCCGCCTTATCGGGCGGGAGCAGCCGCCGGCGGGGAGCGCCGGCCGGGGGGTCGGGGCTGCTCGCGGGGGGACTTATCTCCCCCGGGCACGGCTGCTTTTTGGGTTGGGGGGGCGGGGGAGAGGCCGCGTGGTGTGCTGGGGCTGGTGCCGGAGCCCGTCGGGAGGGATGCGTGTGCGAGGGGGAAGCCGTGAAAGCGAGGGTGCTCTGCGGTCACCCCGGGACATGCCAGCAGGAGGAAAGGGGACGGTGACATTCCGGGAGCGGGCACTGTCGTGTGACTGTCTGGTGGGCACGGGGTGGTTTGGGGGTTTAGTCAGAAGTGGGGTGGGTGGGGGAGCCTCTAACGAGCTCCCCGTGAAGGCGGTGGCATGAGCTTGGGGAAACATCCAGGCCGCGAGCGAGGGGAACTGCGATCTCCGAACTCTCACGATGTGTCAGGGTCTGTCTGAGAAAGGCCTCCTTCCTCCTCCTCTTCCTCAGGCTGAGAGCCCGCTCCCCTCCCTCGTGGGCCGCTCCGTGGAGGATTTATTTTACAGATTCTGCCGAAAGCAGGCCATGAGGTCTCAAATTAGGAACGAGCCCCCTTTGGGCAAAGTTGTTACAGAAAAGGGAGAGGCCTCCATTTTCGCTTTCACCTGGCCGCCCCCTCCTTTGCCAGCGTAGTCCTAAAGCTGAGCTGGGACTGCAGAGGTGGGGGGAGCCGGTAAGAGGAAAGTGTTTTCCCCAGAAAGCTGCATGCCTTTTTCTTGCACTTTCGGTCTTTATAAGCCCTGTCCGTCGAGAAGCGCGGCCCTGCACCCTAGCCCGGCACGTTGCGCCGTGGTGCTGTCAGGGTTTTAGCAGCAAATGACTTTACCTTGTGATTTTTTCTCACTGATGAAACAGGCGCGCGTTCCTCCGCTTTGCCCCCTCTCTTTCCGTGGTGTGTACGAGGTGCTGCCTGCGGAGAAGCCGAGAAGCCTTCCTCGTGCAGTCACTTCCTAGAGGTGATGGACGCCGCGGTTGCCCAATGGCAGCACGCAAGGCTGCGCGGCACCCGAGTTAACTCTGCTCGCACCCGGCGGAGGTGCCGGACGGCGGTCCAGCGGCAACGGGGCGATTGCCGCAAGATTGGGGCGTGCGGTGACTCTCACCGTCAGAACGAACACCCTGCCTGCTTCTGCGGGCTCTGAGCTTGTCAGGGCTTTGTACCTGAGCTGGGTTAGGTGTTACGCCAGGCTTGTACCCTGCTTTGCAAGTGTTTCTGAACCAGAGGCAGAAATTTCTTAGCTTTTTTTTTTTTGCTTGCCTGTCAAGGACAGTGTGCTTTGTCATGTTTTATCTCATTTCTGCGCCGTCGCCTGTCTCGGCAATCTGTTGCAGCAAGGAGTTCAGTACCGCTGTGTGCCTCCTGAAAGGGAAAAATACAGATCAGCTTGATAACACTCTTATTTCCATCAACATTGGAAGACGATTAATGGCATGGAATGCACTGCAGAACTTGGTACTGAAAATCTCTAGCTGTGTGAGATGTTTAGGAAGTGAAGAAAGGACAGCCGGGAGCACTGACCCCTGTGGCAGTCGGGGTTTGTGGGATAAGCTCACTCGTTGATCATTTTTGTAAACATCCAGCTGTGGAATACTTGAGTGGCACTAGCACTTTCGATTATCAGGAATTTTCAGGCTCAGCACTCTATAGAGATGAACAAGCAGTTTCCACCTCTGTCTGAGGTATTGTTTCAGGCTATCTTCAAACTCAGGCAGAGTCTTCCAAGCATGAAACAAGCACAAAGCGATGCAGCGCTCTGTGACCATCAACACAAGAACTGAGGAGGAAAAGGCAGTCATGAGAGCGATTACCCTGCCGCTACGCTCCTGAGCGGAGCGACAGGTTGTGTAGCGAATCCCGCTACTTTACGATATTGCAGGACCCTGAAGAGCGGTGCCGTTGTGTTCCATTATTAGCGGTCGGCGAAGATGTCTGACTCGGTGGCTGACACGTGGGGTCAGGAGCAGTCAAGTTAGGAATCCCAGCTCTGCCCTGGGATCCATCTGTGCATCCGAGCAAGCTATTTGTTGCTCGGTGGCTCGGCTCAGCTGTCTGGGGGAGATGCATCTCTGGGCTAGTGATGCTGAGGCGCAATTCTGCTGTAGCTCCGTCACTGCGTTTTATAAGCGCGTGATGGAAAAAGTGCCGTATGCTTGTCAGTACCGGGTCTGTCTGCTGCATACCTTTCCCCATCAGCCACCTCCTCCATGAATTTTCTGAGGTGACACACAAGTGTACCCTCCTGGTACTCTGTATCCTCTGCTCCTAACCACAGGCTATCTGCAGCATCTGACTAGGTTGTTTACCAAACCACTGAAGACTGTCTGATCCGTGTCCAGGCTTCCCCAGAGAGCGCCTCAGAGAGCCGTGTCCTGGCAGCTCTCAAATGCGCTCTGAAGGTTCGTGAATCTCCTCTTTGCTTCTGGATGCTGGTTCCGATCCATAAGGGAAATGGAAATCTGGCCAGCTGGGCGAGGGCTGCGTGGAGCTCCTCTAGAACAGTAAACAGTGACTCACCCCCTCCTTGTGTCTTCTCTCTCTTCATGTCAAATATATTGCCTCACATATGCTTCTACTCTCTGATTCACACCATCAGCCCGTCCCTCCCCGCTCTCATTACAAATGAGTGACAAGCGTCAGTCTGCCTTACAGGATGTGTGAAGGTTGTCAGAGCAGGAGAATGGCTTTTTGAATGATGGGGAGAGGGATGGTGCTCTGCCTACCATGCTGCAATGTGCTGGGAATCCGTCTCATGCCTCTGAGCGGCAGAGGCACGGCGACGAAGATTTAAGCATCTGTAGTTCCCCTCACCTGTCAGCTCTCATGTTATCCTTGGTAGGCACATCTGTTTGGCTAGAGCTTTGGAGCTGGGAATAGCTTCTGGATAAACGAGAAATTTGGATAACTTTACTAAAACGGCTGCCTGGGAGTTAAATTGCCGTGTTGGGGAATGAGTAGAGTATTCCCTGCGTAACTGTCAGTGCTGAACTGAGATGCGATGGCAGAGATCCCCATCGCTGCTTGAACCTTACGCTGTTTTTCTGCCCTCTGGAAGTCATTGCTGGCCTGGCTGAAGGTGAGGGTTGCATGTTTTCAGTTTGCTGTATGTGTCTGAGGATGGAAGCTAAACACCAGCAGGGCTGTCTGCCAGGCACTCATATTCTGGCTGGGGTTTGTCTTTCAGTGTAGAAAGAGTTTTAAAATTCAAGTTCATCTGCAGTTGTCGGGTGTCGGCAGTGACTTTATAGTAATTCCTTAATGCGTAACGCGCTGTGAAAGCCCTGTAGCGTGGAAAGTCTAAAATTTCATTCTGGCATGTTTTCTTTCTTAATTGCAAGCCTTGTGTGGAAAGCTCTACCCTACCTCTGCCCGAGTCAGGCTTTCTGCCGTCTTCCCCTTTCAAAGCAAAGGAACTGGGGATCTCTAGACAGCCCAAGCTGAGGTCATCAGGCTTGGGGTGTCAGCTGGAGACCTCCAGGTGTTTGGGACCATGCTGCAAGAGGCTGAGGAGTCATCTGAGAGAGAGAGAGGGCGTTGGCAAGGCTGTCAATGGGTAACTTTATTGCAGGATTACAAGGGCTCTTTATGTAACCCACAGTCAGAACGCTTGCTTTAAATACAAGCGTGGAGCTGCACTGGAAAAGCCCTTGCCCCTTACAGTCAGTGTATTACTACTCGCCGCTTTATTTATGTAGCGTTCAAAGTGTGTCGTACTGCTTACAGAATAGAGATGTAATGCGGTCCTTGTTCCAAAAAGCTGAGCTCCTAATTTTAGATGTGATGCAGCAAACGCAATTAAGAAAAGAAGGGCAGGAATAGGGTAAAGACTAAAAGGGTTCTAGTAATCAAATCGCAGGCAGAGTCCCAGAAGACCCCTGTGCGGCCTGTTTAGGGAACGCTGCTGGATATGACATGTTTGCAGGATGGTTTATGATTTTTGGCACGGGGTTTTGCCCCCTAACTCTGGGAGACGCTGTGCTGATTTTAGTTGCTTGTTCGTAGCTGAAGACTCTCAAATAGTCCTGGATTTTGGAGGTGGGGAGATAGAGATGGAGCCCGAGGCCCTGGAGGACTGTTGGTGAGGGTTGCGAGTGTTGTTGCATTGGTTTCGAGCAGGGCCCGGACCACACCTGTGGGCTCACCTAGTGCAGAGATAAGACTTGCGCTGGCACTTGTGTCTGAGTGAGAGACTTGAGCTTGTTTGAGTGTTTCTACTTGTGCTACCAAATCCTGCCTTCAGGGTCGGGGCAGGCCCCTGTCTCCCGCCCTTGTTTGAAGAGGGCCCGGCGTCATGATTCCTGATGGTGCCCTGAACCTCCTTGCTCATCTCTCTGCCGGCAGCAGCTTTGGCACATCGCCCCTGGTGCAATAGGATGGATCCCAGCCCATCTCGGAGGGATGCCGGCCTGTCCGGGGTGCTCTGGTGTGCAGGGGGAGACAGGCGTGCAGCACAAAACCCCGTGCTGAGAGCGAAGGCTGAGCGTGAAGGCATCTGTGCTGTCCACTGAGGAATGTGCAGGGTAAGGAGATGTTGCTTTGGTGACACAGAGCAACAGGTGTCCAGAAGAGGTTTCGTCACCTGGAGCTGGAGCATTGCTCAGGGTGGCAGGCGAGCCCGCACGCTGACCCCCACCGGAGCCAACCTCACCCCTCGGCTCTTGTTTTCCATGATATTTTACATTTCTTTCCATCTCTGCGCAGCCAAGCGGCCCTGTTCAGTTTTTCCATCGGCTGGCGTAGAAAGTGCTTTGAAGACGCACTGGGTGAGGATCAAAAGGGTTTTTGTGTAATCGGTGGGTGTGACGGGTCTGTCGTCGGCCTCCCCCTCCTTTCTGACTTTCCTTTTCCGGTTTTAGCAGCACGGAGTGCCGCCAGCGGGACGGCAGCATGCCCCTTTCCTTGTAGGGATGGGGGCGGCGAGGGAGGGGGGATGCCGAGGGAAGGAAGAGTTTCTGATGCTGTGGGAATGTGAGCTCTCAAACTCTGTAAACAGCTGGTGACTCACTGCATAACTATGGCACCAACTGCCTGCGCGGCCCGCGGCGCTGTGCGTCTGCAGGGAGGGGGCTGCCGGCCGTTTCCTTTACGCACTGGCAGCGCCTCTGCTCTCCTGAACTTGCCGGGACCGTTTGGCTGAGACGAGGAGCTTTTTCCTTCCTCCTCCGTGCTAGCGCCTACATCTGCACCTCTGGCCTGGAGGTAGGGGTGGGTGGTGAACGCCCGGCGTGGAGGGGAAGCGATGGTCACTGAATGGGCAGTGCTGGGGTCTGAAGAGCCGCTTGTGCTCGCAGGAGATCCTGCCCGCCTGCCTGCAGTCAGCCCTCGTGCAAAACACGCAGTGTGGCAGCAGCCAGAGGTTGGGCGCATCCCCATCCCTCGGAGGCAGCTGCTGGGACTGGGACTTGCTCCCCTGCCCCGTGCCCAGCCCGCTCCAGTGGCCCCGGTGAGGCAGGGGCTGCTGGAGGTGTGCCCAAGGTGGGGTTCGGTGCCGGAGGAGAGGAGAGAAGGACTCGATGATGCTCTAGAAAACGCAGCGCACACCAGTTGCTGTAAGTGGTCCATTCATCACGGAGCATCTTGGCTTGTGCGCTGTGCGGCTGTCCTTGTCCCTCCTCCAGACATGGAGCCTGTGTTCTGTCAGGCTTAAAAATAGAGGAGGTGTCTAAATACACTCCCTAATATCTAGGATAGCATCTCGCAGCTTTGCACTTAGGGGACTATTTCCCCCCCACCCCGCTCTTCATCTCGATTTTTACGTAAGTTGTGTGACGACGAGGTGTCTCGACTGATAAAATTCAAGTGACAGCAGCGCGGGCTGAGCCAGCACCTTCACCCACCCAGCTCCTGCTGGTCCCCACACCCCACCTTTGTGCCCCCCGGATCTCATCACCCCCTGTTTGCAGATATGAATGAGTTTGTTTACTCTCCGACGACCTCGTGATGTCTTTGCACAGACATGACCTGAAGTCATTATTGCTTTTGGGCTTCTCTGTTTCCATGGCGACTGTCTCCGGGTTGGCTACTTTCCCAAGGTCACCATGGCAACTATCAGAAGGGAATCATGCTTGGGATGCTTTGGCTAGATTTTTCATGAATGATTAGGATGTGTGACACGATGCAGACGTGGAAATGGGGAGGGTTCGGGCTGGGCTGGAGAGGGGGGGAAGAGACAGAGAGAGGACTCCCGCCAGACAGGCTGTGCGCTCTGCGGTGCTGCTGGGTGTGCAGCCCTCGAAGCCGCCCGCCGCCGTGCGTCGGGGGGGGCACCGGCACCTCGCACCCTCCCCGCGGGGGGAGCGATAGGCAGAAGCTGTGATGGTGGCACGGCTGCGGTCCCCTCTCTCGCGGTAGGTACCCGACGGACCGCCATGCTGCTGTCACCGTGGGGTGAAGGTTTTGGGTGGAGGTGCGGGCAGGTGGATTTTCTGCAAGGCGCTGATCGAAGGGGTGTAGTCGCCAGCTAAGGTGAGAGTGAAGGGCAGCAGCTCGGCAGGGGATGGTCTCTCTGTTGGTGGACGTGCCTCCACGTCACTAGAAATATCAGGCAGGTCAGCTCTCACAGCCTCAGGCCGAGAGGATTGGGAAGCAACAGTCTTGGTGCATTGGGAGAGGCGAACTCCTGCCTTGCTTTGTTATCGGGGGGCTTTTGTTTCTGTTGTTTGGGTTTTCTGGTAGTGTCTCCTTTGGGTGGGGACGGCGCTGAAAGCAGGTTACAAACCAGGCAGCTTCTTTCTGGGTTGCTGATTCAATTTTGAGCTGGGTTAATAATAACCAAAATAAGAATGAAGGGAGTTGTTGTCTTGTGGCTTTTCAGTGCCTTTTATGAGCGGAGGTAACTCTTAATTCAGTCCCTAATAGGCCATTCTGAGCGTCTGGGATTCCTCCGGAGGGAGGTGAGTGAGTGACTGGGCCTGGGAGGCCACACTCTGCGCTCCCCTTGAGAAGGGGCGCATATTGCAAGGCGGTGTATGGTGGGTAGCGTAACTGTTGTTTTCGGGGGGGAGCTGGTGTCCTTTCCCCCCTCCCTGCCATGTCTTCATTGCTTAATCTGTGCATAGTTAATAGCAAAATACGAAGTCTTTAGTGTTAAAAAGCAATGCACTTACCAACACAAATTTATTTCTTGTATCTGAATGGGGTAAACTGATCTCTGAATCCATCCCAGTGTTTTAAACAACTGTGTGGTTATTTCTTTTAATGGTGGTTGAGCTGGGGGTTTGCACTGTGTGTTGGGTATCTTCTTGCTACCTTCATCTCTGGGATTATTGTAACCTGAAAATCTTGTTTTGTTTTTGCAGTTGCAATTTCTGAGCAGTTTTGTCCGGAAGACTGTGCTCAGGTTATGACGACTAATCCCAAACCGAACAAGGCATTAAAGGTAGGGAAGAAGGCCAAGTGGGTGATGCTGGGACGCAGGGGAGGCTGTTGCAGAACCATGCTCCGTGCAACGTTGGTCATACATGACTGTCCTTTTTCATTCTGAGAGACTCTAACAAATGGGTGCCAATACAGTTCCCCACTATCTACAGGAAAGGTTAGGGTAGAATAATACTGGCGATACCCAGAAAGAAGTCTAAAGCCTCTGGGATGGTGTGGAGGCTAGAATAGCGTAATTACTATCCAAGAGACTTTTGACTACAGCAGGTACTGGCACCATCCTGAAACTGGCGCTCCCAGGCCTGTCAATGAAATACTTTGACTCTCAGGACCGGGACGCACTGGGGAGAGGATGTGTTCAGCTGGTGTCTCTCAGATCTGTGAGACAGTAAATGCTGTGGACATACTGGCTTGGTGGTGGTCTGCGCATGGGTTGTGCATGTGTTGTCGCAGTTTCTTTCCAGTGCCTTAGCTCTTTGTTCCAGATGTCCTGCAGTCTCTGAAGAGACGAAAGGATGATGTCTTAAAGGTTCTGGGCTCGATGATCTTAAAGTTCTTTTTCAACCTAAATGATTCTGTGATTCTGAAAATAATTGTGGCAGCAAACCTGCTCAAGAAAAAGGCACAAGGCGCCTTCCTGTCTTTCTCCTGTAACTTCAGAGTCTGGCCTGTGCACCAGGACAACCAAATCAGGCTGTTGTCCTTGGAACCAAGCAGGGTTTGGTTTTGTTCACTGCTTGGATGAGCAGTCTTCAACAAAAAGCCACAAAATGCTGAATTAAACCCTGCATATAAGTGGCTATTCTGCTTTTGAGATGCTGCACTGGTGTCCCAGCATAATGCTGGGAAAAGGTGTCATCTTTAGCATTCAGTATGAATTCTAGGTCCTGACAAAGGAAAACAAAGGGTTTCAGTCTGCTTTACATTTATCTCCTTAAAAATCTTCCTGTTCAGTTCATACTGGGTGTGTAAGGCTCCGTACTTTCTCTGGCTTAAGAGGTTTACCCAAACCCAGGCAACAGCAGTACGCAGATCTCTGCCATGTTTTATCTAGATGTTTTAGTGGAGCATGTGCTTTCTACAGTGCTTTGGGGATGTTTTCCATGTAGGGGTGTCATGTTGCTGAGGGGTGGCCTGTCTCTTTTCGCTCTTCAGAACAGCCGTTCACGTAAGGGTTGCTGCTACCCCTGTGCTGTTGGTATTTGCAGGTAAAGGAGGAGTCAGGAGAGAATGCCCCCGTGCTGAGTGATGATGAACTCGTGTCAATGTCCGTACGGGAGCTGAATCAGCACCTGAGGGGTCTCACCAAAGAGGAGGTCATCCGTCTGAAGCAGCGGAGGCGCACGCTGAAGAACCGGGGCTACGCTGCCAGCTGCCGCATCAAGCGCGTCACTCAGAAAGAGGAGCTAGAGAGGCAGCGGGTTGAGCTGCAGCAAGAGGTGGAGAAGCTGGCCAGAGAAAACAGCAGCATGAAGCTAGAGCTGGACGCCTTGCGCTCCAAGTACGAAGCACTCCAGACCTTTGCTCGTACTGTGGCGCGAGGGCCTATTACCCCGACCAAAGTTGCCACCACCAGTGTCATCACCATTGTGAAATCAGCCGAAATCTCATCCAGTTCTGTGCCGTTTTCAGCAGCGTCCTAGTGCCCTTGGTGGGGGGAACTAGCAGCCTTTCAGAGGGGAGGGGAAAAGGCTCTTATGCATTGTTCCGGAGTCCTTGGTCACGTCAAGAATTGGCATTTTAACAATTCTCTTCCAAAAGTGCAAAAAATAGAAAAAAAGAAAAAAACCCACCCCAAACCTAGAAAGGGAACTTAACTGGCTGCTTCTGTCTGGACTCAGTGGCTCCACCAACCTCTCGTGTCCAGGATTTGAGCTCTGTATGCAGTACAAATTGCAAGATCTGCTTCCTCCTTCCCCCTGCCTCCCCGAACCCCTCTCAGTTGTGGGCAGCTTTCCAGCTGGGAGAAGATACCTGAGGAGCCTCCGGAGTCTTCGTGAATGATGCTCAAGAGCCAGGAAACAGATGGACCGTAGAAATCATCATGTGAGATGAATGTATGGGAAAAAGAGTTTCCTTTAGTGGCATCCTACTCCCTGTAAGAAGGGTCTCCCCTACCTTCCCCACTTCCATCTGATATTACGAGGGCAGGGATATAGCCTTTTTGGATTAGATTTCATCCTGCTATGAGTGGATGGGAGCGGGAGGACGATGGAGACTAATGCTTGGGTCTGACCACACCCGTTAGGAATAACCTTTTGTTTTCAATCCATGCTGTTAAAATATGGAAAAATATATATTTTACATATTTTAATATGCCCCATTACCTGTGTGGCCTATAAAAACTACATTGCAGCCTTCTGTATTCCAAGCCCAAGTTTCCTGATAGCTCCTTCCCTAAGGTGTGCCTGTGAATTGGGTATATTTATGCAGTTTATTTCTTCCAACTGATCCGCAGTCTTGAAGTAGCGGCCTTTTTTTTTTTTTTTTTTTCTGGATTCCCTGAAGCTGAAGGGAAGGAGGCACAGTAAATGCTGTGAAGAGCTGTGTGATGGGGAGGAGAAGGGGAGATGAGGAGGAAAAATGCTGCAAGTATTACCAGGTGGAGGCAGAACTGGCTGTGAGAAGGTGGGACAGTTCTGCTGGGATCGACACTATGAGAAGGGATTTGTGCAGAATATTTCAGAAAGATGTTTTTAAAGCACTGAAGTGTAATGAGAGGGCAGTAGTGTTCAGACGGGAGGAGAGAAGTTATAGAGCCTCCTCTTTGACAAAAGCATTGGTAGGTTAGCAATGAACATCCCAGCTGGAGAGCTGGGCTCACCAGTCTTTGACAACCAGAGAAGGGCCATGGGGAGGTCGGATGGGAGCTGGAAGAGTCTTTTCCTCTCCGTAGCATGTCAGGCGCTGAAGTTGGGATCCAAAGAGTACGGTGTACAACCCACGGTGTTCAGACAACCTGTGTGAATGTGACCCTGAAACTTGACGCTTTCTCTTGGGAATGGGTGAATTATCCCGAGAGGCGCACGGAGGGCAGGATGGAAAATTGGGGTGGGTGTGTGTGTGTGTGTAGGGGACGGAAGAATTGGGATCGAGAAGTCGTTGGTATGGCTCTGAGCAATGGTTTGGGAGAGGGATTTCTGGCTCAGCAATGGGCAGGAGGTGGGAAGTCAAAAGGAGAGATTCTGCTGTTGCACGGCAGTGCTGAAAAGACGAATGTTTCCAGGTCACTGTAAAAAAAAAAATAGCTATGTTGGTGTTTGTGTGTTTTGTTGTTGTTTTTTTTCTTTTTGAAGTAGGAAAGAAAAGGGACTGTGAGTTTTGCGGGGCAGGTCAGAGACTTGTGGAATGGACGATGCCTGTTGTCACACAGGTGAGAGCAGAATGAGATTGCTGAAGTTTAAAATGAGGAGAAGAGCTTAGAGGATTTGGGCTACAGAACAAAGATCACGGAGAATTCACGAGTGTTTTGGACTGAAAGAGAATAATCAAGTGCCACCGTTGTTGCAAAGGGGACAGTGAACTGGCATCTGACACCCAGTATAATTTGTTGTTTGAGGCTTTGTCTTGCCTTGAATGGCAGTAAGTTTGTAGAAATTTAGTGAAGCCCTACTTGTCTTTGGAAGAAGTTGTTAGCTTGCTTTTTCTTTTTTTTCACCTTGTCATCAGAGTCTCTGGATTTCCCAGGAGGGTCCTTTGTGAAATAGGTTAATGAAGAGAGAAACCTCAGACTTGGTTCTCATTCAGTCCTCAACAACAACATCCGTGACCTTACTGAGCCAGTAAGGGTGTAAGTGAAACGCTTCCTGAAGGCTCGTTACCCCTGCCAGATCCACGTGTTATGGAGGGGAGCAGGGAGTTTCCTTCAAGTGATTTTTCCAACATGTAGAGTTTGGATGACACTTAGCGTTACCTCATTTCTCCTCCACTCCCTCCCTATCTCCGAACAGGCAGATCGATGTCCTGTATATCAGTACCAGTTATTGACTCCCACAGCAGAAGCTGAGGAAGAGAAAGATGTTACTGTCATTTCCTGGTCCTCTCATGTTCTCCAGCTCACAGACATTGGAAACTTTCCCAGACCTTACAGGTGCCTCCAAAAACAGGCAAAATGGAGACTCCTGGCACTGTTGGGGCTTTAAATGAAAACTTTAATGAAAAAGGCCAGTTGACTTGAAAATGCCCAAATGCTTCCAGTCTTTAAAACAGCTCCAGAGCTCCATAACATGCTTGGCTAGATAGGAACACCCTCTGGCTGCCCTTGAACCCCACCGGGGAAATCAGACCGGTCACACCGAGGGGGACGGAGGTCGAACTTTGTTCCGTGGGGTCTTCTTGCCATTGGAATGAGTTGAGAAACATATCTTTATGTGGCACTTCCCTTGTGGCCAAGTATTCCTTTTTTTCCAGTTCTTGGAAGGGTGCCAAAGGCTTGTCCAAGTGATTGCTAGTTTAGTGCTGGTAGGCACTTAAATCTCTGGTCACTCGATAAAGAACAAGAGGCCTGGGTGTTGTTAAAGCTGTTGATACCATAGCCATGGTAGGTAATCCATATTGGATATCCATAAGGACCACGTGGAAATATTTAAAGAGAGAGAAATATATATATAAATATATAATTATATACATTTTATCGTACAGATTTTTCGTAAAAAAAAAAAAAAATTTTTTTTCCAAGTTTGATACTGTAAATCTTTATTAAAAGAAATTGCCAGTCCAGGGCTCCCTGGGTGGTGACCTGGAGGGGAATGAAATGTCCTGGCTAAACTTCCACAGAGGGATCAGAATTGCAAGGTAACGTGGAGGGAGGAATGACCCGAAAGCTGTTGACCGCGTTGGAGACCCAGCTCCTCCACCCTGGAGGGCCCTCCAGCTTGGGGTTGTCGCATTGCATTCCTCTGGGGTTTGGTTTGTTTCTGTTGTTTTATTTTGTTTTGTTTTTCTCTCCGTCCTGCACTTGCAAGCCTGACACCCAGGGCAAGCGCAGCGTGGGGAGCTGGCGGCTGCCTGCAGAGTCGCCCAGGCAGCTCCGGCAGCACTCCCCCACAGCCGTACCTCTCGCTTGTCTCTTTGCTGCAGTAGTTTGGATGCTGGGGCTCCCTTCTCTGCCCCTCTTAATTTGTAACCCCCCCGCCCCACTGAGGAGTGGGGGCTCTGGGTTTGAGTGCTGGGATCCTCTCCCCTGGGCCTGGCCTTTCTTTGATTGCTCCCCATGCGCAGTGTGACGTGGGAACTGTGGGCTGGGTGGGAGGCAGGAGAAGACAGAAGTGTTGGGCAGGGACTGGGAGGGACATCTCAGTTCTAGTAGATGTGTTTGCTGTGCTCTCTGTTGGGAGTGGGGAACCTTTCCCTCCAGGGCAGCTCCAGATCCCTTTGAAGCAACTCAGCGTCTCTGCTCTTGCCCAACTCTACCGTCTGCCGGAGGAGACCGCAAAGTGCAAGCTTAGAGACCTGGGTGACACCGCAGCTCCGGGACGGCCGGGGAGGGGACGAGGTGCTGGCGGGTGAGCCGGTGTGGAGGCGAGCTGTGGCAGGGCCAGGCGCGATGCCAGGGGAGTGCGGAGCGGTCAGGCCACTGGACGGCTCAGACCCGGGGAGGAGGAGGAGGTGGCATTTTTTTCTCTCTCGAATCATTTAAACTTCATTGTCATGATTGTTTTTATTTAAAAAAAAAAAAGAAACAAAACAAAAACGAAGAACTTTTGTAATGTGGATTTGTTTTCCTTCGTCTGTATTTCAGTCTGCTGGGGTGTTTCCGTAGATGGTGGATACTTGCTTTCATTTTTTTAATGATAGAAGTCTTCTGTTTTAAGTTGTTTTTTATCACCAGCTCATTCTATCCTCTGTGGTTACTCAGTAATTTCATTTCAATATTTATTTTTGTGCTGCTTTTTTATTATAAAATAAATTATTGATATACCAAGCAATGTGGATTCCTGTTTGTAAGGCGAATAGCCCTGTGTATGTGTCCATTACTTTCTCTTGACAGCCACAACGTAATTTATTGCTGTAAATTTAGCTGCAGTGACTGGTTTTTTTTGTACCTTTCCAATAAAGCATTTTCTGGTTTCAGACTTGCCCTGGTCTATGGTCAGCGTTTTGGAGCTTGAATTGATCTTCAGTGGAGTGTTTTCCTCGGGTTTTTTTGCCTGCCCATCCTTGGTGCAGCATACAGCTGACTGTCGGCTGCGGCGCTGCTGGTGAGCGATGTGTTTTTAGGAGGCAGGCTGGGCTAAGGCGAGTGTGACGGCTGCTCGGGCTTTTACAAGCGTCTGACCCAGCCTGGCGTAGCCAGCTCGCCCATCTCCCAGCCTTGCTGTGGTGCTTCCTTGGCATATTTGGAACATGCTCAAGGGATAGCTCTTGTCCAAGCTGCTTGTCTGGTAGATCCCATGCTCAGACCAAGTTTATCTCTTCTAACCCAGGCTGTGCCTTTGTGTATAATCAGGGGGTATTTATGGTAGCTCAAGTGGAGACCGATAGCTCAGCAGGCATCTGCCTGCAGTCGTGATGCTGAGAGCTGGCTGCACAAGGCTACTCCTGGCTTGGAGGCCCTGTGCTGCAAGACAGGTCACAGTGCTGGAGAGAGATGCTCCCCTCTCCTCCTTTGGGTTGTGAAATATCCCTTCACCGCTTTCTTGTGCGACTGCTTGTGAACAAACTGCATTAACCCCTTACATTAATACTTCATCTTTCTGCTTTTCTCTGTCTGGGCTTTAAAGAGGTGGTGCCTTGTGCCAGCGAGCTCCTAGGGGCCATGTTAGCTTTAATCCCCTATTCCAAGTGGTTGATTTTCTTTAAGGGACAGCTGAAGGAGGAAAATGCTTGGCCTGTGCTGGGTTGAGGCAATAGGTTGGAGGCAGACAGGTGCATTGGCCAAAGTTGGAATTAGAGGTAGGGCAAAGTGGAGAGAAGCAAGACTGAAAAGGCTTTGTGTGTCAGCAGGTAATGGATGGTCATTAGGTGCCAGAGGTGGAGCCAGGCGGGCTTGGCTGAGTAGGGATGTGGGTGAAGCCTGGGGGGCAATTCCAGTCACCATGCTGGGCAAGAAAGTTGTCATCAGCTGCTTCAGCTCCTGCCTGGAGAGACTGCAGCAAGGAGCTGGTGACGAAGAGGAGAAGAGAGGGAGGGAGGCTAGCTGTGTCTGTTGGAGGGATGGAGGAGCATTAGTTCAGAAGGAAAAGGGCATCAGGAATGGGCCAGGGGAGGTTCAGCAATGAAAGGAAACTCAACCTTCACCATGCTTAGGGGAGGAGGAAGTCCTAGAGCTGGGAGAAGAGTCTGTGTGAACAGGGCTGCAAAAGCATGAATCCTGTTCTCTGATGCATGCCTGGCAGTCTGCTGCCTGTCAGCAGCTGGGCCTAAGGACTTGCTGGCAGGTGCTAGCACCCAAAAAAAGAAGTCCCTCTGCCTCTGACTGGACACTGCGAGGCAAGCAGCTGTGCATGAGAGCACTGGCTCTGCTGTGGCACTCATGGCCACCTTCCTTCCCCCTCCGCTCGTAGGATGCGCGGTCAGCCTCAGCTCTCGCGGGTACGATGGCACGGTGAGTCCTGTGAGGATGCATCCCGACATGAGCAGGTTGTAAACCTGCCTGTCCCAAGGCCAAAAAGCACCAGGAGAACCGATAGCCACAGCCCAGCCTTGTCCTTGGGGAAAGCCCGAGGACAAGTGACAACTGGAAAACAAATCTGCCGACCACTGGAGCCTGCTGCTGGCAGTGAGAAAAGCCTGTTCCTCCCAAGCTGCCTGCTGGCGTGGCTCCAGGCACAGCCGGGCTCCTGTGTAGGTCACCCGTGTGCTCGCCGCCAGCTTTCCCCGTGTCCTTGTTGAAGAGGTGGAGGAGACACATTAGCAGAGGAGCACAGGACCGTGTCTGCTGGGGAACACATTCAGCCTACAACACTGTTGGTATTTCTGTTCCCCCTGGATGCGCTTTGACAGCGTAACGGTTTGAGGGCCGTGACAGTGCCCAGCCTGAGCTGTGAGCTCTTACCTCTCTTCCTTCTTCAAGAAAAAGGATGACCAGGAGGCCAAGCTTGTGCCTGCTGGAGAGGGGAGCGTTGCCTGCTGTTGCACAGCACAGCAGCCAGCTGGTGTCCAGCCCAGCACGGCTCCTTCAGGCTGGTATCACACTGCTGACTTGGATGAGTCACAGCTGATTCCGCCCCCCCCCCCCCCCCCCCCCCACCGCCCCCCGCCTTGTTTTGCTTGCAAGAAAGACCTGTTTTACATATAATACAGTAATCAGGGCTTGACATAAATAGGCAAATGTTATTGTCTGCAGTGGGACTTGCACCTGCTGGCAAGAGCAATGAATGCAGCCCATTATGCACTGGAGTTGATCATTTGTGCAATGAAGTACAACTATGTTTCTTGCTGTGTTCTTGTGCAAGTCTATCTCAGCGGCTGCGAGCGTGCCGACAGATGTGCCATCATCACCTTTGCAGTCTCTCCTCGCCCTGGGAGTCAGAGCAGCCTCTGTTTCTGCAGCTGTGGCCAGCCCTCTCCCAGAGGGGTGGAGGAGACCAAAACGGTCAGCTGAGAGATGCCCCTGCTTCAGTGCTGGCTGTCTTGTAAAGCCAAGCAGCCCCATCCCTGAGCATCAAGGCTGCACTTTGTGGGCAGGAGGGTCCTGCTCCCCGAATGCGCAGGACCCTGGGTGGATGCCTGGATGCACAGAGCGTATGGCTGTTGTTTATGGATATCGTTGCAGGAAAAGTGGCAGCGGTGTCACTGGCTGAGCAGGTATGTGCTTCAGAGCAGAGGGACTTGCAAGACTGGCTTAGCTATAGGCTGCTCATGTGAAATCCAGGCTTCCAGCAGGACAAGATTTCTCCAATAATAACAGAGGTTGTCTTGTTGCTACTGGAGTCTGGGCTTAGCTTGGCTAAAGCGGATCCAGCAGCTCTGAACTGCTGCATCCGTAGCTTAGGTGAGGGTTGGAAGAGGTGCAGTGCAAGGAGAGGAAGCGGGAGACAAACACGCTCTTTGTGGAGTGAAAAAGATGAGCACAAATCCTCTGGGAATGCCAAAATGTGCAGGATGCTGTGTGTGCAGGTATTTCTGCTGGGCCAGCATTGAGGGGCAGGGAGGACGTTGAGCTTAAGAGCATCAGCATTAGAGCAGGAACAGGCAGATCGTGGGCTTTGCTTGCTGAGCTAAGTGAAAATGCTTGTTCACTCCATGGTTGAAATTGCTGTTTATTAGAAAAAAATTCATAAATAATTTCATGTTGTGATTTACATTTACATTTACAGCTTAAGAGCGGGGTTGGGGGGAAACCTGCTAGGAGTTGTGTGTAAAATGGCTCTAAGCCCTACCCATTTTGGGGTTTGTTTGCCACGTGACTGCAAATCTGAGGCTGTAGGCTTGCCCTTGTCTTTTCACTACCCAGCTCCCACCCCCAAACAACAGCCCAGACAGCGTTGAATTAAGTTCCCCAGGATCATCTGATTAACAGGGGAGTAGAAATTGAACTAAAAATTGGGGAAAAAAGAACCAAACCGGAGGAAGTTTAACAGAAGGATGCGCACTCTCCATCACTGATATGGGGAAAATCCCTCCGTGCGGTATCTTGCCCCGCCACCCGCCCTGAGTGGTGGCAGCCCCCTGCGCCTCTCCATCCCCACCCCTGTCACCCGGCCAGGCTCAGCTCCCGCCTGCCTTCCCACAGGTCGGGTAAAGCCTAGGGATGGTAAATAGCGAGGGGTTAGGAGGAACAGACAGTTCCCAATAAGTGCATTCCTACCACCACCAGTCACAGTCTGGTTCCCTATTAAAGGCTCTGATAAGGAAGCTGGAATCCCTTTTAACTTATGATCTGTTCAGAGATAAGTGGGTTTAGACATAAACAAGTGCTTCTGTCACCAGCAGCTCTCAGAAATGCAGCTGCAAGACCCGCGTGTTAGCCCCGAGTGGGACCTCACTGCCGCTCCCAGGGGAGTTACTCAGACAGCTGCGTCCCCATCTGGAGGGAGAAGAGGATGACTTACTCTTCCTCCCTAGTAAAGGTCTTCTGCACAACTCCATAGGCTTTTCTGGGAGGAGAGGGGAGAAGATTTAAAAATAAGGAATGACGTCTTTTCAACCGTTACCGGGTTTTGAGGTGAAGTGAAGTCACCTTCCTGGGCTGGTTTTCTCCACGGGGCCCTTTGAGATCATTTTTTTGCTCAAACTGGGAGAAACTAGAGCAGAACTGTGCTGAGAAAAGCATTTCTCTCAGGCCTCAGCGCTACTTGGAGGTAAGAGGAGGGCGAGGGCAGCTGGTCTGTCCTGCTGCCTGGCTCCCCTCCCTTCCTGGCATCTCCCAGCACGGGCACAGGCGCAGGGCTGGCATCGAGACACTGGCAGTGGGGCAGCAAAGCCCAGACAGCAACACAGGGCTGCTTAGTCGCAGGAGCAAAGTCAGCCCAGTCCCTGACACCAGCGGAGATGGGACAGCAGAAGCTGGCACTATTTGATTTAACCTCTCTCTGGGTTATTGCATCTTCCCTTTGAGAGACTGGCTGGGTAGAGTTCCTGGCTTCTCAGTACTCCGATTAGACCAGGTTGTCACAGCCTCAAGACAGCTCCGTTTGCATGGGTTTAAACCTCTCCAGTGTCACTGTCCCCTCTGACGTCTCCTAAAGCTCCTCATCTGACAGGATCAGCACTCTCTTCTCAATGTTTTTGCTCTTTCTGCCGCTCAGTCCCTCCACCTTGGAGGCCATGTGCCCATTCTCCCCCGGCGCTTTGCACTCTGCCTCCTGCATCGACTGCTGGGTGTACTGCTGATATGCAGGCGAGAAGTTGTGGATCGCATCCTGCACAATGTCCTGGGGGCTTATGGTCTCCTTCAGCCCACTCGAAATGCTCTGCATTGGGGCAAGGTTTGCTGAAAAACAGGGAGAGTGGAAGGGTGATGGGATATCAGACAGTCAACATGCCCAAGTGCTCCAAGACTGGAGTGACACTTTTCCTTAGAAGTTAAAAATCAGGGCCTCATTGGGGGCCCCATCAGCTTGTGGTGGCGAGCACCAAGGAGAAGAAAGGCAACCCCAGCTCCATGTTTCAAAGAGGATGGAACTTTTCCAACAGCATGCACCGTAATACCATAATCCCCCAGTTCTGCCCATCCACACCAAGGTCTCTTTTCCTATCCACTCACTGTGGCTTGTGGGTATCACGAGGGAAGAGGGAGAAGGAACTCATGGAGCACAGGAGGAAACTCCTCTGGTGGCTTATTAGCATCCTATTGGTAATGCTATAACGGGGAGTCTCCTCTTTCCTTATTCACCAGCGAAAGAAGGAAGAAGAGAGGAAGAGTTACCTGTTGAGTTTTCTTTCTTTTCTCTGTACACCTGGCAGGTGAATGCATAGCGCAGGGCAATGGAAGCAAAGAGCATCTCAATGCAGATGATGAAGTTCTGGTAGCCAGCAGCCACTGTCCCAGCTCCCACCTCCTTCCCATCAATGATCTGAACTTCAGGGATCACCCCACATTTCTCCAGGATTGCAAGCAGTGTCCCTGTGCAGGGGAAGGGAGAGGGATCAGCTCTGTTCCTGCGTCCCTGGTTCAAGTAGGGCTATGGGAGGAGAAGCACTGGGCATCCGTGGTGGGACCCACCTTGCCAGAAGGAGAGGAAGATGACTGCCTTGATGGTAATGAACTTGAGGACTGGCTCAAAGGGGCGCAGCAGGTCCATGGTGGCGAAGTAGAAGAGGAAGAGGGCGTAAAGTGCCAGGCTGACGGAGAAGTTGTAGATGATGGTAATGTAGAGGTAGCCGCTTTGGACGCTGCAGGGGGAGAGAGAGATATGCTGCCCTGGGCTGCAGGAAGTGAAGCGAGGCAAGGAAGGAAGAAATGAAGGGGGAGAAGTGCGTGGCTTTGCCATGGGGGATAGCACAGCCCAGGAGGGGAAGGAGAGGCAGGGAGAAAGGGGGGAGCAGGGGACCACTCTCAGCTTTTCCTCTGTTGGTGAGACCTCTTTTCTTATGGCTCACAGGAGTTTCATCCCTTTCTTATTTGGGGGCAGTGAGTCTCTGTTCCCCGGTGCTTTGGGCTCCCTGTGCTCTCACCACCACCTGTGCAGCAGCTCCCTGGGGGGGCTGGCAGGACACCCTGTCCTTTGTGATGCAGCAGAGACCTGCCCTTCACCCTCCCCAGCCCGACCCAGCATCCTCACTTGAAGTCCCCGTCGTGGTACTTCCCGAAAGCCTGCAGGATGATGGTGACGGTCGCCATGAGGGGTTTCACGATGCAGAACTGCAGTGTGGCCTGCACAAGGGAGAGACATGGTGCACCCTGGGCAGCAGGGACGTCCATCCCACAGCCCTCCCTGCAGCTCCTGCCACCCCTGGCCCCTCCACGTGAGCCAACACCTCTGCTCCCGGGACAGAGACACAGAGGAGAGAGCAGTCCTCCATCACAGGAGTGGCCAATGCTGTGGGGTGAAGTATGGACCAGCTCAAGGTCTGCAGACAGGAGGGAGCAGAGCTCCCAAAAGGCAGCTCCTGAAAGGCTGTATAGCCAGTCCAAGGTGGGGGCACCAGGTGGCTTGGGGACAGACGGGTGCCAGGATTCAGCCTGCAGCTCAGCCCTGGAGAGTTAGACAGCCGTCCAGGCTAACCGGGGACTGGACAGAGATGGCAATTTCAGCTCTGCAGTGGGAGGAGACCCTGACTCAGCAGTGAGTCAGAGGCAAGGACAGCGAGCGCAGCACCCTGCTGCTGGCCAGGTACTGGTGAGCTGGGTAAGCTGCCTTCCTCAGAGGGGAAAAAAAAAATCACAAAGGGCATCTCGGGAGAGCAGCAAAGCAGAGCCCTCTCAGCAGGGCAGTGGGGAAGGGACCTGCCACTCAGAGAGCCCTTGTCAGAAGGGAGCAGAGCCAATGCATCCTGTTGGGTACCCACCTGCTTGCAGAAGCGCAGGAACCCGATGGAGTAGGACATACCCTGAAGGCAGCAGGTCCCATAAAAGCAGCTGGACCTGGAAGCAGAAGCCAAGGAGATGCTGTTGAGGCTGCTGGATGGGGAAAGCAGGTGGAGGGCCAAGGAACTCGTGGGACACTGGGACTTACGCAATGGGCTTCCCTCGGATCTCTGTCATGATGGTGCTCTCCCCTCCGAGGTACTCGAAGCACAGGCTTAGGAAGCTGTAAATCACAAAAGCTGGCAAGGCAAGGGCAGACACGATCAGCAGGGCTGATGGAGATCCAGGAGAGGGGTATTATTACATTTCGCATCCCTTTCTGCTCAGGTGTCTTCTCATGCACCCCAGCACCAGCATCAGAATTTGGGACACTGGTAGGTGGGAGCCCAGTAAGAGGAGGAGCAGGTCAAATCCATCTGACTTCCAAGTGGAGTCAGATGCACTGCACCGTGTGCACAGGATTCACTGCAGATGCAGCAGCTCCTCCGTGCACACACAGACCCTGCATGCACGTGGCAGCAGTCGGACGTCCCAGCAGTGCTCGTGGAGCTGGCCTTCGTGCACACCCAGACAAGGCCAGGCAGGAGTGCAATGGCCAGAGGCCATCTGCATGGAAGGATCTCAAAATTGCTAAGGGGCAGCACAGGTGGCTGGTGGCCAGCAGGGAGTAGGTCCTCAACAGTTTTCTTGAACATACCCATCACTTATTTTTCATATACTCCAAACCTGAAGTAATGCACATACCCACACCCCTCTGTTCCCCAGGGGGAGAGCAACAAGGTGGAAGAGCAACCTCAACCCTGACGAGCTTCCCCTATACCTCAAAACATCCCAACTCCCCAATTTCTTGGTTACATCTACCTTCTGCTTTAGAGAAGCTGCATTTCTACCCAAAGGCAACTAGAAAACCTCCTGCCCCAGGAGCATGACGCTGGGGTCCCTCTGAGCCTGCAGGCAGGCAGCAGAAAGGCACCAGCTTCTGTCTACCCATGGGGCATCCCCTCCCTGCTGCCAATGGAGAAGGATGGGGAAAACCTCTGCACAGAGGAAGGGAGAGTGGGAAGTGAAAGAGATGGAGATTTGCTGCTTTGTGCAATCTAGGACACTCCAGAGGCACAGCTCAGCAAGATGAGAGCCCTGCTTTGCCATCAGCCTCCCTGCAAAGGAGAGGCTGCGCTGACCTTCATAGCAGTCGCGCACCGAGTCGAAGTAGACGTAGTACTGGTGGCTGCCGAGGAGGAGGAGGCTGAGCCAGGAGTCGAAGGCATAGATGGGCACAATGAAGAGGATGCGGATGATGTAGCGCTGCTCCTTGGGGATGGTGTAATTCCGCAGGTGCATGTAGATCTGCAAAGTGCCCAGCATGCAGAGCTGTGGCTACCACTGCTCAGGAGGGGAACCAGAGGTGCTCCCAGCCCGGGGGGCTGCAGGAGGCTCACGCCATGTTGACCTCCTCCTGGGGAGGAGAGCACCACCAGCTTTCTACCACAGACCCACCACAGTGAACAGACACAAGAGACAGGCTCCATCCCGGTCCCCAGGGCAATCCCTTCCACAAAAACACATGGAAATCAGGTCCCTTCCCTGGCACTGTGTGAGGAGCATGCTCTCCTCCATGCCAGCCCACATGCAGCCCCATCCCAGCGCTCAGAGGCACCAGCTTGCCCCAGGACTGCCTTCAGCAGCATGAATCCATGCAGCACCCAAAAACATGCCCACTGGCAGTACATTTCAAGGCAGCCAACGGTGCACACTCCAAAGGCAGAGACCCTGGGGTGCCAGATGACAAACCCTGCCGGATGTTGCCTCCAGGCAGAGCTGATGCCCTGCAGCCTCTCCTGGCTCTGGCAGCCACCTGGTGAGCACATGGGCAAAGTCCACCCTCCCAAG
This sequence comes from Morus bassanus, assembly GCA_031468815.1. NCBI lineage: Eukaryota > Metazoa > Chordata > Aves > Suliformes > Sulidae > Morus > Morus bassanus. Next base: position 60,658,016 of record CM062572.1, read on the forward strand.
CTGCCAGCACCAGGCTCCCGACAGCGGAGATATCCCCTCCAGGCAGCAAAAGGAGGAAATATTTATCCGGAGCTGAGTGATTTGCAGTGAACTTGGGGGCAATCAATAGTTTTGCCCTTGCATCAATCCCAGTGCTGAGTCCCATCTCCGCTGCAGCCCATACCTGGTGGAAGGTGATGATGAGTGCCAACCACACGAAGATGCCAGAGATGACCTGTGCCGCTGTTGTGGTCAGGAAAAGCTGCTGGCCATCCTCAGAGTCATTGTGGGCAGCTGTGAGCGGGACGAGGGCTGAGGACGGGGGAGCCGAGGCCAGCCTGGCCGCCATGCTGGGCCCCGGGGCGCTGGGCGCCACAGGAGAAGGCAAGGCACGTGTGGCATTACTCATCTGCAGGGAGGGAAAGGCAAGGGGAGCAGTGCAGGGAGGCAGGGCTGAGGTAAGCTGGTGAAGAGGAAGGTCCCAGCAGATTTCCCAGCCCACAAAATGGGGACAAACCTCCTGTGAGGTTTATCTCCTCCCCAGGCTTTTTCTAGGGTCTCCCTCACCCAAACCAGTCTATTCACCATGGTTAGGCCTGCTTCTCCGAGCAGGAAAATGCAAGCATCCTTCAGGAGCGGACCCTCTTTTCTCCGAGGAGGTGTATGCAGTCCCTGTGTCCTCCAAAACACGTGCTTCTCCTTCCCAACCTTGCTACTTCTGGTTTTCTTGGGGATCACTATCCCACTTGAAAGGGAAAGGCCTGCCTGCATTTGTGCCCCTGTGAGTTCACACTTGTAGCTCAGGACCCTTCTTCATCAGGAACCAGAGACTTAAGGGTTAAACTCATCCCTCACCCATGGCAATAGTGAGCCTCTTACCAATGAGCCATCAGGACACTGATGTCCCCCTTGGGAGCTCAGAAAACACTGGGATCCCTGTGGTCTCCCCCCAGAATTTGGTTCCTTTCCTTGTGCATGGCCTGCTGGGGGCAAGCCACAGGGCTGCCCAAGAAGCCAGAGGTTTGGCATCACCCAGGGCGTTTGGCCAGCCTCGGCCATTTTGGGATCATGGGCATCTCAGTGTGCCAGCAACGCCAATCCTGAGAACTGAAGGGCACCCAGCGGTCCCTCCCGCACCCCAATTAAGCACAAGGGAGCAAGCCTGCCATGCTGCAGGCAGAGCAGGGAGAGCGGCTGCCCTTTGGGGATGCTGAAGCACTCCGGCATCTCCCCGACAGGTCTGTCCTCCTCAGAGCCGGTCACCCCAAGGCACCGAGCATTCCCAGCACAGAGGGCGGCCGGGGCGTACAGGCACTGTGTACCCTGTGGCTTCAGACAGCAAGGACCAACCTAATAATACGCTCTTATTTATAGGGCAGCTTCATATCTCAAGGCCAACAGATGCATAAACTGCCATGTTTGGCCTCTCTTTCTGCTAATCTATGGAAAGCTGCTTTTTCCCAAGTATAACAATAGCAGTTTAAAAAAAAAAAAAACCCAACAACCTGTGAGCAGAGCTCTAACAATATAGATGCTTCTCAGTACATTGTTAATAAACAAAGATTTCAGCTGCTGGGTAACTATCGCCTAGGGGTAAAACTGTAAGCATGAACTGGTGAGAGGCAAGAAAATATCTGCCACAGAAAAGCGTGGTAGGGAATGACCTCAGTCCAATTAAACATAGAACCCGAAGCAGGAGCTCACCCAGCGGCTTCCTCTCCTGCCCTCTCCCCGAACCCCAACCTCACAGGAGAGGAAACTCAGCTGGTGTCAGATCAACAGACCTAAAAATACCTCCCCCCCTCCGCCTGGCAGGAGCCGCCTGTAAGTGGAGATGCCTGGGGCGGTGGCACGCTGGCGAGGTCCCAGGAGCTCACCCCGGCGTACCTGCACCCGCGAGCGGGGAAGCGGAGCTGGAGATGGCTGGAGGGAGCACGGGGCTGATAGTGTTACGGAGGCAGCAGGGAGCCAGGTTTTTCCTCCCTGTGACTGTCCCGTGGCCCTGCCCCGGCCAGCAGGAAGCACGATCCCGGGGAGAGATCTAGTCTTTGGACAGACGACTCCGGACCTGCCTTGTAAACATTAACAGGAGGCCAGAGATAGCTTGTGGCACGGGGAGGAAGGCGAGAGTCCAGCTGTGCCCCATTCCCTGCAGCTCCTCGCTTTTTCTGGGGGCTGCCCTGCCACAGTTTGGGGCTGTACAGCTGGATTTGGCCACGCTTTCCCTCTGACAAAGCATCACGATAGGGAAGGACATGATCCAGCTCGCTTCCCAGGACACAGCAGAGAGCTGTGCTCATCGCTAGACCCATTTATTCTGTTTTCGACCCAGTGCTGTGCCACAGATGCTTTGCCCAAGACATCCCAACTCCTATTAGCTTTCCCAGCCATTGTGGTACGAGCATAGCAGCACCAGCAGCTGGTCCTGGCAGGCTCCCTTACATTGTCACACTCTGAACATGGTGGAGCAAGTCATTAAAAACAAAAGCCTTGGTGCCACTTGGAGACAGGGCTCCCAGCTGCACAGGTAATTAGATCCTGGTTGTGCAAGGTAGCCGGGCAATTCAATGCAGTTAGAGGTCCATTTGCTTCCAAAACAAAGGCGATGAGGAGACACAGAGAATAATACTAGCTACAAAACTCAGCTCCCTGATGGGACCGTGCCAGTGCTGCATCCAGCCTGGCTGTTTTCAGACACCTTGCAGGTACCTGCCATGCAGTGTCTACCTGTTACACTCACTCCCTGGGATATTAGAGATGCTAAGTGAGAACTAAGCAGAAGGCAAACTAAGCAGTGAAACCTATGTTCAGGCAGGCCACCTGCAAACAGGGCTTTTCACTTTGCCAGGGATTCCCCTCCATCTGCAGGCTGCCAGAGCCTAGACTCCCAGCTCACATCCCTCCCAGCATCCCAAAGCACCCAGGACAAAGCCCCACCTCAGCAGCAGGCCCCATGGGGCTGGGGCAGTCAGAAAGGTAAGGCAAGCCCCTGCAGCCACCCACCACTGCCTCTGCCCCCTCAGCACCAGTACAGTGCTGGCTGTGCGCCCCGCTAATGGGGGAGAGATCCCTGACCCCCGTCCCAGGGACGTCAGCATCTAGGCTCAGCCCCACCAGTGCAGGGGACATGCCTTTCATCCTGATTGCTTTCATATAAAGCGAGGACATGGGGGTTATTTACCTGACCAGCCTCTCCATACCACCCCAGGCCACCCAGGAGGAAGGACCTATAGCACGCAGCTATAAATTAAGGCAGGGCAGCATCGAACCCTCCTTAAAGCCCGTCCAGAGGAGCAGGTGACGCACGCACAGGGCTTTTGCAGCAGGCTCTGCCCTCCCACGGGTGCTCAGGACTGATGGCTGGGGCAACCCCTGCTCTGTGGGGGGGTGTCCCCAGTTGCTGCGCACCCCCCAGGGCCCCACTCACCCTGCGGGGCTCCTCCGGGAGCAGGTCTGGCTGCCGTGCACCTGCCTCCTCATCCCCTGCACCCTCCTCCACCTGCACCCGCGGGAGACTCCTCCTCCAGGCACCCTCCCAGCCCTGCCCGCCCACTGGCAGCGGGCCCTGCCAGCACCCTGCTCACCCTTCCTGCACCCTGGGCCCTGCAGGAGCTGGAGCAGTAGGTCCGGCTTTGCCTCCTGCAGAAAAGCTACCAAACTTACCCTTCCAGTCCACTGTGCTCAGCACCCACACCCAGAAAGCAAACACGGATGGAGAGCCACAATGCAGCCCGACACCACTGCCCCCAGCCTGGCACACATCCTGTGACCGTGGGGGAGAGCCCTGCCTGGGCAGCAAAGGCAGGTTTTCTTGCAATTGGGAATTAATCCTTACCTGGAGGATAGTGATGACTAAAAGGCAGGCAGCTGGTGGTACCGGCAGACCTGTGAATGTTTTTTTGGGGCAGGCCTTCCCCCTGGTTTACTGCTGAGCAAAGTCGAAGGACCAGTTGCTCATGGTCTAATTTATTGCCTTGTGGAAAGGCAGCAAGATAAGTGTCTCCTGGCTCCGAGCATCAAATGGGTGAGATCTCCACGTCGTTTCTTTACCTGCCGCCCTGTGCAGACCTGGTGGCACACAGAGCCAGGAAATTAAGGTGGTTAACTCGTGGTTGGCTTTTAGGTAGCAACACTCATGTCTTCAGGGCATAGCAGTGGTATGCCACCTTATCACCACAGTGGAAGACGTGATTTACATTCAATTTGCTAATTAATGTATGGTTTCCACAAGTTGCTAGAGCTACGGACACCATAAGAGCACCAAGATTTGGGAAATACATTGAATTTTGTCTTGGGAAAGAATCCCTACTAGCAAACCAGGACTGATAACAAATTCCACATGCCTCTCAGCCCTCCTAGACAAAAAAAAAAAAAAGTGTAAAAGAGGGAAAATTTGGAGTTCTGACAGATGCAAATTTTTGATTCTTGGAAGCACAGTTCGGAAAATTATTTTTAGATGAAATTTCTTGTCAAGGGCAGCTGCAAGCCTGCAGTGTTTGGATGTACTTTTGAAAAAAAAAGTTTCATTTCTCATAATCCTTTAAATACTGTAAATAACCCTTACTTCAGAGAAAAGAGTCCTTTCGAAATGTATTTTCTGCTTTTCTACTTTGAGGGGATTTTTTTTAGCAACAGAAATGACCCAGCAACTGGATCGACACGGGGCAGGCGCAGGCTCTGTGCTGATACCAGCAGGTCTTAACACAGCAGAAGTCTCCCCTGCCCAGAATCCAGGACCTGGCCTCTGTCTGCTCAGCCAAGATCATAAGTGACAAAAGTGTGTAAACAGTTCACTTAAAAATTTACTACTTGGTGTTATTTGTTACAAGAAGATGTTAAAACAACTGTGCTTTCCAAGCAAATGGTGAAAGTTTGGCCATTGAGCATTGAATCAGCTCAGATAACTTCACCCAACACTTTTTCTTCAACACTCAGAAGAAACACCCCTGCGTAACCCCCCCAAACCCTTCTATCCCCATGGCTCCTACGACAGGTGCTTTAGGAGAGGGACAGCTCATTGCAGGTGGTCTAAGCTATGTACGTGCTGCCTCTCCGATGTGCTGGTACCACATAAACCATAAGCAGCTGTTATTTTGTCTTTTTCTCACCACTAATTTGGGTTCCTGTCTTCCACTCTGACGTCAGCTTTCATGAAACTTGCAGAGCATAATTATCTGCCTCTGTTTAAAATCGGAGTGAAAGTGGAAAATGGATTCAGACTACATCAGGAAAGGGACTGACATAAGGACAAAAGCAGTCATATAGGACTCATTTCCTTAAAAGCAGGCAAGAAGTCTTTCCTATTATGCAACTGCTGTTGATTTGTTACTGAGGCTTGTATTTCAATTGAAGTGATTTTCACAGAGCAAAAAAGAAAACAGGTAAAATTAGATTCGTCAATGTTTCTTTTATTCACTCCGCACTGGGTGTTCCCCCTTTGCGGTACAGCGTAGCTCCAGAGCTTGGCATCTGTCACTCCTCAGGACACAAATGCAGAGCTGTGCCATTTCCCAAATATACATCCTACCCAACGTGATAAAAATACTACTTCTCTTGTACATTGAGACAATTGTTCTTGTCTCATCACTGACTATACAGACTGCAAACCTGTCACAGTAACAAAATCCACAAGTGTTCTACACAGTAGAGAAAAATTCATGAAATTCCTCAGTACGTCCAAAACCAGCACAAAGACATTCCATCATTTTCATTTCTTGTCCTTTTAAATAAGTGGTGATGAGTCATGGACTCAAGATCATTTCCTTGAATCCAGATGGCACAACTTCACCACACTTGGCAACTTCGGATCACTTCCCGTAGAGCTTGTATTCCTTCCATGGTCTTGTCCTTTAAAGCCATGGCGAGAACAACAGGTTTGTTCCCAGCTTCCTGAGACACGAATGCCACCAGGTTTTTGGCACAAACATGGATGAGGGGCTGAAAAGCAAAGGTATACAGATGTACGCTCTTACAGCTGGGAGAGTGCTCCCACACAAGTTAGGAGAGGAAGAGTCCCGCAATGACATGGAGCATGTCGAGAACCTGTCAATACCGGACTCGGACTGAGTGTGCAGTTTACTGAGCGGTTCCAATACGACTGGGAACAGACAGGCCGTCTAGCTGGTCAGCAAAGCCAAGCCACGGTATGGGGAACTTGAGAAAGCACTTTCTCAACCAGCTTAAAAGGGAAGAGTTTGGACCCGTGCGTGACAGCCACCCAAACCACCCTGAAACAACTGAACTGGAGCTGCACTTGAATCGAGTTCTGCACTGGTCTGGAAAACTTGGAAAGTCAGTACGGAGAATCTTTCCTTCCGCTAATCCTCCCACCCCAAACTACGTCACCAAATATCAAATTATATGAAATGCCATGGATCAAAATGCCTCTATTTCCATCATAACCAGATTTCTGAAGAAGTCTCCGAGTACAATTTTCTTTTAAAAACTTGTTGCTGAAGAGGGTATGTTCCGCTGCCAAGCTCTGGAAAAAAACTGTTATTTTTGCAATTCCTAGAGACCCCAAAATGGTGTTATATACACAGTTTTTGCACACCATGTGTAAAAGATGTTGTTTTTAATAGAATAATGAAAAACAGAAATAAGTAGCGAGACTGAAGGATGGAAGAAAAGGGATATAATCTTCTTAATGAGGTTTCTTTAACAAGAATAGAATAGCATAGACTACTTCAGTTGGAAGGGACCTGCAACGACCATCTAGTCCAACTACCTGACCAATTTGGGGCTGACCAAGTTAAAGCATGTTATTAAGGGCATTGTCCAAATGCCTCAAACACAGACAGGCTTGGGGCATCGACTACCTCTCTAGGAAGCCTGTTCCAGTGTTTGACCACCCTCTCGGTAAAGAAGTGCTTCCTAATGTCCAGTGTAAACCTCCCCTGGTGCAGCTTTGAACCATTCAGGTTGTCTAGGTTTTATTTATACCCTCAGTTATGTATCTATCAGAAGGATGAGTTTGCTCGATTTTAGCGACCAGTGTGGTTTGGAAGTGTGCACCATCCCAAACGGGGACGTTAACGGTGACAAGCAGGAAGGCAGCAAACTAGTGAAAGCCTTTTAAGTTTCGATTGATTAAGTTGGTAAAACAATTTAAAAATACTATGTAACAAAGTAAAGAAAGGCACTTCCCATTTCCAAATAAAACACAAAATGAGCATGGGGGTGGAGGTGCTCAGAATTAGCAGACATCACACCAGGGAAAGCAAAGCATCTCCCATCCAGAGAAGGAAGGCTATTGCTGTAGAATGAGAACTCCGTAAGGGGAAGCCATGGACAGAATCAGGAACTTGTGCTGCTAGTTTTTCTAGTTAAGGTTAGCAAGTAATATTTGATAGCTCCAGCCCTGATGGAAAGCCTCATAATCTTGTAGCTCTGTGACTTTGTTTTAATGTTTGACTAGTTGATGCTTTGCGAAATACATTTTCTTTTGCTTTCTCTCCAGCTTTGTGAAATGGTAGATAAAAACTCATTTTGTTGAAGCAAAACAAATTAAACTTTATCAAGGGTAGGTGCTGGCAGGCACGCTTGGGAAAGGGCAACTAAAGTCCATTATGGGGCTGGCATAGACTGGGGGGGGAAGGCGAGAAAAGAGACTTGAAAAGGAAAACAAACTCACTGAACAGAAACCCAAAAAAAGTTATCAAAGGCTGTACGTTTGATCGCGCAACCCTTAAATCAACAGGAGCTTTATCAAACCTTCCATAAACATGGCAAAGTAATCTGTATCCTGTAGGACACAAAATAACATATCCCCAAACCACTCACAGTTAGTTAAACTTTTGTTATGTCACAGAGCAGAAGAGTGCACATACTTTTCTGATGAACCTCTCTTCCCTCAGAAGAGATTTTAAAATCAATCTTACCGCTGTGTAAACACCACTTAACTGCTGTGATTCATCAACTCCCTGGCAACGTGCACAGCCCCACCTACTACGTTACCCCCTTATCCTTGCTGCCTGTGCACTGTGTATCTGCTCTCACCTCGTCCTTGCCCAGTAGCACTTTTGTGGTGAGTGAGGGCCTGCCCACGTTGTCACCGATTGTGTTGGGGTCCACGTAGACAATTGTCCCCATCTTTCCGTACTGCGTGACCACCACGAGGATGGAGTTGGAGAACGCCGTGCACACCACCTCCGTCGGAACCCCGTGTACCACCTCCTCTCGCTGCTTGGACGTCACGATGGGACTCGCTTCCATCGCTGCGGAAAAAGAACAATAAAACAACAATAACAATAAAAGAACATTAGATTAAAAACAGGGACCGTGGGATACAAAAAGCCCGAATCCTTCCCTTCATTTAAAATACCCACGTTAAGTTGATTTCAGAGCACTAAAGCATCCGGAGGTGTGTGTCTGTGCAGGAATAACGGTCAAACATCCCTGACTGGGAGGGGGAATTTAACAGCCCTGCAGCAACAGCCTGCACTCCTCCCGCACAAACGAGCGGGCCAGTATGGCCCGAATTTTGACTAGAAAATGGCCAGAACGAGCCATTTATAGGATTTTGGGCTAATCACTGTTTAACAGCGATCGCGCCCGTGGAGCCGGCCGCTCCCGAGCCCGAGCCGCCGTGCCGTGCCCTCCCTCGCAGCCTCCCCGCCGCTGGCACCGAGGGGGCAACCCCCGAACCCCGCTTTCCACCCCGGGCTCCACAGGCCTCGGCGCCTCCTGAGGGAGGCGGCCCCCGCCGCCCCTCTCCCGCCGGGCCGGGTCCGGGGCCGAGGAGAGGGCCCCGCTCTCCGCCCCTACCCACGCCGGGCGCCGCCGCGCCGCCGCTCTCCGCCCACGCCCGCCCCGCCGCGGCGGAAGCGGCGCCTTTCCCTTCCCTCCGCCGGGCGGCGGCGCGGGCAGATGGCGCAGGGCGGCCGCGGCCCGCCCCGCCCCGCCCCGCCCCGCCGCGCCGCCATTACCCGCGGCCGGGGAGGCGCCATCTCAGCCCCCCCGCGCTCTGCTCGGGGATGTCGTCCCTCGCCGGGCCCGGGAATGCGCCCCTTCCCCCGGCCCGGCTGCCTCGGCCGGTTTCTGCCCGTTTTACACTGGGTCTCATAGAATCACAGAATCATTAAAGTTGGAAAAGACCTCTAGGATCATCAAGTCCAGCCGTCTACCCAGCACCCCCAGGCCTCCTCAGCCATGTCCCCAAGTGCCACGTGTACACGTTTTTTGAACATCCAGGGATGGTGACTCCATCACCTCTCTGGGCAGCCTGTTCCAATGCTTGAACACTCTTCAGTAAAGAAATTTTTCCTAATATCCAATCTAAACCTCCCCTGACACAACCTGAGGCCATTTCCTCTCATCCTATCACTCGTTACTTGGGAGAAGAGACCAACCCCCACCTCACTACAACCTCCTTTCAGGTAGCTGTGGAGAGCGATAAGGTCTCCCCTCAGCCTCCTCTTCTCCAGACTAAACCCCCCCAGCTCCCTCAGCCGCTCCTCATCACACTTGTTCTCCAGACCCTTCCCCAGCTCCGTTGCCCTTCTCTGGACACGCTCCAGCACCTCCATGTCCTTCTTGTAGTGAGGGGCCCAAAACTGAACACAGCATTTGAGGTGCGGCCTCACCAGTGCCGAGCACAGGGGCACCATCCCTGCCCTGCTCCTGCTGGCCACATGATTGCTGATACAAGCCAGGATGCTGTTGGCCGCCTTGGCCACCTGAGCACACTGCTGGCTCATGTTCAGCCGGCTGTCAGCCAGCACCCCCAGGTCCTTCTCCGCCGGGCAGCTTTCCAGCCACTCTTCCCCAGGCCCGGAGCGTTGCATGGGGTTGTTGTGACCCAAGTGCAGGACCCGGCACTTGGCCTTGTTAAACCTCATACAATTGGCCTCGGCCCATCGATCCAGCCTGCCCAGATGCCTCTGTAGAGCCTTCCTACCCTCGGGCAGATCGACACACCCACCCAATTTGGTGTTGTCTACAAGTTTACTGAAGGTGCACTTGATACCCTCATCCAGATCATTGATAAAGATATTAAACAAGACCGGCCCCAACACTGGGCCCTGGGGAACACCGCTCGTGACCGGCTGCCAACTGGATTTAGCTCCGTTCACCACAACTCTCTGGACTCGGCCATCCAGCCAGTTTTTTACCCAGCAAAGAGTACACCTGTCTAAGCCGTGAGCCAACAGCTTCTCTAGGAGGATGCTGTGGGAGACAGCGTCAAAGGCTTTACTAAAGTCCAGGTAGACAACCTCCACAGCCTTCCCCTCATCGTGGCAGTGTGTGTGCGTGGGGGGAATGTCACACAGTGGGAACCCCACCCGTGGCTGTGAAGGAGTGGCGTGTGCCCCTCCTCGGGCCCCTGAGGGGACACGGTGAACATGGGGGCTGTAAGGAGGCTGCTAATTTTGATCTTTTTTTTTCTTTTTCCACCCATTTCCATGTGGGAAGTGACCGCTCCCACCCACTGGGTGATGTTGGGCCACACTCTAAGCCCCGAGTGTGTTTTCCCACCAAAATAAGGCTGGTTTTGGGCCATTGGAGCGGCTTTGCCCTCAGCCCTGCCCTCCCCATCACAGCAGGCTGCCCAGCCTCACACCTCACGAGCAGCAGTGTTCATCGCTGAAATACTCTTCCATGAGTGGCCTAGCTCCTTCATGAGCAAAGCATGGGGCTTGAGGGAATGATGGCAGCTGCCTGATGGAGCTGTAATGGGAGATAAGGACATCTGTGCGAAGAGTGCAAAAATAAATGTTTATGTCCCAGGAACAATATGTGCAAACATTAGTTTCTGTTAATTGCATACAGTGATAATTTTTTTCTTTGAAATACTAGTGCTCATGAATAATAATTTTGTATACCACTTTATACAAAACTCTGAAAATCGGGATTTCTTAGAGGTTTGCACCTTTCCAGACTTCTGCAATTGCTGTGTCTAAAAGACACTCCAAACCTTCATTTCCATGTGGTAGCTCTTCTTTACTGTCATCATTCCCACCACACACAAAATGTCCCGGCTGCGGTTGCAGCAATAGCTACCTGAGTTGTGGGTTATCTGTTTGGGTAACATCTCTTAAGGACCTCACAAATTTTTTTTGTTTAGCATGAAATGTTTTAACAAAACTTGACTACAGTTATAGCAAGAGCATGTAAACTTTGTGCTGAATATCCTTTAAAACACCGTTAGAGAGCAGCAGAGGACCACGGAAAAACTTTTAGTTCAGCAGGTTATTGTGGTTAATTCAAACGGAGAGGCCTGATACCTTTTCGGCACTCCTTGCAATCTGGCAAATAGTCTGTTTTCCAGCACTGCGAAAAACCAACATTCCTCTTTCTTGCTTACCACAATCACTCGAGGCTTTGCCTGTTTGACGGAGATAATAGCAGCTCTTGTCAGTAAAGCCTCCTGACTCGTAAAGAAGTTTATTCCTACTCTGCCTTCTCTGGAGAATAATTTTACTTCAGGAAACACAAAGGACCGGATTCTTCCTGCCATCCTTGCCAGCCTCCATTTTATTTTTTACACATGGACAGGGGGACAAAGAGAGTCCACTCTAGTTCAGATTTGCATGGAAACATCGTACTACACTGTTCTTCATTAGTTTGGGATGAAAGGGTTATCTTTAACAGTTTCAGTCAATTGCATATCTCATTTTGGCATGGAGCTGAGCTAGGATATAGCAAACTCGAGAAGCAGATGGCAGGAGGTAACTGAGCACTGAATCTTAATCACTGAAAGTATATACATTGAAAAAAAATGAACTAAGGGGAAGGCTCCTATTGTCCGTGCTAATAAGGCATGGGATGGAGATTTGAGAATACACACTGTGGCAGATAACGGGACCTTTCCTGAGGGGTCTGTCTGCCTGCCACCTGCTTCCCAGGCTTTTCTGGCTGAGGAGGATGTGCATTTGTATTTACACTCCTGTAATCTATAGCAGTTTTCCTCCAAAGATCCCTAATCACATTGCAAGCATTATTACATTTAGCTTCATAAACTCTCTTTCGACATAAGAGATTATTAATACACCCCATTTTACGGTCTGAGGGAAATAAAGAATTGAGACAGACAGCAGTTCAGAGCCATCAAATCTTCGGCTGGAGATTCTGCAGGATTTCAGGATCCCTTCTTCCACTCCCATGCACTTGCTGCTGAAGAAACATAAGTCATGAATGTCGCTATCTCAATTACCAAAGAAAATCAATGACTATGCAGCCCCATACTTTGGCAAGGAAAACTACCCATAATATTGCAGCTTTATAACTTTATTATTATTATTTATTTGAGCAGTTTCTTACTACTCTTCTTTTTAAATTGCTTAAGTGCCTCTGTGTGTGTAGACTGGAAGGAGGCTGCTTTTTATAATAATCTTTGCGTTTATCTGAACAGATTTTGTAGAGCAAATGCATAAGATCCACAGAGCATCAGAAATGTTTCCTACTTCTCTCAAAAACTAGATACACAGTGTTTCAGGACAACCATTAATAAACCCTGCTCTTGGGAATGCCTAGCTATCAAAGTGCTGGGTTGGTTTATTAGTTTACAGGGTATTACTTCCCTAGTTTAGATTTCTCTCTTGTATCTTTTATGATGCAGAATATAGACTGTGAGCTGGAACCTCAGGTGCAGCTGGGCTCTGGGCTGCGCAGCCAGGGAGAGAGGAAAGGAATTAGTTTGCTCCCCAATGCGGGAGCTGCTTGGGAATTATTCTGCCCCTTGTTATAAATCAGGTATGTGAAGCAGAGCTGCCTTTAAGTACATTCCTCTGGCCAGACAATATCAGAGTGCTCCTCTTCCCCTTATTACTGTCACAGCAAGGTCAGAGGGATGTGGGTGGTGCAGCGTTGTGAAGTACTCTCTCCATGGGGCCGTTGTGTCACAGGGGTAGGAGGGATGGCAGAAATCCACCTCCTGGTGCTTTCAAGCGGTTCCCACTGCATTTAAATAGAATCTGGCAGAGGCGGTGTTAAGAAAATACTACTGAATTGAGGCCCTTGGGGAAGCGGGTAGAGGAGCACATATGGGGCTGTTTTCAAAGACTAGCTCTAGCCCCAGAAGTCTGGTCTCCCTGGCTGGCTCTCTCTGCAGTCAGTGGAAAGAGGCTTTGTCACTGCTTGGTGCAGAGTGGAAACACAGCTTTGAACATGGCTGTCCACAGTCAGGAGTTAAGCCTGCTGTGGCTGAAGTTGGCTGTTCTGTCTCCTGGTTTCTAGATCTCAGCCCGACATAGCTATGGGCCTGCCAAACATGACCAAAACCCAACTGCTTCTGCACATGGACAGAAACGGGACATCAGGTTTGCAGGGAAGCCTGAGGTTAAAGTGTGAGCAGCTGAGGAGTTCACATGTGTCCAGGATTAGGTGATAGGTGAACAGCATTCTCAGAGTTAAAGCTCTGAGGCTCTCATTTTACGTGCTCATATTTTGAAGGAAGGTAAGGGGATTCTAGCTCTTCTGTGCATTGGTTCCTTTTCTCTGCTCCCTAGGATAATGATTAGTATCATTTCTTATTCTGAGAGACAAGTTTAAGAGGTTTGCTCTGTCCTTAAGTTGTCCACATGGCTCTTATTGTATGGGACATCTCTTATTTCATTCGTTGCATGAGTAAGAGGAAGGCTAAGCCAATCAATCATGCATTGCAGAACCACTCTAAGCTATTTAGTTGTTGATTAAACCTTTTTTTTTTCCAGTGTATAATTCAGCTGGAAAAAACACAGTCTTTTTTTTAAGAAAAAATAAACATACAGCTCAAAACCAAATTGCTCTCTTTCTGTGTGAGCTGCACTCAGCTGCACATCTGAAATGGAAATGCTGTATGTCTTTGCATGCCTGAGACCGTCAGGTCATGCTATCATTTTGCTTTCTTGCCTTTGCGACTTAGTAAGGAAACAATATGGGAATGTTCATTAATGTTTGTGTAAATAGTAACTGCCCACATATGAGCACTAGCATATTTTCCTGTGAAAGCTTGATATGCAGGGTAGGATTTAAAACATGACAGTAAGCCAGCACACTCTGGCTGGGCCTGGAAACATCTAGGTAGCAATTTGACTGGAGCGCTTTGGAAATTTTTTTTTAGTCATATTTAGCAACCTATAAATAGAGGAGTGCTCCAGTCCTTGTAGGACTTTGTTATGCTGTGTCATTTGTGTTTTCTGAGCGGCTGTGCAGGCTGGAGAAGGAGGACTTCAGATCCATGGGGCCGGGATGAGAAAGGAGCTCTCTTGGTGCTGGGGGAGAGTTTCAGGAGGCGGGCTGCTGCTGATATTGCAGAGCCTGGCAAAAGTGAGGCAAGTCACACCTACAGAAGGACATTGCTGAAAATGCTTTCTTGGGTGCTTGATCTTGAACAGGAGTAGTTTTCATATATTCAGTACCTTTAAAAACAGCAGATCCTCATTTCTTTGCAAAAAATATCCCAAAAGTATTTCAACAACCACTGAAAGGAAAATTACATTCTTGAAATGTGTGAAATACATCTCCAGAATATCTCCAGACTACCTAATAGAGCTGAAAGAGCTCCAGCTACCTGAAAGAGTCAGGATTACATCATGCAGTCAACCTGGTGCTGTCTAATGATAATTTTATCCCCGTTATTTATCATGAGATAACAGCTGGCTGTACTTGACACTGTAGCCAGGGGGTATGGAGCAGACAGAGTTATCATGAGGCAAGATTGAGTTTGAGTACTGTTTACGTAATTTTCATTTGTCAAATAACAGCCCCACATAGATCATGACCATGACAGTGCCTGTGGATGGTATCATCCATCAACAGATCCACCCTGTGAACAGCAAAGGCTTTGCACTACTTTGATGGCTGAAGAAATTATTTCCATGGATCAGTAAAGACAGCAGTAATTGCCATAAAACTCACTATAGTTTATGCAGGAATTTTTCAGCTGCTCATGGTGGTCTGTCAGATGAAAGACAGCATGCAAATGGAGTGGATCATAAAAATAATTGTAGCATAGCTTCTAAGAACAAAACTCATACTACTCTGTTCCCAAGAAGTGCAAAAGCACAGAAAATAACAACATGACTCTTGCAGAAGCAACAGGAGAATGTCAGAGTATTAGTATGATACTAATAGTATAGTCAGTTGTATAAATCACTTAATTGTGACAGCAAATTAAATACTGTTGTTGTCTAGAATTCACCCATAGTTAAAATGATATATATTGATGAGACAAATGCTTTGTGCGATGCCAGTAATAAATTAGCTTCTCCTTCAAGTGAGAAAACAATTAAAAACTTGGTTGAAAAGGGCGTATTTTCTCTGTGGCCACTGATCCCTCAAACTCTGGAAATAATAAAGTGTTTCTAATAGTTGTTCATTATTACACAGTTGAAAGAGGAAAAATCCATTGTCTCATTATGTTCAAGACAGTTATAAAATTGCATTGGGAATATTTGAAAATGTAAGAGGCATATAACCAAATGGTTTCAACTTTGACAATGTATCATCATTTGCAGTTCATAATGCTGCTGTTAACTTTGGGAGATATCAGTTAGGGCACACAGTGGAAAATGAGAATAAATATTTACTTTTCATTTATATACTGTATAAATAGCAGCATAGGATGCGGTAGACAGGTCATGATTTGATTTCGAGGGTTGTGTAACAAAAATTTCAGAATTACAGGAGGTATTCGTTTTGCAAAACTTAAATATGTGGAAACCTTGAGGCACTTCCCGACAAAGTGGGCAACCCTGTGCCTTGCCAATGAAACAATAACAAAATGATTTCTGGGTATTACGAATTACACTTGAATATTAGGTAAAGATTGGCCCCATCTGATTTTTAAGTTCTTTATGGAAGTTGAAGATGGAGATGGTGGAAATGCATGGTGTCTGAATGCTTCCTCTTTCATAGTACGTTAAATTTTTTTGCCATCTAGTCAAAATTAAAATCCTCTCTGTTGCTGAAGCTTAGTACATAAAACATTAGTTATGCTGTAGCTCACAATAAAGAATCAAAGTCAAACCTGCGTAAAGACACGCAAAAGAGTGTAGGCAGATACCCTTCAGTGGGCTATAGAGGCTCGCAGATCTCAGTCTTGATCTACCTATACCAACGTGATTCACTTGCTGTCTCTGAAAAAGCGTGAGATTTTAGGAAACTGGAAGCCATATTGAAGGACTTATCTGTGACAGAAGGTTGGAAATACATTTATGAGGAATATTGTGATTTGAAAGATTTTGTGAGGCATGTGCATATGCTGCAAGAATTGGTATTTAGAAGTGCTTCAAATCCTAGTTACCTCCATTTCAGAAAACTTGTAGACTTCACTGCATCCGCTCCTGTCTCTAGAGAGTAATAAAATAAATATTTTCTCTTGGAAGCAGATTTGACATTTCGGAAACCTGCAAAATGTTAAGTCTGTTAAAGCTGAATTTTAAAGTTAATTTTAACTGACCACATAAAGAATTTTATGAATCAACATAAAAAGAAATATGTATTGAAATTGTTTGTTAGTGCCATTCTAAGTAATGAACTGAAGTTTGTGATAATTGAATTGTGTATTTGATGGACAGTAGAAATGTACTCTTAGGAGAAAAATACAATTATATACTGAGGAAAATAGCATTAAAATAAAGTATTGTCCCTTATTTCACAGGTGCTTATCTCTTGTTTCTGTACAAGAAACATGATAGTCAAGAAAAGCAGATGTGCTATCAGTTTTTAAGTTTCATCCTGGAAATGAAGTTGGAATATTCCATAAGGAAATCAATGTCATTTTCCTACTCTCTTCTGTCTCTGTAAGAAATACCCTGCTTAAGTCTTTCTCTGCTCTGCACTTGCAATTCTTCTATTTCTCTAGGCGACTCTAGGCTGAGCTCATGTTTTTGCTCTTAACTTCATGTGAGCCTCCTTTCCTGTCTCTTCCAAGAGCATTTTGGAACCAGTTTGCCCTGAAACCCTGAGGTCAGAGAACACTGGGGGATTAGGTTTAAACTTGTTAAACTGAATTAACACTCCTGCCACATGATTCTGGCCTGTGCCAGTCCTTCTAATCTTGTTCAGAGTTTAGGATAATCTGTTTAGTAGTGCTGATCAGCTGGAGGTTAATTCAATCGGACTTTGGTTATTTATTCATGCCCGGATTTGCTAAGTGTCACAGCAGATACATGAGGTCTCTGTTACAGTTATGAGACGGCTTCATTAGTGTGACGGAGAGTCCATCTGGATGGCTTCCTTTCCTCACTGTAGTAACTGGCTGACAGGGCTCTCTCCAGTGGAAAGAAATACTTATATAACATCTCCCTTCCATTTGTGTCATAAGTGTATTGATTACAACTTAAAATGCACTTCTCTGTTCTGATAGCTGGGGTTGCCAATAATCTTTCCAGGAATCTCAGTGATATTCCAGCTCTACATTTTAAATTGATACCAGAATTTAAAATAAAAGTACAAATGTGTTTTAAAAGCCATTTATTATTAATAATGTGTTTTCATGCAGCATTTTGGTCCTGCTTACTTCAAGGTCCACTTTCCCCATCAGTGAAATGCAGCCAGTGCTGGGGTGGAACACGGTCAGTCTTTTGCACTGTCCGGAATTAACTACCCAGAAATGGAAGACAAAAAGGAAGAAGAAAATTGTATCCTGCTGAAACCTCTGGAGGAATTTAGGTTTGGCAGAACATTTTTACTCGAACTGGAACATGGCCAGGACACCAGGATTAATGTTAGCACAAAATGCCACTTGATTGCAAGTGTACCAATAACCTTGGATGAAAGTCTTATCTGAAAAGAGGCTCTTCTAACAGAATAGGGCTCCATGATACTGGCTGGGACCTTGGTTCAGGGTTGACACAGAGAATTTTTGCTATTTGCTTCAGCAGTTTTTGAATGGGGCAGCTCTTGAATGGTAACAGATCTCCCCTTCACAGCCTGCAGCACAGCAGATAATGTCCCAGAGAGGATTCCATGCCATAGACTGATGTCTCTTTTTAGAGATGTTTCCTGATGTATCACGCAAACATTACAAATAGGAGCCTGAAGGGATGCTTGTTGGGGAAAGGTCCTAAAGATCAGAAGGCAAGAAAAATGTTCAGTATGGAGAAGGCACTGGGCCAAGCTGAGCTTCTGCGGCCACGTAAATGTGGAATAGCTACTTATGTCATGGAGTTACTCCTGAGCAAGCAAGACCAGCATTTGCCTCGTTTTTGTTTTATTCTCCTCTCTGAATGTTTCTACTGTCAGTCCTCTAATATGTGTTATGGGTTGGGCTGGCAGAACCAGGTGGTGCCCAGTGAAAGCTTTGATGATTAAGAGAAGTGTTAATCAGAATTTCTTCTCTTGCTCTCAGTTTTTCAATTAAATTGTAAATCTGTGCTGAGGAATAACCATTAACTTCCAGGGAGTGAGAAATGTTCCCACATGTTTGGCCTTCTTCAGAAAACCCTGTCACAGTTACATACCGTGAAATATGGTTTCCAACAGAACAATGTTCCCAAAACCAGCTGGGACCTGCATTACAACTTGGCATTCTTTGCAGAGTTTTATTTGCTGTAGACTTGGAAGCCAAGTTAGAGCTTTTGAGAGGAGTTTCTACTTATCTACACAACAATGCAACATGGGTTCTTCAGCATCAGCTCCCACAGAGAAGCTGGAGAGAGCAGGACTAAGAGAAAAATGTCAGTACCCATCTTTGCCACCTGACGAGTGACCTGCTGCAGGGTTTGATGTTTCTTGCGCTGGTCCTGGGTCTCGCATGCCTGCATGGGTAAAAGGAAAGCATCCAGGGACCATGTCAAGGCAGCCTGCCATAAATTATGAAGGGGGCTCTATGCACAAAGCCTGTGTATGTTCCCAAGAGTCAGGATCCCTGTCTGGAAGAGAAAGAGCAGTGTGCAACTCCATCTCTGTGGGCACTTTCCTGCTACTGCAGCCCCTTCTTTACGATAAGGCAGGAGTCTCATGCAAAGGGAACAACCTTAGCGGGCTGTATGTCAGCGGCATGTGCGGTTAAGCTGTATGTGAGCATGGGACTTACTTTGCTATTTATTTTTGAGAGCAAACTCCATCACTGCTGTTGTGCAGAGTGAATCTGACCTAGACTGTTTTGTAAGTGGAGCTGTTTTCCATCCTACCTGAGCTCCACTGAGGTTTTCCCTTGTTTTCCATGGGAAGACTCTGATTGTTCCCTCTCCCCCAGCCCAGCCTTCCCATTCCTGTTCTGCAGCAGCTCAAACTTGTATATGAGCCAAGATATGATTCCCCTAAGAATTCAGTTAATTTAATATTCATCTTCCCTGTCTTCATTATTTTTCATTTATAGGTTAACCAGCACCTGAGATAGTGCTTTCCCTAACTTTACTTTGACTAGATAAACTTTTAAATTAAGCATTCTCATTCCCCCCTCCTTCTGTTTGAGGGTTACTGTATAATTCTGTATTTTAAAAAAATAGCAAATGGAGAAGTAACCACAGATGCATTTTGCTGAGAAGAGATAGATGGCCTGACATAAAGGATTGAACATACTATTCCACAGATATCCCTGCATCTGACAAAATAGGCCAAATTCGTTCTTTAGGTAGCTCCACCAGGGATGAACAAGACCCAGAGGCTGTAAGGGAGACCACGTGCTGACACTTTGTTTCATCGAGTCCCTGGAACATTGAATATGCTCTTGATATGCAAGAGTAGGCTGAAATGTGCAATCAGCTCCATGAGTGTAATTGAATCTGAGTCAGGAGAAGTGACACCTGCATGATGAAGAAGGGCATTCATTATGCTCTGTTCAGGTCTGTACCATCCTGCTTGTGTGGACGGAGTTCAGCATGTACTATCCTGAGCTGAGGGATCACACAATCATGCTCCAACTATCATTTCCTATATATATTTCTACTACGTGCCGGACATCTCAATGCTATGCTGATGAGTGCATAAGTACACACCATCCTACCTAAATATCTGCTCTATACATGTGCATCAGCTTACAGATGCACATTAGACTCATGGATATGAATGGGGCAAAACGTGTAGTGCGACCTTCACGGCAGGCTCGCTTTCCTTCATGTGCTTGCACTTCTGATAAATCACTGCTGTCTTGGGGACATCTGCATCAGTTCAGACCGATCCCCTGTTATTGCAGGCAAACATGATACAACTGTGAAGTCTGCAAGGGTCTATAATGTTGTGTATCTTCACACGCATGCTCCCCATGGCCAACAATAATAACAACACTTTTGTACAAAAGACTAAAAGTCTCAAAGACAGTACAGGAAGAGAGAAGGAAAGGTCAATGCACATTGCCACTGCCTTAGAAGGAAGTGTAAGAGGAGAAAATTCCTGGATGATCTCTTCATGCTATCACCAGGAATGGTCCTTTTGGGAATGGTGCAATGAAGAGCTTTTGAGAAAAATGTTGTCAAAGCAATTTTTGTTGGAAATGTTATTTTGACACATCAGGCCATATTGTTTTGATCACTCTCTTTTCAAAAGTAACTTTTAGGTTACAGTGTTCCGCTTTGATGATTTTTCAAACGAAGTTACCGTCATTTCACTTCATGTCAATTTTTCATCTACATTTTATCTTACATGGGAAAAAAGAGCAAAAGAAAACATTTGATTGACCCAGACTACCTGTGGGATATGCTGTTTTTGTGAAAACTTTCAAAGTATTGCTTCCTTTTTCCCTGTTTGGGAGGAAATCCTAGGACCTCTCACCCTTTGGAGAAAGGAGAACGCACTCTGATGGTACTCTGTACCATCAGAGTATCTGATACAGAGGCCAAAATCAAGGTGCTAAACCAGGGCTGGTACTGAATCACCATGTTGTACATCTGAATGCAGATGGGTCTCTTGTTTACCTACATAGTGGTCCCATGTTTCAGCCATGCCACTGTGTGAGCACTGTTCCTGGGGGAGTCTGGGCTCAGTGCTTGGCAGGCAGGCCTTTGGGGCCACGTGCTGAAGACTTCATGCCCTCTGAAACGCAACACAGGGCTCCTTGGCAGGGATCACTGGCGGGAGGAGTACATCTTGGCGTTTAGCCTTCAGGGAACCTGGCACTTCTCACAATTAGCCCTCAGGGAGGGCACTCGGATGCCCTTGACAGGTGGCTTAAATGGAGAAAGCGGCACTTCTTGGTGGGGAGCCAGAAGAAAAAGCAGCTTTGGCAGGTAGCCTTTGTGCAAGGCAAGCACTTTGCAGTTCTCCTTTAGAGGAGGGAAGCATGATGCAGTAACAGAAGGGTCAGATCCACTCCAGCCCCTTTGGCCTTGCACTCAAAGTTGGAGTTCCATGTTCCCTCCCTATGTCAAGTGGGAAACACCTACTGATTCTCCATACTTAGAGGAATTCTTACCAAAATCCCCTTTGTATAACATATATATGTATTTATATACATGTACATGTATAAAATGTGTTACTGAAAGCGAAAGAACAAAAATATTGTGAAAGTCAGCTGGATCCTCCAGAGAGAGAAATGCAAAATATGTATCCAATAAAGCTTTTCTGATGATACCCATAAATACAGTGCTGAAGTGCTGGCCCTGCTGTCCTCTCCAGTACCATTCCACCAGAAACGTGTAGCTCATCCTGAGTCATCCCCAAGGAGAGCAATAGATGTTATACACTTCAAATAGTTTAATTTCTAACTGGCCCAAGCACAGTTCATCCCTCCTTCATCAGGCAAGAGGAAGATGGAGAATTTTAATATCTTCTGGTGAGATCATGGGACCTCTGAGTCCCTAGCCTTATTCAAGGCAGTCAGTGCATTTTGCCAGTTCCATGCAAGAAACTGCAGGTGTGAGAGAAGTTGGACTCCTAGATTGCACTGCAAGGACAGGAGACTGACGATGCTTGTGCAGAAAGTTGGACCTTTCTGGTTGTGCTGATGGAACTGCTGGACCTTGAAATCTCCATTTTCAGCTGCAGGAGACCTTCTTTAGACTCATAAGTTTATAGCAAGGTACTCAAATGGCTTTATTTCCAGAGGCAGAGGTTATAAATTCCCACATGAAGAAACAGTTCTGTACGCAGATGCACTCAGTGAGGATCTGACACTTTATTTATCCTGGAAGACCTTAGCTTGCTACATCCATTCCTTGCTTAGTGCCAGCCTATGCGTTTTGTATGTAAACTGAGGCAGGGGGTTCACAGGCTCTACTGTCCCCTCCAAAACAGTTGTCCCAGCATACAGAGAGGGGTTGGCTCCCAGGAACCTGCCCTTACCACACACCTCAGGCACAAGTTTCCCTGAGAATGAGGTAAGTGACTGATGACTGCTATTACAGGAGGAGATCTTTGGAACAGATCTGGCCTCCTCTGTGGTAGAGTCGAAGGGCAAGAAAAATCTTTCAGACAGCCTATGGCTGCGAGGAAGCTTTGCTTTGAACATAAACAGGTAATACATTTTCAGAAAGCATGGAATCCACAAACAAAAAGGAAAAAAAAAAGAGGAAATCAGGTGGCTGAATTACTGTCTCATCAGAGGCTGGTAGGAACTGCAGAAATACAAGCTGTATTATATTGTCGATTTGTATTGTACATTTGGAACAACAACAATCACATTGTTTTGAAATTAAGAATAACCTGGAGGGGGCAAATAAACTAATAGTGTACCACATAGTTGAGAGAGAGAAGGAATTTGTACTTGGCAATAATCAATACTCGTGTACGTCTTCTAATTAAGTCAGCCCAGCCTTCTTCCGGGATGTGACAGTGACAACTGAACTCCTTGTCCTGTTTCATGGATTTGATTGTGCTGCAGCTGTAAATAGAGAATGCACCAAAAATGGCTTTGGTTTGTCCTCAGTGCCTGAGCACCAACCCTGCTTGGTCCAGAGCATCAATCAGCCAGGCAGGATGCGGGCACCGATGCTGTCTTGCCTGGGATAGTTTGAGGGCACAGCCAAGGATAGGTCCTGAGGACCTTTCCTAGAGGAGGGCCTAATCTCCCCAGCTTTCAGCTCGCTTGCAAACATGTAGAGCAAGCATCTTCTTTAATCACATGACCAATTCTGGTGGCTTTCTCAACAATTTGGTCCTTGTCCTATCTCCTAAAATAGTCTTTTAAAAATACCTCGCTGTCAGAGGCACTGAGTGGGTTGGCTGATTAGCGTGACCCAGTACTTGGGGATCCACAGCTGAAGTGTGTATTGTTCCTTTCCAGTCTGAGGACCTTGCTCCTGTGCACAAGTTTGCAATGGTTAATTGGATTAATGACTGGGAAAGAATTGTGTTGACCTGGGGCTTTCATCTGGCACGTGTCCAAGGCAGACCGCAGGCACCTCAGCTCACGTCTCCATATCTTGGCATTTCCTAACTTGTATTTCTTCCTCTGTCCCTCTACTATGGCTGGAGGCACATCCAGATCAAAATGAAAAGCTTTCCTTTTCCCTCTTCAAATTGCTACTTGTGTTGCCGACTCAAGCTCTTTACTTGGTTTGTATTGGGGGATGAGTCAAAACTCTGGCCTATTCATATTTCACATCATGTGCACGTTAATTGGTACTTTACATCCCAGGGACTTCCTAAGGAAGCACCAATTTGGTCTCTTAACAATTTTACTACAAACCCATTTTTCCCCCCCTTCCTTTTCCCTTTTTGTCATAGATAAGATTCATTTTTTTCCGGACATGAATCCATTGCCTGAGGTTTCTCAAATCTCTGCTCTGGGACACTGAAATCTTATCACTGAGGCAGAGCAGGAAAGGAAAAGTAGTACATGAGGGGAACTGTGACTCATGCAGAAATTGAAATGATGAAGCAGACACTGCTATTACAAAGACCCAGAGGTGTTCAAAGACCTATTGGTGGAAAGGCAAAAGCCTGGGCTTTTCAGCCTTGAAAGGCTTCTGCATGTTGAAGCTTTGAGCGCCAGATGAGGGTTGCAGACTAGTGAGCTCTCCACTTGCCTGCTAAGACCCTTCCATGTCAGCAGCAGTGCTGCAGAGCCGAGAGCTCGACTGGAGGCAGTGTGCAGTGGATTTAAGCCTGATAAGTACGAGATCTGTTAAAACTTGAAATGGTGCTGCTTTCTTCCCTGCAACAGAAACTTCAGTGATTTTTTTTCCCCCTGGAGGGGCTGAATGTGAATGAAAGAAAATGAGGATAAAACGTGCCTGATTTTTCTGTTTCAATGAATGAGCGGAAGGAAGCACCTATGTGTCTGTCATCCTGAAAAGCTCCTTGTTTTGATGGTGCCTTAATGGATTTTTCAAAAGACTCTTTGAATGCCTTGCCCAGCTCTATTGGAAACAGTTATGTTTTGAAGCTGGCACCTTGCCATGTCTATTTCCATTCAATATTGCCTTCAAAAATAGCATCACTTCTATCTTTTCCCAGTACTCAGAGCAGTATTAGTACATGGACCATGAGCTGGCCTTGCCTCCCCTGTGCTAAGGAAATGCTTCAAGGGAACCCAGACCAGCTCCCCTCCTTGAGGATAAGTAAAATTCCCAAATTCCTCTTGCCACACAGATGGCATTTTAGACACCACAGAAGGGAGAAAAGACCTGTATACTAAGAGGAGAGAAAAGTTTACAGCTCACATGCTATCAAGTCCCTCAACATAAAGACTCCCCAGCATCCCAAGGTTATCTGCTCCAGAGGCCCTGTTAGGCAGTCCTCCGTGTCTAACCTGATTTGCTCTTACTGCAGTTTAAACCCATGACTTCTTGTCCTGTCAGCCACAGCTACGGAGAATGGACCATTCCCTTCCTCCTGAAGGTTATCTTTTAAAGGCCTTAAGGACTGGGGGAGAGATGAGGCTAACATCCCTCCTCTCCTATTTATTAGGCTGTGTAAGGAGAGGGACCATTCCTCTTACGGTACAGAGCTGCAGGACTCTGTGCCTTGCCCTATGTCTGTCCTCCCAGCTCCTTTCTGGAAGAAAGGCCATGCCTCCATTCATTCCCACCCTGGACGTGAGCAGCCTGTGCCTCCTGCTGAAGTGCAGTGCCTTGCTGTTGTCCCCAGTTTGCGTTTCACCTCAGTATTAGGGGCCATTTCATTCGACTTGTCTAAATAATTTTGAATTCTAGCCTTGTCCCCAAAGTGTACTTGCCATCCCTGCCTGATCCCTTTTGTCTGCATGCATAATAAACCTACTCCTTCATCCCTCACCCATGTCTTCAATACAAACACAAGATGGAGCAGGAGCCAGGATAATGTGCAGCCCAGTCATTCATACAGACATGGAACCATTGGAAACAACAGCTCCCTAGGGATGTGCCATCCCATTGTGTGTGTGCCTGGGGTGACAACCCTTTCACCACATGGTCTTTAACCAAGGAGCCCTGAAACAAAGGTGCAGAGGCTTGTGACCCCAATATTACAGTTATGATGCAGGACCATTACAGCACTTGGCTGAGAAGGTGGCAAGGAGAGTGGAGGGCCCTTTCCCAGGAAGATCTCCCCTCCTTTGTGAGTAGTTGGCTGCAGGATGAGTAAGGTGCCCAGTTGTGTCCCGACTCCTGAGAAATCCATTATCACAAGCCATTTTTCCTTTTGAAGTATCCTGAACTCAGTGAGCATGCAGCCTTATCTCTCCCCGTGCCAAATTCTCCTTAATGAGGTTTATCCAGCTTTTCCAGCATGGCTTAACATTGTCCATCCAGTCTGGCCAGAAAGGATCCTTTATTTTGCTAACATAATTAATAGCAATAAGCTGTCCATGGTGTGCGGCGATAATGGTATTGATGCTGTAATGCCCTGCAGACAGAGCTTGGGATTTAGAGAAAGTTTCATTCTGTGTGCAGCGTTAGCAATTTCCCCAGCTCCCTTCCTGAACAATTTCTCTTTCTATTTCACACCCTATGCTGGAATTATGCCTCCTGCTGTTTACATTAAAAATGTATTATACATGTGTTGAAAACATTGAGTTCTATGTTGCTGGCAAGGAAGGAAGCTGTTATGTTTAAGAAGCACTCTTTTATATTATTATCACTTTTGTTTAATTTAGTAGGATTATTTTCTCTAATTCCAAAGCTGGGAAAAGACTCCTGTAAATATTCTTCCCACTAGCCAATTTCTTTATCATCCAAACCCACGTATAAGCTGGCTTGCTTATGAACTGCCACATCACCAAGTTAAAATGCTGATTTCCCTCTGTTAGCTTTCTCCTGTGCTTTGGATCAAAAATATACAAGGAAAAGGTAATGTCATTTAAAAGTGCTCTAAATGGCTTGCTGCAGCACAGGGGAGCTAGGATTTATGTTAGCAACGTAGCGGTGCCAGGCTGGTGAGGTACTGAGGTTTCTAAACTCCCCAGAAGAGCTGCATGAACTGGGAAAATGTGGGATTGAGCATCTCTGCACCTGTAGGGACTAGATGTTCAAATGCACTGTACCATCCTCTATAAATAAGCCTAGGAGGCATTTTCTATGGGACTCACTGCTGTCATATCTAAGCACCTTACTCTACAAACAGAATGTGGCAGGGCTGGGAGTTAAACCCATATCTGTCAGACTCAGAGCTTTAACTACATGGACATTTTTATTCTCAATAATATAACTTGATCCAGGTAAATTAGAGGCCTAAAACGACATGTAGTAATAAGGGGTCAATAGGACAGTAGGACAGAAATGATGACTGTAGGTTGAAATCAGAGCATTCAAAGGAATGAGGTATGAGAGAAAAAGAAAGAGAAGAAGAAAGAAATAAAGATCAAAAAAGTGAAGAAAGGAGAAAAGAAAAGAGTAAAAAGAGAAAAAAGAAAAGAGGAAAAGGAAGGAAGGAAAGAAGGAAGGAAAAGAGAGAAAAAGAAAGAAAGAGAGAAAGAGAGAAACAGTGAGAGAAAAAGAAAGAGTGAGAAAAGATCTTGTGGCAGGTGACGTGCCACTTGGAGGTTCTGCATGTAAGACCCAGGAGCTGTTTTGTGTTGCACAGCACAGGGGAGATCCCAGGGGAATCCCATCCAGCTTGGGGCATGGCAATAAGGCACCAGAGTGGAAAGTTGCAGTGAGGAGTTACAGGACAAAAGATGAAGGAAATTAAATCTGTGGAGGAAACTAGGGAAGATTCAGGCTAAGATGTAAGGCTGTAAGGAGCACTGCCTAAAGGAAGGAAAGAAATGTTTTTCTTTAATTAGTGACTGACAAAACTGTACCTCGTGGGCATGAGCTGGAAGAGGAAAAATCAATTTACATAACCAAAACCGATTTTTTAGCAGTAAGGCTGGCTGGGGTTTGGGACGCGCAGTGGAAGTGGGCAGCAGATCACTCGGTCCACAGCACTCAGTGTGCTCAGCTGGTCTCCAGCGCGGGCAGGAGGGATTGCTGTGGGTAATCAGTGGATGCTGTCAGTACAATTTGTATTTGTTCCTGCAGCACTTTGCGAAGTGATGGAGGATTTGATGCTGGCATTACGAAACAGGCCTCTCAGGGGGGCAAAGTGGCAGCTGTTCAATGGCAGCTGGCAATAGCGCATTGGGAAGCCCAGCAGAGCCGCATGGCTGTGCAGGTAAGCTGGGAGAGAGATGCCAAATACTGGAGGCTGGCCAGGAAATGAGGTCCCTTCCTCCCTGGGGCAAAGGCAGGGCTTGGGGTGACTTCCCTCAGCCGAGACCTCCAGTTTATCTTGTTCCAAACCCAGCGTGCCCAGCAGCACAGAGGCAATTAGAGACCAGCATGGGTTGTTGGTGATCCCTCAGCCTTCAGGAATACAATAACATGTCTGTTAGATCTCCTTAAGCATTTGCCAAGTCACTGCTCTATCCTAGAGGGAAATAACCTTGTGCTGAACAGTTTGATTGTCTAGTGCTAATATAACAGGAGAAAGCCTATTAAATGTTGTGCTGGAAGGATCCTTTGGGTCTGTAATAGCTTTTCTCTTTTTTCTTCCCTTTTCCCCTTTCCTTTTTCTTTCCTTTTTTTCTTTTTCCCCTTTTCCTTTCCCCTGCTTTCCCCTTCCTTCCCTTCCCCATAGACCGGAAATGGGCAACAGCAATGAACTGAAGGCAGGGAATACAGTGTCTGTATGAAATGAGATTGCAAACCAGCTGGCACCATTGCCTGCAGCCATGCACCCACTTACTGCTGGGGTCGGGCCTGCATCCTGCCTCCCTGCTCCCACACCACGCTGCATGCTCATGAAGGCTGTCTCTCCCTCATGTCTCCCCTAGAAAAATTTCCCTACCAAATATTTGAGGAGTTTTTCCAGCACTTGTGCAACAATCTCTTTCTTCTGCTCCTCACTGGAGAAACCTCTGCAGCAGGGCTGGTCCTGGATTGCCTCTTGCTCTCCATGCACCAGCAGCTGGCCGAGAAGAGCTGGCTGAGACCACCAGCCTCCCTGACCCAGGCAGCCTCTGGGCAAAGCTCTGTGAAGATGAAGGTGTCCCATCCAGTTGACATGTTGGCCAAGGTAGTGCCTGGACCAACTTTGGCTGATCTCTCCCTTGCTTCAGCAGAGGTTTCCTCGTCGCACTGGCACATGGCATTTCAAGGGGAGAGCCTCAGGGCTTCTCCTAGCATTGCTGAAACACTGGTGGCCCATCAGAAACAGCAGGAGAGAGACACATCGGACTTTACAGTGCATCTCCCATGCAGGTCTGAACTCCGAGCACTTGCTATTAGTTTTAAGAGCAGAAAAGAACAAGAAGCCTATTCATTAATCACCTGGGTGAAATACCCAGCAGAGAAGCACCACATTGACAAAGTCCCTTTCCCCTGTGAGCTAGAGAGAGGCAATTTTGAGGCCTGTGCAACTGTTAAACCATGGACTTGCCCTGCTAACAGCAATGGCAGGAGGCACCTTCCCCCCACAGTTGTGCCGGCGTACAGGGCACCTGCAGCGATCCTCTTCAAGGAGTGAGGAGTATGAGCTAGGCCATCACAGTAACTAGCTCACTGAAATGAAGATGCATGAGTGCTTGTAGACTGTGATAGAAACCGGTGCAATCAGTGCTGGGGAAATGTAAGCCAATGTGGAGAGCACAGATCATGCAATAATGTGGTGACCTCACTGTTAAAGTGGCTTTTTAAAGAGGTGATTCCTTAAATCAACTAATCTTCTGGGACCGTGACTGTTCGTGGGTCTTTGCACATCTTCCAGGGCAGTGAGAGATGCCTGTTGACCCTCTGCAATTAGTACCCTTGGCTTAATGGACTTTAGCATTCTCCCAGGCTCCTTTGAGATGAATGGCTTCATCTGCTAATCCAGGGCAAAGGTGGCTCTACCTGAGATGCAGTTACAGCTGAGATGAGAAGCAGATGAGAAGCAGACATAGGGCAAACCTCACACTCTTATCACAGTACATGTGAGGAGGAGCTTCATGGCTGCTGCCAAGGGGTGAGAGGCTTCTGAGACTGTGCCATGGCCATGGCCTGCACCCACATCAATCCCAGTTGTCCAGTCCAGTCTGGCAGCAATGTGGGGTGCCAGAGCTCTCATGGTGAGTGCAGCCCATGTGGGATGCTCAGCCGCAGCTGGCAGCGCTGGCAGCCCAGTCTCTGCCAGCCCCTCTGCCAGCTCAGCCCATCTTACGAGCTGCCAGTGCAGAGGCACTAGTGCTCACTGCTCATCTTGCGTAACTGCATTCTTCACATCTCAGTGACTTGCTCAGGGTCTGGGCAGGTGCATGTGAGCTGAGCTGCATTTGCTGCTGGAGCCTTGGGGGGAACCAGGGACATCCATGCATGTAAAGCCGTCAGCTCCAGAGTGAAACCTCTACCTGACCCAGTAATCAATGGCAGGGGTGAGCAGAGAAAGTACTCCTGACAGGCTTTGCCAACCTAGCTTTCTGCAAGGGATGCATTCAGAGACCTTAAAGACCCAACAGCTGGGCTCTGGCTTCAAATAAATCATTCTCCTGCCTTTGCTGTCATCAGGGCATGTGACAGCTACTGTGATGGCTGAGCCCCAGACGCTGAGTCTTGTTTCATCCTATGTAAATCCTGCTGATATGCTGCGCCTCTGATCCCCAAATGGTGTTATCCCAGCCCCTGGTGTGGGCAAAAGGGACAAGAACTCCCTGTGTCTTGCCAAAGGCCCTGGGATGCTGCTTGGGTTTTTTGGGGTTGGCTTTGTGCCTGCTTGGGAGCCTGACCTTGCAGGAGGAGGGCTGCCAAGAGGATCTCCAGCCGCTGCTTCTGCAAATGCCACACACGCAGCATGGCTGGGACTGATGGAGGGGCAGCACAGCTGGGAGGAGATACTGATTCCAGACCATCCCCCTGACGTGCTCCTGCCCACCATGCAGACAAGGTGCTTCTCCTGTGCTGAAGTTGCTGGAGTTGAAATGTGCCCCAGGCATTGTCCCCTTCCCCATGGTGTACATGCCTGGGGACCCCTTTCAGGGCAGTTCCTGAGAAAGCTGTGGGGCACAGCAGTCAGTGTCACCCTTGGCATGGACACAGCAACACCCCTCTGAGTTGGCCTGTGTTGGCATCCTGTGGCCCAGGTACCCTGTCATGATGTCCCAGTGTTTCAGGGTTCCCTGGTTTCCCTGGACGCAGAAGGAGCTCAGCCTGGCCTCAAATATCTCAGCTTTTGTCACTCAATGCCACAAACTGCGTCAGCATGTAGTGCCCACACTGCCTGACTCGCTCCTGTAGGTTGGTGTTCACCATATGTGCTCCTCTAACAAGCCTGGGGTATGCCCAGGACAGCCAGAAGAAGCAGAGGTCTTGGCTTTCATTCCACTCCCTCCCTGAAATCAAGAGACTTTTAACTTCAAAAGAAGCTGGCTTGGGGCTTGCCTGGGAGGATTCAGCAGGAGCATGTCCCAGGAGCAGGTTCTCTGGCTGCTGGAGGAGCCGTAGGGCTAGTCCTAGTGCCGTTCCTTCCAGGTGCGATGGAAGCCTGGAGTGACCTGCAAACAAGTCTGTCTGCTCCAGCCTGTCCCACTTTAACACCCTTGAGCAGGGACGGGACAGGGGATGCTCATGCATGATTCCCCTTGAGGACTAAACTAACCAGCCACTGGATGTCATTATTGCTCCAAACAAATACATTGAAGAATCTATTCCAGACCTCCAAAAATTGTCACTTTTCAGTATGGAAAGCTTAACACATGCTTTCTGAGGACACAAAGCTGTTCACCTCTCCTCCTGCAGCTCTTGCCTTCCCTGGCACTCCTCCACGTGCCCGGGGACACGGTGCCTGGGGTTCGGCACAGGGAGGACATGATCCTGTGTGACCTCTCTGCCCTTCCCGGGAGCTCCTGCGCTACCTCCTCATCTGCGGGGATGACATCATGGCTGTTTCTGTAGCAACAGAAGGGGGCACCGCAATTACCGAGTGATGACACATTAGCAGGATTGAGCAGGAGGGAGACGTTCCCCCAGCAGTGTCCCATCAGTGCCTGTGACATGGTTCTGGGCTGGAGAGCAGAGTTGGCGAGTCAGAGGGCTTTTGGCTGGTATCTGATCCAATAAATCAGCAGGGGAGAATGTGGTTCAGGTCCCCCTCTCTCCTCTCCCCTTGTCTTTCAGCTGGGAACCACAGCCGCCTCACTGGACCTGAATTGAAATGTTTTGCTTTATGTTATTCGACCTGTCAAAAATTTTTCCTGCCTTCTCCCTGCTTTGCTTTTAAAGTGAGATCTGGTCTTAAAAAAACTGCCCTTTGAAACCACAGTGGAAAGTTTCAATTGCAAAAGGGCAACATCTTCCCTCTGCCTGGGGAAAAGGGAATATCCCCAAGGGATTTTCACTGCAATTTTCCCAAATTCAGCCTGGTTTCACTAACGATTTTACATCTTGGATTGTCCATTTACTGGCTGGTTTGATATTTACTGAAAACATTGTGCCCGGTTAGACAGGAGAGCGGATGGAAGTAGGGGATCAGGGGTTCAGCCGATGCCTGACCCTCCTCTCCCTGAGCTGCTCACAGGTCCTCTCCCAGCACTCCTGTCGTAGCTGTGCCATCACGGCCTCCCATGAGCTCTGCCTATACCAAACGGGAACAGACTTTTCCCAACACACTGGGAGGTCTTCGGCATCCCATTTGCCGCGTGTATGATCAGAGCTTTATGGGGGAGTGGAGAGCAACTGCAGAGGAGGACCAGCATTAGCACCGCAGTGCAGCATGGAGAGGAGTGGACAATCCCCGGGGAAATTCTGGCACGATGCTTGCTGGAGAGAGCTTCCGTATAGCCTCGCTGATCTGTACTCTTTCATCTTTATGTGCCTGCTTCTAATTTGCCCTATTTCGGTTATATCCCTATCATTGGCTTTTCTTCTTCCACCACAGCCATAAAACAAGCTGGGGAAACACCAGCTGCTGCAAGCCTGATGTAAAGAAATAATCCTGAAACAGCAGAGCCAGATGCACGTGGGCTGTGCCTCATCTCTAGCACTACCTCAGGTCCCACAAACAGCTCTGGTCAGCGTCAGCATCTTTTGCTCCCGCTGCAAACCATTGCAAGGAGCCACAGCCCAAGGGGGAAAAAAATAATAAATCATTCCGCTCAGCCTTGATCTTAAGCTTTTGCAAAGAAGAGCTCAGGATAGGCCTTGGGTGCATGTTGGCAGAAGGGAAGCCGTCTCACAGCCCTGGTAATAAAGCTCAGCATATGCCTGCACTCCCTGCTTGTTTTGACTTCCGTGGGAATCTTTGCAATCAAAATGATACGACAATTCCAATCACTGTCGATCGCTTTAGGCAGGTGTAATTCAAGCTCTGGCTGCAGACGGTTGTCATTTAATTAACAAGGGAAGAGCCAAAATTCTGCATAAGACTGGGGAAGGCAAAGAGAAGAGCCTAAGGGGGACTTGTGATAATAGAGAGCGGAGGATGCCAGCAGACTTACTCAGAGTTTAGCTGTTCACACAACCGGGTAACGCCGACATTATTCCCTGCATCACAGGCAGAGACATGTGCTCGGCAAGCTGTGGTAGGCAACACAATTATCCACTTATTTCAGTCCAAATCATGGGGAATGACTTGAGGACAACACAGAGGGAAGCCCTGCGCAAATCTCTTCTTGGTATTGTTACCAGCTCTAGGAATTCACAGGCTCTTAACCCTCTTATCTCTTCTCTTGCCATTTTACTGCTTTGATTTCATTCCTGGCCCAAGCAGCACTTGCTTTCAGCCCTCCAGGGCCAAGCTCAGCTGGGGTGCAAACAGCTGCAACTCTCTTTGGTCGGTGGAGTGGTGCTGGCTCTCTGACGGGGCAGAATTTGTCCCTGTCATGCTCCCTTTGCAGCTGCTGACTTGCCAAGAGTGGTATTTCTTTGCAGTTGGCTTTGTACCATGCGTGCCTCTGCTTTCCCTGCTTCCGACCCAGATTTCAATTTTCTACATCTAAAATGAAATTAATAGGTCCTGTTACTGCAGCGGGGGAAGTGGTAGGCAGTGAAGGAAGGGCTTCAGTCCTGTTTGTTGTGGGCAAATTGAGTGTGTTTTGAAACCATTTTCAGTAACTCGTGTCCTGGTGTTGCAATGCTTCACCTTCTGCAGCAGCTGCTGTGCAAGGCTCTCCATCTTCTTGGTCACCAAAAGACCTCAGCACCTGGCTGTGGGATGTGTGTCCAGAGCTCACCTTCATGGAAGGAAAACTGAGGCACGTGCCTGGCAAATACCACGTGCAAGGTCACTGGATGGAGGTGAGCTCAGGGCTCAGTTCTGAGCTGTTTCAGCCCTTGGACCATCCCATTATAGAATAACTAAGCCAAAGGGAAAAGTCAATCTGTAAATATATAGGTAAGCCAGGTCACCTGGAGAGATATTGGAAGAATTTTGTGTCCCTGCTCCAGCAGCTGTGGCAACAACCCTTCCTCACACCATCTCTATGCCCAGGACCCTGCCAGCTGCTGCAGCAGCCCATGCTGCCATGCACAGGTGCTGCTATACTCAAGTGAGGGACCAAGGGAAAGACCTCCTGTGCTGAGAAGTATTGAGCTAACAGAGGGATTTCTAGTTGCAGAGGTGGCAAGGACTGTCACTGCCGTCCCTTGACCCATGGGAGAGCCTGTGTGCATTGGTACAACCTTGCATGTGTGTGACTCAAAGCGTGCATCATGCAGAACCTAATCCAGCTCAAGAATCTCCCCCCCTTTTGTGTCCCACTTGGTATGCTGGCTGCTGGTTTGAGGTCCCTGAGCTGCCGGGATGGCAGGGCCTTGTAGTTTTTTAATTTAGTCCTGTCTCAGCAAATGGCTGAGAAACTAAGAACCAAATTTTGGAGAGAAGGGAGATGAAAATCCAGAGGAAATTGCTGGCTTCCCACAGTGCTGACTCCGAGCTGTTTGATATTCTCTCTTTTTTAAGGTTTGCTTGTTTTAAAGCAACATTAATTGGAAAGATGCTGGAGTGTCAACTAGAAACCACTCCCTGAATAACCTTGCTAATGAGCATGTTATTAAAGCAGGGTTAGGAGCTCCCTAGAGGGCTCTCTCTGGATAGGATTAAATTAAAAAAAACAATCTAAACTAGAGAGAAAATCTCTGTTAGTCTGCAGTGATGAATATAGAAAAGTCCAATGAAAAATGGCTTTGGAAGGTTTAAGCGTATGTCTTCCTATCTGGGACTAGTCTTTTCCATCCCTCAGGGCTCGCTCAGGCAGGGAAGAAGGTTTTAATGAAGCAGAGGGTGGAGAAGTTGCAGCTCAGAGCCTGGCAAGCCCACTCTCCAGGAGGTCACAACTCCATGTGCACAGCGTTTGCCCATGTAGGTCAGCAAGGGCAGTCCCTGTGTGCCACCAGGACGGACAGTGTCTCTGCCCAAGCAATGTGGCTTGTAGGAGGCAAGGCCCAGCAGAGATGGGGTTGCTGAGATCTTGTGTCAGGAGATGAGGGGATGCCTGTCCTCTCTGCAAAGATTTGCACTCACTCATTTGCAGGGTTTTCTTGATAAAGCTCCGCAGTGCTCCGACTGCCTCCTGTGGCTCCCCATTCATCTACCTTTCCTGTAGGTCTGGAAGCATCTGTGAGAGCAAGGAGACAGCAGTAGTTCTGGGGCAGATGGGGCCCTGGGATGGAGTCACACATCCACCCTCCCCTGATGGGATGCTGGTCCCCACCCCACCTCCATGTTCAGGCAGCCACGAATGCTGGTCGCTGGGGCAGCTTTGAGGATGGATAAGGAAGGAAAGGCTTCATGGTCCCTGGTCCCTTCCCTCCTGCTGGAAAGGATGTGGGAGGATTTAGGGCAGGAGAACTGTTCTCATACCATCTTAAGACAGGCATGAAATGCTTTAGCAAAGCTTCCCTGCAGGCAACAATGACTTCCAGAGCAACTCTGGCTTTTTTTGTGGCTTGCCCTTGCTTCCCTTGGATGGTGGGCAGGTCAGCCCTGCCCCAGCTGCAACAAGGCAGGGGCGGACGGCGTGCTGGCTGGGTGACTGATTTACTGCACCTGCAGCCAAAGAGCTTAGTAGCCTAAGGCCATTATTTGCCTGCATTACCATGGAGCATATTTTCAGGGGAAGCTTGGCTGCCTGAGCTGCTCCTGCCCAGATATTTGGGCTCTGCAGGCACGAGTATCTCTTTGGAGAGGATTTTGTCCATGTGCAGAAGGAGGTGTATTGCCTGCTTTTGCAAGGCACCATCTGACATGCTGATGCAAAACATGCCAGCACCAAGCTGTGACTCTAAACAAAGAGAGGGAAAACATTGTATTTATATTTTCTCTGCTGCTGCAGTGAGTTGGGATTTTTTTTCTTTTGTTTTGTTTTCTTCTTGTTTTTTCGTTGCTTTTTCTTTGCCTGAGACAGGTATTTGGATTCTCTGTGCTCCCCAAACTCTTCCCTAGGCTGTCTCCAGCAATCAGACAGAGTGACAGCTCTGAAACTCTCCAAGTTAACAAGTTCAAGTGCTGATGATTAACTAGATTCACAAAGTTGATTGGAAAAAAATAGGGATATAAATAAATATTCCTGGAGATATTCCACCCCCTGTAGTCATGAACTTTGAATAATTGGAGGGAATTATGCTGAGTACTAATCAAAAGGATTTTTTTTTTTTTAATTTGCTAATTACTGCTGGGTTTCATCAGTGTCAGACTCTAATCATCTCAAGACATGTTAATTGACCCTTGGGAGTTGTTTATCTGATGCCGAAAGTTTTAGATGGGGTCATACAAAGAAATGCAATCACTGAGGTTACTTCTTGCCTGCTACTCAGCCGGAGGGAAGAGTTAAGGAGACTTTGGGCCACGAGGACATGTGCGCTGCCCTTCCCATCAGCTGAGCTCCACAACCGCTCCTTATGGATACCGTGGCTTCCTCCATCCATTGGGGACCTTCTCTTTCTTGTCTTTTACACTTCAGTATCCTCTCTGCAGGCCTCCTTTTTGTTACACACACAGTTATTAACTTTGGTGATCCACATCCAGTGAGTGCTAATAGTGACAGCCCTCTGGGATGCTGCTCCTTACCATGGTAAAATCTGCTGGGAAAGGTTTGTGTTGCCCCAGGAGTGGGCTGAGGGTCCTGCTGTGGCGTGCAGGTGTCATTATGGAAGGGTGTCTGCAAAGAGGAAGGTTTCAAGGTGTTTCCTAAGCGAATTCAGATTCAGACCTTTAAATCTAAACACTGCCTCCACCTCCTGAGAAGGCAGTGACCAGCAGGAAGCGGGAATGGAGTCATGCTGTGCAAGGCCATCGCTGGGACTGCAGGCGGCTTCGGTCTGTCCCTGAGAGCAGCTGTGTGGTCCCCTCCTCCCCACAGAGACAAGGCTGTTGAGATGCACACTTCGGAGTTGGGTCACCTTTGCAAGATGTGTGTATGCAGACCAGCCTCTTCCCTAAGCCATGTCATCTTTTTCCATTATTACCCCAAAATTCGCTTCCCAGGCAGTTTCACAGCCTGGCTGCCTCGCCTATCTCATGTCCTGTTAATTAAACCAGAGGAGGTGGGAATTAGTGGGATAAAAGGTTGGGCGATGTGGAGCAGGGAAGCACTGAGCAAAGGGCTGACATTTCACCAAGTTTCTCAAGGACAGGTTTCAGGGATGACAATGTTTTCATCATATAATGTTTTAATTAATGACCTTGGTATAAAAATTAGTCTTATGCTAATGAAATGCTCTGGAGACGCAGTGCTGGGAAGTATCCTCAATACAGAGGCTCGTAATGTCATACCAGAAGACCTGGGTGATCTTGACATGAGTAGAAGTGAAGTGATTAAGAGTGCCAAGCAGTGCAAGGTCACACATGTAAGAGCAGATGATGAGAACTTCTGCTACCAGCTGGGAACTGAGCAGCAGCTCAGGAAAAATGCCTGAGTGACCTAGTTAATGATGGGTGACTGCTGCTGCAGAGATGCAACCCAGCCCTGGGATGGGTTTGTCACGTCCATCACATAGTGTCACAGCAAGAAGTGGATATCAGTCAAAGTAGGAGGCAGAAGAGTATTCCCAGGTAGTTTGTTACCATGATGGTGAGTAGGGGCACCACCAGGAGCTGTACGAGGTTTGCAAAGAGGGCTGAAGCCACCACATCAGTACCTCCAAGAGTGTGGTGTAATGGGGCAGTGGCTGGCTGCTGGAAATACTCAGAGAAATGCTCTGTCAGTACTTTGTTAGCGAAGTCCCAGCACGGCTGCGATGGTGTTACCTGAAGGGCCTTATATTGATCTGGTTCTTTGTCATTGCCCTGTGGAAATAACAGAGCTGGTACAAAGCACCTCTGATGGCTCCAGCTGCATCTGTGCTGTGCGTATCTGTGGGAGGAGGAGCTCTTAGGTGGGATCATACTTCTGGAAGAAAAGAAATGGTGTTTCTGATTTACAGAAGCTTGTTGGCGATGGTGGGAAGTTGAGGAGCAGGGCACAGGAACCTCATGAAAGCTGGTAGCTGGATTTCCCTCAACTCCCAAATGAGTCTTTAAAATGTATCATTGTGAAGGACAGGGATTTGCCCCCATGCCTGGTGGGAGTGGAGGGCAGCCTGCCTCTGCCCTATGCTGCTGTGCCCAGCCACAGATGGTACCCAGGTGGGTTTGGAGACATGTGGAGGCTGGAGGGGAGGCCACAGCATCTCCCTGGGCTCCTGGTACCAGCCCAAACCCTCACAGTGGAGCAGGAGGTCCCAGGGCTGAGCTCTGTGCATCTGCTGGAGCCGCAACTTCCTGGTGACAGTGATGGAAGGACCCGTGTTCCCATTCCTGACTGATAATATTTCACCACCTCTTTTGTACCCATTTTCATTTTGATTCCAGGATAATTTGTATCAGTTTATGAAATGTGGCCTTTCTTTCATTGCAGAAAAGCACAAACCCAACCGTGATGTCTAGGTGTTATTGACTTAAGGCATATATATGTGTGTGTTTTTATTTGATCATCTTCATTATTCTAATTTTCCCCTTCCCATCTTTTTTTTTTCTCTTTATTACATTGCTGGCTGTTGGAGGCCCTTAGAATAGAAATAAACTTTCTAGGTAATATTTCTTAATAAAAACCATCATTTATTATTGTTTCTCCCTACTGGTAAATGCCAAGCTCCTTCTCTCATTTGTTCTAAGCCTAGTTTAGCATCTTTTCTGGCAAGGCTTGGACAGATACCTGAATATGATGGCACTTGTGCTCCCATCCTGGCTGTACCCAGCTGTAGGTGTGCTAACAGAGGTCAGGTCTCAGCCACCCACAGCATGTCATGTGTGAAGATGTGGCAAATCCTTGCTGCCATGGCAGGACACTAAGTGTGGAAGAGATTTTTTTTTCAGGCTCCTGCATTTACCCTGTAGCAGTGAGAGGTGAGAGGCTCCCAACAGCAGGGCCTGATCCTGCACCCCGTGTTATCATCAAGTCAAGCTGCTGCTTGTTTAATCTCAGCTCAGATCATTCCCCTCCCATTAGCTTCAACAGTTCAGCTGAAAGTAGAGGTAGAGATGTCTCTGGAAGATACCTGAGCTGTTGTTTACTGTATTGCCATTTCAAGGAAAAGCCTCTTCTGTAAAATACATGAAAATAAATAATGACATTAATATAAACATATACTTTAACTACTGTTTAAAGCTGTCACTGGGTTAAAAAAAAATACTGGTGCTGCATCCCAAATGCACAGTAATTATGTGGCGAATCTCTTTATTACAGGGTGTCAATCAGGCGATGATGTAGCTGCAAGTGAAATAGCTTTGTGTCTCCACTGATATTCCCAGCACGGAGCTGCAGGCTCTCGCCTCTCCAAAATGCTTCTTGAGGTCTGTGTGCCTGTGCCCAGTACGTCTGATTAAAAAGTGGCTTTAGGAAGGAGAATTGGGCACAGCATCTGCGCTTGGCTTTTAGGGAAGAAAACAGTTCTGTGAAGTATCTGTCCATCTTCCTGTATCAAAGGAAAACACACACGAACAATTGCCCTAATTATGTGCATCGCCAGGTGATGCTCGCAGGAGACTGCACTGCAGTCCTCCAACCTGCATGTCCAGGTGGTTCAGGCAGAGGCTGGTCCTGCCTTTGCTAGTCCTGGCAAGCACAGAGCTGTACGTACAGCTGTCCTCACCCACAGCCCTGGGCTTCAGCCCGAGAGAAGATGCGGCAGTGTTCCCAGGAAGGCCCGCCTGCACCACCAGCCACGGTGCGCTGCCTCCCCCGTGCATGCACTGGGATTCTTGGCACCATCTTTTGTCATTCCTCGTGCTGCAACAAATGCACAGTGGCAGGCGCTGTCTGCCCTCGCAGGCACGCGGGGGACGGTGGCACGGCGCTGGAGGACTGCCAGACCTTGAGTGGAGCTGGCTGGTGGCAGTGGCGGCGCGGGGAGCTGTCTGAAGGCTCCCAGTATCCCCATGCAAGGGCCAGGGGGGAGGTCAGGGCAGCCCAGGTTAATCCTGCGGAGTTGGGTTCTCTGGACCCGGGTGAGGTGAGTTATTTGGGCTTTGGCCTGGAGGCTTCAGGGTTTGGGCTCCTCTGTCAGTTGCTTTGGGAGAAAGCTGCTCAATTTTGTGTCTAAACACAGTAGCGAGCTTCTGCTTTCTCTCACAGATCTGTATCCCCATTGATTCTCCCTTTTCTGGGCTGGGAGCCGGAGAACAGATGCCAAAACTTGAGCATATTGGAATCAATGTGAAGGTGAGAAACGCAGGCATTTCCCCACCTGGCAAAGGGCTTTCACTTCATTTTCTCCTGCTGCCACTGCTATCAGCTGTTGGGATCTCATCTGCAGCTTTTGCAGGGAGTGAGATCCTCTGGGAGAGACATTGCATGCATCCTTTGGGGATACATGGCGCAGGGACCGTGTGGCTGCAATGAGCCTCTCCCTCTTCCACCCTTCCTGGCTGTTGCTTACTGAAGGTAAACGTTTCCTTTGCTTTTCCTCTCCTAGTCTCACTCCTGCTCTCCTCCTGCTCCCCTGCTCCTCCACCTTTCATCTCCTCTTCCCTCTAACACCACCTTTCCAGTGTCCACACTGTAATATTGGTGGGTCAGGCAGTTTTTTGAGCAGAGATTACAGAAATAAACCCAGGTTTTGCTGTGTGAGCATCTTTTCACAAGGAGGGCTAGAGAAATGCATTTCCACGTGTTCTTGCGTGAGGACCAGGGATGGTGGCTCAGGCCCAGCAGCTGGGGTGAGCACAGGCTGCGTTCTCTGAGGGGAATGTGGGTCTGGTGCGGAGCAGCAAGGGATGGGTCAGGCTTAAGGCTGGACCCGCTGCTTTTCCCAGGAGCCTCTGGTCCAAACCTGGCCAAGGTCAGAATTTGCTCTGTCATCCCACCAAGCTAGATAGACAGAGTGGACTTTCTTGTACACAGGTCTTTTGGGTAGGACCATAAATCCCACATCCTTGCTGATTTGCGAGGGTCTGAGGAACCAAGGATGTGGTTTTCTTGGTCCAAATTCCCCCTTTCCCTGGCCCGTAAGTGGAGTGGTGGCTGCTCTGCTGCTGCTTCCCAACAGGGCCTGTGTTTCAGTGGCTTTCAGAGGACACAATAGCAAATCACTTTGGGAACGATTTGTGATAAAAAGTGCAATACAAATGGATAATATCATCATACTCCACTATTAACAGGCTTAAATCCCAAGGATGGGGAGACGCTCCTGTGGAGAGCAGGGCTATCTCTCAGATACTTCTGCTGCAATTTAAAATCACTCCTTAGTCTGGCAAGGCTAATTTCACATCTCTTCTTCTCCAGGGAATATATCTGGGTTTCTCCCTGCTTGAGGCCAGAGCCCTCCGTGCTGATTAGATTCAGCCAGGGATTTTGGTTATCGCTCTCTGTGAGTCCCAATGGAGTGTGACAGAGGTGCCCAGGTGGGCTGCATCCCACACGCCGACCTGCCTATGCGTCCCCTTGGCAAGGACAAACCCTGGGGCTGTGACTTGTCTCCTTTCATCGGACCCCGCTCAGCTCCTAGCATGAGGTGTCTTTGCAGGCACATCCCCCTCCCCAGGTGAAAACAGCTCTGGGTTCCCACTCTCCCACCCAGGATTAATCCTGGGCCGTGGCCAAGCATCACTTTACAAGAAGGACACATCGGATGGTTGCAACAATCCCACTGCAGCCAAATCAGTTGTGAGCCAGGCAGGACATGCTTGCCAAGTCGTGTCCCCATGAATGTGCCACCTCTGGGGAGGCTGGCTGCTGTCCGGCTCATCCTTCCTCCTGCCCCAACTCCCCACCTCCCTCTGCCCTCCCTTCCCCATGGGATCTTGTCCCAAGCCATCAGGATGCAAACTTGAATTAGCACCGCTATTTGGTCTATGCCTTGCTGACCTGCCTCCACATCTCCTCTCCCATCCTTTTGTGGGTCTCTTCAACCACCTTCTGGTGGGGTGATTTAAGCCTCCTCTTTGTGGTGCAATGGATGAGGCCACCTCTAATGCCCACAGTGGCACAGGGGATGGATAGCTCATGGGAGGACAGGGCTGCGCCTCTCAGGGCGGGCACTGAGGACAGCTGGGCAATCATTGCCCATTTTTATTTATTGCTGCCACTACAGTCCTTGGCTGGTCCATATGGGAGAGTCTCATAGGTAAGGCAGGAGAGTCAGTAAAAACAAAATAGAAAAGGAGAAAAGCATGACAGGCAAAAATCCTTTTCCTGATTAAGGCAAATGTCCCACCCTCTCAGTTTGCGTTGAGGGATGGAACTTGCTTTCTCAAATTATTTCTCTTGGCTGGAAAGGAGGCGTTTATATCCAGATGTTGCTGGTGTGGACAGTGTCTCAACTGGGCTTTTTCATTTTGATGGCCCTTCTGAAAGAGCCACGTTTTCATGCATTAGGTTTGGTTTCTGCTTTGAATGGTGACTCACTGAGCCTTAACCTGGGTCCTCCCTGGCACTGCCCATGGAGGCACTGGGGATGCCGGGGATGGAGAGTGGGTGCCGGGATGTCCTCAGGACATCCTCCTTGAGGAGTTGTGCGACAGCTACAGCCCCGTAGTGCCTTCAGGAGAGCATCTTCAGTCCCTGCCGCTCACTGTCCCACCAACACCAGCTCAATGCACAAATGGGCCCCAGTTCAGACACCACTTAGTTCTGGCTGATTTTAAGTCACTGCATTTCCCTTCATCATTTCTTTTGCAGTGGGGGCTTTTCCCCCACTCGGCATCATTTCCCTGCTCATCTCCGGCTCAGACAAGGCAGGAAACGCATTTTCAATGTATTAATTAAAATGTCTTTGCAGCAGAACATCTGCATGGAGAGCGATAGATCACCGAAGTGTGTGTGTGTGCGTGTGGATGCGCGTGCGCGTTGCAGGCTTCCAGATAACGCATTGCTTTGCATAATTTATTCCAGCTGGCACAGCAATAATTTTCATAGCCTGTGATCTTCAAGTATGCGATTATCAATCTGTGA
The DNA here is from genome assembly GCA_031468815.1 of Morus bassanus. NCBI lineage: Eukaryota > Metazoa > Chordata > Aves > Suliformes > Sulidae > Morus > Morus bassanus. The sequence continues at coordinate 60,700,596 of CM062572.1, forward strand.
CCTGGCTCCACATGACCCAAATGTTAGATTATTACCAGATAAACCTATAGGAGATGTAGGATGTTTGGATCTCCATCACCTCTGGCTGAATGGGTTGTATGGGATGAGACCAAATGCTCTGTTTTGTTAGATCCCACAGTGCTGAAGCGATGGGTCTTCTCAGGTATTCATCACTGTCAGCTATTTGGGGAGAGGATGGTCTTTGCCAGTGATGCTCTTCAATTTCCTGATTGTTCAGCTCATATTGTTTTAGCTTGAAGGATAATAAGATAAGAAACAGACTTCCCAGTCAATAAAAGGAAACCTCAGAGGCTTTTTCCGTTTTGTGTCTGTCATACTTTGTTGATATTTTAGATGCAGAGCATTTGACAGCTGGTTGTAAAACTCTTATTTCCTTAATTAAATTAAATGAATTTATGAAGAATTAAAGATTAAAGATGAAGATGAAGATTAAATGAAGAACATTTAATTTATCCCACAGAGGTTTCCCCAAGTGACCCATGGAACAGGTCCTTTTCTGGCAGCTGGACCAAAACTGGAGGAATTTGGAGCTTTCTCCACCTGGGAGAGACAAAAAGTGATTTCATTACCTCTTCTCTTTCTTTTTCATCATCAAACCAATTCTGTGTTTTCTAGCATTGGTCCTACCTCCCCTGAGGACCACGAACCACCACTGACATCTGTGGGTCCAGCCTGGCCCTGCCAGTGGCAACCAACATCTCCTGAGTGGAGACCTTGATGCAGGATTGCATCACTCCAGGCACTGGTGCAACTGGGAATGGCAACTGGGAGCATTTCTCCTGCTACAGATGCATGGTGCTCCCCCCTTGGGGTGGGCAGACACAGAGGCGGGTGCCCGGCTACATCACTCGCTACATCCCAGCCTGTTTAGCAGGTCAGGGCATTAACAGGCTAATGGTTAATGTCATTAACCAATATCAGGCGAAGGCTCCCTTTACTGTGCCAAGGGCAGGCGGCTGCTCAAAGCAGCACAATAATTATGTATAGCCCAAGTAATTATTTTTGTCCCATCTTCCTGGCAGGAGAAGACCATTTGTGGGATGGGTTTAGCTACCTTCTGCAACACGCCTATGTCTTATTTATCCAGAACAATACACTCAGTGTGATTTTTCTGTCTCCTTTTTCCTTTTAACATCATTTCCAGCCCACACTGCTTTTAATTCAGTGAGGTAAATTGAGATTGGGAGGGGAAGCTGCAGAAATTCTCCAAACTCCCATTCTCTGAGCAAAATATTCCCTCGGGATCTGACGGCATCGCTGAATCGCAGGTCCTTCCCTTCCCAAGAGGCTTGTGAGTCTCAGTGGAGACAAATGCTGTTTTGGATGGCTGTAGTCACTGCACAGCCAGGTCTCGTCATGGGATCTGCTCACAGCTTTGCAGCCTCCCTGGTGGCTCCTTCTTTACCTGGGTACCTCTGAGTCAGCGGCCCCGCGTACTGTGCTATTTTGAACATCATGTCAATAAAAAGGAGATTACCCCAGCACTGCCTTCAGAGTCCTGGTGCTGCGGGTTGGTGTGGATGAGGATGGTTGTTCCCCACACTTTTATTTCAAGACTGTGCTCAGCCTGCCTGGGGTCAGATAAAGAAGATGAAGGAGTCAGAGGTCTCTGCTCCCAAGATCCTGGGAAAAGGAGATGCACTGTGTGACTCATTCTGAACCCATTTCCAAATCTCTTCCTGAATACATTCATGTTCTCCTGGATCTCTGGTCATCCTTAAAATAAGAGAGGAAGCTGAGATGGTGTCATTAATCTGAGATTTGGTGTATTGGATAGCTGGATACTCATCTGAATTTCCATTTTATCCACTGCTTTCACCCATCTTAGTCTTCTTCTTCTTATCAGTGCCAAAGAGTTTAAGTGGCCACAGCTGTGACCTAACCAATCCTGTCTTGCAGCTTCACCTACACATCTCGGCTGTTCTCTCCTTTCCCCCCATCTCCTTTTGGCCCAAAACACAATTGATCCTTAAATAGCCAGGTGGCCATGCACAGGAACCAGTAGCCAGTCTCCATGGTGGCAGTCAGACTATTGTACTGCCATTTCCCCGTGTTGAGGAGGTCTTGAAAATGCAGCTTGAAGGTCCTGGTGAGGTTTCCCTGTTTGGATTTAGCACCCCTCATCTCATCTGTTGTATCCACTGTGGAGTTACACAGCCTTGAAAGACACACTCTATTTTGCAAGGGGACAACCTCCAAGACTGTTTAATACATGAGTGCTCACTCAAAGGTGTCCTTTCATTTACTGCTTTCACCATCAGCAATCTATAAAAGTTTAGGGTGCCTTAGGGAATCGCTTGCTTTAACGTCTTTGCCTCAGTAACAGAACAGCTGCTCCTGGTGCGAACAGGCATCCCCCGGCCCTCTCCCCACCACATTGGAGCATCGCCCATCCTCTCTGTCTTGGCTTCCTCCTTCCTCCTTCCTCTTCCTCTGGGTCTACTTGCAAAGTGTTTGCTGTAACTATTGAAATGAATATAGTGGCAGTCTGGGGAGAAGATGCAGTTTAAAGCTCTTTAATTTAAGGGATGCTGATTCACTCCGCTCCAGCCTCGGGTGAGTTACCCAGCTACGTGGAAGCCTCCTTTTCTCCAGGTGTCAAATGGGAGGATGATTTTCCTCGGTCAATATTTAGAGGCTTTGCTGAGCCCATGGCCTGTGGGGCATCCTGCCGAGGCTGGTGGGGGGAGCAGGGAGCTCACAGGAGGCAGAGACACTTCGGGACATTGTCTCCATGGAGCTGGGACGCTGCTGTGGATGGTGCAGCCCTGGCCAGGGGTTCCCTGGATCCAGCACCTTCTCCTGCAAACTCTCCCTTGTCTGCCCTGCGTGGGACCACAGCCCAACGGGAACCTGAGGTGGGGCTGTGTTTGGCAGCCAGGGATCAGTGTAAAGGCAGCTGCTGGGAATAATAATAGGAAACTTTGTTACAGATCTCCATCCCGCAGCCACTGCTGGCCTCCAGCAGGTTGGGTGCTTTAAAGGCTGTAGCTAACTCATGTGAAAAATTGGTGGAGACCTCCCTGCAAACGAGGTGCTGCCTGCAAGACAAGCTGGATAAATAGCTTTTCAGGCCAGAGGGGGCTGCAGCTCCAGTGAGAAGCTGCAGGGTAATTTCCTGTGTTTAAAAGACACTCCCCGCCAGCCACCATCCCAAATTATTCCTGTCCTGTGCCCGAGTGCACTCTGTTATCTCTCAGGCTGCTCCACATCCCCCCACAGAATTGCTCTGCAATCTCCCCCTATGCAATATTGCGGGATATTCCACCTCATTAGCAAGTCGAACTTGTTTTTACTGCCCAGTGTCTCTCTATGCAATATTTCACTGTCTTGCTGGCTATTATCCTGGCGGCACAAAGTCCCATTGAAATTCATGGTGCAAGTCGCCCATTTGTTTCCTTTGAGCTTTGCAGGGTTGTTCTATGCAGCTTTATGCATATCATTTTTGCTATGCAAAGTGAGGGTAATGACTTTACCTGATCTCTTTCAAAGCACTGAACAAAGCCTGTCCCCATGCTGTAGACTGATTCTGGAGTATTTGTTCTAGGGTTTGGGAGGGATGAATCAGAGCTCTTAGGGAATGTGCAATCTGATGCTCTGTAAATAAAAAGAAAGTCATGCTGCATCTACATGTCTCTGAGGCAGGCGTGTGCTCCATGTCAACCTTTCTTGCGGGGGATCAGCTTCAGGGATGGCTCTGGCAAAACTGAGTAGCTTCATCTCAGTGACAGCCCTGGAACAGCATCGCTTGGTTTGGCCACTGCCACTGACAAGCCTTGAACCAGTTCTGCCTTTTGAGGGACAGATGAGGTCCCTCATGCGTGACAACGTGAGACTCCTTGAACAAAGGGTCACTGGAGATGTCCGTAGATGGGCACCAGGAGTGTAGGAGAATTGAAGGCACAGCAACAAAGGAAAGGTGTTGCTGTGAAGACCTTCAGACCCAGGCTGACTTACCTCTATCACCACCCCAAAGGAGACTAAACCTTGGGTACCAGTTGCATGCCTTTAATATCTTAAATGAGGCCCCCAAATCAGTGGCCACTTGTGAAAATGGGAGTCATAATGTCTATGCTTGGGTCTGTGCAGTGCAAGAAGGGCAGAGTGCAGTCTTTTCTCTCCATCCACTGATGTTTGGAGGTGACTAAATAAGCAGGGGAGATTTTGGACCTTGCCCTGGGACACATGGTTTGAAATGTGCATTTTGTTGGGCCGTGACCCAAATTGCAACTTGAAGATTTGTTCACACAATGCCCAGTTTGAAAGCACCCACAATCCAAGAGTTATTCACCAAAGAGACTCGTGAATTACACTGAACAGGTGCATTGGAGAATATCACATTCTCTTCATGGAGAATGTGTGTATGACAAGGGAAAAAAAAGACACAGATCTTGAAAGAAATTATTCCTTGTGAATTATTCATTCTATTTACTCACTTGGAGGTCCTCAGGTGGAAGTTGCTATGTAATCTGCACTACAGTAGCATGTCGGGGTATCCAGGGGGGCCAAAAGAAACCATCAACAGAGGGATGAATCCCCTGGGACCTTTGTGAAGGACACCCAACCTTTGCTGCACTGATGAGGTGATGACTGATCCAAAGTCATAGCTGTAGGATCCCTTATGCTCCACAAGGATGCAAACATGGTAGGGAGATAGCAATCAGCATCAACAAGGAGGAATAGGACCAAATCAAGCACATTTTCCAACTTTGGTGGTCAATACAAGCAGCATGTGGTATAGGGAAGTGTCTCTACTTTCAGAGGTGGTTGAGCGGTTTAGTGTCTGCATGACAACTCCACCATCCTCATGGACATCACCATAGCTGCCAGGCCCAGCAAGTAAAGGTAGATCTAGAGACCGAACCAGTCCTGGACATCTCCACCAGCTCCAGGTAGGAGACCCTAAGCAGAACGATTCGTGATGCACAACCACTCTGCACCTGGGCTGTGGGCTGGCAGAAGTCCCCCGTCCCCACTGCTGATACCTTTCCCTGACACAAACTCTGACTTCTTCAGAGTTTCAAAGACAAAAATGAAAAAAATCGGAACAAATGCGAAGCTATAAAAATGCATCCAAGCTGCCAAGTCTACAGCAGATATGATTTGCAATGGATGAGGTATTAGCACCCTAAAAATTTGGGTAACTATGTGCAGTAATATTTGTCATCACCAAGGCTGAGTATGTTAAACAAAAATGTTCTGAAATGCGGCTTCTGCCTGAGCCCAGTAACTCTTTCCCAGATGTAAATATCACAGTTGTTTTCCAAGCATTCTTTAAATACCATAAGGCCTTAGTCCACTTACAGCACTAACAGCCCGTAAAATGTCATTTTTTGTTTTCTAATTAGTCTGATGATTTTCAGATAGGATTTGACAACAACAGCTAAGAAGCATCTCAGGCTGCAAAAAATTATCCCTTGGACGGTGAGTTACCCACAGCTGTGCTGGAGCAGCATCCTCTCATTGGGGTGGTGACTCGGGGGTGGGGCAGGCCTCCTCACCCTCCGAGCTGGGGTACACCAGCTGGTCTCCTAGGGACGTGAAGGGGGGAGATCGTGCCTTTCCTGCAAGGATCATTCTCCCATTTTGCTGGTAAGCGCTCCCTGTCATGGCGTGTTTTGCACGTGCCCGCGGCAGGAGTAGGGCGCTGCAGGCATAGCCCTTGTGGGAGCCCTGGATGGAGCAAGGCTGGTTGGACTTTCACCCTCTGTGCACAGCAGGTCATTGCTGTTACGGGTCTCACTGGAGGGGTTCAGGTGCATGTGATTTTTAAGACGCTTAAAGCCATTGCTTTTGGTGGGGGGGAGGAATGGTGTAACTGACTGCACAAAGGACCCCAAACCTCCATTCCTCACCCCACGTGGGGTCCCATGAAGGTAGGGTGGGGATGTCTGACTCTCCCCCAGGCTTTGCACAGAGGCAGCCACAAGGCTGTCATGTTGCCACCTTTCCCTCCAGACTGCCCTATTTTTGGGAGCACTTTCCTCTCTCAGAGGACACCGGGCTGTTGCCATCACTGTGACACAAACAGAACCCAGAGACAAGCCCTGCTGCTGTGGGCACCACACGGGGGACAACTCGGTTCCTGCCCTGAGCAAGGCCAGGTGGGATGTTGCTTACCCAAGGTCACACCATGATTCAGAGCCATTGATGTCCTTATCTAACTTAATACCTCCCTGTTCTGCACGGACAGAGTGCTGCCCAGCCAGCGTTCTGTCCCTTGGCTAGCATTTCCCTTCCAGGTGATGCTACAAAAGGCAGCAGAAGAGCTCTCATTCCCATACAACCTCCACATTGCTGGGAGAAGCAGCCAATGTTTTATTAACCACCTCTCCCTCCCATACCGCTTGCTAAACTGGGTTAGGACTGCTCGAACCTGCTGTGTCAGACGACGTCTTCCGCTGGTCGAGGGGAAGGGCCCGCGGGGGCTCTCCTGACCCGAGACACCTTTCTCACAGCACTCCTCCAGCCATCTTACGTAAATAGATCAGTCATCCCAGCAAGGCTACGTCTTCTTTTACTCCTTCCTGTCTTTAATAATATTATCAATATCTGGTTTAGATTTTTACTAAATATAGGGCCAGAGGCTCGGCTGGCGTCACTTCCTCCCAGACAAACTGGAACAGCATTCTCAGATGTACTTACTTCTTTTATTAATTTATCTTGGTTTGCAAAGTTGTCTGATTGCACCAAGTCTTTCCACACACCGCCCCCCCACCCCCACCATTGGCCTGGCAGCTGGTAGGAATGATGCTGCTTTAGAGCCTGTCCTTGATCCATGGATGAGACTCAAGGTTTGGGGGGGCTGCGTCTCCCAAAGCAGCTGGGGGAGTTGGACGCTGCATGCCAGTGGGCAGCAAATTTGCAAAGAGCCTTTTGCAAAGGATCCCTCTCCTTGCTGCTGATCTCCATAGGTGAAGACCTGCAATGGAGCACAGTGCCCATGGCATCCCTGTCCCCTCCAGGTGAGTCTTCTTCCAGTTTCCAGGGGCCAGATCCAGCTCCAGAGCTTGCATGAATCCACAGAGTTTCTGGCTGCCCCATGGGCTGTGTGGCATTTAGGAGGGGACCGTGCCCTGCAGCCCAGGACACCCTGCTCCTGGCACTGGGAGGGACCTGGCAGTGCCCTTTCCCTGCCCAGGGAGACATGACAGCTCGCTGATACAAGCCCTGGGCTCGAGAGCCTTCTCCAGCAAAGGCAGAGGAGGGATGGGACCTCTTATCTCCAGCCTTCCCAGGAAGACATTGATCCCAGAAGACATTGATCCCCTGCCTATTTCATGTCACTGTCTGCACATTTATTAGTCCAAAGCAACTTCAACGGGAACTCCTTGACTTCAGGGCATCCCATGGGACATGGAAGAAATGGGATATCCCTGCTCCAGGGAGGGAGGGAGGGGTCTCCCATGCTTCAAGGGCATGAGCCCAGGTGGTGGTGGGGAAGGAGAAGGGGAAGAGGAAGGGAAGGGGAAGGGAAGAACACCAGACCAAACAAATTACACAGAGACCAAGCCCCACAGCCTCCCCAGCGGGTTGGGGGCCAGGCCAGGGCTGCGGAGCATAGGATGCTGGAGCTCTTCTCCCTGCCCCATCCTCTCCATCACGGAGGATTGTCTCCTGCATTTCCATGGGCGCTTCCCTGGGCCTGTGTGTCTAACGCAGCCGAGCGCTGTGCCAGGTTGCCAGCTGCTGTTTGGAGGGGGGCCATGGCTTGCCTGTTCCCAGGCTGTCTCCCAGCTCTATTACTCTATGCTTCAGGATTTTTTGGCTGTGGGGGTGTTGATGGTGTTGTTGCTATTAAACTGAAAGGAGTGAAATTTTTCTCCTGCACCCCACCTTCTCTGTCTCCCCTGCCACCTCCTTGCAGGGCTGCAAAAGGTACTCCCAGGCTCGGAGATGGTTTTGGAGATGGCTTGGGACACCTTGGGCCATCGCAAGAAACGCACTGGCCAGTCCTTACCTCAAATGACAGTGCCTGGGGAGAGAGAAGAGCACTTTCATTTTGAGGGCTGGATCAGTGCCAGCCACGCTTTAATCACCCTGAAGTTTTGTGTTCTGTTGCTAAAACAGCATAACCCCCCTCCCCCAAACCTGCGGAGGCAGGATGGCAGTCTCTGGGTCAGGTGAGGAGTGGTCTGGGGCAGGATGCCTGGGGAGGGCTGAGCACAGGGGTTGAGGACCCCAGTGGGCTGTGGGCAGGGGTCCTGGCCCAGCCCCATCGCTGCCCTGGCTCTCCCAGCTGGCTCACCCCAGCCCCTGTGCTCCCAGCGTCACCTGGCACTGCCCAGCTGGACCCAGTTTGACCCATGGAGGTTCCGGCTTGGTGTGAGGTGTGAGGGGGCTGTCATGCACACATGGGGACACACAGAGATGTTCACGTGGGCTCAGAGAAATAAAGACAAGTGCGCAGAAATGCAGACACACCCAGGCTCCTGCACCACCCCCCTGGCCTGTCACACACACACACAGATGCCCCCCAACATACACCCACACCCCCTAACTCACTCATCCCTCCACCCCCCCCCCAAATGTCACCACACACACAGCAGCAGAGTGTCTCACACACACACACACACACACAGGCGGACAGCCCCAACATGCACACTCACACCTTCACAAACCGCGACACCCTCACCCCCCCACTCTCACAAAGTGTCACACACGCACAGAGTGCCACCAATACAGTGTCACGCAGTGTCACACACGCTCTCACAGTCACACACATGCAAGTGTCTCACACACACAGTGTCTCATATGCACAGTGTCACATGCAGTGTCACACATGCCGTGTCACACACAGTGTCTCACACACACACACGCCCCCCCGCCGCTCCCCCGGTGCCAGCCCGGCTCTCCCGGCCAAGCCGCTTATCGCTCCGTGCCGTGACAGCGCGGCCGGACCCAGCCGGGTCGCACCGAGCCCAGGCGAGCCAAGCTCGAGCGAACCGGGCCGTGCCGAGCCGAGCCGAGCCGAGCTGTACACCTTCGCCCGGCCCGCCCCGCACCGCTCCGCTCCGCACCGCACCGCCGAGCTGAGCTGAGCCGAGCCGAGCCGAGCCGAGCCGATGGGAGCCCCCCGGGCCTGGCAGCGCTGCCCGGCGCCGCCTGCACGGGCAGGGCTCTCCGCCTGACGCAGTGAGGAGCTGCAGCCCTTCTCTTCTCGGAGGCCGGCTCCAGCGCTGGGATTTGCTCGGCTCCGGCTGCGTTTCCCTGCCCGCCTCCTGCCCCCGGCCCGCCCGCCTGGAGGGGCGCGGGGAGCCGCAGCCGCGGGTGCGCCCGCCGCCCATCACCGCGCCTCGGGGCTGGGCGCGCCGCCGAGCGCCGGGAGCCGCCGCCGAAGCAGGTAGGTGCGGCCGCAGCCCCCGCCGCAGCCCCCCCGGCCCCGACCCCGGGCTGAGCCCCCCGCCCGGTGCCAGCTCGCCCCGGCCCCCGCGGCCCCCGCCCGCTATCTCCCCGCCGCGGCGGCGCCCGGCGCTGCCCGGGGGAGCCCCCGGTGGCCGGCGAGCCCTGCGCAGCCCCCGGTGGCCGCTCCGTGTCGCCAAACTTTTCGCGGCTGCAACCCAGGTTGGGACTTCGGCGGGGGGGACACACACGACCGCGGGGCAGGCGGCGGGGGGGAGCGGGGCGCCCTCCCCTCCGCGGGCGGGGGGGGTCCCCACGCTCGGCTGGAGCCTCCCCCGCTCCCCTCTTTCTCCAAGTACGAGGAGGGGTCGGACCCGGAGCGGCTCCCCCCGGCCGGGTTGGGGCCGCGGAGCCGAGGGACTCCCGCCGGCCGCCCGGCCCGTGTCCCCCCCGCCCCGGCCATGCGAGATCCCCATTTCGGGGTCTCCCCACCGCCTGCGGGGTGCGCCCGAGCCGAAGCAGCCCTGGGCGAGCCCCTACGTGCCGCCGCTGCAAGTGGTGCCAGCGGGAAGCCCCTGTGCTCCGCGGGAAGAGCCGGTGCCGGCGGCAGCTGTGTCCCCCCCCGGGAGCAGGAGGGGGACATCCCCTCCCCGCCGCACGGAGCGCTCGGGGGTGTGGGCTCTCACCCACCACCCCAAATAACCCCGGCGGCCCCGGGCTTGGGGTGGGGGCTGTGGTAGAGCCGCTGCCGGGCTCTGCTCCCCCCCATCCCTTCTGCATTCCCACGCCCGTAGTCTGGACCTGCCTCCCCACATGCGCTCCTTCAGCGGCTATTTCTGTCCTCGCCAAACGTGCCGCACATAGAGCTTTAATTAAAGAAAATTAGTGGAGGAGGGCGGCGGTGGCTGGGGGGCGGAAGGGGGGGTGTCCGTGCTCCGGAGGGAGGGGACACCGCATCCAGCCGGGGGCCGGTTCCCGGGACGGCGCCGGCCCCGCATCCCCGCCCGGTGCGGCTGCGGGCCGGGCGGGCGGACGGACGGACGGCTGCCGTGGCGCTGGCGGCCCGGGGAGGCGGCGTGCAGGTGCCTGTCTATGAGTTTGAGCCGCTTTCCCTTTTTTTTTTTTTTTTTTTTTTAAGAAAAAAGGTAGGGGGGACGGACGAGAGCGTGTTCCTGCCCGGTGGGTGTGTTGCAGTTTTAATTATAATGACAGATGTTGCTGTGAAGTTCTGTCTCAGTTCCCAAATTCAGGCTGATCCCGGAGGACCTAAGCACTCGCCAGTCGGCGGAGCCGGTGTTAAACCGCGTCCGGAGTTGCCAAAGAATTTTCTTGATTGTATTTTAATGAAGCCCGGCCGGGGCTGGGGAACCCCGGGGCGACGTGAGGAGGGGTGTCCCGTCCGCTCCCCGGCGTGGGGCTGGGACGCTCCCCTCCTTCCTTGGGGGGGCCCCGTGCAAGGCCCCCCCCGCCCGGCTCCCGCCTGACATCGCGGCCGAGGCGATGCCTTTGTGCCCGGGGACGCCAGGGCGGTGGGGGGCAGCCCACCCCCCCCCGCAAGACCCCTCCAACCAGCCCAAACCCCCGGCGGTCCCCAGCCCACGTCCCGCTCGATGTGGAACCGGGCGGCTCTACCCGTGCGCGGCGGGACCGGGCCGGCAGCAGCGTCCCGGTGCTGGGGACATGCCGGCCCGTCGGGGTGTGTCCCCGTGTGTCCCCCCCTCCCCGGACCCTCCTCTCCTCCTCCAGCTCTTCCCGGCCAGAAGCCTCCGCATCCCTGCTCATCCCTGCCTTCCGCGGGCCGGGCAGCCCGGGGGAACCGCGATGCTGCCCGCGTCGAGGCAGTGATTTGCAGCCCCGGGAAAGCCCAGCGGAGGGAAGGGAAGTGGGGGGGACACACGGGACGACCGATATCAACAGGCTCCCCCCGGGGGCAGAGGCAGCGGGGCCGCCGGGCTCAGCCCGGGCAGCCGCTCACGCCTTCCCCAGGCGGGGACTCGCCTCCTCCCGTCAGCTCCGTGCGTTTCGGTGCCGGTTTTGCACTGTGTTAAATATTTAGAAGTTTGCAGCGGTGAATAAAGCGATCGTTAATCGACATTGATGGCAACGTTGCAAAGGGAGTGGCACCGCCTGTGGAAACGGCACGGCTCATCGGGGAGCGGGCGGGGCTCTTCGGAGAGCATTTTTAAGGGGTTTCACCCCAAATTAACGGTTAGTCGCCCTGAAGGCTCCGGCAGCGCCCAAACCCAGACGCTGCTCTTCAAATTTCCCACGGTGTCTTTAAGGGAAAAAGCGGATTTTTCCGCCCTGCCTGGCTGGAAAGGATAACCCCGTGTCTGTGCGGAGAGGAGGCAATCCTCCTCAAGTTTAGCATCTGAAATAACACCCTCCTCAGCACCTCCCGCTGTGCTGCCCAGCACCTCGCAGGGCTTACACCCCCCAAAACCCCCGGGTTTGCCCCGGCTCGGTGGGGTGTGCAGGCAGCGGGGAGCAGCGGGGTGCTGTCTTGGGGGGGGGGGTCGGGAGCGTGTCCCCAGCCCCCCCGAAGTGCAGCGGGAGGGACCCCCGTCCTGGGGAAGGCTGGGGCAGGGATGAACTTTGCTCGGTGACCTGGGGGGGCGAGAAGCCCCCGGGATGGGGGCGTCCTCTCCGGGGCGGGGGGACCGGGGGACCGGCCGGGGGGCAGTGGCTGGCTGGCCGGGGAGCCCTGGCTCCCCACGCCGTGCTTAGCCGCTCCTCTCTGGGCTTGAGTCAGCGCTTTTCTAAAACCGCGTGGATCGGGCAGAGCTCCGCGGAGCGGGCCGCGGTCCTGCTGCTCGGGCAGCGGGAGGAGAGGAGGAAAGACGGGCTGGGCGAGGGGACGAGCAGAAAGGGAGAGAGGGGGCGAGGGTTACCCGGGGGCGGCCGGGGGGTGCGGGCCCACCCGAGCCCTCTCCGCGGCAGCCGCTGCTCGGTGGCGGCCGGGGAAGGGGCGGCTGGGGGCGAGGGGCGGTGGGCAGCGATGTGGCGTGGGATGGGGAGGGCGGGGGGCAGCACGGAGAGCCCTGGGGGCGACCCGACGCCCTGGTGACGGGCGCCGGAGGCCGCCCCCCCCCCCCCCCCCCGGGCGGGTCGGTGCCGTGTCCACCCCCGCCCACCCCCGCGTTGGGGGACGCTCCCACGGTCCGTCGCTGCCCACGCGTGTCCCAGGCCGGCCGCCCCTCCGGGCTGGGGCAGCGCCGCTCTGTGACAGCAGAAAGTGGCTGGAAAGGGGCGAGGCGTCACACGCTCTGCCTCCGGGAGGCAGGGAAACGCTGAGGGACCGATGGGAAGGCATGAATGAATGAATCTCCATAAAGAGCCCCAAGCAGCAGGGAGAGGGAGAGAGGAGGAGGAAGGAGGAGAGGAGGAAGAGCCGGAGCAGGGCAGGCAGCAGCAGACGTGACGCCGGCAGGTAAGGGGATGCCGGTGGCCGCACGGCCCCGCGCTGCCCGGGCTGGCAGGTTGGGGGGCACAGCCCGAGGCGGGGGGACAGGAGCCACCGGGACCCCGCGTGGGTTTGGGAGGTTTTTTTAGGGTGGATGTTACCCTCCTGCCTCCTTGCAAAACGCGGGATTCCTCAAACTTCCCAGGACCTCCCCTCCCGGGGTACTGTCGCCCCGCGTCCCGCTGGCTCCGCCGGGGCTCCGGGGCACCGGGCTGAGCCCCTTCCCCGGGGCAGCCCCCTCCGGGCAGGGAGGCAGCCGGCTCGGCCCGGCGGGGCTGTGCTCGGCGCTGCAGGAGCGGGGCGGCAGCTCCCCGCCGGGGACTGGCACCGGCGGCCGGACCAGCCCCGCACCGGAGCAGCCCGGAGCCGGGCCCAGCCCAGCCGGTGGCGATGCACCTCCTCGGCCTGGTGTATGGATTTACCCCCCCGGGGGCATCCCGCTTCTGCTCCGGCCCCCTTTGCTTTGGGAGGGGTTGCAGTGGGGAGCTCCTCTCCCCCCGGTCTCGGTCCCCCCTTCGCCGCTACATCCCTGCTGCGGTTACATAAGGCAGAGGAGCGTGTAGCTAGCGCTAACGCGGGCCAAAGCATCGGAATCTCACCCACGGACGCCCAGAGCTGAGCCCAGCCCTGTCCACCTGCTCCCCATCCTCTGCCACACCTGCCCCGCTGCCTGGGGTGGGCCACCCCGCTGCCTTTCCCTGCCTGCTGCAGGGATTGCGCTTGCAGGTCATGCAGGCAGGCAGCTGGGGGGGACAGGTACACACATACATACACATGTACACCTCCTTCCCTGCCCTGCAGCCTGTGCTTTGGCTCTCGCACAGAGCTGCCCCCCACTAACGCTGCCTAAATGCATGTAGCCCTCGCTGTGCACGCATGCACGCACACACCATTTGATGTAGCAGCCTTGCTCTCGCAGATGGGTCCGCTCCAAAGCGATGCACACTAGAAGTGTTTGCACACAAACACACCGCGGTAGGTAGTACACGGGTCATGCTCTCGCACACACGTGGGCTAGTGCATGCTGTGGGTGCTCGCCAAGTACCAGCGTAGGGGTGGTGTGTGCTCTTCCTGCCTACATGCACAGGCAGGGAACTGGTGCTGGATATGCCGGCTCCCAGCCCGGGCAAGCGCTGGGAAAGCTGCAGGCCTGGCAGGGCAGCCCTGGCTGGCTGCGGTGGGCAGCTCTGCGGCTGCCCGTGGCTTTCCCCTCCCTGACCGAGGTGCTCCAAGCAGGGATCAATAATGCCTTTCTGATTGGCTTCAATTCCCTATTCGAAGTAGTCACTGCATTCGGACTTGATTTTTCTCCCCTTTGACTCCCAGCCAGATTAGATTGTGAATTTGGCTGATTTCAAGCAACTGGGGGAGGGAAGAGTCATACAGCGAGCGAGAGAGAACTGAAATATCCTACAGGATCCCCTGGAGGGGAGAGAAATCAGGTCTAGATAAGAGCTTGTTCTCCCTGTCTGGCTAATGCTTTCCTGTTTGATGATCAGAAACCACAAGATCCAACCTCTCACCAGGACAGCTTAACTATGAAAGGTCAGGCTTTTGGCTTGTTCAAGGTGCAAGGTTTATTATTATGAGCTATGGATTATTTATTTCAGGTCTCCCATCATATGCTAATATAGGATTGCACAGCGCATGCAAACAGAAAGACATGGTCAGTGCTTCAGAGGTTTCCGAGTTGAGTTCCAGATGTAGCGCTGAGGTCGGAGAAGCTGCGACAGGGGCAGGACACACGGTCTGTGCCCTGGAGAGCCCAGTGCTCTCCTGCCTGTTTGTAAAGTCTCAGCCCCATCCTTGGGCAATTTTTTCTGATGCTAATTTTTCCCATGCATGTGCTGGGGACAAGCGAGCGGGTTACATCAGTGAAGCCCCATGTCCCAGAGAGACACAGAAAGCAATGGCCAGGCGCATCGCAGCCACACCGGTCTGGGTGGAGCATCTCTGCCAGCTGCTCCAGGGTTGGGATTTCAGGCCAAGGAAAGCCACAGCAGCACAGCAATGCCCGCAGCATCCCAGCTGCCAGTACTTGGCTGTGAATTGGTGTTAACTCCAGGTGTAGCAAAAGCCTGGAATTACATAGCTTTTCAGCAAAGGGTGGTGGGAAGCCTGGTGGAGCAGAAGGACTTAAGAAGGAGCTGCTGCAGGGCAGTAAGGAGTATCAGGAGGTGAGGATGTGGGGCTGGGTGCAGGTAGGTTGTGCCTTTCTGAGTGGTCTGTGATGGGGGTGTGGGGATGCAGCTGGTGGAGCCCTCAGCAAGGCTTTGAGGTGAAGGGTGGCAGAGGGGGGAAGCTGCTGCAGGGGTTGCAAGGGGGTATGAGCTGGGAGCACAACCTTGAGCAGTGTTTTGTGTGATCTGGTACAGCTGCTGGATTTTTTTGGTGTTATGAACCAAAGGCCTGGAGAGAGTCTGAGTGATCCTGGTGGCAGGACAGCACCGGGACTGAGTGTCTGGGTGTGGTGGTCAGCAGCAAACTGGGCCCGGAGGAGGCTGGTGGGGAGGAGAGGGACCTGGATGGGGCTCAGTGGGGCAGCTACGGAGCTTTGCTGGCCTCAAACTGCAGGTGAGGAAGGAGGCAGAGCTGTGAAAGCAGTAGGGATGTAGAGATGTTGGGGTGAAGGGGCTGGAGTGGAGACTGTGAGCCTTGGTCCCATGTCTGCTACACCCCCAGGAGAGCGGTGACAGCCAGGGTGGCAGGGGCTTGCTGCAGAGAAAGAGCATGAAATGATATGTGAGGTGTAGTTTGGCTGCTGGAGTGCTGATTATATGTACAGCCCCTAGCACAAGGGTCATCTAGGTCCCTGAGACATCCCTGTAACAGAAGCAAATAATAATAAGTATCTAAGAAAGGAGCTGTGAGAGTTAGCTCCAGGTGAGGGGGACCTGGAGCGTCCGTGCGCCATGAGGATGTGGGGCAGGAGGGACTGGAGGAGGTGGTACGGAGGGCGCAGGGTGCATATCAGCCTGTGTAAGGGAGCAGGAGCTACACAGGAGGAGGCCGGGGTGGTGGAGATGGGAGTTGGTGTGGTTATGACAGCAGCCTAAGAGAAAGCTATGTGTATTTAAAAAAAAAACAAACAAACAACTCACAAAACCCCCCCCCCCCCCCCCCGTTAATCAGGGGAGGCTTACAATCTGTCATTTGGGTCTGGCCTCTCTACCACCTGGCATGGTCCCCCATGCAATGTAAGGTTCAAGGTATAATTCAAGATGACCCAGTGGCCGGAGAACCACTGATCATGAGGAAAGCCCTCTGCAAATGAAATCGTGGCCAGCTACCTCGGGGAGCTGAGCACCACGCATCCCTGCCCCAGGAGCCTGAGCACGTTCTCCCCTCTGGGGACCAGTGGGGGAGAAGTGGGTGTCCCGGGATGGGGTCCAGACCTGTGACCCCTGTTCCTGCTGGCTGGGGTCCTGCCCAATTTTGGGACCAAATAGTCAGCGAGGTGTTTTGTTCAAACACACACGTCGTATGCGTTCAGGGCTCTTGGTGGGAAAAGCCGAATGAACGCAACCCCGCTGGCTTCCCCCCACCCCGTCCCCTTTGTGCTTAGGGGGAACCAGATGGGAAAACTCCAAGGTTTATTTTTTTTCTCTCCCATTTCAGCATTTCTTTAGGAGCTGGACAAGGGCAATCTCTGTAGCTCACTTGTATTTTTAAATCCGCAGGAATAAGCGTATGGAAATGTATGTGTTTTACTGTATCAGCTGCTATCAGCTTTTAGCTTTATTACAGTGAGTGCAGAGTTTTTTGTGGGCCAAACTCATTCATTGGATTTAATGGAGTTAAACTGCAGGCGGATTTGGCAACTTGTTTGTGTATATCTTTGTAAAATGGACAGGCAGAGATAATAAAATTTTATACTTTATATGGCATCTTTTAGGGAAAAGTCTTCTGATATGTTTTATAAACAGCATGCATATTGTGCTACAGTATATGCTCATACCTAAGTACAAGACACTTTAGTGCTGCTGCTTTTTTCCCTTTCTTAGAGCTAAATATGTGTGTGTGTGAACTTGGATTCGCCCATGTTATTTTCTCATGCTGCTTTCCTTACAAGCATCTTTAGTGGTCTTAAGCAATTTCAATGGATTTCTTTCTTTCCTTTTGGCGTACTTGTATCTCTTCCTAGAAACGCAGGTGTAGTAAGAACTGTAAGCCTTGCTGCAAAGGGCTCAGAAGGCGGGAAGAATAATATGTATAAAGCCTCTTGCTAAATACTGCATTTGCAGCTGGGACAGTTTACTAGTGCTTTGCGTATCTCAGGACCTTTTGCAGGTACAAACATCTGCTGTGAAACCACTGAGGGGCTGACTTCCCCACCACCCTTTTCCTGAAATTTCTGGGGTGTGATGATATCGGTTTCTCAACATATTCTGGGCCAGGCTTGGATCCTGCTTGTGCGGAGCCTTTCCCAGTGTAATGGGGAATAAACTGACACTTCAGTCTGTAGAAAAAAATGTTTTTCTAGAAGATGGATTTGTTTTTTAACAAGGCATTTGGTGTTTTTTCAGGATTCTAAACAAATTAGACCTGGACTTGTGGCTACTGGGCATAAGGACAGGAAATAGCTGATGAGCTGAGCTAATTTATTACACAGTTTTGACTTATCAAATGGTCATTGCTGCCCCATATGGAGCACTTGGGTGTGTGGAATTGAAGAGAGAGGATATAGGTATACAGGATAAATGCAAAACAATGGTCAGTGACAAGGATGTAAATAAATCTGGAGATTCTGGTGACATTAAAATAAATTGCGGGTAGTGAGGAGTGAGATATATGCGATGTTGAAGGAACCCTATAATGTATTTATATCTCCACTCAGGATTTGCTGGGGTTTCTAAATAATGCATTAATTCAATTACACATTCTTAATTAGTGTTTGCTCAAATTGGAGCAACATAATTAATTTACTGCCTCTTTTATTTTGCTGGTGTGGTGGGTTTCATTTTTTGACTCTGTCCCCTTTCTGCTTTGTGGGACTTGTAATACCCAGCTGTGACGCTCATGCCATGAACTGCAGCTTCTTTGGTAATACCAGTTTTCCACATTATGAATATTTTTACGCTCACAGGCTGAACAGCATTGACCTGACCCTGTAATTGGAGGAAGAGGGAGAAAAAGAACCCAGATGTGAAGTGGCTCCTTTCAAATGCTGAGCAGCATCGTCTCTCAGTAAAGCTGGGTGATGGGTAGCATGCTGGAGCAGGATTAGGCCCTTTGGGGTCCCCCAAGCAGGGGGATTTGTGTATGTGTTTAATTGCCGTTTTTTTTCCTCCCTGGAAACTCACAGCAGTTGCAGGGATGGGTGCTCCTGTTCTTCTGTAGTCTCTGGGATGGATGTGAGCACACAGGGCTGCTCCTCTCAGCTGCTGGCACCCAAAGCTGCTCAGGGATGGGGAGGCACAGGGTGCCGCTGTATGTCATCCAGTGGGGCTCGTGTCTGCTGCTGCACAGGATGAGTTGAGGGATAATGCCTTCAACACTGTGCCCTTTATGACTTTGTCCTGAGGGAAGACATGCTTTTGAGATCTGCTCTCGGGTGTTTGCCCTTCAGCTCCTCCTGGAAGGGAAAGCTGGGTCAGGGTCACACGTGCAGGGCAGAGGCTGGTGGCCAGGGCTCTGGTCTTCTGCATAAGACAGGGTTGGGGTTAGCACTTATCTTAAATAAACCAGGTAGTATATTTATTACAAATATAGGATGATAAATAACAGATCAGGGAGTCTAATGCAACCCAAGAGTGCTTCCTCCAAGCTGTGCCTCCCAGGAGCGGATGAACGCTTGTCTTAAGCTTGCAGTGAGCAGGTCAGGCTTTCCTACCCCCCGCCTTGTTTCTTCCTTTTAATTCTAGTTTCTGGCTTTGTTTCTCTTCCCCACCCACTGCCCACACTCTCCTCTTGCTTGGAGGCAAGCGACGCAGCCTCAAAAGCCCCATTCATCACTGCCTGCTAGTGAGGCACTAGCAGCCACCACTGCTCCATTGATTGACTGTGGCAGCGAGTGAATTTAATATCATTACGCTTCTGAGATAGCTTTTAAATATGACGAGATGAAAACCAAACTTGTAAGGAGCCTTGTGAAAGGCATGTCTCCAGCCAGGGAATCCCACATGGCCCTGGGTGCTGTTGGGGTCTGGAGGACACCCCACTGCCCCAAATCTCCTGGGTGTCCCTGTGTGAGCCTGGACCACTCCATGCTGGTGAGATGGGAGCGGGTGGGCAGCTGCCGGCAGAGAATTGAGTAGAAATATTTCACTGTAGAAAAGAATATTGTGTAAAGCCATCCATCTGCTGTCTGTCTAATGCTTTGCATGAATTAATGAGCTGATTGATTAGGAAAACCTTGCAACAGCTGGGTGAGGTAGATGATTCTTGTGCTCATGTTACAGGTGGAGGGGAGCCTGGAGTCACAGAGGTTAAGACTAAGGTTTCCAAGTTTGGCTGGGTTTTTTTTTGCCATTAATGAATGCCATGGTTAAGACACTTGTCTGTGTCTTGTTTTACTGATTGATCGGATTTTGGATGCTTTTTGGCTTCAAAAGCAGCTGTGAGAGCTCGGCACGGCTGCAGCTCAGCCCTGGAGAGTCTCAGCTTGGGATCCGATCTTCCAACATGTTTGTGGCAAAACAGCAGTCTGCTACAGCTCTTGGCTGTGATGTTTGTAACTGACAGTCTCTTCTCTTTCCACTGGATAAGACAGACTCTCACCATTTCTTGCAACACCGGCTGTTTAACACATCTTCCCCTCACTCCGCAGCCTTCACCAGGCAAGGCTTTCTGCAAGCAACCTCGTATTCCTCAAAGTAGCTGTCCTGACCACCTGCAGCTTGCAGAGAGTCTGGTTGCCGATGGCTGGATGCACAGAGCATCTCTCCACGCTACAATGAGTGCAGCTTTTCAAGAACAGTGTGTTGAACAAATGTCACACCACAGTCCCAAAATCTATCAAAGGAAATGACAGTGGCTGTAAGCATTAATCATCCAGTATCGTCAAAATAAAGTTGTTGCAATAGAGCATTGTCAAAGGATAAATGCCTCAACTTCAGCTCAGTGCTGGTTCCATTAATGCTGCTGGTTCACCAAAGTATTCTAGCAGGAGATGGTAATTGCATGGCCCAAGTGCTCATCTTGTGACATTATTAATTAACTCTTCTCTCTCCAGGCTAGGCAGTTGGTTAGTCTGATCACAAGGAAAAAGCCTGGGACAGCTGAGGAGTTGGAGTAGTTTCTTTTCATTACTTTGGGAAGTTTGTGCCTGGACCTGCTTGAGTAAAAGCAGGAGTGTGTGTGGAGCTGCACTGAAGGGGCATTTCCCACTCACCATTCTGAGAGCTCATCGCAAAAAGAGTAAAGTTGTTAAAGCAATGCAAAAAAAGGCAGTGATTTAAAAAAAAGAAGTATTGAACATATGATTTGGGGTATAAAAATATCTACTTCTGCTTTACTCCTGCCCTGGGATGTGGCTTGGAAACAAAACCCTGTAACCCTTGTGCTGGTTTTGCCCCCGCTCAGAGTGCAGCAGGTACAAACACTGCAGGCAAACATAGTGAGGGTGACAGACAGGGCATCCATCACGGCTGGCAGGACGAGGGATGTGACCGCTGGTGTCGCTGAGTCGATTAACAACCGAGGATGGAGGGAAGCACTACAGTAATGTCACTTCCAGCCACCTTCTCATGGGAAGGTGGTGCTGAGCAGTGAATTGCAAGGTCTGGCATGTGGCCCAAGGGGATGGAGAACTGCTGGAAGTGTCTTTCTGTTTAAAATCCAGGAGTTCAAAACTATCTCTTGTGTTTTATGGCACCATTGAACTTATATGCTGTCTGGGTTTGAACCTCTGTCCCTAGAGCCTGCAGGGACCTGCTGCATGCTAGGAAGAGGCTCTTTGCAAACTGCACCGCAGTGCAGGATGCTGAGGTGGGCATGGGACTGAGCTGTGCATCTGCCCAGCTCTGCTGTGCAGGCAGGTAGGACTGAAACTGCAGGGTGCAAACAGGCTGGGTGGGGATGGACACTCAGCTGAGCCCATCCTGTGTTGCTCACTCAGCCTGCCTCCTATTTACCTTGTCTAGGGAAGTGCACGGGCACAGGAATAATGCAACTGCTTCTGGAGAACATCTACTACAGAGCAGTAAAAGGAAAACTTCAATAAATCAACACGTATCAACAGCTGTCCCAATTCACAAAGGAGCAGAAATCAGGCTGTGGAGTTTGTGTAACTACTTCATCTTTAAAGAAAGAAGGAGAAATAAATCTATGGGATGCAATTCTTAAAGATCCCCAAGAAATGCTCACAAAGTGAACACCACCATCCCATCGAAGTCTGTCACGCTGTTTACTGCGTAGGTCAGTTTGCTAATCTTGAGTTTCACTAATGGTTTCGCAGAAATGTCCTCTTCTGTATTAAAATCCTTTCTACTTGTGAAATCAGTTGTAGGTTCTCTAAATGCCACATTGGCTACAAGAAAAAGGCCCAAATTTCTGTATGGCTTTTCCCCCTCTCTCTCAATGAAGAATTATTAATTCCTGTTCTGATATTTTTTTTTCTCCTTTCCAGTCCCTATCTTACTAACAAACCAGCCATAAAGCAGTATCATGTTGTATAGCAGTTAGGGCGCTGCCCCCTTTTTTTTGCACTGGCACTTGTGATGGTGAATGGAGTAATACACTTCTCATTTTAATTAGGCTGAGAAGTAAGTGTGTTTCATTTATTGATCTTGCTTTTCTCCCCATTTATTTTGAAATGCTGTTGTCTTTATTTTCAGCTGGCAAAATCTGAAGTATTGTTGCAAATCCTGATTTTTTTTTCTGTGTCTTAGATTATAAGCAGCTCCTTGGAGCCAGGGCTTGTGGGGTTCCTTGGAGGTGCTGAGTTACAGGTGACCTGCTCTTCTGCAAACAGTGTGTAAAGAGCTGGCCATGGGCACCACATGGGAAATAGAAAACCTGATGAACGTAGAAGGCTGTGATCACCTGAGACACCCTTACAGTGGTAAAGGGAATCATGCCTGGAGAGCTGGCGGCTGGGTTCAGTGGGTATAAACCTGGAGGTGAAGTGACATGCCCAGGGTTACCTGAGGCACTGGTGCTGGAGCCTGTGCCGGGACCAAGTCCTTTGACACCTGCTTCTGCTCTAACCATGAGACTTATTTTCTTTCTTTGTCCTTAGCTTTGCAGCGCAAGGAAATTTTTGCTTAATTTTAAATGTTCTCCTAAATCTTGGTGACGGCAGATTGACGTAAGCATGTGCTGGATCAGGGCCTGTTCTCTTATGCATATGGATATGTATGCAGCTGTAAGTGTTTTCCATCTTTAGGCTTTTGCAGTCCAAGGAGAGATCTTCCCTCCCTGCCCACGGATGTCGTCTCTCTCCCCTTGCACCAAGGGCAGCAGCATTGGGTCCCCTGGCTTCCAGGATGAGAACATGGGGGTGAACTTGGGTAGAGTTGCTGGTTGCTTTGATCATTAATTGTCCATCAAGTTTGCTAATGAAGCCAGTGCATGTGTGCAGCCTCCTGGGACACTCAGGCGCTGGGCATGGCAGTGGGATGAAAGCCCAAGCGTTGTGTTAGGATCTACCCTGGACCATGCGAGCTGGGAAATTCCTTCCTGCCTGGTGCTCTTTAAGGTTTTGGGTTGTGTCTGAGCACATCAGCAGAGAATTAGTGTTGGTTGTGTCTTGTCTTCCAGAGATTGCCCTGGGTCTTGCTTTTACTGGTGTCACCAGTAGCTAAAATGGATCTGCAGCCTTGGGGATGAGAGCAGCAGCTCCCAAAAAGGGTGACGCAAACAGGTTGGATCAGGTGGCAAGGCAAGTGGTGCTCATCCCAGCTGGACAAATGCAGATGGGAAGGTCCAGGCTTTGCATCCCTTTTAATACGTGATATCTCTTTAGCCACGCAATAGCCCAGATGCTCACTCAAGAGAGAGCGAAAGGTGCTTCCTCATCACTGCAGCATCTGAGTTTTCCTAGAGGTCTCCATCCATTTACTACCATGGATTGTGCTCCTGAAGCTCTGAGATCGTGCTGGATGACAGCCTGATGAAACTCAGGTGGAAGATTAAAAAAAAAAAAAGCACTGGGGAGATCAAGTCAGCCCAAGTCAGTTTATAGCAATTCCATCATATTTAAGTTAAAAGGGATAGTAATGTATAAACCATTTAAATATTTAATCTGTGGAAGAGCCCTGAATGAGCTCGTACTCTGTGCACATGTGTAATGCTTGAGCAGTGAAGGCAAGTGAGCAGGGATGGCAGTGGGGATGTCAGCCCCACTCGGGGCTGTGCTTATATGGGGGCAAGCAGCTGTGCCCCCTCCAGCTCCAGGCTGGCTGTAGGGTTTTGGGTAGAGTGTTTTGCTTAAACAGGGGATTAATTTTACCCTGCAGTCAGTGAATATTATGGGTGTATTAACAGATTGGGTCTGGACCTCATCCTGCTCCTCTTTGCTTTCTGCCTGCTGGGTGCCTAGTGACTCCGGAGGATGCTCAAAATAGCCCCAAATCAGAGCTGTGCCTGCCCAACCTTGTGGAGAGTCACAAGGTCAGTGGTGTAACTGGGAGGAGAATTTGTCCTTCTACCTTTAAAAATAGCCATATTTTCTATAATGACATTTTCCTTCGGGCAGCCCAGGAGCTCGCAGGAATGTACAGCCCAGTCGAGGTGCTGCTGGGCAGGAAGGGGTTCCAGGACACCCTAGTTAATCCCATTCCTAAAACACATTTGCCTCTAAAAATGAACCAAAACATGCAAAATTCTGTAGGTTTCTTCTTCCTCCCAAAAGATTTAATTTTCCTGGCTTTCTATAGCCAGGTTGAAGCAGATGTTTCTTCTGCAGAAAATGCTCTCTGATATCACTAAATAGGATGCTGTAATCTCCAGCAGCTACGGTGTTTAGTTAGGGTCCAAGGGTGGTTGGTTGTTTTTTTTTTTTTTTTAACCTGACTCTGTCCTTCCGTACCAAAGTGTGGGGTTTCTAGCGATGAGCGACTTGGGGCTTATCGCTGGGAAGTGCTGTGAATGCCAGACCCGTGCTTACATGGGGAGAGAAATGTATGAATTTTTCCACATCAGTAGGAGCTGATGATTTTGCTAAAGGTGTTTCCAGCTGCAAGTAGTGAGATACGGCTCTGCTGGAGAGCTCCAAAGAAGCAGAAACCTGTGTAGAAAATTTAAATGTGGATTTCATGCCTCGGAAAACCATCTATAAGGAAAGATGCAGGTGCTGGCTGGCTCTCAGCCATGCAACAGGTAACTCGGGCTCCCTGACAGCGAGGTTGCTGAAGCACAGATGTGGCTGTCTTGACTTCTCTGATCTGACTTTGGAGGAGTTCGTTAGGGAGCCCAGGGCTGGATGCCAGCTGGGCTGGGCTGGCTCAAGGGCTGTGGCATGGCCAGGTACACATGAGGATGGGTCAGCACTGTCCCTATGAGTGTCTCTCCGTGCACTGGCTGCATGGGGTCCTGCTGGGTCGGCTGCTTCTGTCTTAATTTTTATATGTAAAAGCTCCATTAAATGTTGTCACAGCCTGGGATGCTATGGTAACACTGGCTGCAGACAGACCTGAGACTGACTGCAGCCAGGGCAGGGGCGGTCAGGACAAAGTTACCTTTCCAATTACAGCCTCTGGCGGTACATGCTGAAGGAAAAGGAAAAGCAATAAGTAAATCGAGCCTCTGTTTGTTGTCCTGAAGGTCTGCCCTTTAGTTAATGAGGCAGACTGTTGAACGTCTTATTAAATAATACTACCTAGCACTTTTGTAGAGTTACAGGTAGTAATTTGGTTAAACCCAAGCTCTGTATTGACAAGGGGCTGGAAACAGCACCTCCTTCTGCTGGTGATCTGATTCTGCTGTGGAGGCTGTGCAAGGTATTCTGGTAATAAGGGCAGGTCTGTGCCTTGGTGAACTCTGCGGAGCAAACCTACCCCAGGAGCATCACCTCTGCTGGACTCAGCCCTCCAGGGCTTGGGCCCTGCAAGCAAGGGGCTGAGCACTGCCCGTGCTCACCTGACCATGGGCAATGGTCTTGGCCATGGTAAACATCTGCTACAACCCCTTGGCGCAGCCGTGCCCTGTTCGTGGGGTCCCCAGCAGCCCTCTGTGCTTCCAACTTTGCCTGCTGCTGTGTGCTCCTTATGCAGCATCGCATCAGCTAACTCACTGCTCTGCCCTCTGCCTTGCCCCCCTCCTCACACCCCATGGAGCTGCCATGTGGTTTTGGTGCCTGGCACATAGCTAATGTCTATTTGTAAGGCAATACTTCAGCATTACTTAGTGAAAACACAGGCAGCATTGTACAGCTGGTAGCAACATTGATCAAAGTGATATTTAATCCAAGGAAAATACATGATACATAGTCTAGGATTCCTTGCTTATCCATTGTATAATGCAGTTCATGGGGATTAAATATCCCTCCTGTAAAGTTGTTTGAGATCAGTGTTGTTATTTGTTTTGCAAATGATCCTGACAGGGATGCTGAGTGCTATTGATTACCAATGGTTCTTCAAAAATTACTATTATACTGCAAATTATGAACCTTGGGGGTATCCAGTTATATGATAATGGAAAGGCATTGGTGTGTAATGACACATGCATCATAATAAATTTGCTCTTCCTATGTAATGGAGATTGAAAGGGACGTGATTTATGACTGATAGCATTAGCTGCCTGCCATGGTATGTCGAAGGTAACATGATGGAATTGCCTGGTTGTTCATTGCGGCAAGAAGTACTAATGATTATGAAAGCAATTTAGAAAAAACTGAAGAAAAAAAGCCCTTATTCTGAGCAAAATCTCCTCTATCTTCCTGTTAAAATATGTAAACCACTATTCTAATTCATAAATAGCTAAAATCTCTCCATCACTCTCCCATGATCTGCTCCAGAAGTAGCTACAAAGCACTGCACAGATAAAAACCAATGCTGCCAGTCCTAGAGGAACTCCTGGGTTTGCTAGGAAAGCCTTTGCAGAGTTCCTGGCCATGGCTATGATGAAAGTGCAAATGAGAGCCATGAATCTGCTGGGAATTTCAATGTGTTGGTGCCCTTGAAGCCAATGTAGGACACTCGTGTTGAGTTGTGTGCTCTCATTCCTGGTGATGAATGTGTGGTAACCCAACTGCTTGTCTTCCAGGCTCTCCTGGTGTTTCCCAGCTCCATAGCTGTGGACAGACCACTTGATGTGTTTGAGAGGAGCCAAAGGGCTGCTTTGGGTTATGGTGGCTTGAACGATGTCACAGGATCCTTCCCCACCTTGGGGACAGCGCTGGGTGCTGTGACCTTGCCATGGCTACATGCTCTGGGCAGTTGAGAGGTACTTTCAATTGCCTTTCCATCGTGGGATGGATTGGAGGGCTGGTAGGGAGGATTCGATGCCAGGTCTATGGTTGGTAATGTGTTCAGGAAGGTGTGTGGTGTGAAGGTTAAATTAGATGCTTTTTACCGTGGCCATTCTCTGCTCTTGGCATGCTGCTGCAAATACCAAATGACGGCAATGTAAATAAGCCTTTTCCTCACCGTGCTGCTGATCTACAGTGGAGCCCACAGACAGCGAATGCCTGGGTCTGTGCTTCTATATTATCATGCTCAGCAGTCACTGAGCATAGAGAAATACATGTCCAGAAGCCAGTGCCAGCAGAAGCGTGTGTAAATCAAAAGGAAGGGAAAAACAGTTTCCCTTCGTCCTCCGGCACCTTCTCAGCATCTTTTGTCATGAAATCATCTATTGCACCAAGAGTCGCCAGGCTGCCACTGTGGAGAAATACTCATGCTCTTCCTGCAGCGCCCATGGGCTGGAGACCTCCTCCATAGATACTGAGTTATTTTCTCTCTCTGTTCATTTGTTTTACTGTGCTGCAGTAGGGACACTTGCAGAGTAATTTCTTTAAAGAGACTCAACACTTGATAATGTGGCACTTCGCATGAGGGAAGAAGGAGGCATCTGCTTGTTAGGTATTAGTCTGTGAGCTGTATGACACCTAAAGATCTAGCTCTAGCCTCCCACGAATCCCACTAGCTCGGTTGGAAATGAGATGGAGGAAGACTGAAATAGCAAAAGGGAACTTGGAACCCACACACAGTAGTGGTTGGTGGAGGCTGGGTGCATCCCTGACCACGAGCAGGACTGTGCTGTTATCCACCTTATCCAGAGGAATTATTCTCCCTGCCTGAAGTAGAAATAGTGCCCTGGGATGAGGCTGCCAGGCTGTGTCCTGCCAGCCCGGCTCCTTGGAGGAGGCTGGGGATGGCTGAACACCTTCCTCCTAGAGTGACGAGGAGCAAGAGCTCCTTGAGCCAGCTCTGTGGAAGCAATTTGCGATATAAACACCAGTGCAGAGTAAATAAAACCCCATCCCTTCCCCCTTGTGAGAATGTTATCAGTGGAAATGCTGCTCCTTGACTTGCAACAGAGTAATTCTTTATCGTGCTGTTTTCTCAGCCCAAGTCCTGTGCAGGTCACTGTGTGTTCTACCCTGTCTTGTGACCTGTTCATAACTGCACTGTGGTTCAGGAGTAGTCAATGGCTACAGAGATGCTGTTTGCCGTTAGGGAGTCATAGAATGGTTTGGGTTGGAAGGGACCTTAAAGATCATCTAGTTCTCACTGTCCTGCCAGGGGCAGGGGCACCTTCTACTAGACCAGGTTGCTCAAAGCCCCATCCAACCTAGCCTTGAACACTTCCAGGGATGGGGCGTTCACAACTTCTCTGAGCAACCTGTTCAAGTGTCTCACCACTCTTATAGTGAAGAATTTCTTCTTTGTGTCTAATCTAAATCTACCCTCTTTCAGTTTAAAGCCATTACCCCTTGTCCTATCACTACATGACCCTGTAAAAAGTCTCTCTCCAGCTTTCTTGTTGGCCCCTTTCAGGTACAGGGAAGGGCTGTGCACAGAGAGGGCTTTGGTTTTGCAATAAAAATTAAATCCCAGAGTTTTGTCAGTGCTTCAGATATGGGATTCTCTGCTTGT
Source organism: Morus bassanus (assembly GCA_031468815.1). NCBI lineage: Eukaryota > Metazoa > Chordata > Aves > Suliformes > Sulidae > Morus > Morus bassanus. The sequence continues at coordinate 60,728,403 of CM062572.1, forward strand.
GGTGACAGAGAGCTATTCAGAGGAATTGCAATTTCGAGATTGTGCAGGAGGGTGAATCCAGGAGGGGGAGATCACAAGGTGGGACTCAGAAATGCTGGTGCAAGGGACCTCTGGGAGTCTGCAGTCCATTTTCCCCCTTGAAGCAGGACTTTTGCCAGTGGTGTATCAGGCTGGTGTTGACTTTGTCTAGGCAAGTCTTAAAACATCTCCCAGGATGGATGTAAATGATGGGTTGGCTGCTTGGGTCCCTGGCTGTCTGGGGGAACAGAGGTATTTGGGGGTACAGGTCATGGGTTTCATCCTGTGACTACATGGACTCAACGCAAAATCCTCTGGCACTTCAGAAAGGTCAGGGGAGGACTGAGGCTGGAGAAGCTTTAGGAGATGGAGGAAAAGGCTGTCTCTGGCTGTTTATTCATCCTTTTTATCATGCCCAGCTGGAGCTGGGTCAATGTACAGAACTGGACAGGAGATGCCCATATCAGGAGCATGCTTGACCTCTGCAGAGGTGTGCACAGATGTCAATATGCTGGGGAACAAGGTTTTTTTTTCCCACCATTACCTTTGTAGGTGACCTAACCTGATGTCTCTGATCCAAACCCTCCCAGGAGAGAGAGCTCTCTTCCAAGAACTCTTTGAATAGCAAACACTTCACAGTGACCTGGGGGAGGCTGGAGTGGGAGGAAAAGAGCCCTTGTCTGTCTCAGCTGCGCTGGGTTGGGTGGACCTAAAAGTAGCAGGTATGAATGCTACTGGCACTGTCATCACCTTAATGCTTTGTGACACAGCTGTAGTGGGATATTGTCACATATATGGATCCTGGGAGGTCTTTTGATCCAGCAATGCATTGCATTTTATGATAAAAATCAATGTAAAATGGTTGTGATTGGAGCTGTGTACTTCAGCACAGTAACTGGCTGCATAAGTAAGTCACTAAGTCAGTCTGCACAGCAGCAAAGCAATGCATAATTCAGGAGGGATCTCTGAGTGACACAGGGAATGTAGGGGCTGCACAGCTGTCACTGCATTATGCAAAGCAAGTTGGTTGGGGTGAAGGTGGGGATTCCTCTTTGTCCTCTTGAATGGCCCAGGCAGAACCTGACTATCCTTAGAGGGACCAACATCGCTGGGGTTTTGTTGCATGAAGGTGAGCCATGGACCAGGGCAGGATTTACTTCTCTTTGGAAGGATTTATGTGGAAAATGTGGATACATGAGCATTTCTAGGGTATCTGCCATGACCCCTCCCCATCCTGGACCATTTCCTGTCCTTACATAAGCACTTGCAATGTGTCAAGCAACACCTTCCTGCCCCAAAAACAACTTCCTCCCCTCTTGCCAGGGGAGAGTGAGATGGGCAAAGGGGGCCTCAGGGGCAATGTGGCTGTGGTTTAGAAAAGCTTGTAAGAAGTTTGATCCTAGCTTAGGGACCCTTTCTCCCTCTCTTGTGTGCTAGCATTGACTTTCAATTTGTTATTTTCCCTGCTGTTGTAATGAAAGTCCAAGTGCTACACAACTGCAGAGATACTGATATTGGAAAGCAGCAGCTGGAAAAAGGGATCCATCCAAGTGGTTCCTTTATGTCATGCTCTAATTTTGCCACTGTTGGTTTATTTTTGTTTTTGGCTTCTTTTTTTCCACTGTATTCTTAAAACTTCCCTTTCAGGGCTTAACAGCTTAACCATTTCAAAATCACGCCAAGCGGAAATGTAGCATACGATTTTCTTGCTCAACATTGTGCTGATCACTCAAATGTATTCTGGATTTGTAGAAAAGCTGCAAAAAACTGGGCTGAAAAAGGGTGAGAATTAGCACTCAGATGACGAGCCAGGTCTTTGCATGCTTAGGAAAGGTCTGGGTAAGTAAACAAAATGCTTCTTGCCACCTTCTTGCTCTGCAGCGTCTTGTATTGGGATGGCTCACAGTGGTATTGGTGGGCAGGAGGGTGGGTAGATGTGTGCTGAAGCACAGATCTTAGTCCTGAGTCTGGTACAGTCTTTAAACGTGCGTCTTGGTCCTGGTTGTTGGTCCCAGATATCTGAATTATGCTCCAGCCTCTGCTGCTGGATTCCTCTCTGGGTTTCAGCAGCTCCCTCAATCTCTTGGGCCTCCCTCTCTTTTCCACAGGAAAGGTATTATAGTACAAAAATAGCCTATTTTCCAAGAAGGGGCTCTTTGTGACTCTCCTCTGTAAAACACACTTCTTTCTCCCTGTTGCTCCAAGTGAAATACAAAGGAGATATGATTCACCATCAATGCTGATATGCCAGAGCCAGCAGGAAAACATTACTGCTGGCATGCAAAGGACGCTTTGCACTTGCACGTGTGCCCTTCTGACACCCTGAATTTCTGCTGGGGTTGGTGGCTCTCCGCTCTGCTTGCCCTGCTGAGATGCTCAAGGATTCAGGGCAGAAATGGCCCTGCTCCTGGACTCCCCCTGTGCTGATGGAGCACCTCCAATTGGAGCAGATGCTGCTTTTGGGAGGTGAGATGAGTGTTTTCTGGTCACAGGGAAAGTCATGTCCCATGAGAACTTACTTGTAAAGGGTGTATTGTGACTTGTGTTTGGCTCATGCTCCTGTGAGATTGTAAAGAACTGCATTTTTCCAGGGAGGAAGAGGACAAGGAACACTTCTGGAAATGCAGACTTTCCCTTAGAACTAAAATGGGTTATCACCATCTAATGACTGCTGTGACACAGGTCACTGTGCAAACCTGGGCTCTCGGGGTGATAATATGGGTGCAGACTAGGACACAAGAAGACAAGTTGGTGTTGCAGACCTGGGAGGTTGGTGTGAGCCCTTCTTTCCAGAGTTATTTTTCTGCCATTTCTGGCTTTTTATGGTGGTTCACATTAGAAGATCTTTGAGGTTCCTCACTAGTTTCAGAAAACACCCATGGCCCTGAGCTGCAGAGCTGGGCTCTGGATCACAGCAGCCTCCGTTAAAGATGTTCTGAGCTGGAATTTGCTCTTTCATTATAGCTCTCAGGCTTGCAGGGGGAAGTGAGGGATAGCTGATGATTATTAGTAGCTTTAAAATTAATAATGCTCTTTATTAAGTTTAATCTTTCATTAATAAGAAATATAAAACATGCTGTGTTGTATATAAACCAGTTCTACAGCTTGGGCAGCTGGGAGCTCCATGTTGATGTGAGCAAGGAGTTCCCCAAATCAGGCCTGTTTGGCAGAGGATGTGGGGAAGGGCTCAGTTTGATTTCCACAACTCTCACCTGCGTAAATCCTGGTGCAGGGGACAGGCCGGATTCTGTGCCCTGTCAGTGCTGTGTGTCTTTGAAGCAGCTCCAAGTCCCTGCATGCATCACAGAGACCAAGAGCTGAATGTGGCCCTGTGATTTTATTTATAATATTCCTAGGGGGAAGGGGAGGGCATGTGAAGATCTCTGGGCTGCAGGCAGAGGTGAAGAGCATGGCATAGACAGAAACCACAGAGTGATGGTGCAAATTGTGGACGTGCAGTGAGGAGGGTGAGTGGGCATATTCGCTGCTTACAAAACCTCTGGCTATTTGGGGTGCAAGAGAAGGGAGGAGAGGGATTACTTAATGCCTTTCCCCGTCTGTCCCAAGTAAATCCCTGCTGGCTGATGGGGTTGGCACATGCAGAACAGCTTGGCTTGATGCTTCAGCAGATGGTCTCCTGCCCAGTGATACTCTGCTCGGAGCTGGGAGGTGGGGAGCATTAAGGAAGCTGGGGGGCAAAATATCTTGCCATGATCTTCAAGGAACAGTAATGAAGAGCACTTTCTGGTATTGTTCATGTTGTAGGGAATTTTACCCTCCCTTTTCAATTAATAACCATTGGGGGAAGAGACTTTCCTAGCTTGTAGGGGAACAAAACTGAAGAAACCAGTTGCAGTCATGTTGTTGGAGCGTGTCCGGCTCCACTTGAGTTGTTTTTCCACTATTTGGGTAAATAAGTTAAGACAATAAGAAGGGCTGCAGAGATAGTTGGCAGTGAAATGAATCCCCTGGGAGACTGGGCAATGTTGTTTATTGATGGGGAGCTGCCTGTGCATGAGGGGTCAGTCTTGTAGTTATGTACGGAGAAGGGAAACAAACGGTCTCTGTTTTAGCACTGGATTCATTGCAAGGAGATATGCCAAGGATCGTTAGTGCCACAGCCATCATTATCTTTTGCTCGGATTAGTTTTTTCCATTCTTCTTTTTTTAAGGCAAAAATAATGGCTGGTTCTCGTTAGATCAGATATGGGCAAAATAATAGCAGTATCACAAAGATTGAGGTCTGCAAGATTAAATTTGAAAGGGAGGAGAAATGATAGCTTTGGCCCTGCTTGCTGTTACACCAGCCGTACGGATAAATGACTCTGTATGCAGATAAGCAGGGCAAAAATAAAAGGGATTCTCAGGAAGAGGTGTTAAGAAAAATAGGAACTAATCAGCAGATTCAACCACTGTAATAATGCAGTAAACATGGAAAATTGCATTATATTAGCTCCTCTGCTTCTTGTTGTATATATTAGCCACAAAATTATTGATAGGCAGTTTGCTGTAAAAATGCAGCTCTGCGGATATTGGAGCTCCCCCCTCCCGGGGGAAGGCATTTGCGATGCTAAAGGGAAAAGTTGTCTTTTGAACTGTGTAAGGAAAAAGTGGCTCAAGTGGAGCTGGAGAAATGCTCACAGCTTTCAGTGTTAAAAATCTGCTCTTGAGAAAAGGACAGCCGGTCTGTTTGTCTCCAGTGCCCAGGCAGTGGCAGCGGTATGTGCTGAGGCATGGCTTCGTTGCAGTTGTGGGACGTTCCCCTGGTGTGGGAGAAATTGGTCTGCTGCAGATTTAAAAAAAAAAATAAAATAAAAAATTTAACTAGTGAACTCAATTTCCATTTTGTTCAATTTCTTACAAAGAATGACAAGTAGCCACTGCAGCCTTTTCCCTGGAGTTTAAGTAAAACCAGCATGTAACATTATTTGCAAATTAGCTTCATCCCTCTGGCTCCCAGTTAAAGTAGGAACTACTCAGTCCGGGGTCCCTCTCAAAATATCCATTTAAGCCATGTAATGATTCTGACTTTCTCATGCATAGTAGATGAAAGAAGATCTGTGATTTATTTTTAAAGCTTTAAACCCCAACCATGGTCAATCTTAGAAAAAAAAGATTAAAAAAAAAAAAGAAAGTCATGATAATGCAAAGCTGGAAGAAAAGCAGCCCTACACTTCACAGTAAAATCTGTTTTCCTTGCACTTTTTTATTAACAGCTCCAACTATGATCAGTACATAAATCTACCTGCAACACAGGATGTTGGAAAATTACCGAGACACAGCAACGTCATCCCAGCTGCTTGGTGAGAAAGGAAGGATGCACCTTCAGGTATGGGCTAGTTTATGGTTCTGTGCTCTGTTCCCCATTTGCATGGCACTAAACGTGCTTGTTGCATTGATTAGAGGGGGGAAATAAGGTGTTTGCAAGAGGGAAACTTCAGAAGTAATTCTCTAAACTTGTCTCAAGCCACAGATTAGTTGTCTGCCTGGGACCTGCACTGCAGGCTCTACCTGCTCTGTCTGACTGGACAGAGGTGGTTAACAGTGGCGTTTTGTCCTGCATTTGCTGTTGGTCTTAATTGGCCCCTGTGGAAGGGTATTGTCCAACTCCTCTCGATGATAACAGGGTTAGAGCAGTGCTGGGTGCTCCTGCAGCCAGGAGTGAGGCAGCTCTGCTCTCCTCCCTGCAGCAGCATTGGAAAGCAGAGCACATGCTCTGCAATTACCCCCTCCCCAGGTCAAGTCGAATATCGCATATGAAATCACCGCTTCCCTGGTGTCATAGCAGCTTCTTAGAGATTGCATAAAGGGCTGAGCAGGATGGAGCCATGTTTACTGCTGCTGCTGAGCAGCCTTTTCAGCGTAGGAGCAGAGCTAGACATTCCTCCAGGGCTTTCTTAATCCAGCCTCAATCCATGCACTTCAAACAGGAGCCTTGTTTTAGGGTTGTGCCTAGCACTCAAGTCTCCCAACAAGCTGCTTTTGTGCCTGTAAGGGCCAGCAATAAGCCAAAAACCCAGTTTTACTTTGCTTTGAAGAGGATAAGGATTGCTCCTCATGAGCATGGAAGGATGGAGGGGAGCAGTGGTTCCCAGGACAGGGAAAGGGAAGGCTGAACATGGATTTTTCTGACAGTTGTCTGACACATGTGGCTTGTTAGAGTTGAGCCCATGTCCCTGAAACACTGGCCCCACACAGCAACTGGATTATAGCCATCACATCCATCTCCCTAGGAAGGAGAAAAGGGGTTTCCAGCCACAGAGGCCAGTTTAAAACAAGCCAGCCTTCTCCTGCGTGTAAGGTGATGTTGTGCTTTCCTAAATATGTGGTCCTGGAGCACGCAAGAACCTAAACTGCTTAATTCTTGGCAGCTGGTCAGCACTGCCATGTTGTGGGTTGGGGTTTCTCATTTATCTGGGTGGTTGGTTGCTTGTTTTGTCTCCTGAGGTTTGAGGCAATAACATGAATTAGTCTATCTGTCGTCTTGGTGTTTATAAATGCATGTCCAATGGGACTCGTTGCTTTCAGTAAAGCCCTTTCTTTTCATGGTGTCCATCACTCCAGTTTGCATTTCCCCGTCATTGTGCTTGTGTTTGCTCCCTGCAGTGACCATTTGGGACTTGCGGTGGACAGATTGCTCTCACTGGGGCTTGCTTTTACCCAGGGCCTCTTAGGAGATGGCCATGTGTGAGCATTGGGGACCCCAGAGTGTAATGTGGGCTGCAGAGGAAGCCTGTGGTGGGACCTGGTGTCCTGACATCTCTGTTGGGGTGCGGCCATGCTGGTGGGGAAATGGGGTGGAGCGAGACGTACTGGGGACTGGAAAAGAGTTGCAGATTTCGTTGCTTGAGTAGGTCTTTGTTTCATGGACGCGCTGGCCAGCACCAAGGTTTCCTTGTCCGTGGGAAAGGCTGGGTATCTTAGAGAAGCATCTTAGATTGAATTGCGACTGCTGAGCACTCTTGGAGTGGTGTTGGGTCCTGCCTGGATCTGGATTAGTTATACAGGTACTTTTATACATACTTTTCAAAGAAAAAAATGAGGCAAAATGGGGGATATGTGTTAGAAGGGGGTTGGGTGACTGTTGTGCTGAGCTTTCAGCTGGTTTTCTACTTTCCACCACTTCTGCCTCGGCTATGGTGCTTCATCAGCATGCTTCACCATGGCAAGCTCTCTCCAGAGTTCCTCTGCAGCCAGGGCTAGTTTATGTTTTCCCCTTTAGCCTCCCCTGCACTGAAATGCACCATGCTCAAGCGTCAAAGCCTGACACTGCATGCCAGGAGATAGTCCGAAGGTGGGGTTTGCTCCCTGAAACCTGCCATTCCCACCCTGTGTTTCTTGGGAGAGCTCCAGCATCCCACCAGGGCCATGGTGGAGTTACTTTTTCACCCCCTTCCATCCTAAATGTGACCCCTCATGCTGCAGCACATCCATGCATGTCTCCCTTGCCTTGGGGAACCCCATGTTAGCACAGGGACTCATCAGGTGATCCTGCATGTTCAATAGCTTGCTCCTCCAGAGCAAGATGAGGGCTGAGCATAACGCCTTTTAATGTTCCTTCTCCTAATTATCCTCTTAATTACTCGATGAAATGCCCAATAAAACAAATCACTATAATTTCTATTTTATTCTCTGCCTTTCGTGGTTTACTTAAGAGCACAGGATCCATTAAGGAGGCACTTTCTCATGAGAGAATACTTCCCAATAGATCATACTTACAAAATGGTTTTATGTTCCTATCCCCTGTTTCATCCTCATTTTCTGTGCCAGTTTGCTAATTACCGGAGACACTGGTGGTTGGGAAGCACTGCCTCCCTTGCTGCCCATCCCTGCCGCGGTGAAGTCACAGTGCTGAGTTTGTGACATCGCCATGGCAACGGCCTGTGATGTCACTAGCGGGGATTACAACTTTGTGAAGCATCCAGGCACAGGCAGCAGGGCTGGAACTCTTGGTCTCACATGTCTTTAAATAGAGAGAAATTAAAATGCAGGGAAGTCTTTAAGAATGTTTTAGATTTCCCTTTTTTCCCCCAAAGGAGGGAAGGGTGGTGACCGCGGGGCTGCCGCCAGTAGTCCCATCCCCTGGCCTGCAGCAAGGCCAGCTCCCTCTGCACACTTGGGTTTTGCTTGGGGGGAGCTGAGCCCTGCGGTGGCCCTGGTGTTGGGATCCCATGGCCAAGGGCTGGTGCGTTGGGCATCTCCCCAATATCCCTGGGGGCTGCAGGTGTCCCCTGCCCCGTGCAGCTCCCTCTGGCTCTGCACTTCTTAGTAATAAAGCGAACCTAAAGCACACCTGGAGGCCATAGTCCCCTACAGCTCCCCCTGCCCACCCTCTGCCCCCAGGCCAGACTGTTGTCTCCTTTGGCGTGCTTTTTGTCTAATACTCACAGTATTAGCATAATAAGATGCTGTTCATGCACAGACAGCGAGGGAGGAAGATTCATGTGCGTACCTTTCTAGCAACAGGAAAATCATGCAATAACAACACTTTATTTTTCACTTGGGGAGGAAATCCAGCTCACACAGCTGGTAGCACAAACTGCACAAGGCATTTAAACCGACAGCCCCAAAACTTACATGGGGAAGCCACCTGACTGGTATTTATGTACCTTATTTAGCCAGCAGAAGCAAATCAAGCAGGCGGAAGAATCAATCTCTTTATTTTAGTTTTCCTAAGGTAGGAATAAAAATGATATTTCAAAGGCCGACGTGTCTCGGCTGAGCAGCGGTGGGGAAAAGCAGGTGCCACAGAACATACTGTCCTGTCTCCCGGTTTCTCAGATCATAACTTCTAAGCTGGATTCAATAGAAATAAATGTTCAGTAGTTCCAGTGGTGGCCTTTGGAAACAGAGCTAATGGAACAAGACAAAAAAATAGTTACAACATTTTGACAAGTGCTTAAATATTTAATGCTATGCACGACACAGCCCAATTGCAGGGGGTTGGTAGTGCACATGCAGGAAGCTGTGCCCTTTGGTAGCAAGAGATGGAGTCCTCCTGCGGACGGGGGGAAATTAAGCAAATGCTGTTTGAGCTGTGCATTAGTAAACAAGCTGAGGGCAGCTATGGCTTCAGCAGCCCTGCACCGTGTGGCAGGTGAAGGGCTCGGTGGTGTTTCCCACACTGGGGACCTCTGGAGGAAGAGGAGGAGGGTGGCCAGTTCTTGGAGAGAGCTGTTGGAGGAGAATGCGTAACATTACCAGGAGCAGAGACTGGGGAGCTGAAGAGGCTGCAGTGATTAAACAGGATCTGCTGAAATCCTTCCAAAGCAGGCTTAAGAATTAAGAGCCATCAATGTCACATTGAGGGTCACTCGCTGCAGGATACCTCCGGCCGGCACCCGGCCTCCCCCCGTGCCTCTGTTTAGCCCCATCCAAGCATGAGGAAATGTATCCTTCATTTTGGAGCCCACGTGGCCATTTCCTTCTGCCACAAAAAGGCAAATCTCAGCAAGGAGAGCCTCTAAAAAGCAAACTTGTCTGGAGGGGGAGGATCGGACTGTGCACACCAAGATTTGCTTTGACTCTGGGTGTCATTAGGAAGTTAACAATGGGGAAAGGTGGTGGGGAAAGAAGGCAGCGAATGTACTGGCTAGGTTCACATCACCATCGTACAGAGGGCTGACAGCTGGTCCTGCATCAGCAACGGTGATGGAGAATAACCTGAAGAGGTGGCAGCCAGCCTGTGGTCCCTGTGCATTGGGGATGGTGTGGTTTGCTTGTTCAGATCCTTCTTCCCATGCCCATGGGACTTGTGGTGAAGCCACTGTGCTGCATCTCTAGGCTGGGGATGCTGGCTGTGCCCTGCTTCCCGTGGGGCTGGATCCCTCCTCCAGCTCACTGTGGGGCCTCATTCAGAGGAGCCATGGCCTTGAGCAATGCTCCAGCAGCATGGCTGTGCCATGGCAGCCTGCACACACCTGCAACATCCTGGTCTCAAATAATACCCTGCCAACACCAGCATGGGAGTATTGGTGGGACTGGCCAGAGCTGGGATGGAGCCTACCATGAAACCTGCAGGAGTTTCCTCGCACTGTCTGGGAGTGAGCTTCCAACATGGCTTGGATGCTTTGATTCTTCACTGGCCCCACTGACCTGTGGCAGAGTGGGGCCCCCTTTCTTTTATCTGCCACCATGGAGCAGAAAGACAGCAGGTGCCACATGCATGTACATCCCCATTAGTATTGCAAAGCAGGACTGCCTCTCCCAGCCACATGCAGGCAGTGAGGGGGGCCCTGGAGGGACCAAAAGTGACAAACTTCTGTCTGATATGGGGCTCCCATTGGAGGAGGTGGTGTTTTTTTGTTGTTTGGGTGGGGAGTTTTTTGTGTTTTTGTTTTTTTCTTTCCTTTTTTTTTTCTTTTTTCTTCCCCGGCTGTCTTTCTCCTTATTTTCCACAGCTGGGAATGACTGGTCATGGCAGGGAGATTTTCACACATCATTAGAGCCAAGTGTCCAACTTCACACAGCCATCAACCCCAATCAGAGTAACTTAAAAGGCAGCGCTTCCTTTAATCATCTGGGGATGCTCAGATTTGTTAGTGTGAACTGAGTGCTCCCATACACATGGGAGAAGCAGGGGGATGGAGTGATGGGAAATGATGCTGTGATGAGACCCATGGTATTAGAAAGCAAGGGCTCCTCATCTGTGCATCACCCCCAGGCCAGACCTGGAGGATTAAGTCCTTCACTTACTGTCTCTTCTCATTTTCCTCTATGGATGACTGGAGGTGGCCACAGGTCAATGTCTGCATAAGCAGGGCCTGCGGAAGGGCTGCTGTCTGGAGCTGAGACCTTGATCAAGAGGTGATGTGTAAAATTGTTCATAAGCAGGAGAAAGCCTAGGCACCAGCATTTCTGGCTCATGAGGTGGAAGCATCCTTCTGCAGAAGGACCTGAGCATTAGAGATGTCCAAGAGAATTGTGGGCACTGTATCAACTTGTGGCTTCACAAATCCCTTCAGAATGAATTAGTTACCTGAAATTTGGGAGCTGTGCTTCACCTCTCACTGTCCCAGCCAGCAACCCTGACACCAGACAGCTGTAAAAATGTGTCCTGGGCTTCTTGAAGTGATGCAGTTCCATGTCTGTGCAAGCACCAGGAGACATAGAGGCACAAAGTCCCTCCTTTCTAAATTACATCCATATCCCTGTATGCCTGCAAAGCCATGCAAACACAGCACTGTGATGTGCATGCTGTATTTTTCCTAACTGTGTGCAACCACGCGACCTTCTCTTAGCCTGCAGCAGGCATGTACAAGACATGTAAAAACTCATCTAGGTGAAAAATCTGTATAGAAAAGCCTCCTAGAAAGAGGAGGAGAGGACAATGAGGGAGAGATTGAACCTTCAGAGGAGTAGTGCAAGCACTGAGAACTCCCTGGCATTAGCAGAGGGGTTAGCAGCAGAAAATGCAAGTGAGGATTAAGAGTGGATTATGTTGCAGAAATGCTGAAGCATCGTCAGTGCTGAGACATCTAACAAAGGGCTTTATTTCCTCAGGAGAAGAACTGCTGGACCCAAAGCAGTCTTAGACATCACTATTCAGGTGTTACTTGTGATGAGATGGTAAGACAATGAGTGTATTAGCTAAGGCAGTGTGCTGTGGCTTCTGGTACCTCCAGGACCCCTTGACAATGCAAACTGGTGGACCTGCTCCTCAAAGCCACGTGTAACACGGGATTTTGGCAACTGCTCCTCCAAAGAACACTCCTTGTGCTCCACCAGATATCAGAACAAAAGGTTCACTTAAAACCCTCCAGTGCTGTTCAGTGCCAGGTAGAAATGAATTGGTAACACCGGCATTAAACTGGTTGCTGTTCTAGCTCCATTAACTTTATTAAAATAATCCAGGACCTTTGGTGTATGGTGCTCCTGTCTTATTGGGATTGAGAAAGGGTGTGGTTCATGATTTTTGGTCTGTTCTCAGCCAAAATGAAGGCTTATGTGTTGGAGCTCCTTGGCCTATACAGTCACCCAGTCTCAAGGCTTTCTTGGCTTTGCGATCTCAGCTGAACACTTCCACAGGGCAAGTGCTAACTCAGATTAAACTGTGGCATGTAGAGGTGGATGATAGGGATGGATTGCCTAGCTTGTATTGATTGAGATGGCAGAGGCATGGAAATTAGGACTTTACTTGCACCCAAATCCTGCCATGCTCAACGCAGGGCGATGGGCAACTCTGACCTCCTCAACCTGAAGTCTGGATCACACTCTGCTTAGGCAAAGGGAGACATCTGCAGCCTGCTGAGCAGGCTTGTCCAGTTTCTTTCACAAGCTGAGACCCTGCACGGGTGCATGTGGGAAGGGGATGAGTCCTCTGCTCCATAACATAGTGAGCAAGGCAGCTCTTGCACCCTGCATGTGGTAATGGGGCGCCCATTGCTCCCCTGGCAAAAGCCCTGGGGCTGGGAGGAGCAGGAGGCTGTCTGTCTGTCTGTCTGTCCTCTCCCACCACATGAGCCCAAGTTAGCTTCAGCTACTTTTGGCAGCCCAATTCCCCGCTCTAGCAAGCACTGGAGCAGGGCTGCTCAGGAGGCAGCAGGGAGAGGAACACTCTGTTCAGCAGCTGCACATTCCATTAATTTAATGAGGATTTTTTTTTTTTTTTTTACAAGGCAGATGGTAAAATAGCTATTTTCTGTTGTCTAATAAATACCATCAGCAAGGCAGAAAATGTGCAATCTCGCCAAGTCTTTTCTGATTCCTCGCCCTCCTGTACCAATGCATTTCCCCATTCTCTGCTGGCAGCCAGTGGAGCTGGGTGGTGGGATGGGAGGGGAGAGATGGGACACCAAAGGCAGGTCTGAAATTGCTGGTGGGACTGCACAATAAAATGGCAGCTTCCCCTGATTGGGTAGAGCCTCTGTGTCCTGCTGGGAGAGCTGCGCCCTGGCAGCCTTTGCCTATCCAATTCTCACTTCATCTGATTGCAGTAATAACAACTCGCACAAATTTCCTGCCTCAACCTGAAATCTTCCAGCTCTGCAATGCAAATAATATAATGTGTGATGAGGAGCCCGATGACGGGGATGATAATAATAATAGTGATGATGCCTTTATTCAATGAATGAGTGAATCAAGCAAGCAAAAATAAATGGTATTCAGAGCCTGAAAATCAATAGGAAGAGAAATCAAGAGGAAATGCAGGGGGAATTGCATCTCTGGGGGAGTGCTGTCCATAGGAATGGCATGAAGGAGAGATGAGCAAAGCCCTTTTGGGCTGGGCGCTCTTTGTCAGCCCCTGTCACTCCTGGGCTCACTCCTTTCCTGTGATTATATTGCATTTGCTGAGCTCACCGCTGCTGTGTGCCTGGACCCAGCCTCTCTGTGATCTCTTTGGTCCCCTTGATTTACGGCTCTCATGGGCTCTCTGAATGTGCCTAAGCAGTTGGCAGGCTGCAGACCTGACCTGGGGTTCGGTAATAACTTCTCTTTTGTCCCATGCCCAGGAGGTTGGCCATAAAAAAGCTCCAGACATCAATTTTCCTCTCCACCGGGGTGGAATTGCAAAATGATGAGTTGGTCTTTGCCCTCATTTATATCTTCTTTCCCTTTCTCCTCTTCTTTTTATCTTTCTCTTTTCTCCTTACCCTACTGCTCATTGCTCTCTTTTCACCCCCTTCCACTGTCTCCCCATCATTTATCAGTTTCCCTCCCCTCTGCACATCACTGCTTCTCCTCTCTTCCCCTCTTGCCCTCTTCTGCCTCACTTTTTCCCTGCATTTCTTTCCCATCTCAAAACTTCCATGCTTTTTCTTGCTGTGCATAGCAGTTTGATATCCTCACCCATAATAGCCTGCTAATGCAGTAAATCTACAAGAGACCCTTTAAAAACCTAAAGCCTTGGCAGGTAGTAAAACTCACCTTTTAACTTGGCTTCCTTTTTATCAGGGATTCATTTCAGACAGGATTTCCGTGTGCACAGCTCTGCCACTCTGTTAGTAAAAAAAGGATTAATTCCTGCAACAGGTGAATATGTTTCACAGCTCTGATGAACAGGATATATTCCCCACTTCCCACAGGTACCTGGGGGATTTAATCATCCAACATGGTACTTCTCTTTGTTGAACATATGTTTAAAGGGTTGTGTTACATACCTGTATCTGTGCAGAGACCTCCTGGAGAATGTCCTCTTTCACCAGCAGGGTGTTCCCATGAAACCTTTGTATTATCTAAGGGATTTTTCCTCTCTCTGGAGGGATGCCATGTAGCAAGTTGACATCCTGCTCTCTCAGGTGGTGCGGGCATCGTCGAGGTTACTAAATGCTCTACCCCAGCATCCCTGTTCTGAGCATCTCAGATGCTTGGACCTGATTGCTGAAGCCTCCCATACTTCCCATCTGTCCCTCCAAGCAGTGCTTTTTCAGGCTGACACAGCTCCTGCCTGGCAGTGCCCCTTCTCCAAGCTCTCAGAGTGGTGACTTCCATAAGCATAAAGAAGAAGGACAAGCTTCTCCTGCCCTTTCTTCTCTAGCCTCTTTTGATGGTGTCTGCAGCTTTGTATTGTATTTAAATCTATGCAAATCTGTTAGAGGATAAATATGCAGAAGGCAACACTGGGAAATTGAATCTGACTTGCAACTGTGCTTGGAAGAGGCACTTGGTAAATTGAATCAGACTTTTCCTCCCTTTGCCCCAACACCTCCAGTGGGACCTGCTGGAGGGCAGTAAGGAAATACCAGTGTCCTAAAGTCCTCTCCATCTCCACTGCAATATGGGCTTGGGGATAGGAAGGATGAAGAAACCAGGATGTTCTCCTGTATTGCAAATATTGCAGAAGGACTGACCTCCCTTGGGCCCTGCCAGTGTCACTCAGTCCCCCTGCTGGAGAGCCAGTTCCTGACTGCCAGTTCCTGGTTTGGGGTTGCCAGCTAATCCCAGGACGGAGAGCACAGGTTATATCATCTCTAGTGGGTTACTGAGCAATAGGGCAGGAGATGGCGCTGAGTGGGGAGACGTGACTTGCAAATCTTCCTGCCAGGCTTTTTTCTGGACAGCACAAATCTGGAATAATTCCCCTTGCATAAAGAAGCCGCCAGCTTTAGACACAAGAGATGAGGTAGGAGATAATACGGCATGTCTAGTGCCAGGTATTCAAGAATTTCTAAGTATGTTGCAAATAGGGACCTACAGGGCAGCATTGCTCTTTCCATTCCACACACACAGAAAGGCCCTTGAAAAGTGGTGAAGTTTCCTGCCAAATCGCCCCAGGGACCATAATCTCCATTTTATATTTACAAAGCTTTGGGACAATGGTTTCCTGTGCTCCACTGGCAAAATAGTAGAAATTATCAGTCTTTTCTAAGGGAAAAGAGCTTGATTCAACAGAGATTTCTCTCTGCACTAGGTAAACCTCAACAAAACGGCATTTTTCAACAGCAAAAGCTGGCTAGCTCCACATGAGACAGGGTCTTCAGCAAACAAGATGGCCAGAGCGTGAGGAAAGAGTCTGCAGATAGAAAGGAAAGATATCAAAAGATTGCCTTGCTAGCTGAGTTGTGATGTGTCCTTCATGCATTGTTGAGTACAGCAGTGGTTGCCATCTGGTCCGCCTTCATCATCATACTGATCCATACAAAAACAGGTGTGAAAGGTCAACGAACCCTGTAGGAGGGACAAGTGCCTGGGCAGAAACTGGCCCAAGGAAGTCTGGCTTACTTTATAGTTTCACATGGTGCCAATATCCCCTTCACCAGCAGTGTCAGACCAATGTTTCAGGGCATCCAAAGACTCCGCATCCTGATGGCCGGCAGAATCCAGGTTTGAAGGGCAGCATCAAATAACTACAGCTACCTGGACAGAGCTTGCAAAGGTGATAGACCCAAACTCTTCTCAGTAGCAGCAGGCAGCCTAATGGTGTGCAACGGGCATGAAAGCAACTTGGGAGGTTCAGGTTCAGGATATTTGGAAAGAGATGTGTGCCAAGAGTGTGGTGCAGCACCAGAAAAGGTGGCCAGAGAGGTCATGAGATCTCCATCCTTGGAGGTCGCCAGGACTCAGCCACACTAAGCCATGGCTGGTCTAATGTTGCAGATAATCTTGGATATAACTCAGAAGGGAGCTCACTCCTTCATCCAAAGCACAGGGGACTTTCACCTGCCTTTCTCCTCAATGACATGCCTGGAAGAGACTTGCCACCCTAAACCCTTGTGTACTTGTGTGTTGAGAAAAGAGCCAGGCTTGAAATGTCACCTCATTACATCTGATAAGTGAGGTTTATTACAAGGAGGTCTATCAGTCTCCTTGTTCCTGAGGGGCCTAGCTCTTCAGCAGGAATGGCTGGGGGCTTTTAATGAAGTTAACTGAAATTTCCACCAGGGAGCTAAGATGTTGGCATTTAACTGAAAAGGAGAAAACATCTAGTTTTCTTTTGAGAGAAAATCCCTCAAAACCCAAGAAATGGCATTTTCTCAGAGCAGAAGGAGGGAGCTCCTGCCACCTTGGATTCCTGCCTGAATGGAGGCTGCGTGCCTGGGATGGTATGTGTGGTCTAGTGGGGTTACAGAAGATGGACTAGCACTTTCCTTTTTTGGAGGGGTGGTCTGAATAATTTGTGGAGATATTTGCATGCGTATGATAGAGGGGTGACTTTGTGTGTTTAGGCCATGTAACATCAGTTCCCTGCTTGCAGAGAGTATATCTCATTTCAGAGATTTTGGGGGCTGATGTGCAAAGCTATGGTGACTGGTTTATGGTGGCCGCTGTCCCCAGAGAAAGCAATGGGTGCATCTCAATAAATACATCCACAGAATCCTGCTAGCCACTCTATCAGAGATGGCGCTACTTTTAACTCCCCACTGGGAGAGGGACACACATGTTCTGGTTAGTTGGCTGCAGCCCATTTCGTAAACATCGAGACACCAGGCGTCACTAGCACAGCAAACCCCAATTAGTTCTGGAAGCAGCACATGCAGGATTGAACTTGCTCCCCAAGGCGACAGCAGAGAAACCAGGCTTGAAAAGCAATTGTTTCCTGGGGCAGGTGCAGACCGTGCAGCCCTGTGCCCTGTGCCTGCGCTTGCAGAGCCCCGCGGCTTCCCCGAGGGGAGCAGAGGCTCCAGCCTGCCCCAGGAGGGTGTTTCTTTGCTAATAGCTGGTTCAAGAGACCGGAGCTGGCAGCACTGGGCTGTGATAACTCCACAGTGGTGCTGTAGATGCCAGCAAGCTCTGTAGATTAAAATCCAGCCAAGTCCCAAACCAGCTGTTAAAGCCATCTCCAGCAAGCTCCATCATCCTTCAGATGCAGACACCAAAGTCCCCACTTGCAGCCACATCCCCACCTTTACCAGCTTGCCCCTAGATGGGTTGATAGTAGCCTGCTAGCACACCCCTGGTGGCCGAAAAGCCATTTTCAGGCAGGTTTTGCTGCTGATACTGAGCTGTGCACTATCCTTGCTTCTTGCCTGGTTGTCCAAGGTTACTCTGGGTCTGCCTATGAGAGCTGCAGTCACTGCCAGGACAGGCATGTAGACCCATGCTTAGCCATCAGTCTTCTCCTTCTCTCACCTGGGTGTGAAACCCTTCCTCCAAATCAGCTTCTATCATTTTGGCTGTGAGGAGAAACCAGTGGAGCAGAGGGGATGCTTAGTTATAGAACAAGTCCTTTACTGGAAGCAGATTTGGGTGCAGGTGAGAATCAGCAAATAACACCGAACTTCTCCATTAAACAGCATCACCCAACGGGGGTTGTTTTGCTGCATATGCTCCTTCCCCATAGTGACAGTACCCACCTGAGCCCCAACCCCAATCCTGGCCCAGCAGCTGCTCTGCCCTCCGGCTCCCCGCTCCAGGGGCTTTGCTTCATTAACTTTCTGGTAAGTTGAGAGTTCATTGCTGAGTCTTGAGAAATTGGCAATAATGCCAAGCCTTCATACAAGGGTAAAAATAGCCCTAATAATTTAGGCAGTTAATTAATTAGCCTCATTTACTTGAAAGCACAGAGTGGCGTGGGAAGACTTTTCCACTGTTTTTGTTACACTTTTTCCATTCACTTTGTTTGCTTTTCCCTTGCCATTTTCTCTGCTCCCTGACATAGACAGGGACCCAAGGCACTTAAAAGTGGGGTATGCAGGGAAGTGAATGCAAGTCAGCACAGGATGCTGCACAGAGCCAGGGCAGTCATGCAGGGAGGCAGGACCAGTTCTGGTACCAGGGCTTAATGTGGCATCGTGTCATAGCGGGAAGCAGGTAGCTTCTTTCCATGCTGTCCCTGTCCCTTCCCATCCCTGACCTCTGACCCTTCATCACAGGTAAATGCTGTGGCACATTCAGGATGACTCAAGGAAACTTGACAAATATCTAAGGAGCCATACTCTGCACCTTGCTGTTCGTAGCATCCCCCATTTTTGTGCAGCTACAGTAGTCTGTATTAGTCCTTATGTAGTCCTTAGACTAGAACTGACTGACAGGTGAAATGAGGCAAGATAAAATAGGTATTTATCGGCGGGTACTGGGGTGCTAGAGTAGCACAAGGCTCAAAGCAAAGGGACCGGGTTGGTCCTTACCTGCACTGGCAAAGCAACATCCTGCTGTTGGCCTGCTCCTGCCAGCCCCATGGTGACCGCATCCCTTGGTCCTTACTGCTCCCTCCCACCTATGGACCACACATAGTCTTCAGGCAGAGCTGCTCAAAACCTTCATCTTTGCCCCTTGCATGGTTGCACAAGCTCACCTGGTTTGGGGAGAACTGGTGGTCAGGTCCCCTCTGTCCTCCTCTGACTCACACGAGTCCCATTCATTATTCACCTGGGGAACTGAATGAATTCTGTCTTCCTGAATTATTTCTGAAGATATTAGATCTTCTCAAATTGTTCTTCTTCCCAAGAAATGACAGCTTGCAGGCACCTGGGAATAAATGGTGCCTTGGAACAATTTCATTGTTTCTATTCCAGGCAACAGGAATTCCTCAGATCTCGACATCAGTCCCCAAACCCTGGCGTGTTAGCATAACCTCCAGACAGCTATGAGTTTCTTGACCCAGAAAAAGGATGAGATTTATTATGAACCCTGGGAGACCGGTGTCCTTGCAGCTTATGTACCCTAATGGTGTACAGCATATTGTGTGCTCCTCTGGTTGGAATTTTCTTGTCGAAACAGCTCTCTGTCAGCAAATGCCACTTCCATGAAATGGGCTTTTGTGTGTGAAATCAAATCAATGTTGATTAATTTTCATTTTGGAAAAGAGGAAAAGAAAACAACCCCTGTTAAAAATGTCAAGGTGTCTTCTCTTTTTATTCTAGCAAGGGCTTCAATTCTTTATCTCTTAATGACCTTTTGTTTAAAGCCTTTGTGTTTTATAAGAAGTATTCAAAAGGGATGAAGCAAAATGAAGTGTTAAATATCTTTTGAAGCAAAATTTGTCCATTTCCATGAACTTTTTTTATTTATTTAAAAGGAGGCAGAAATTGCACTTCTTTTCTCTCTGATTTTTTGCCTTTTTGTCCTAAACTGAGCTTACTTTCCAAGGCTCCCAGCTCTGCCCTGGCTGACATGTGCCAGCTTCTCCCACTATGCTGTGCACTGCAGGGACAGCTCTGACTCTTGCCTTGACCCTGCTCACATCATCAAATCTCCCTTGAGGAGATAGTGCTGGAGCCAAGCCTAGGGTTCAACCTGTTTAGCCCTGCTCGAGGCTGACGCCGCTCTCTTCAGCATCAGAGCTGCTGCGGTGACCCATGGGCTCATCCCCTCTCAGCTCCCAGAGCTGCTACATGTGTTTTTGTCAGCTCAGTCTCCCTTGCTGCACCAAACCAGGATGACGTTATCCCAGAGCTCTGACTCGAGCCAATGTGCAGGCACAGACGGGGTCATGCTGTCAAACTGTGGCTGCATCCTGCTCCCCTTCGGTCAGCAAAGTGCTCAGCCATCCCGAGGAGCTCTTAGCTCTGACTCCCTCTGCCTGGCAGCCCATCTCCTCCCTACCTTCACAGGGATGTTATCTCATGCCAAGTGCAGCATTCCCCAGCAAGTCTACCTAATCAAAAAGCTTAAAAAAGTTTTTGCCTTAATTGCTCATTACTTTTTTTAATGAGTGTCTCTCATTTGACTGCATAAATTGCACCAGCGTCTAGCACAAAGGATCCTTCTTTTATGCAAGCCGGGGGTGATGTATCAGCATGTGGGTAAGACACTGAGCTTGCTCACCTAGCCCTGGAGTTCTGCCTTCGTTAAGAGATGCAGGACACCAAGATCGCATGGTGGAGGATGTATTCATGGAGAGAAGGCATTTGCACTTGTGCAAAGTGAGTGTAAATCATTGTGGACTGTAGTGCAGCCCTGGTTGTGTAGCACACACAGTGTGCCTTGTGCACACTTGAGCTGCAGGAAAGGCAGGAGAGGAACGCGGGCCGCTTGATGCAAGAGAAGGTGACACCAATGTGCAGTCAGTTGGGGCAAAGCTTTCATCACTACAATAGCTTATTTTTAGAGCTGGTCCACATTGTTTCACACATATTAAGGGGTTTTGTTTGGGGGTTATTTTATCCTGGGAAAAAGGTTTTTTGACCTACATAAAAAAGGATTTGCATCCTTCAAAATCATTCATAAAACTTTTTTTTAAAAAAAAGAAGAAAAAAAGTTGTTTCAAGTTATTTGAAACTAATGGAAAAAAGTTGTCTCTGATTTTATTAGTTTTCTTTCCCTCATTTCCTTTTTCTTTTTTTAACTCTAAGTAAAAAGCAGGGTAGTGGGAGAGAAAGGAGAAAGGAGTCATTAAAGAAAACCGAACATTTCTGCTTTCCACTTGAAAGAACTAGAGTTGAACTGGAAAATATTCTTTCAACTTAAAGAAAAAAAAAAATCAGGAAAAAGTTTTGGCTGAAGGGTAAATATAAACATTTCCAGTGAAAATGTTCTGAGGGGAGAATGGTTATTTTGGAGCATTTCTCTTCCCCAGCCCCATGGGATTCCCTTAGATTTACACTTAAAAATGTGAGCTGCACAGATCACAGCCAGCGAACATTTGGGGTCCTCCTTGGCACTGTGACTTTCCTGCTCTTGCTTGGGGAAACAAACTGCATGAGGGATGTGGAGTTAGCAATGTTTTGCTCCCAGGCTAATGGACCCACACGGACAGTTTTAACCTCCAGAGCTGGAATTTTGCCCATCAGCAGGGCACTTGCACTCGCTCTCACGGTTAATGAAATCTCCTGTCTTAATTGAAGCTATGAGGGACAGTTTCAAAGTCATCAAGCCTTTATTAAATATGCATCTCTTTTTGTTGCACGGAGCAGAGCTTTCCATGCATGCGCTGCTTTTCGTTTTCCTGGCACCGTATCCCTCTCTGCCTTTTGACACATATGTCTCTTGCTAGAATTTCTTCTCCCAGCCTCCAGCACTCAAACAGCTGAGCAGCATTCGTGTGTCTCCAAAAAGTAGCCGCTGAGCCCGAGAAATGCATTAGCTGCCTGACCTGGTTCCAGCCAGGTGTGAAAAGATGCAGTGGCTCTGGCTCCGCTCCACCTTTCCCAACCATGTGAGGAGAGGCAGAAGGCCTCTCTCCACCAGCTCGCATCATTCAAGTCTACTTAAAAAAAAAATGGGATAGGAGTGGTGAAAGGATAGACAGAGCCAATCACAGGGAAAGCTGGGCAGATTAAAAGGCATTTACTGGGCTTTCTGTACTAGAAATGAAAGAAAAACCCTTCAATTAGCTGTCTGCCTGAGGAGCTGAGCAGGAAGGGATAAAAGCTGAGATGCTTTTGCAGGAGCAAAGGGAAATCGTTAGCCACGAGATGGTTTGTGGGCTCTGAGTAAGGCGTTGTCATCAGAGGGGTGTTCAGCGTGTGGTGCTGCAAAGGGGGGACCTTCCCTCGGAGGGCTGCCAAAAGGCTCCGTCCAGCTTTTCTGCCTTCCCCTGCTTTCTTCTGCAGCTCTCCTTCTTGGGGATGACCCGTTTCTGCAGTCCTAAATTTGTGCTCAGAGCATGGGAGGCTTCACCTTGGCAAGGGCTGGTGATCATGTCTGGAGCAATAAGCTTGCTCATGTGCTCAGGGAGGTGATGGGGCTGCTGGGCAGCATGATTACATCTCACAATCTTCATCCTCCAGAGCCAAGGGCCTTCTGCCCCCATACCTCCATGTTCCATATATCAGCACACCCAACCCCCTGGCCAGTGCTTTGGGTCACTTTTTGCCATTTTGCAAAGCAAACAGGACGTCTGGGAAGGGAAGAAGCAGCTGTTCTGTATCCCCAGGCTTCAAGCATCCGCTCCTTGCACACACACACAGAGGTTCCCTTTACCTAACAAACAATTATTTAACAAAGTATGCAAATAGTATAATTACTGTTATTTGTTTAGCTGTTATAAGGGTTTGAAATCTAAATGTCAACGCTGGGATTTTTGCAGGGTACGTGTATGTTGTTGTTGGCTTTCTCTCTCTTGTGTGTGTTCTCCCTGGATTACAATTTGATTAATTTCTCCTTGTCCTAGAAAAAAAAGCTAATGTGATTTCTCTGCGATTACAGCAAAAGATGCCGAAGTGGGGATTACTCACAGTAACTCCTCTTACTTAGCAGATCTGAGTGGGAGGCAGGATTCATTACACCGAGCAGAGAAACAAAGAGGAAATGTCTTTCAGCCGACTGCTTGTGTCTGCCGAGGCAGCATCCTTACCGGTGCCAGGGCTTCCCTCCCTGGAAGGCAGAGGGTCAGGCAGGGCAGCGACAGCGATGTCGGGACCTTGGCAGCGGGCTCATGGGGACTTGTGTCTGCCACAGCTCCTCTATGCACAGGAGGAGCGGTGAGTCTGAACTCTGTTTTTCTAGGAGGTGATTTTTTTCTCTGCAGGAGGCTGGAGAAATAGAAATCACGTTACAGCCACCCTGATATAGATCTACCCCACTGGCATACTCAAAGCAGAGCCCTGGTACTCAGTACAGTGATGTTTCTTAAGGATATGTCCCATCATCATCTGTTCTGGCTGGCATTCAGTATAAATTGAACACTGAGGAGATGGTCGTCAGTAGATCACAGCCTATAGTTCATGCAATTGATCCAAGGCTTGTTACCATCACCCATGTAGGACTTGGGGAGTCAGTCCATGCTCTGGATGCTGTTGAGTGGCTTTTGCAGTCCAGTCTCAGCAGCTGGTCTGTGCTGGGAAGGCTGTTACAGACAGGGCAGGGCCTCTGTAATTGCAGCACCTCTGCTGATGTTTCACAGCATCCCATACCCACTTGGGAGAACCCAACTGTGCTTGGACTTAAGCGCTTTCTCAAATGCACATCTCCAAGATGAATCCAGATAGATTCATCAGCTGGCAGCAAGCCTGTCACCAGCTTTCCCTTCAGTTGGCCCAAAATCTAGCCTGGGAGTTGGCATGAAAATGGAAATTCTGCATTGTTCCCTTGTGTCGCACCCTTCATCCCCTTCATGGCCCCTTCATCCCCTTCATGGCCCCTGTCTGCGCAACATGCTGGGGTGGAGCTCATGCTTTTCATGTGAATCCCAGGGAGGGAGAGGGATAAGAGGTTTTCACCTCCAGCATGAACCAGGGGAACAGGGAAGAGTGAGGTGGAAAACACAACTAACGGCTCAGCTCCTGGAGGAGCAGGGAGAGCTTCACGCCCAGCTCAGCACTGCGAGGTGAGCCCCAGAGTGCGGTGCACAGCCAGGGCACTCACTGCTTGTGGCAGGAGGGGGGTCAGGACTTGCCCACATGCAGATGCTGCCGCTGAACTGGATGAGTCATGCGCAGCATGGATCCAAGTCTATCGGGATCAGTGATTCCAGCTGAGTATGGGTTGGGGCGTAAGCCTACACAGAGTGGTGGTGAAGTACAAGCTGGGCCCTGTGGCATAGCTGCAGTACGGCAAGAAGATGCTGAACCAGGCTTTCCTGCTGCTTGAAGTTTCCCCTCTGCCCTCTGGCAGGGCATGAGTTGCTGGTGCAGGAGCACTTTGCTGTGCTGGTTAAATGCTAGGAGTTGGTGCATGGCTCAGACACGTTTGTCTCCTAAATGGGGCTGTCCTTGCTCTCTGGACTAGCTTGTTAGTGCCCTGCTGTTGGTGCGGGTACCTACAGCCATGAGCGATGCCACTGGTCCCTGGACACTTGCACCAAGACAGCTGGGCCATGGGGTGGAACCAGCGAAGCTGCTTGTTTTTTAATTGCGAAGACAGGAATCCAATGACCTTTGGCAGGTTTCATAGCCCAGCAGACTCATGTAATTGAAGCCAATGATGATTTGTCATGGCTCTAGGCTCTCCCTATCTATTTCCTTCCTGCTTGCTCCCTCAGTCTCTCTTATTCCCTCTTTCTCTTTCCTGTTTTGTGATCTCATTATCTCTCTGCCTCTCTCTTTTACTCTCTTCAACTGTAGCACTTCCCAGCTTGAAGAGGTACCTCAGGATCTATTTGTCTTCAAGTGATTTAGGTTTTGTCCCTCACACTATTTTCTCCACATCCATTATCCAAGAAAACCTCTTTCTTCCCGTGACCAGGAGACCTGCACCCACCAGAAAATTCCAGCCCATTCCAAGAGTAATCATAAATAATGCATTGCTGTGGTCAGTACCCCCAAAACAGCCATGAGCTCCAAATCCCAACTTCCCACCCCCATCAGGTGAAGGTTGAAGCAACATTATCATTTTTATTTAAATTCCCTCGTAGGTGGCAGGTTCAATGCTATTAACATATTTCAATTCAAGCCATTCTTATTTTAATTAGCCTTAAGTAATTAGTTCTAATTCATTGCCATTTTTTGCTCTGCATATTTTGGGTTATTTACTTCCCTTGCTAAGTAACAATTTGATGTAATTATGTGCTACTCATTCTTTCTATTTACATATGCTCACTCACTCAGATTTCCTCGTTGAAATTTCAACAGATCCTTTGAATTCCCTCTTGAATTGTTTTCTGAGTTGTCAGCGGTGTGGAAATTGTGGGGTGGAAAGAGAATTGATCCTCTTCTCTGGACACCCCCGGTGCCAAAGACAGTGACAGTGCATGTGAGCACCTGGGCTGGCAGTGGGCTGCTCTTGGCAAGGAAGGTCCGTTGTCAGGCTGTGTTCCTGGGAGTCTGGATTCCCATATGAAAGGGTTTTGGGGACCGTATCCAACTGTCTCTGTCTTCCTTTTGGGCTGCTTTAGCCCAGATGCCAAAGGGACCAGACACTGTTGCCGCTTCCCTTCATTTTCTTTGTGCAGCCAAAGATGCTTTCAAATGTCTTGGCTTCCCAGAAGTGCAGCGCCTCCATTCCTCAAAAACGTTGTATCCTTTACAATGCTGTGTTTTTTTTAGACATTTTGAGTACTTTGAGCAAATTTGCCGCATTTATATATGGCAGTTTTTTTACCTGGAATGTACTTTTATCTCAGCAGCCATTCTCCTAAATCCTCTCAAGGACCATATTCTTGTTTTCATCTTCTTTCCTCAAGGATTGCCCTTCTCTTAGCACCTTCTCCATAGCTGAGATTCTCAGAGGATCATGGTTCATCCATCTGAGGCTATTTGCTCATCAGCTGCTCTGAATCCATCTTTTTCACTCCCTTAAGACTTGATTCTGAGAGGCCTTAACAGGACTTCCTGCAAAAATGTGGATTTCATGCTCACATGGAGCATGTCCATACCTGTGTGTATATGCCTAGCAACTTAAAAGTGCATTATCCAGCTCCAGCCAAATTTGGTAGAGGGTAGCAGTCTCAAAAATAGCAAGTTCCCTCAAGGTTTGAGCAGATGGGCAGAGGTAGAAGAGAGATGCCCTACTTCTACTGAAGAAAAAGCTGCCATGTTATGCTAAGCCTTTATTTGATGCCAGTGAATCCATTTGGGAGAGAGCATACATCTTGGCACGCCACCCACAGGAAGAACTTCAATCAGCACGTGCACCTTTTGGGTGCCCAAGTTAATCAAGCTCAAGGAAAGCAGGATTTCATAGTTCTGGTGCTCATGGAACTACTTGTTTTTTTCAAGTAGCTTTTTCACTAAATCTTATCAGCCCTTTGAATCCATGTACCATTAGCAAATGCTGCTTGCTTCATGAATATGCACATTCACAATGTGTAGCATTGGCTTAACTGCTCCCATTGAAATTGATAATAAAACTCCTGCTGACTTCAAAGAGAACAGAGTCAGGCAATGCTGAGTGCTTTGGAAAATCCCACCCCTAGTTGTTATTTTACTTTTAACACATCTACTCAGGAGCTGTAGGATGGGACTAAATACCCAAGAATGAGTAAAGAGGAAAAAAAGGAAAGATCAAACAGCCAAAAATGAAAATCCAGGTTCTGAAGTAAATATTTAATGACCTGTCCTTGGATCTAAGACTCACAGTGGGATCAGTCCTCCTTTTGTGTGACAAAGGGTCACAAACTGCTGCCTTGAAGCACAAGAGAGTTGCTATGCACCTGCCTCTGTCCATGGTCTTCTCATGGAAGCCATTGGTAGAAGTTTAGATCTGAACAACACAGAGCTTGGGACCTTCAAACTGTGTCGAGGCTACACATGCTCATGGGTTGGAGTGGAACTGATTCCTTAAATTCTGACCCTACACTTGGTTTTCCATGTCTAGGAGGGACCAGAGAGGGACTGGTCCCCTCTGCACGTACCAGGGCAAGGCAAAAACCCAAAGCATCCCATGGGTCAGCAACTCGGCAAACTAGCAGACTACAAGTCTCTTCAATCTCATCCATTCCTCCACTCCTCTCTTGCTGTATGTTGTGCAGGAAAAAGGCACTGCACTCTTATAGCTCTTCAGCTTGTTTTCATGAATTACGTTCTCAGGCCTCTGTTTTCCCCATACTTGGTGCCATAGCTTCCAAACTACCATGGGAAGGTGAAGGATCCCTACTACCACCCAGTTTAGCAGAGCACCATGCATCCAATAATGAAGCACGTATTTACCTGTTTTGCTGAATCAGGCATTTCTCCTTACAGAGACTTTGTGTTTTAGCATCGGCTATTTGGTATCTTCTCCTAAGATTATTTCCCGTGGAAAGAACCCAATATGTTTCATTCCAGCAGTATTTTTGGTAACAGTTACTATTTCCTGACAATATGTCTGTATTTTAGGACAAAACCAAATTACATGTTGGAAGTTCCTTTCCCCACTGCAGTTTCTCCAGCACTACTCACGAGCCAGTAACATCAACACCATAATCTGGAAGAGGCACAATAGATGCTATATTAAGTTTTATACAGACTTGCCATCAAATTACATGCAATAGCTACTTGATCATGTTATATCAATCCATTTTTGCCGGTCCGTTTGAAAAGCAATTGCTTTTATCCTTTGATAAAATTGATTTATCTTGGCTTATTTTTTAATTCAGACCTTGCAAGGATTTTGCCTATAGTTTTTGTCTGATGACAGCAGAATTCTCCTGTTCATCTGTTTCAGTACAATATGATTTTGTTGTTGCATAGTTGCATGATAAGGGGTATAGGCAAAAAGGACCCTCTCACTGTAACTCATTTTAATTGTTTTTCTGATTTTTGTCTTTTATTATCTGGTCCTTAAAGTGAAGTCTATAAAAATAATGACAGCAGTTAGAACTCAATGCTGTAAAACAGTCATGCTAAAACCAGTGACAAATATTTTTTCCCTTGCTCTCCTGCCTGCTACTATGCTCCAGAAGACTGTAAATTTACCATCAGACTTCTGCAGAGTTAGAACCTGTCTTTTCAGATCAGTAGATCGTAGGTAAAATCCTACTCCCTGACTACACCATGTAATCGTTATTACAATATGAATCCCAAGTACTTTGTTTAATCTTCCAGGCTGTTTTCCTAATAATCAAGTGCTTTAGGAGAAAACAGGATGATCATAATTGTGGAAAATTGTATTATGTTGCATCTTTTGCTCATTTCCTGAGATCAAAAGGGTTAATTTTCCCTTGCTATATGCCTTGTACAAACTTTGTATCAGTACAATTAACTCAGTTTGGTGCAGGTCGGCACAGAATAAGGTGTTATCTTACGGTGTTATCTTGCACTACAGATTCTTCTTGATGGTTGATTCCTTAAACTTGGTAATGAAAAGACCTACAGAGGTTGCAAGAGTCCCCAGCTTGGATTCAGTACAAATTATTCCTAACTTTCATCCCAGATATCTATTGTTCTTCTGGTCAGTACTTTTACTTGAAGCTTAATACTGGTTTGCTCTAAAAACAAAATTGTGAAGAACTATACTTGACTCAGTAGGTTTTATTACTAAAAAAACCCTGTAAAATTATGGTTGTACTTTTTTCTAAGTGCCAAAGAGATCTTGGATAGTTGCAGAAGTAACTCACGGAATGAGTAGAAATCAGGAAGGAATGAGTTCATAAAAATGTTGCATTATCTACCTAGTTGGAACCTGCATACTTTGTTCTAGGTCACCATTTCATTCTGAAACTTATATAAAAGCACCTTATGGGATGAAACTTCCAGGTGTATTAAACCCATCCCATAATGCTTAGTTTTGTATACAGACAAGAGATTACAGATTTTGTTTTGAGCTTCCAAAGTCATCATCAAAAGCAATCATTACTTTTTTGAATACTTACTTTGTAGTCTGGTATCTGTCCCACGCTAGTTAATTCATGTAAATCTAAAGAAGTGGTTGCAGGCAGGATGGTATCAGAAATATGGAAATATAGCATCTGGGTAGAAAGGGTTGGTTTTTGCAACGTTTCCATTGAAATTATTTTTTTCTTCCAGATGCACAGATGCAGTAGAAACAGACAGTCTTATCTGCAGCCTTTTTTGGGGGGAGATTAAATGAGTGAATCATCTATCAAAACATTATTTCATTTGATTAAATAGTAGATATTTATAGCATTTCTAAATATAAACCAAACTGAGACAAAAAAGGGAAGGTTCACAAGGAATGGCCACTCTACACAGTCAGATGCTTTTTCTGTACCCAAAAGTATTTTTAAATTCCTGTTTCTTCACTTAGGTTGGGTGAATGCAGTTCACTTTGCACCGAGGGTGTTTAACAGACTAAAGAACAGTCCTGATGCTCATATTTTGGTCTAATTCTGTGGGCTGAAGACAGGTTTTCTTACTGATTTCCCTTTGTTTCACATTAGAATAACAACAACATACCTCACGGCTTTCACGAGTCTGCCTTTTCCTTATGTTTCAATAAAAGTTCTGGAATAGATACTTGGAAAGCCTGAAAATTTAGCAATGTGATGATAGAAGAATTTGTATCTTGCAGGAAATGATAAGATTTTGACATCTGCTTGCATTCTGAATAGAATATTAAGTTAATATTAAAATATATTTCAGGTTAATTTAAAAGTCATTTAGATATGAATGTTTGAAGATTTTATTATGTCATAAAAATAGAAATGAAAAATTCTCCTGAAGTCTTGAAATGAAATGTTTGATTTATCAAAACATTTCTAATTCTTTTAAAATGTGATATTACCAGAACTAATTCATGTCAGGAAAAATTTCAGTTTTGGTGAAATGCAGCTTTCTGATGGGAAAGTGAGCTAACATCTCACCAGGACTGCCTGACTGTAGAGCCAGCTGGTCACAGCCTTTGCCAGGAATTAAGTGGGTTTTAGCCCTTTGACAATTGGTATGATACTGTAGTGTTGGGCTTTTTGGTTTTTGTCTTTTCCCCAACTGAGCTACACCTTCTTATTAAAATAATTTTGCATTTGTTCTGAAAAATTTCCATATTTTTGTACATATATATAAACTCCCTTGTAAGAAGGCAAGCCAAACTCTTTTATCTTACTGCCCCTTTCATGGAATTCTCTTTTGGCCATTTTTATTTGTGATTTTGCCATTTCCCTTGATTATGTATTGAGATTTCTGTTAGACATTTTATTATTCTGTCTTGCTTTTGATTTACAGTGTTCACCTTTGGAGCCTGAAGTCTTTGTATTTCTTCATCAAGGGAGGCAGTTTTTTACTAACTATATTTTCTTTACATTGTTAGCAATTCCAAGAACTTCCTGAAATAAGAGCTTTTGCTGCTTCTTGTAAGATATCATCATGAGTAATCCTGAGTCATTTAACTTTACATATTCTAAAATATCTTTTCTAAGATGGTCATACTGACATTTGTGTTCTCTGTCAACATAGTACTTAATACTGAGTCTAATGCTGTGTTTTCCCTGCTTGCCAGTGAACAATCTGAACCAAAAATATACTGTTATCTAAAAGTTTTTGATCAAATATTTAAACGCTAGTATGGAAGATATTATTGACTTTTCAGTTAAATGATGTAGTCTTCTGCAGAAATTAATTTTCCTTATATATTCACCACCTCTATTTAAGAACTAGCATTTGGCTAGCACTTTTCAGGATTTAAAATAGAAAAAATCTCTCATGTGGTGTCTTTCCTTAAGAGATCTCCAACACCTCACAGTCATGTTAGCCTGTTTTTAAATACAGGAAAATTGAGGCACAGCTGTAGAAACTTGTCCCAGGTCACTCAATGGCTGAAGCAGGCAGAAAAGGAGAAACCAAGCCATTAGTGCTGTATCCGTCCCGCTGGACTGTCATTCCATTAAGTAAATCTGTTCAATTCACAGGAGTCTAATTTGTATCACTAGGCTCCAAGAAGCGTGTGTGTCATGCATGTGTGTATGTGCCTAGACAGACAAATAGATGTACAGTTCACATGTCTACATTACTTTTGGTATTGCACCTTGAACTGAAGGTCTTCCTCAACCATCTCTTGAACACATTCCCATAAGCACTGTGAACATCCCCTTAAATAAGTATGATCCATCTTGATTTTCCAGACGAGTCAGGAAAAAACACTAGTTTTTTTCTGACAGGCGTAAGCCAATTGGTATAGAGAACTGAAGTCTCCAAGGCATTTCCCTGGCCCCTAAGGAACTCCTTGGCTTCCAGCCATCGGCTTGTTGTCGTCAGCTGCATTCTGCTTCTGGCAGTAATACGCTTCAGGAAAGAGCACAAATCTTTCTCCTGGTGAATTAAAACCCACAGCTCTGGGTAGTTAAAAATCCTCCATCTTTGTCTTTAGCCTTGTTAATTTTATTCCCACTCTTCCTGCATGTTTGTTGACTTTGGAGAAGGGTCCTGACATGCTTTTCATAATTTAGCTGCCCCGCTCAGAACTGGTTGCAAACATTTCCTTTAGAAACCTGTTTATGGATGGCAGTCTGGCCTTCCTCTGGTAAATTCTCCTTCCACTTATTTCCCTATTTCTATTTGATTTTCTCATGTTGATCTTTGAAGTTGCAGCGTCTGGTTTCCCTGTAGAGTTCCTGGGTCTCCAGTCCTGGGCTTTCCACAGATAACCTGGCCCATGTTGTATTGCAGGAGTGGAAGCTGGAGAGGTTTGAGCATGATGGCTCTGAGAGGTGTACAGATCTTGCTTTTCTGAGAGGACTGAAATTGGCCTCCAGTGAAGTCATGGCAATATAATCTCATTGGTTCCTGGAAGAAGCCCCCTAGAAGACAGTGGGATTATTTTTTCGGTGTCGGTCATTAGCATTGACTCTGGACTACGGCAAAACTGAGACTTGGAGCCTTTTGTATACAAAATAGCTCTCAAGGTTGTAAGCAAACTCTTAAAATTGCAAGGTGTGGCTGCTCAGAACTGAGAAGATGGGTACAAGAATAGAGCTGATTTTTCAGGACTAAAAGGTTGATTTTTGGTTTCTTGGGATTGCTAATCTCAGAAAAGCCCAAGCTCAGAAAAAGGCTTGATCTCTTTGAAAGGCTATACTCAGTTGAGAGACCAGTCTCTGCTTTCCTCCGAGGACTGCAAAATTACAACTTTCAGGCCACACTTTGGAAGGAATTGCGTGTAATCTGTACTTTTTGCATGACATAAATGAATTGGATGACATGATCAGGCAGTGTCCTCAGGTCTCAGTTAAATAATGAGATCGCCACGATGTGTGCCTATGATGAGGAGAGAGGGTTTGTCCTCATCCATCTCCTGCTTGTGGAGATCACTGCTTCTCTTGTGTCTGTTCACTGTGGGTGTTGGCCAAGTGCTCCCAACGTACCATTGCTATGACACTGTGTTGTCACAACTTGGGTTTCTCTCACCAGTCGAGCACTGCCTATTTTAGCAATATAAAGGTTAAGCTTCTAGGCTAAGTTCATCATCTAGATTCCTCCATAGTTGGTGGAGAAAGTTCAACACCTCCAGAATGTAATTCATCCCATCCAAAAATAGATGTCTAGGACGGGAAGAATGAGTCACTCTCTGGGGGTTGGTGTGCATCTCTCTGTTCACTGATGATAAAAGAAGTCTAGACAATTACCTTAACCTAGACATCCAGCTGTAAGACACCTTCAGCTGTGTGAGATCTAGCTATGTTTTCAGGTCCCTAAAGACAGATTTCAAACCCCCTGTTCAAATGTGAAGTAGCTTTCTGATTTCCCTGCAGCTTTCAAGCTGAAGTCACTTTTGACAATCAGAGCTCTTCTGTCTCAGTGAGACACATATGGCAGTTTTACCATGACTGAATAGCTTTTTGATGAAAGGGTTTTTACCCTCAGTCCCATCTGGGAGTTATCCATGAGAAGTTGATGATGGTTTAAGGAATATTTCTTTCTATTACTTGCTGAATCATTACCACCATTAAATAGTGCTGCATAATTTCCTCACAAGGAGTCTGTTCCATGTAGATAATATTCAAAATGTAGTCCCCATTGGTTACTTTGGTTGAACGCATGCCACACAGCATGTCCTCCATGAGCAGGAGCACAACTCTTCAGCCAGTCAGTTACAAACACTCACATCTGTTAGTTCATTTCTCATGGTCTGAAATTAATCTCTCATCCTCACTCTTGTCTTCCTCATTTGTTAAAGCATTTGGGGAAATGCAGACAGGGAATGGCAGTGGATGACTACAGAAGGAAAGGGAGAAGGCAATAGAGTGACAAGACTGTAAGGAGTTGCAGTGCATCCATGGAGCCCTGGAGAAGGAGGCTGCTAAGGAGGCAGCTGAGAGGAGGTAAAGCCTCTCACATTGGACAAGCAAAGAGCTGCCATATCCACCGTTGCAGTTCCTCACTGCCCACCTTGCCCCATGGAGATGACCGCTGCAGGAGCAAAACCAGCAGAGCTGCCCTGGGCACTGGAACATCAGCTGCTCCCCTTTCCAGCCCATGTCTTAGGGCAAAGCCATCTTCAGCTGGTGTTTCTATGAAGAGAATGGACAGTGAGCAGAGGCAAGCACAGCTCAACCCCAGCTCCAGGTGGTTCTCCTTGCTCCCACGGTGGTGATATCTGCTCCTCCTTGGTTGTAGAGCAGATAGGTGAGGGCAATGACGTCTCCAGTGGGACAACATGGTTCATCAGTAGAGGTGGGCAGATGTCTTGCTCCGTGGGCAGGGTGGACTGTTGGAGGGAGGACTTCAGGGTGCAGTTTGTGTGTCTAAAGCTTCTGTCCCAGGCAAGTTAGAAGGAAGAGATTACTCATCTTTCGTGGCTCTGCAGAGAACATCATCTCAGTTCACCTTGAAATACACAAACATTTAAATCCTTTGATTTTTGCTTTTAGATTATTTTTGCCCTTGTCTTTTTAAAAAAATTAAATTCAACATGGACGCATAGTCTTCAAGGAAAATACTGAAACATTTTGACCATTATCGTTAACGGAAAACATACCCTTTTCAAGATGCCTTTTGTCCCTCTTTTTTGGGATAGGACAGTAAGTTTGGATAAATCCTGAAATGGTTTTGTGAGTGTGTGTGAATTTTTCTAGTTGCCAGAAAAAATAATTTGCCCAGTGATGTTACAGGTGTCTCTTTGCCTCCCCTGCCAAGACATCTGCCCACTGCTGCCTGCGGGAGCCCTCGGTGGAGTCCAAGCCAAAGCGATGGATGTGTTTCTCTCTGGGAGTTCCCTGCTTCAGTCCTCGCTGTGTCTGCTCTGAACACAGCCTGCCAAGATTCAAGCAAATATTCAAGAAAAGGTTGAGGTATTCACTAGGCTCAAACTATTGTACAAGAAATACCCTGAAGCAAAAACAGAGCTATGAGACACCACCACACAGAATTGCTTCCCCCGCCCCGGCAGGCACCATGCCGTACCAGACAACCTCCTCCAGATAGGATCCAGGCAGAGATGTTTGCTTAACACAGCAGCTCTTTGAAAAGGCAAATAAATGGACAGTGAAGCTACACAGACATGTCACTGTGCAGCGATTTCCGTTTAGCATTTACATTTAGTGCCAGGAAACCCTGACTCATGAATATGAAATCAGAAGGAAAGGAAGAAAGCAGTTGTTCATTATTAGAGCTTCGAATTGGGCATGTGGTGGAAATTAGCATTAAAAAACCCGTAGGTTAAAAAGAGAGGGGCTTGCTCTGATGGTTGGGGAGGCTTGAAGACCCCAGCCCTATGACCAGGGGATGTGCTTTTGTGGGGCTCTCTCTGCTCGCAGGCTTTGTCCATGGGGTGTTACTGCTAGAGAAGAGCCCTGAAGCTCAGGGTTACCTGTGATGAGTCTCTTGCTCACATAGAGGTGGGAGAAAACAGATCCTGAAATATTCTTGGAAATCCTCCAAATTTACACTGAGGCAATGGTGAGCAAAGCCAGGGAAGAAGAGCCGCTTAATTATCAGAAATAAGAGAAATAACCAAGAGCAACCTCCAAGGGAAAGGAACAAACTCAGATGGAAATCCTGAGGTCCAGAAAAGAAAGCTCACATTTAATTGAGGCTCAGTTGGATCACAATGAAAGAGCCCACAGCCCTGATTCTTCTGCAGGTGGGATGCCCGTCTCTGCCCCACACCTGTGCTCCGGAGCTGAGGACAGCCTCTGCGAGCCTGGCGCAAGCCTGGCTCACTTTAACACAAGCTGTCTTTCTTCCAGCCATGTTGGTGGGACAACATCCTTCTTTCTGCACCTATTTCCCCTTGCGAAAGATGAACTTGTTCTGCCTCAAGCACCCAGTGCCAGGAGTCAGGGAGGGATATAGGTCAGAAGAGTGGATTGCAATAAATATTTTTGATGGTACTGGGAAGGAAGAAGCAAATAAAGACATTGCTGCAGGGTGGCAAGGGCTTGAATTCCAAAGCAGCTCTTTGCATATAACCCTGGGAGCAGCTCAAGGCAATGAGGAAGCATGCCATCCCTGCTATTGTCTTCATCTGAAGCTGCCCAGCTGTGCTGTATAAGTACCCCTCTATTTCCTTGCATCTTGGTAATTCTAGCACCCTTAAAATATTACAAGAGCTAATCTACCAGCATGGGGCACAGCAGCTCACAGCAAGAGCAAAACATTCAGCAGATACTCCGGGCCTGGAGCATGTGAGGTGCTGTAACGGTGACCGCAGGGCAGGCTGGGCAGGCGGTTGGATGATGGGTTGGGTGAGCAAGCAAGTGTGAATGGGACCAGGCAGATCTGCCAGGGTACTCCTCACCTAAGTGTCCCCGTGCTACTTCTGCCCTTGGTGACCACGCCTGATCATGGCTGTTTTGCAGACCCAAGCTTTGCCCTGAGGCCGGGCCATGGGAAGCCGCCTGGCAGGGCTCTTCTCCACCCTACGCTGGCTATGACAGCTTCAAAGAGTTGTTAGCAAGCAAGGAGTGCTTGACTTGAATAATTAAAATACCTGCTGTGCTTTTAAATAGTTCAGAGCCAGCCTTGGAGCTGCGTGTCTGAGCGATGGCTGCTGTCTTTGGAGGAGGCCTAAGGAAAGAGAAGGGAGGGGGGTTGATATCCAGTGGGAAATTAAGGGCTTGATGCTCCTTCTGGCAGGAGGAGGGATGGTGCTGGCAGCTCCCACAGGGATGCGGGCAGTCCCTACCCCTGAGTGGAGACTGGAGGCTGACACAGCTCACCTTGCTGATGAACAGCAAAACTCTCCAAAGTCTCCTCTCTGCCAAAGGTTTGAGAGGCAGCTGAGCTCAACAGCCACCCTTCCAGCTGCGCCAGGGCTCTTGCACTGGTTAAGCTCTCTGAAACCGCAGGATGAGGTTGTGGGATGGGGGGACGGGGCCAGCACCGCCGCTTTGGGGGCAGCAAGTCGCTCCATCAGTGCAGGCAGCATGGGGCGCCTCGCCTGAGCATGCACAGGCAGAGTCTGGGGAGGATGTGCTGGCTTTTCCTAAGATGCCATTTTCCCCAAGATATCAATTAGACACAGAATTGAAAACAGTTTGTGCATGAACAATTAACAAAGAGTTTCCTGCAGTATCTTGGCGGCTGGACTCCCTCTGTTCCTGTGATGCTGTCGCTACCCCCAGCTGCCTCTGAGTTTTTATCACAATAGCACTGAAGAGCCCTGTCCCCCACCACTAAGGAACTTCATGCAACGGGGGAAGATATCAAGCGCCACGTCGGTGTCAGTGCTGCTGGAGCGTGGAGTCGGGAAGCTGTAAATCATCTCTTCTTGTGAAAAAATGTGTTTCTAGCCAGGGGATGGAGGGAAAAATGAAATTCCCCATGAGTTAGTTTCGGATTGAATTAAACAATTGGTTGACCATAGATACAAATTTTTTTTCCTATATATATTTTGCTGTGGAGAGCCTGGGCAATTCCAATTTGGGGTCACTGTGCAGTGATTTTTTTTCCTCCTTTTTTTTTAGTTCAGCCAATGATCCAAAAAATTGGTTATTTTCACAGCTTTGCCGTAAATACCTCCAGGGCAGGTGAAAGCAGAGTTTCTAGTAGAGACAGGAAAAATAGGCCATTTGGGGACTGGGGCATGGCATAGTGAGGAGGGAGGGAGGGAGGGAGGGAGAGGTGTGTGCCGGCAGCTTTGTGGCAGCACGCAAAAGGCATCCTGACGTTTGGTCCTTTCCCCAGTCTTATGTGGGGAGTGGGAGCTGCCGCCTGCCCCCCTCTCCCGTGGCCCTTTGCCCACGAAAGGCAAGGGCTCCTGAGCTGAAGATCAACAAATTAGTCTTATTCTCCCCCTATTGCAGAATGCTATCCATCTAAAGATTTCCTTTAATTTAGAGCCCTGTAGAGTTTGAAAAGCCCTTCAAGTTCACTTGGGCTGATGAATTGGTAATTGAGTGTACCTGGATGTTGGTGCTGTCTTTGCCTCTCTCTGCATTTGTATCAGTCCGTGTTTGTTTTCCCAAGCTGTAAATCACTTGGAGCTTGGAGAGGCTTTTATCAAATCCTGCTAGGAGCCAGTTGCTTTCTCTTTCACAAACACATTGCTAATGCCACATGGAACCCACTGGCTTTGCTGCTCATTTAAAAACAATGAGGATGTTATTAAAAGGAAAAAAAATTCCTTAGCAACAGGGGGGGAAGGAGGAGGAACAGAATTGCTCCTGTCTCTCTGGTGCTTGCTCCTTTGGTCTAATATCTGTCCCATTGATCTCCAAATATGCTCTGCTTTGAAAGCCTGATTTATTGCCCCACACTCTCTTATCTCTCTGCGTGTCTCAGTCCGTTAGAGCACACGTTGTTCTCGGCTTCATTAGCAATGAGGCGGGTCGGCTGCTGCCAGCCCTTGGTCCAGCCTCATGCAAGCAGCGTGCTGCCTCTTGGGCTGCAAGCTGGTGCCCCTCTCTCTGCAGGATCTGGCCCAGCCCTGGCCAGTGCTGGGCATGCAGAGTTAAGCACACAGTTTAAGGGAGTCAGGCCCTTCTTCATGTCCTTGGTGTCCACCACTCCAGTGGCCTCTGAAGATACCTGGCCCTCTCCATCAGCTGTAAGGGGACCACAGCTGGCTCTGTTCCCATGTTACCCATATCCATGGCTGATTTTTGGTCCAGTGAACATGCTCTAATGCTGACAGGTTTGGCAAAAGGGAATTTCAGATGAGAGAGATAGCAGTCCTGATTTGCAATTCTTGGAGCTGCTCTGGTCCCTTACCCAATGGGGGAACTGAAACAGCACCACATTACCAGTGTAACCCATCAGCACAGCCTACATTTTCAATATAGATTGTTTTCAATGAACTGTTATGGTGCTATTTGCTCAGGGGGAAAAAATGGCAAGTTATTTCCATTAACAATGAAATGTGAGAACTTTGCAATCTGCGTGTGAACATTTTGTAAGCATGAAATGAGGTGAAGTTTGCCTAACAGATTATTCATTATAAATTGTTCATTCAGCTCTAATTGCTTCAGTCTAGCTGTTGTTAGAAGTACTGTGTGACGCCTTTGTAGTACGTAGTTAAGGTCAGAAAAGTGTTGGTAGAAATGACTTCAAGTCTAGTCAAGCTTTTCCTTGGGTGTAATGATACTCTACCTGCTTAGCTTAGCAAGAGAAGTAAATGATGTTGCCTGAATTCTTCTTGTCACTGTGCAGTCCAGATAGCTAATGGAGAGTGAGCTGTGCTTTATCGACTCCCACTTTATCTGTAGAAGAAATAATTAAATTCACCTGCAGAATCCCCATCTTATGCATGGCAGTGTGCAACTTCCATGCATCTTAGCTAACTAGATTCGAGATTACTCATGCCAGGATCACTGATGAGAAAACACAAGCTAGAAAGGATCTGGCTTGGCTTTCAGATCCCAGGTGGTATTTTCAGGACTTATGCTTGGGAAAAGCATCACTTTTTTTGCTTCTGACCTGACAAACTTTGTCTGGAAACCCGGAGGAACAAGCAACAGGGAGCCCCACCGTCTCTCTTTCAACAGCTTTTTCTAAAATGGAGCTACACTTTAAAGTCTCATCAGTTCAGCCTTTCACTTTACAGAATATGTGCCCATCTCTAAAATACCAGGTTATTTT
Source organism: Morus bassanus (assembly GCA_031468815.1). Classification (NCBI taxonomy): domain Eukaryota; kingdom Metazoa; phylum Chordata; class Aves; order Suliformes; family Sulidae; genus Morus; species Morus bassanus. The sequence continues at coordinate 60,767,009 of CM062572.1, forward strand.
TTCTTATCCCCATAATATCCTCATCTGACATTCACTCTCCTGGAAAACACCAGTCCAACATTCGCCTACCTGCATTCAAATATCTGTCATTGTTCTTGCGCTACTGTCCTTCTCCTTCCAATTTAGAGATTATATTCCATAACTGACCTCCAAGTACCTATTGCCTCCCTGTGACACTTCTCAACCTTGTCTACCGGATTGATTAGTTTATTATGCTCTCCACTCTCCTGATGACTTACAGATTGCCCAGTATCTGTCACAGGCTTGCTTTTGTTCTGTACTATTTATTCTTGGAGTTTTGCAACGCCCTCCACCTGCCATTCTCTCTCCCCGTTCACTGTCCTCCACCTGCCTCTCTTGTGAATATCTAGTTTGGAAAAAGGAGAAGAAATCTTCTGTGAAAAAACCCTACCTGCTGTGAGTTCACACATATGCTGGTTAAAAACTACGTTTAGGATGCTGTAATTTTCAATGGGGCTCTTTATTTTCTTTGCACCATTTGGAGGTAATAAAATGTCACCAGATCAGACTGCAATTGGTGACATGGCTTGGAAGGCAGCTTTCTCCAGAAAATTTCCTCACCTGCATAAGTCAATGAAACAGCAACAGAGCAGGGAGCAATATTGTGTTTAAAGATGCGTGTAGGTAAGAGAGTTCTGCCTCCGCCGGAGGAGAGGTGTGCGACATGTCCCAGGTCCATCCATTTCCCTGCACTTGTCAGAAGTTGTCCAGCTCTCTGATATTGTTCCAGGCTTGTCCCAGCTCTGTCCATCACTCTGACGTTTAATTAACTGCCCTGTTCTCCTGTATCTTGCACTGGATTTGTGTTGTCTTTCTGAAATACCTTTTAGGTCATGTCTGAATATTACTAACAGGAGGAATAATAAAATGGTTGTCACTAATATTGCTATTATTGTTATTATGTTGATGATAAAACAAGACATTGAATATCACAAAGATGAGTACTGTTACGATCAGTGTCGCTTCTTGCCATACTGGTTGTCTCACATCACAGGTGAGCAGGAGCTTGACAGCAGTGGTAAGCATAGAAAGCCCTGGCCAGTCAGGCGTCCAAAACTAAAAGAAAAACAGAGAGTGGGTTGGAAATGACCAATGAGGACAATAAAATCACACTTAAGATTTAAAAACACATTTATGGGACCAATCCCCTGGTGTAAGGATGATTATTAAGCTTATTAAAATCTGTCCGTGCTGGGTGGCTGGTGCTGGTGGTGACAGTGGCTCCTCACTCCTCCAGGAGCTCTGCACTGATGTCTGTCTTGTACCATCTGCCCTGTGCATGCCCAGAGCTATCCATCTTCCCTGCATTTCTTTCAGTCCCTGTCTGGCATTTGTCCCATTCTTCTTACTTCAGTCCCAATTCCCCTTCCAGCATTTCTTACAGTCCCTCCTCCGCTGGCGCGTGGATATCTTTTCCCTTTTAGTTACTATGTTGAGCAGCTGATCTCATTTATGGTCCTCTTCCCGTTCACATCTGGTCCCTGCATCTCTGTGTCTGATCCATGACTTGAGTAGCTGTGCTGTCCCTGGGATGGCTTCATGTTAATCAAGCCTTCAATCAATCTTTTATACTCCCTGATGAAACTCCCTCTTACGTTTTCTTTTTCTTTCTTGCAGTTCAAATACTGGGCTTGGTGACCATCCTGAGGGATCCTGAATGCTGTGCCCAGTGTGCCTCCCAGCCTCTGCCGACAACAACTAGGAGACGTTCATGACTGTAGCAAGAACCAGCAGCACCACACAGGTGCAAAGGTAAGGGGTGACCTTTTCACTTGCATCTCCGGAGTGAGAGAAGTAGCTGGTGTGAGACAGCTGGCCATGGGAGAGAGCTAACGGGGGTCGCATGGATGGAGCAAGTCTCTCTGGGGAGGGTTCAAGTACCTGGACATCCTCCCCAGGTGTGAAGCACGAAGGGGAGCCTTGTGGCATTCATTTCCAAGATGGAAGAGGCTGGTGCAGACATGGACAATGATCTAGGGTTATGTTTCTCACATTGTTGTTCCTGGGGTGATCTCTGGTGAACCTCTTCCCTGAGCGCTGGCTAGGTGTGGGCCTTCCTGGGGAAACCCTGAATGGCTGACCTGTGACTCCTGCACTCCTGAAAGTGTGGTAGCAGTGAAAGTTATAAGCAGTCATAGTTATAATTCTTATTTTTTAAGATTGAATTCACATTCTTCTGTTAAGATTTAAGGAATATGGAAAAATGTACTTTTTTCCTCAGATGAGAAGTGCAATATGTGCCTCCATCCCAACTTCTACAAAATTGTGTTTTACAAAGCAGAAGGAGAACATCAGGTTCATGTTGGTGCTGTAATTTAGTTTTCTAAGACCAGAGTTTGCCATGTGTTTCCTGTTGAAATGACTAGCTGTGCTGGGCACTCAGAAATTTTCTCCCTCTTTCTCATCTCCACCTTGACATTATGAAAAGAGTTTTCATCAATCCGTTGAAAGAAAGAGATAACTTTTGTATAAAAGTGCACAGTCGACAGGGTTGAGTTTTTTGGGTAGTGTATAATTTTTTTTTACACTGTTATTATTTAAAATATGCTTTTTAAGAGGACAAAAGGGAATAGTTTAATGGAAACAAATTTCTATAGCAAAATGTGCAGCTGGATAAAAAAAGATTATTTCTGTTATTGCTTGGGTAGACAGGTGAATTTGGAATTTGAGTACAAAAGGTGTTAAAAAGTGTGCTTAAACTTCTCTTCAGTGTGCTGTTGAGAGTGAAAAGAATAATTTTCGGAGAAAAACTTTTCTCCGAGCCTCCATTTCCAGCATTGTCAAGTCTATAGCAGCGGCCTTTTCCCACAGCTATTATCATGTTTTCACCTTTTCTTCTTCCACCTCATTTGTCCTTTTTTGAAAAAAATGTAGTGCTGGTGAGAGGCGTGCAGGTCCATGGGCTGGAGCTGGTCTTGAAGGGAAGAACGGCAGTGCTGGAGGTGCATGGGCATCTCTGAAGGCCAGATGGGACTAAGAGGATATAGTCCCTGAAGGGAGGGAGGGGAAGATGGACAGCCTGCCCTGGGGGTAGTCATTTTGTAAGCACCTACAAGTCTACAGCTCTTAAGACCCCCTTTCCAAAGTGACTTTTAACCAAATAGGAACATAAACATCATTGAAGGTAAGCAGAGCTTAGGTGCTCAGGCCCCTCCAGGAAGACACAAATATCTCAGCAATGCAGACAGATAGACAGCGTTGCCTGTCCTGATGGATCCAGACCTAGAGCCAGGCAATGAATTACAAGTATAAGTGCCAAAACAGCAGGCTTGGAACACAAAGGATAAAAGACAGTTGTGTTATTTGAGCTGATAAGCCCTGCGTCTCAAAGATGCTTGCATCAAAGGCTCCTGCAGGGTTTTCACAATTGTGTGTTATACCATCCAGCACTGAGTTACCAAAGACGTAAAATGGGACTTGCAGAGAAAGCTTCGTGCCTGCCACAAAGGAGCAGAATAAGAGATTGTTTTGAGAACTATTAGGCTGAATAATTTGGGCTTGGTCTCCGTGGACACTGTGAGATATTGCTCCCTGCAGAGCAATGATTGCCATTATTTCCTCAGCTCTCTGCCTCCTTCCTCCGTCCTCCTTCTTCTCCCCAACCTCTGCAAGGGATGGGTCAAATGCTGCCCAGCCAGCATGAACAATATTTCCCCCTTCTTTGGTAATTATTGTCCCTTCTATTCATTTCTCAGAAGCCTTTTCACAAGCAAGAGGTATTTTCAAGAGTTGCAGGCATTCATCTCAATGTACATTTTCATGGCTATTTTCCTTGGAAGAGCTGGAAAGCTAATTTATTTTATTAGACCAAATGAAAGGAGCTTATGAAGGTAGCCTGTGCAGCATTGTGCAGGGGGTCAGGGAGCTAGACAGGAGAGTCTTCTGAGATTGCCACTGAATTTCTTGCAGAAGTTGACAAGTAGGTGTTGCTGTTTAGTTTGGAGCCGTTCTTCTTCACATTATATAGACTCCCTTTCAAAGAGCCAATGGCTGAGGTCTTCTGCATGGTCCCATCACCCGTCTAGTGATGAAGGCTTAAGAGCAGTCACATTTGTAGGGAAGCGTAACATCTTTGGATTGGTAAGCGTGGAGGTAGCCATGCTTGCAGCACTGGATTGCTCACTGGGGGAGCAGGTGCCCAGGTGACTCTGGTGAAGGTCCACAGGATGGGGAGCCCTGGCCAGCCCATCCCTGATGTGGGCAGGTAGCTGGCGACACCCAACTGCACGGACCCTTCTCCAAGAGGCTTCATGCAATGAGCAGATGACTAAAAATCATCTCCTGGGCAATTCACTTCATTCATCAATTAAATTGTTTGCTGTGAACAGTTCGGCCCCATCCAGCTCCAGGATTTCAGCCTTGTAATTTAGCTGGCAGAAGACAACGGCGCCATGTCCGTGAAATCTGCCTGCCAACTGCTTCTCCTGCTAAGCATTTTCTAGGCTAACAATCCCAAAAACCTTGCCAGCAGCCCCAGCTCTGTCCCTTTCAGGGCAAGCCACTCATTTAAACATGAGCACCTCTAAATGACTCCATCTGCTAAGTGACGTTAGTAAAGAAAAGATTATAGCAGGAGTTATTGCTGTGTCCTCGGGTTATAACCCTGTTATAAAATGGGCTGGAAGAACAAGGGGACTGTGAGGAGCTGAGGCTCAAAACCACCTGGGTGACTGTCAGCTTGATTTATTTTCTTGCTCATTAGGTAAATTAGAAAACTGGCGAAAGAAATCATTGCCCACTCTCAACTGCTTGGTAACCTGCCACATGGCACAAGATGCCGGCCACAGGGAGACGTGGCTCATTCCCACCTTCCTGTCCCCTAGCCACCCCAGCACTGGGGCAGGAGGGCAGGGACATGGAATGGGAGGTGGGACTGCTGGTGCCACACATCTCCTCAGCAGTCCTGTCATCCTAAACTACCTCATTGACCCATCTGGCCGACCACTGGCAACGACTAGAGTTTTGCTTTTCTCTAATACTGTTGACTTTTGAATAGCAGCACTTTTCTAGGTGAAAACAGTGGTACCACTGTTGCTTTTGAATACTAGCTTTGACCTCAGAACTCTTTGTTACCTTCATTTCACAAATCAGACTAACTAAAGCAAAATAACCGTTTGTGGCATTGTCAGCCAGGACCTGCTGTCCTTCAGAGATGCTGGTCAACATTTTGGTCTTTGGTATTTGGGTAACTTGTGATCAATCTGCCTCCGGCAGCCACTCCTCTATGAACCAGGCTAATTTTTGTCTGTCAGAAGGATGGAGCTTAATTGTCAGACTTGCTTTAAATCCCTGGGTAAAATTCACTATCCAGGAGGTCAGACTACAGTTACAGTGCCTTCTAACCTAAAAACTCAATAAAATCTTCAGACTACATAACCAAATGTTAAATTCGGATCATTTAAGCCATCTTCAGTATGTTTAGCTGCATCCGATGCCCTTCCAGAGTATGAAATGAGGCCACTGTTATACACATAGTATTTACATACAAGGAAAAGCTTCCAGCCAGGATGAGCTATTAAGAGACTGCAATGCATTTCTCAGTGAATGTGGAGAAATCCCCGCTGCAACAATCCCCTGAAACAGGGCGGGGACCTCCCAGGGATGGAGGGAGAGTGGCATGGCACCTCGGGGGTCCCAGCACCACCACCCCTGTGCAAGGAGGTAGGGCAATATCTGCCCTGCGAACTGTGTTCAGAGCAGATTTTTGCTGCTTCCTGTGCCCCTTCTTCTGCCTGTGGGACTTCTGCACTGCCTGCACAGGGTCCTTGTCACCCTGTCTCCGGCAAGTGTTGGGACATGTGTGTTCCCATGGCTCAGTCTCCCGCCAGGTGCACACCCATGTGTGCAAATGCTGCCGGGTGGCACAGGACGGAGGAGATGGGGCTAATTCCTTCCTGAGACTCGCAAGGAATCGGCTTATGGACCGAAGCTCTGATTACTCTTAGCCTGCATGATGGTAACCACATCCTGAAGTTACCCGGCTTTTTTCAAAATCCAGGGGCTGGTCTGGCCTCACCTGATCGACGAGCAAATTCCAGCCCTGCTTTCGCCCACAGCAGGTTTGAGGGGCTGTGAGTCAGCACAGACCCAGGGCTGAACTTGGGGGAAGAGGTTTGAAACTCTAAATGCACCTGATGGGAAGTGCCTGGGTGCGATGCCCAATCCCACCTGCCAGACCGGATGGAGCCCAGTGCAGAGCAGCACTGTCAGCCCCTTTCCAGCTGCCGTGCTGGAGCTGAGTGCTCAGGCAGACTCACCTGCTGGGATCCTGGCAGCTAACATGCCTCTGAAATGGCCAGCAAGGGATAGATGCTGTCAAGTAAAAAATGGAGTGAAATGTTTGGCTGATGGGATTAAACTGTGAATCCCACCCGTCCGTGGCACAAGATGCAGCACCACACGCTCCCACCTGCTGCTGCTCCCCGTCTCCCACTGCTGCTCACCAAGTCCACCCTGCCTGGAAATTAAAGTGGGGAAATCAAAGTCCTTCTCCCCTGGCTCCTGCTGTGCCTCTCAGCCACTGACATTAACACTGAAATGGCTGACATTAGCTTTGAATGGATTTTAATAACCTCCTTGCAAGCCTGAATTACCCACACAGCGTGAGATCCAGTGTGTGCTTGGAGACCTGGCGATGAGAAGGACATCGGGGCCTGGATTGGCTCCCCAGGCTGTGGACATAGGGCCAGACCCACTCGAGGAGCTGCAGTGGCTTCTGCTGATACAGCCCCTGGCCTGGGACCCTGGCAGCAGCCTGGCTCCTGGAGAGCCACTGCTTCGGCACCTTCTGCCAAGCCATGGGTCTGCAAGAGGCTTGTGACCTTCCCAGCACTGGGGATGCTGATCCAGGTGGCCACCTTCATGGGATGTTTTCCACTCTAGGGCAGGGTATGGGCTGCTGCAGGGCCATGGGAGCCCCTCTGGTGCCATGAATCAGAACGACCCCAGCCCCTACCAGCACGTGGCATGGAATAGCAGCCTTGGTTTAGCAGAGCGCGGTGGATGGGACACTAAATAAGATCATGCCTGGCCCAGTTGAGACTCCGGACTAGTGTATGAAAATCTAGCAAGAAGATTAAAAGGTGTCCCCAGGCAGAAGAGGGTATTTATTTCTTTCTTTGCAGCTGAGATGCGTGTGGCGTGGGAGTCACAGGGCCGGTGACCTTCCCTGAGCACCTGCATGTGGGCAGCACCATGTCCCTGCAGAGGCTGATCTTCGGGGCAAGGCACTGGTCAGAAAAGCCTCTTGTGAGACGCAGGCAGACACGTCCGATTTCCCCTCCTGCGCCAGGGAAGGGCATCCCACCCAGGCTGCGGGCTCAGAATCTTCATGGCCAGCCCTGCAGCTTGTCCACAAAGGGAAAACCCCACATTTTCTTCCTCTTTTACAAGAGGAAAAGCTAAGAAAGATTGTCAGGTGGTTCTCACATCTTCTGGAAGATGAAGGGCCTGGAAACATGCTCTGAAGACACTTTTCCTCAATCAGAGGTCCCAAGATCTGACTGAGCCATGCAGCCTCCTTGGCCGGTCACAAAATCTCAGCACTGTTTGGGTGAAGAGTGATGGTTTCTAAGTGCCATTGAAATCCACATGTATTTCCAGTATGGAGACAGGAATATCCACAGAGATATGGACACTGGCTCACAGCTGGGGTGGGCCAGCAGCTTCTCCAAGTCAGGCTCAACAGGGGCTGTGAAATCATCAGGCACTTTAAAGAACTGAGGACTGAAAACAACCCCTTAAAAAAAGTCCGTGATAATGATTGAATTATATTTAAGAGGCTCATTTGTACTAAGTAAATGCAAATAGTTTACATGGAAAATATCTTCCATTAAGCTCATTTCTACATAAAATGCTAACAGATTGAGATTATGACTCTAATGATTATTTTTATTGCTGGTTTGCATTTAAATGGCATAAATTTTCCCCTACTGTTCTCTCTTTGGGTTAAATCAATAAAACCTATTAAGAAGGTTCGTCTTTCTCTAAGATTCCTTCCTCTCTTCTTTCTGTCTCATCTCCACTGGTGCCCTTTTTATCCACCCACCACCAGAAATTTTTCAGAGCTGCCTCCACGATATTGGTGCCGAGGATTTGAAAATCCCCTTTGGCAGAGCAGAGTGAATCCGGTCTTTGCTGAGACGGGAGACTACAGAGCAACTCAAATGCTATTTCCTTTCCTCAACTTGGGCCACATTGCAAGGAGATGCAGTTGGAGTCAGCTCTTCTCTCCTCTTAGCCTCTCCCCTCCTGTTTTAATGGAGAAGCTATACCTATCTGTATACCTATACCTTGTCAGCTATGGATGCTCTTGTCATGATCCTTCAAACAGTGTCTGTGGCTCTCACTGAGCAGGTGCTGGGTTTTTGTTTGGAGAGGAGTTATCCTGGTGTATACACAGTGAAAACCATTAAGATGCTGACCTTTAAATTGGGCTTCTTCCTGCTCATGTAGGGAGGAGGTGGGTTGAGAGCACAAAACTTATTCATTTTAATGACAAAACCCTCACTTGGAGGCTTTGAAATGCTCAGCTTTAATGCAATTTGCCTCCTCTGCTGCAGCTTGGCTTTCCTGTGCAGGGGATGTCTCTGCTTCCCATGCATAGTGACAGACCCTATAGATTTGCTCCACAACTACTGTGCCCAGGTACAATTGTGTATGGATTTATGAGCTTAGGGCAGTGCTAGCACAGAGATCTCTATGCTCCTTAATCAGTATCACTGACCTTTCTTTCCTCCATTACTCTCAGCATTACTTTTTTCTAGTTTAATTTGCATAGGTTTCATGTTATCCATGTTTTTGCTTTGTCCCTGTTATCCCATTACCCTGGATAATCAAAGTTGGCTGTAATAGAAACAGCAGAAACAATTTGCTTACCCTCCTATTAAAAGATATTCCCTCTACTAAGTCTGAGAATACCTGCAGTTCTGTGGTAATGCTAATTAACTGTGCGTACATATAGAAAGTAAAGCAAATGGCACCAGGATCCTTTGGGATGGTGGGGATTAAAGAAAGATAAGATATTATTCTCCTCTTTCTCTGTGCTTCAGTGTCCCTAGTCTCAATGGAAATTGCTTTGCACTTATAGAATAAAATGTAATACATGGTGGGGAGAGTCACGGGAGTGACTGGAGTTGGAAGGAGCAGATTTCTCTGCCAGCAAACCCACTATGAAAATAATGATCCTCCCGCATGTTCCTGTTCCCAGAGGTAGGGTAGGATGGGGCAGTCTTTACCCTGTGCTAGTCCCCAGGCCTCAGAGACTGGTGGTGCTAAGTAGGGTTGTACACAGGCACTGATTCCTCAGGGCTGCAGCTATCCCCCAGGGCTGGGCTCTGGCATCATACTGCTGGAAAAGCTCCTGTCCAACCTCAAGGGCTGGTTGAAATAGCGGCTGTAAATGTGAATGCCCGTTGCAATGGAGGATACCTGCTGTTGGCTGTTGCTGCATCCATCAGGATGCTCCTGTATCCTTCCCACATCTTGGGCAGCTGACACCATGGAATAGTCAGAGCAGGCCAAAGTCCTGGGGAAAATAAGGAAGACAGTAATGAGAGAAGGAAAAATCTTCAGGAGAGGGGAGATGCAGTGGCAGGACAGGTTGCTGGTACTGTCCCAGGCACCCCTCTTCATTTTGCACTGCATAGTGTCAGGGGCTCAGGCTCACCACAGCCCATTCATGAGGATACGTGGGGCAATCTCCCACCATTTGCATGCAACATTCTCTAAAATTCTCGCATGAGACTTTCTCCTGAGTGTCAGCCAAATGAAGAGTGACTTACACAGCCAGGCATGCGTGGAGGACTGTCAGAGCTCTCTGTACAGGAGGAATCCCACTCAAGTCCACCCACCAGCTCCTTGCAGAGGTCCCCAGCTCCTCTGCCAGCAGCATGGACAGACACCCTCCAGGCACCCCAGTGGAGCACCTGGGACTGGCCTTGGAGCCATGAGCACAGACATGCTGTGTCCCTGGGTCTGGACCCTGCGCTACTGCCACCCCCCTGGGATGAAAGCTCCAGGAGGGTGGCTAGACAGCCCAAGCTCTCACCCCACCCCCAGAATTGCGAGGAAGCTCTTATTTATCTGCACTTTGATAATGACTGTACCTTTGATGCAATACTCATGTTTGGGATTTTACCACGTCTCTCATCCTCCAGGTCTGTCAAGGAGTTTTACGCAGCCATGATTCAGAAAGAGGCGTCAGTGGAGAGGGTCTGTAGATACAGCCAGCAGCTGTCATGTGGAGTGTATAAATAATGTATACGTACGTATGTATGCATGACCTATGAGCTCAGGACCTTCCCTTCCTGAATGGTAGCAACTCCTTTAAAGGATCCCTGCATCATGCCACGGCTCTGGCCATGCCAGAGGGCTCAGTTTACACAGGCGTCCCCCACATCTGTCCAAAGTATATGGGGATGGACAGTAAAAAGGCTGATAGGGGTGAGGGCTCAGTGCTGCACGTCCCTCCTTGCCTTCTTGGAGCAATGTACTAACTTCTTCCTTGTTGCTGAAACCTTCACTGCTTATTGCTTACCATCATTTCTGTGTGTGGTTTTAAGACTATAGGTACCAAAGTGCCTTGCTCTGCTCACAAGCCTTATGGTCAGTAAGATGCTTTGAAACTGTGCCCATGGTATGCATCCTTTAAAGCAAGCCAGGTGCAGGTTGTTGGTACAGGGAGCTGCAAAGGGCTTTTAAGGTGCTTGGGTCCTTGCCAAAGAGATGGTGCAGTCAGGGACCAACTGGCTGTACACCGAGGGGCTGAACAGAGCTGTGCTGCACCTTGTGCTGCAAAGATGCAGGTGCATCATCACAGCAGAGAGCTGAAATACCTGAACCTCAGCAGAAGTGGGGAGACCCAGATTTGAGTGCTGGCTAATGCCAGCCCCTAAATCAAGCCCTTTATCTTATTGCCAGTCATCTGAAACATTTTGGTTCTGATCAGGCAGCATGAGCTTTAATTGTAAGAGTGGGTTTAAAAATGAAAATATTAATTTGACTTGTAGGAATGGATGCTTGGGATGGGAGATGAACAGTGTATCACTGTAGGCAGTTGGGAATTTCTTGTTGGTTTTACATAGCTGAGGCAAAGGTAAACTTCCTATTAACTTCCCTGAGCAAGTTCGTAATGATTTGACCCTTAAAATTAAAGATCTGGAGCTAAGTAGCTGGGCTACAGACTCCAGCACAGCCTCCACTGGTGGAGTTCAAGCAGCATGCTGAAATAGCCAGCAGCTTTTGACAACAATTGCACTCAGCGCTGTTCTGTCTCTTTAACTCCTGACATCATTTAGGGGAAAAAAAAGGCAAAGGTTGAATTCATGGGCTTTGTTTCTCTGCAGTTCAAAGGAAACAACAGCCTGGATTTTAACTGGCACCAAGTTCTCCAACTGGTACCCAGGACAGTCCTGAAGACTGACACCCAGCCAGGCAGGGAGAGCAGCAGCCAAGGGGAGAAGGCTATTTGAAGTGCTGGGTGCCTGTCACCCATCTGCAGGTACTCAGAGGTCTCCTTGCCAGCGTAGCACTGATCGAGGGGCAGAGGAGTGTTGCTTCATTTCTGATCATTAATGCAACTGTCTCTTTTCTGCTTTCCTTCCACTGATCTCTGTGCACAGTCCAGGGGGAGCCACATATTGAGTGGTTTGTGCTGGAGATCACAGCGCAGAGATAATGAAGCTGTTTTCTTACCCTTTGCGTTTCCTGACAATGTGGCTCAGCCTGGTCTCACGCCTCTGCCCAGCACCAGGTCCGGAGCCCACAGGAGGCAGTGGGAGGCAGATGCTCTGCAAGCTGCTGGCAGGGTGGGCTGCATGCCCCTATGGAGAGAAGCAGGAGTAGCTCAAGCTGTGGTCACCCTCAGCTTAACCCCAACACCTTGGCCAAATGGAAGTCGTCAGTGCTGGCATGCAAAACTGCTCTGGTCTGTGGAGTGCAGGAAGCTCTTGGGATGGAGGGGTTGTCAGCTGGGGCTGTGAGCTCCTCTGGCAGCTGAGGGGTGGGCTTTGCTAAGAGAGCCCTGGGAGATCAGGTACCAGCTGGTGACAGTCCCCACCCTCCAACAAGGCTCACGGGGAGACTGTGGCACTGTGCAGTGATGCATGAATCACAGGCTAATTTCAAGCACAGGCAGGGTGGGGAGCAGAGTAACCCACTTCGATAGCCACAGTCACCTTCCATCTCAAGGGGCCTTGGGGCTTTCAAATCCTTTCTTGAGATCTGACAACAGCAACTTTCCCAGCACTCTTCTCCTTTGCCTGGGGAGCAGGAAGGCTCTCTGGACAGCAGCCTCAGCTGATAATTTCATTAATGCTTAGAATGGGGTCCCACCCGCTCCTCTCTGCAGGTTCATCATCGCTCCCACCTTTCTAGGCACCTGCTTTCCTTGACCTCACCTCTCCTTCCCGAGCTGGCTCATGGCTTTGCATCCTGCAGGCTTCCTTGTCCCTCCATCCTTCCTGCTCATCTATGACTTAAGTCCAGGAAAGCACTTTTACATGTACCCTCTGCTCTGTGCTCATCGTGCTCCATGCAGATACCTGCTTTGCCCCAGGAGCCTTTATCATTGCTACCAGCACAGTCTCAATAAGTCCTGTGCAAGACAAAAACCTCAGCAAAGCATTGTCAGCCTGCCTGTCCCAAGCCAAGCTGTAGCTGTCAGTCTCAAAAGCCCAGTGGGGTGGATATAGCTATTGCTCGGAAGCTTTATATTTACCATGACCTTTCTGACATTACAGTAAATGCATTTCAGAGCCCGAGAAGTGTAAAAATAAACTGCAAGGAAATCAAGACAGCTAATTAGCCAAAGGTTACTGCTGGGCTCTGTGACTGTCAGCCCTTTTGAAGTTCTCCTTCACACAGGCAGATGTGTGTGCAATGCTGCTGCTCCTTTGAATAAATGTCTTGGTTTCCAGAGTGGGTTCATAGCTGGATGTGACTGAACACATGTAAAGCCTGTCACAGCAAGCCTGGGCAGGATGCTCACGTCCTTTAACCTTGCACTTCTCCAGTGCTTAAGAGCATCTCATCTTGTTGAGTGGCTGATCAGTGTTGTGCTACCTCCCAGCACCTCGCAAGCTGGGGTGAGCTGGGAGGTGAGGAAAGGCCAGAGACCTGCCTTTCTGCACAGTCAACCCTCTGTCTTGGAGATGCTCCTTCCTCTCTGGTGTTCTTGCCCTCTGCACTGTGGTCACAGCAAAGGAGATTGCTGGTCTGCCGGCTCTGGCTGGACTGAGGGCTGCACCGGTCATCCAAGGTTTGGACGGTGCCATTGGGGTGCTGCTCCTTGGGGATGAGGAGCCTGGGGAGTGCCAGAGCACATCCCCCAGAACATCATGGTGTCACCCCACATGTCCATTGTTCCTCGGTATCCGATATTTTTCTGAAGATAAGCGTCTTGTGTGGAGTTGCAGATACACCAGACACCATGAGAGGAAAGGGTGAGGGAGTCCTAGCTGAGCTGAGGGCTGAGAAAGTGGTAAGGTTGCCATACCAAAAGAGGCTGAGCAGGTCAGGTAGACTAGATCTAGGTAGACTAGAACATGGTACTGTGTCCAGAGGGATGTTTTGTTCATAGTTGGGAAGGAGAGCTCTGGAGCAGCAAAGGACCCCTGAGACTTTGAGCCTTATCCCTCCAGCCCAGCCATCCCCCAGCCCTTAGCTGTGGGACCTTTCTCTTCCTGTGCTCTGAACTTCTCTGCACAGGGACTGAGGAGAGCTTGGGCACAGCAATCTTATAGGTAACACCAACATCATCCGTGCTGTCCCCTCCCTTCTCCTTTTGGGTTTTCCTTCTTCCCTTGTTCTGCTTATTTGGAGCTCTCTTTCCCCATGGCAAACCTTCTTGCAGCTCCCTCTTCCCTCTCTGCAGGTTTCTCCTCTTTTCCCCTTTCCTCCTGCTGCTCCCCTCCCTTTCCCTCCCTCCTGCTTGCGGCTCGTGCCGAGCATCATGTGTTTGCTCAGCATCGCTCCTCCTGGAATGTTAATTTGCTGCTCATTTCCTTACAGACATTACACCACGAGTTGGGGCTTTGTGTGCATGTGTGTGTGTGATTCAATTAAACAAAACACAATAAAATCAGGGAAAACAGAGAGAGACACAGACAGACAGCAATTCCCCGCTCTCCAAGGGCTAAGCCTGTCTGTGAGCTCAGCCCCAGCACAGCTTGCTTGCATCACCACATGGGTTTGCTTGTAGCAACCCTCTGGATCTTGTGTTTGGGTTTCCATCCCTCTGTGGGGATCCTGGGATGGCAGCTACTTCTGCTCCACTGTCAGACACCAGGGCTGCTCCATCAGATATGATGCGAACCTCGAAGGAGCTGGCTGTTCACTTCAAATAAGCCCTGAAATACTGAGGCGTCTCCAAATGCTCAGCCTCCTCCATCCCTCCTTTCCCTCTGCACAGCTCGGTCCCTGCAGCCCTTAAGATCCTCCAAGCCTCCCCCTTCCCTCCTCCAAGCCAGCAGCTTCCCTGCTCCCTGTCGTGCCCTACCCACATCTCTTGTCACCCTCCTGGTAGCAATTTCCCCCCTGCTAGGACCAAGCTTTCTCCCAGATCTTACATTTTCCTTGCAGTGCAACCTGAAAAATAGTAGCCATGCCATGGTAGGTTTTGCCTCCTTGGCTGGCTAGCGGGCTTCCCTCCTGCCGCCCTGTGCCCCTCTCTGCCATGCCCTTCCCTCCCTCACTGCCTTCCTGCCTTGTTTTCTTTTCCCTTTCCCCCTCTAATCCATTCGTACTGTGAACATATGCTTTCTTAGCATCCTTTGCACCCAGTCATCTCACTGGCAGGTTTCTCACCTCTCCCTGTGTGCGCAGGTGTGGCTGTTTCTCTCCCAGAGACTGTTTCTGCTCGCTTGTCCCCGGCTGGCTCCCTGGCTCTGCAAATTTATTCTGTGAATCCAGCCTCTTTCCCTGGGTGAGCCACTTGGCTGTAAATCTGACGGCTGAAGTGGGTCAGTGCAAGTGGAAGGAGATGGTCCCAGGAAGGGCAGAGGCAGAGGCACGAGAGGCCACCAATGCCAGATTATGGGGTGGGTGGGAGAGGAGAAGGCAAGGGCAATGTTCTTAAAAAGTGAAGATTTCAAGGGGTTTTAAAACACACATGAAATGCGATTAAAGAAATCCTGGCACTCAATACCCTCTCCTTAGCAAAAAATACCAACAGCAGGAGGGACCCCCCGCCTTCCTGACAGCAGTCCCCAGGGATGTGAAAGCAGCTTCCTGCGCAGAGCCCTCCCGAGGATGTGAAAGGTCGTGCTGTGCCATCTCTGCTGACTTTAATGTCCCTCTGAAATCCTGGAAGGGGCCTTGGGCTGCTGAAATGGAAACATCCTGGAGGAAGGCAGACCCTGATTAATGTGTTGAGGCTTGTGCCTGTTCAACAGGGCAATTGCCTCTTGCCCAGATACCCACCAGCCACCCTTGGGGTGGGCCCCAGAAATGTGGTAGAGAGACACTCCATACTTTGAGCCCCTGTGTCCTCAGTCCCTTCACATAATGTCAGAGTTCCTTCTTTCACATTTGGAGGGTTTCTTCTAGTACCAAGGGGCTGTCCTTATCTCTGGCTGATTGATGCTTATTTAAACAGCAGGAAGAGGTGCTGCCCCTGTCTCTGACTCCTGTCTCTGGTGGCTGCATGCCTGGCAGAAGCAGGACAGATGTAATAGCATGCCCCGCCTTAGTCTTGGCTCCTTGCTTTCGCAGGTTGAGACTGTCCTGTCACTTAGTCAGTATGGACCTTCTTGCTGAGAAAAGTCAAAAGATGAGGTCAGCTTTCTTGGTGTGCAAACCCAGGCCTAGAGAAAGGAAGGTGAGGAGCTGCCTTGTGGAGCAGAGAACTAAGGGACCATCCACCATCCTCCTGAGCTTGACCAATGCCTGCACATGGGGACCCATGTTCCCCACACTTTTGTCCTCAAGGACCATGTGTCCACAGCACGGGAATAAATTTTAGATGACAAGGGTTCTGCAGAATTTCCCGTGCATGCAGCCAAAGTACCTGGAGCTGTTCCCAGATGTCTCTCCTCGTTAGTGCCCCCTTAGCAATTTTCTGAGGACCAGCCTCCATCTCCAGCATTAAAAACAGTCCCTTCCTCTTTGAGTTATGGATATTAATCCATGCAGCAGGCAAGAGGCTTGACATGTCTACATAATATATTCATTATTAAATTGGTTTTGTTCCTTTCCTTTCTCTTCCACCTCCAAGGCTGCACCTTTCTTACCTCTCTTTGTAACACTTGAACCTGCATGCTACACTCAGAAAGACAACTTCCAACAGGGAGCAGTCAGCATCACTTGAAAGGTCAACTTTACAAGTCCATGTTTCCTCCCCAGAGGCCACACTCAGACCCCAGCAGAGAGAAGACCCTTTGAGCCCCATCTCCAAGGGTATGCTCGCTCCAGCTCTGTGCCTGGGGTAACTGATGTTGTGGCCAGGACTGTGGGATGCTGTCAGTCCCATGTCACTTTTTGTGATCATAACACAGGACAGGCCAACTGCATGAGCCTGCTGGCAGCGGTGGCTGAAACAGTGCCCAGTCAGGGATCCAGCGAGTGTCAGTTACTTCTGCAGTCACTCAGATGCTGCCTCCAGATCAATAATGGCTAATGCTGTCCAGCCCTCTGATTCAGGGACTGAAACCCAGATAAAATAGCATTAGCTCCACCAGCTTCAGTCTCCCACCTGCTCAAGCCATGCACCTGGCTCTGGGTCAGTGGCCACCTTCACAGCATGTTGCTGACTTCTGCAGTGCCATGCTGTTCCCGAAGTACATGGCAGATTAGATTTAGCAGCCAGCACTTGGCTTCTAGTGATCTCGTCGTACTATGGCCTGGGAAGAGAGGAAAGATCTCAGGACCTTGGCATGGGACTGCTTTCATTTTCCTTTCCTATGTCTGTGCTCTATGAGAACACAGCCTGCTCTGCACCCTGTGGACAGCCCTTGGACTCCATGTAGTGCCCAGGATGATGTTTCTGGAGGGCATAAATCTCAGCCCACCACTCTAAGTGCAGCTTGCCTCGGGGCAGCACCCTGCAGGAGTGATGGTTATCCCAGTCCCATGCTCAGCTGCTGTGCTTTCTCCTAGCTCTGATGCCTGGTGGCGATGCTCTCCATCCCACTGAGATGCACCCTGCTCCACATGGCAATTTCCACAGACCCATCTCCCTGCTTCAGTCACTCATTCTGGTCAAGGAGTGGAGGGCAGGCAGTTTTGGGGACCCCCGTTCCCCTACTTCCAGGCCCCTCAGCACATTCATTGCCCATCTCTGGACCTTGCTATTGGCAGCGTGGCAGCACTGATAGGATGGTGACGTAGGGTTATCTCAGCTGTCCCTCTTGATAAGCCAAATCCAAGAAGTCCCTGCAACTCGGATGCCTGCCCACCAACCTGCTGTAGACCATACCTCTCAGCATAGTACCTTCCCAGTGGCAGGTGCCCACTGTGTGCTCATGGGTTCTGTGCATACCAGGTCCTCTCTGGAAGTTGTGCTTTTCTCCTTTGCTTAATAGGAATTGAAAGATGAGCTTACCTGAATGGCTGTTCCCCTTGCAACGCAGCCTGTCCTATCCCCACTCTGCAGCTCCACCCAGACTAAGCCACTGGTTTCTCCAGACCTCCTGTCACCCTGCTGTAAAACAGCAGTTAGACAAAAAGACTGCAACTAAAAACGAAGGCAGCTTTCTTTCTTTCTTTGCAGCCTGGCTTAGCCGAGCCTCCCCCAAAGTACCTCCCTCTCTCTTGCCTACAGCTGAAGGGATTGTCCCCGCTTTGCACTGCCCACATGACTTTCCTCATCCCCGCTGTGGCTCTGTGCCTCCCGCGGCTCCCCAGGACAGAGATAAGGGAAAGCAGCAGGACATTAGCAACTTCAGGAGCTCAAGAGCAGCTTGAAAAATATTTGTGTTCTTTTGGTAAAAAGGAATCTGTCCCAGTGGTAATAAGGCTGCTTTTGTTCAGCGGGCTCTTAGCAGTGATTATTGTTTTTTTCAATTTAAAAACCAGACGGTCTATTTGTAATGTGTAGTATGTAGACTGGGACTTTTTGTTTTCTTTAACCAAGCCTTTAAAACATGCTCTCAGTTCCATTATTGACAGTCCAAGGAAGCAAAGGGGGATCTGTCACCTGCAGACCCCACAAGTGAAACAATAAAGCAAAACATTAGTTAACAGAGCAAGGCTGCAGCGATGATTTGGGGAAGCAGTGGAAGATGCCAGATGGGTAAGGTTTGGGGCTGTAGCTGGGAGGTGCTTTCAGTGGTGTTGGAAGGGCTCTGGACACAGGTGCAGAGTACTTGGAGTATCTACAGCCACACTGCTGTCTATCTTTTTCTCTCTTGTCCAAAGCGGCGGTTGATCAGAGCTGACATTGGCACCATCCACAGTGCTCTCAGCACAGAGACCAGGAGAAAAGCCAAATGCCAGTCTTTGGCCTGGCACTGGCTCTAAGTTGGCAAAGACCTCTGAAAAGTAGCTAATGCCCATGGGTGCTGAGGTGATGGTAAGAAGGACAGTGGTCCCAGGAGTGCATTAAGGGAGCCAGCAGAGCACTGCTGTAGGTTCTGGCCTGGGCTGACAAGCTCTTCCAGACGTAATATGAACATCTCTACATGCTTTGGGCATTGGCCCAGTGTTGGCCTGGCATGGCCCCATCCAGTCTAACAGCGTGGACTACTGTGGCATGCCAGCCCTGAGTGCTAGTCAGCTGGCAGGGCTTGCTTTCATTTGCCAGTGCAAGACATTTGGAGCGTCCTGACTAAGGATGCTTTAGCACAGAAACATCGCAAGATACAGGCACCAAACAGCTTGTTGTAGCAGCATTGAAGGTGCTGCTTTGGGTGCTGTTGAATGCTCCCATATAGGGCATGAGCTGCTTTGGCACGTTGGTGCATTGATTTCCATGCACAGTCCAGCATCACCACCAGGACTGAACAGGAGGGAAAATTCACACTTCCTTGTGAATGACCCAGTCCCTGTTGGCCAACCTTCAGCTCACCTGTTGACCCAAGAAGCTGCTTGTGGCAGACTTTGCTGTAGACAAGTGTCCTGCAGGCCAGGTTGCCTTGAGTTCACAGCCAAGCGGGAGGCCATGGCTCTGCTGCCTCTGCCATGCTGAGGCTGCCATTTGTTCCCCTTCTTACTGCAGCTTATCTGACAGTGTTTCTGTCTCCATTTCCCACACAGCCCCTTTTACTCCCACCGTTTAGTTATTTTCTTAATTAAATATAGATTATGGTACTGGGAATAAGGGATTATTACTTATTCATAAGCTACTTAGATTTTAAAGTGTGTGCAGAGCAGGGCTTATCACATGTCTGTGTCTGCATTATTACCATGTCAAGGGCCAGGGTGAGCTCCAGGGGCTTCACCCAAACCTCACTCTTCTTCCCTCTACACATTCTCCACACCCGGAGGAGCTCTCCCATCTCTCCCATGCTGTCCCTTTTCCAGTTAAGGCTTGTCAGCCGTTTCCCAAGGAAATAATTTTCATTGCTGTCTTCCAAGCTGTTCCAGCCCCTCCATTATGCCTCTGCTTTGCCCCCTCCCCAGGTTTGTTTGCATCTCTCTTCCATGCTTTCTGCAGCCCTCCTGCTGTGCCTGCAGCTGAAGCTCAGCCGTTTCGCCTGCCCCCTGCGGAAGAACAGGGACTTATCAGGAGGCAGCTCTGCAGGAGGTGCTTTTTTGCAAAGTTTTCTAGGAAATTCCTTCCAGTACCTGGGTAATTGTTGCCTGAACTTCAGCCCACTCTAGGGGGCAGGAGGAGGAGGCAGGGGAAGCTGCTGTTGGCAAGTTGACGAGAGAAGCAGAGGAAGGAAAGTGGGGTGGGAAGGTGGGTGCTGTTGTAGGTCCATAATGCTCTCCCAAAGCCTTGTGCTTCTTCAGTGTGCCCAAGCAGAAGGGTTAGGAGCGGCTCCCTCCACCCTGGGACAAGCAGTGGCTTCCCAAGTCTCTTTCTCTGTCTTAAACAGTGGAGCACTCCAACCTCTGGGCAGCAATAATAATAATAATAACACTAAAACCCTCTGACCTGGTTTTTGCACACCAGGGTGGACTCCTGTCTCCATCTTAGTCCAGTTTTTGCTGTCTCCAGGTAGTGCCATTAATGCCCGGTCCTGCAGGGCTTCTCCTGGTCTGCCCATGTGCCCCCGGGGCGGGGGGGGAAAGGGCAGCTCATCACATGCTGACCTGGAAAGAAATAGGGAGCATTAAATCCCACTGCTCATCTCCCCTCCATCCTCTCAGCTCCAGGGCTGTCCGCGGGGCTGCAGCAGGGTCCCAGCATTTTGCAGCAGGCAGCCCCACTCTCACCCTTGGGGACCCGTTAGCATTTCCGTCATGCTCATCCCATATCCTCCTGTTGCTTCTGCACCTTGCATGGCTGAGGTGGCAGAATGGGGTTGTTTCTGTCTGAGCCAGCCTGACTCCTTCGTCCTCTGCTGTCCCAATGCCTCCCATGTGGTTCTTTGCAACTATTTTAAGGACTAACGCAAAGTCCAGGCTTGATAGCCCTGAGGACTAAAGACCTTTTGTCAACAGAGCAGATACAAGACAAGCTGCTGCAAGATTCCTCAGAGCAAAATGATCTTGATAAATTGGAGAAATGGACTGAAATCAATACACTGAAATTCAATAAAGTCAAGTGCAAAGTGCTTCACTTAGGAAGGTGATATCAAAATTGCAGATATAAGATGGGGAAGAACTGGTAAGCCAGCAGGAGAGTGGCTGAGGCTTGAACAGTGGAGTAGCCCTCAAACTGAGCAGCAGACAATAAGCTGATGCTTTAGGAAGAGAAAGAAAAGGCACATCTTGCCCAGAGGTGTATTAATGGTTTCAGATGGAAGACAGCAAGGTAATTTATTTGGCTCTATTTAGTGCTGGTGAGGCTGGAGACATATATCTCCAGGTTTGGGCATCACAACTTTAAGAGAGATTCAGACAAATTGAGGGAGTTCAGAGAGTTTGGAAAACATGCCCCAGAAAGATGGACTGAAGGAGGGAGGATGTGTGACATTCATCCAGTGTGGAAAAGACAGTTATAAAAATGACTGTGATCAATTGGTCGAGGGTTGGACAAGCTGTAATAGGCTTAAATTGCAGCCAAGAGGCCTTGGGTTAGATGCTCAGGAAAAGCTTCCTAAAAGCAAGGTTGGCTGAGAGCTGGTGCAGACTGTAAAGGGTGTCTGGGAGCCCAGTCCCTGGAGGGCTTCCACAACCAGCTGAAGGAGCATCTGCATGGAAGTGACCTCCATGCAAGTCCCACTCTCTCCCACCGCAGGGATGAGGTTTTGCCAGCACCCCGAGCAGGATTAGTCATCTCCTTGGGGTTACCAGGCTGAAACAAGCAATTTGCTTCCTGCTGTCTCATGTCCTCTTACCAGCCATACCACGCCATGGCCAACATCTCAGTGCCTGCAGGGGTAATGTCCCTGGTTGCCCAATTCATCCCACCTAGCCAGGGTCCTGCTGGCTGTGTCCCTCACATGCCCAGGCAAGATGCTCCCAGCCACACTTCTGCTCTGGGTTTCTTCTGCTGTCAGACCACAATTTCATTTCTGTCCATTCTGGAGATACCTGAAGAGCCTATTCGGGGTCTAAGACTGGGGAAGAAGATGGAGACGAGCATGACTTTGCAGTGAGCTAATTGCCAGGTTGAGATGTTCCTGTGTCTTACAGTACCACCTGAGAAGGGTCTGTACCAACCATCCCTCTGATGTGGCCGCAGTCACTCCATGCTTGATTATGCTGAAACCTTTAGGATTTGGCTGTCATGACCAGGGGCACCTAGATGTATCTACACACACATTAAATTCATTCACTGCTCTGACTTACACCATGGGCTGAAAAACCCAATAAAAGAAACCAGAGACTAAAATGGTCAAGCCAGGGTGTCTCGCAAGGGTGCTTTCCTATTTGAACCGGCTGCACATCCCCATGGCCTCAGCCCCACTGACTTGGTTTTCAGTAATTTGGTGGCTAGCTGCAGTCCTCCTCCAGATCAATCCCTCTCAATTGCATTTTTTGATTTTAATTAATGTTTTCTGTGTAATTACATTGATTTTTTAATGTACTCTGAGAGATGAGGGGAATTCATAGCCTGAATGCGTGAGTGAGGGAGAGGGTGTGACGTTGAAGCTCGCTGAGCCGAAGGGGAGAGCAGCAGAAGCTGCACCAGGGATGTGCAAGGGGAGGATCTGCTCAAATACCCCATGTTACAGGGGGCTTTACTGAGGTGCAGCAACAAAAGTCTGGGCATGGAAATGTTTGCACTGCTGCTCCTTTTTTCCCTGGCCAAACCGCTCCACCGGCCCTTGCTCTCTACCCACTGGCCCTGGCAAAGTCCAGGGAGTGGAAGGCTGGTTGTCTGCAGCCCCAGCAGCCCTGTTTCCACTACTGAGCCTAGCAGGGACTGGGATAAATTATTTATTTACCAAGTCACAGTGGGAAGAGGGATTTCAGGGCAGTCTGAACTTCCCAGAGCTGTGAGGAGCGGATAAAACCAAGAGCTTTGTGCAGGAGGGCTCTTGCAAGTAAGAAACCTCAGCCTGGGCACAGCCGGGGCTGTTTCCCCCCTGCTCCTCACTCACTCATGCTACCGGCAGCTTTGTCATGAGCATGTATAAATGTAAGAGGCACCTGTAAGCCTTCCAGGCTGCCTTGTGCTTTCTGAACAGCCAAACTGCTTATAGCTAGCACCTGTGCAGCAAGCCCCAGGAAATGCTGCAAGGAGGCAGCTTTCAGTAGGAGCTGCCTCAGCGCTCAAGGCTGTCAAAACCATGAGGATTTGGGTAGCAACACCAGCAAAGGGCTTAAGGATCCTCTTACTCATGGTAAAAATACCTGGGGACGGGAGGGTGCTGGGGCTCCAGACCTCACGATGAAGAAGGATTCTGGGCTTTCAGCCATCCAGGGGTGTCTGCTGCCTTCTACGTTTGTTGTGGCAAGGTCCACAGCTGGCAGGCTTGCAATGCCAGCACTACAGCAGCTCCCCATGCTTCATGCAGCAGCATGGGTGGTGACATCTCCCAGCCCACAGCTGGGATGCTGCAAATGTGCAAATGTTTGTTAGAGCACGGATGCACTTGGCAGGTCCCTGCAGCTATTGCAGAGCTGCTGTGTAAATGGCAGAAGGGCTGTTTGTACTCACATTGCTGACAGCCTCCTCGGGCTTGGCAAATACCAGAGTGATAAGTCACTGCTGGTGGCCCATGCTGCTGTAAAGGGCTGGTGTGGTGGGGGGATGAGCCTTGTCCGTGCCCTCAGCAGGGACCAGGCAGCTCCTGGGCAGGAGCTGGGAGCAGCCACAAGGTGGGTGCCTGGCAAGGACTGGGGTGCAAACACTGCCCACAATGCTGATGGAAAGGCCAAATCCTGACTGCACCTTCCCTGATCATAACACCAGAGTTGGGTTGGCAGCACGGCTCTCCACATGAGTGCCAGCCCATGTTTCTTCAGAAGAGGCATCACAAACTCATCACCTACTCATCTCCAAGATTTTCCCCTGTTAGAAGGAATGTCTCTCATATTTTTTTCATGGCATCTTTTTTTGCATCGCCTGTTAATTACATGGCCTCCAAGGATCATTCTTGCCTGAGCAGTTCATAGGGGGCCATGTAGCACCGGCTCAGCATTGCCCAGATGAGAACGCTGTGACAATCGCTGCTGAAAAGCAGCCTTGTTGCGCACAGGTGTTATTAAGCAGCCACAGATGTTATAAATTTTTTTTCAATTAAAAACCCATAAATGAAAAAAAAAAAATGAGGCAAGCATTATGCTCAGCAGAGACAAAGGAGCAAGCCATCAGTGGCATTGTGCTGGGCACGCTCACCATTCTGGGTGGCAAAATGCTGAGTTGGTCAAACAATGCAGTGTCCAAACATCTGCGGGGACTTTGTGTTACAGCACTGGTGCGAGGAACATTTGATTTCTGCATTGGTGAGGGGCCTTCGGTCCTGCTGCTTCCCCCCTCTTCCTGGCCAGTGTTGGGGAGAGGTGGGACCAGTCCTGGAGCTGTGGCCATTAGCAGCCACTCCTCACATTTGGGTGGATGTTGCAGGAATTGGAAATTAGCTCTTTAAGTAGGCTGAGAGCCCATTGGTATAACAAAAGTTTTGTCTTCAGGGTTTGAGAGCTGTGGTGCATGGAGGTGGCTCTCCCTTCTGTGTTGTGTGCGTGCCCTAAATGCAATTATTTGGCTCCCACCATGTCTGATATTATTATTGTTCTAGCTATCTTTGGTACTTTTATGGCCCCATCACCATAGTAACTGAACATCTCAAAACCCTGTGAGGAGGGAATAATATTATTCCCATTGTAGAGTTGGGGGAAGTGAACAACAGCAAGGCGCAGAGCTGGAGACGCAGGAGGACTTGCACAAGTCTGTCCATGGCCAGGGACTTGGGGGTCATACTCCTGTTACTTCCAATTTTATGCAGTCACCCTAACTTTTTCTGGGCAGCCCTGGGCCATGTTTCCATCCCACTTCTCTTACTCCTGTCTTGAGTTAGCTAAATAACAACCTCCCAGCTGGAGCTTCTCCCTCCTGGGCTCTCTCTTGCTGCCTCCCTGCCCTGTGGACCACCAGCTGATGGGCACTGCCCAAGGCAGGGGAAATGTTGGTTTGCTCTGCTGAAGACCTTTCATTTTGCACAGACTGTTTGAATGCATCTCAGGGCCAGGCCCTGCTCAAACGCGTCTTTAAATATTGAATGAAAAACGGAGTAGTGTCAGAGCAAGACATGTCAGATTTTCTTCATCCCTGACCTATTCCAGACTAATTTCCACCCTGGGGGTTTAGCTGTTTTTTTCTGGGAGACAGCTGATAGAGATTTAGAAAGAGGGATTTGAAACAAAGTCTTCTGCAGCACAAGCAAATGATTCAACAGGTAAGGGTAAGCCAATGTGGTGGCCAAAACCCTGACCTGGATGTCCACCTGCTTGCCTCTGGCCACGCTGTTCTTCCCTTCCCTGGGCACCTTCTCCCAGTGGGATGAGGCTGCTCCCTCCCTGACTTCCTGTACCACCAGCTCCCGGCTCATGGCATTGCCATCACGTTCCCCGACATGCCGGCTCCTTGCTGCCTTCTCTGCCTCGGGTTGTTCTGGAATAAAACAATCTTCAATTATTCCTCTCCCTTTTTTCCCCTTTTGTGCAATATATCATTTTTTAATTAAAAAAATGCCTCGTGGAAGTATAACGGGCTATTAAATGTTTTGGTCCATAATTAACATCAAACCCCTGACTTAAAATCTTTATGGATTGAGTGAGCTCCATTAGCTGCTACATGAATAACACTGTGCAGCGCTCATAGGCCCACAAGGTTCAAATCACCCCATTTCCCCTGCAAAGGGGAAAAAAAGAAGATGGTCCTCGCCAGGGACTCACTGCTCCTCTCCCTGCAGCCACCGCATCATGGGCCACCCTGGGGTGAGCAAACCTGCCCTGCACCCAGTGCTTCCCCCCCAGGAAGGATATCGGAGCCCCGTGACAGCTGGGAGTCCCATCACGTTGTGCAGGGGAAGGCAGGATGCGATCCTGGAGGAAAGTTATATCCCCATGCAAATTGTTCCTTGGTAAATACAGCAGCAGCAGCAAAAGCAGCAGGGTGAAGATAACGCCGTGCTATGTCTCGTGGGGATTGGCGCGATGGCAACAAACCCCCATCGGCAATGACAGGCGCAGCTGATGGGGTGCTCTTGCAAGCAGGCAGGAGTGGGCATGAGTTACTGGGGACTTGTAGTACATTTCCCACCCTCCTTCCCAGCTCCCAAGGGAAGGATGAGAGCTGGCAGGTTGCCTTGTGGATTTACACTCATGCTGGCAGGTTGGAGACAATCCCCATGCATGGAGTAGAAGACAGCAGGGTCCTGTGTGTTGTCCCTGCAGCACAAACCCAACGGGCACCATACTTTGGCTTGTACCAGAGCTGGCCCCAAATAGCTGCCCAGTGCAAGCTGCTCCCCACCTCCAGCCCAGGTGTAGGGTGCCCAAAGTGCAGGTTTGGGGCTGCCCAACTTCAACAGGTCATTGATCATCATTACTGATGCATGTCCCAGGCACATGCTCACCGTCTTCTCCAGAGGACTTGGGGGTTGAGGAGCTTTGAATCACCGTGATTCAAATGATGATTCTCAGCATTTGCTATAATTAATTAATTGCATTTCATACCCCTGTATCACTGTCCAGTGTTGGTTCTCGGCAGCAGTGACACATCTGTTGGGGCTGCTGGCAAATTTCAAGTGTTCCCACCCATACTTTAAGGTGGAAATAACGCTGGAGCTGAAGGTCTTTGATACTGCTGGATTATGGATGACCAGCTCCTGTTTGAGCTGATGAATGCAGCTGCCACCTTGCCAATTTATGGTATTATTCTTTCTGGGCATCTCCACTGGCATGTTCTTTATGGCCATCAGACACAAATTGACTCAAATCTGTATTCTTGGCTTTCTGAATGAAGCTGGTGTTAGGAGATACTGGTGTGCTCATTGGGTTTTCGCTGTGTACTTAGCTATTAGCCTGCTCTTGCTAAACAGCTCTGGACTGTCTTTTGGGCTTTGCTTATACATGGAATGAACTGTCAATTCAAAAAGCCTTGGCCATATCTTATAGCCTGGCTGTCGCTCAAACGCCTCATAACAGCAAGGATATCAGAAGCAGACACTCTCCAAGGTATGAGAAGGTGGTTGACTTCCAGCACTCTTCTGTTTTTCCCTTGAGCCTAAGAATTTTTCCTCAAAGTAAAGGAATCTTGGTCCACTTAGGACAGGATCCTACTGCAATCCCCAGTGCCACATTGGCACGGCAGCTTGGCCATCCTCTGTGACCCATCTTTTCCTTCCAGCTCCAGGTCTTTGGTGAGGAGGAAAGCCTGAGGATGAAGGCCAGGCTGTAGTGCTGTGAAGGAGACACTCATCTCCCAAGCACAAGCTTCTTAGGACAACACCAACCCGTGAACACAAACAAGCAAGATGTGCTGCCATTGTGCCCAGAAGCCAGACTGCACCACAGGCACAACTAAGGCAATCGCAACATGGGAAAAGAAAAGCAGAATCAGGCTTGGCACCACAGGCTATCTTAAAATTAGTCCAAGTCCCAGTGTACCCCTGTTGTGGTGTGGGAGGGAGCTGGGACCATCTTCCCCTGGGTAGGGCTTGCCTGTCCCAGAGAATCCTGGGGAGAACCAGAGTGATATTCTAATAAGCTAAGTATTAGTTGTATCCCCAGTCCCCTCCTTGAAACTGATGCTGGGCAGTGAGGCTGAAAATTAATTGCTTACAGGATTTTCCTTTTTTTTACTATTTCTTCCTTTTTCTTCTTTTTTTTTTTGATTCTCATCCTGGCTGTATTAAACTTTAAGTTAACAGAATATGGGATACACAGCAGGGAGTCTGCTGGCTTCCTTCTGCTCTCTTCTACTTCACCAGCCCCTTGGCTTGCTGCACATAGCCAAGAATCTGTGGAGAAAACAAAGCTGGGGGAGAGTCCAGTTTATGCTTCTTTATTTTCAACCCTGCCCAGGAGTGGTATAAACTCAAATAGGCACTGCTTCAATCAAGCTAGCTTCTGCTGAGTCAGCTCCATTTAAAACTTGGCCTTTTCGAAAGACCGCAACTCTCAGAAACCCCGGCCAAGATTTTATGGGTAAATATAAAATGAATTAGGAGGCAGGTTTTACAATAAAGGATTGCTCTTGGAATCCAGGGATAGTAATAATTTCTCCCACGAACACAGAATCTCTTAATCTTTAGCCCAAAGGTGCATGCTCAGTGGTGTGGCAGAGGTGCTGCCGAGTGGAAGTGGACTGAGCTGCTCTTGGACACCTTGGTGGATCCCTCATACTAGCTGCTGGCACATTGCCTGCTGCCCAGCGTGGCACACCTGGGTTGGAAGGAGCCCCTTTTTTGTTTTCTTTCTGCCTCTCCAGTAGCAACAATCCTCCGAGCTGGTTGAAGAACATCTCAAGGCAAGTCTATTCACTCAGAAACTGGTGATCCAACTCTTTCTAATTGTTTGGAGGGAAGAGATGGATTTCATTGATGTTTTCAGCAAGGACATTATCAAGCAGGTTTCATTTGGATGGTGTCATTTCAGCTTGCCCGTGTGGCCTGGCTGGGATGCTCCACTTTGTGTAGCATTAGAGTGGCTGAAAGAGATGGGGGCGGGGGGAAATCCATTTTGAAATATTTTTCTACTGCAAGAAAAATAACCCAAAATGTTGACCTGTGCCCCCAATCTGTCACAAAATCAAATTTAGCTGTCTTGGAAATTCTCAAAGCCGAAGTGTCTGGGATTCATCCAGCCAGCTGTAGCGATTGCTGCAGCACTATCTCTATTTGGACAATGCAGGAGCACCAGACCTCATGTTGAAGGCACCACAGGGACATGGAGAGGGTGCAGGCCTGCCCCAGCACATCCCCTCTCCCCATGGAAAGCCGGAGAGATGTTTGCCAACCTGTCTCCAAGAAGCATTTGCACGTTTGTAGTGACAAAGGCCCTCCACCTCCCAGGTAACCCGCTGCCATGCTCCATGAGCCGTTCTTGTGCTGATGTCTAACCTGATTTCTCTTGCTGTAATTTAAGCCGATTATTTCTTGTCCTGTCCACCATAGACATAAAGAACAGATTATTCTCTTCCTCTTGGCAGCATCCTTTTAAGCACTTGAAGACTGTTATCACACCTCTTCTTCCATCGTCTCTTTTAGGCTAAATAACCCAGTTCTTTCAATCTTTCTTTGTAGGTCATGTCTTGTAGACCTCTGATCATTCTGTTTCCTCTGCACTGCCTGCAGCAGCACCACATCCTTTTTGATATGAGCTGCCAATACCAGAATCTAGTCTACCATAGACCTCACCAGCCCTGAACAGACAAGTAAGATGATTTTTTGAATCTTGTAGGCCATGCTGCAGCTCATATATCCCAGGGCACTGTCTGCCTCTTGATGTGACACTAATACCTCATGTTCAGCTCATGACGCACTGTAAGCCATAGGCCTTTTTCTAGGGAACTGTTGCTGATTGTTTGTAGGCTTGGTGGTTCCCATGGGATTTTGAGGTGAATAACAAAAGGCAGGAATGAAGTATCCTGAATGAAGGTTGCATTTTCTTGTACTTGTCGGTCTCCTCCAGGTCCTGATTTTGATGTGTTCATGTATTCGAAGTACACTTTTGGTCAGGCTGTTGACTAGGCTGTGTGATACCTGGCTTGGAAGCTAGTCAGTCCATGCTGAAGAGGCTTTATCGATGATCCTTTGAGTTGCTGGCTCCCATTGCCTCAAAATTTCTAGTGTTTTATCTCTTTCACGCATATCCTTTCATGGTCTAAGACATGCCTGTGTTTAACACTGGATAATCAGCATTTTATGCAAAAAAGATGAGATTTTTAATTTTCTGCAGTCCACAGGGCACTGAAAAGTAGACCAGAATGGCCTGTCCCCATCCCCCAGGAGCTATGTTTAGAGTGAGCTGGGCATTCTTCCATGACTTGATTTTTTTTTTTCTTTAGAAACTGGAGGTTTCTGTTCAGAAGGACTCACTGGTGGAAAGCTGAAGGCTGGTCCCCGGGGCTCAGACCTAAAGGGAGTCAGTGTGAGGACTCCAGACAGACCCAGGGGAAGCACTTCCACCACCCAGCCAGGAAGTCAGTCTCTTGCTCCCAGTGAACATTTAAATCATTTATGCAATGTGGAAAAGCCACAGCCCCAGAGATGGGGCACGACTGATAATGATGCTCAATGAGACAAGGGGAGAAGGAGGGGAAGGAAAACTCTGGGCTCCAGGTGAGCCTCTGACACTGGGCCAGAGCTGTCCTGTCTGCAGACCTATCTGATTGCCTGTCCTCCCCTGGGGCTATCCTGGATTCAGCTTTATTCTCCCGCAGGCAGCAGCGCTGGAAATCCCAGCCATGGGAAAGGTCTCAAGGGGAGAGAAATGCAGGTCACTGCTGGGACAGACTCGCCAGGCAATGGAGCGCACACAAAGATACTTGGGTTATGATAGTAATTAATGTGGACGTTGCGGGTAATGGCAGAGCTGCTGCTTCAAGTCCACAGAGGCAGGAAATGAACCCCATCAATTTTTAAGATGTCAGCTGTTTCATGGGGCAGCTGCAGAAATGGGAATGACTGGACCTTGGTTTGTTAGGTAGCCCCCGCCCACAGCCGGCAGCTGGATGCAGACACGCTCCTCCCGTGCTGTGGGATGGACCTCCCTGGCTGCCTGCAGGGAGAGGGCCCTGGAAAGCCGGAAATCGTCCCAGCTCAGCGAGTGTGTTAGCAAGACTGTGCGTGACAGTGGGATATCCGATCATTCAATCAGAAGGTGCATTTACATGGTGGTTTAAATGAGGGTCTCTGTGTTGCTAGTTGCAGCTATTCAGTCCATGATTGCAATGGGTCCCAATTCAGCAAAGCATGTTTGACTGCAGGTAAGGGCATTTTCACACCAAACCCTTCTCATGCAGTGGAAGAACCCCTTTTTGGTTAGGACCTGAGGGGTGTTTCCAATATTTGGGAAACTACTCTGTTCCCACTGAAAACCAGGAGCCTTTCGTACCGAGTTCCCACAGAGTCAGGACAGAGACTGTCGCAGAGCGGGTGTTTTTATGGACTGGCTGCTTGCTCCCTTCGCAGTTCTAATTACATTGTATATTTTGGAAATAAAAATGTCCTTTTTGATTATATCGGTCAGGAAAGCTCTCCACCGTTTCCAAGTACAGAGAGGGGAGAGGCAAGCAATCAAAGGCAGGCTGTAATGAGCTATCGGAGGCAAGGCCAAGGTCACGGGGGGCAGAAGGGCCATCATCACGCTGGCTTGTGATGCTCAGCTGGCTCCCCGCTCGACACGCTCCCCTGTCCCCATCATTGTAGCTGAGCATTTGGGTCTGCACACCCTAAACACACACTGATGGAAAGAGACAGTCCCTGCCCTGTGGGCATCATGGTTTAAATACACACGGTGGAGGGGTGGGATGCTTACCTCACTTTACAGGTGGGACAGACACATGCTAAGACAAAGGCCCTGCTCCCCATGGGGGTGAAAACATCCAGTTGCTCTCGAAGAGCTGGAAGCACTGCAGGAGTTGTCTGCTGGGAGAGGCATGGTCTCTGCAGCAGGCAGAGATCTAGGGCACTGATGCACAGAAATCTAGGGCATCAGAGAGCAGAGATCTGGATAATCAAGGAGTAGAGATCTAGGGCATGGAGGAGCAGAGACGTAGGTAATCAAGGAGCAGAGAGCCAGGATGTGGAGAAAGAGAGATGTAGGGCATGGAGGAGCAGGGGTGTGGATTATCAAGGAACAAAGAAGTAGGTAATGAAGTAGTGGAGATCAAGGGCATGGCGGAGCAGTGGTCTAGGTAACCAAGGAGTAACGATCTAGGGCATAAAGAAGGGTTGCTCTAGGGCACTGAGGAAAGGAGATGTGGGCCACTGAGGAGTGAGACATGATCCATCTCACAGGAATGCTCCCAGAGCACCAGCATCACTCCCGGGCTCACAGCCTGATGCTGAGGGGTCTGCAGGAAGGCAGAGATGGGACTGACACCCGGCTGTAGGTGCTGGGTGGACCATGCCCAACCTTTCATAGTCCAGGGGAGAGGGGGACAAACTTCCACAAGAAACTCCACGAAGCATAGCGAGCTCACGGGGTTGTTCACAACATTTGAGCCCTGACTGGCAGCCCCAGGCTCCTCTGAGGGGGAACCACGAAGTTGCTTCAGCTGGCAGGAAGGAGCCTGCCTCCACGTCACCAGCAGCAGTAAACATGATCTGTCTGAAAAATAGAGTCACGTTAACAGTTATTGATCTATAACTTTTAACCAATTTCTTTTTTACAATATTGGATTGCATCCTAATTTTAGCTTTTTATGTTCGGCACTAGGCAAACTCCACTCCATCAGCAAAAAACAGCCCCTGTGGGCCAATCTGCGCCTTCCATTGAGCTGAATGATAGAGAACTGGAACAATATTTTTCGACAGATCAGTTCCTCTTCAGAGTGGTGGTGGCCATTATGCAAATTGAGCTATAAGAAGTTTAAAAGTCTGGAACCATCATATTTCTTTATTTCATTAACATCAATGCGAGCGGGTAAGTTAATACGACAGAGTGATCCCATTCCAGGGCTTACACAAAACGGTCCCCCCATCATTTAACAAGACTGGTGATTTCCCCTAACGGGTGCTCCCAGCAGCTGTACTGGGAGCACTGAGGCATTTTTCGCAGCATGCAGCTGGGCAAGTGGTAGGTGACAAATGTCTCTGAGCAGATTAGCACACAAGAATCCTCTGCCCAAGCTGGCAGATGGCTGGGAGGGCCCTGCTTGTGGCAGCAGGCAGACATCCAGGAGGATGGGGGGACAAATAGGGGATAAGTTACAAGGGCCCAATTTCCCCACTGGCTACTTGGGGAATTTTCTCCCCCTTAGAGCACCTGCACAAAATTTCTTATGTCGTTTACTCACCCATAATTCACTGCATGGGCCAGGAGAAGTTGCTTGGGCAGAGGTGCTCTGGTGTGCAGAGAGGCATAGGCATGCTGGATTCAGATTTATGGGGGAAGGCAGGGAGCACAAAAAGAGCAGTGTTACCCCGTCTCCTCCTGCTCTTGTGCTGGACACAAACATTTTCCTCACACAACAGCAATATGAGGAGCTGAGGACTGGTATAATACAGGCATGATGTTATAGGGCAAAGAGATTTGTGCTCCAGCACATGCACGGGTGCCCAGGTGGTGGCTGTCCCTCCTCCTCCTCCTCCATCCTATCAGCATTGTATCAGCACTGCCACAAACATATGCTTTCAGTCACCTCTATCCCCCCATGTATACCCCACCTTTGCCCCACCAAGGCACAGATACTTTTGCTAAAACAGCAATGCAGAAAGACACATCCCTCTTTGTGGCCCCATTCAGCAGCCAGCTCCTCTTTACAAACAGAAAACTAATGCACAGTGCTATCATGCCGGCAAGGAAATTATGGGGTCCTGGGACTCAGCCCTTGCATTAGTGTTTTAAGGAATGAAGTAGGTGATACCTGGCTGTCCACAAAAGCCAGCCTGTCTAGCAACCATGCGAGAAGCTGACTCTCTTTTCCATACCATACCCCCTCTTCCAGCCATATAACTTACACAAAAGAGAAAGAGACGTGCACACTCACAGGTACATATGTATTTGCATAGATCTGGAAAATAAAGATCACAGCATGCCATACTAATGGATCCCAGCACTATAATAGCTCCATTATAAATAGCAATGTCTCGGGGCATTACTGCTAAAGACTCTACCTTTTAGTGTTGAAACTTTTAATTGATTTGAAAATACACAATCAATCACAGTTAATCAAGGAATCATGAAGAAGCTATCGTACACAAATACACAAAGACAGCATATAAACCACAATTAATGACCACTTAAACAACGGTAGGAATGAAAATAAGATTATTTATTAGTGTTTATGAACAGTAATGGATAAAGTAATGAAGCAGTAGCATGGGAGTGTGTTAGAAACCAAAGTTTGTGATATTTAACACCAAGTGGCCATAAGTGACTTTTCAGTGAATGGGTCAATGACAAAATTTAAAGCAATCTTTTCAAAGGAAGGACATACCATTTCTCCCTCCTCCAAACACTACCATTGCCCTGCAGTCGCTGGTGGAGGTGACCCATCCCAAAGAAAGGTGGGGACCAAGTCGAGCACAATTCCTGGGTTCTCACCACAAACCCAGCCTCTGTCCTAGGGCCGGGCTGCAAACCTGTCAGGCACAGCCTTGCTCCATGGCAGGGGAACCTGCAGCCCCCTGCCAAAAATGCCTCTGGGCTGCCTTTAGCCGAGTGTCCCTCTGTAACCTGCCAGGGAGGCTGTCTCACCATACACCAACACAGCTGGACAGCTCTGGCTTTAATATTAAGTAGAGTGGTTAAAATCCAGCCAGGTGCCCTGTCCCAGCTTTGGACAGCCGATTCCTCATGTCTTAGGGTGGCACACAGCCTGACGGGCCAGAGAAGAGCGAGCAAAGCAAGGGCTGGAGGTTATTAAGCTTGTGCCAAGGACGGTGAACTTGGGCAGGGTAAAGGAGGCGAATTCCATGGAGGCACCTTGGAGGCCCCTAAGGTCTGTCCTTGACCACAGCTCCAGGTGGTCTGTCCAGGATTTAGTACAAGAGACTATTTTGCCTAAGCTGGCTTTATTCACACCCATGTAGCAAGAGACTTGCAAGCTCAGAGCCACACACACCGATACAATCTTACCTATGCTGTCTGCAGACCCATTTTGCTCTTTGTTGTGCTGGCTTAAGATCTTCCTGTGCCTCATTGCAATGCCCACTGTCCCCAGGGACAGGCAGAGGTACAGCGACATGGCATTCAGCCAGCAAGCAGCGGCAGACCCCTGCTCCCTCTTATAATACAGCCCTTGCCTTGCTGCTGTACACGCAATAGTTTGCAGCTTTGCAACCAGAGACATTTAGTTTCTCTAAATTAATAAGCAGCACCCAGAACTCCACTCCTAGCTGCCTGGGGCATGGTGCAACAGAGAGGCAGTGATGAAGTGACTAAGGAGGAGGGGAGAGTCAAGAAGAAACCTTGTCCTGCTGCACCATTCTCTTGAAGGCAAGTGCCACCTAACCCCCAAAACACCACCACCACATCACCCTAGCTGGTGTCCCTGGAGAAAGTGGGGGACTGGGTGAGTCACTCTTTCCCTCGCAGGGCAGGAGCATGGGGATATACTTGTGCAGAGACATTTCTGTACTGAGATGGAGGTCTCAAGTTTGACCAGGGACAGCTTTTAGCACTGGACTAAACTCCTATTAGTCATCTCAGATCACCACCTTACTTCACTATCTAGGCTTCGGGCTGGAGGCCTGAAAAGGAGCTAACAGCAGGTCGGACCCCATAACCACACCTTCCCTGGGGTTTTGGTGTGGGGCTGAGGATGCCACAGCCCCTCGCTTCGAGCCCTGCCCACCAGCAGCCTCCCTCCCCACAGTGCTTGGGCTCACTCACATGGACCGGTGCCTTCCCCTCCTTCACCGTCTCTTTTATTGCCTTGCAAGTTGGCCCCAGGATGTTTTATCACACCATAGCACATAATACAAATGAAAAACAAAGGGGAAAAGTTTGAATCATTTTTTAATATATTCATCCCTGTGCAGGGGAACAATGATCCATCTGATTAAATCTGCATGCTAGAGTTTATTAAACAGGGTTGGCCTTCACTTTCTCTCTCCTTTAGGCAGGACAAGCTCATTAAAATGAACATGCTCTGCTCCCTCCCTGTTGCAATCCCACTTCATACCATTTCTCTGCTGCTGCTATCTTGTAGGCATCACCAGGAGCTGATGAATAGGGCTCTGCAATTCAGTTTTCTCTGGCAGCAGCACAGGAGCTGAGTCTTGGTATGGCATTTTGGGAAAGGGTAGGAGATGCCTTCAGCCTACCAGTGCCCTATGGCTGCCATGAACATGCATCTGAGAGGATGTAAGAAAAGGCCTATTAAAATTGGAGGGAGCTGGGTGGGCAGGGACTGACCACCTCACTCTAGCCCTGCCCCAGCACCTGATGTGTCATTTACCTCCCCAGGAGCTCAGTTTCTCATCTGTAAAATGGGTTTGATAGTCACTGCTTCCCCATTAGGATAATTAATGGCTATAAAGCACTTTGGATCCTGCACTAAGAATAAACCCATCAGTAATTCCAAGGTGACGAGTGGGCATCTAAGACTGTCTCTCCCCTAGGACCAGGTCCCTGCACAGGCTCCCTGACTCTGCCAGCAGCTGCCCACTCTGCAGCCCCCCACTCTCCTTGGGCTACACCAGGAAGGTCCCCAGCCCACCCAGCCACCCTCGCTGGGGAGTCATTTCCAGCAGGCCAATATTCACTGCAGCACCTCTTCCTCCTCGGCAGCCCTTTAGATACAACCTAAGTCTGTTACACCCTGGCAATAACAGTGGCTTAGGCCATATAATCCCTCCTTTACTTGACTTTGGGTTATTTTGAGCAGGAGATTAAAGGAGATTATCTGCATCACCTGAGATGCTGCACTTTCTATCTCTACTCCCTTCTCTCTATCCCTGGGGCTCACCCAGTCCTAGGCAACAAAAACCCTCCTTCCCCTGTCCTCCACCACGCTCTTGTCTTGGGGCAGCTACCTGGCCACAGGGCACTGCCATGTCATGGTCCATCAGCCTTGTTTCCTGGACCCAGCTTCTCACCTGGCCACATTTGTATCCTGCACACCTGCATCCTGAGCAGAGTCCAGAAATGCTCCACAGCAAGGGAAAGAGAAAGGAGGGCACCCCAGCACACTGCAGCACTAATTGGGATTAGCTGTTCAGTGGGCTCTTCCTTGAGAAGGAGGTGGTGGCAATGAGAATAAAGTCAGTCCCCTTTTGGGCACTGGGAGCTTGTGGCAGGGACTTCTAAGTTCAGCAGCAGCCACTTGTCTCCACAGTCAGAGGATGAAGAAGGATCGCCTGCTCAGAGCATCCCACACTATAAAACAAACAAACAAACAAACAAGCAAACACAACAACACAGGAAAAGCACTGAAAAATATCTATGTTTCATGCCCAAGAAGGAATCCCCATCACCTGGGAGCACCCAGCTACAGGTATTGCCTGGAGAGGGCAGGGAGCTCCTTCCCATCATCCGTGGACCACATGCTGCTCTCCAGCTCACTTCAGCTTGGATTTAGCAAAGCACTTCAGTGCTGGTTTGAATTACTCCCAAAGCCTTACTGAAATCAGCAGCTTTGCTGAATCAAGGTCTAAACAGGCAGAGCTACTAGCAGTGATCAGGAAAGTTAATTCTCCTTCCTATCCAAGGGAGAGATGCTTAAACATCCCAGGGGTGGGGAGCAGCTATCAAGAAGCAATAGCTCCCCTGGAAAGCAAACACCCACACATAGCACATGCATGACCTGTTATCCTGTGAGATTTCAGCTGGGATAGAGTTAATTTTCCTCCTAGTACAGTGCTGTGTTTTTGATTTAGCATGAGAATAATGTGATAGCACACTGATGTTTTAGTATAAACACTGCTTAGTAACAACTAAGTCATGGACTTTTCAGCTTCCCATGCTCTGCCAGCAAGGAGGTGCACAAGAAGCCGGGAGGGAGCATAGCCAGAAGAGCTGACCCAAACTGGCCAAAGGGATATTCCATACCATATGACATGCTCAGTATATAAACTGGGGGGGAGTTGGCTACAGGCAGCAATCACTGCTCAGGGACAAGCTGGGCATTGGTTAGCAGGTGGTGAGCAGTTGCATCACTTGTTTTTTCCTGGGTTTTGTTGCTCTTTTTGTTGTTTTCATTACAATTTATTATTATTTTATTTCAATCATTAAACTGTTCTTATCTCAACCCATGAGTTTTTTTACTTTTGCCCTTCTGATTCTCTCCCCCATCCCAGGGGCAGGAGGGTGAGCAAGCAGCTGTGTGATGCTTGGTTGCTGACTGGGGTTAAACCACAACACCTGTGCACGCATTCACAGCAAGCTCACACCTTCATGGGCTGTTTTTCCTCATTTCAGACTACACCAGGCTAGAATCCATCTGCCACCCTGGAAATTAATAGCAATCATTAAACAAAAAGAGCTGGCAAAAAGAAGCCTGAGGTGAAAAGCGGCTATTTCTGCCAGAAAAAAAATTAAAACTATTTAGACATACAGAAAGTCATTTATTACTGTGAAGTCCTCCCTCCACCTGGGGTTTAAATCTCATTACAGTTTGTCCAAAACAGATGTTACCCTTTTAGCAGTAGATTATTAACAATAAACTCCATTCCTCCAGAGAGGGTGGGTGTTCTGGGTTCACTTACTTTTTCAACTTGGGTAACTTCCACATGAAATGTTTATGAAAAGGACAGGCAATCCAAATCCTGGCATAGCACCCCACTTCTATTGTCTTGGACTTCAAAGTTTTTCCACTCTCCGCATCTTTTGGAGGTCTCTGGATGAGCAGGGAAATACAGCAGCCTGAAGGGCAGCCAGACCCTGCTGAGGAGCAGATATGATGTTGAGGAAGGGCTTCTGTGTGCCACAAGCCCATGCAAGCACACCAGTAGCTCCTACTGCTGCTTTGACACCAGCAGTTTGGCATTAACCATGTGCCAGACAAAACCAGTTTCTTTTGGATGGAACCTGGCATGTACATGACCCATTTTTCCAGGCCTCTCTGCTTCCACCCACACATTTCTGGGTAGAAGGCCATTTGGGTGGGTTTTAGGCTTGCTGGCACCATAGAGGAGATGAGAGAGAGCCACACCTGTGTCTGAGCATCCTCTATGGGCAAAGATGGGCTTTGCTTATTCCCACAAGTGAGCAAGCACATTTCAGTGGGAAATCAGCTGGCCTTGAGAAAATCACTGGCACAGAGTTTAAGCAGCCAAGCCTGCAGTAGAGCCATATCTTTGTTCTGTTTAGATTTAACAAGATACCTGCTCAGGAATCTAGAGGCCACATTAACCATGCTGTAAACACAATCAAAGGAGACATTAATATCAGCTCCACAAGAATATGGCCATCTGGCTGCCCAGGCATCTCCCCAACCATTTTGGGTAGGAGGAAGCACACCCCCAAAGACCCTACTAAATAGATGTTCTCACAATATCTCTCAGAGCATGCCTGGGAAACAACAAGTACCAGCTATTTTGGGACTGTCAATGGTAAAACCAGTACCAGCATCTCAGGGCTCCCTCAGAAAACACTTTTTGCTACCTGTACAATTTTTTCCACACCGTGAGGGAAGCAGGAAGAGCTCTGCTGCTGGCCATGTATGTCTGAGTGCTTATTGCTGGAGGAGAGTAATTCCCTCAGCACAGCATGTCCCAGGCCTTGCATCTTTATGGCTCATAGCCAAAGCCTTCATGGAGCCCTGAGGGACCCAAGGGGAGTCCAAAGTAAGCAGTGTACTCACCTCCCTACAGGTGCAAGGTATGCTTGGGATGTGTCCATTGCATGTCCATTTGTGTTGTGTCAAAGTCATGGCAGCGTAACTGCAGGGGCTGTGCTGGTGGGAGGAAAAGACTGGGTGGGTGGGTGGGGAGTTCATGGCTGAAATTAAGCTGTTTAACTGCAGCTGAGGTGAATAAACACCCACAAGCACCTATGGGCTCTGCCCTCTGCTAGAGGGTACAGTCCATGCTATCTTGCAATCCCTCCACAACCTCATGTGCTAACCTGTACCAACCCTTCATCTCTCACCCCCATCCCAGACCCAGCTGGAGCACAGACCTGCAACATCCAGGCCCACCAAGCCACCCCACCAGGCTAGGACCACTGTCCCACATCCGTCAGCTCCAGCTCCTCCTAGCACTGCAGGGACCTGGAGGGTGCAGTGGAGCTGAACACCCTCAATTCATGGGGGCCAACAGACTAAGGTGCTTGTGGCATGGATATTTGTTTGTAGCATGGGTGTTTGACCCATGAGGAGTGTCCTATAAAATTTTAGCAGGAAGGGCAAGTGCATATTTCCACTTGTGAAACAACAGACCCACAGCCTGTTAAAGTGTTTTTCTCTAGAAACACAGCATCTGTTTGGGTTAAGAGGTCAGGACATAGGCAGGGTTGGAAATGTTGCAGAGGACCTGTCTTGACCTAGGGAAGAAGAGGATCCCTCCTCCAAGAGCTGACAAACCTGGGCTCCTCCAACAGAGCTCTGTGCAGGAGCAGGGCCATGCTGGGTAAGCTGTGTGTGGAAGGTGGTCATGCTTGGTTTCCTCTGCAATGCTGTTATCCTGAATAAACATTAGATTGGTTTTGGAGAGCTGCCCAGATGGTCATTAACCTTCTCCTGGCCCATGACAGGAAGCCAGCCTGCAGTACTGAGCTAAAATTAGGCCTGTAGGGCACTGGGGCTTGCCAGATATTGCTATATCTGGGCAGAAACCCCCTTCAAAAAGTGGGCAGCCAGAGGGTTCAACCTTAAGCTGGGCTCCTAGGCTCCAGAGGACAAGAGCTAGGTTATTAAAGTCACAAAATAATTTAGGTTGGAAGAAACATCTGGAAGTCTTCTCCAATCAGAGAAGCAGGGCCAACATCAAAGGTGAACAAGTCAGTAAGAGGTTAGCAGAGGTGTTTGCCTACAGCAGAGCCAGAGCGATTCCTGTGTGAAGGACGCTTCCTGATGAAAAGGTGAATTCATTTTTGCCTACCTGGAAATCACAGCAGACCACTACCATGAAGTCCTACATGTGCTGTATATTTTCTTGTCTATCTGCCAACACTCAGCAGTACACCTAGAAACTGTGACTGAGGTAGGCACTGGGCAGAGACCCACACTTTCTGGGTTGAGACCCCTTCACAGGGGAAGACTGAGACAGAGAGGGAAGAGTCCTCTTGAAAATGACCATAAAAAACCAGAGCAAACAAAACACTTGCATCTCTGGAAGTAATTTCTAACAAAGCTAACCATTTCATGGATCCACCACCAGATTTCATCCTGTATAAAAGTGGATTTTCCTGTCTGGGATACAAAGGGTTATGCAGGCCTGCAGCAAAAATAAATGAAAATGAAAGCAGTAAAACCGTCTTCCAAATAGCAACGAAGATCTGAGCAAGGATGACAATGCAGCAGAGACAAGACACAGTTTGGACTGTCAGTGCTGAGGAACACCAGAGGTTTCACTTCCCAGCGCAGGGCTGGCTCCCTCCATTGTATGAGTGCTACAAAAACATGCCTTGATCTTCAACACTATTTATGGGATGGGGGAGGAACCAGGAGTCCTGCTTCCACACCAGACCTCTGCTTGCCCCAAGCCTAACATCAGCATAACCATCCCATAATGGAGCTGTGATTCAGGCTGATTATTTCTAAGGAAGAATCCCATCAAGTAAATACTGGAGAGTCTTTCTCCCATGGAAACAGACTTTTCTTATTACTACTGCTGTACCTGATCAGAGCTCTTAGTTTTCTACATCCCCTAAAATCTTTTTGCTCTTCACCTTCCTCTAACTCTGCTCCTCTCATTGCACCCCTTGGCTCTGAGTGCTCAACTGCACTGTCACAGGCTGGAGCTGACATTTCATATCTGCCCATGCTGATATTTCAAAGGGCTGGTTTAATGCACAGGTAACCCAGCTGGGCTTAAGAGGTTGTTCACCAGGAAGATCGTTTATGCATTTACTTAAACTCAGCAGAGAATTTTGCTCAGTGGCCCACAGCAGCGTGCAATAGGGTTGTCATCTCAACAGACCCTGGAAGCTAAGCAGCATGAGATGGATGTAAATGACTTCAGACTGCAGCTGAGTGAAAAGCAGAATATCTGCATTTTCTGAAATCCCAACAGCTAACATGTCTTGAAAATCTTGTCATTTTAACCCAGAACCTATTTTACCATAGAACAAAAAGTTTTCTAAAAATATTTGTGCAAATAGGTTTGTTTTGGCCATTCCCAGTTTGCAGTGCTGGCCTCAGCCTGGCTAGTGGAGGCACGATGGCTTTGAACTAGGGCTCCCATCAGACACTACAGCACCCACAAGTTTACAGCTAAATTGGCCTGAATCTCAACTTGTAAGGAAGATCATAGGTTTCAGCCAAAGGTTTAATTTTGCAGAAAGCGCATCTTACATCAGAAAACCTTTTTACTGGAGAATTTCCTGTGCAATCAGCTGCAGAGTAAGCTGTCCTCTATGGAAATCCATGTCAGGCAGTAGCAAGGGCTGGCTGTTCAAAGGGAAGGCAAGGCAGGATCCAGGAGTGACCCCAGTACAGGGGGTTCCCTCCCCACCCAGGGTGGTGTCTCCCAGCACATAAACACAACAGGCAGGGTGCTGGCAACAGGAGCTGTTGACAGTCCCAGGCAAGGCAAGAGATGAACCATATCCAGGGTCCATCCAAGGAGTCCAGTCAGGAGCAAAAGGAGACAGGGCCAGGGGCAGCAATGAACACAAGTTGCAGTGCATGTCTGAGGGGTCCACCCACGACATAAGCCACCTACCAACACAGGCCTGAGGTCTATCCTGGAGGCAGGACCACAAGCAGGACTGGAGACAGGCACACCAACAGCAGAACTCAGGAAGAGACTAGATGCCCAGGACTGAGCTTATATGGAGCTCCTGATCCTGTGGGCAGAGGATGTGCGTGAAGGCCCCAGGTGAGGCTGATCAGGGTCATTAGTGTCTTCAGGATCTTGACAGCCAGATGCATTTCAGGCTCCTCAGATTGACATTCATTCGGCCACTGGTCTGCAGAAAGTGTTCCATGCCTCCTGCAAAGAGACCGCAAAATGATCCAGCAGCCAGAGACTCTGTGGACACCGAAGTGTCAGGGTCTTGATCTCTATTGACTTGTATTCCTCTTGAGAGGAACAACCCAAGGAGAGAAACCTCAGCCCTAGCACCATGTAGAGCCCATGAGTGTTGATACACCAGTAATAAATGCCCCTGTATAGAGACCAAGTGTGTAATTTCTGTTGTTTCTCCCAGCCTACCCCAGAAAAGTGATCTCTTCCCCATCCCTCCCACCTGGCTATTTGTCATCTACTCTGTGACCTCCCAAGGTCTCAGTAAAAGCTATCCTGTATATGTGATGCTGGGCACTTCTCTCTCAGCCCCCCTTTACCTCTCTGCTTCATTCGTTCTTCAGCTCTCTTCAAACCTCAGTGGAAAATATGTCTTCTCCCTTGCCTATTTCTCTTAAATAATAAATAATAGCAGGAGAGAGAGTTGAATTGACTGAAGAACTCTATTATCTAACACTGTGAGGCATTTGGGAATAAGGTTGGGATGCACAAAATGCTGCCTAAACCCTGTCTGTGGAGGCAATATTAGTACAAGGACCTCTGAATATAAAATGAACTTGAATTTTACAGGCCTGGGCATCTTTATTATTCAGTGTGGTTGTGACTCTGACCAACATCACCCGGCAGGAGGCATGTAGCAAACACCAGGAATACGAATGAGAAGAAAAACCTGCCTGGAAGCCTCCTTTCACCACCTGACAT
The DNA here is from genome assembly GCA_031468815.1 of Morus bassanus. Classification (NCBI taxonomy): domain Eukaryota; kingdom Metazoa; phylum Chordata; class Aves; order Suliformes; family Sulidae; genus Morus; species Morus bassanus. The sequence continues at coordinate 60,809,971 of CM062572.1, forward strand.
ATACAGGATGGATGTCAAGCCATTTCGGGGGGACACACCATCACTAATATATGTTTTTTCTGCCATCTTGGAGCTGCCTCCTTGGATTATTTTATGCATAGTGAAGAGCCAATGTTCATTTTAAAATTTGGTGCCTGTTAGACAAATTTTCCCTCCCCACCTCTTTGGGTGACTAAACATTTATCATTTGTAATGTATCGCTCCTGTTTTGATATGGCATTCTGTAGTGGGGCTCCTTCATTTATTGATAAAATGGCCCAAGTGGCTGTGAAAGAAGGTCTAAGAGAAGTTGAAACACAGCCAGCTGGAGATGGAGCAGCTAGGGAGAATGAAGTTATGGATCTGCAGAAATGCCAAGGAGAGGAGCACTGATGTGTGTGTGCGTGTATAACATGCGCGCATGTTAATCTGGCTTCTTGCCTTCACTCAGTGAATCTAATCCACAGTTTGAAATAACTCATTCAGTAGAATAACAAAATTAGGAATTGAGTGGCAGGACAGCGTATTATTATATGTGCTGCCCAGCTCACTCTCCCACTACATACCCAGCCCCCATGGCTGCTTTGTTTGCTTCCTTGCAGCTACTGCTCTGGTCTAATTTACTGAGATGCCATTAGTCGGGAGATAAAAGCAAAAACTTACCAGCTGGCCTGCACTGGTTTTTGGAGCCCCAGCTTTGTGTTGTCCTTTCCACCTCCCTTGCTGTGGGTTTTCAGCCAGCACGAGGTTGCTGCTGCTCATCCAGTGCAGGCTGCAGCCTTGTGAATATCACAAAATCACAGCAGTCCCTCATTGCTGCTGGGCTGTTGATGGGGACCAGGGCTGGAGAAGCAGGGACAGGTAAGAGGGGAGGACATTGCACATCAGGGCTGAGGATTAGCAGGGCAAAGCACGGATCCGGGCTCCAGCAGGGATACCGGAGATCAGAGGCAACATGTAGGAGCAGAAAGGAGTGAGGGAGTTGTCATTGCCCCTTTGCTGGCTTCTAAACCACATAAGCCCGACAATTTCTCAGCTGGTCAAACCATGCTGCCTTGTGAAAGCAGAAGGAAAGGGAAATACAGCAGTGTATGCAGTGCAGAGGTAACTCTGTGCCGGAATGATATTTCCTGCAAAGAACTGGGCGGGTACCATGGCCTCCCCATGGCTGTGGCCTTTTGTCATTGTCAGCATGGTGCCACAGTTCAAAAGATATCTCTGACTGAGATTAAATTCATAATTTCAAATCATTGCTATTGATTTTCTACACCATCCTCATTCCTCTCTCTTGCTTCTTTCTCAGTCAGTGCAGGAGAATCCCAAATCTCCACTTTCCTGGTTGTTTTTCACAATAGAGATGTAGGTGGTTTGTTCCCAGGTTTTCCCAGGCAGCTCTGTGGAGCATCAGAGGACTGGGAAAGTGATGTACAATTGGTTTACCAGGAGAATAAAACCAGGACAGCTGGGCAAAGACAAATCAGTCAGGCAGAAGGGTTAAAACACTAGCTTTTCTTACTGATTTTTATTCAGTCTGTGGGGAAGAGGCAGGGGTGTCTCTCCCCAGCTCTCATGAGCCATGTTCCAACTGCAGGAGGTCAGGGACAGCAAAGGCTCCTCGGCCAGCTGGCTGCTCTATTTCTAGCCCGCGAGAATCAAGCCCAGGATTTCAGAAGCAGAAACGAACAGAAAAGGAAGATTAGAGGGGAGGTAAGAGGTAGAAAAGAGAAGAAGGAGAAGCCCCCTGGGTGTCTGTTATCTGCTGTTACAGAGAAGTGAGTTGGGAACTACTGCGAGTGCCCCTGCTCCTGTCCTGCCTTGCGGGATGCTCGGTGCTTGGCTGATGTCGCAGCGCACACACGCAGGCGCACACCCACACGCACCCACGTCGGTGTGATGCTGGGAAGAAGGCTTTCAGAAGCCAACAAGATGAACAATTATCCTTTCCATGCAAAGCAACAAGACCCAATTCTCCACTCCCCAGTCATGTCCTGGCAATCTAATAAAAAGGGAGATTAGCCCCTCTTTCCTCTCTTACATCTCCTTAATGCTGTCATTTTATTCACACTTTGCAAAGCAAATAAACCAGCAAATTGCTTGCTTTAATGAGCTGAAATTAAACCCAGGCTGCTGATAAAATGTCTTTTCTCCTTTCTGTTGTTGGGAAGGACTTGTGTGATAGGCAACGTACAGGAAAGAAGAGAAAACACACAGCAGGATCCTTATTGAAAGTCTTGGAGTCATTTACCATTGCTCTTCTTCACCCCGACACCTCCAATTAGATGAGGGAGGCACATAGGTGATGAGAAGGCTATAGGGGATCTGCCTGGCAAGGTCCATGGAGGGTCTGTCTCTGCTCTTTGCTAATGGGATGGTCCCGCTCCACTAGCTAATGCCCTCCGACACAGGCTGCAGCTCACAGCCTCCCTGGGGAGCAGTGACAAGAAACCTCCCCCTGCAAGAAAAAGCTGCTTTGGCTCTGCAGAGCAATCCCAAACACAAGCTGGCCCAGAGAGGATGGTTGGGTCAAAATGGGAGTTAGAGGAGACAGAATAAGTGCTTGCTGAAGAGAATATGTCAGGATGCATCACTCCCTGCTGCCTGTGCTGTCTCAATTCAGCAGGGCTTCCCCTGCCTGCAGGAGGTCCCTTTAATGCACAAGCCTATGGAGGAGGGCAGGGAGATGCTCATACCAAGAGCAAGCACTGCGGGGCAGCAGGCAAGGAAAGCACCCTCCATGCCATCCCAATGGGACAACTGGGGCAACCCATTGCTGACGGCTCTGCAGGTCAGGACTACCCATTGCTGCCCTTCTCCCACACCCTTAGGGACCACATGGATCCCCACTGGGAGGCAAGCTGAAGAGCTGGAGACCAGGCTGGTCCCCGTGGCAGAGGAGAGCAGGCACATCTAGAGCCCACCTTGCAACCAGAGGGAGAGAAATTCTCTACCTGCAGCACAACACAGCTGCTGGGATTTTCATCCCAACAAGAGGAGCTTAGGGCACTTTCCTTCAGTCTCCCACAGCCCCGTGAAGTGTTATCATTATCTCATGGTACCAGAGAGGAGACTGGAGTGCAGAGAGGTTAATTGAGCTGTCCAGTGCCGGGAGGGATGTAGCAGCAGATGGCTCTCAGCCTGGCACTGCAGCCCATGCCTCCCCATCAGCTGGGGGCGGTAAGGGGGGGCACTTACCTGCAGCACCCCAGGGAGCACAGTCCCTCTTCCCTTCCTTGCTGGCTCCAAGGACTCAACTGTGCCAAAATGGGCTGCCAGGTCCTGGCAAAGCATCCCAGGGAAGGGACAGCACATCCTTGCAAATGTGCTCCTGCCAGCATGGCAGATGCTATTGCCCAAAGTGGGGTTACCCACAATATCAGTATCACTGCAGTGATATAAGGGCCTCAGCTGGAATAACAATGTAAAAGCATGCTAAAGTCCAGGTTTCTAACTGCAGGAAGGAGGAGACCTGAGATTCAGCTGCTTTGCCCTCAATATCTCCTCCACCCAGACCGGCATTTCTGGTAAGCTTTTGAAAACCTGGTGTTGTTCAGCTTTCTGCCAAATGTTGCTGGGATAGGACCAGGCACTGGGGACGCAGAGACACCTGCAAGTACCCAGGCAGGGCCCCAGAGAAGCATCATCTTAGGGCCAGTACTTCCCACCCACCCATGCCTGCACACCCTCCACAGACAATACAGTCTGCAAGAAGGGTGTACCGCACACCCTGCCCTCAGTGGGGGCACAGGGTGTCTGGCTGTTGGTTTCCCCTAGCAGCTGGTGGGGCATCTGCTGGAGGACAAGGTGGCCAGAGAGTCTCATGTGCAGAGAGCTGACGCAAGAGCAGATCTTGTTATTCATGTAATGGAAACCCAACTGTGCCACCAGGGAATAGACTCATTGCTCACAATACAGAAAGAACAAATAAACTGTTTTACTGCTTATTACTACTGGCCTGTTTACCGAGGTATAAACTGTGAACGGTTAACAGGAATCTCTGCAGTGAAACATGGTCTGCCTCATTGCCTGGTATCACGGGTGGAAAAGAACCTGTTTTCTTCAGGACAAAGGCAAGGGTATGACATCTGCCTCTAAACGCCCCTTGACAATCAGCCTCATGTGATTTGCAGGCATGCAGCACCCAGCACAGTCCCTTCACTGCCTGGGCACTGGGAAATGGTTTGGAAACCGATTTCTGGATTTATAGTGTTTTGCAGGTCCAATGAAAGACAATGTAGATGTAAGATGTGCCCCTGCCTCCTCCTTCATGGATGTCCAAGAAACCTCCAGTTCCTACCTTTTCAAGGAGTGCTGGTGGTGTCTTCCCTGCCTCCTACAGTCTGCCCTGGGACAAGGGAGACAACCAGAGTTCCCATTCCCAATGAAAGACCCAAGAAGGATTTTTCTAGATAGGCCATGATGTTTTCTTCCCATTTGTGGGCAAATCCACCTCTGCCACAACACCGCATTGCATCTATCCTACCAGCCCAAAGAGTTGTTTGGGAGCAGAGATGTCTATGGATGATATTTTCAACATCTTGTGGAAAAGCATGACCCAAGAGATGCTGATGCTCATGCAGTTCCCTCTGTTTCCTGTTGCCTAAGAAATGCCTTCCTGTTTCCCTAAGAAATTACAAAAGGAAGTAGAAGTGCTGTCCATGGATATTTATGTTTAGTCAAAAATGCAGGAAAAAATAATGGAAAATATGAGCCAGGAATGAAAGTTTTTCTGTGGGAAGTTAGGCTGCTGGCAGCCCCATAGGTTTCTTTCTCCATTGGTTTGTGTCTAGTGAAGACTCTTCCCAGTCTTCATACAGCTGTTTCTGGCTGAGGAGGGAAGGTCTTGTCCCATCTTCTGTAAATACCCTTGTTATACCACTGAACAGTGGAGGGTCCTCCCCACCTCTGCATCGTTTCACCTGGGAGGGAGAGAGAGGTCTTGGAGAGAGGCAGCAAGCCTCAACCACAGACAAGGACATTGGATGGTGGACAATCATGCTAGTGTGTTTTGTAGTCAAAGACTGCCCTGAAACTACTGCTCAGGTTTCCAGAAACAGGACAGGTGCTTGATGCTGGGCTTTATCCTAGGTGCTACGCAGCAATGCAGTCAGAGAGACACGGTGTCCTCAATCAGCATCCCCCTCTGTGGGCACTGCTGCTGCGCACATCAGCATGCGAGACAGTTAGGATTCCCCTCAGCAAAACGCTGCAGCATCAAATCTACATCAGAGTGAGTTGTCTAGACTTCATCTGCTCTCAGTGGAGAGGAACAGACACTTCTGGGGCATCACTCCTCTCCTCCTAAGGTAGACACCTAAATAGGTTAGACAAATGGTGCCCTGGATGTGCGTTGGTCTCTCCCCTGCCTATAACATGGTGCTGGGCAACGTGCTCAAAGAAGGGTGACCTCCATGGTCAGTGACCACCTTCCCTCATGCTGCCAAATGCCACTGGCGGCGGCACCCAATAAACCAAAGGCTCCTTGAAAGGTGGTAGCCAGGGTTAGAAGGCAAGTGCCTAATATTAAAAAGGTAGTTGGATGCATTTCCAACACCTCTAAACGCTAACTGTCGTCCCTTTGTGTTTAGTTTGTGTTTGTGTTCTGTTTTGAGCAGGTGAGCTGAGGGGACCAAGCGGGGACAGCCAGACCCATGGAGGCACATGGAGATGGGGACCAGTGTCACGATGGGCAGCGAAAAGAAAACGAGGAGATGTACTGTAAAAACTGAGAGAAAGGCTTGGCTCTAAGCCAGAGGGACTCCTCCGCACAGGCACCTAACTTCATGACTCCCTCTCCGAGACACCAGAGACCTGGTGATGTGGGACCAGTCTCAGCCACCCAGGCCTTGGTAGTAGTCCCTGGCTGGTGGCTGCTGAGCACCGTGGGCACCGAGGTCCACTTTCTCCACAGACGCTTCCCCCCCGTCTCCAAGCCATGAGGAGAAGGGAGAGGCAAGCGAAGCTGCCGAAGAAGCACTAGCCCACGTCTTCCTGGCTCCCATCCTGCTCCCCACTTCTGGCAGACCAGGAACCCCTTCTCCGCACCGCCCTTCCAGATGGCAGGTCGCCGGTGGGCCGTGACGTCAGCCCTCTGCGTGTGCGTGGCCGCTGTGTCTCTCCTGCACACCGGCGGGGTGCGGGCAGACTGCTGGCTCATCGAGGGGGACAAGGGCTTTGTCTGGTTGGCCATCTGCAGCCAAAACCAGCCCCCCTATGAGTCCATCCCCCAGCAAATCAACAGCACCATTGTGGACTTGCGGCTGAATGACAACAAGATCAAGAGCGTGCAGTACGCCTCGCTGAGCCGCTTTGGCAACCTGACATACCTCAACCTGACGAAGAACGAGATCTCCTACATCGAGGATGGTGCCTTTTCGGGACAGTTCAACCTCCAGGTGCTGCAGCTGGGTTACAACCGACTGAGGAACCTCACCGAGGGCATCCTCCGAGGCCTGGGGAAGCTGGAGTACCTCTATCTCCAGGCCAACCTCATCGAGTCCGTCACCCCCAATGCCTTCTGGGAGTGCCCCAACATAGTGAACATTGACCTGTCCATGAACAGGATCCAGAGACTCGACAGCAACACTTTTCGGGGCCTAAACAAGCTCTCTGTCTGTGAACTCTACAGTAACCCCTTCTACTGCTCCTGCGAGCTCCTCGGCTTCCTGCAATGGCTGGAGGCTTTCACCAACATGACACGCACGTATGACCGGATGCAGTGCGACTCCCCACCCGACTACATGGGCTACTACTTGTTAGGCCAAGGCCGGACTGGATACCGCAATGCTCTGAGCATGCTCTCTTCCCTTTGCACTGGTGGCTCCTACACTGTGATCCCTCGTTTTATCCCTCCCAGGTACCAGGTGACCACGGTGCCCTCTGAAAGCCCCTGCTCCGAGGAGGAATGCTCCTCCGGTGACGGCACAACCCCACAGTTCTCCCTCTTCACGCCCATCAGCGAAACAGAGGTGCGCCCCAACATCCAGGTGAAACACCTCAACCATAACTCAGCCGTCCTCACCGTGCAGATCCCCTATCCCTTCAGCAAGATGTACATCCTCTCCCAGTTTGAAAACGGCTTCTCCTCCATGATCACCAAGCTCAGGAAGAAGGAGGAGAACATCACCGTGAGCAACCTAGTAGCACAAAGAGATTACACCTACTGTGTAGTCTCTGTCCACCAATACTCCAAGTACAACCACACCTGTGTCACCATCACACCTACCAGACCCAACCGCAAGGAGCCGGTGCCCACCCCTTCCACTGCCACTCATTATATCATGACAATCCTGGGCTGTCTCTTTGGCATGGTGATTGTCCTGGGCGTTGTGTATTACTGTCTCCGGAAGAGGCGCCAGCAGGAGGAGAAGCACAAAAAGGCTGCTGGCAGCATGAAGAAGACCATCATTGAGCTGAAATATGGGCCAGAAATGGAGACCACCAGCATCACTCAGCTGTCCCAGGGACAGATGCTGGGCGGGGAGACTGTGACCCGCATCCCCTACCTGCCTTCTGCTGGTGAGGTTGAACAGTACAAGCTGATTGACAGCAGCGAGACCCCCAAGGCCACCAAGGGCAACTACATGGAGGTCAGGACGGGTGAGCAGCCTGAGAGGCGAGACTGTGAGCTGTCCCTGCCGCCGGACACCCAGAGCTCTGTGGCTGAGATCTCCACCATTGCCAAGGAGGTGGACAAGGTGAACCAGATCATCAACAACTGCATCGATGCCTTGAAATCTGAGTCCACCTCCTTCCAAGGCGTGAAATCGGGGGCAGTCTCCACAGTGGAACCTCAGCTGGTGCTTTTATCAGAGCAGATCCCCAGCAAGCATGGATTCCTCTCCCCCGTCTACAAGGAAAGCTACAACCACCCTCTCCAGCGACACCACAGCATGGAGGCAGCCCCCAAACGCTCCAGCACCTCTTCCAGTGGCTCCATACGGAGCCCCAGGTCCTACCGCTCTGAGGGATCGGGCCACAAATCAGAAGCCAAATACATCGAGAAGACGTCCCCCACCACCGACACCATCCTCACTGTGACACCGGCCGCGGCCATCCTGCGGGCAGAGGCAGAGAAGATCCGTCAGTATAGTGAACACCGGCACTCGTACCCTGGCTTGCACCAAGGGGAACAGCACGACAGCATGGCGGGGCGAAAGCCCTCCATCCTGGAGCCTCTGACCCGTCCTCGCCCCAGAGACCTGGCCTATTCTCAGCTCTCACCTCAGTATCACAACCTGAGCTACACCTCCAGCCCAGAGTACACCTGCAAACCATCGCACAGCATCTGGGAGCGTTTCAAACTCAACCGCAAGCGGCATAAAGACGAGGAGGAGTATATGGCAGCCGGCCATGCCCTACGCAAAAAGGTCCAGTTTGCCAAAGATGAGGATCTTCATGACATCTTAGACTACTGGAAGGGCGTCTCTGCCCAGCAAAAGTCCTGAGTCCTCACACAACTCGTGACTTAACACACTAACTGGACCAAAAGAAATCCGCAGCAGCTATTTTTATTCAGACTGTCTTTGAAACAAAATAAAATTAAAAAAAAAAAGAATCAATAAAAATAAAAGAGAGAACAAATTATGAAAATCTATAAATATTCTATATAATATATAAAGTGAGATATTAAAATGTCCTCACATTGGTGAGACATGCACCAAATTTGAACACAAACTTTACAAAACAAACCGTGGAGTGAAAAAAAAAAAAAAAGTTTTGTTTCATTTTGATTTTTTAAAAAAAAAAATAAGAAAAAAGAAAAAAATTGAATATAAAAAGAATGTGAAAGAGCGGGCAGAGAGCTGAGGTCTGGCGTTTCCCAATATTGCATTGCATGAGTCCCTATTCCGTGATTTTGTGGATTCTTTGTGAACAGTTTGTGTTCTTCCTTCCTTCCCTTCCAAAATCAACAGCAACAAAAACAGCAACAAAAACCAAAAAGAGACCAGAAGGAGATCCATCCTTTGGGCTGTTTTTGCAAACGGAGTCTTCCAGTTTAGACTTTTACCCGGTTGAAGGCCCGTTCACATTTTCACACACTGAGAGGTTTTACCACACATTGCATTGTAAACCGAAGTTGTTAATTGTACAGAGAAAATTTCTATATTTGCAATGTTTGCTGTATAATGAGAAAGAGAGAGGAGAAAAAAAAAAACAAATACTACATCTACTAAAATATATATATATATATCTATATTCACCTGTTTGTACCAGGTTTTAATCATGGATTTTAGAGAAAGAGATGGAGTTTGGTTTGAAGGACTTTCTTTATTGGTTGGTTGGTGGTTGGTTGATTGACAGGATATTTTTTGGAAGCGGGGGAGTGTTTGGGTTTCTAAAAGTGTTTGGTTTTGATTTCTCCCAACAACTGTCTGTGTCCAAGTTCTCATCAGTTCCAAGCACATTGAGAAAAAAAGCACGTACCCACAAAAGCAGAATCCCCCACCTTATTCCAGGTGGGAGATCATCACCACCAGGGACAGGGAAGGGGATGAGAAGTGAAGGGCTCTTGGTTGAGCAGGTGTCACCATGTAATGGGATTTCTCCTGCAGATGAAAAGGTATTGGTCTCTCCCGCTAAACAGACATATCTGGAGAGTAGTGTGGCTCTTGGGGCCAGCCGCTAAGGGGTGGGTTATCCCCTTACCTTTCAAGATGGGCAGCCAGTGATGAGTTGCGAGCAGAAAGCCTCTTGCCACTCTCCAGAGAAGGACATCACTGAGGGTTAATTTTTGCTGAGGGAGAAGACACTAAGTGTTTACAGCTTGCCCATATTGAGAGCTATTACAGTAGGCACAGGCTCTGGCCCAGGATTCCTGCTCCTCACTCCTGGGATTCCCATCACCACCCGTCTGGCAGCTGCCCCATGAATAACCCCAACACAGCCACAGCCTCAGGTAGGGAGTGCAGCACCTCCTGCCTGCAGCCCGAGCACTGCCCATGGGCCAGTTTGACTCCCATTTCACTGGCTTTGGAGATGGACACCCTGGGGAGCTCCTGAACAGCCCTTGGGACACCAAGACGGGAAGGGAATGGCCCTGTGTTCGCATCTTCTGTCCACCCAAGCAGCCACATGCCCTTCAACCATTGCTCTCCAATGTCTGCCCAAGACTCAATAGCTTTTTGCCCCATCTCTAAAATACTCACAGATGATGCCCTACTCGTGGGGTGAGTACCGGGAGGGAGTCATAGAGGCCATGAAGGCAATCCCAGGCCATGCTGGTGGCTGAAGGACACAATTTTACCCCCACTAACTCCAGATGAGTTGCAAGCCCCCTTGTCTCACCCCATGATTGACACAAAGCAGGGGCCATACAAGGGTCAGGGAGCTGCTCTGCTCCCCCAGTGAGTGAGTGGGAGCCCAGCGAGCCAGCACAGCAAGGCAATAAGATCCCCAAATGCAGCCCTTTGGGGCCTTGCTGCTTGCCAGAGTTTTTCCCTTGCATCCTGTTCGTAAGTCTCTTTGGATGGACATCTTGAGTCCTGACGGATGAGCACTAGGGCCCAGGACCAAACCATATCCCATCCTGTTATTTCAAAATTTCAAAGCAATTTTGACAGGTATTCTTGCAAAAGGTTATGTTTGTTCAGAAAGGAGGAGAGCCAGGAAGACACGGAGCAGTCTGGGAAGTGCATGAGTTCATTCCCCATGGTTATTTGTGTAGACAACAAACCATTAGCAGGGTTTCATAATAAAAGGTAGGCAATTTCTCCAGGAACATATTCACTCTGCATGAGCAAAGGCACATTCCTCCACCTCCTCCAGGTGGTCCAGAACCTGCCTGTAGCCCGCAGCTTCCCAGGGCTGCGTCTTGCTCACAAGTCAATGACCAGGACCTGGAAAGGGGAGCTGAGGATCACCCTTCTCTTGTTTCGTGACATCATGGTACATCCCTCCCCAAATCTCAGCTGTAGCACCCAGACCAAAGCAAACCCTTCAGCTGAAACCACCTTCCCTTGCAAACCCTGAGTGCCTCCTGGAGAAACAGGAGTTGGTCAGCAAGGATGAACAGGGGAAATGCTAGTGGGGCTTCCTGGCACTGTTTCATGGTCTCAGAGGATTCCTCAGCAAGAGGCTGTGATGGTCAAAGGTGAGTTCATGGGTTCATGAGTTAATTTGGGCTCGGATGCTCCAGCAATGGCAGTTACTGATAGATACTGAAAGACCTTCCTCAGTCACTCCCCCCATTGAGACCAGTTCCTGCACCAGTTTGGAAATGACATCATGACCACCTCCACGGCATCCAGCAGCAATGGTACAACCAGCAGAGCATAATGCCTCACTGTGGAGGCAGCAGCATGTCAGTAGTGAGTTCATCTCTTTACCTGGGGAGAGTCATTTTGCTCCTCTCTGCCTCTGTTTCCTCCTCTGTGAAATGCTTCCTTGTGGTGTTGAGGGTGTAGGCTGGTTGAGGAGGCTCAATTAATTAATTGCCTGTCTGTGAAGCCCGTTTAGCTCCTAGAATAAAAGCCGCTATAGAAATGCAAAGTTGTTAGTGGCATAAAACAGCAGGGGCAGATGAAATCAAAGCTTGATTCTGTTTTCACACCAGGATTTCACTGGTCATAAACCAACAGAGACCGACACAGGAAATGTGATACAGCAGCACTGGCCTTTCTAAATTAAACACTTCCCAGATGCAAACTCTCTGCAGTTGGAGAAAAGGAGGATTAGAAAAGATCTAGGCCCCTCCATGTCCAAGGTACCTCCAAGGGAGATACCTGCACATGCAGCACTCTGCACCCCCATAGTCGGTGGGGCCTCACTGTGGGTCTCGGAGAGCTCCAGATGGCTCTGTAGGTGACAATGCAATGGCCATGCTGCTGAACACTCTCCAGCCTCCCTGAACTCCCTCTAAGATGGGGTGCAGTCCTGGCAGCCATGGCCCACATCTCTTGGCATAAGATGCCATGAGCTGAGCTGCGAAAAAAGCCAGGCAAGAAAAGGGAAGAAATCCCACTGTCCCCAAAGCCACTGCCCCATGCATGGACCTCCTGGGGTGCCTCTGCACAGGGCCTGGTGCGCTCTGTCCACAACATCCTTCATCCCCCCAAAGCAGCTGCTTTACAGACCCCACCGAGGGCAGAAGGAAAATTTCACCACCTGCAACCTGTTGAGTGTTTTTCTTCTTTATTTTGTCTCCTGTTCAACCACCAAAGCTCTCAAGCTGCTTCTGCACAGAGAACTGATACCTTGTCCAGCCAGGCTGTTCCTATTGCCCCAAACCCATCCAAAGTAAGAGGGCTCCCTGCCAAGCAGAAAGGAGGGGGCATGGGAAAGACATGTCCGTGTGAGGAGGAGGGGAGGCCAGGGGAAAGGTTTCTCCTTTGTTTTGTCCCACCTCAAGGGGCAATGGGGTCAGTGAACTGGGAGCCAGCACAGAAAGCCACCACCAGTGCGGAGGACCCAGAGGTTCCCATATCCCCCTCCTGCAGCAGGCTGGGCTCTGCCACTGGAGAGCATGAAAAAAGGGAAGGGAAAAGAAAGGGAGGGAGCGGGATGAAAGGCATGGAGAGGTGTGTGATGCAGAGGCAGGGGAAGGCAGAGGTGGTGGGAGCAGCTGTGCGTGGCACGGGACGGGTGGCAGCCCCCAGAGAGGCCAGTGAAGGTGTAAAGGAAAGCTTCTCCGAGAGAGATTTTTTTTTTTTTTTAAGAGAGAGCAGTTGTTTCCCTGCGGCAATGAAACAGAGAAAAGGAGCAGAGGGAACCATTGCTGCTTCTTCCCTCAGTGTCTCAGCAACACCTTCTTGTTGGGGCATAAATCAGAGCCCACGTTACCCACAGCTCGATCCTTGCTCTGGCCAAGAGTCAGTGAAGGACCCTGTCACATGTTGCAAAGTCTGTGTGACATCTAGATCCTGAATATTTTTTAAAAGCCTGTAAATTAGGACAGAAACCTCTCTCTGTACAGACATGTGCCATTTAAGCTCAGCGTTCCTGAGGGCAGCCACCTGCCCTGGTGTCTGTGTGTTTCAAAATGTGGCCTGTGGGAAGGGCAATGTCCACAGATAGACACATGGGGTGACAAAGGGTGGCAGTGGTGGCAGGCGCTGCCTGGCCAGATTCCTCTCTGAGGCAGCACAGCACCTGAGAGGGGACGTGGCAGCCCTGGAGCTGGTGACTGCCTTCTTCTTCACAGCTGATGCATGTTGGAGGTGTCATGCCTGCCCCCAGTCCAGCATTTGAGCCTCCTGGGGGCTTCAGCTGGATCTGCCGTGACAGTGGGTACAAATCACATGGAGGGCATCTGTGAGGATGCATGGGGGCCCTAAGGGAGGGAAGTGCTCCCCAGTCACCACACAGACCATAACAACAGCCAGACTGTGGTGGCTCTGTTCAAATCAAGCTGGTGACCTGTGGTGCTTGCTGGGCAGCGGGATCTTTCCCAGGGCTGTAAGTGCCACTGGAGCCATCTCTCCTCCAGCCCCGTTGAGGCTTATGGGTCAGCCCATGCATCCACACTTGGGTGATGCCCAGGGCCAGCAGAGAGCTGGTGGAAGATCAGGGCACTGGGCACAAGCTCCAGCAGCCCAGCCAGCTCCTGCACCTGCACGCTCCCTCAGTCCCAGCTAAGTTGCCTCCAAATGCTCCTCTCTGCCCCGCTTCTAGATCAGTCCTTCCCTGAATCGGGGCTGGGTCTTGGTGAACCAAGAGCTCTGTCGCTCAAGACGCCGAACTCATCACCATGGTGGATGTGGCTCTGCAGAAATCAGGAGCTGCAGCATAAACCCCCCAGTCACACACTTGCTGCAGCCTGGTGCCTGTCACACTCTGGAGCAATAAATCACCTTGTTTGCAGGAGAGGGGGCTAGCAAGGGTGGGGGATAGCACGGCGAAGGTGGCCTGATCACACAAGAGAAGCCTTTGGGCAAGGAGGGGTCCAGGGGAGGGCACAGGCTGTGGAGGGGTGCGCTGCAGCGCTGCTGGACCGGACCCGAAAGGAGTGGATCGATGAGGGCGACTGAAGCCAGCACGCACTGCATTGGGCTATTTTTAGCACAGCCGGCAGAGCAGGAGTTTGTGAGCCCAAGTCAGAATTTATTTGCATCTGTGAATGCTCATCAGGGGGAGGACCAACAACGTGCCGTCCGGGCGCAGCAGCAGCACCCTCCCTGCCCGTTTTGGGACCGGCTCACCTTGGCTTTAGCTCCTCTTTGGTGCACACCACGTCCCTCCCCTCTGCAGCGCCCTGTGGGGACAGTGCCATCACCGCAAGGCTCGGAGCTGTGAGCACGTGATGCACATGGACACAAGATGGGGACAGAAAAAAGGAGAGGGGATGGGCATCAGGGGATGAAGGGGTTATTTGGGAAAAGCCTTGATCCTGCCTCAAATGCGCAGGGCTGTGAACGGGTCTTGTCCTATAGCAGCACTGCCCAGCTCCATGGAGCAGTGCCAGGCATAGACCTCTCCTCCAGCTCCTCCCACTCCATTTACTCACCACAGGCTTTCCATCATGGGGCTGTAAGTTGATTTTTCTGAATAGGTGTCTGGAGGTGAAATTGTTCTTTAGAGAGAGATGTATAGCACATTTCCTTTCCTTCATCTCCAAACCACTGCTGCCAGCTGACGTCCCGAGGTGCTGAAGGCAGCGAAGCTGCTGGTGGGCATGGTCAGTGGTGCTGGAGAAGCCAGCCCAACAGCTACAGCTTGGCTTGTAGTAGTGACTTTGGCTTCCCTTGAATTTACTTACACTCCACTTTTTCACATCTCCTTTGTGTCATATCCTCTGGTTTACCCCTCGCAGCCAGCTCACCAGCACCACCAGAAGGGTGGCAGAGATTATCCAAATGCCACCTTGAAAGTTTTGCTCATTCCACACACCCCCAGCCCCACCTCCCACCCCCAGTACTCAGTGAAGGGAAACCATCTAATTCAGAGTGAAGCCACTTTTCTGGAGTAAGTTTCCTCTGTGCAAGGGAAGAGAAGACACAGAAGTATCAGGGATATGGATTTTCACCACATGAGGAGCAGCCAAGCAGGATGCTATTTTTTACTCTAGTTTTGCTGCTCTCTTTTGATCCAAATTGGGTGTGAATGTGCCTGTTTCCCTCCCTTTGCAACTTCTTTGTCCCTGCAGAGTAACCAAAAGAGTCTGTCAAGTCTTTTGAGTTTGCATGTGTGTGCCTCTTTAATAATTCAATGGGAACGTTAATGACACAGGGTGCACTGTTGTTCCTCGATGTGCTGATTGCTTCTCACATCCTACCAACATCTGTTTTATTCACACTCAGCTCAGCTGTCTGGGAATAATCATTTGCTGCTCACCTTTACTTACCTTGCCATTAAAGAGCTCATTAATGTACTCCATCCTTCCTTTCTTTGGGACTAAAAGATTTCCATTTCTGTCTTTTATCAGCTTTCTCGTGGTTTATATCCTCTCCTCTCTACACCGTGCAATGCCCTTTTCTAATGAGCTCCTCTCTCCTGGTCCATCTTCTCCATTAAGCTACACAAGTGCTGTCCCCTGTGTTGTCTTGCTCATCTCCTGGGGTCTCTTCTGGGTCTGTCATATTCTTTAGTGTTTCCAGCTGTGAAAGGAAGTGATCAGCCCTGCATACAACATCCACACTTTCCTCTCACCCTACTCGTCTTCCTTGCCGCTCCCCAGCCCTCCGGTCTGGCTCATCCCACCGCAGTGTCCAGCCTTGACAGCCTCCTCCGTCCTTGTGCAAGCCCCTGGCCAACTTGCCCTGATCTGCAGGGTTGTGATGGGATGCCTCAAAGCTTGTGCGTGGTGCCTGCAGCTTGTCTCTGCTGGGGGTCTCTTAAATATTTTCTTTCTTTTTCTCTCTTTCAGCATCACTTATACACAGCAGAGCTCTCCTTGGGCAGCTCCTGCCCTGCAATCATGAGCTACCCAGCCCATCTGAGCAGCAGGAGGCCTCTCTGGGTACTGCGAAAGCCCATCTGTGGTTTCGTAAGTAAACATTGGCACTCTTCGTGCGATGCAGCTAAATTAATTAATCTCATTCCACCACACTTGTAGCCAAGACACAAAGATTCTCATTCCCTGCAATTGGGGCTTAAAGCCTGGTTCTCCCAAACATGCCCTCCTGCCCCACCTGGGAGTTGTATTGCTGTAAGATTTGAGGAGCAGGAGCAGGGCAGTTGCTGGAAATCATTCCAAGGGGCTGGCAGAGCCAGAGACCCCCTGGCCAAGCAGCCATGGAGTACATGGGCATGAACCGTCTGCCACTGTTCATCTGAAACATCCCTGATGCGTTCAGCTCAGTTCAGGCTGACGAAGAGCTTGTGTGCACAAAAGCTCATTTTGGTTTTTTTACCCCAGCCATCTCAGGTGTTGCAATGAGAGATATTACCTCTCCATACAAACCTTACCTCAATTATATCCTCAGATCTTTCTGGCTGTAACAACACTAACACCCACTCCAGAGTTCACACACACACGTCTCTGCCTGGGAAATCCCGGGCAGAAACGTGGCAGCACTACGCATGAGAAATCCTTCAAGCACTGACAGCTGACAAGCCCCTGAGCTGCTCCACAGCCTCCTCCAGCCTTGCAGGGTGATCACGGCTTCTAAAAGACATCACACGCAGACACCAGGGCTGGGGGTAAGACAAGTGCCAGGAGACTGGCAGCAGAGGCTGGGGAGAGCAGGAGCATGGCACAGCCACCCCAAAACTATTTCCATGGCAGAGCTCACGGCCGGGAGGAGGGTGAGCTGTGAGATGTGGGCTGGTTTCTGATCTCCCACCCATCTTGCAGTTCTGTCCTGGAGACCAGACAGGTCCCGGCACAGCTGTCAGGAGCGTGGGGAAGCAGAGATGGAGGTGCTGGAGCAGAGCTGGGAGCTGCCCCTCACCACCACAGATGGTCAAACCCTTTCTGATACAGTCAGGAGGCTCCTCTGGCTGAGGGGGACTGAGAAGTCCCTGCCCCAGGCTGGCTTTTGAGAGCAGCACACACGGAAGAGACCATCCATGGCTGTGAAGGACAGCCACTGATCGCAGCTCCGAAGCTATCAGGAGAAGGGGTGGATTCACCCACCGGGTGTGATGTCTGAGTCAGTCCCATCCTCCTCTGCAAAGCCATAGATGTACATGGCTGGAGATTCCCAGGTGAGACGAGGTAGTTTGGGTGGCACCAGGGTACAAAGCCCTCCTTTGGATAGCTGATCTTTTGCCCTTTCCCAAAGAAGAAACCAAAACACCACAAGGCATCACAGGAAGATGCCAGCAAGTACGAGGAGACGGCTTATCCAGGGAGCTAATTTAGCTGGAAGGAAAGGGAAAGGTTGCAAGATGTTCCCCTATTAAGAAAGAAAAATAAATATGCAAGAGCAAGGAGCAAGAGGTCAAAGTGCCTGTGGGGAACTGATGCAGATGCGTTTGATTTTAAGAAGCCAAAGCAGAGCTGGGGCAGATGCTGGAACCAGAACGAAGGCCGTTTCAGCCCGGGATTGAGAGGCAAAGGTTAAGATGAGGCTTACAGAGACCTGGAAACCACAGAGGTGAGTGAATTGTAAGCGGCACCACATTTAATCTGAGCAGAATGCATGAAACCGGATAATGTAATTGGAAGGGTTATTTAAACTGAATATTCAGAGGGAAAAATAAAACATTGCAGGGAAAATAATAATACTTAGCACTTGTAATGTGCTTAGCATCTTCAAAAACTGGTCAGCCATTAACTGATTGCTCCTCTGCTAAGTCCAAAGGCTAATAAAAAGGGATGGTTCATTTAGTTATTTCACAGCTGAGCTTCTCAATAAGGCATGAGGAAGACATCGCTGCTTTCCAACATGCTGGTAAAGAAACAGTTGGAAGTAGGAAAATACAACAACATCTCAGCACTTGGTTACAGCTTCTTGCTCGGCACCTTCCTTACTCAACTCGGGCTTATCCAGACTGGACCTGTGACAGGGAGGTTGTCTGGAGGTCTGGCTGGGGAGTGTGTCATGGGTGGGTTCAGGTCTCCAACAGTCCCAAAATTTGGTGTGTCCTGCTCAGGAACTGCCCCTGAGCCAGTGTCCACAAAGATGTTGTTGGAGTGTCCACAGGGCAGGAGTGTGGGCATCTGTCCGTGGGCAGATGGGGTGGGTGATTTGGGCTCAGAGACCCCGACTGCACAGCCTTGGCAAGTGTGGAGGCTGGAGGGAACAAACAGCCTTCTGAACGGCAATAAAGATGGAGGTATTTTATGTTTGTTTTACTTAAAAAGTAAACAGTTCCTTTTGTGTTTGATGAGCAAGCGATTTCATAAACACTGCAGAGAAAACATGACACAGTTGCACCTGGGTGATTTCCAGCCTGTTTTCTTGGCAGCGGCAGTGGAGGAGCGGATGAGCACCTGAGCAGCTGCCCCACACACACTCCAGGGTTGTCTGGGGGTGGCCGAGGGTCTGGGGGCTGCTCCTGGTCACGTGCAAAGGGAAACAGCCGGGAGAAGGAAACTCCCATTAGGATGGAGCCATTCAGCCTGACACATGTCCAGCCCCAACACGGGTGAGCACCGAACCCATCGAACACCGGGTTCTGCCAGAGACTTCGCATTGTGCCCCAGGTGCAGGGTCACTCACTCAAAGCCAGCAGCTGCTGTGGCCAGCGCCCGCTGCCTGAATCAGCCTCACCCTGCCAGTGCTGCCCATCACACAGCTCTGGGGCTGAAAAACCCTTTTTTCGTGTTGCTGCTGGTGGGAACCAATGCAAATTTCATTTATGCCTAACCCAAAACAACCATCATGGGGTTATGATGCTTTGCAAACTGGCTGTCAGTGTGTTCTCTGCACATACCCCTACCTGCCAGTATTTCTCCTATGCCACCCACTTCATGATGTTCTTTGGCCTTATCAGCTTAGATACCCACTAAAATACTGGCCTCATCACTTCAAAGATGGGGAACTGCATGGATGCTTAGCTGCCCCCATAGAGGTGCCCTATTTTGGGTGCAGTGGACACTCCAGACCCCACTTTGCTGGGGCATGGGTCTCCCAGAGACCCTGTTCCAGGTGTCCCAGCCCCATGCTGGAGGGATGTCTCCATGGGGCTACACAGCTGGGTCCCACCAGCCATCCGTAGACCATGCAACGTCTCCAGCTCACCCATGGGCTGCCGGGGTAGCAGCTAGGAGAGGGCAACAGTTCACGCATGACCTGCCCAACCCCAGCAGCAGAGAAGAGCTCCTAGAAGATGCTGGGGAGCTATTTCCCCACCCCACTGTTGGGTGATCCAAGAGGGATCCTGCTGCTTTATAGAAGAGATGCACAAGTATTCATCTCTGAAAGCATTTGCTGGGCTAAAATACACCCCCCTAGAGCAGCCCAGAGCCCAGAGTTGAACTCAGCTTTTTTGGGATGTGTCCAGCAGCAGCAGTGCCATCATCAAATGCCTTTGGTGGAGACAGGGGTTGAGGGATCTTACATTCCCCTGGCTTTTTGCCCCAGGCACTGCCTCCTGCTCTCTCAGCCGTGCTTATGGGCTTTGTGTTTTCTTTCTCTTTCTTCAGGTTTTCGTCTTCTTAAGTGAAATGTTCACCATCTCTCCTGCTAGCACAGCCCTATGGACTCTCTGCTGGGAGGATGAGTCGGGTGAGAGCAGGAGGAGGCGAGCAGGGACTCCTTAAACCAGTGTTACCTCTAAGTGCCTCTCCCCTGAGGCAGCTTTTGCCTGAGCGAGGCGTATAGGTCAGGACCTCGATGATTTATAGTGCAGGACGCATCCTTCTCATCATCTGGGGGACCTGGGGAAGATGCCGAGTGCAGAGACAGAAGCAGCCTAACACATGTTTCTGACTGGAGGAAATTTGGGATGCAGCGTGCTAAGCATGCCATGATAACTTCTGCTAAATGCTCACATACAGCCGGGTAGCAGATATATGGACTGTACAAGACACCGCTGATTTTCCTCTGCCTGTTTTTGGCATAACGAAGCCCAATGGGTGTGTATAAACAAAGCAAGCATCTCTCTTGCTGGACCTCATGCATCATTTATAGCCAGATTTCCATGGCACAAGAAACATTTACATATGCCAGCATTAATTCCGAATGCCACTTCAAAGCTATCTCTGTCTAATGAACCCCGTGCGCTGTGCACAGCAAATTCCACCCGAAAAATAATTAGCAACACACGCCACCAAAGCATTACAAGGGGAACGCAGCACACCACCTGCTGAAGCAAAATGAATGCCTGATTTATTTATTTTTTCCCACTTTTTAGCAACATTCAGGCGCTGACTCAAAGCTGTGCTCTGTTCTCAGCTTTGTAGGGCCCTGGGAAGTGTCATGTTCCTGCTCTGCTTCCCAGGCTAGGGGTATGATTGATTCAGGGGGGTTTATACATTTTACTTAGACCACAAGTGGACTGAGCTGTGCAAGACCCTGCTGAGTTCTCTGTGCTGGGGGTGCCTGCTGGGATTTAGGGTGCAGGCAGTTCTGCATCCCTTCCCCTGAAGCTGCACAGGTCTCAGGTTTGCAGGGTGCTGTCACCCTCTGAGCTGAGCCTTGAACTGATGGCTGGGAGCAGGATGGGACACATGAGTCTCACCCTGGTCTGTCATTTCCGTAGAGCCTTTAACCCCTGATTAGCACCAGCCTCACCAAGAAAAAAAGAAATTGGAGATGAGCTCAGGAGACTAAGGTTTTTGTCCCCCTACCAGCCAGGGGTCCTCCCACCCTGTGCCAGCTGCAGGCAGCCCTGCTGTGAACAGCTCAGGGAACAGAGCCGGCTTTACCAAAATTATTTCTTAAAACTGTGTTGGAGCTGCACAGCCCAGCTGATGCTGGGAGGAGCAGCATGTTTTGCTCAAGGCCTGATGCAGTAGCATTGCCATGGGAGACCCAGGTCACAAACCAACACGGTAGAGGGACAGAGGCCAAACCCGGGAGGTGGCTGTGGGCTGTGGGCACAGGGGGACTGACCATGCTGGGGTGATGCCAGGATGCTGGATTCCCCCAGATCCTGTCCTCCTCGAGCGGAAGGAAGATGCTCCGCAGGGCGCTGCTCTCAGCCAGGTGCTGCATTGCCTGTGTGCCTCACCAGTATCAAGCCGTGGTATTCAAACTGTCAGCCTCTGACTTGCTAGGATGCAAGGGGTTAAACTGTTCTTCCTATGCAAATTAGGCTTAATTAATCCTTTTCATCAGTTGCAAATATACCTTCTGAACCCTATTAAAAACATGAATATGCAAATTCAGACCTTTTTTAATACTCATTTTCAAGGACTTGGAGTCAGGCTTGATTATTCGATTCCCGTTAACAGCCTGTAAAACCTGGTGCAAAATTTAATTTCCATTTTAAGTTACAAAAAAAAAAAAAAGAATCTGTTGGTAATTAAGCTAATTACAGTGTTACACTAAAGAGGAGACAAACAAGGAGGACAAGATCATTCATTACATTTAACACCGGTTATAGGACCTGGGGACTGCGCAAGGCCAGAATTAACCATGAAGCCAGGAAACAGCTGCAATGGAAAAAGGGTGCATGTGGGGAACCTGCGGCTTTTGGGGGGCCTGGTGCCTTCCTCACGTTGGGAATCTCTCTGCTTCAGGCCCATGAACCACCTTCCCCCTCCTCCTAAGGAGAGAAGTGAGGAAGAGGAGGTGTAGCCAGGCTGGATGGTGTCGCAGGCATTGTGGGGTCTCTGCACAGGGCAGGAATGAGCTTGGGGTTGGGGTTTCAGGGCAACCTGTAATACCACCCTGTCTGCCAGTGTGACTGGGGCTGAGCATACTATGCAGGTGGGATTTACATCCTCCGTGAGCACTTCCTCTGTATTAAAAATATACATGTGGGGTGCAGAGGGGTGGTTAGCTGAACTGGCAGCACATGCGAGGAGACAGGTCCTGCAGATGGGGGCCACACGTCCTGCTCTCCCACAGGAATTGTGATCCTGTCCTCGCCAGCAAAGAGCAATGACCTCCCGAAAGCTGACAACTCCCTTTGCAGAACCAGAACCATCAGGGAAGACCCATGACAGGGCTCTGCAGAGGCACCTGCAAACCACTGCTCCACACCCATGCTGGGGGGGTCAAACACAGGTACAGGATGTGACCCTATAGCTCATGACCATGGCCAGCATATGCTGGGAGATGCCAACCAAACCAACTCAGCCTACAGTGAGTGCCACTGGCCAAACCTCCCTCAGGGTCACCCGTCGGGGCTGGGCAGTCAGTGCTAGTGGCTCCTGACTTGCCCATCAACCTTCCCGTGCCTCCCAGATCTGCCTGCCTGTAATTAAATAAAAAGTGCTGCTATAGACTGTTAATTACGGTTTACCACCACCGTGATCCCTTAAAATCAGTCATTAGCATGCCTAGGATCTATTCTGCACTTGGTGTTTTCTAATGAGTTAGCAAAGTTAAAGAGTGATTTGTCAGAGCTATAATCCTCACCTCGGGGCCGGCAGGTCAGGAATGGCAGCCTGCCATGGCAGGCTCGTGCTGTCTCTGTATGGGGCGAGGAATCCTGCAACCTGGCTGGAAGCACACAGGTGATGCTCTGCCCACACAAGGCCAGGGCTCAGTGTCCAGGATACTGGTGCACTGGGCAGGAGACTCCAGCATTGAAATGAAGCGCTAGCATTACCTACAGACTTACCCTAAGACATCCGTCATCGGTCAGATGGATCCACCCAAGAGATTGGTGCTATCTGGGGGGGCTTTTTTCACTTCTCCTTGTCTCAGCTCCCAGGACTCACAGCGAGAGGAGCTGTCACTTCAGAGCATGCTGCTCAAGGGTGGCTCTGCCTCGTAACAGCATGATCAGAGCGGGAACTCATCACGTACATCCCCAAGGACTGGAGCGTGACTCCCAAAGCAAGCTGCAGAAAGACATGTGCGCATCGAGGAGCTGGGACAGCTGCAGCGGGGAGAAGGGGTGAAAGAGGGACGGTACAATTTGCCACTACCCCTTTACGTATGAGGCTGGTCTCCCTCATGCACTCCACGGTCAATGGGGAGTGGGAGGCACCTCCAAACCGAGGGACCTAAGTGAGGTTCATGCTCTTAATTTCTATTTAGGGAAATCGCTCCTTGGTAGTGGTTATGGGGACAGCTTGGTAGATGAACCAGCTGCCATCACCAGCAAGAGAAGTGCCTGCAATCGCACGGCACAAACATTACCCAGTAGATGCTCGTGGAGAGAGGAAAGGTTCACCTGCCAAAATTCAGAGCCTTTCACCCACCTGGAAAACACTTTCCATCACATTGATACCAGAAGTTTCCGATCACCAGATATAAGGAGTGTGATGATAGAGGTGATAAGGGAAATGCTCTCGCCCTCTAGCCAAGCCCTGTGCCTCGCACGTCCTCCTGTATGTGCATCCTCCTGCCCTTCGACCTGTCTGGTGCATCTTGTCAACAGGATCATTCCGGGGGGAGTCGGGAACGCAGAATTACCTTCTCGGTCCCTACAGGCAATCAGCTTGCTCCCTGAACCATGAGATATGATTGCCCTTATTATTTTAGCTTGCATAGCAGCGAGTCTTGTTAATGGTCATAAAATTATCTAGTCCTTATTTAAATCCAACAACCGTCTGTGTTTCAATGACCTCCTGATGGTCTCTGGCTTTGTTCCAGGTTGAAGAGGCATCAGAGGGACCACGGAAGAAAAAGAGGCAGTGGGAGGATTAAAGAAAAACAACCAACAACACAACAAGCAACAGCCAACAAAGAGAATTCAAAGTAAAACAGGGAATATTAAAGAGAGCTCAATCAGTCAGCTGGAGAGTTCAAAAAAACACAACCTGTCACGAAGAGAAGGAAGCAGCATCAGGTAAAATTAGCAACACTAATAAACTCATCAGCACTGAAGCCTGGGCCAGGAAACACCACAGGGAAGACAAAGGGGCCAGGAGATGCTTGATCCCATGTTGGGGAAGCAGGAGAGAGAACTGACACAACCTGAAGGAACGTGCTTCAGTGGTGGTTTGGGTGGAGACCAAAGACATGGGCTGCTCCCGAGCCCTCCAGCATCAAGGAGCTGTCTTTGTGCTCCCTAACTTACCTAGCAGCGTTTTCTTTAAAGTAAATTTTCCTTCTGTTTTGTCCCTTGTATTTGCTTTGAGGGAAAACGCACACACAAGGAAGGCTGAAGACCCAGCCACTGTGGGTGGAAGGAGCAGGAGCAGCTGCTGGGATGGCTGCCCAGGGTCTGCAAGTCCCTTAGTGAAGGCTTTAGCCACTGATTTTTACACAGAATGTTTCTGAAGCAAAAATCTCCTATTTCCTTTGGATGCCAGACCGCTCTCCTGTCCTTTCAAATAACATCTACAAGCCTCTGGAGTACCAAAAAATTTTACAATAATAACCCCCCCAAAGAGAAACAAGAAATGGAAAAACCCCAAGCAGCAGAGAACTGTTTTAATGTAACCAAGCTCCAACACAAATTCCCATCAATTTTGCAGCAAACCTGAGTCATGAAATTAAAAGTACCATCAGCATATTTCCTATTAGCTAGGGTTCCTTTTTCAGAACAGATCATACATTCCTACCCTATTTTTCTAGACACTTGTGTCAATGCGATATCATCAGATGTCGTTCAGTTGCTCCTCTTAGCCTGAAAAAAGCTTTCCTTTTGGGAAGGATGGGATTTTAATATTTAAAAAAGATTTCGTGAAAAAGCTTTGCTGATTTTTAGTTTATTTATTTATTTATTTAATATCCATCCCTTGATCAGAGTGGGCGCATTTTGTAGCTTTTAAATATCATGCAACTTTTAGCATTGCTGCTATTAAATCCAAATCTGCTGTCACAGCAGGCAGTGCGAACGTGATTTACACCAGTGTGGAGAGCCTGTTCTGTCCTCCCCAGCTACTACGCTTGCCTCATCAGGAATGCGCCGTCGTTAGCTACGGTCACCCGGCATCTGACACTGTCATTGTTTTTGCAACGTCTTCAAACTGCTAAAAGCTATAACAGAACCAAACCTGCCGTGGCTGCATCATCTCCCGTGCCGAGCAGCATTGGCTGCCAGGGCCCAGCGTTACCTTGGCGATGTTCTAGGAAGGCTTTGCCCCTCTCCCTCGAGGTTTATTTTGACACATCCACCTGTCAGCCCAACTCACACCATTCTCAGCTGTCTCTCAGCCCGTTGCTGGGGTCAGGAAACGAAAAGAGTGGGTGCTGCTCCGTGTTTGTTCGGCGTGTGGGAGTGAGCGGAGGGGAGCGATGGAGAACTGACAGCAAGAGCAGTGCTGCAGCTGTGGGATGCTGTGTCTGACCCCCACTGTCCACGAGCCCTGGTGGGATGCTGCTGCTCACCTGGGCTCACCATAGGGCTGCATTTGGGGTCAAATAACCTTCACTGCTGGCCGGCATTGGGAGGCTATGACTGGGAAGAGACAGTCCTATTTTACAGAGCCTGCAGTGCAGATGGGCTTGCTGGCTTCTCCTGGGGCAGGTAGGAAATCCAAGGGCCAGGAGTGGGATCGCTCCTGCCCCATTGCTCCATACCCCAATCCTCTATGTACCCCCACGAGCCAGTGCAGCTCTCCCCCCAACCCAGCAGCAGTGGGAAGAGGTATTTGGGGATGCTCACCCCCCCTCCATCACAGCTCTCCTGCCCACCCAGAGCCCAGGACTGCCAGACAGCGGCCACCTCGACCACCCCGACAACAAACCCCACCTGCACTTGGAGATACAGGAGAAGGGAAAAGGCACTTTGTGAGGAGCTCTGGGGAGGGAAAGGCCTCTCTGCCCTTAGGGAACTGGGAAAAACTGTGGGGACTTGTGGGAGGGGGCAAGGCAACAGCCTCTGTAAAACAACGCTGCACAGCCTCGGTGTCGTGGTTTAACCCCAGTCAGCAACCAAGCCCCACGCAGCCGCTCGCTCACTCCCCCCTGGTGGGATGGGGGAGAGAATCAGAAGAGTAAAAGCGAGGAAACTCATGGGTTGAGATAAAGATAGTTTAACAGGCAAAGCAAAAGCCGCGCGCACAAGCAAAGCAAAACAAGGAATTCATTCACTGCTTCCCATGGGCAGGCAGGAGTTCAGCCATCTCCAGGAAAGCAGGGCTCCATCACGCGTAACGGTGACTTGGGAAGACAAACGCCATCACTCTGAACGTCCCCCCTTCCTCCTCCTTCCCCCATCTCTATCTGCTGAGCGTGATGCCATCTGGTGTGGGACATCCCTGGGGTCAGTTGGGGTCAGCTGTCCCGGCCGTGTCCCCTCCCAGCTCCTTGTGCACCCGGCAGAGCATGGGGAGCTGAAAAAGACCTTGACTAGTGTAAGCGCTACTTAGCAACAACTAAAACATCTCCACATTATCAGCACTGTTTTCAGCATAAATCCAAAACATAGCCCCACACTAGCTAGTACAGAAAAAAAAATTAACTCTATCCCAGCTGAAACCAGGACACTCAGGAGGGCTGTGATCTATGCCTTGAGGCAGCGGCTTTTGCTCCATGCAGCAGGGAAGGAGAGGGGAGGGAGCCTCCAGCTGGAGCCCCGCTGCGGCCAGCGCTGCGCAGGAAAACCAGTGACTTCTCAGCCCGAGGTGGGGAGAGCCTGGGCCCAGGCTGCCACACAGCCTCCAGAGATGGCATCAACTGGCCAGCAGGAGAAGATGGCTTTTCTTTCCTTAGTTTAGAAACTGTGGCTTCCCTTTCCACCCAGTGCTGTTTCTTCCTCTCCATCCATCCTCAGCCCTACTCCTGCCCTTCAATCCCTAGGCACCCACCTGCATTGCAGCTTCATGCTCTCCTCCCGTTCCCCTTCCCTTCCTCCTATAGCATTACATGGAGATGATCCAAAACCAATGTCTACGAATCCCATGCTTCTCATGGCTCATCCCAGAAAGGTTCCTCTAGTCCCTTCTCAGGCATCACACACTTCCAGGACAACTTGCCAGCTCACAGAAACAACACACAATGATACTAAAAGAGCCAGGAGACACAAAGCTGGAGCAAAAGGCTCCAGGTTCAGAGATGCAACCTTAGGAGAGGCATGAACTTCGCCATACCTGCCCTAGCCAAGAGCTCTGCTGCTTTCAAGGACTGTATGGTGGTACTTGACAGCTCTTTGCCCCTGTCTGGTATTTGTATATGCACACAGATGAAAAGGGTTGATCAGTAGAGGAGCGGGGGCTCACAAGCAGTTTGAGCAAAGGGAAGCTTCAGGCAACACTGCAAACAAGACAGTGCTCTGACACACACAGTCCCCCAGCCATGCATTAATAAATCATATTTTACAGCTTATAGCACATAAACCCAGCAAGCACACATGGAGACCCAGCGAGCATACGCACACTTGTTAACACTCCTGCCTCTCCCCCCTCCAACCACCTGCAAATTTATTACCGATCTTCCAAGATTTTCTAAAAGGATATTCCACCAACGGGGTTGGAGCTTTGCAAGGGACAAGCCGAAGCCAGGTGGGACTTGTGACCCTACCACTGGTAGCAACCAGGGTTTCTGTTTGCACTGCTCTGGGGGGCTGCTCCCATGGAGGGGGGATGCAAGGGGCAGCGAACACAGTGGCAGGGCCCTGCAATGGGCTGCCGAGCCCTGTATAGCTCAGCATGGAAGGAGCAATCACTGAGAAATTCGGCATCACAGTTACTCCTCGCAGCTCCATCATGGCCGAGACGAGCACTATAATGACGGTGGCAGAGATGGGAGCTGCCGAAGCAGTGGTGTACAGCCATGTGTTTGAGGCTTCATCCTGAATTTGGTGTTAGAACTGGAAACTGGGGAGGCTCTGCTCCTCTCCCCCATGGCCAACCACAAGCCTGTGTCCCACAGGTGGCCCAGGTAGCTTTGCAATGGTCATGCTTCCGTGTGAATGCTCCCAGGCCTCCCTCAGCGAGCCTTAGAGCTCCCAAAAGCCCTGGTTTTGTGTAGTGCCCAAGCCTGCTCGCTGTGCAACAGTGTTATGCCATGAGCAGGGTATGAATGCTGCTGGCCAAAGCAGGACAGTCACCCCAGCAGCTTCCCAAGCCACAAGCAGGGCCAGGTGCTGCACCACAGTGGCACATCTGGCCAAGCACCCATCCTTATGACTCACCTCTCCCAGTTGTGCTGGCATAGTAAACTTAGTTGAACAAATCAGTCTTGCTGGGAGAACGCGGTGCAGAGCAGTAATTCATCTGTTTCTCCTCCCCACTGAAAGTGTTTGGAAGACTACTGTGTTTTCTACCCCAACTTATCATCCTTTCACTCTTGGGAGGCAACTTTCCAACGGGCAGAACGTGTTTTCCCTTGTCACTCTCCAGCATCACTTCTCGCTTCACCCGTGTTTTGCTAAGATAGAGGGTTTATTGTAAACTTATTAATTACTTCATTTCTCCTGTGAGGAGCCAGGAGAAAAAATTTCAGAGGCAGCCAGGATCTGCTATTGTGTTGGCGGAGGAGCTGAATGCGGCTGACGTCATGATTCATTTTCCCCATGACTGAGGAAGGCAACTGTCAGTGCCACGTCGTGCATATGAATCAGGCAGCGTTCCCCTGGCACAGCATGCCAGGCAATTCATCTTCCACCAGGGCTTCTTCAAGCAGAAGAGAAAACACCAAACTTTTGCTATTGCACTTCCCTGCAAAACCCTGCAGAGAGGAGGGTTGGGGAGGCTGCAGCCTCCCCAGAACACACGCTTGTCCCTCCACCTCTGATCAGCTGGCTCTATAGCAGCTATTTTCCATGCCTGTAGACATATCAACAGGTCCCAGAGCGCCTCCAGCATGTATGGCCAACCCTGCAGCCACTGTGAGCATCTAAGCTAACTTTCTTGCCTACTTACTGCTACCTTCTCTCCAAATGGAGAAAGTATGATCCTGCTGATATCAAGAGGAAATCAATATTCACAGAAGTTCATAACGAACTAATCTGGTTTACAGCATGAATGAGACTTGCTGGGAAAAACTGAGATAACGATGTCTTCCCTTCTCAAAGCAGTACCAGCATCAGACCATTGATGGACAATTCATTATGATGCTTTACACATGGGAGAGCACAGGAGGAGCACAGTGTATATCCCAAATAAAGGAATCATACATCCAGTTTGGGAAGTGACGCTTTATTCTTACGATAGAAGAGTTATATCCATTTTAATACAAAATGTCAGACTTCAGGGGGTGCTCCATCCTCCACGGAGGAGAGGAAGAGGGAGACCCCCAGCAAGGCGAGCAGGTACTCACAGCCTGGTGGCAGGCAGCAGGCTAAAGCCAGCAGCAGTGAGCAAAGAGCTCCCTCCCACTTTCTGCAGTCCTGAGATAAACAAAAGCCCAAGAGTCTCAGCGGGGAACAAAAAGCATGGCAGTAACATTTGAGAACACCACACAACACCGAGGTGTCAACACAGGTACAGAGCCTTCAAATGGCCCTTTATGCTTGTGCTTGTCTGCTGAGTGATGGCAGACTCAGTTAATTGGATATCTTGAAAATAATTTCAACCCTGTTGAGTGATGAGCTGTTTGCAAGAGCAGGAGGTATCCACAAAGAACCTGCTACTCATGACTGATCCTTCCCCAGGTCCCTGTCCTCAGGGACCAAGCCCTCGGCTCCTATTAGGAGAGGACAACCACGGAGCCAGGAAGCACCAGCCTCCTGCAAGGCTCGTCTCTCTGCTGGGGCCCAGATTTGGGGGATCCTTTTGGGAAAAGCTGTGAAAGGTGATGCTGTGGCTCCTCAAAGCGGCAGTTCCCACCATCTTCCCAGAGATGCTGAGATGTCTGGGGAGTGATGAACACATTTCCCAGTTCAAAGGTGGGGCTTGGGTCTTGGCACAGGAGAGCCCTGGAATAGAGCTAGACCTGCCCTCCCACAGGAGGGAAATGATGCTTTTCAGAGGAATCGGTGGGGTTTCGGAATCAGCATGAAAAGAAGGGGGAAGAAGGAGTTCCCTGCAAAAAAGAAGCAACCCAATGCCACAAATCAAGGGTGGGAGGGGAGAATTTGTCCTCGCTACCTCAAGTGTCCTGCCCAGGGGTGCTCCCCACCTGGCTGGTGGCTGCCAGTGGGATGCTAAGCGATGGTCTGGCGGCTGAAGAGGTCAAGGGTGAGGGCGCTGAGGAAGGCTGGGATGCTGTCCTGGCGAAGCAGGTGGAGTTCGATGAGCTCCCGGATGGTTCGCGAGAACTCAGTTTCCAGAAGCTGCATTTTTCCACCAGAGGAGCTGGAGGCCTGAGGGGAAAGAAGAACAAGCCCATTAATACAGCAGGGTTTTAATTCACCTCCTGTGACACAGGGGAGAGCTAGCGGCGTTGCCCTAAAGCCTCCTTCAGCACGGATCCGCCTGTAATCAAGAACACATTATCTGCGGCAGCACAGGTGTTCAGCACACGGCGTAATTGGGCTGTTATTGAGTTGTGCATTTCCAATGTCCCCGTGCGGGACCCCTGCGGGAGCCTCCCTCAGTGACAAACGGTGTGGTGGGGAGACGAGCAGTTCGACCATCCTGGAGAGAGGCTGCACAGGGGCCAGGCTGTGCTGCCAGCGCAGAACCGGCGTACCCACATCAGGGTCAACGTCACCACCACCACCCAGGTCCTGCGTGGCAGGAGTTATGCGCACGGGCTTTCTCTCCATGAAAACACTTATCCCTGAAGTCATTCCGCTTCTGTAGGAGGAAGCAGACCTGTTTCTAATTAACACGACTCCTTCCCAACAAGCTGCTGATCCGCCCTGCATCCCTAAAGTGTTTCTGGATGTTTAAATCAGCCCGGCAGCGCATAGCTGAGAGCTCCAGAGGAATTATTCCAGAGATGCTCTCATGAAAATAAGGAAGCTCAACATGTGGGAAGACATTACAAATCTCCTGTAACATATAAAACAAGCGAAAAAAAAGCTAAATGCAAGAGAAATAAGGAATTCTTGAAGCCTCTCCTGCCCCCAGAGGCACGAAAGCTGCTTGTTTATTAATAAACAGCAAAACATCACAGCGCAAATGCTAATTTTTCCCCCTGCCATTTTCCTCTTCAAAATGCTCCCGTTCCTAATTGCTCTGCAGCTCTGCTTCCCCTCAGAGCTGAGGCAGGGCAGCGTGGGCAGGAGCGGGCAAAGCCGGCATCCCCCGCTGGGTGGGCCGGAGCAGGGCAGACCCCCACACCAATGTAGGGATGCCAAAAGCCAGAGCGGAGGATTGCCACGTGAAGGGAAAACATGGCTTTGCCTGCTAGGAGAGAAGGGAAGCAATAACTGCCAAGAGCCCTGGGGAACCTGCTTGTTTCTGATTTCATGTTCTCAAGAGCCTGGATACATTTGATTATGAACTTTTCATGTATGTGTCACTTTGGATTGCGAAGAGCGCAAGGTACCGAGGATGCCCCCATCACCCCTGAGCCAGGCAGGGAATCTAAACAAGGTTTCTGCGTGGAAAAGTAAATTAGCTTTTGTTTAAATCTCCTCCGCTTTGGCTTGGTTGTTTTTCAGCAACTCCAAAGGATGTTCAGTGCTTTAACCCGCTGCTTACTGGAGCTACCCGACTTGCTTTCTGCGTAACTGATGTACCACTAGGTCAGGCTAAGCAGGAAGAGGGCAGAGATGGCAGATGAAGAAGCCAGCTGGAGGCACAGGGAGGGACGCACATCCACAATCCACGTGAAGCCAGAGGCACAACGCGAGGCTGTAGCATAGCTAGGAGCTACTATACAGGCTGGATGCTGTGAAAGCAGCACAGGTTTTGTTTTGCAAATCCCCCCTGGATTCGGCTGATGGGAAGTGCCTGTTCTGGAGGAAGGTCCGAGTATTATGAATGCATCACTTGTGTCTCCAAAGTCAGCGCTGAATTGGATTCATCTAAAATGGGAATTCAAGCTTTGTATGAAATGCACACTGCCTCCTTCGCAGATTTAAAACACTCTTTGGGCACAGAATTAATTTTCTAAGAATTTACGAGTAAATCCATTAATTGGTTTACTAGTTTAATTAATTAAAGCAAGTTCCTTAAGAAATTTAGCATCCCGTGCCAGACCATTTGCTTGTGTTTTATGATCTTGGAAACAGAGTAACATAAACATTTTAAACTTCCCCTCTAATTTGAACTCACTGGTGTTGTGGGTGAAGGCTACATTTGAATAATTTCTTTTTTATGAGATTAATGGTAATTTCTCCCTACTGTTCTTCATAACCAAAGTTTCCTCCTTCAGCAGGGGCAGAAGAATAATGTTCAGAGAAAGTTATGTGAACAAATACGTGCTTCTGAGAAGACTATTATTTCCCACTTCGTTCGAAGAGACCATGGTTTCTCTCAGTCGTCGGATGGTCAAGACAGGCACCGTCCTCCCTGCCGTGGTCTCCCTCTCCCCAGGAACTCAAAAAAATCCAAAAAACTCAAAAAGCTTCCAAAACCCAGACATCTCACCCAGGTTTCTTATGATCTCTTCTGCAACAGGAACAAGGCAAGAAGGCAGCCACTTGGAAAAAAGGCAATTCTTCCTCTGCCGGGAGATGTTTACATGCTAACTTTGAGGATGGATGCACTTGCAGTTCACTTCATTCAATCTCACACTGCTTTTAAAAAAATTTAGAAACCTGTTTTTTTGTTCTGGGAGTATTTTAAAATTGCTATCATTGTTACCTTTCTTATATTTGTTTTTATTGCTTTTTTTTCTTCACCCATCTGTTCATAATGTAGTATAGACTGGGATATATAGATAGATTTGTTGCTTCGAGTTCAACAGCAGGAGTACCTTTGCAGCATGTGCTTTACAAATAAAGTGATTATAGGAAATAATAGCAATATGTTCCCATTAATTCACAGGATTTCTTTTCAAATGCCAGTCTGCACCCTGCCTGGTGCACCTGGCAAGCTGCAGGCAGAGGGGGAAGCACTGGGGTAGGAGGCGTGGGAGCGGGAGCAAGCAGGGGATCACAACAAGGCAGGGGGATGCGCTGGGGTGTGCAGGAGCGAGGAGGGGGAGGACACTGGAGGGGATGCTCTGCTGAATGAGCGCTGCTTGTTTCATGCCGTTTTGGATCAATGCAGAGCATCCCTGTGACTCCAGCTCTAAAAAACAGATTTATGAAAGATACAAAGATGAAATTTTTCTTACAGCAGTTCAGAGCTGTAAGGGCGCTTGAGTCCTCCTCTTCACGGTCATAGCTAGGATGCCCTCCACTCATTTTTAATCAATTTTTTAAATTAATAAAAAGTCTAAACCCTCAAAGAAAAACTCCTGGACACAACCCCTGCTAACAAGAACTTGCAGGTGACAGCACATACCAACTGTTCACGTGACACACTCCATGTAATGAAATCACCATTCACCCCAGTGATGCATCGCTGGGAATCTAAAGTTTAGATGAAGCCAAAAGCCTCCCAAGCCCATCTAGGTAGAAAATGCCCAGCTGAGGAACCTAAACAAGCGTCACTGATCCACAGGGACAATCCATGAGTGGGACTGGGGCAAGAGAGACCAGAGCATATTCAAACCCAGTCCTAACTGCTCTGCGCCCAATATAATTGACACGTCTTACTCAGAGCTACATCACTACAGTGTGTTGTTGATTTTAAAGACAAGTGTGAAAGAAAAAGCATCAAGATTTAGAGTCAAACTGAATAGACAGGGTCAAAGGAAAAGCGTAGCCTGTAACTACTCCCATCCTCCCTGGAGCCAATGCAACAGGAGACTTTGGGGACCACCGTCACACTTCACTTCCCCCTTCCGCACTGCGCTGAGCCAGCCAAGTGCAGTGCTTCACTAGAGATGCAAATATTCCCCCCACACCCCCGATTTCCCCAAGCACAGATCAGCCCAGGGTGCTGAAGCTAAGCATTATGAGAACACCATCTCACAGGTACATTTTACATAGACTTATAGTGGTTTCTTCTAATTCATGGAAAAAGTCTGCCTGGCTCACTAAACTACTGAGATTCAGGTCTATGTTATGTTTTATTCAGATCTCAAATACTTGCAAAAGGAAAGATTCCAGCTTTCGCTAAGCTCTGTTGCCAGTTCAGTCTGATTTAAGGTCTATCGGGACCTTTTCTAGAAAAGCAACAGAAATCAATCTTTGCCCCGTGTTACTGCACGCTCGCTTCTGCTGGGGGGGATGCAACTCCTGCCATAGATTTGAAGGGTGACACCCCGTTTTTCTCCTCACAGGCTATGCTACCCCGTAGAGCAATCAGATCAGCGGGCAGATTTCACTATATTTTAAAACATGAAGAAGACAGGTCTGTTTACCACATGGTGATATAAACTTGCAGGAGCTGCTCCTGGATCTGCTCAGAGAAAGGAGCCATTAGTACAATTGTTTTTCCATGAGAATCAAGATCAGCTGCAGCCTGCCAGAAGGAAACATCATAAATCTTCCTCTTAGCCCTGGAAATTGGTAAATTATTCAAGGCTTTATAGTTTAGATATACATATAAAAGTCTCTCAAATAACCACCAGCATGGCAGAAAAGTGAGTTGTTCTCTCCAACAGGGACCATCTCAGCAAGGAGCAGACAACGCAGAAGATATCGAGGAGCAACAGGCATTCCCAAATGTCCCTGCTGGGGGATGGACCTGCAGCTGGCCGGACCGGGCTGGTAATGCTGCAACGTATGGACCATAAAGGAGACGCTACCAACTGTTGTTGCTTCAATGTAACATATGCAGAGCTTCTGACTGCACTGATTTTGCCGAGATGGCTCTTTGCCCCCATGCTGCTGTTGCATGGGAACACTCCCTGAAAGCCAAGTCCTAGCATTTACTTCTCCACTTATTCCACCAGCTGAGGTAGCTACATCAAAAGTGTGATGGTGTCTCCTTTGGACACTTACAAGCTGACGTACGGTTCAGAAGTGCACTCTCAACTAGATACAACAATTTTTTAGTTTCTTGTATGCCCTTTTCCTCTTCTTTCTGACATATTTTGGTAGCTAAAAACAATGGATTCCCTGACTCTGGCTCCAAAAGCGCCATCAGCTACAAACTGGCATGCAGTGTGACTTTAATCATGCAAAGGATGCTTCTTGAAAAATACTGGTTGAGCATAAGACCCAATGTCCTGTAGGGTTTCAGACTCTGGAATAAGATTGAAAAGAGGGTGGTTGCATGCCCCAAGGAGAAGGCTGACATGGGGATGTGGTACCATGATAAAACATGGTGTAGAAATGCAGAAAAAGGGAGAAGGGGGCTTCAGCATTCAATACAACCTGATAATCCCATCTAGGCTCCCCTTCCCATGAAAGGTTGGACCAGATGATCTTTCAAGGTCCCTTCCAGCCTGCGCTGTTCTACGATTCTATGATTTCAGCTTAAAGTGGGGATATTCTACCTCTGATTTCCACACCAAGAAAGCACAAGTGCCTCGGGGTGTGATCCACGCAGGACACGTGCTCCTGCATCTTCAAACACCCCCCCCAAGTGATGGAGGTGGAGTTTCCAAATGGTTTTTGGTGAGCTGACAACAGTGACAGTGGAGCTTTGTGCCAGGTGCAGCAGGCAAGAGAGTTGGGGTTCAGCTGGGGAACCCCAGTTCAAACACCTCCTCAGTGTGAGGAAGGGCGAAGTCTAGGACTTTGGCAGACCTGCCAGAGTGGCTTTCCGCCCCCTGGCACAGTCACAAGCCTTTGCTTTGCAGATGCCGCTCGGCCACACTCTACAGTAGATGGTACTTTTCAAGGCTAAGATGTATTAGGGGTCAAAATGAGCAAGTGAATCATTGTCCAGTGACATTTACCCAGCAAATGTATCGCGGAGGCTCCATCTCATCTGCTGTGTTCCTTCCATAAATCACTGTCCGTGCTGCATCCCTACGTACAACTGCTCCGAATAAACACAGCAAACAGCCCTGTGCATGCCAAGAGAAGGGGCAACACAGTTTCACATCTGAGACTCCATACAGAGCTTCTCCCTCCTCTGTTCAGGTCCACAGGCTCCTCTGGCGTTACAGGCTGTGCCGTGGCCATGCTCTCATCTCCCTGCCCCAGTTCTTACTGCCATTTCCCTTGTCCTTGTGTTCCCCATCCCAACTTGAAGCCTAGTCTGATGTGGGTTATGCGCATCTCCCCACCAGCTCAATCCCTCTGGCAATTTGACTTATTCGTTTGAATCCCTCAGACCTCCTCCTGGCGCAGGACAGTGACTACATCTTCCCCAGTGCCCACCCCCATCAGCAGAAGTCCTTGGGGTCAGCCGCGCTGTCTGATCACCTCCCGAAACCTCCACAGCGCTATCACTGTGTGCACCACAGAGCCTCTGCCACCAAGTGCTTTGGGCACACTGGTGGTCCTGACGGCCCCTAGCCTCCCTCTGATGCCTTTCCTGCGGTGCCCACCGCCTACCTCAGCACCCATTAATACACATAAACCCTGTCACAGCCCAACAAACCTGTTTGAAAGTATCTTTTAAGAAGCTGCTGGCTCTGACTTTTAAACGAGAAAATCCTTTGTTTCTGCCTCTTGCTTTGGATGCTGAGATTTTTCTAAATGTCAAAGGCTGCCTTGTCCACATGCAGACGTTGAGGGGAGGTGCACAGATGCCAAGCAGGCTAGCACCCTCTCCCCAGCTCTGCAAAGCTGATAGATCACTACTATGGGCTGCTCAGGACAGGCACACCCACACACAGGGCAGGCCATGAAGCACAGAGCCAGCCAAAAAACTGGCGTGCCCAGCAAATACCCAGGGAAAGCGCGCGTGCGTGTGTGCGCGCGCGCATGTGGAAACTGCCTGCTGAAGTTATAACAACCCAAACACGAGGTTTTGAGATTTAATTGCTCAGACTTAGCTCTCTCGGGTGATGATATCATTATCAAAATCCCCCAATTGAGTTACGCCTCACCAATCAATCTCTCCTAAGCATCATGCACTGCTCAAATACCAGGTCCCCAGGTAGCCACTAAATCACTTTAATTAGAGGCTGTTCATTTAAAATCAGAGAAATATTAAAAAACCAAAAAACCAAATTGTACCACATGATGTGCTTACGGATGGAAATATTTATGAGGTTATTTAGCAAACTGTTTACTGGTTTCCTTCTTCTTTTTTTGTGGTAATGGGCAGGTTTCAGCTGGCCTGACAGGATGCCTGCCCAAGGTAGCTCTTGCAGGATGTGCAGCTCTTCATCAATCAAGTCACCTACCTTTCACAAATGTCCATTCCTTGTCTGCAGTGAAGTTTTTCCCCCTTTAATATCCTCTTTGTAACCCAAAAGAGGAAGAGTACTTCTTTATAATAATTGCTTCTTGCCAAGACCTCTGACCTCCGTGTCGCCAACTTGCTATATAAAGTGAATTTACGAGGCAGAGAGGGATGGATGCCTGTAAAGGACCTTCCAGGAAATGTAATGAAAAAGCTGCTTTTAGCTGCTGAGCAAAGAAAAGCAAGCGCCTGGCAATGCCAAGAAGAAAATTGAAAGCTGGGGTGGGATAAGTGAGAAACAGCCCTGCGTGCACTGAGATTTATAGCAAACATTTCCTTTCTCTTTCTTATTATTCAACATTGAGATGAACCACAGCCCCATGTCTTCCGTGCAAGAGGTCAGCTCGTATACTTCCATCTTAATCAGAAACATGACCCAGGCACTAGCACACGAGTGATAGAAGTGATGGGGTCCTGGATGCTGCACCAGCTCAGCGGCAAAGAAACACAGAGCAGGGTGTATTGCATAGCAGCGAGTTTCTCCCTACAGCTACGTGTTTTGATCTATGTGAGCTCTCTTGCACCCAATGTAAAAAGATGAAAAATGCAAAAAAGAGCAGGGACATGCACTGAAGCACCTGCACACCTCTTGATGGCAAAAACCAATTGGTGTTAATCCTGGGGGATGGTGCTCTCCACAGTAGAGGGCAAGTCAGCATCTTCTCTCAAAAGGTCTTTCCTATAGGTTAATGCCCTTTAGACTGTCAAATGTGATGTCATAAATATAAGATCAAAGGCTTTAAAATAAGGGAAGCATATTTTCTGATTCATACTATTATTATTTTATATCTGAATATTCCTATAGAGCTTTTCATCCTGGAAGACAGGGCTTTGAACTGCTCTGATTTCACCTATCACTGAGGAGCAACCCCTGGGGTAAAATGTGACAGCTATTATCAGGGTGCATTAATGTTACTCAACAGTTCAGGACGGACAGAGGCAAATATATCCAATTTAAATCATAGGTTTGAAGAACTACTTCTCAGTGTGGATTAATACCCATGAATTTTCCAAAATTGCTTTCAGAGTTTTAAAGGACAAGTACTGAAACTAAAATTCCCTGTCTCATCTGTAGGATGCATTCAGCTTCCCACCATTATGCTGTAAATTGAACATCAGCATTGTCAAAGAGGGAAGAGGGTAACATAAATGATTCACCTGTAGCGTCTACTTTTGCACCCACAGATTCTGATGGGGATCTCCAAACCAACTATGAAGGAGATTCACCCTGCAGAGATTTGTTGAGGAGATACCTAGAAATGGTTCAACTGAATACAAGACTGGTGAGACTAAATTACAGCAGACTATTCACATCACAGAGGAAGGAAAATTGCTTGGGATGTCTGCTCCAAACTAATACTGGCAGCCGGCTTTAAGTCAGAGCATGAGATCCTAAATTGTAACTTTTTAACAGGCCTCAGGACTGCTAAATAATGTTCATCACCAAATACGTTTATAAACATCAACCATGAAGGAGGGTAGATGAGAGCAAGGCACAGGGCTCACAGAATTTTTCCAACCCCATCCTATAAAAATCCAAACTATGAAATTAAGCCTTTAAAGCCAATACCTCGTTAAAAGGCTCAGGATCTTTACAAATCAGTGTCTTTCCTTGACATACAAGGAAGCTGTGCTGATCCCTCAGCCACAGGTATCTCTGACGTACAACGAAGTCCTCCAGAAAAAGCAGCCAAACACACGTTATTCCAACTGCTGTCACAACCACGCGCTGCAGAGCTGGACCACTCCAGCACCCGTGCTGCAGCTTTCCAACCATCTGCGAGGTGACCGTATTGGACTGGTCAAGCTGCAGAGTGAGTATCTAACAAGCATTAACAACATCTAGCCCATGTGTTCTGTCTAGTAAAATGCCAACCCATCTGTCTGTAACATTAGCGACTCCATAGAAGCCATATGCAGGAGAGACATAAATTAGGGAGAGAAAAATCTCCCGTTACTTTCTCTGAAATGACTCTGCAGTTGTAGCCTGCAATGCTAGGGACTGGGTGTTATTTAAGTTCTGTTCTCCCAGCCAAATCACAGCCTCTTGTAGCTCTCCAGCCCTGCCATCCAGAGGCAGTTTCTGGTCTGCACCTGGCCCTGATGAATGTGGCTGCTTGGCACAAAGGGAAAAGTAGGTGCAACTCAAACCAGGTCCCAAACCTCTCTCCCAGGAGAGCCAGAAGCAGACAGACAACTTGAGGGAGATACCAGGGACTGGCAAATGAATGCAGTGCACAAGAATCCCTCATTTAGACAGGGAACTTAACCAGCCAAGTTGCTTATCACATTCCCCTCCATCTCCCTTGCTGGGAGGAGGGCTGAAAGCAACGGAGGAGCAGAGAACCAAGAACACGGACTTCCTGGAACATGAGAAGGAAGCACCTATGGGAGAAATGCAAAAAAAAATAATCTGTGTGGGCTTTAATTGAGATGGCCTGGTTGCCAAAGCTGGGAGATACTCCACTTGTGAACTGCAGCTGTGAGCATGAGGTCTGTAAGAGAACACGAGCAGTTAAGTTTGCAAAACCCTGCATTCACGAGAGATGGCTGGAACCACAGTGAATTTTGATGTTTTGATGGCAACTTTTTGCAAGCTGTTGCGTTGCCAGGGAGATAGGCATCCGCTCCCCAGAGTGAACTACCGCTCACCAACAGGCAGAACTTGCTGGAGCCTTCACTGCTCACTGAGTCACACCAGGCATGCGCTGTTCCTCTGCTTAGCTGCTTCTGCAGCATGGTCCTACCAGGGGCCTCTGTTTTCCCTTCTCCAGATTAGAGCAAATAAGCAGGAAAACCCAAGACTCACCCCAGCTGAAGTGCCTGCACATAACACAGGGTGCAAATAGGTCACAGAGTCTTCAATACTCACCAGCTGCCAACTGGAAAAGAACCCCCTCGTTTGGGAGCTGGGTATCTAGTTTTGCAAGAGATGGAGGCTGAGTGCACGCTAGAATGATTAAATGAGCAGATTACACATGCCTGCGAGGCACGTCTCACTGGAGTGACTGCTGCTCTGCAATACAGCAGACACCAGCGTGTGATTAATACATTTATCCTCCTCATCTTTTTGGTATCCTTCTGGAAGCATTGTCATGAGCAGGGTGGACGGAAGGATGAAGAATTGAACAACAAGATCCTGTGACCAATAATGGCTCAAGAGACCATAAGTGATAAACTTAATGACAAGCAGACAATTAGACCTTAGATATGTGGCTGAAGGATGGGACAGTATATGGAGCATGCCTGTTCCTGGCTCATTGAGTTTGCAAGGCTTGTGGGGGAAGGAGTAACAGATGGACCTGATGGCAGATTACAGCTGAAATTCTCACCATGTTTATTCATTACCCTCTTCTAGCTCTTCTTTGTCATAGTCTGGCACCCTGGGCTACAATGCAGGTTTAAGCCTTACATCAAGGAAATTGGTGACACATACTAGTCACCCCTGTGCAGGGCCAGTGCTCTGTATTACAGTCAGTGCTACAGACACCAAAGCTACCACTCAACTAGGAGCAAAAAGAACTGGTCAATAATTACTTCTTCCTATGGGACTGTGTGACTTGCTTACAGTTACAATCCACCAAAGTGGAATTTAAGCATTGGCTTTGGAAGTAACATTAGTTGCTGTTGCAACATCAATAACCAAATTTCACAATCTTAGCATGAGTTGAGGAAGGCGCTTTTATTGCTCTTGCTTTTTTGCTGGCTCACATTTTTTTCATTTTTCTTCATTTGAAATCACTGTCATCAGCATGACTGTCAACAGGACCAAAGTGAGCATGAGTTGTCACTACCCAGAAAGTCAAAGATGGAAAGGGAAGTTGATTTTGAATATGCAAAATGCTTTTCTTGTGCCTTCAAGAATGAGTTTTAACCCTTAAAAGCTCACAGACCCCCTGTGGAGAAACACATTTCTCAGACTGCATCTATAGCCACAAGTCAATATTTATACCGGGGGAGAAGATGTCATTATTTAAAAAAATCTCACCATTTCTTTCTCAACTTCAAGACTTCTGAGTGCACGGAGCTGGTGGTTACCAGTAGTTGTATTTGTAGAGTTACTCAACCAGACTGGTAGTCCACGGGCAGGAAAAACTGAAGACCAAGATAGTAAGGAAACCAGTCAACTGGCCTGTGCAGGTTGGGAATATTCTGCTTTCAAGAAATGGGCTTTTAATGGTAAACCCAGTATGAAACGAAGAGTCACAGGACTCCTCTACTCCTTGAGCAGATCTGGTCTCACTGTAAGGAGGAAGCCCACAGCTGAAGAGACAGAGGTTGGAGCTAAGGAGTGAATAAACAGGAAGATTTCAGTATTCAATGAAAAAGGAAAAGAAATTCCACTGTATCCCCCAAGGGGACACTCAGGCCTTTGGGCTATAATGCATTTGCTGAAAGCTGCTGCTGTTGCTGCCTGTGCTGTCATTTGGCACTAACCTCCTGAAGGACATGGCAAGACAGTGCTGCTGGTTCTCATGTGTGGCTGAACATGCTCCTCTTCCCATAGGGAAAAGGAGAGGTTTTCTATTTAGTGTATGCACCATGTTTGAGCAACCTCTGAGGAATCTGCCTCGGGCCCTGGCCCTCCCCATCTGACACACATCTGACTGGTTGTCTCTTCCTGGCTGGTGTTCTCCCACTGAGATGCTGCCATCCACCAGTCAGCTCCTTCTGCTGGAGGTGCAGCGGGGGGAAAAGATTTATGCAGACACCGTGTATGCAATTATGAAAACAGAAGACAAGACACCCGGATATCACACAAATTGATGCATTTTTGCTGGCAGGCTTTTTGCATGATCCAGTAACAGCTGTCATGCTCCAGCCTCTCTCATCTGAGCTCTGCTACCACTTCAGCATCCTTCCACATCCTTTAAGGGAAGAGAGCTTTCTTCCCTTCCCTTGTGCAGCTGGCTCCAGATGCCACAGCAAAGCAGGCAGTAGCATGGGATGGAAAGGGGAGACAGCATGATTGGTTTTCATAGCAGCATTAAAATGTAATGTTCACTTCTTTAGGCAAGATGCCGCTAATTAGCAATGACCTCGAGGCAACCAAGCTGCTCAACCAGCAATCTCTCCCACTCTCAAGCTCTTTAAAATTTGCCCTTTTTCTGTGCCAAGTCTTTCGGCAATCTTCCCTACAGCCCAAGAGCAATCTGCAGACATACGCATATGTCGTCCAGTGTCTTCTGGAGAAAGGTGGTGGTGGTGAGTTGGTAGGGAGCTCAGGCTTCCTATCTTCTCCAACCATGTCCCCCACTCTGCATAACGTTAAGGAAAGGACATGCCTACAAGTTTCCCTGCCAGATCAGCTCCTGCCATGAACTCTACAGCCTGGGAGCCTGTTAATCCCCACATCCTCCTGGTTTTCATCACTCCAAGCTTATGTTTGCTTTTGTAAATAGATTTAACCTTTCTAAAATTAACAGCAGAAGAGAACTTCCTTTGGCAGAAAATCAGCTTTAGAAAGATGAAGGAATATAAGATTTTCCAAATACTCAAAAACCACAGACTAAAGATATGTGTTAGTCTCTCCAGTGCATGCTGTTTTTGCTCATTATTGTGAATGTTAATACATTAATAGATCCTCCCCTGATTAACGGCTGTACTAGGCTCTCTTTCTAGGAACACATATGGTTCCTTCTTGCCACAATATTGGAATAGAGACCCAAAATATTTAAACAGTAACACAAATAAACGATTTTATTCCCCCCACCCCAATGTAAATAACTTAGACTGGAGCCAACCCTTAGCTCTAAATGCTTCTTATCTTTCAAAAAATTCTTAATCAAATCTGAACATACTGGCTGAGCCCCATTTGAAATAATTAGGCTGTCTGTGGTTATGACACCACAGCAATAAAGCCACTGTCTAAAATTCACTCACCCTGCAGGATGCTCTGCATCCAGCTGAAAGGAGCGCATACTAGTTGGGCATGTAATGAAACGAGACTATTAAAGCTAGGCATGTGCCTACACGGGCTGGTTCTACTTGGAGGAGCAGAGGAAGATCCACAATGCTGCATGCAAGAAGCAGAAAGAGTTTTCTTCCCTGACACCTGCAAGGTGCAAGTACTGCCCTTAGTTAAGATGATTTTGTGGGGAGGGACTCCAAACACATCTCTCCCAGCTGCCTGCACTCAGCAGCATTCATCCCACCTGCTGAAGGACATGGGAACTACCCAGCACACAGCCCAGAAAGTATGGTGAAAAATCCTGGTAGAGGATATTGGGCTTGCCTTGAGTCATAGGTCAATTGCCAGTGCAGAATTGCCTAAAAGATCTGCTCCTCCCTCATTTTTTCCCATGCTATGACATTACCTTTCCTCTCTGCCATAGGTCCTAATGGTCCTAATGGACAGGTACGAATCCTACCTGTCTAATGCCATCAGCTGCTAAGATCAACAGCAGTTTCCACTTTGTGCTGCTTGCCACACAGCTGATCAGCCCTATTACTGGCTAAGAGTGACGCAGCCCTACTGCAAGCAAACTCCTGAAATTTAAAGAACCTT
Organism: Morus bassanus; assembly: GCA_031468815.1. Classification (NCBI taxonomy): domain Eukaryota; kingdom Metazoa; phylum Chordata; class Aves; order Suliformes; family Sulidae; genus Morus; species Morus bassanus. Next base: position 60,853,485 of record CM062572.1, read on the forward strand.
TTTATATTTCAAGGAGTGAGACCTGCAAGGGGAGGAGCTCCAGGTTTGTACTCCACAAAACATTTATCACTACAGAACTGAAACATGGTGTGAAAACAAAAGCTCTCAAAACCTCCTTTCACACATTCCCCAGCATGCCCAGAGGTGTTCCTGCTATGATACACCTAACAATGCTCTTGAGAATTGTTTTCACAAGCTAAAAATAAAAACAAAACAGCAAAAGAGTCAAGAACTATTTCTTCAAATGCCTTGAATCTAGGCTATTTGTGCTCTAAATATGTTATAGAAACAGTGTTAATATATATTCAGATGTTACAGAAGGCCACAGGAAAAGACCTCAGCAAACAATGCGTGCCATAATACAGAGCATGTCCTGACTAAGGTGGCAGGTTTATTTTAGATCACTGACCTCTGTCCTGCTCAACTAGCCTGCATTTTACAATTCAAGTTATGTTTATTTGTGTATATATAAATGTACATGAGATACTTACATTCTTTCTTGCGTAAAAAACACACAGAAAGCAGAAGATGCAGATGAGAAAACAAGTGGATGAGTTTCCTTGGAGGTTTCATAGACAAAGATGTTTAAACGAAGTAATTTAAAACCAGAAAGAATCTTACAAACAAAGTGCTTCTAAGCGTCGCATTTCACTTGCTTGTTTTCAGCTTCATTTGAAAAAAGCCTCAGAGGGAAGCAAACCACTTTAGCTGCTGCTCCCTCGTTCCTGACGTCATCTGGAGAACTTCACCAACCTCCTTCCCTACCAGTTACACACCAAAGTTTCCAGAACAAGTAAGTCTACAGCAATGAGGAGAATTAAAAACATTAGCTAGTCATTGCTTATCATACCTCTGAAGGGTAGGGAAGGACTAGCATTACCTGAGATTGAGAGACAAGAAGAAATGGGCTTCCTACATCTGCAAGGCAACGCAGAACTGTGCAAAGGACTTGGAGCTCAAGTCCCATTTGCCTTCTTTGCTGTAGAAACCAGAGCTTTCTCAAACCACGGGGCTGGAAGGGAATGTGCGAGATGTGGGTTTAATAACATTTTGCAGTAAATCAACCATAAACTCTGCATAATGGTGTAGAAAGGGGATGCCCACAATAAAGCCTGCAGTGATGCAGAGAGGCACCTGCAGCCATCCCATGCCGGCTGTGGGTGCAGTACCCGAGCGAGGGCTCAGCCTGTCTCGGGAAGGGCACTCCAGTGTGCAGAGGGCTGTTCCAGCCCAACAACGAACCTATTCATCCTAATGACTGCTCCATTCAGGACAAGCTGACACATCCTTCCCACAACAGAACCCTGCAAATGACTTATTTAGCAAGGAAAACAGATTTGTGTTGTTTCTAAAGGCAAATGAATCTAGCTTTGGCTGCAGAGGGCTGAGCTGTGTTTCTTTCAGTGCCAATAAAAGCATCGGGATTGCGGAGGAGACTTAAGAGACTGTGTTTGCCTTCAGTCTCCCATGGATGATATCTCAGCAGAAAAAAGGGCTCACACAGCACAAGAGATCGGGCTGCAACTGTAAAGTTCAACACTTCTGAGGCTGTTTCTCTCAAGCTGTCGATGAATTATTTTGAATTTAGTTAAAGACTTCCCACAGTTTACTGGTCTGCAGTGAGAGTGGGGCATCTCAGGGAGGGGATGGTGAAGCATAACATTTCTCAGGCTCATCACAGAGGATGCTATTCATGCTCATGTTGTCATTTTTCAGTGTGTAAGAGGCCCCACCTGTGGCTGAGCTCTGCCCAAAGATGCAAATACGAGTGTTTCTGTGCTGGAGGTTGCTGCCTGTGTGCTCCAGACAAAAGGTGAATGGGGAAAGAGGTCCCCAAAGAAGCGATGCAAAGTGCCCAGGGTCACACAGCAGGTAGGCAGACTTGCTGGGAACCACATACAGCTCCTACAACTCCTCCAGAAAACACCCAGGCTGCCAGGGCCCCTCCGCACCCACATGGCTGGGAAACCTCTGCTGCTAAGGTACGACGGCAGAAGTGGATGTAATGAGATAACTCTTAAGTTGCTATGCAGGGATGCACAAGTCTTTACCTTTTAGTGCCTGGTTATTGAACCTTAATGCTCCATTGATGTTATTTCTTGTATGGAACTTTATATATGTGCCTATGGATGAATTTTCAATATATAAATAGCGTAGATCAGAGGTGACCTTTACGTTTGTGCATGTGGAGATTCATACAGCATGAGGGCTAGCTAGGAGGCTGAAGTCATTAAGATATGTTTTCAACTAAAGTTTCTTATGAATTATTTGTAAGCTATTTTCTCACTTATTTTGTTATAATACTCCCACACGCCCACCAACCAGTAAAAATAGCTTAACAGTGAATACATGTTTCGGAAGTCTGTTTGCCTATTTTTCTTTTGTGCAGCAGCTGCTGTTGCCATGCTGTCGTTGCTGTCGTTGCTATGTTTTGCTTTCTTTTTCTTAAGCGGGGCGGGGGGGGGGAATCTATTCCCTAAACATGCTAGATTCAGTTCATGGAACAAAATACCTGAGGTGTACCCTAGAGGAATGTAACATAATCAAGCTGGAAGAGCATAGTTTATATGTAGAAGAAAATCCTCTTGACACTAATGTATACATTCTTCTCTGAAAGAGTTAATGAAACTACATATACTACTTAGACTATCAAAAAGCTTCAGGTAAAGATCATTAAAAAAGAGCATTAATGTAACTTAGAAACTGGGCAGTGAAAGGTAAAATTCCATGCTGAACTATAAGTTGGTAAGGAGGTAGGGGGAAAAATAACGATTTAAAAGAATAGATGTGGCGAAGTCTCATCTGGAAGATAAGACGATGAAGTTGCTCAATAAGCTTGTCAAAACAGTCCTTAAAAGCTTGACAGCTAAAACTTGGCTCTGTGGGATGGCCCTGAGAAATGCACACGCTCTTTCCAGAAGTCACAGGTCCAGGGTGCAAAATTTGACTCTGGGCTGTGGGCCGCAGGTTGCCACCTGTCTCTGGTCCCTGTATGAAGAGCGGTGGGAGTTTGCTGAACTGGGGTTGGGGCTCAGCAATTAAGCTCTGGAAAGACGTTGCTGTGGGTTGCCCATCCCTCTTCTGATTCTCAGCTCCAGAGGAACTTGAATGATCCTTCCACCCTTGGTCTCCTGCCAGCCTCCAAGGAGGTCCGGGTAGGAGAGCAGCAACATGATGACAAGAATCAATAGTTTCAGCCCAACAATTGATAACTTAGGAGGCAGAAAAAACTATGAGATGGCAAAATCACTTAGGTGGGTTAGGAGTGTGGAGAACTGTGAGGGACCAGGAGGACCTGTGAAATTTGGGTCACTGGGCAATGCTACAGCAGAAGAAATTCAATACAGACAAGTGCAGTATAGTGCATGTTGTTCTGCCAATTTAAAGGACTCTTAACACGCTGATGGGTTCGGAAATGATGTAACCTCTTAGAATAAAAAGCCAAGTGCCACTGTGGCCAGCTTAACAACAACTTCTCAATGTACAGTGTCACTCAAAACAGCAAGTAAGATGTCAAAATAAGATGTGTTTAAAAAAACAAAAGAGGCTAGAAGTACCATGTCATGTTTTTATACAAGTTGAGAGCATGTCCTCTTCTCCTGGGCAGTCAGTCAGCCTTGGTGAATTCAGTACAAAACGAGGGCAAAAGATAAATTAGGTTTCCCTTGTTTGAGGCATGTGCTATGTAACCTGCCTCTTTCCTCTGAAGAAGATCTCCATCACTGACTGCATCCCTGGGTCACTGGGAGAGACATTAAAGGCTGGAACAATTTACTGCAGAATTAACGGCAACAGTAAAATAGAGGTGGTCAACGTGGTGAATGCTGAGTAGGAAGCTATGCTATAAAAGAGACTTCCAGTATTTCGGGTACTCTTCAGCTATTACCCGCCTTGACTGAGGTGGGTGAGAGTTACAAAGTACAGCTGGATTCAAGATGCCCCCTTCTCTTTCTGGAGTATGTCTGCATTAGCTGACACTTTTCTGCAAGGAAAATCATGTTTCTCTAGGTCAAAAAGCCCCCAAGTCCCCACCTGCGTGGGGCACAGGTGCTACTCCTGACTATAAGCTTAAAGCACAGCACCATCGAGACCAGTTCTGCCATTCACTGTGCATTACTCCTGCCTTTACCCACATCCCATCAGCCCCAGACTTTGGGGTCTACCAAAGACCATCTTCCTCATGCCACCGTCCATGAGGACCACCACTTCCAGCCATGCCAAAGAAATCATACAGAGCTGTGTAGTAACATGATTAAGACCTGGGAGTCAGGAGCTTCCGACTTTATTCCTCACTTTTGGTCCCAGCAAGCAGCATCACTTCTCTGCATCTCAATATCCTCACCCTCCACTAGAACTAATAACAACTCCTCCACGAAGCAGGCATGCTGTGAGAATCAATTGGTATTTGTAAAGGCCTTTGAGAAATGTAAGGCACAGTCTGTATGTGAAAATTATTGATATGATTCATTACCAGGCATTCATACTCTATTTATACAACTCCCAGTCTATTACTAAATATTATGTCCATTTGAATATTGAAATCACTGCTGCTAATAATTTCTGCTAATGTTACACTGGTCTTTTGGAGGTGGCTTTTTTGACTTGAATGGGAGAATTGTGGAGGCAGTGAAAAAGGGAACAAATGCCAAAGAGGAATTAAAAAGAGGACAACAGCTCTGTGCAGGCTCCTTAGAAAACAATAAAAAATCCATTTAACAAATAACTTTGTGCTAACACTTATCTGATTCCTCTTCCCGTGCTCGCTCTTCTCAGCTGAATTTGTGTGAAAATCTAATCTCCATTAGCAAAGTATTAGCCCTCATCTGCGAGATGAAAATGAGCAAACCCGAGCGCATTGTGTATCTCCAGACAGACCACTTGCTCCTGGCACACTGGCCTGAGCGATGCCTGAGCCCCTCTCTCCGGTACCAGTCTCCTTTTCAGGCAGCAAGGATGCTCCGTCCAAACCACCGTCCTCTGACCCCTCAATCACCAACTCCGACAGCCTTCATGCAAGTGCCCTACGTTTTACTTTGCCGTGCTACTGAAAGCAGCACAATCCGGGACTACTCAAACAACTCTGTTTCTGAGAAGAGAGAGCATATGTCTATACATTATATATTTATTCACACACTGAGGCATGTTCCCACTCCCAAGACACACACGGTATGTTCCGACTTTCTCACTCCAGCATGTTTTGCAAATCTGCTCTCCACCCCCTCTATTCCCTCGTTTCACTTTATCAGTATCTTGTTTAAGGGAAATGCTGCTTACTGTAAACTGGAAACGTTAACATCAGGTCAACAGACCATTTATTAAGAAGCAGCTGTGGGAGAGGGAGCAATGAGGCACAGGTATTTTCCCAGCTCAGCTTCTTTTGCTTCCAGTTGGAATATTTATTTCCTTGCTGTGATCTTTCTACTCACTCTTTGCGCTGACAAAACGCTGCCAATATCTGCGGTGTGGGAACTCAAGGACAATCGATATTTTGCTTGAATCAAATACAATGATTTTTTTTTTTGTTTTCAAAGCTCAACATTTTGCAATTAAACGTCTGAAGACATGGGCAAAGTTGAGGTGGGGGTTCTTTTGTGAAAGGCAGGAGGGAGCAGCACAGAAGTAGAAATCAGAGCAAACCAGCAGCGAAGCCAATAGAAATATGCTGCATCGTTTTTTCTTTTTAATACATTTTTTACAAGAAGTGAGATCTTTGATTACATTTTTGATTAGAGGAGACAGGCATTGCCCTGCCCAATGCACAGTTAGAGGGAAAGGAGCCTTTCATGTTCATAGATATCAGACATCAAAACAGCCATTCCCAACTCTTAAAAGGATCAGACAAAACTGCAGCTCAAACTGTGCCAGGGACTTTGGTGCAGGCAGGTTCCCGACTGAAGGCAGTCTTGGAGCCATAAGAAATCATGTGGATGCTGACATTCCTGTTGAGTGTGGGGAGAAATACAGGGAATTTCTCCTAGGGAAATCCAGGACCATTGTAAGGGCATGTCAGGACGAGAAGACCAAGAGCCATGACAGCCAGGCTGCAAGGGTAGCTGCCAAAAAGGAGCTCCTAGTTGTAAGGAAAGAGTAGCTGCTCCATCAGAGTTCCAGGTAGGACAGCTCAGTGGGGAAAGCAACCAGCAGAGCACAAATGATAGTAGGATTTTTACTTTTATTACGAAGAGGTCACAGCTTCCCCTCCTTCTCCTTCCTAAAGACTGATGGACTTACTGGACCGCCCAAACATGCTGATGCCTAGTCGCAGGACAACTACGCTGACAACCAGCTCTGCTGTGCAATGCAACTGGTCTCCGCCTTTAGAGCTGCAGAGAGTCCCACATGGCCTCCTTGCTTTAGAGGTCACCTTGATTCCCTGATAACCTACAACAGTTGAATTGTGCGGACAAGAGATTAGCGTTCTGATCTTGCACGACTCCAGTTGAATACTAACAACAGCAGCACAGTGTCCTGGCTTATCCCTCACCATCACTGCAACCACCCTTCATTTGGCTGTGGGATCTGCAAAATCTCAATGGCTGGAACGAGACAGGATAGCAAATCAACTCATCAATTCATTCAGAGTTTAGTTCAGCCTGGATTCAAGCACGTTCTCCTGTCACAGCTTGCCAGCATGCATTACAGAAGCAAAAACCCAAACCCTTGACAATTTTTCAAGGACCATAGCAGAGGCTGCCTAGGTTGGTGGCAAATATGATGACCATCTTACCAGAATTTGGCTCAGCTGTGCAAGCAGATGTCCTGAAAGCATTGGTTGCACCTGAAGCTAAGCTGAATGCTAACTCAGACACCTGAACCTTCTCCATGAGTCCGCAGTGCTGAATACTGACTCTCAACCATCACATGGACTTGCTTGCGCAGTTGCAGTCATATCCCATTGCACACAGTCTTACCACCAGCCTGTTTCTAGTCTTTCTTTACAGAGGAGTGTCCTTCAAAGTGTTGCAGCACCACCTCACCTCTGCTGTCACCCTCCATCTTCCTTCTAAGTCACGGTATCACATAGAGATAGCGTTGGGACTGCGTAGCCACCGATGCCAGGACACCATCTAGTCCAGCCTGTCTCTGTCTGTGGCCTCCATCTCTGGCTGGCCCAAAGACCTGGCAGCAGCGATCCAAACTGCATTAAGTTGACCCCACACTCAGACCGATAACAACCAGATTGTGATGGACAATTGTTCTTTCTCCCAAGGCTGCCAGGGCTGCTGCAGATTTTTATCCTCTTTTTCCCTCCTAATACAGCAATAATGTCAGACCAGAGGAGTCTAGAGATGCCCACAACTCACTCTCAACAGTATGTTGACACCCAGCCATACATCTACATTAAAGATGAGCACAGCCATCACTCAAACAGCCGAACACCTGGGTAAGAGAAGTGCTTGGATGAAAAACATCTGGCTCCAGCTCAGTCCGGACATTGCAGAGGTGCTGCCGGCAGCAAGAGGATCTGCCAGAAAATTCAACCTCATCTTCCACTGAAGTGCCATATCTATCTGGGAGATGAATAGCCCTTATTTCCTTCAGCACACACCGCTGCTACTGATACAAACCAAAAGTGGCTGCAAACAGCTCTTCCCCAGTTCAGAACAGCCAGGAGGTTGCAGCCTTTTCATTCTGATGTAGGCTTAGCTAGTGGGATCTCTGCTTCTCTTCCAGAGGGTATAATTCACATGTATACTTCTCAGCTGGCTCAGCTCACAACAGCTTGTCCACTTAGCACAGAGGCAGGTGAGAACACGCTGTATTCCATTGCTGCGCCGTATTGGCTTGCCATTAAATAGCAGATATGCCGCCATTGATTTCAGTTAGATTTTTGTTCCTAGCAAAGTGTCTAGAAATACTTAGCCCAAAGCCTACAGTGCTTCTGAACACACGCCCTCCTTGTTTTCTATTGTTTATTGACATGTTTCGTATCTCTCAGTGTAGAAGACAGACTGGAGGAATGCAGCAAGCTGATTTCCCCCACCAATGTCACCGATGGGATCAGAGCAGCAACAGGAGCACAGCTATCCTGTGCTCTTGCAGCTTTTTCCTCTGTGAGACATGTAGACCTCTGATTGTGTTTGAGGCTTTGTTTTCACTAGCTGCACTGATTCGATGACACCACCAATTGTTATTTTTTAATCTCTAACTAACAATGGTGAGCTGCTGAAGCTCCAAGTGCAGCCCCATGCAGTGATTAGCTGCAAGGTGGAAGAAAAGTAAGATTGCCCCAACATTTTGACATGAATAACAAAGGGGTAGATAATTTTTCTAGGGACGCTTTCCTGTAAAGCAGCCTTTAGAAAATTGCCAGTAACATCCCAGGGATATTCAGTCCTCTGGACGATGAAGAAGAAACCACTAGTTCCTTCTGCAACCTGTAGAAACATTCCCACATGTGTTCTTAGCGTTAGAGGATTGACTCAAGGTACAGAAACAAAGATAGTAGGCAACACATGCCATGGAGGATTTGTGCAAACATCTCCTCCTAAGTGTAACTCCCTCCTGCAGACTCTTGCTGTAGGTCCTGTTTACACATATGCCATCAAAATGGACTAAATCCAGGACCGCAGGCTTCACGCATGGCATGCCTGTTGAAGCAGGTTGGCCTGTATTCTCATGCTACAGAGAGGGGCAGAGTGAGGAAAAATAAGGAGAAAATGCACTATCTAGTGGAAACCTGTGTTGCTGAACAGGATGGCAGGCACAGGATGCAGCACCAGGGAGTTAACAGGCACCGACTGGGCATGTTCAGCTCTAGCAAGCATTATCCCAACCAATTTATATGTAACCACCTTAGTCAAAATACCACTTAATTTAAAACATCCAGGAAACAAAATAATGTCTTCAAGGTCAGGTGGGGCCAGCTTGTTAAGGGCAGGACAATTTTATTTCCTGCTGACTTGCCACCCATACTAATGGTCCCTCCACAAGAGCGCTGTCAAGGTGAAAAGAGCAGCACACAACTCCAGACTCAAAACAGCCTGTGACGTGCAACGAAACCATCTGCAGCTTCACTCTCATGGCTGGTACAGTCATAACAGCACAGCTCCCAGTCCCAAACGGCCACCTGCTGCAGATGCTTCTGTTAAGTTGGAAATGAGAACAGAAACCTTTGAGAAACACTTCAAAAGATGAGCCTTTGGTTCCCCTGCTCTTCAGCTGTGTATCTGGAACTGTGCAGGGTGGCAGGGGAAGGGACTTCCCTCGACAGCACAGTGGCACTCTAAATACAGTTATCTGCAAGCCACATCAGATGTAAATGGCCTAGAAGTCCCCCTTTGCTCTAGGTTCCTGTGATGCTGCTGGCACACACCATAATGCTAGTGAGGCTGAGGACAGAAAAATTCAACCTGCTGGTGCCGAGGCACACTGAGGATCTCAGAGCAGTGTGAGCCATCAATGGGGCAGCACACAACCACATGGCCACCTTCCACTGCTCTTTTTCTCATTCATAAATGCCTCACCATTTCCACAAAGATGAAGGTATCAGAAAGTAGGAAGGTGTGGTATGAAGAACTACAGAGTCAATCAGGAGACAGCTTCTGCATCAGCCGCAGGACTACACCTGGTGAGCAGGCAAAGCCCAGAGGCAATGCCCAACTTGATTAAAACGATGACATAATCCTGCACGTGCTGTGCTGCCTTGTACACATGCTGTTCCTTGGTTTTTCAGTTTGTAATAAAAAGGAATATTTGCTGTACCTCACAATGGTCCTGGAAGGCTTAATTCATGTTTGTGAAGTGCTTTCAGATCTTAAATTGGAAGGCAAGAGAAAGCACAAGATATTATTATAATTGCATTATTAAGTGCTGTTAAAAAAAACATTCAGCTTACGTTTCGTAGAATTCAGGTCCTTCTTCAGACTAGCTTTATGTCCCTAGACGTGTATTTGACAATAACCCAAACAGCCTTGATCTTTTATTCCCAGCGGGGCTTTCTTTATACCTTAATGAGGTCTCTTCTTAATCTTTTTTCCAAAGGATAAACACCTCATCTCAGTATAACAAAATTCTCTGAGCTGCTATGTGTGAGCCTGGTTTCCCTCTGCCGGACTGGGTCTGCTTCTGTAACATCAGTCCAGTAAGGGGTCCAGACTGGCCAGGAGGAATACGGGTGGGATCTCATACATCCCTCACAAGATGACACAGGACACCTGCAGATTTGCATGTTATATCTCTATTTCTGCCAGTCAGGACATTCCTGAAGTATTTTACTGCTCCTAAGAGCTGTGCCAAGTTATTTAGTCCCAAATACAGCAGTATTTTTATCCCTCTCGTCCATAATGCCTGATCTTCAACCTTATAGCACAGGATGCTATGTTTCATAGCACAGGATGCTCCCAGGATATATTCCTGACTATATTTCTGTCTTCAGACTCCAATATTTCACTTCCCTTACCCTTACCCTAACCATTACCAAATCACCCAGAGATCTACAGCCTTGTTGATATTGACTTTCTTCTCTCCTCAATCCTTCTCTCAGGTTTCCTTTTTTTTCCTCCTATCATCTGCAAATTGCATCGTTTTTATCTTTCGCTATGCTGGAAATCTTATCATGAAAGAAAGACTTTTCTTTTTTCTTTTTTTAATTAGTACTTGGTAATATTACCAAGCTGTGAGTTTATGGCTTTGTAGATCTTATATTTTTGACACTAATTACTCACAAAGGCTTTTAAAGCAGCATTTCAACATAGCAACTGCCATGACTGTAATTAAGTAAGAAGCAGCAAATTTTTTTTACATTTCATAAGAAGTCTCTAGCATTCCTGCCCTGTATCACAGCTCAGTCCCTGGTATCAATCCAATGAACGAGACCAGACGTTGAAAACATATTACTCCTGACGCACACACAACTCTCCCCACCCTCACCCAAGCACTTCGCTGATGTATTAATAGTGCTGTCAGCACGGAGGATCCACAGGGATTCACCACTTGCCTATTGCCAATCTGAAGGGCTCGGCTAATTTTAGACTCGCTGTTTCTGCTTCTTGCGGGAGAATGTTTTTCCCCTGTTCAAACCTCAAAGACTCACATTGAACCAACCACGTGACTGCACTTGATTTATTTCCTCCCCATCGTCTCCTCACCAGGATCCAGAAGGAATGTGGAGGGACATACTGGTTTCCATACCGATGCTGGAAGCGTTGCCTGGAAGGTGCCAGGGCAGCAAGCGCTCTCATGATATGTTTGTAAACTAGCTGTTACGGGGATGATCAATTAAAGGCATCTCAGTGGGGAGAGTTCCACTGGCCTAATTCATTTTCAAATTACTCCAGGACGCTGCCTTTTACTGTTACATTATTTGTTCTGAAACTCCAAATTAAGGTTTTATTGCACCATTAATTTTTATGCAGAAATTACCATTAAAATCAATGTTTTCTGCTTAAAATTTGACAGTTTGAGATGACTGATTGTCCAGCCTGTTTCCAGTTGCTTTACCGCCTCAGAAGCGGATGGGTCCGTCCTGGTGTGCTGCTAACTCTGAGCAATGCTTTCATTGCACCTTACCAAAACACTTGGGTGCACCCATCCTAGGCAGCTGGGACATCCGTAGCAGTGCAGTGTGTCTCTCCAACATCCCAGGCTGCTCTTTCTGACATCTCCTGGGGGATGCAGATCCTCCTTCTGCTAACAAGCCAAGGATAGTGATGGAGCCAGGTCTCCTGTGCTGGCTGGAGTGCAGCCTTCCTTTCTGCCCTGTCTGGGGAACAAGCTGGGCAGAGGCATCCCTGGCTGTGCCAGCTCCTCCTGCTGCACTGGGACAGCTGCCCAGCAGGGTCTGTGCCTGGGGTTACAACCCTGGTCGGGCTGTCCCTTAGCTCCCTGTCCCCGTCTGTTACCCTGTAAATAGGCTGTCATGGCGTTTTGCTGTATGGTTTGTACAAGCCACCTTCTGATCTACAGCAGAGACTCCCGAGCACAACAGTTATACCAATATTGTGCGATACTGGTGGTAATAATGACTAGTCAGGTGCAAGCGATACTGTTTTATGCTACATTAGGAGCACTTCACACTGATGCTTGCAGAGCGACGAGCAGTACCGCAACCACAAATCACTCACACCTCGCCTTCCCGGGACAACATAGCAGGGCACACGTGTGACATCCTCCAGCTCTATCCTCTGCTGCCATGGGCACCTCCCCCATATGCTGTTCCCCAAGTGTGGGGCTGTGTATATGGGCATAGGATTTTTTCCTTTTTAATTACTAGGACAAGTCATCTGGGCTTTTGTTTTAAGACAATTTTGTTTTCTAATTCTGGAGGTGCCTGCAGGGAGGTGGGCAGCAGGTAGGGGGCAGGGGAGAATATTTCCTGAAATAAATAAAAGAATATTTGCCCATCCTGCAGCAGGCAGAGGGAACCAGGAGGGAAAAAAAAGTTTTATCCTCTAAATATGAGGCATATTAAGCAAAACTGAACGTGATATGTAGTGAGTATCTGTGACAAGAGCAAACCGATCCTGCTGTTGGAATATTCATGCAAATAAGAGCAATTTCACTATGATTAAAAAGGCAATTAACTGAAAAAAACGCCAGCAATTTCAGAAGCAGCCTGTGTGTCAGTGAGGCCTCCACGCAGTGCTGAACTGACATTTTGCTCACTTTCATATTCCATCAACGAGATACTCACTACTACAGCTTGAGAGTAGTAATTACCCCAACTGGAGGCAGATGCTCTTAGAAAGACTCCAACAAAGTCACTTCATACGCGGTGCACAGAGAGGGGGTTGCGCCAGCATCCTGCCTTTTCCAGCCCTGCTCACTCTGCTGTTCAGAAGAAAGACACAGGCATAAAGAGCATTCACAAAAGGAATGGGTCCAAACTAAACATTTTCAACCTGTAACACAAAGCATTCAGGGAACGAAGTGCAGGCAGAAGCGCAGTGTCAGAGCCACTGCCTCCTCCACTGTCTGCTGGTGGGAATAAGAGCATTTTCCCCTCTGTGGTCAGATCCAGAATAGGTAAATACTGATGAAAAATCTCAAATTACCTGTGTGATAATCTGCATGGGATGAATGTGATAGAGAATGATCCCTTACAAACCAGTGGGATGCTAAAATCAACATCTGCTGTTGACACCTTCTGGAGATGCCCAGATAACTTGCCCCCACTTCAGAGGAAAGCTGTGACCGATGCTATCACCCAAGCACAGGTCAAAAACTCAGAACCCCCCATTTTCAGAGCTCTTCAAACCCCAGATCACCAGAGAACTGTGTGACCACCACACACCCCAAACATCAGGTGAACTAAGTGCAAAACAGCCTGGCTGTCACCTCCCAAAAGCAAAGTATTCCTTTCCACGACTGCAGGCTGCACACGCTGAGAGGCATCAGCAAATTTTTCCCCGGTGGCTGCTGCTCCATCAGCACCCCAATGCCCATACAGAGCTGCTGCAATATGCATGAGGCGGCTTTGGACTTGATCCCTGTGCAAGCTGAGCGTCCTCTGCTTGTCTTTGATGATTAACTAAGCAAAAGGCTTACCCTCCACTCAAGACTTTCTGTGGCTGAGGTGTTTTGCAGCTAGTCACAAACTCAAATATATTTCCTGTCCAGCAGATACTGTCTACTCTTGAGAGCAATTTTTATTGGATTTGTAATCCCCTTTTCAGTTCTTTCTCTCCCCTTTTAATATTGCCTTTTAAGCCCTTTACCAGGAGTTCACTTTCTGAAGGCCAGCAAGGAACAGTGGACAGAGCCTTTGGGTTTAAAAAGGGATATGCACAGAATGCTAATGCAAGAGAAACATGCAACACTCTGACCCCTTTCAATTAAGGTGCCATCTCTATCACCTCTAGCTGTCCTGAAAACTTGGATGTGCCCTGAAACACAAAAAAAAAAAAGACTCAAAAAATCAGTGCTTCGAGCTGAAGCTGAGACATTTAACCATTTTTCTCCCCAACATGACATGTGCTGTGACTGCCTTTACAGATACAACCTCTCTAGACCAGATTCAGCACCAAATGCTGAACAAGGGCAAGCAAGAAATGAAATGGGAAGCTGTTAAGCAAAAGAAGAGAGATAGTTATGGAGGGGTGGGGCCCACCACAGAAAACTGCAGCCTCTGGTACGCAGAGAAGCACTGGAGCTTATGGCTGAAACGTGGCACTGAACGAGGATGGGATACACCTGTCTGGATGTCAAATCCCAATGTGCCCACATCACCTCCCTTTCAGATCATATGTCCAACTTGCAGAGAAGACAGGAAGGCCAAAAAAAATGCTAAATGCTCCTTTTGATCCACTCTACTGTAGGCTGAGAGGTCACATAAATATGGGAGGACTAGAGCAACCCCCTCATTTTTCTCCAAAGGAGATGAAACCCCTCCAGGCAGCAAGCAGTGAGGAGGATTGCAAAGGCCTTCAACAGGTTCTCCAGCCACGTGGGACTTCACTAAGACCAAGCAAGGCAGGAGGGAGGGCAGCATGCAGCATATGGATGAGGCAAAAGACTAAGGAGCACATCTGGTGTGGTGCTCTTGGGAAGCATCCCTGTGGCCCCCTACTACACCATGTGCTCTCTGCCTTCAGCTGAACAATACAAGGCTCAAGGTCCTTTAAAGGCAAAAAAAGTCATTTTTAGACCACTCTAGCAGGTAGAGGTACATGATTACTTCTTTGTAGCTCTACAGAAGCTTGGATAAACCAGACTTCTATCCTCTAACCAAGGGTTTTGTGGATCCCCAGCCCTGCAGCTCGTCTCAGTGCTGCAAAGACCTCTTCAAATTGAGAGGCACCTGAGGTTCACCGAGGAGCTTCAGACCTAGCTTAATTAACGGCAACGAAGAAGGAAACATTATTTCCCTGGCTTGCTGGTCTCTGGAGAAAAGTAACTGAATAAAGTGATGTATGGAAATCCTTTTGTCAAAAAGGAAAAGGATGAAACTCTGTTCTCTTAATTAGCGCCACTGGAGATTGGGCTGGTGAGGCCTTTGTGGCTGAATTGCTGACTGTGGCTCTATGGCCCAGAGCCTGCCCTGGGAGCAGCAAAATAACCTAGCATGGACGCCATGAACTCCGTCCTCCCACATGCACATTTCTTCTCCACCTCTCCCTCCTTTCATGACCATTCCAGTATTATCTCCTTTACAGGTGAAGAAAAGCTCCTTAGGTTTATTTTCCCTTCTGTCCTTTTAATTCCTCATTTTGGCACTGGCTGCTCTGTACAGAACGGTGAGCAGGATGCTATAGCCTCCCTGCATCATTTTGCTTTATGTCTGGAAACATCTGTATGTGCAATTAAAGAGCTAACTCCTTTTATGTCCCTAAATGAGTAGTCTTAATCACCGCCATAAGAAATCAAACCCTGGCTGGACAGCACAACTCAACTAAGCAATTCTCTGAGCAGGGCTGGCACTACCTGTGTGCAGGTTCAGCCCTCACGAGAAATTTCCCACCTAGGACCAGGTCCTCCAGGCTTGTCTTCTCCATGGAGGCACTTTCACAAGTGTAATTACAGGGACGCAGTGAGATGCTTCCCTGCTGTGCTGAATGCATTTCACCAGCCTTTCACAGCACTGAGATACTGAGCTCCAGGTGCTGGTGCAGGCTTGTGGCCATGTTAGTAGGGAGCAAAAGGCTGCAAGCTGGGGTTTGGCATGCAGCGATACACGGGGGCTTCCTCCGGTGTGGCTGAGGGAGTTATAATGGGAATTGTGTGATAATTTCTTAAAAAACGGTAAGAGCAATGGATGCCTGGATTCCTCCAGAATGACATCTCTTTTCTCCCCTCTCTTCACCTTCGGCCTCTGGGCCAGCCCTTGATGTCTTTCCTTCTTCTTTCTCCACCGTTCTGTGTCATTTCTCCATCACCACAATTGAAGCTCAGACCCTCACATCAAGCCCATTTTCCCCCAGAATTACCCATCTCTGCTCCACAGCCAGCCAGCCCCCACCAAAAGAAACGGGCTCACCAGAGGCTTGCTGCCACCCACCCCCCAGCTCAGAGGAGCTGGTCTGCATTGGGCCACGCCTTGTCCCACCCAGCTCTGGTGCCTGCACTTCCATGGGCCTTTCTGCCACCTCCTCTTCTGACCTGAGCCTGCTTCTGGCTTTCTCCCACCCTTTCTAAAGCAATCTCTCACTTCCACATCTATTTTCCAAACATGATCCCTCCCTGAGCAACCTTTAAAGTCCACAATGCCACAAAAAGATATGGAAATACAATGCATCTAGACCAAGAGTAGGAAGCATTTTGTCCCCTGGAAAAAGTACAGCTGATGTAATTTGTGTATGTGCAAAATGTATTAACTCCATTTTCCACTTCATCAGCCCCCTGTGCCGGCATGGAGCCTCTGCTTGTTCTCAGTACACAGGTCTTGAGGAGTATTTTCTTCACCTTGCAGTTAGATTTTATGGCATGCTTTCCAGTGACCATTTTGGATTCAAAAGGAGTGCTCAAAATATACACAGTCCCAAATTTTCTCCTTTAGATTTATGATCTGCTCCTCTGGTACGTAGCTTTAAGTCATTTTCTTACAAGCAGGAATATTTTAAAAGAGTAATCTGTATGTGCATGTCAGGGAAAAGAATTAATTATCGCTCTAATTAAAAGGACACTGTTGAAAATAATCTCTCCCTTTTCCTGCTGATTTTGCCCTTTTTCCATGAGTAAGCTTTACATTTTTGCATGTATGTTTCTCAAGGAGTTTGAAATTAACAGGGCTTATTTTATTTATGCAACAGTATCAACCAGAATTTGTGCATCAGCAAAATGCACGTTAGGCGGATAGCAAAGGCAAACATCAATGATTTTGTGTAGGTCCCAGATAAGTAATAATAATAAGTATTATTATTACTATAAAAAATCCTGGATTACTTTAAAGAAGCCTAAAAGCACTCCCTCCCCCTCGGGCTGTACTTCAAGACTGTAAAATGTATCAATTAATTTTTGTGACTGCAATGTGCTTTAAAACGGCACGTCCCCGGATAAACGCCACCCCCAGAGCAGCACAGCCCTGCCGTCAGGGTCTGGTCGGATGGATCCAACCCTGGTCCAGTTCCCAGGCCGGGGCCAGGCGCAGGCCACGGTTGGCTCGGGGTCCATCTGCACCACCAGCTTCCCTCCCCGTGTCGCCGGCAAGGCAGCTCGCACCTGGCCTCTCGCCCGCAGCACACCAACTGCCCCCCCAGGCAGGGGTGCTCGGACACGAAGGAGCGTTGGCTCGGCTGAGCTCTGCCTGTGCTGGGGATGGAGACAGCTGGATGAAGCCACCTGGCTCTGCGAGCTGCCGCCGAACTCGAGCACAGCCATCAAAGATAATGTCAGCGCAGCCTACATGCATCTCTTCGTGTTTTGCCTTAAGGGAGAGAAGGTTTCTTTAACCACAGTTTTATGGTAGTGATAGACAGGGAGAGATGGGAACTGCATAGGCCAGCACAACGCTAGTTCCAGGGACCTTAAATTAAGCAGGAAAAAATCAGATTAATCCCTGGGAAAATGTCATTATACAAAAATATCTGGCTGTCAAAAGGCTAATTAAGTCAGTCATTTGAAACTAAACAAAAAACTTGGGCACACAATGGAGAGAACAAGCCGGAGCTCACAGTGGGATGAGCGGAGTGATCCACAGAGCCCCAGGATTATATCAACAGTATGTAAAGCCTCAACTCATAGAAAGACCAGCCAAGGTTTACATTTTAAATCATGCAAAATCCAAAGTCTCCCACCCAATCTAGACGGCAATCCTGACCTCCCAATCGGAAGCTGCAACTATTCTTCCAGCAATACTCAAAGGAGAACAAGAGAGAAGAAAGGGAATACTGGACCACTGCATAATTCAGTGTGTTTTGACAGTCACCTTCGGGGCATATCACACTCGACTGCTCATCATTCTCAAAGATGGATATGAAAGAGGCCGGAGAAAGGGACACTAGATGATATAATGGAGAGGCAATTAAAGACCACAGAAAACCAAAAGGCAAACCAGCTGCATCCTTCTCTAATTTATAGGACACTGAGCAGGCTGTATGATTGATTCATACGTTTCTCATCCTATCAGGAGGAGAGCGGGTACGTACCAGTAAGAAATGATGTACAGCATGAAAACTGCAAGCTATGTGGCCCCTGTTGACATAGCGCTTTGTGACACTTCTCCCTCTTCCCGGGGGGATGCTTGTCGAAAACCCATCAGGGTTTAGCACTTTTTCCGAGCATTAATGCTTTAATGAGACACCATGACACCCGCTCAAAATGTGGACTCAATTCTTGCACAGAACTCGCAGTACCAGGGGAATGGCTGTGCTAAATGGTGGAGGGACTTTGGCACTGTAAGCTCCACATGCAGACTCAAACTTAAGTAAAACTCATTTATAGTTCAGAGCCGGTAAAATACTGTCTATTGGTAATTTGCAGTAGATCCTCCTTGGGTAATGCCTTGGGAGAACAGAGCTTTCTCTCATTTTCTCTCCCTAAATGTTCTTCAGGCAACTCTTCCTTACCTTATCCACTATCACCCCCTAGATGCTGACGGTTCAGACAAGTATGTCAAATATGTCTGCCTTTCCAGTGCATTAGTAACTGTTTCCTGACTGGCTTGATCTTCTGTAAAAATGTTAAAAATATCATAAACACACGGTTATATTTAATAAGGAGACAGAAAAGATGGGAAAAGCCAAGGGTTGACGTGAAATAGCTTATATTCGAATATCCTTAAAGTGTTCTCTGGAAAAATACAGACGAAGGAGAAAAGAAACCATGCTGAAGAGATCTGGGCAGCTGCCCATAAATCCAGAAGAAGATTAAGTCCCCAAAGCTCTGCAAGTTGCTAGTGCTCTCCTTGAAGTGAGCAACGGGGTAATCAGCGTTAATATTAAACAGCTTGTTCTGAAAAAAAAAGACAATTCAAGAGATTCTGTCTTCCAGCATCAAGGGACAGTCAGAAAACCTTGGACTAAAAAATGGCACATTTTGCCTGTTCCTGAATCCATATATTTAGCTGTGTTGACCGTGATAATAAAATACAAAAAAATCAGGGTCGTACCAGCTCTACCCATCCCCTTGTCATACAGCATCTCAGCTCTGTATGGGGAGGATATACCAGGTGGGGAAGCAAAAGGCTTGGTGACCCACGGCAGCATTGCCTCGTGGTGCAACCTGCTTGCACAGCCGGTCCACCTCGAGCTGGGCTCCCTCCTGTCCTGAGCGTGAAACATGGCATCGAGTTAAAAAGAAATAGGGAAATAAGAGTCATAAGAGACTGGATATTCCAAGCTGAGCTTATAAATGCTTCTAAGATTGGACAATTTCTATTCCACATATATATATATATATATACATATAACAACTATGCTTGTCATGCCAAGTTTCCTTTGCTAGTTTAAGTCCAGAAACCTTTAAAAACAACAGGTAGAGTTTCTGTAGATAAACATGTCACTAAACTACAGTGCATTAAATTTATTACTTTCCAGGCTAGACCCAAGTTCTGGGGCCACTGGAAAGCAATGCATCTTCCTTTCCCAACAGGACGAATGTCTGTTTCCTGACTGTGTGACACTAAAGGGAAAAGATTTTAAATCAGTCTGAAACAGCAAGCTTGTCTATTCTGAGACTTGAGCAGTCAAAATTATTTTAGGGGGAGGGAGGCTGAAGGGATAGATGAAGCAAAATACGTTAAGCAGAGCAACTTTTCTTTTTAAAGTGGCATCTGTGTGCCATGGCTGGAGCAGTCGCAATATTAGCATGGTTCCTGGGGGGGATTATCGGGGAGAGTCACTGTATCGCTGAACGGGCACAACACTCTCAATCCCACATCCCCATGGATGTTTATGCATGTTCCAGCTATCTCTGGGAAAAACTTTTAAAAAAATTTACCTTCAGATATTATGACTGTAGCATGTGTGTAGAGACAACTGCACACGTGTAGTTCTCACTATACTGCGCAGAGCTGATACAACTAGCAACCACAGAGATGGCTTCATTCCATGCCCTTTCAGTGGTTGCCTACTGGCACCAGTGGGGTTAAATCTTCTTGGTATCTACCTGGGTTGGTAGGAATGAACCATCAAAACCTTCCAACACATGAGAGCAGCCTCCCTGGAGAGGGTGCAGGAGGCTAACTCTTGGATATTACCTTTTAATGAGTGCTGGCCAGGGAGGACAGAGCATGATACAAGTATAAGCACAATAAATACCAGAGAGGTGGGGACACCGAAGCAGAGCCTGCAAAAACCGAAGAGGTGGCCAGGACGGGCTCTGGGGAAGCGCAGGGCTGAAGTCAGGGCTGCTGATGTGCCCATGCCTTCTCACTCCGGCCCGCAGCCCCACTGAGTAACACTGGCTGCCTTGCAGGGCACAGGCTGCTGCAAAAAAACCCGGGCTGCTATCTGCCAGCTGAATAGCTCAGAGAGGGTCTCCAAAAGGGTCTGAACTCATGGGAGCCCACTTGAGCCTCCACATGAGGCAGAAATGTGGAGCGAGGGTCCCAGGTTCAGGGCTGCTGGGCTAAAGGGCTGCATCTGGAAAACCAGGAGACCCAGAGCCCATCATTAGACTTCCCGAGAGCCTGCGTTAAGGGTAGAGACACAAAACACCCACAGCTCCCGGTGAAATAGCATTTTGTGCCATTCATATTTACAGGAAACCTTGAACCTAACTAGGCCTTTATCAGCAGATTACAGCTTCAGAGGCTGGAGACTCATGAACCTGAAATAAAAATATAGAGACTTTTCTGTCCCTCTCTTGCTCCAGTGGCCTTACAGTAGGTGCATTTATCCAACTCAGCTCTTTCTCAGGAGACTATTAATTTTTGGCTCTGTGTGTACAGGTCTGTTACAGGCCCATCCATAACCAGCCTGTAGAGCGCTTGTAGCATTGCCAAGCCACATACTGGGAAACAAAGGGTAGTTGCACCAGGTTCTCTGAGTTCACTTTGCACCAACACAATATGGCAGGACACTGTCCAGGGGGGCAAAAGCACTGCTCCAGCGGGCCCCTGGTCCACAAGCCAAAGGAGCAAATGCTCCCTCCACTCCCTTCCTCTGGCTTGGGTTCCGGGCATCCCGGTCCCTCCGTGCACCTCCTGCGGCCCAAGCACCAGGGAGCGAGCTCCCTCCTCCCCTTCGCCTCCCTGTCCCCTTGCTCTCGGTTTCACATTCACAGGCGCATGCCTTCTGCTCCTGAGGAGGCACAGCTGCAAACGCAGCAGTACCTGCCTGGAATTGAAAAGCTGGACATTACCACCTCGTCCAGCTCTGCTGACTTATCATTTTGCTATCACCTATGCCTCATTATCATGCAGTTTCTCGCCAGGTCTTGGCTTTCTTACCACTTTCCCCCACTTCCTGGCCCTGTCTCTCTCTCCCCTTCTTATTAAACATTGGCTAGATGCTGTCTCTCAGTCCTGCTTTCTCATCCCCCATGTTCCCCCTATTGATTCTTTCCAGGGAGCTCCCGCCAGCTGCTCCCCCAGCACCATGTTTGACCTTCCCCGGGATGAAACAAAGCACCAATGTCAGGCGACTCTCAGCAACGCAGCAATGTGAAACGGCCACTTCAGCTCACTCTCATTTCACAGACAGAGGGAAAAAGATGGAAAACTTGGTCAGTAAAGCTGCAAAGGAAAGAGATCAAAATACAGCATCCTAACTTAACGGCTCCTGCCTTGCTCAGAGCTGACTGCATGCCCTTGCATCACTGAAGTGCAGCTTGCTCCAAGTATTTGCCATTCCCCAACACACCTCCTTCCCTATTTTATGGAAATGGTGGAGCTTTTTAACTTGCACATTGACTGGCAGAGAGAAATCCTGGGAGCTTAATGACATCCTGCAAATTCAACATCACTTAAGCTACCAAGGGCCTTGTAACAACCATCCCACATACTCTTGCAAGGATTACATTGGCACTACACACTAATGGTCTCAGGAATCTTTTCGTTTGACTTGCATTTTTGTAGGTTTCCTGTTTCTAATGCATTCAGAGCAGAGCACAGGGGGCAAAAAAAAGAAAAAAGCTTAAGAATCACTTGGGTTTCTGCAAATCAGCTGAGTTGGAGGGTAACATCCCCGACGGTGAGAAAGGTACCATCAAAGGAGGGACCAGAAGCACAGCAGGATGGTACAGAGCTGACAGCAGCCCAGCTTGCTCACACTGCTGAGGCTGGGGAAAGAGCTCATGCACAAAAGGAAGAACTTTAAATAAAGATGAAGTGGATGCAGTGACATTGTTGCATGGCCGATCAATTCAATCTCCACCTCAGAGGTTAGCAGAAGCGAGACCTTTTCAGTAGCCTTTCCCAACCCCTCCGTTTCTCACCAGCAGGTCTTTTCATACTCGTATCTGGACTATTAACCCTTAAAGTCTCCTACTTCTTTCCTCCCATTTGTTATGTCCATGCACTCCTTTAACCCAATGCTGACCTCTCTGTTTCTTGCTCCACGAACCCTCCTTGTCACATCCATGCCGGGGGCAGTCCTTTGTCCCCTGTTCTGTAACACTGCCCCTTTCAGTGAATTCTCACCCTCCCACACTCAGCCATCATTTCTATGCCAATAATTTCCATGTTTAGTTCCCATCTCCTCTGTTTTTTTCTCTTGGCTCCCTGCTTATACATCTCAAAGGCATCTCAACCATTTCCTTAAGTTTGGATGCTACTTAGTGCTTTTGGGGCACTTTGAACTTGGAAGTGCCCAGCAAATCCCAGCACCTTCATCTTTTTGCTTCCTAATCCTTTTGTGCTCCTCTTCTCCATCAGTACTAATAACTTCACTCCTTTTTTTTTTTTTCAGTAATATATATTGCAAAGGCTTAGCCCTAACAGTTAATGTATGATTTCTCTGAGATTCAGCTTCCTGTGCGCAGGGTGGACTCAGCTCAGTGCAAACAGCTTGGCTGTGAGACACAGACCACTCAGATTGCTCCCTCCTTGGGGCCAAGGAAGGGACCAGACAATCTCATGTTTTAGCTCTTTCCCCTGTTATTCTGCTCTAAACACCTACAAAATGCCATATGGATGGATGTCCCCATATGCATTTACTGGGTCTGAAAGCCCCCACACAAGGAAAATGCACAGCTGGTGCTTTCTTAGGGTAGGAGAACCACCAACACATAGGCAACTTGTATCAGAGAAGAGCACAAGTTAATATTAGAGACTTCCCTGCCAAGCAGCTTTAAACACCATGGGACACATTTCCTCCCTTCCTCATACACGGTCCCCTCTGTCTGTCACCAGCTGGTCAAGACCATCTCACAACCAAGAGGATAAAAATGCCATATGGATACAAAGCCTATGAAACCATCAGTATAATGTTATTCTGGATGCCAGAGAGTTGCTTCACTAACCCAAAGTCACAAGGATGACCTGACACTGACCCAATGAGAACATATTTTCAAGCCCTTAAGCCGCTACTCACTTGGTTACAGCCTATTCTCTCTGAAGGAGAGCATGTCTGGTAGGGAGGAAAGGGCGGAAGAGAACCCTGTAGCCTCCAGAAGGTGATTTTATCAAAGGTGGTAACTGAACAGAGCTACAGCTATCGCTGTCTCTTAGGATTACAGAATTTAGAAAGGTATCCAGGTGACATTATATGATTTAAAAGTTAATTAAACCGAGTGATATAACGGCCCCAGGTGTTTATTTCAAGCTAGCCTGTTTCTACAGCATTTAGAAGGAAAGAATGGGGCAGAGGGGGGAAATCTAATAAAAAACTTTGTGAGAGTGTTGCATTAAGAAGTAATCACACCGTTAAATCATTCTGGTTCCGGAGCACTTCTAATACCTTCAAATCTTGGCAATTCTCTCCAGCTCAGGCTTGTTTCCATTGCTGTGCTGTCCTCCTTCCCAGAGCTGGCAGGTTTTTCCTTTTAAGAACCCCGGGAGAGAGCCGCACAACCCGGCAGCGTGTGCAGCAGCCGGGGGGCTTTGTGCATCAGCTGTGTCAACAGCTATACCTTTGCTTGAAGGCATGTTAGATCCCTTCTGAGCACTAATGGACTGGCTGGAGGGGCACCATCCCTTCTGCACTGCTGCTGGGCTGGAATGGAAAGAGCCCCGAGGTGGGACACAGTGTTGGGTATGCAGCAAACACTGACAAACTCTAGGAAAACCAAGAGAGTGGCTGGAATGTAGAGGAGATAAGAGTGCGGAGGAGCAGAGAGATCCAGAGGAAAAGACCTTTCACAAAAAGAAAAGTTTGGGAAAGATTAGCTGTTCCCCTCAAATGTAGTTTTTATGGAAAATGCAATGATAAGAAATTGCCTAGGCAAGACTGAAGTACAAAAGTTTCTGTTGCTTCTTGGTAAGTCTCCGGGAATGGAAATGCCTCCTTCATAGGCACCAATCTGTCCCCAAGACCACATTGTTGGAGAATCCTCTTTTACAGGACACTTGTCCCACATGCCTGCTAATCATCTCACCCCATTCCAACAGCTGCACCTCTTCCTTTTCAGAGGTTCACCATCTTTTCTTCTATAGGTTCAAAAATCTTCTAAAACTTTTGATCTTCAGATCTCAAGGTCTGTGAATCCCTAGCCAAGCACCATCTCTACTCAGCGTAAAACCATGTGACATAGCATTTGAGCAAAAGTAGAGATGGAAGTCGTAAGAGTCAAGGGTGGCATGATGGGGTAAAAAGAAAGGAGGTTTCAGTATCATCAGTGCTCTCCAAAGGCCCTGAGATATCTCAAAAGGCATCGCATCTAGGAGAGCTCCTCTGCATTCAAAGGAAAAATCAATTTTTCCATAATTCGTCAGGTTAATAAATGACTCCCTCTTCTCTCTACAGCCTCTCCTATTACCAATTCTCATGCAGCATGCTGGAGCCTCCTTTCACTATTAATACCACTCACTGTGAAATGTAATTACCAGCTCTATCACAAAGCGTCAGGCACATTTATCCACTGTACACACTCGCTGACTCCAGATCACATCAGTCACTGGCTGGCCTGTTCTGACAATGTTGTCCAAAGGAAAAAGAGTCTGCACAGACTCCCAGCTAACTTGGGCCACTTAAGTGGAGCGCAAAACTGTTTTGGGGGTCCAAAACGGGTTCAATAAGCAAACACAAAAACAAGAAGCAAAGAGAGGTACTTAATTTAATAGAGACTCATAATTCAAATCCAAAGGAAAGAATGGTGATAGCCAGAGTAAGTGTTTGGCTGGAGAAGATGGATGAGTAAATGCTCTAGAAAGCAATTCAAAATGATGGAGTGAAATGAATGGCTCCCTCCTCCAGGCTGACATAAGCAAAATCCCTCCTTTGCTTTATGCTTTAACTCTCATCATTATGTTTTGATTAAAGCCAATACAAAGAAGCTCACTTACTGTCCCTTGCTTGTGGCTTTCTTCTTCTGCCTCCCTCTTTACATCTCTTTGCAGCCATTTCTAGCAAGCACAGAGGATACCCAGAATTCACATTGTTCAATCCTTTGCCATTGGGCAAAGCTGCAACTCTCACAAAGGGCAGGGACTCAGCCAGATGTATCAGCTTTAGCTTTACTTAAAAATCCTATTAGTTGGAAGAGAAAATAATACACATTCTTACCGATATCCAGCTGACTCTTATATTAAGTGTTTCCAATTCCATGGGGCTAGAGGCAGCCTTTCCTGTCCTGTCTGAATGTCAAGTATCTGCTTTGAAGGTGGTACTTTCACTACACTCAATATTCTTGCAGCTGTTTAAAGGCAGGCAGCCTATGCCTATAATGGGGAACAGATAAAAGATGAATTTTGTTTACAGTTGAGTGTTACCACTGCGCTATGAACACAGAAATAAAACCAGAGGAATGCAACTCAAGGAACTGCTGACAAAATAAAATAAGAATAATCACAATACCCGAAAAGGAAAGAATTGGAACTGAAACAGGATTAGTTAAGTTATCTGCTTATCTATCACTGTGTCTCTAAGTTTTAGACTCTGGTGTCTAAAGCCAGCTAATGATCTGCATGCCAGTGCCCAGCATTTTCCTAGACAGAGCCAGGGGAAAGGTGTCTTCTGAAAAACAAAATGGGTTCGGACTTTTCTTCTTGAGAAAAAATGAAAACAGGAAAGGAGAGCTTGCAAAAACTTACGGGTTCTGAAAAACCAGAGGATTAAACTTGAGCAGATGAGAAAGGAAATGAGGTAGGCGTCTTCCAATTAAAATAAAGCATAACTGTGTGACCTGCTACAGCATGCTTGTCCTAGGTACAGCAACACCCCAGCTCCTTAGAGTGTCACAGCACTCCCTGGAGCCTGGGTGGATCAGATATGCCTCTTTTCAACTGACTCTGCTCTTCACTACCGACCAAATGCAACTTGTGGGGGACAACAGAAGGAAACAGCTGAACTTCAAACCTGTCCCATGCTCTTATAATTTTGGTGTTGCTTTCAACAATGATTAATTTGTGGATCGTCTTCTTCTAATCTCACACAATAACGTTATTTCCTGCTTTGATTCAAGCCTTTTTAACATGATGGTGGCAGATGGCAGGCTATTACACAGCATGGCCGCACGGCAATGAAGCAGGAAGGCTTATTAACAAAAATAGTAACTCTTCAAAAACAAAAAGGTGAGGGCCCATGGAAGAGCTATGGTTTTATTTTTACACCTCAAATCAGTTATTTGAATGCATTATGAATGCTGTAAATATACCCGATGGATATAATGAAAATACATTATTAATTTTCACTCATTATTAATGAACTTATAAATTCACAAGTGATGGAGCCATGACGGTGTGAGGGAAAGGTCATGAATAATAACTGGAGATGAATAATATATGCACAGTTAGCTCACAGGATACTATGCTCATATGACTGTAGTGCCTCATGTTTATTTAACTTAGCAGTGCATTGACTTTTTATTCTTTGCTAGATAATAGCAGAAAGAATTACAGGGACTATAATGTCTATTAATTCAACATAACAGATCACAACGAACAGCTGATCCTTCTGCGGGGATGTTCCTGCATCCTAACTAATGCTAAAAAGCTGGGATCTCCCTCTCTTCTCCACCACTCTCTTCCTCCATGCACCTTCTTGTATCGCCTAATTCATTTGCATTGCTGGCACATGGAGAACGTCAGATCTAGAAAGAGCAATAGCAGATCCAGAGATAAACTCACAACCAGCCTGCGTGGCATGGGAGAGTGACTAACCTGAGATCAGTGGGGACAAGCCCAAATCTCTGGTGATATCTTAGCGCGACAAACAGGAGGAGGCAAGCCGTGTGCTGTGTGCACATACAGACAATTTTGTTTTGGTTCCATCTGTTAGGACTAATTTGTTAATTGTTAAATAGATAATTTATCATTGCTGCCTGCTTGATCGGTGTTTATTACCCACAGTCTGAGACAGAGAGAGTGCTGTGTGCATAAAGATGGGATTAATTAATAGCAAAAAGTTCAGGCAACTGCAAACTTGCGGTGGCTGCTTCCAGTCCCTGTCTAATCCTGAACAAAAAGGAGGTTGGGGGAGGGAAAAAGCATCAGAAATTCAAGTCTTCAAACGCTGAATTTCCTCCTTTCCTCACAAACTAACCATTGCTGGATGATGGAAAGCAAACTCTATCTCTTAAGACATTGACCTCAGCACTTCCCAACCAATTTCTCCTTAGACTGGACCCAGCTACTCCACGAATCACAAACTGTGAACAAGCAGTTCTCCAGGTCAGCATCACTATGTCATTCCCAGCCCCACGGAGAACGGTGTCACTATCTCCAGGCTACTGCCATTCAGGAGATCTATAAAGAACAGTCAAAGCAAAGCAGCAGGTCATCCACCTTGGGCTTGGGTTGGGGACCGTGGCTCTGTCTTTTCTCTATCAGCTGTTGATCCATTGGTGCCCATGCTCCTCTCCAGGTCCTCCTGTACTCTAAGATTCATATTTTTGTGAGGATTCTTCAGCAGCTACTTCTGCCTTATTGCTTTAATTTTAGACATTTGCACTTACCGTTCCTCAAATGGAGTCTCAAGACCAGCAGAATAACCAGTATCCAACTAATAGGACATAACAGGAAACAAGAAGCTTGCAGGAACTTCCTGATACACTAAACCTTGCAACCCTCATCTCATATGGTAAATGGTGAAAGGAAAGACATGCCTGTGATCCACCTTCTGTCATTACTGAAAGGTGTTCACAAAAGTTCAAACAATGACATTCCAAGAGGAATCTCAAGAGAGAAAAAAGGAAATATCTTCCTAAATATATCTTCCTAAATATGCCAGCCAATGCAATAGGCCACAGGCAAAATAAAGCCCAACCTACCTAAACATATAGGAAAGATCCTGAAACATAGGGATGCTGAGCTGCCGGAAACCAGAGAAAATCATTCATATGCTATCAATTGATGCTAAGAGCACACGGGTAAGTGGTAACTTCCAAAGAGCCAAGTATCCAGCCCACCAGCTATTCAGTCTTCTAAAGGGAGGCATCAAGGGAAATCAAAGCAAAGAGATGGTAAGTTATTTGATCAAAGACACTTTTAAGGTTAATGGACAGGCCACATACAGCAATCATGCCTCCAGTCATGCAGTCTGAAAAAAAGATGCATTGTGTTTGGTTTGTGGTAGTAAAAGTCCTTCCCCATAAAACTTATTTAGCCAGATCTTCAGGGAACTTCAGGTGACATTTTGGTTAACCGTTGCTCTGCTACGCCTCCGTGTAGCTGCATCTCTGCTCCCCCAACTGCTCATGATCAATTTAACAAGTATTTTGTACAAACAAAAGTTTTCTTGCTAAATAAATTAATTATGACAGAGTAAACAAAAACTTTTTAAAAATGCATGTTTTGATGTGATTGCTTCTTTAATTGGCTGGTTTAACATTTGAAATTTGATTTAATTTTCAACTTGATTATCCTCACCACAGGGTCAGGCTGCCAGAGACACAAACGAGTGCTGAAGCCTCTGGCGCTCCCCATCAGGCCTCCCAACGGAGCCCACTCAGTCTTTCTGCATTCCTCCAGCCCCCTTCCCTCTTTTATTATTCTTATTTAAGAAAGGAAGATCATATTCAGGCCAACAGCAGACATACGTTTCCTAGCGCTCCATCACTAATTTTAAAATGAGATGGTGCTCTGGGGCCCTGAGTATTAATCCCAGCTCTGACAACTTCTTTCCTTAATTGCCTGAATGAAATCTCCACACCACCCCAACTGCCCTTACCCATAAAATGAGCGATGATAACAAGAAGCCAGTAAGGTATGCCAGTGAGTGGATTAATTATGTTTGGGAATTGCTTGAAAGATGAGTGCTACAAGCTGGGGCAAACAAACCCATTGCATTTTCAGTCCTGTGACCGTACACACATGGTATGATGAGTCTGATGAGATGACAACATCTCCAGCCGCATCTGATGTAAGGCCGGTTTGCATCCCGATCCTTACTGAAGCACAGGAAAGCCATTTTCTTTTCAAGCAGAATTACCAAGTTGTTAGTAGAAGTTGCCACAGATTTCTCTTTCCTACTTCAAAAGAGCCCTTTGCACTCTTCTACTACTTCCCAGTACCAGTATTTGCACTATCAGGTGCTCTGCTCATCAGCAGTATCTGTGATTTCTTATAGGTTCACAAATTGCGGAACTCAGAAGAACCGTAAGAATCAGCCAATCTAAACTGATGAAAAGCACAAGCTGGTGAATTAAGCAAAGCAGTTCCTGCATCAGGCTCATAATTGCTAGCTGACTTAGAACATTTCTTATACAAGAATATCCCATCTTCATTTAGACACTTCAAAGTGATGGTGAATCCCCCACATACTGAGATAAATAGTTCCAATGGTTAATTATCCCTGTTGTAACAAAAGCATTTCCTTATTTCTAATCTTTCCTGGTTTCTACTTCCAGTATTTGATCTTGTTATGCCTTTGTCCGAAAGATTAAAGAGCGCTTCACTAGCCAAAATCTCCTTCCCATACAGGAACTCAGACTACGATCAAGCTACTTGTTAACCTACTCTTTGTCAAGTTAATTAGAAGGAAATTCTTCAGCCTCTCACTGGTTTTAGATCTTGAGGTGAGGCAGGAGAAATAGAGACTGCCCAGCAAGAATTTCCCCTCTTTCCAGACAAAAACAGGTTAAAATAATGATGTGATAAAATAGAGGTGCATGTGCCATGTGCTTTATGCTCTCCATCACGTCTTTACGTTACCCTTCCTGCCTCCTCTTATCCTGGTATAGGTGATGCTGGAAGTTGATTTCAAGCTGAATTTGCACATCTTCTCAAAGATCACTGACCCTACCTCAATGGAGGCAGAAAAGGAGAGAGGCAAAGACTGACATGCCAGGAGATTCTGCTGGAAGACCCATAAAGAGTCATACTACTTTTTGTCAAGATGCTCCTTTCTAAGTTGGCGCCTGTCTTTTCTCTGAAGGCCCTTTGCCAGCTGTTCTCTCCTCCCAAGGCTGCTTTGCTCTCTCCTGCCTGCATGGCAAATTACCTACACATCTCTTCCCTTAATGCTGATGGGAGCTCTTGGATCACGTCTCCCCTCTCCTCCCACTTCTCTCACACGTGCCTTCTCTTCACTCTCTGCTTTGCCAAATTGCCTTAAAGAGTGCTTTCTCCCCTCCCTTCCTCTTTTCACTTCACATCTCTGTGGGAGGACTTACAGGGCTGGTGCTCTCCTCTGCATGCCGTAAGATACCTCTTCTCAAATCCCCCTCTGAACAAGAGCTGGTCTTCTGCTCTGTCAATGAAGCTTTTTCAGTTCTCAGCGCTGTGAGGTTACATGAACACACCTTCTACGTGAAATGCTCCGAATCCAGACCCAGCATGTCCTCTTCTACTTTCCAGCCTTTTGCAACACCCCTGTCCAACTGCTCAGCCCTGCCATGCTTCTTGCTGGTTTAGATGTGAACGGATCTGTCTTCCAAGCACCACTGTAAGCACAAACATGAAGCAGCACAACTCCAGGGCAAAACTGCTTTGCT
This sequence comes from Morus bassanus, assembly GCA_031468815.1. Classification (NCBI taxonomy): domain Eukaryota; kingdom Metazoa; phylum Chordata; class Aves; order Suliformes; family Sulidae; genus Morus; species Morus bassanus. Next base: position 60,884,334 of record CM062572.1, read on the forward strand.
ACCAGTGGGATCTCCAAGCAGTATCATCTTTCTGTGATTCACTTGCTGGGAAAGGAAGGTGGGAACAGCTGTGCTGCTGCCTCAAGACTGATTCCTCCCATACCTGCACTGCTTCACAGTCACAGAAATGCTTCTTCTCAAGAAGTATCTCATTCTGACTTGTGCTAACCACTGGTTGACTTCATTCATCATTAATCCTCTCCTCTCTGTGAACTGGAGTGCTGCTGCAGATGCATTTTGATTTGCTTTAAATTGAGCGGTAATAGTGGTTCCGTTATGCTTGTGGTGGTGCTGAACAGCGGCATGCCAGTTGTGAGCAAGCATGATGCTGTGGTAGAGATCTGGTGGGGGGAACAGTGAGCATCATGGTAGATATCTGGGGGGGAAGCAGTGAGAGAAATCCCGTAACTGGCAAATGCAAAACTATATCTAAAAATCAAGAGGTGCTAGGTCATTTAATGGCATCACGCCCCTGATGAATGAGTTCTACGTGGCGAGAAGGAGGATCCATCACACAGCACCAAAGGAGAAAACAGCTGGGAGACAGAAATCATGCTCAGGGGCCTGGGAAGAGCTCTGTTTCCCTGTCATCACGATCTGTTTTCTGGGAATGAGGCAAACCTGGGAGAAAAAGCTGGGGTCATCTTAGTGTAAGAAAAGCAGGGGAAAAAAAACTTGCCAGCAGACACCAGAGGATGAATTTAGAAAACAAAAATCCTGCCATTTGTTTCTTTTCTCTACTGCCTTTTGGTACATTGTCCCCCAAACAATAACCCAAGGCTTCACACACTGCTTTGAGCAGTACTTGGGAAATGGTGGGTTTCAAACACTGCTTGGCCTGTCTATGGGGCAGGATCCAAAGGCTGCTCTCTGTGGCTTTCTCCCCAGTAATTACCTACAGAGCTTTCTCTCCCCACTAGCAGCAACAACCCTAATACTCAGCACAGACACTGCTTTCTCCTGGTCTCCTCGAGTGGCTTAATTAGAAGTGAAATTAGTGCTGATGGGAGGGAACTAATGGCAAGCAGCAAGAATGAAACTAGCTATCCCCAGAAGAAGCGTGGCTAGCCAGGAGGAGAGCTGAGCTCAGCCGTGCCGTGAGGGGTGACATGCCCCAGTGTCCCATGGATAGAGTAGGCTCAAGTCCTCTCCTCTTCAGATAACAAAAATGAGTGTGGTGGATGCTAGGCCACTGACAGCAGGACACAAGGCTGGGATGGTTTCTGTTTTGTTCATGTATTTGCTGTTTAACAGGAACTAGATAAAGGGCAAAAACCCTTCCTGGAGAGAAAAGCTACTGCTCAGTGTCAATGATTTTCTGTCACTTCTGGCCAGGACCCAGACCTGGCCTGGGGACCTGAGGGTGAAAAAGTCTGGTCTCTATTGACTTGTCTTCTGGCAGTGCCAACATTGGCAAAAGACGATTTTTTCCCATCAGTTTGGGTTATGATTTATTGGTACAGGGGTTGAAATTCAATACAACAAGCTTCTCCATCATCACCTCCCAGCAATTGTGTCTTGATGCTTTGATAATTTCACAAAGACAACCTCGGAAAAAACCCAAAGCCCAGCCCCAGCGAGACTAGGGACTGTCAGATACATACGTCTGTGCAACCACATTTTGTAACCGGCTGCCGTGCCACGAAGCTGCCGCTTCACAAAAGAGGCTGCAGAGACAGAGACCGTCCCAGGTACAGAACGAACGTAAAGTCTGCGCTGGTGGCACAGCCAAGCCTCTGTGAACTGAGCCCAGAGTCAGAGTAAATGCAGGAGGCTGTTAAAAGAGTCAGCGCATCTCCCACAGAGGCCTTTAGTCAATAGCTGCACTGGGAGAAGAAAGAAATCAGCTCCTTAGAGTTGGTTCGGACCAGTTGTGAGAGTGCTCTGGACATAAATTTTGTTATATTAATGAGTCACAGCGGTCACATAACCCGTCGTTCCATCATTTCTTCCTTTCTAACAGCCCCTCTCGGAGATCTAATCTCAGTAAAATGCTGGAGGAGCCTCTCAAATGGCTGTGTTTTACTGCTGTCAGTCTATCACTGGCTCCTCACGCCAAAGGGCCACAGGGGAATAATCTCTTACTTCAGAGATCAAAGTCCTGTATTAATGACCGAGAGCTGCCACTCACCCCGAGCACAGACCGCCCAAGAAACCTGCTGCCTCTTCCCAGCGAAAAGCCTTGTTTGTTTATAGCAGCAGCATTAATCTGGCCGACAGCTTTCTGGTACAGTCATTATTTATTATTTATTTAGTGCCCAAAACGCAACAGGTATTTGTGGGCTTGTGACAGAGGCAGAGTCCCTTCCTTGAAAAGCCTTCAGGCTGATAATAGAAAAAAAACCCTAAAAGGAGATGAATGGGGCTGAATGGACAAGCAGGGTGGGCTTGCAGAGATAAAGCACTCAGTTGCTCCTCACTACTCATGCTCACAAAGCTATTTTATGCAGCTTTTTATATGCATATAACACATGCAATGAGATGGTTCCTTTACTTGGATGTAAAACAGCAGACAAAAGGGGAAGAAAGGGGAAATGGTTGTATGGACTTTAAAAAGAACAAATAGGTGGAGAGATGGGAAGGATAAGGCACCTGAAGCCTCTTCCAAGCTCTCCATGAGGCACTTGGCCATGCTAACAATGTCCAATTTTCTTCTGGTTCCCCATGCAAAGCTAGAACTTGCCCATCCTGCCTTCTCTCTGCCTGCCCGCACTTCACGTTGATAGTAAAATTTGGCAGTTCTCATTCAACTGCTGCAGAGCTGTGCTATCTCCCATCTTTCCCACATCCCAAAGATAAAAGAAGGGGAAAAACTAGTTAGAGAACTATCGAACTGGCACAGCCTTCCCCAGAGGGCAATCCACACTTTTGGCCTCCACAAAAACAAGGACTTTGAAGCTTTCAAGCATTTTTTAAATTTATGTACTGAAAAGTGCTTCAGAATAAACTCAAGAGCATCTTTCTCTATTTCACATGGGGCAGTGGTCTTCAATCTATAGCTCAACAGACAACGTACAAAGATTTAAGATGAGGTAGGTAAGAAAAGCAAGCCTGTTGCTACTGTAGGTTTACAGCCACCACACAGTGTTCATATCTCCACCAGGAAACATTTAGATATCTACGAACTGAAAACAGCTTCCACAGGTTACATCATGAGATTTCCAGGCTCAGAGAAAAGCCACAAACGGAAGGGAGGCAGTGCCTTTGGGCAGCCCTGCTTTGCTCTGTGGTAAGACATGGCAGTACCACTCCTGGGCTGCCTGCACGTGCTCTGCACCCCAGCAGTGCTCAGGAAGGTTACGCTGTCACTGAGAAAATCAACATTTACGATCGTCTCTTAGGCAACTCCATCATCTATACCAGTCATCTGAACAATTCTGACCTTTACACAGATAGTTCGAGTAAACACAAGCTATGTATGTGCTAAAAAGAAAAGGATCTGAATTTAGAAAGCCAGATTGGGCTTTACCAGCAGCCAGACCCACACATCTGGAAGCCACAAGATTAAATAACTCCAAAAACGGGGCTTCTATAGCGGAGATGGACGATATTTCTATTTTGGGTTTACTGTCAGCATTACAGTCCACATGCGATCTGCCCTGTTTCTGCCTGTGGTCTAGGGCTGTCTGTTAAAAACTATTTCAGAAAATACTTTGTGCACTGAAGGCTTTGGTGACTGCCAGCTGAGAGCAGACCCAGCAGAAGGGGCTAAGAGAGGCCACCCAGCCTTGAAGGTTTAGGAGCAAGAGGAAATTAGGATGCGGACTGGCATGTTAGCAAAGGCTAGGAAAAAGAGGTAGGTAAACCTGAAGGTTTTTGACTTTTCTAACAATGACCAGAATTACTATTGCTTTTTTTGCCAAGGAAGTCTCCTCTTTGCAATGTTAACATGCCCCCCCGCCCCCCGTATATCACTTCCCAGCAAGACTCCCATGAGAGCTGCATCTTCCACGTGAGACGCTGGGGAATAGGATGCATTTGACACCAGGAGAACCTGCTCAATGCAACTACGCTGCAGCTGGAGGCTGCTCTGCCTCTGCTCTGGGTGTGTGCCAGTGGACTGACTCTCCACAAAGCACAAATCCAGCACAAAAAGAGGCTGCTGTACATGAACAGGAGCATGAGCTCATCCAGAGAAGGTGTTATTTCTGCTGGGATTAGGCAACGTGCATGGAAAGCCATCTGCTGGGAAGGAGCAAAGTGCCTGGCCTCGCGAGGATGCTCCCTCCTGTTTGCCACTGTTCTCATCTCTTTGCTGGACTGGTTTCAGACAACTGCCTCGCATTGGCTGCCACGCCACAGCAGCATCAGAACCCCATCATTTCTAGTTCTCTCTAACATCCTTTATGTATTCCCTGCCCCATGATTCTCATTCATTCCTTCAGGTGGCCAAATGCCTACCGCTCGTGCTGTCCTCCACCCTGTGTACAGCTGTTTCCCACCCTGCCCTCTCCACAGTCACCCCGAGCAGCACGTCCTGACTCAGGGGACAAGCTCAAGATCAGCGATGTAAAGAGACCTGTGACCACCCTGTCACTCCTACCTCTCTGCTTCTCAGCTCATAGATGGAAAGAGGCAGAGGAGGAAAAATAATGAAACAGAAAAGAAAGGCATTGCTTGCAGAAATTGTATTGCTTCTGCTCCAAACATTAAAGACAACAGCCCACAGCACTCCCCTGGGGATCTATTCCAAATCCATACACACAGACCTAGACATTTCCTGGATAAAATCTTCCCTGCCTGGGTTCATTTCAACTCTAACAAGACCCCTACTTAAGAGAGAGACTGAGCTAACAGAAGGCAATGTTGGAGACTGCAAGGCTTAATGGCTTCAGAAAGAGCTGGGGGATTGGTAGTCCCTGCTGGTGTGTGCTCTGCAGTCCTCCCTCCCAGCACACCGTCCTCTGTGCCCAGAGGACAGCCAGCCTCTGCACTGGAAGACCCTCTCCAGTATGACTGAAGGGAGGCTGCGTCTGTGCACATAGGTCTCAACCCCATGGAAGAGAGAGCGTAACAAGCACCGATGGTAGCACTTATTTCAGGATACCGTAATGCCAGAGAAAACTGCGTATTTAGCTCTCTTGCTCCAAGAGAGCAGTGTGACCTTTCCTGTGTGCCTAGAGATATTTAGCACTGCACAGTGTGGATAAAAAGGGTTTGTAGAAAGGGAGAAACAACAACAAAAAATCCCAGTGGTCTACACTGACAAAAGCACACACATAAGGCAGAAGAGCAGCAGATAAATTTCATGCCTTGATGCAAAGACTGCATTTAAATAACATACAGCACCACACTTCCCTCCTGGCTCCACTACGTTGCTCATTGAAAGAAATCCGTATGGTTAACCTGGCAGGGAGAACGTGCCTCTGTGATTTTCACTGAGCTAATGGGAGCCAATAACGTTACCTGTATCTTGGAGGACAGCGTTCCCACCCATCCCAATATTTGTCTAATAAAAGGTCAGCCCATTATATGGCATCTATTTGCAAAATTAAGAGCCTCTCTCCAGCAGCTAAATGCTTGCTTTAGATTTGGAATTACTGTAATTAAAGTTACATTGTGCTCGGATTGGTGCCAATCACTGCAGAGCTCCAGGCACGACCTGCCGTTCCCAGCGCCATGCGCCTGGGCGTCCCACTCCATTAGCTCCAGGGAATTAGCTGTCATTAACGAAGAGATGCACACTCCTTCGTGTTGTCAAACCGCAATCAAGCGGGTCACAGGTGAAGAATAAATACTTTCAGAACAAGCCCAATTACACCATTTACATTTCATTACAGAACCTGTTTAATCCACTGATGGGCTCCCAAGTTCTTCTGCCTAATAAACAGCATTTCAGAGGAATTAATAGGCCCTGCAAAACATGCTAATTACACTCTTTTGCATTGCATTTGCAATATTGATTTTAAAGTTGCCACTTCCCCCTCTACCCTCCTTTCACAGTCCCAAAGCCTTAACTTTCAGCAAAGTACACTCAAACCAACCTAATTACCGGTGAGTTTAGAAGCTAATGCATCTCTTGTCAAAAGCTCGGTTCCAGCAACGCCAACATACAGGGAGGGATTTTCACGTCCATAACTTGTGCAAGTTCCTCCAGACGACCACTGGAAACAGCTGCTGAATAGCAATTACAGGCAGAGAGCAGGCATCGGCAGAGACTTTGCCATAGCAACGAGCCTAGCTGGACCAGCTCCCCAAAGACGCCTCCTCCTCCCAAAGACCACAGCAGCGGAACGGGTGCGATGACAACACAACCGCTGCAATCTCATTTTGATTTGAAACCGAAGCTATTTGATGCTCTCCTGGGCACCGAACTGTTTAAAAACAAAAGGAAAAGTTTATTTTCAAACTGTGGGCCTCAGCTAAACCGTTTGGAAGAGAGGAACAAATCAGACACACTCGTGAAACACACTGTCTGGCTGTTTATTCACCCTGGCTATTTTGCCCAGCTCCTGCCACCGGCTTTCTGTTCTTTTCCTCCTCTATGTGCTCACTCTGCCATCCCCTCTGCTTCTCTGAAAACCATTTTCTTTTTTCAGTGGGTTTCCTTTCCAACCTCTGACTTTCTGCATTGGTTTGGTGGCTGTCACTTACCATTGTGGTTTTATCGAAAGCTTATTGACAGCTAAAAACACTCGGAGGAGGAGATGGAGAGAGAGACAGCAGTGCTTGCGGTGTTCTTCCACAGCACCTGCAGACTGTTTAAGCAGAGCCAGCAATAAAGGACAACAACCTGCCGTGTTTAATTCCTTTGCTAACAGCAAAGCAAGAAAGAAAAGCCAAAGGAAGCCATTCCAGAGCTGTCAGAAGATGGTGAGATACAGACCAGCCATGAGCTGGAGTGACAAGGGGGAAAGGAGATACGGTCATGCCTGGGGGTACCCTGAAATACAAATAGCAGACACCAGAAGGGAGCTCGCAGAAAACACAGGTTGTCCCAGATGGCCTTCTGTGAAATGGGACATGGCCTCAAGAAGTACAATAGAAAGGGCTGAGATCTACTCCCGCCCCTCAGAAACTTTCTCCAGTAGACAATACAGGTTTCTAAGGGAATGGATATGGAAGTAGATACTGCAAAAATGGACATAAAGAACAGTCAGAGTTTAATGAAGATGACACATACTGCTCAGATGTACTGTCTCTTTGCTAGGAATTTGGGCAGATGAAAGAGAGCATGTCCCCAACTGCACCGCAGAACAGCACCAGTACAACCAAGGATTTCATCTCCTGTGTATCTAGTTTATGTGAATGCTCATCCAGGAGCAAGTTATTCCACCAGCCAAAACTGTTTGTGTTAGCCCAATCATCCATGCAACCCTCTTTCTGAAGTCAAGACCAGGTGCTCCTCAGTGCCCCAGGTAATCCACTGCAGGCAGCGGCCTTCCACCGTCTGGTCAAAGAAATGGCCCACGAGCCGCCTTGTACGCTCTTTGCACAACACAAGAAGCCTCCACCCCTACATGTCCATGCTTCCCTCGTCGGCTTTAACAAGAACATCTGGCACGCAGGAAGCAGCTGTGATAGCAATACATGCAATAGGCATCCAAGACATGTAGGAAGGCTGGCTGGCATCTTGTACCATTTTATAACATAATTATCATGTGTATGGGATTTCTTTTGCCTCTCAGAGATTCTGGAGGGATTTACAAAGTTAAAGTGCTACAAATAATACCGTGGGATCTCTTTCCCCTCATAAGCACCAAACTGGATTAGTTAGTTAGTGTCTGGAAAACACTGTGAAGTATCACTTACGCTATTAATCGTGCAGCCCATTTAACACCACCTACTAATGCTAGCACAGGCTGGAAAGGAGATATAAATACCAACCACATTTTGTTAAACTTGTGGGGGCTGGGAGCTTTCAATAGGTACAATGTAATTACATTAATATTTGTCAGGAATTACCCTTACTCTCATAAAAATGCCACAAGGAATCAAAACCTGCAAGCAGTTCTGTGTCTCTTCCACAGGGCAGACCCTCAGGCAATGCAACATCTCTTGACAGCATGCTATGCCCATGGCTGCCTCAGACAAGGGTGCTTTTTAACACAAAACCTTCTGACAAACCTTTACTTCAGGTTTTCCAAAGCAGGGCTAACCCAGCCTAGCCCTGCATAATTTGCAACAGCAGAAAAGATCACAGTACAGGGAGAGTTTGCAACAGAACAGCTAAGACCACCTCTAATTTAAAGTGATAGAAAAGCAAATTGAGAAAAAGATATAGTCAACTATTTGAAGCTTAGCCCTTCTTAATTATCCATAAAAAGCAACAGCTCACTCTTGCCATCTCATTGTACAGGTAAGATTAAAGACAGGCAGGAGATTTTTACCCTGTAGTTACAATGATTAATGTTTCTAAACAGACATACAGTTTGAAAGCACTATTACAGGAAAAAGAAAAGTTGTTGCTTCATATTCTCAACCCACTATTTTCCCTGGGCATTGAGCCAGCGACTGAAGAATGAGGAAAGTTGCTATTTAAAGAGCTATCTTGAATTGCAAGGTTCGGTAATGAACACGACTTGTTACAGTCCCCTTCACTAAAATCAGGGGCAAATGAAAAAGGCAAGGATGAGTGCTCTGCCGAGCACTATGTCCTCAGTCAACTTGGAGGAGGAAGACTGGCGATATGCTTCTGACAACTGTCTCCATCCCAGTTTCCCTGGTGGAAGGAGAACAAACTTCACTCCTTCATTGCCAGCAAAGAACTGGGAGCTGCTTTGCACAAGTTACCTTTCTTGTATGTTGCTGTCAAGGAAGATGCAAGAAGATTATTCCACTGAATTCAAAGAGTACAACACTGCAGCTTTCACTTTTTATACAAGCTATGAGGCTGTATAAAGCTACCACTCTCATAATTGTGACATAACACATATTCTACAGGGGATCATGCTGGGAAAAGAAAAGGTGTGAGCTTCCATGAAGCCAATGTTCCTTCCTCATTAGTTGCTGCAATACTTCTGAGAACAGCTCCTGCCAGAGCTGGGATGCTACATATGTGCCGGCTCCTTGCTAGGAGACATAGGAAATAAGTTGGAAGAAGTTCCTGCAAAACCAGCTTGCAGTCTGTCTGGGCCTGGTAGGCTGCTCTCAGTTCCTATCGTACCTCATCATGCCCCAATATAATTTAAAGAGTTCACTGTGGGAAATAAGAGAATAAAATCCATAGGTTTTGCTTCTTGCTTTGTCTCAGGAACACTGATGTTGTGAGTTGTTGTTGTAAAACCTCTCAGAAACAAGTCCAGTGTGACCTCCTGCATCCAGGGCTTCCTGCTATTATAAACTCTGCAAAACAGCGTGCTGTGTCCTGCCCATAAGGCAGACAGACCACAGACTGTGGTCTAATTAGAAAAGACATGCTTCCCACATTCTCCATAAAGCTGCCTCAGCCTACAACTAAGGACAAATAAATAACTGTCAGGGCTAATAAGCCCAGAATCATGGAGGAGTGAAAATACAGAAATTGGATCTACTCAGATCTTATTTATGTGATCGCAAAGAACGTGTAGTAGCAACTGTGAAAACAAACAAAACCAGCTACGGTTTAGCCAGTTCCTCTTCAGCAGTCTCAGACATGCTCCACCTCAACAGACTGTGCCAAACCCTCGCCATTATTTTGCATTTCCAAACTAATAAGAGGCATTAACTACCACAGGTGATTAATTGGAGTGTTTGAGCAGCACAAGGAGACCTTCTCCATTTTGATGTGCCAGAGCACAGTAAGAGTACATGAGGAGATACCCAGTGTGGGGAGGTGGAGAGAACAACCAAGCGATGGTGAAGATTGTAAGGCTGGCACACACCACCCGGGCTGCCACATCAGAGAGGTGTTTACGATGTTCTTGGGATAAAAGGTGTTACAGGGATGATGTCTAGAAGCATTGTGTGCATTACCACGAGGATCACTGCCAGTCATTACAAAAATCCTAAATCTACAGCCCCCCAGTTTTGCATCCCCTCTCCCCATACCCCCATGGGGAGGGATACACCAACTCCAGGCACTCTTTCGACCTTCCCCAAGAGCTGGTTGTGTCACTGGTGATCTATACTGTACAATTTTACCAAGCAAGTCCCTCAGCCTGTTGCTATGGTTGAGAAAAATGTAAAAAACTGTATCACGAAGGAAGGATTAATCCCAAGTGAGTTTCCAACAAAAAACGTGAAGAACAAGTTGGAGTTACCCAAATTGCCTCAGTTTAGTCCCTCCATCCCTTCCTCAACCACTGAACGACCGTTCAGGCATCTGTTCAGAATTAATTTTCATTAATCTATTTTGCCTTTCCGCTTGCAGACCCGAGGCAGGGCCTGGCCCCCGGACATCTGCAGGGGGTTGGAGCAGCTCACTCCCACCAGGTGCCTGTCCCTGCCAAGTGACAAGGGAGCAGCCATGGAGGATGAAGCAGTGCCAGCTCCCACCTATCAGTAGCACTGGGTGTCAAACGTCTCTCCTTGGGTGCAACCACGCACCTGTCAGAAACACTAGCATTTCCAGTGCTCTCTTTCACTCAGTGAGGAGAAAACAGGGGCTGGACTTCAGACCAGGAGGCTGCCCAGAGCTTTTCCCACAGGAACAGCGACAGCAGGAGCCACCATATGGGATGAGACATGAAGCAACTTTGCCTTAGCCTTGCTGATTGAACAGGACTAATCAGGCTGAACTTGGGGCCCATCTGCTGACCATTCTGATCACACGCTATGTAACCAAGAAACTTTACCCATGAGCTGGCAGGACCACGGGCACGTATGGCGGGAAGGGAGCACCATCTACGCACTCACCTGCTCCTTGGTACCTCCAGTGCTGCTCCGAAGGAAACCGCTTCAGCTCTGTCCTGGAGAGATCAGTCTCTGGACACAGCAAGGCAATGCCATGTGTTGCTGCTACCACAGATCGCTAATCGGCCTGGAATATGCATCATTTGAATCAAGAGAGATATTTGTTCTAAAAGAAACACCTCCACATTGAAGAGACTTTGAAAGACTCAGTCCTTACAAGGAGCTGCTCAGTTCTTGGTGGCCACTGGACATCTTCTGCTCATGGCTGCAGTGTTTGAAAGAAGCAGCAACCTCATCACAAGGGTGCAGAGCCCTGGCTCAGCAGAAGTCAATGAGAGAGTTCCAGGTGATGGAGCTGGCTTCTTGAGAAAGGCGGCTAAGAGGAGCTGGTCCCACAGCCATTCTGGTGGGGTGCCACAATGTGAAAGGAGGCAGCCCTCAGGAGCTATGGGGATATGACCTCGAGAAACACAATCCCTGTTAACATGCACTTCATTTCGCTCCAAAGGCAAGCTCAGCAAAACACCATTTGTCTCCTCCAATTTGTGGGTGCATCAAAGCACCAGCCAGAAGCCTGGAAGCTGAGAAGGTGGAGATCCACCATGGAGAAGGTGCAAGACGCATTGAGGTAGTAGATTACAGCAAAAGCCCTGACCCAGACTTTGGGTAACTGCAGCTTGGCCTCCACGACATCTTTGCATCCTTGCCCTGTGCTGAGATGGCTGGTTAGGATGCCTGTCCATGCCAGATATGTTGATTGCTTTCTGCAAACAGTTTATCCGCAGAGAACTGGACAAAACCCAAACTCATTTCACGTGGGTCACTGACCAAGAAGGCAGGATGTAATGACTTCTCATCTCTATCTGCACAGGCTGGATCCAAACCACTGATCTATAGCACCATTGAAACTCCCCGGTTTCACCCCATCTCCTCAGTTAAAGGACATCTCCTTCCCACCGACACCCCCCTAGTGACCGTGTCACCAGCAGAGCTATTTCTCTGCAATGCCTAAAGGAAAATTCCCCTTTCATAGGCCTATATAGGAAAATCTCAGCACGTGCCCATGTGAGTCAGCTATTCCCCTGAATCTTAACCACCTTGTCTGCAGGAGCTGGTTGGGAAAGGCAAAAGCAGAAAGACAAAAAGGGTTGCGTCCTAAATAAAAACATGTCAAAACACTTGCCAAAAAAAAAAAAAAGAGGAAAACCACATTTAGGTTTGTAAGGCTATAACAGGCAGAGCAATATGCAGCTTCAAGGCTACACAGCCAGGTCAGAAAACCCTCCACAGAGAAAGAACTAGGCCACAAAACTCTGATATTAGCCGCTAGAATCTGCCTGCATTATCCAAAATTGGTGGGTGAGGCCCCTTCGACACTGAGCCGGCCGGTTGCTCTCCTTCGCACAGGTATTGACATGTTGATGGGCTGTGGGATGCAGCTCTGAACTCTCCGAGAGAAAGACAGATGTGACCAGGATGCTGAGCACTGGAGGTGACGTCTCCACCTTCCTGAAGTCGACAGGCCACGCCAGGTCTGCGTGAGAGGTGTCCATTGATCTGACAGATAGCATCAGGCTGCCGGCCTGGAGAGGATCCCTGCGCTAATTTGTGCAGCATCTGGAAATCTGGAGAATGGCGATCCATATTCTGGTCTCTCTTGGATCCACTGATGCCCACGGTATGAGTGCTTGCTGCTGGCCTATTTATCTCTGCCTCTAAAACATGCGCGCTGCAAGTCCAGTGTGGTGAGAGACAGCGTTGGCAGACAATTTTATGGAGGAAAACTCTTTGAGGTTATTTGTCCCTACCCTCCTCAAGGGAAATCATTTCAATATTATGAGCAACAGCGTTGCTGAAGGGAACATGCAAAAACCTGGAAAATGCATCATTTTATCAACAGAAGCAAGGTCATCCAAACCCGGAGATGATTACATTCAATATTAATATCTCCCTTTCTCCAAGCAGGGTTTGAACCTCTTGGTAACTACCCATTCCCTAGAGAAACGTCTTCCAGTAACTTTGATGTGAACTAATTAAGTTTGCACAGCTAATAAGTGCCATCTGCCTGCCACAACACTGCTGGAGCCTCCATGGAACGGGAGAGCATGGGCTGTCTCATCTCACACCACCTGCTGTACCAGCACCCGATCCTGCATCCTCCTGTGTTTCACAAACCCCGGTCTGACCAGGCATCTGGCAAAGGGAACAATTTGCCAGGGCACAACTGCGAAGACAAAGATGCCTCCTTTCTGAAAGATGTAACTATCTCATTTGAGCTCCGGTTTATTCTCATTTCCAGGAACTCCCTTTGTTTCTGCTGTTCCAGCCCTAAGCTTTTGTGTACAATGTTTTAATGAGGCCTGTTCCACTGATATAAAGGGCACATCAACCACACTGCTCAATTTATTTCTACTTGGAGCGTCCAAGATCTGCTTCTCAAAGAGTTTGAGATCTATTAAGAGTCCAGCCCCGATTGGTAAACAATGTCCATTTCTGGACTGGCCCCGGCAATCCAATCAGTGAAGGCATTTAAGGACAGGATGTACAATATTGGAAAATGAAATTGCTTTGAAAAAATTCCTCCTTGCTTATTTGCCAGATAATGACAGAAGAGCCAATGCCAAGCACAGCCAATCTGTCCTAGGGTGTTCAGAGAGACAGTCCTTATGCCGAGGCATCCTTTTTTTCCTTCTCATTTGCCTAAACACATCCCACCATCGGTCCTCACCCTCACCTGGGCCCTGGGAACACCTCCAGAGGCTCCTCCTCCAGCAGTGCAGAGGCAGCAAAATTCCCAGCGCTGCATGATCAGGTAAGTTAGTGCCTTGTTTTTGTCTCTCATTATAAAATGTCCTGAATTTTTCACTTTTCTGTCACTGGAGGCAAGGATATGTTGTTGAGTTGTCTTCCCCTTGTAAATATTTGCTGTTGAAAACCATTTGCAGTGTAAAGAGTCTCTAAGGAAGGGAAGAGAGGCTGATGCTCTGCTCTATTTGATACTATTTCTTATGTCGTCCACGGTCTTTCCCTATTTTTATAGGTACTTTTAAGAAAGATTGGATGCTATTCTGCATGCAGAAATATAAAGATAAAAAGAAGAAAGGCAAGACAACTCAGCAAGCTAAACTCAGAGAGTTAAGCCTAAGTTTGGGAGATCCAGGCTCAGTTCCTTGCTGTGCCAGACTCCCCACATGACCCTCCTGCCCATCTTACAAAGGGATTAACAACCTTTCCTGACAAGGGTAGAGCCACTCACACCCACTAACAGACCCGAGACAAACCTCAAGAGGGTTTTTCACCAACAAAGTCTGAAGGAGCACTGTCAGCAGCAGCCTTTGGCTGCCCCGGCTGTCTTCCAGAGCATCATCGATTCACACCTCGCACTCTGCCCCATCCCTTCCCCCTGTGAACTTCCATATAATAACTGAAAAATGTGACAAGCATAACTTTAATCATGTTCTAACCCGGGTTGGTATCATTAATCTCGCAGCCACTGATGGGTAATTTAATTAGGGTGCATTTGTAATGAATTACAATCATCATTTAGTGCTATTGTTCCTAACACAAGCAGAGGGGAGTCAGAAAACTGGCATAGTTGATCTTCTTAATTGCACTCGCACACTACACAAGCCACCCCCAGCCTCAGCCTTTCACTGCTGGTTTTATAGATAAAGGAACACGAGCACTAGGGACCGCCCCCCGCCAAGCCTGCAAACATCTCTGAACGTGCTTCCCACCAGCAATCGGCGACTACCAGGTCTGTGAAATAGGACCTTTGATGGAGGAGGTGTCAAACTCTAAGCAATCAGCTCGGACCTGAAGCAGAGAGAGAAATACAAAGTCAGGATAGAAACTGTGCTTAGTTCTCTTTCTCACCACCTGTGAACATTTGATACAGATGTTAAGGTATGGCCAGACACTCAAAATGAGTAAATGGGCATATTGTAAGTCCAGAAGTATCCCAACTAAAGGATCGGATTTATTAAAACATGCTCACTTGATGATGGTTGTATAGTCACACCGAAGCTACAGGCACATGAAAGGCTGCAGTCACTAATGACATTCTAATGGAAGGAGAATAATTTGCCCCAGAGCTTTAAATCCATCTCTACAAGACAGTATCAGAAATTTCCAGCCAAAAATGTTTGTCTCCGGTCAGCTCCTTCGCTGCTCTGTGCAGGACGTGCGGCAGTGAGTGCATGTATTTATTTCAGACCTGACTTCAGTCTGCAAAATAGGAGCAATCTGTTGATGTGGCCGAGAGCCAACCCATCTTCTCAGTATCTCTGTGCAGAATATACAGACTCTACCACGGACGTTGTGTTGTGGCATCCCACTTCTGGTGGCCAGGCCAGCCTGCTTCGCAGAGCTGCTCAACTCTTGTTGGTCTCAGTGAGGTATTTTATACAAAATGCAACAGCTATTACATATAGGACCTAGGGAAAGCAAGCCCTACACCTCTCCTCCAAGAAGGCAGTCAGGACACCTCTCTGGGTGTTTTGGACACCAGTCTCCACTCTGAAGAACATTTGGGTTTCCAGACCTCAGCGTATGCAGGAGGAATGGCTGTCCCCCAGCTGGGACACCGGCTGGCTGCTACTTCTGGCCCATTCCTATGGGGATGTGGAAGCGAGGTCAGATCTTTGAGAGCAGAAGAGAAAAATCAAACCCTGGGTTCCCATGGTCTGGGTCAGTGTCCTAAAGGCAATGTGACCTTGTCTCTCCCCTCCTCAAATATCTTCTCTGAGGCTTCATGGCATCTGAATTGAGTATAAGTGTCCCAAAGTGTTTTTTTCCAACTAATTTTGCCAGCTATCATGAAGGACTCCTTCCTACACATGTGGAATTTGCCTTCAAATCGAAAGATTCCTGGGCAAGGCAAATCACTGTTTTTTTTGCAAATCTCTTTTTTAAATAAAGGCTTGAAAAGGAGCTTATCAATTTGGACTGGCAAGCCATGCCCCTGTGCCAGCAGAATGAGTGAGGAAAATTATTAAATACATGTGCAAATCCTCTGTGGCAGTATAATATGGCAAGGGAAGTAATTCAACATGGCTCAGGGCAGAGGATAACTGCATCTCTGTGATTTGGTAGCGCTCTTTCCAAGAGTTAACAAAACTGCCGGATAAAGTACTGGATGGATAAAGTAGTGAACAAAAAATTGGGAACAGTCTGGAAAATAAAATAATGCAACTTTTTTAATTGGGGGCTTATACTTATCTGAAATACTGTGCACTTTATTTAAGATAGGCCCAGGAGAGTACTGAAAAGCACTACAGAGAGGAAAGAAAGAGGCCTTCATAAAACCCCCCTGAAATTCTGAGAAAACTATATGAAGGAACAAAACCAAGAGGCTCATAAAAGAGGCCTATAAAATACCGAGATTATAATAAAGGAAGAAAGAGCACTGCTATTTGTTCTGGAAGAGGAGAACAGAAGAGAACCCAACTGAAAAAAAAAAAATTTAAAGACTTTAATTTTCATGCAACATATGTGTTAATTAACCTGTGCGACCACCGCTGTAGGGGAGCAGAAGCACAGAATTTAATGAAAATTAGAATAGACAACAACATCCCATTTTCTAAATGGCATTTCTGCCATTTTCCTTTTGCTTTCGAAAAGGTGATATTGTCAAAATAAACCTCCTTTTAATCACATCATTAACAATGCAGTAACTGATCAGCATTTCATTACGCTTTCCTAAGTTGAGAATAACTTCTGCGATAGCACTCACAGCTGGTAGCCCAGACGGCGAAACACTGCTGAGTTATTCTTTCTGGGCAAGGTCTTGCCTGCTCTGCCCCTGCTCTGCTTTAAGGGCAGGTCAGGACCAGGATGGCTGTCCCATTCCTGATTTCCCCCGCTGCCATGGACAAAGTGCTGCCGTAGGTGGGGATGGAGCACAGCAGGGAAATGTGTAAATGCATTCATCGGTTAACTTCATAAAACCCTTCCCATCATATTGCACCTAAAGACTGGGACACTGCCAAGCCAGAGACACATTGCAACTTAACACAAAGTTTCAGGCAGACTGGTTACCTGTTCCCATCCCCTGCCAGTATAAAAGCTGAAAATTACAAGGGAAAGATATTCTATTTATTGTTGGGTTGCTTGCCAAGTGCAGAGTCAGCATTTTTGATACGTACCACTGGCATTTCTTTGTCAGTCACTCTTCTCCACCTGCTTTCACATAGTGAGTGAAAAGGATAAAATACTTTTTTCCTAGCAAAATGGTTGTAAAGCCACTTCAAATTAGCAGAGGGATGCAGGCGCAGATGCAGCTCTCAGCTGCTGCACTTGAAGATGATGGGGTTATAAGCTGGCCGTGTCACTCTTCGGCTGCAGAACATCTATTGCAGCAGCTCTCAACCCTACGACTTCCCTCCACTCTCAACTTTGTGAAATCCTGACTTTTCAGAGCTGACATCACTCAATCCTTCTCTCTGCTGGAACTGACATATTTCAGGGATGCACTGGTAAAAGCAGAGAGTGCTCATGAGATGTGCTATCCCAAATGTAATTTTCCCTTTGTAAATAAATTTTGGCCACCACCCAGTCTGGGTGGGATGACTGGGAAGCAGCTGATATTTGAAATCTCAGTCATAGCATGAAAATAGTCTTTAATGAACTGTGCGTCTGAGGAAAAAAAGAATTGGCTGCAAAATAACAAGTGATAACCATTGGAAAAATAAGCGAAGCATATGCAGGAGGAAACTCCATTAGAGTGCTAGTCATGCAATTAAAGATAGATGTGGTAAACTCGTGTGCAAGCAGTTCACGGTGCTGCTGTGACCCACAGGCCCATCAGCTCTGGAGCAAGGGTAAGCTGATTAGCTCTGGAGAAGGATGATGGCAGAACTCATCAGCTAAGCTTGTTAGCTGCCACACAAAGTTGGTGTACCCTGGAAGCTTTGCAAAGTGATTAGCTTGGGGTGGGAGGAGGCAGCAGAGCCTGTTACAGTAGATGAATAACCCAAAGCAGTCACTGCGTGGGCATGAGCTCCGTGTACAGATCAGCTGCCTGGGCTCTGGCTGCCTGGCAAAGCTGGGGAGAGGGGGTCTGCCTTGGTTGGGGTGTGGGGGAAAAGACACCTCTTCCAGGCCACAGCATGTCTGCAGCCTGCCAAGCCCATGTCTTGATCACAGCCAAGGTCTGCAGCCTTCTTGCACAACAGAACTAAGCCCCCATGGTCTGCAAGTCCCTCCTAAATCCCTGCCTGGCATTGCTGAGCGAGCTGGCATCCACATCACGGAAGGCTGGGGAGGCGGACGCTGCCCCTTTGCCAGCCCAGGACAAGTGCCACCGACTCTCCCCAAAATACTTCTTGACCAAGTTAACTTTAAATGCAAACCACAGGAGCAGGATAACTGAAGTCCAATAAAAAATGACAATTTTTTTCCATCTCCATTCAGAACAACAACTCCTTTCTCATTTGGGAAACAATTTCCAAAGAAGTACGGCTCAACACCTCTCTTCCTTTCGTGGTGGGACCCCACTTCAGCTGTCTAGTTGGGAATATGACCAGCACTTCGTGCATTTTTATACAGTGAGGAAACTATTTTGTCCCAACTTTAAATGGTTCATACAGCTCGTTACAAGCTGCTTCAGCCCTCTGAAAACTGCAGAAACCTACCTCCACTCGAACTGCCTGACCACAAGCTGAACCACAAAAAAAGAGCTTTGGTCTTTCTGCCGATTCACTATGGCTGAAGTCTTGTACATGTCAGCTTCTCTTTGCTGGTTTGGTTTTTTTTTCATAAAAACAAGACTGGGACAAGAATATTAAATATTAAAAACCCAAGGAAAATAAGCATTAAGAAAGCTTTAATCATAAGCCCACAGATTACTTGGGCTACATGTGGCTATAAGAGTGTAGCAAATGTCTGTAAGGGTGTAGAAAGTTAATTCTCTAGGGTACAACCAAAGAGCGAAAAATATGTGCTTTAACTTAACACCTTCTAATTTCGAAGCGCCTACCTGCAAAAGTTCATTGTGAATGCATGGAGATGTCTTATGCATTTATTAAGTCTGTTTGGTTAATCTGCTTTTACATAAAACTAAAATAGATTAATAAACTTCTCCAAACTGCCCCAGCGTTGCCAGCATTCCTCCCTTTCTGACAAGCTTTGCAAGATTTGATTTGATTAAAAACTTTTCTTAAATTTCCATATCCTGAAGTCAAGGTACTAGACGACAATCTTTGTTTCAAAATAAAGAAACTTCAGAGTTGCAGAGAAAACATGATGCAAGTATAACCGACAGCTCAAAACCAGATGGCAAATAAAATTATCTCAAAGCATATTGTTATTTTTACATTGCATTTACAATTTTCAACACTTATATTTGGCAATACTGCTGTCCCTCATTTTATGTAGGTTAAAAGTGAGAAGCAGCTGTCTGCTCACTCCAAAGTCAAGTATTTACCCCCAGGTAGGATCTACTTATGTGCATTTAACCAGCTATTTATAGTCATTCAAAAACAGAAGGTTTTCATGAAAAGTGCTGGCACAGCCTTTGCTATAACAGCTCTGATAACATCTTCTCTCTGTTCCCACCAGACCTTCTAATTTGATAACTCCTTTGGTAAAGATGAGCTGGAATGTTGGGACCTGCAATATTAAAATTTCTTTGAGCAACCTCTCTACTTCCCCAGTTGGTTTTTTGCTGTGTGTAGCAATAAATCTTCCAGTCATGCAGCTAGGCACCAAGACACTTATTACTTTTATTAGATAGGCTACTAGGGCTTCGGGAAGTATTAATAGTCCATCAGAAGAGACACTGACACCAATCTCCAGGTACTCAAGGCAGAACATCTCTGTGCAGTGTGGATGGTGATGAGCACAGGACAAATGCATAGCCAGATGAGATAGTGTGTCACCCACAGACATAATCTCCCTTCATCCCACAAATTTATTTTCCCTACTGCCCTTTCTAAGAAACATGACAGTCACATAGTGAGATTTCTAAAATGAGATATATGCCCCAGTCCCTTAGCAAAGCAGCAGTAGGAGCAAGAAAAACAATTCTTTTCTAGAAGCTGATATTCATCAGTAAACCCCACCTCTTTGCCCTATTCGCTGCTCCTACCACAGCAAACAGGACTATTCTCATTCCCAAGCTTGACTGCGCAAAGATCCATTAGATTAAAAAAATATATCTAAATGAGAAATGCAGCAAAAAGAAATGAGTTTAGACAGCTCCTCCTCTCTGATCTTGACAATAATAATTATGTCCATGTCTTGTGAATTCATGGCTGCGCATCCTTAGCATAGCTGATTTTACCTACTAACTTCAAAATCCTCTTCCAGCTGTTCCTCTCTCTCCTCACTCACCTTTCCAGGTGTCCAAAAATTCACCCATTTCTCTTTACCGCCAAGGCTTTCCATTACATGGACCTTCCTTAACCCGGGTACTCCTCAGCAGCCGCAGACACACATTGCTCTGCTAAGGAAGGTTTGCAGCTTTGAAGCCCAGAAGACAGTTTCACCCTTGAGCCCTCCCATGCTTTTCCTCATGCTACCCTTCCAGCCTGAAAGAGACTTTTGGGAGCAATCCATGCAGACATTAACACATCCTTCTGTCAAATCTTTCCGGACACCCTCCTGCAGAGAGAGCTACAAAACTCTGGCAGCTGTTCAAGACAGGCAGGTGACGAGCCAGCTCGGTCCCTCTTCTTCTTGCTGGCTGCCAGGTTCCTGCTGTGCCCTTCGACCTACCTCTACTGCCAATTAACAAACCAAATGAACCAACAACCACAAGTGTAAACTCATGACACTGTGCCAACCACCACCTAGTCCATTTGCTCATGTGCTGTTCCTTCCTTTGATACTCTTTTAGGCTTTGCTTTTATACTGTGAGCTTTCTGGATAAAGCATCTATCTCCACTTACTCTTCATACAAGAGCCAGTACCAATGTGGTTAATAATAGCAGCTAACCTTTGACTGCTAAAGTATTAGCAACGCCACCCATAAAGCTGTGTCATATTTAGTGAGTTGTCAGAGCAGTAGCATCATTAAAAAGCACAAGCACATAACTAATGTATGTAAAACATTGCGAGAGATACAATCAATAGGTTGGTTGGTGATTTATTCCAAAACTGATGGAGGCAAAGGGCTCGGCAGTGAGAACTCCTGAAAGCAGGGAAGCAAGGCAGTTTAACACCCTCATACCGTAATGGTCCTACCACCTGGTTTGCAATAGCAAGTTCTGGTGAAAGCAATACCTGTGTTTTTTGAAACCCAGCGACCCCCATGGTCTGTGGACTTTCACTGGCATACTACTGTCCACTTCATTATCGCATCACTTGCACCAGGGCTTCTCCTCTATTATCCCTAACTCTTCCTTCAGCTTTTTACTGACACCAGTACTTTTATGAATACCCTCACTCACTCTCCTAATGATTTCTGCCTGGATTTGCAAGCTCTTCTATTCCTTCTCTTCTCATTTCACATCAGACGAACGTCAAGACTTTCACTGCCTAGTGTTAACTTTGTGTCTGTACACTATGTTCTCACTGTGCTCACTGGGACCTGCAGGCTTTACAGTTAGGGCCAGGATTCAAGCAGCACCAAGCACACCTGCAAAGATTTTCTTCAAAACCAAAAGGAAACTTCCCCACTCCTTCCCAGCACAGGTCCTCCCTCCCACCACAGCTCTGCAGGCTAAAGAAGACAGCTAAAGAAAAATGTAATTGCCTTCCCCTCCCCAGCACAGCGAACCCAGCTCGCTCTCCATAGGCAACAACCCACCAGCCAAGGCTGCAGTTCCAGGCTGCAAGCTTCAGAGCTTTTTGCTGGTGTTGCATTAACCAATCTCTTTGTAGACAACCAGGGACTGCAGCAGCTTGTCTCCCCACAGAGCTGAGAGACCCGCAGTACTTCTTAGGGAGACTGATTCCCTCTTGCACGGCCACGTCAGCTGTTCTGCACACACCGGCTCGACCCAGAGAACCCCAAGGTCGTGCCCCACAGGCAATTCCCTCCAGCCCCTTCAGCAGCTCCTGCGGTGGGAAGATGGGACCTGTTGATTTCTGCAGTTTCACATAAGTGTGAATTGATGAGCTACTTCAGGAAGCTAATATTAATTCCTGGAATAACGTGTCAGGGCTGCCTGGCTGATTACCCCTCATTCCTGTCTGCTTACAAACAATGATTACAGTCTAATTTCAGCACTCTTGGGGGAGCTGCGGAGAGTACCCTTCATCTAGTGTAATTACGTTCCAGCTCCCTTGGAGCTGAGGCTCTTATTCACTCCTAGCATTATCTGCAGACTAATCTAGTCGGCTGTAATGGAGGTAAAAATTACTCCAAAGAGCTGTAGTAAGCTCTTGCTCTGGCTCCAAAGCCAAGTTAAAGAAACCAAATTGTTTTGTGATGGTCAGACAAAGGTGCAGGATGAAGGAGAGATGGATCCTACATATGGCAAAATGAGCGTTTGTTGGCACTACTGCTGGGGCTTACTTTAAACGAATCCTGTTTTCTGCAGAGATGCTCAGCCTGCTGTGTCTCCTTCAGCCTCCAGTGTGCTTCCACCCATTCCCAGCAGGATGGATACACAGCAGACATCTCTGGAAGCTCTTTTAAAAGAAAGCCATCTCCCAATGGGACTTGGTCATATGGTCTTCCCAAGTTGCTCCTCCACACTTCAGTGAGGCTTCACACGGTACTACGAGGCAGTAAGTGTCAAAACATCACCAGCCTTTTGAATTTGATGGGAAGGCTTAGCTGTTTCCAGAACTTTTGTTGTAAATATCAAGGCCAAATACAATATTCTCCTGATTTAATCCTGCAAAGGCTTCCAGGCAACTTCATTTTGCTTAAAAAACACTTCTGGGTAACCATGTACGTCAACACCCTTTAAATCCATTTTCTGATTATGTTATTTTCTCCAAGACCTTCAAATTATAACGTTGTTGTAACTCTGTTTCCCTTCAACATAACTACATTCTAGAAAGACATCAACATTTCCTGCCTCTCTTGTTAAAAACACACAGAGTTTTACACCCCCTCTTTGCGCAGACACGACTGTGATCCTCTGTTCAGCCACGGGAAAGATGTCTCCCTCTGAGGCCGAGAATAGGATCCTCTGCTGCCTTCCTTTGCTGGTGACACTGGTGGTGGCAATGGGACAGGATGATGGTAACATGTACCGGCAACCACAGCATGGGCTCTCCAGCGACCACTGCATGCACGATGGTTGTCACCACAGGCTGAAACTCTGACCACTGTTTCTTATTCAGTACTGCTACAGGTACTGACTAGATTAAGCGTGCAAAAATCTGTTTGCACATGTTGCAATCACATTTTGCCTTTGCTGGGGGGACACATCTGTAAGCAGGAACCCATCCCTGTGAATGAAGCAAGGGCATGTACTCCAACCATGCCTGAAGCACACATGGTTTAACTGCAGTAATCTGGGAAGTGAGACATCACTCCCCAAAGACTGATCTCCCAGAAGGCAACCCAATACCTGGGCTGCCAAAGGTCCTGTGTTTTAATTAAGTGTTAAATCTAGTTATTTTTTTTTAAATCTAGTAAGATGTTTCTCCTTCCCACAGTGCCATCACTCTTTGCTGTGCTGTAATTCAGTAAGGAGAACAGTTAATTAAGTTTGAACAACAGTGTCTAATGACTTCTATTTAAAGCTGTTCATAAAAAATATTACAAGCCCTTAGAAATTACCTAACTTTGGAAGTTAACCTGGCACCTTAAGAGAAAAAAACAGTATAGTCCTGCACACTCCCACTTCATAGACACATATTCTTCCCCAAGCAGAACAGTGGAGCGAGGCATCCACTACTGCCCTAAAAATGCTTATTTTAAATTTAAGTCATGATGAGAACATCATAAAAATAACAAAATGTCCCTGCATGCAGGGATCAAAATGAGTACTGGCAGCATCGCTGTTAAGCACAGTTTCATTTAAAATATTCTTCAGATGCAGGAGTAATACAGCTGCTTCTAACCTGTGTGGAGCTGTGGCCTCGAGGAAAGAGAGATGGAAAAGCAAAAAGGTACTGAAGAGATGGGAAATATGGAGGAAACAACAAAATGAGACAATCTAGAAAACCAGACAGCAGTCTAACTAAAGCAGAATCACCCAAACTCTCAACAGGAGAAGGTAATCTCACCGCAAGTGGCTTGAAAAAGGAACTGAGGATAAGAGAAGGGGGAACGGAGGGTTAGCTATTCTGTTCTACGACTGTACAGCTTAATGCTTACATTCATCTCTAGTATTCAACAAGAGGCACAGAGGTTACGCTGAGACATGTGATGGTATAGGGCCACTTCCAGCCCCTGCACCAGAGACACTCTAAGAGTACAACACACACAGAGATTTAGACGTGTCACTGGTAGATGATAAACACTGGAATTAACAAAGAAGTTAATAAGAAAGCTGTTCAAACATTAGCACAAAAAAGGAGATCTAGTGCAGCTTTAACCTCAGACAGACCCTTTAAAAACACATCCTGGAAGATGTGTGCTCACTACACTCACTCACCAAAGTATCTCTAATGAGTTTCTTCCTGCCTGTTATCTCAAATCTGGAGGGAACCCCTCGAGGTAACTTGCTTCCTAGTCCCACCTCCAGCTTAATGCATAGACTTCGAGTTGTTAGAATTGCAAAATGGAAAAAAAGCATTATTGTTCTTATTCTTGTTGGCAGAGAGGAAGTGACAAAGACAACGATCCATCACTGCTCTTCATGAACTTCACATAGCCACAATGCAAGGATCACACCTGATTTGTTTCCTATGCAGCCCTAATAAAAAGACCTCTGCTCTGACTCTACCCAAGCTAAATCTTGCCAACATAATAAAAAGAAACATGAGAATGAAGCCTAGCTTCATCCTCGTTTTTGAAGTTAGCAAAGGGACATGCTGAAGGGAGTTCAGCCTTGCCCCCAGAGAAGAGATGGATTCCACTGGTCCCCTGTGATGGGGACACATATTTACCTCCTTGCTGTCAAAGCCATCCTAGGTGGTATTTCACCATACTGCTCTCCCTGTAACTTGGCAACTTTACCCCCTTTGCAAAATCATCTGAAAGCACCCATACGACATCTCTTATCCTCAGAGGATCATGAATCACCAAGGCGGGACAGTATTTGAGGACCTGAAACTACTGAAGTTGTTAAAAAATAAATCAGCCTTAAAATTGGATGTGTATACCAGCAGGCAAGAAAGAAACAATATTGTAGCCTGACTCCAGAAGGTTTTTAGGAGTGATCCAGAGAATACGAGGCCTGTAAAACTTATTTCTGTACCAAATAAAACTAAAGAGGAAACAAGAAACCCCCAGGTGAAAATAATACTTATAAATAAAGAAAACAACTCCTCTCCTATCTCGTAAAATTCCCTAAAATTCTTAAGGAAAAAAAAAAAAAGAATCCCTGAGGATTAGGTTTAATTATTTGGATTTTCAAAGCCTCTGTGACAAAGTACGGTCAAGTAGGCTACCAAAAAACTGCCTGAGCAACGGAGCAAGGGATAGAGTGCTATTACAAATCTAGACATTAACTGAATGAAATTAAAAAAGGAGCTATAACACATGATCAACATTCAGTATAGGAAAAGATTACACTGGCATTCCTCGAGGACCGCTTTTGTCTGACATATTCTTCAGCTATTTGCAAAGGAGACTGAGCTGTGATGTGGTGAGACTGCATTTGACATCATTGGTTTGGGGGGCATTAGCTGACCTTGGATAGTTTGCCTCTTAGGAGCACTAAAACACTTTGTCTTCACTGCGGGTTATCTTGGGAGAGGTTCACTTGCTTTAGTTACAGAAAATATAAAAACACAGCTGTTTAGCAGTTAAGGAGAAACCTAAGAGAAAGCACAGAATAATGGAGATATTTACTCCTTTCTTGCAAGATGCAAAGGAAATGATACCCAGAGGAACTGAATGGCAATTTTAAATAGATATAAAAAACTCTTTTCTCAAACCCTGAATTGACCTTTGGAGCTCACTGTCACTGGTTGTCTCTCAGACCAAGAGTTCAGGAAAGTCCGAAAGTGGATTAGATACATTTGTAAGCAAGCTAGTGGTGAAATACATTTACCCAAGCTTATGAAAAACATCTTTTATAAAGAAACCACGGTAGTTTCTTAGGCAGGGTTACACCACAATGTGCTTTGAAAATAAAACATCTTTCTATGTTTGAATAAGCCTGAAAAACCTTCTACTTTGCAAGCAATAAAAATCAACACTTCAACAGCAACTCGCACACCAGAATTGGAACACTTTGACAATCTAGTGGAGTCATTACTGCTCCCATTTCACAGATGGGGAATGAGACAGACTGAAAGAGTCAGTGGCAGAGCTGGACTACAGTTTGGGGTTTCCTGGCTTTGGCTGTGTGCTTGCCAACAAGTGACTGTATTTGCTGACCAACAAGAAACACGCAAAGCAGCAGAGCAAATCTCAGTGATGAAGAACAGGAGCATATGTAGCTGTTCTCAGTCCCTCACCCATCCTATCCACGGCCCAAATCTGGGCAGTTTCGCACTGCAGTGGAGGGCTCCCCAGGCAGCTGCGCACTTCAACCGCGTTTGCTGGAAACATATACCCGTTTGGGATATGTATAGGATAACTACGAACACTATGTACAGGATAACTTTCCAAAACCAGTTCTATCAGTTCCCTCGATTCCCTATGGACTGCGATTTCCATGCAGATATTTACAGGGAGCAGAGGGCTGGCAGGCTCAGGAGGAGCAGAAGAGCTGTTATCCAATTTGGCCAAGATCTCCAGCAATGCCCCTTTTCACTTTTTACGCCAGGGTGCACACAGAGGTTGAGCCTGTCTACTGTCAGCTAGGGAGCAACTGTTCAAAGCAGTATATGGATAGCTGAGGAAAGCCTGACCTCCATGGTCTCCTCTTCTGTGTCAAGCCAACCCTGTGGCCAGCCACCAGCTCCCTCCACAATCCAACCCCTTGCTTCCCTCCAGGTGACCACACTTGCTTTCCAAATGTTCTTCTGCCAGACACACTTCCTCCCACTGACCCGCACAATCCAATGTCTGCACACATGTGCTTTTACAATTTAAAAAAAAAAAATTAGAAATGAATTTAACTTTAAAACATGTAATGGCTTGAGGAGTCTCTAGAGTGAAACAGGGGGAGGGAAGGGGGAACCCAGGTTAATAAAAGCTGTTAATTAGAGTCAAATTTGCTGTTTAATGTGTCAAGAACTAGTGAGTTACGAGCTAATCAACTGTTCCGAGTTCCTTGGGAGAGCAATAAAACTGAAGCCTGAAAAAGGAAGGAGGACAAGGTCACGGCCTTCAAAGAAGGTGTCTTTAAAATTGCTTAACCCCAAGGTCTGAGTTGGGAGCATCCTCAAAGACGTCGAGACTTCCCCCGTTCTGATCATCCTGTTGTATCACTAATCATCAGCACTCCAAGTCTTTCACAGTACGGTCAGGTTCAGAGATATTTCCTTTTTTCCTTTTTATCTGCACTAGTTGGGACTTCTCTAATGTGTGACAAAAGGCACAGAAAAGATTGTTAACTCTTCTAAACCCTTGATTTTTTGTTTCCGTTGTTCCCTTTCAAAGGTTGTTGCAAAAGCCTAAAGCAAAAGGCAGAAAAGAAACATGGAAGAGTTGGAGAGTATCCATCAAGCCCTGAGTTCAGGATCCTGCATTCTTTGTGCGAGAGCTATGAACAACATCTCTCTACACCACGCAGTAAAAGGAGCTGGCACAGCAGGAACTGCCTTAAAGAATAAATTAATAAAAACAGCAGAGAAGAGAGAGTGAATAAAGCCTGTCAAGAAATGAAGGGTTTTGGAGATTGAGCATTTCCCACATTTTAATGCATCTGGGAGATAGAAGGCAAATGATGGGTGATTTTCTTTTGCCACTGAACTATGGAAAGATTTAATCTATTTTCACTCCAATTTACTCTTTGCAAGTCTAGCCTAGATGGAGTACATTCTTCTTCCCTGCAACATGCTAGCCATCATTACTGTTTCTCTGTGATTGCTAAGAGAAGAAAAGCTGCAGTTGCTATGGGATCTCTGCCATCACCCAAGAGCTTTTCCAATGGGGGGAAAAAAAGGGAACCAGAAGATAAAAATTTATAGCACAGGATTCCACCAGACTTTCAAACTTTGGCTAAAACAGGAGGCATTAAAAACATTTTTTTTATCGAGACACAGCAGTTATGAACCCCATTGCCAAGCATACACCCAACTCTAATAAAGCTGTTAATCCATGAATATCATTCATCACTCAGTTCAACTTAGTGATGCAGGTGAGGTTTTGCAAACAAACAGGAGGAGGTAGGCTCTTTCATCTGGAGAACTTTTGCTTGTACACCTTTCAGTGCTCTGCCCACCGACAGCAAGCTCCTGTAGAGGCTGAACTATTGCTCTTTATAATGATCAAAGACAAAGGTATGGCTGTTTACCATGTTAGATGACAGCAGTGGTTGCAGTTGCACCTGCTGGGCAGGCAGGGAACCTGGGAACAGCATGTCACAAGGCTTGCTCCTGGCTCAACAGGGCATCGTAGAACTGGGCATCATGGTGGACCATACTTTCTCTGCTCTTGCCACCACACTCTGCATCCCTCTTTTCTTCCCTGCACAGATGCTGCTTGAAGCTTTTAAAAAAAAAATCCTCTTCCTGGGAGTTTTCTTCTCCTGCCTCGCAACCTCTACTTAGTTTAGGGGGCAAATGTGCTATATGACTGTTGTGGAGACAACATAGACTCCTGAGGTTGGGACTTGGCACGGAAGGGAAGAAGAACAGATGTTCATAGATTTCATTGCAAAATATAATTACCCACAGTTTTGAACACTACACACAACATATTCTTGTAAACGTAAAACCATGGGAAGTGCCCTCTGTGTCCTTGTGGACATCTTGGGCGTTCCTCCAGATCTTACCTAGATTTTCCATACTGCAACATTTCAGCACTGCAAGCAGCAGTCTTCAGAAATGTGGGAAGCACAGAGGATTGTTTCACATACAGCAAAGTAATCTTTTCAGGGCTAATTTTCTTGTTCCTCTACAACATCCAGGTCCTGAGGGAAAGCAGAGCCCAAAGCTAGCCCTGGATAAAAAGATCAGTTCCTTCTGCATTAAGACACTTGTAATGATTCAGCAACTTAAAGCCATCTTTCTACCAACAAGGAGTCTTTGTGGTTCCTCTATAAGCCGATAGTTCAAAGTGACAAATAAAATAAAAGAATTTGACAGAAGTCATTACCACCTACAAAGCTGTTGTACATTTGTGAGTACAAATGGGTCAATTGTGCCCAAAACCTGCAGTTTTATTCAGCTGGGAGAATAATCCCATCTTTCTTTCCGAAAAGAAATCTTCAATTTTGCCTTCCCTAACAAGCTATTCACCTGAAGTGTTAGCAGTTAAACTAGTACGAGCAAATGCAGTATCATCCAGAGCTCCTAGGTATGACTGTCATTTCCCAAAAGGCAGGTGAAATGCACTGAGGACAACCAGATCTCCTCATCGGGACAGTGACCAGCTAACTCCTATCTGACATCCATAACATTTCAGGCTCCTTTAAAACCAGGCACTTCCAATGAGCTGCAGGAGTAATCAATCTTCCACTCTTGCTGAAAACTGTTGCTGCACAGAGGAAAATAAACTACAGAATATCTCAGCATACAATTCAGGGTCAGTAATTTTTCTCTTCTAACAATTAGTAGAGAGCCTTTGCGTACCTCCTTCAGCAGCCGCTGAGCTGAGCACAAAGGGAAGTGGAGAGGGTCACAACCTTAATCCCGGACACAAATTGGCTGCTGGTTCTCCACTGCTGAAAGGGGGAGAGGAGGTTACAGCAACGGAGTAATGAGTGAGATTACACTGTAATCAGGGAATGGAGATGTGAGCTGGAGAGACACGCTGAAGGCAGGGAAAACATTCCTTAAATTAAACCCCTATTGTTCACCTCATCTCTGCCTCGGTGGATAATCCACGAGACTCCGAGCTCCTGCCAGGAGCCAGTGTGAATAATTCCAGACCATTTTTCCTACCTGTCGGTAATATAGCAGTCTAGGCATGCACAAGCTTTCCACTTCTTTGAGCCACATATATGGGAAGGTAAATTTGTGGTAATCCCTGGGAATATCCTTTTCTTTCCCCTTCTCCCAGTAAAATCTATACAGTGGTTTTTCAGGATGAAGGGGTGGAAGCTGCACTGCTGAGAAATCATGAGTGCAGTACATTACTCCTCAGCACTTTGTGCATCAGTAGAGCAAGGTTATTAACAGGATTATGGGGGGCTGAGGGCAATGAGACTATCATCTGTCTGGAGGATGATGTGTGAATGCAAGGAAGGCAAATGCAAATTTGCAGAGGAAACATGCTCCATTTGTGAGGTGAATTAGAGTTTCCTTCCTCTAGGACAGACTGTGAAAAGCCTCACACCTGAAAATAAGCTGGTGGTAGTAAAACCCTTTCCAAAGAAGGCTGCAGGACAAGAATTACATGAAGATGGCACGACTAGTCTCCTCAGTGGACAACTGACCCAGCTTCTGTGTTGCCATGTGCTGTACAAAAATATGAATACAGCAACAACCAGAAACTGTAGCTCTCAACACCAGAGACTGCATAAGAACTTGGGAAATACTGCGTTGGAACTCACGCAATGTGCTTTGAGATCTTCATTCAAAAGACTTTGTGTAAGACTGTAATGGCATACTATATACAGTATGCTGTGATGCTAAATATATCCATGCTCACTGAGAACAGGAGCAATTCGATTCGAGTTCTACCTTTTAAACTGCTATGGATATCAACTCTTGCTTCCTTCTTCTCATTAACATTGCTGTAAAATGCCTGGCACAAATCTACATCAAATGAATATAATTACAGAGAAAGAGACATTGCATTAACTTATATGTCTGGCCTTCCCTTGCTTTTTCTGTCTTACCGCTGTTCTTTCCCTCTTTTCTCCTTCCTTTTTTGTATGGCAGTTTTGTTTCTGTTTTTCTTCACAATTCATCTTCTTTGTCCTTCTTTTCTTTCAGTCTTTCACCTATTCCTTGTTTCAAGCCCAAAGTTGATTGCCTTTTTTTTTTTTCCAAGTTTGATTGATTTACTCTGCACTTACGTAAATGATTTTATACAAAGCATATAAACTATAGAACTCCCTGCAGAATACCATAAGCATTGCTACCATCCGTGTAGGTAAGGGGGAAAAAAAAGTGAAGTTAACAAAGTGCTAAATTAAGTAAGAATCTCTTACATCATAGATTGAAGCTTGCCAAAATCTGACTCTTCAGATGTACTGCAACAACAATTTTCTAAGACACAGGTCGTTTGCAGGCAAAAATCTTTATACTTCAGTGTCAGGCAGGAAAAGAAATACAGATTCTCCCAGCTGCTATAGCAGGGACCAGGGGACAAGGTAACCTTTCAAACAACCAGGCCCCAAGTCATCAGATCGTCACTACTGCATGGCACCCAGAATGATGTGATTGTTCTTGCCTACTATGGAAAAGAAAGGGAAGGAATATGAGGGAAGGTATTTGCTTTTCATATCTCGTCTGAAACACCTGCAGGACTTCAGGCAAGTGATCTCTGTTGAAATTCATTGTATTGCTCAATCCATCCTCGCTTAATTCATCTCCTGAAACTCTTAAATGGTACCCAGGCTACAGGCTGGCTCTCTACAGAGATGGGAATTACATCCCTAATTACAAGATATGGTACTGCCCTAATAATAAGTACTGTGCTCAAGAAGTCCCCACCCAGGGGGATGAGCTTTGACCTCTTTTAACAAAGACTGCAAAATAGTTGATAAGAACATTAAAGCAAGTCACTGCTCCCGAAACCACACGTTCGCTTGCTCTAAGCACTCTGGTGCTGGTTGCAGAAATTAGCTTTTGAGCACATCCTACCAGTCTGAGTTGGTGATAGTCGTCTGTCCCCCAGTGCTGTAACACAGATTTGGGGCAACAGCATACAGAGGTACAGAAAGGCAGATAGTTCTACCTCCACAGTATTCACTTGCTTTACCCCACAATCCCCTAATATCACCAGGGCAAGCTCATCTCAACAGGTCCATTCCAGGCACTGCTGGAGAAATTAATCTGAATTTTTCATGCATCTTCAGGATGAGCCTTCACAACCCCTGGAGATGAATGGCTCCTCTACAAAACATACCTTACTCCAGAAAGAACTGGGCCTTGCTAAGCTGTTATTGCTCCTCACATTTCCTTTCAAACAGCACCTCTTGCCCTAAGAGCATTCTCACTTCTTCACCGGCAGCAAAGGACTGCCGCAGTCTCTAGCTGGGAAACATGTTTTCTCCTCCAGCACAGATTCATAGCATTTAACAGCAAACCTTCAATTATCACAGCACATGACCGTAAAACTTGTTCAACTGGAAACGTTCAGCTATTTCTAACCTTGCCTTCAGTTGTCTTCTTTCTTTTGCCCCCAAAGCCATCTAAAATAGTATTCTCCTGGAACCTCTGCACAGCCTGCCTAGCACAAAGTTAAACCATAAGTCAAAATGATTAAAATTATATGGAAATATATACATCTCCTTCAACACTGTACTGGGAACATGGCTCCTAATGGGACATCACTACACATTACTCATAAGACCAAGACTTGTGGCATTTCCCAGAGAACCCGCACATTCTCCTTTTTATGCTGGATGACTTATAAGCAGCCATCAGTCTTTTCCTTTTGGGGCTGTGCCTTCCATACGCATAATTTGAATCCTTAAAATGAACCCCCAATCTGGATTCCACCTGCTTGGGAGAAAAAAAAAATAATCTTGGAAATACAGAGCAACAAGAAACTGGCAGGACAAACTCACACTCCCACTGTGCCAAATCGCAAGTTTAGTAATTCTGTTTTCTTCCCGCTGAGTAGAAGGTGTCATTAGCTCCTGTATTTAGAGCCACAGAAAAGGTTCTTGGAGCAATCCCCAGCCTCTCTCTGAACCAGGTGGCTGGTGACCACAGGAGCTCTCTGCAGCTAGGGGCCTTCACCTTCATCTTCATGCAGTCACCACTTCAATTTTAACAGAAAGGAAATAAACAGGACAAGTGGCACGAAAATAAGAGAAACCCTCATGCTACGTCATTCTCCTCCGGGCTGAAATCCATCCCTGCATCAGGGCCACTTTAAAGTGCTTGCGCTGTATAAATCACTCTCGGGTGCTTTTAACTCAAGAATAGCTTTCCTTCTGGGAGAGGATTTCTCCTCTAGGTCGGTCTCTGTGGAGCACCCATTGAACCAAATCCTCATTTCTGAAGATTAATATAACAATTCAAAGAATCATCCTCTTACTGTGAGCCTTGGAGGGGAGCACAAAGGCCTTGGAAACGTCCTGCAATCCTGCACATGTACACCTGGGCTTGAGTCTTGTCTGCCGACAACAACCCTACACGCTTTCGAGAACATCAGCCCATGAGGAGACCTCCTGCTTATGAAATGTGCCCATCCACTGCGAATGCCCGCGCCGGCTTTGCTGGCAGCACCGTGAGACAGGGAGGAGGAACAGCAGAGCGCAGTTGTGTTTGCTTGATGGGATTCTGAATAAATAAAGATACAAATCCATAACTGTAGGTGGTCTTCGTGATGCATGCAATGAGGAGGGGAGGGAGAACATGAGGAATTGCCCCTTTCATGTGGTGACCGAGGATGGGAACACCCTGCTGTTTCCAGATTTGTTTGGGATGGCTGAAATAAAGACCACCTGCACCGCCTGAGAATTGGGAAAATCTGTGCAAACATTCATTATTTATAAGATAGCTGTCCAGAGGCAAATTGCCTGGAATCCATTAAAGAGAGAAATCCCAGCTCCCTCTGGCAGTCGCCTGGCACAGGCCTTTTCCACTGACACAAAGGGAGGGAAAAAAATCGCTTTCATTTCTAATTAATCTTCTGGTATATAATACTTTTAATTAGGAAAAAAAAATCAGCACGCTTTTTGAGAGAGGAAGGAAGGAGCCAAAAGTGAGGCAGAAAGCTCTGGCATCTTGGCTGCAGTTCAGGCCTCGTCCTCTTTAAATCTGCCAGAGCAGGTGAACTCTGCAGCCTACTGCTCTGCTCTCTGAGATATGACCGAAGGCCCTGCAACGCTTCAGGGGACTGCTGTGGAGACGAGGAGTGGGACCACTTAGCTATTTACCCTGGAAAAGAAAATCCAGGTGAAGATAAGCAAGGGGGAAAAGTATTCAAAAGATGCCTTGGACAGAAATGAAGTGGACTCTGTTGGGCAAAGCATGGACAAGACAAGCAGAAAGGCCCAGAGACAAGGAGATCCAACCCATACATTATCTCTTCAAAGTAATAACCCAAAAAATATTCATTCCCCAACCCCAAATTTCCTAGCCCTTCTTTCTCCTTCTAATGTTTCTCTTCCCTGCATTCATTATTGATGCCAGTGGGGGTACAAATTTGCACTTTGGTTTCTGAAAAATTAATTCAATGATTAAAATTTCAGTCCCTGAGTGATGGAAGCAGTTCAGGCAAGCTGGAGATGCCCCTTTGGAGTCTGAAGGCCTTTGGTACGCTGCCCGCTTACCCCCTGCATGAGAAGCCTCCCTGTAGACCTAGCTTAAGGGGTAAAATCTGGTAGGAAAATGTGTTTTTAAGCTGATCAAGTTCTGCTTTGGTGGAGAAGCCATTTCAGCTTAATACCCTATCAATGCTCAATTCAGTGCAGAGAACAAACTCCAGGTTCTTCCAATGCTCAAACACTCATGGCTTTCTACACAATCCCCTGTGTAAGGGAAAATCTCCAAATGTAAATATCAATCAACACTGTACATCTATCACTCACTGGCAAGCTGAGTGTAGGCTGAGAGACTTCCAGTGTGGCTAATGAAATTTTCTATGACAATGTGCTTTAAAATGAAAAAATAGAGGAGAAAGGCTCTCGGAGAAAAACACCTTCTCAACTCACAAAGAAGGTCTATTTTCTCATCTGCGCCTGTGCCTATCAGCAAGAAAGATCAAGACCCAAGGAACCTGCAAGCTGTTGAGGAAAGGGTGCCAGATCACATGGCATCCACTCCTCGGGGGGCAATTTCTCCCCATTCAAGAAGAGCAGAGACCCCCACTGCAAATTCAGTATCACCTCAGGAAGGTCCTTTCCCAGGCTGCAGCGGAGCTACCCTTCCCATCAACTCTGCATCAAAGGAAAAAGCAGGCAAAAAGCCTGTGTAATTCTCCACCCTCAATTCCTGGCACTGTTATTTTTATTTACTTTAAAACAAATGTGAGAGGTAAGTCAGAGCTC
The DNA here is from genome assembly GCA_031468815.1 of Morus bassanus. Taxonomy (NCBI): domain Eukaryota; kingdom Metazoa; phylum Chordata; class Aves; order Suliformes; family Sulidae; genus Morus; species Morus bassanus. The sequence goes on from CM062572.1 coordinate 60,919,349, forward strand.
TGAGCAGCACATGGAGCTGAGGAGCTCAGAACCCGTCTCCACATTTAGATAAAGAGAAGGAGGAAGAAAAGCCAGATATAAACTTACAGATAACAATTTCATTTGTAAGGTGCTAAAAAATGGCAAAATAGAACAAACACAAAAAATAAGACTGCCTTTTCCATGCACTTTACTGAGTAAAAACCCAACTAAACCTTGAGGCAGAATAAAGACAGCAAACTCCTCCATCCATGGGAAGCCGCATCTTTCTATTCACATATCAACAACAGGCTGAGAACACAGTGGGGACTCAGGGGAGGAGTGACAGGGTATTCCCCACCAGCCAACGCAGCGCTGCTTGTGCTGCTGTCATGAGGATAAGAAAGGGACAAAGAGGAATGGGGAGTGCTGCGAGGAACTCTGCCGAAATCCTCTGCAGGCAGAAAAATAGCAAAGCTCTGAAACTGAGAACCGACTTTCTCTGAAGCAACAGGATTAGTGGCAGCCCACGTTGCACTTCATTGGGGTCATGACAACTACGGAAACACAGAATGCTCACTCAAAGGCAACTCCTGGATTCAGACACCACACGTTTCCTCCTGAAATATTTTATCAAAGGAACATTTCTAAAAACTCTACTAAATCGTGAATTTTTAGGAGAAACCTCTTTGCTAGCTCCAGAAGAACACACGCTGTGTATATCACCAGCACAGTGCTACCACGAACAAAAAGCAACGCATGGAAACCTACTTTTTACCACATTCGCTGAAACTTTGCAGGATGAATGTGCAGAACGTTGGTTGCTTGGAAAACTTGCTGCTTTTCTTTCTCAAGATGTGGCTTTGTGGAGGTTTAAGAATACGTGGGCTTTTATGAGCTGTTCAGCTCTTGAAGTTATTCTGAGCTGAGAGCCTTTAGCACCATGATCCTGTATCTACAGGACAGACAGAGCATCGGTACGTGCAATATTAGCTCCCTTGCATGCTTTCATGTGCCAGCCTTCCCACCTCGGGACAGTTCATTCATCCTGCTCCTACAGAGTCCAGGTGGCTATTAAATCTCTCCTTCCGAAAAGGCTCCAGTGCATGATACATCCCACCTCGCAGCAGCGTTGACTCCAGCCTCGTGACACCAACACACCTGAGAGATGACGTGCTGGGGCACACAGTCCTGACGCTCCATGCAGAGCAAAGAGGAAATGGAAATGCTGGAACAAGCACTTTGGCACAGCTTCTTGGCTGGGCTAAAGGTTTATTCCTGGGATGCTGCTTTCCTGCCGACTAAGGAAAATTAAATTTAGTACTTTGCAAATAAATAGGTTAAGGCTGAAAGGACACTATTTAGGAATTTACTGCTTACAGCGGCCTCAGAGATTATAGATCCATCACCGTCTATTACCTTGCTAGTTACTGCTTCCACTCTGTCTATCTTCCCCACTTAGAGAGTGGTCCTTTTATCAGGTCTTTTTCTGTTCCAGCTTGAAACTGTCATCACTCTAATGGAATTATATGAAGAAAAACAACTTTGGGCTGCGGTGACTCTGCCAAAAAGCCAAGGACATCTCCTGTGCTTTCCCATGACAACGTGGTGAGATTCTTGCCTGAGAGAGACATGCACAGAGGTCTGACAACCTCCTGGGAAATACAGCGATGGACAGCTGTTTACACACATGTCCAAAACCTCTGGGCCTCTGTGCAACTGTCAGCTGGGCCCTTTCGACACCCAGAAACACAAGAGCTTTCACAGGGACTGGCAAACCAACAACTGAATGGTAACCCCTCCCGCAGATTCATCGTAGCTACATTGCACATGGCATGAGAACTAGTCACTGAATGCACCGACATGATTATAAAGCCCCGCCTCGTGCTGCATGCACGTCTTCCACTATCTGCTTCATATAAAAATCATCTGCACACAGTCCCCTCTCCAGAGTCGGATACATCCCAGAAATGCAAAGTGACAGCTAGCACATGAAACGCTCTCCGGAGCCTTCCATTAAGACAGACAAACCCTTCAGTTTAAGGTTGAAATTTATGTCAGCTCCCCAGAACAGGGTTGAGACAGATCCACTGCTATCAGCTACCTGCTTTAGCTGAAACTGAATACAGATTAGGGACAAATTAAAATTTTCAAGCCTCAGTTTGATATATTCCCTCCAAGATACAGGGAGACAGGCTTGTCTTCTTCTAGAAGCTAAAGATGCCATCAAAAGATAATCCTGGGAGTTACCAAAGCTGGAGGTCATCCTCAGCTCCCAAATTCCCTGCTTCCCCTGTGGAGGAGAAAGCAGTAATGTGATTTAGCTATGAATCCTTAAAAGATAGATTTGACACAGAATACCTTTCTACACTTCTGCCTCAAAGGATGTTCTCATGCAATTGTCAAAAAAGAAAATACATTAAATCCAAAGTCCGAAAATAGTACTAAGTTACCCGCTCTTACCACTAACATTCATATGGGGCAGAATGAATGCTTTTTGTGTGTGGAGTTAGGACAATTCATGTACTTGTTTGTTTGAAGCAAATGTGCGAACAGGATAGGTTTCTCACCATTTCCATGCATATGAATAAAGACAGTTGATACATTATTAAATCCTAACATTAATCTGTATCCATGCTAAGTATTAATTCCTTAAGTATACAGAACATAAAGAGCTGAGCTGCAAAAAACTGTTGTTCTGCAGCATAGGGTAGGATTCCACCAGAATCACAGCAGCCAGTTCCTATAACAAAGCTCCCCAGAAGGATTTTCAGTTTAGCGTTGCATTCTGACACTGCTCCACAGATACAGCACCGTGGCAAGGACACCAGCATTAATAGATTCATACTGCAGCACTGACAGGACATGTTATGATCTGGAGAGCCTGCATGGCACTTTGTGCTTAAGACTCCCCAGTGCTGTGAAGTGCATCAAATCTTCAAGAAACGCCATGACTGAAAGCTTGATGTGCTTCCAACCCTCTTCAGCAATAACTGCCTCCAAATAGAGGTGGGATGCCTTGGAGCAAAGCAGAAGGTACATTTACAGCGGTTATTATTTTTGCTTTCCTACAAGTGGTTTCTCAAAAAAAAAAAGAAGTAAGAGACCTCTGTTTAGGTAAAGGTCTCAGGGAATACCCAAACATGACAGAGACTGGGATCCCATGAAGAAGACATGCCTAACAAGCTCTGAAATATGGGCTCTTATCTTAATGTGGCAAGCCAGTTTGAGAGAAAGCGTATTAACTGGTTTATGCAACACTAACTTCATGGTTAAGAGCCATGTAGTAACTGAGCATTTAGACTTTGAAGCGTGGAAGCAATACAAGGACGACAGAGGAATGTATGACTGCGAGATCCCTGCTCCTGTCTCACACCTGATGGCGGCTCTTTGGCTGCCAAAGGGGACCTGTGACCACGACACCCCATTCCCTGCTCCTCACTATCCCTCCACTACATCCCTCCCCTCTCATCTGCCAAGCCTTGTGGGAAAGGGCCAACCACCTCATTATCCAAACTAAATTTAGGCCGAAACCTTTTAACTCTGAAATCCTAGAAGAGGGCACAACACAAGCATTTATATTCCCAACAAATAAAGGAGAAGACCTTTATATGAGCCCAGATCCACTCTTCAGATGGAAATGCTAGATGCCCCAAGGCCATATCAGCATGGGAATCTTTTGCTGTGATTCTGTATTTGTGAACAGTTTTTTATACACACAAATATACACCCTCTTCCCTCCCTGGAGATGAGAAAATCTTTTGCCCCAGTCAAGCACGGGTAGCAGCTATAACTCCCAAAGCAAGAGATAAGTCCTAATTATATTTGTATTTAAACAATGTGATGCTTACTCAAGAAAGAAGAGAGGCAGCAGCTGCTACTCACTCTCGCTGGTGGCTTTGTGCAGGCTGAGCTGTGCTGCTATGACCTGGGGCACTCACATGCTGGAGGGTGCTTTGCTGGATGTGACCAGCTGCCTCTCACCTCAGAATTGTTTCCTGGAGCTAACTGCTTTTCCTAGAGGTATTCTCACAAATCTGTCCCTGGAACATACAGGGAAAAGCTGAGGGAGTGGTACAAAACCCATCTTGAAGGCCCTCAGCAATGTTCTGACTGCATGCCCTCTGCACCACCAACCACTCCTCACAGCCAGCTAAAAAGAGGCTTCAGGGATGTCCATGCAGGATCACAAGTGGAGGAAAGGGCCACAGGGATTGCTGACACCATTTGTCACGCAGGGATAGCATAGAAGATTATGTTGTGACAGTCTTACTGCAGCTGAACATGCTGGCCTTGGAGCAGACCAACACCAGCACAGAGGCCCAGAACTGACCCAAGGTAGGAGAGATGGCCTGTCCCCTCCTCCTCATGTCCAAAGACAGACAAATGATTGAGACTGTGGAGCAGCCAGGCAAGACGGCTGAGATGCGGGATACCCAGAAACTCAAGACTTTTCCCCTGAAAAAGGATAAAAACCTCCAGCAATTTCCATTCCTTTTCATGTGCAGCTTTGAACATAACCACACGTAAGCAACCAGTGGGGTTGTCGTTTGCTGACATGGCTCTGTGTGTCCTGCAAATTCACAACAGAGCAGCCACGGAAAGCAACAAGCGTGCATCAAAAGCTGCTTTGCAAAACACCCATTTCATATGTGCTGCACTGAGGCCCTGGTATTCCCCCATCACCCAGACTCGAAGGCATTCACTTTTCCTTCAAGAGTGCTGATCACACAGGCTCTAAGCAGAACATCTTTTGAAACTACTAGAGACTCAAGTAAGTAAATAAATGAAATAAACTGAAGAGATTTAATGCCAGTTGAAGGTGGCAGGTACCCACAGAAAAGGAAGAGGGTGGCCGTGCCGCCCCAGGCTCCCCAGCCCACACTGGCTGCACCACGCGTCTGACAGACAATTTGCTGTGTCCATTCACGTATAACAAAAGCCGGCTGCACCGGTTACACCTCTAACCCATTCACACACAGCTTCCCCATCGCAGAACGTTTTGAAAAGCTTCTCAGACCCCTGTGGAAGTCCATGAATGGTAATATCTTGCAGCCAGGTGAGAAGGATATAGAAAACCAGAAGGTCGAGTGACCTAGAGCAGAGCCATGTGGCGATTTAGTAGCAGAGATGGGAATGAGAATCCGGGAGGGGTTTTGCTTATGTCCTCTGTGCTTTATCCATTATTTAACACTGTCTTCAACTCTCGGCACGTAAACACAGTCCTGTCAGCCCACACAGTCCTTTGTAAGCTGTTCAAATACAACAGCGGGTGGACGCAGACATCCTTCTCTCCCGAGACCTCCTGCGGGGAGACTGGGCACAGCCAGCGACAAGAACAACTCCTCTTCAGCAAATTGCAATCACGCGGGTGCTGGGAACGTGGCGGGAGGGGGAAAGGAAGGAGAGGCTTTTATTGTAGCAGGTAAGTCAGCCAGGATCTGCTCTGCCTCCTGCTAACTTACACTGACACAGCAGCAGCTTTTGTGTTGTCTGGGGCGCAGAGTTGTGCTGTGGTGTGCAGGGCTGCCTGGCTCTGCCACGAGGCACGAGGATGGGATCAGCGGCTGCCTGGTTTGGGGCACAGGCAGAGCCAGAGCACGACCTGCCCCATGCGTTGTCCTACACCATGCATCCCTCCAGGGCCACACATGTTGCTGCACCAGGCTGGATGCTCTGGTTTAATTAAATTCTCATCGGTGACCTGTGCTCCACGTTGGTGCACGTGACTCTCCCTAGAAAGCGTGAGCTGACTCTCCCATTTCATTAAATAAGAGATATTTTAATGAATGAAAAGGGGATTTGGAGGGAGGTGAACTGTGAACTTTTTTTTAATAAGGCATATTCTAGTAATTTGGTTACTTATTGTTATTGCAGAATCATAGAATCATTTAGGTTGGAAAAGACCTTTAAGATCATCAAGTCCAACCATAAACCTAACACTGCCAAGTCCACCAGAAGCCATGGAAACAGATGCTGGGGTCCTTCAGCTGGGATGGCTGATGTCTGTCGTGTCCTGTTGCCTGGATGAGGCCATCAGCAGTACCAACAGTGATGGTGGCTGAAGTCAGGTGCAGAATTTGTGGGAATAACTTGAAAGCTGTCTTTTTTCAGTGCCCTGCTCCTTTGCTGAGAGAGGGGAAGTGCGGGCAGAGGCAGAGCTCATGCCACCAAAAGCAAGGTGCTGCAGCGAGGGAAACCTGGAGATACAGCACCGGCACTGCCATGCTCTTGGGGCATCAGGGAGTGAAGGGAAGGGAAACTGCAAAAGCAACTTAGTGGCCAACAGCTGATGATTACAAAGCAAACAGGGAATTGCAGAGGGACAGCCTGTATCTCAGATGGCATCTGTGAGCCAACCTCACGTTTCCTGCCCAAAAAGAGGCTTGCTTTTTTGAAGTGACAGGTTAAGTATCTGCCTCACAGCGTAACACATCAGTCACTCCAACAGAGAGGATGCACCCATCAGCAAGACAAACCTCTGACCTTTCAGAGAGCCTCGCACTAACCATCCTCCCGCTAGTCAAGAAAGACTCAGTCACTGGAATAATTCTCCAACATCATCAGCATTAATTACCTGCATGGCTGGGTCTACCCTGGCAGACTCGCAGGCATGGCAGGGAAGGGGAGCAAGTGGTGCCAACATGCTGGAAACGGGCATTGTGCCGGACCAACAGGTAACAGGGGAGTGTATTCCCCAGCCCAAAACCGCTCTATGTTCCCCATGAGCACAGTCTATTTATCCTCGCAACAGTCTAGTGACATTGGCAGGAGCATCACCCACCTCGTACAGATGGGAAACAGAGGCAGAGAAAGAACATTAACTTTGCTCAGTTGGAAAGAGGCTTCAGCCCAGCCTCCTGAAGTCTTGAAGCAGCATCTTTTTGCTAAGAAATTCTGCAGTAAAAAGAAAACCTTCTGTTAGATCTCTCCACTATCCTCGACATGACTGGTTTCATTTGAAAGAAAAAGGAAAAAACCCTACCATGCCCTAGGGGATAGGCAGTTTTTTAGGGAAGCACATGCAGTAAGAGAGAAACTGTGTCAGGAGGAAAAAAGCATGAGAAAGAACAGAATAAGATGAAGACAGTAGCAAGAATTAAAGTAAGGTCCTAACATGAAACAGGCTGCTACAATATCTGAAAGAAAATGACATGCAGGATATTTAAATACAGGATTTGATGCTGTAACACCATAGATTGCTCAACAGCTCCTGTTTTAGAGCTGCTGATTAGTGCAACCCAAGAGGAGTCCTCGCTGACCCTTCCAGGAATCCCAGTGCAATCCCAGTTCCTTCCACGAACACATCACGCTCGCACAGGGATGGCAGGCACTCCCAGAGCTGAGGAGAAATCAAGTCTCCAGCAACCACACGGGAAAATTGAAAACAAAATACAAAAATAAAATCACTTGCAATTAACAAGAATGAGGAGTTAACAGAGGCCTACAATCTCTAATCAATCTCTTGCTGCCTGGGCTGCTCCACCGATGAGCCCCATTGTTATTTTTGATTGTGTGTGCAAGAGTGCGAGACGGCTGCTGGAAAAATAGCACTCCATCAAAATTGTGATTTCTTACTCCTCTTGAGACTCATCAAGGGTGAGGAGGAGGAGAAGGGAGAAGATAGGGATGCAAAAAGAAACAAACAGCTAGAACATGCCTCTCAAAGATACTCTGCTGGATTCAAGGAGGAAATAACTGAAACTGCAGGTATGCCAAGCATGTGGACTCAGATCCAGAGCTCCCAACAGTGCTGTCAGCTTCAAGACGAAACAAGAGCACTCACGCGAGTAAAAGTAATCCCTATATAAACCATCCTGCTCATTCTGACACGTACATCGTTCACTAGCGCACCCTGGCCAACCCGATGCTAAGGCTGTGCTGGAATCTCAGCAGACTGGACTCTCTCTGCACATTTAACCACATGAGTTTTGTCTCCCCCTTTCAGCCAGCACTTTGTCAGCATCACTTTGTGTTTGAAAAATAGCTTCTGAGGTCTTTCTTATTAATTCCAGCCTCATTCCCCTCCTCAAGAAAAGAGAATTAAGCTATTCTTGTCTGCATAGCTGCTGTATCGCATTTTACACACCTTGTCAATGCAGAGGCAACAGGACGGCAGGGTACACAAGTGATAGGGCAAGCAAAGGAAGACTGGAAAGTTAAAGGTGGTGCCCGTCCTTCCACCACACCCTTCTTCCATACAAAGCCTTTATCCTTTTCACCCCGCTACGTTCTGCCTCTGCACCCACGGTGAACCACAGCAGAAGCAAGTGTTCACTTTTCAGATTGCCTTGAAGTTTGAGAGTGACAGTTCCCTTTATAGATTGGCAAACCAACCCTTTACGTAACTTCTTAAAGAGGTGTGCATCAAAGACAGCGTGCGCACTGGCTGTTTATTTAACAGGTTGCAGAAAAGCTCTTGATTTTATGTTGAAAATGCTGATTTTAATGCCATATTACCAATCCAACAGGACACCAATAAAGGTTTTATTTTGCAGTAAGAAGTGCCAGTCCCGTAGCTGGCAACATTCTCGAACAGTGTCATGGTGCTTCTGGTTTTGTTTGCTGTCTGATGTCTTGGGTATTCTCTTTCAAGGCATCAAGCCTACCATCTTGGGGATGCTCTTCAATGAACTACTGCTGGTGTTTGGGTTTCCGTTTGATAATTTTGACAGAAAATAACAACACAGGCGAGACCTAAAAGCAGACAATTCTGTACTCTGCAAGACTGGGCTCTGAGGATATAGAAAATATTTGTCTAAAGGCAGCCTTTTGGCCAAGAGTGTTTATGAGCTCAGATATATAACACTGCTGTGATACTGGAAAGAGTTTGTCTGTTTTAACTTCCTTACCAACCAACTTAGACTCAAATAATTTATACATGAATTACTAAGAAATCTGAGCACTCGTTTCTGAGAAAGTAGAGGAACCTTAAACTGGAAAGATTTCAAACACCACCAGATTTGATGTAGCTGTTGCACAGGATTGGATCAATTGCCTTTTCAGTCCAGGATCCTGTCAGGAATAGTGACCAGCACCACATTCATGTCACAACAATGGAAACCCTTTACCTGAAGCACAGTGAATAATCAAGCACAGACTCCTCTCTCTGAGCATTCTTCTTGCTCTCTCTTCTTCACTCAACTCTTCATTCCCAAGTATTTCCACAGGATGGAGTTGAATGTTGCCAGGTACAGCAGCAGCAAAACCATATGTAGACACAACCCAGAAAATAAGCAGCATGCATGGGAATTTTCTTCCTAACATCCGTAGTAAGAGGTTGCCTTTACATCTCAAAGCAGAGAGCTCTGCATGTCCCTGCTTAAATTAAATGTAGATATTTAATGTAAACTAGGTATTACTATGTGTCCACAAAGATATCTTAACGTTGTATTGGGTCTGCGTGGCAAGGTTTGGTAGCGGGGGGGCCACAGGGGTGGCTTCTGTGAGAAGCCACTAGAAGCTTCCCCCATGTCTGACAGAGCCAATGCCAGCCGGCTCCAAGACGGACCCGCCGCTGGCCAAGGCTGAGCCCGTCAGTGACGGTGGTAGCGCCTCTGGGATAACATATTTAAGACGGGGGAAAAAAACCTGCACAACAGCAATTGCAGCTGGAGAGACAAGTGAGAATATGTGAGAGGAACAACCCTGCAGACACCAAGGTCAGTGAAGGAGGAGGTGCTCCAGGCGCCGGAGCACAGATTCCCCTGCAGCCCGTGGTGAAGACCATGGTGAGGCAGGCTGTCCCCCTGCAGCCCATGGAGGTTAATGGTGGAGCAGATATCCACCTGCAGCACATGGAGGACCCCACGCCGGAGCAGGTGGATGCCAAAGGAGACTGTGACCCCGTGGGCAGCCCGCACTGGAGCCGGCTCCCGGCAGGACCTGTGGACAGAGAGAGCCCACGCTGGAGCAGGCTTGCTGGCAGGACTTGTGACCCCGTGGGGGACCCACGCTGGAGCAGTCTGTTCCTGAAGGACTGCATCCCGTGGAAAGGACCCACGCTGGAGCAGTTCATGAAGAACTGCAGCCTGTGGGAAGGACCCACGTTGGAGAAGTTCGTGGAGGACTGTCTCCTGTGGGAGGGAGCCCATGCTGGAGCAGGGGAAGAGTGCGAGGAGTCCTCCCCCTGAGGAGGAAGGAGCAGCAGAGACAACGTGTGATGAACTGACTGCAACCCCCATTCCCCATCCCCCTGCGCTGCTGGAGGGGAGGAGGTAGAGAAATCAGGAGTTAAGTTGAGCCTGGGAAGAAGGGAGGGGTGGGGGGAAGGTGTTAAGATTTGGTTTTATTTCTCATTATCCTACTCTGATTTGATGGGTAATAAATCGCTTTTCCCCAAGTCGAGTCTGTTTTGCCCGTGATGGTAATTGGTGAGTGATCTCTCCCTGTCCTTATCTCGACCCACGAGCCTTTCGTTATATTTTCTCTCCCCTGTCCAGCTGAGGAGGGGAGTGATAGAGCAGCTTTGGTGGGCACCTGGCATCCAGCCAGGGTCAACCCACCACAAACATTTTAGAAAACCTACTGAGCTCCTGCTCTCAGCAGCACCTTGAAGCCATAAGGTTTATAAAATAAAAGGATTTCCACTCTTTTCATTTTAAATTGATTGGCTTCAAATGCTTTGGCTGAGACTGTGTCTTTAGGCACACAAAAAGAAAAAGCCCATGATTTAATTTCCCTACACTGTTTGTTCATTTGTACAAGTGTCTCCAAATCATCTCCTCTTCAAATTTGACCAGTCTTTCTGTTTACCAAAAGACTTTCTTTGTCTGAAACAATTGTCATTGCCTTTTCTAAAGATCTTATTTCCTTACTCTCATTCAGAATTTACCCAGAGGCAAGGGTAAACAGCGTGATGTACACACGGCCAAGCAATGCCATCCTGGTTTGCCACCACTTCACTCCAAGTTGGCTAAGCTGATTTTGAGGCTCCCCAGCAATGTTTGTTTGTTTTAGCACACATATTTAATAGGTTGTTACAAAGGGAGCCAACGCAATTCTTGGATATGTCCTGGGTGGCCTGGCCTAGACATACCAGCCAAGCATTATGCAGAACGCAAACTCTGTGTCATGGCCTAACACATCTAATGTACCAGCAATGGTAACAGAATATGAAACTGTCGAGTGCCCCAATAACTATAATGCATTACATCTCACACAAAAATAATCAGAAATTAAACTCCTGTTGAGGAATCTGTAACACTGCTTTCCACAGCATTTATTTAAAACAATAAAAAAGAGCAAACAAGCGAGAGCGAGCTGTGAAGTCTGAGATGCGCCTTGCTGCCTACGCACTCACACACAGAGGGTCTGAAAATCACTGGAACATCCTTCAAGTTGATGAGCTCATCTGTTGCATCGATAGGGATCGCCAATAAATATTGATACGATTTCACCGGAATTCAGTGCTCATTTATAGATGCAGTCATTTATATTCGCAGCATGGCACTGTGATTAACCCTTTCACTGAAGCTGTAATTCCAATTAATGCGTATTGGCTGGACACATACAGCATGTAGATAATAAGCTCTACTACAGTACAGCATACCTTGGTCGGGAAAACCAAGCACATCTTTCACCTTCATTTAACTCTGAAGGGGTTATATTACAGTAGCTCCTATTGCATCCCTGCTATTGAAGCCTCACTGAAAATTAAATGCCACCAGCAGGGCTACTGAAATATGCTCTAAAGTTTACAGGCAAACTACAGAAGCTTGTAAAGTGCCAGGGGACTTCTCTGGTTTAATTATATAGACCCTGTTCCATAAATTGCTTGAATGGAATAAATACAAATAGCATTCCCTGCTTTATGACCTCTTTGGGTTAATGAAATGCACACAAACACCCACAGTCTGCTATGGCTCAGAAATTCCACAGCATAAACACACAACCTTGCTGGAAGCTGTAGTCAGGATTCAAGCCTTGGTACATACATGAGTACCAGCTGCCTGGACTCAGTAAGGAAATAATTTGTTGTTTATGTTCTACTGCTATTCTAAGCTGTAGACGGTGGGAACTGTCTGCGATATACTGAACAGGGAGAAAGGACCAGAGATTTTGTTGTTCAGGCTCTAATTAGCAAATCCGCTTCTCTTATGTGAAGAGGTGTGTGAGGTAAGAGAGGCTGAGGAATTCCATGAATCAATAAGCAGTGCACCCTTGGCTTTGGGAAATGCAAGATCTTGAATCTGCTGCTACTCTATGTGGTGACACTTACCTCAATCCTCTGGACATACTTGGGAATAAAGACTTGAGTGAAGAAGAGAAAGCAAGAAGAGTGTTTAGGGAGAGGAATCCATACTTAATTTTTCATTCTCTTGCATGTAAATTCTTTCTATTGCCATGACATGAGGGAATATTTGATCCTACTGAAGACAAACTACTGAGAAGCCAGACAGCTCTCGTTCATGTGGCCAGCATGCAATTTTCTCATGTTTCCTTAACTTTCTCCAAGCACTCCATCTCTCCTATGATGCAGAAAGAACTGCTAGGTGTACTGTCTGGGCATGGCATCCAACGGACATCTCCAGGAGTCTGCTGAAGTTTCATTCACTAAATATTTAAGAGTACAGGTGTGAGCACGGGCCTCTTAGAGGTCTTAGAGCTAACAGCATTGCACCATCTCATTGAGAACTGTTTTCATGATTCAGTGATGGTACCTTAAAAACAAGAGAGTCATCCTCCTCCCCAGACAGTGAACTTTATTTTCTTGCTGTCATCTGTCTCAGTCCAGAAATGTCATAAGGCCAAGTAATAAAACAATTTTGGTGATATTTTCCTAGTTTTACTAAGGATCCTAGGTGCTGTCTTATACTTACCCTCACTTACTTATTTGGTGTTTTTTTTTTTTCTGAAGCTCTAGAGTTGCAGAACAGGAAAATGTTTGTCCTGTTACGTAAAGAAACAATACTGCAGCAATCCACACGTGGCACACAGCAGTAGGTCTGCAGGAACAGAACTTCTCCAGGTCCTGCTTGTAGAGTCCCCTCCTGTACTGAATGCCTCCAAAACCCTCATCCTTCTCATCAATGAGAATCACCCCACAGGGATCAGTGGGAGGCATGATTTTAAGCGCCAGTTGTGTCTGTCACCAAGGAGAATGTTATTCCATCGACCTGTAAACCTGGGCTGTTGCCACTTGAACTGACATAAAGACATAGCTTAACAGCTTGATGACTCATGTCATACCTCAGCTCTCTAATGTATCAACCCAACTGTGCTAGCTGGAAGGTAACACAGAAGAAAACCAGCACCTATCAAGCCAGAACCCAACCTCAGACCACCTAGCTAGACCAATAAAGGCATCAGACTGGCAGAAGACAGACTGTTATTGCTACTCATCTATGCTGTTCACATAAATGGCACTTCACACACACAAGGATGAGCTGCTGCTCAAAAAGAATTCCAATTTACATAAAGACAAGATGATGACATGCAGACAAGCTAGAGGATAGCGAAGACAGTAAGGACATATATCTCACAGTGAAGTAAGGATGAAACCTTGATGGTTACATAAGGTTTTATTGCCGCAGCATACATAAGTGATACTATAAAAAGGTGAAGTGCAAGGCCAGATGCCTTAGGTATTATGCATATATAGTCTCTTCTCTTTACTCCTGACTTTGATATATAAGTGGGAGACCAGATGCCAAACCTTCTAAGGTAATTTTTTAAAAGAAGAAAGGATCTTTACTTCCCTTTATAAGGAACACCCTGTCACATAGCAGGGGGCAGTGATTTTCCAGTCTAATCACTGAGAAAGAGAAAATACATTCTGGCACACTGAAAACTATGAACCCAAAGAAGCAGGTACAGCAAGAGGTGTGCAGACCTACCTTAAAAAGCAGGCAGTCCCCTTGGTGCTCAGCGTAAATGGAGGTGAGTCGATACTGGTTCTCAGTTGTAATGTCGATCTGGTATCCTGTTAGTGTGTAGCACACCTTGCGAAACTCCTGGATCTTGGTCTGGAAAACTTCTTTCAGACGTTGATTTTTTAGTTCTGCACTTTCCACTTGCTTCTTCAGCTCTATGCAAGGGAAGAAAATGGATAATTTGTTATACGTCATCAGCACAGAGCCCTTGTGCCGTATTTACAGTGCTAGCCAAACTAAGTGAATTGAAAAGGTTAATTACATTTTTCAAAAAGTGAATTAAGTAGGCCAAGTAAAGAAACAGGCAAGCTAGATTCCTCTCCTCCTGGCCCCAGCAGACCAAAAGATAATAAACTGGGGAATAAGGAAAACAGACGACTCTTGGCGGGATGGATTTTTCTTTTGCTCAGCCAGCCTCTTCACAATGGGCTACAAAATTCAAAGCTATAGCATCCATTTCCCCACAAGCACACATCTTATTTTCTACACAGAACCCAAGAGAAAGGTGTCATGCTACAGGAAGCAAGAAAGTGGAAAAATGGTAAGAAATATGTCTCTGTATAGTTGCATCAGGAGGAAGGTGCCTATAAGGGAGATCTCCTCCAACGCACTCTTGATTTGACTGTAAGTGCTTTGATCTCAAACTGACACACTGCTTAGGAATCCCTTAAGATCCGGGAAGGGGCTTTTATTGTGACAAAAAGCCTGAAGAGTACCACTGCCTCTTTGCATTTGCTACCTTAACTGGACTAGTCCCTAGAAGAGAGGTCCTGCGAGACTGCCTGCCACTCACCCTGTATTTTATTGCTACAAAGGGAGCTGCCAGCACTGTGAATCCTTCAAGAGGATACACAACAATTACCATGAATCTTTCACCCAAGGTGCCTTCTGAGTAATTAAACCTCGATTTATCCCCCCATTAATTACAGAGATTGGCTTTACTTTAATATACACTAGAGATGTCTCCCAAGTCAGCCTGTTTTATCAAAACTGCAGTCCAGGGTTAGAAAAAAACCCCTGACTCTTTCTAACAGCAAACAAATAGACTTCCTCACTTGGATACCTCTTTGTCATTCTGAGGTTTAAGGCTTTGTCTGTGCTGTGATCAGAGACGCAGTACATGTAGGCCATATGTCTTTATTTCAGCTAGTTCAGAGTCCAGCACTAGGACAGCAGAAACTTCAGCAAGATGACTGCTTGAGTATGAAGGTATGTTTTTGGCTGGCCTTATACAGCCCACGCTAAAGTATTACTGTTTCCCAAGCAAGCTCAAAAAGTTTTTGCTCAAGTATTTGCCAAAAAGTGTTTCCATCGACCTCCCAAGCGTAGTGCAGGAAGAATGTAGCATGGCAACTGCAAGGCCATGGACTTGCCTATGATTCACCTCTGAGCAGCTGCAAGTGCACCAGGATAATGCAGGTCTCCTCTTATCTTCTGTACTGCTTTAGTTAGGCGCTCCGGGTGGGACAAAAGGATAATTCAATGTGTTAAATTAAAGTGCCTTAAATGCTACTGAGGATGCCCCTGCTCAGAAGTACTTTGGCCTTAATCCAATTCAGCTTAATCCCCAGGCAAGGACAGGAACTCTTTAATGGTTAAAGAGAACTACATGTCCCTTTACTTCTGAGTGACAGCATCCATGCAGGGAGAGTTAACACTGGCTAACTTCTTACCTTCGGTTAATTAAACTCCACCTTCCTGAGTGGGTTGTGGAGATGATGTATGAGCAAAGTATTTCCTTTACTCCATGTCTCGCCCCAGCTCTGTCTCGCTTTATCAAGGGGCACAAGCCAGTCTTGGGGAACATCACATACCAGTTTGTTCATTAAAACACTGCTATACAGTGAATCCCCAATTGCTGGGGGATGTAAGGTAATCCCTACATCCTACAAGTAAGGAGTATCCACCCATCTTCCCACTCCTACCACACTCAACACAGTGTGATTAACTCAACCCTTCCTTGAATTGTTACAACCTTTTCCTCATCATCTCAGCTGGATCTGGTCTTTGATTAATTGAGTAATCAGTCCCTGAAATCAGAAGGTTAATTGGCAGCTCTGACCTCAATATTCTCACAGCCTTCATTCAGCTATGCAACTGCTAAGGACAAAATCCTATATACGAAAGTAAAAATTCAGTGACCACACTGCAGTGGTAAATAATATTTTGCCACTGTCAGAGACAGCATTGCCTTTAATATATCGCACATGTCCAACAGCGATTTTTTTTTACTAATAAATGCAGCCTAGCCTTGGAAAAGTAAATCTGCCTTTTCCTACCGCATCTTGGAGGCTGCCTTTCCTGACTTTCATAACCTTGGAGGTGGATGGCACCCTAATTCATTAACTCCTTGAACAGCTTTCATTATTTATGAAGAGTTAGCGCCTCTTCCACTGTTTTGTCTCTCGTACTTGGTACTGCTAATGGCCATCAGGAGCAGCCTTGCACCTGTCAGGTTGCAGCCTTATCACCCACCCAACAGCACTGGCCTAGTTAGACTACAATCATGTGAATCTAGAACAGCAACTAAGTGATGGCAACTGCTTTCCTCCACTCCCCTTAGGGTGAAAAAGGAAAAACTCCGACTACAATCAGTCTTTTATGCAGGAAATCCTGAGCTTTTCAATTTAACTGAAGGACCAGCAAGCCCTTACTCCTGATAATGTGCCCTTGCCTCCTCCCCGCTGTTCCTCCTGGCCCTCTTTCCAGTGCCTGCGGCAGTTTTGGTGTATTACCGCATCAGCCGTCCTGGCTGAAGGAATTCAACTGGGTGAACAAACATTATCTCCCTGTTAGAGATGCCTTGTGTCAGCCACTGGCACAAGGTGCTGAACTCATTAACTGCTGACGTAGACACAGCCGAATGTGCCAGCTCCAGCCAGGGACAGGATAAAGCCTTGTCATCCCCTCCATGACTCCATTAGCAAATCCCCAACAGTGTTTCTTTAGTTTCTTCAGCTTGGGAATGGGGCAGAAAAAAAACAGAAGTAGATACTGGGACACAATAGAAATGCTTAAGTTTGCAGCTGCCCCCAGTGAAAAGTCTGTTGAACCCTGACTGTAAAACAGAGATCGCTCTTCCTTTATGCCCAATTAAATTGCAGTCCTCAATAGTTCAGCTATGGCAACTGCTGATGCCTACCTCCTGCAGTATTTATCCTGTGGAAACAATTCAAGTAGGGGCTATTCCCAGATTAACTCAGGACTGTGACTACTGCCCTGCTTTCCTTTGAGGGCTCTGCCGACACAACCAATAAGCCACATTGTAAGGGGGATTCGCAGAAGAGTAACTTGGTAGGAAGGTAACCTGGGACTCAAGAAATGGAGAATGGGATCCCACTGCTGAAACAAAGCCATTTGAGACACCCTAGGGTATCTTTCACAGCTTCCCACCACGCTTCTGCAGGAAAGAGATTCCCTACAGGTTCTGCGTCATACCAGTCAGCCCCAGGCCAACGTCTCAGACACTTTGGGGTGTCTAAAGTGGCACAGAATGCCTGTTTTTAGGCACTGGGTACCTATGTAGCCTCTCTGCCCATGTACAGCCCTGGCACTGCAGATACCCTGCACCCAGAGAACAGCACAAGCAGCGTATGCACTGACTTGGGGACGGTAATTAATCTTTCTAATATTTTCCCCACCAAGTGAAGATGTTAAGCTAAGAGGCAGCTCATTGTTTGCTCTGAGTCTGAATTCAAAGACGTGACGGCACTAATTCTTAAGCCTCACCTAATACGGCTAATTCCCGCCAAATTTCTAGCACAGTCAGGAAAAATTGATTTCAAAGTCCTCATTTGCACAGAGTGCAATTCAGCATATTTCAGAGCAATGTTTAAGGTACAGCCGTAGAGGCCACTGAACAGAGGGAGATCCTTTCAGAATGGGTTGAGGTGCATTAACAGAGCAGGTTTCTGATGACAGCATTACTGTTTCCACCCGCTCTATCTACCACCTACGGAACATTGAATGTCTTGATCCTTTAAGATCTTTCACAACATTTGGAGAATTAGGTTTACTTTTATCTTTAAAAGACACTGTTTGAAAACTAGAATCCCTGTATTTAGAGCACTTGTGTGAGGTCTTATGTTCGACTCTGTTACACTTGCACAAAACAGGCGAGAGAATTTGCAGGTGTGCTCTGCAGAAACCATGGATGAGGAAAGCCACACCATTAAACATCCTTCATCCCAGAGAAGGGATGCCAAAGCATCACTTTGCTGAAGCATTAATGAAACGAATAAGAACTGAGAAAATAAGCATGAGATTTGGCAGGTTATCCTTTGGTCAGGGATAATGACTGGCTGTTTACTTTGCCTGGAAAAAAAAATAAAGAAGGAGAACAGAGAGAAAAGAAAAATATTTGGAAATCATACTGCTCCATCTCCTTTGTATTCAGGCCAAGAGAATGCACAGAAAGTTGCCCATCCCGAAGAGTTTGATGGGGAAAAAAATCTTCACAGAAAAAAATCATTAATCTGTTACAAAATTAATATTACCAAATGATTAACTTCCCCCTAATGATGCTGCTTCTTGAAACACCTTGTATTTTCACACACTTATATCGACTTTAATGAATAATTCAAACTAGTTTGGATAAATAAATAAAATATGAGTTGGGCTTTTTTGGTCTCATATTGAAAATGTCACTGCTTTTTACTCCATTGCTTTTACACTCCTTACATCTGAAAATGTTCACAGCTCCCTGGAAATACCTCAGCTTTGGCTCTTCCTCTGAGTTCAGCTAAGTCAATCAATAGCAACAGCAGTCTCTACACCAAAGAAAACCAAATCCACGCTTAACCTTTTCCCCAGGGAAAGAGGAGGAAACAATGTGGCTCTCAGCATGCCAAAAGTAGCATGAAATTAAATATATCACTAGTCTTTTCCAGGAAAACACAGATTTGTTCTGCCCATCCTCAAAGATGCCACAAGCCATGTAGCTGCATTAATTCAGTTGCAATTCCAGCAATATACCTCTTTCTCAGAAAGGCCTGAAGTCCTTTCTAACTCTCCATTAGAGGTTACTTTCCCTTAGTAACATGTTTGGGGGTCACTCACTCCAACACACACAGGCTAAAGTATTTACACATGAATTCCCATCCCTGCTGACCCTGCCAGAATGCCTCAGACAGATGCCACCCAATGTTGCTATGGAGGATACTGTATTTTTACCAACCCTGCTCTATTTAAACAACAGACTGCTTAGATTTCGTTTCCAGCCTACAGAAGGGATGCCAGAACCATCTTGTTCTCACAAAGTCCATAATGGGAAGAGGAAACACTATTTTCTCAATTCCAAGAAGCAAGGCCACAATTACCCTTATTCTCTCCCATCTGCACAAACTGCTTCTCTCCATTTCCATAACACTGTGCCTGCCGTGCAATGTCACCCATCAATCACCACCACCTGTACCCCCAAACTGTTATTTAATTACACTCTCCTATTGCAGGTCTCTCCCTCCCATCTCACTCCCTGCAACTCTAATGCTGCCCTTCTGCACCTGAAATCCTTCCAGTCATTCCCCTGTTCAAATCCCGAGCTGAAATTTTCTCTTCCAGCTTCAGTTTATGATGAACAGTGTCTGAAATGAGTTCTGTGATATTCTGTGAAGGACACAATATAAAAATAAATTGTATCGTATTAAATAAAGGCGAATAGAAGAACAGCTGAGCATTTTCTGATGTAGGCAAGTTTATGACCATTGCTTTTGAGAAATAAAATTCGCTTTGCTAGATTTTATGGGTGTGTTTTACACCCTGGGTGAGTGAGGGAGTGGGGGAGAGGGACCACACGACCCAACCAGCATGGCCGCCCCACGCTACCCTTACTCAACCTTACAGTCTGGCAGACTCAAACGGCTCTTTGCAAAACTTGCAATTTGTGACATTACAACCATGAATTATAACTTTTCTTGAAGGTAAAAACAGTTTTATATTCAACAGACTGCACTGGCTGTTCAATTTTAAACCTAAGTGGTATTTATTTGATCAGTCAACACTGGTTTATTTTTAAACTGTGTATGTACCATATGGTTCAGTGCACCTCCCAGCCCTCTCCTCCAGCCACCAGCTTGCCCTTCCAGCCGCTCAGGGAAGAGTTTTCAAAGGCAGTATGATACAAGTAAAGGTCTCCACCACCACAGCCAGCTACAGCTCTTGCACTGCCCAAGAACCCTCCAGCAAGAAAATTTCCCATATGTTTCTCTTCACTGAAGATGCTTGTCTGAAGCCCCCATTTCAGACAACCCACGTATCTTTACAAGGGCACCATTTCACGAAAGAAGTCCATCATTAACCTTTATCCTCAGACAACCTGCACAAAGTGGCAGAGGGCATCAGAAGACTAGGGTGAAAGAAGCAGGACACTGAGGACTAGAGAGAAGAAGCTATAGAAGAAGATAAACCTCCTCTTTTAGTACCTACACACACATACAGCATGGATTAGGCTTAAGCAAAGGGTTCTGTTCTTCTCCTGATAACCCTGAGATTACAATGCAAGGTTGCAAAACTCACAAGCACACGTGAAGTTGGCTTAGGATTCAGCCTTGGCAGCTGAGCCACCACCAAGTGAAAAGCTCCCTCAGGGGATCCCAGCGTGGGCACTGCTTGGAGCTCTCTCTGCCCTTCTCCTCCTCATTGGCAAAGCTGTTTCGGAGTGGGGGAAGGCAGGAAACAAGTGGGCTTTTGGAAGCCCAGCTCAGCTCCTCAGCCACCCCCACAGCGTGTCCATGTTTTCTCAGTGAAGGCAGTGCAGTGTTGTGTAAAGAGACCCTGGGTAGCTTTAAAATCACTGGCTTAAATGATGTGAGCAGCCTGCTTGCAGCAATATAGAACTCAGTGGGGATGGCAACATTCACCCCAGACGCAGGATAAATTAACCTCAGGAGAGCTATTTATTGCCCAAGGTGGACTTCACCAATTAGTATGATATGGCACCAACCGTTTGGAAGTTAGGATTGTCACACTGGTCATAAATTGTGAACTAACAGGAAGATGTCTCCCTCCATCCCCCAAATGATGATTAAAGTCTCCTAGCCACATTTCCCTTACATATGGCAATTATAGACCAACAGCGCTTCCGAGAACAAAGTGATGTCAGCCAGAGCTGGAGCTAGTCATTAACTTCAAATGCAAAAAATAGCCTCACCTTAAAAATACAAATATACTGTGTCACTTAAGTTTACGGAAAAGTAGTTATCTTCTGCTTCTAGAACAAGCGAGCAAATATTAGGTACAAGACTTCCAGTCTACCTGTATTCCAGTTAATCCATTTTGGAGTCATCAAAAAAACCTCAAACCCGTCACTGGGACTTTTCACAGGCTATAGTTCAGGGAAGTCTGGCAGCAAGAACAGGGACATAACTTATATTGCTTCTCAGAGGAAGGAGAATCACTTCTCCACTAGGCTGTTTCCAATAAAAAGAGTAGTTTTGAAACCACTCAGGTGTCTAATGTAAGAATTAATCCTAGGGTCTATATAATTAACATATATAATATGCATTGTTAATTACACGGGGTGGTCTGCAGAAGCATCTAATAGGTGAATTTATCCGGTCTGATCGCCTCCCCTGCACTCTGCCCATTATCTTGTTTCCATGGGCACATCACTACCATTACTACTACCCCAAAACACTGGATGCTATTTAAACCTCTGAAATGGCATCCAACATCTGCTATTAAAACAAACACAGAAAACCTGCTCCAGAAATATTTGTTTGTTCCTTCTCAAAGTGAAGATTATTTGCAGAAGTTATAGTCATTCACAACGCAGGGTGGACAATATCCAATCATGCATTAGAGAGTGCTTTGAAGTTTATTATCTAATGATGTTCACTGAGGCTACAAACAGGAGCTTTTCACCACTGGCAAGAGATGACTTCAAGGTTTCCCAGAAGCACAGGCATTTTGCTCTTACTCCAGGAACTTTCTATGCTCAAATTCTGATGCTGAGACTCACAGAAATGCTATCTGGACTCGGTGATAGTGTCCAAGATTATGTTACTCACAGTATCTTGTCTCCCTCTCTCCCCTGCACTGTGAAGTCTGTGCTCACAACACAAAGATATCGTACCTTTGCAGGCAGATGGATCTAAATATAGAATTAATAAACACCTAAAGAGATTCCTACCATTTCTAAAGTAGCTTATCAAATAACTATGTGGTGTAAGACAGAGTCTGAGATGGGACAGGGCACCATACAGGCATCCTTTTGTTCTTATTTGGGATGCACAGACTGAACTCTAAACCCTGCAGACTCCCCCTGACTATTTGAAGCGTGGTTGTTAATAAGCACACGCCACTGCGTTGAACTAAATCCACTCCTACCCATGAACTGCCTCTCTTCTTGACAGACATTATAACACCATTACTGTCTCCAGAACTCACCTTTTTGAGACAAAGCCCAGTGCCCCCATCCCTAGGTAAGGCGGCTTTGCTGAAAGGTCAGCCTGCCATTTCATTTGTTTGCATGGCCTGGGCTAATGGAACCGCTTCTGCTGTGCGCAGCACGCAGGCAGGCTGGAGGGTCGCAGAGGACAGCGAGGAAAAATGCACACCATTTTAGCCAGCCAGCGGGGATGAAAATACAATTGCACTGCAACAGATAAAGGCAAGTCTCTGCAGCATGCCACCTCATTTGTGTTTTTAATGGGAGAAGATTGTGGAGTTTGTTTTAGGGCTTTTGTTCCAAAGGAAACTAAGCTCTAAAAAGCCTCCACTCACTCCTTCTATTCAATCCTTTTTTTTTTCCCCCTGTTTATCCCCTTAAGAGTGTTTTGAAGTGTTGGCACTGCAAACATATTGCTCTTGGCCTGAAAGCACTCTGGATGCCAACTAGTCAAACCTTCCCCAGACCCTTCTTTTTGCTCTTTGTGCTCCTGCAGCAGGCCCCAAACGCACTTACTCTGCTCAAAAATCACACCAGACATTTCTTCTGTGTGTTCTTCCGAGTGCCCTGGACCTCCTCTCACAGGATAGGAGGTTCTGCCCTATTTTTATTGGAGTATTTTTCACGTTCTGCTTCATTTTCTGGTGTCCACTTTATGAAAACAATCCTTTAAAGATGATCATGCTGGAGCTGAACGAAATGCTGGTTCAGCATGGAGCAGCAGAACAGCAAGAGGGGAAAAGGGGCTTTCAAATAACAAAAGTGCAGGAATGTGACACAGACGTAAAGACAAGCAATCTTTTTTCCCTGAAGCATGAAAGATGTTTGGAAACAGAGCCATCTCCTGGATAACCAGGCTTTCAATCACATTATTCCAGCCTCTGGAGCTTGCATTTCCAACACAGGAGTCTGAAGCATTATTATAGACAGGGAGGGTTACTTCCCTGAACCTTGTGCTAACGCTCTTGAGCAAGAGGTGAAGGCTTGAAGTCTCCAGGCAATGCCCAGAAACCATCCCAAGACTGGCAGGACCACCAAAATCATCTCTGGGCAGGGAGATGGGAAAGGTAACATCTGTTTCAGCCCAAGCGCTGAGTCTCGTCTCCTGATTCTGAATTATTCATCACATGCTAACTTCCAAACCAGTTCAGTTTTAAATTTTTAAATATTTAATAATTGGGTATTAAATATTCATGCAATTTTATTAGAAATTTTGGAAGATGGGCACTAAGGCTCTAATTGTTAAGTTCATCATTGGGATTGACTGGCTACTGAGAGAGACTTTCTAGCTTCCAGGCCAAGAAAAAAGGCAAAACAAGTATTCATGGACCTCTCTGACTCTAAACCACAAGACAACACAGATACCTGTGCCACTCATTTTCCAAAAAAATCATCTCTTTATGAAAAAGGTGAGGAAACTACACCAGGAACATGCTTGAAAGCCCTCAGCTGCAGTTTAAAGAGTCTTTAGGAGTTTCATTTCAGTGTCATAGAAAAAGATGTCCATCTCGGACATCTGTAGTGTATCTGACTGGTAAAGGGACAGCTGAGCAGACTCTGACTACAAGAGCAACACGAAAAACATGCAGTGGGTCTCTGCTGTCATTCAGGGCAGATGCAGGGGAAGTTCAGCTCAACACACACCTGGAAGGAGGCAGATTCTTCCCTTTTTCTCATGCCTAGTCAGAAGAGACGATGGGATGTATAGTTTCCCCTGAGATGGTCTGACAAGTTGGATTCGTTAAATATCCATGCCTGTTTCTCTCCATGTAGCTCCTGCAGCCCATGTTTTCTTCTTTTCTACCCCCTCCTTTTTAGTAGATGACATGTCTTTAACCCTGATCCATGCTGAGAGCAAGCCCGTGTTCCTGTTCCTTTGTATTATGAGCACACATTCCCTACCGTGCCAGAAATTGTATGGTTTACACAAAAGATGACACATAAGCCCTGGAATTATATGCAAATGAATGGATTCGTTCCTCACTTCTTACCATTACAACTCTGACTTTCCAACAACTGCATGGGGTAATTTCTGCACCAGCTTTCAAACAAAGGGCATCTCTGTGTTATTAACATCTCACTGTGGCAAGCAGTTTGTCATCTTTCACAAAAATGATCTGAAAAGACACCAGCAATTATTCCTAAGGAGATTATTGGGTGGCTATATCCCAGCACAGCAGCTGGAAGCTGAAGTGACATAACATTCACTGGGAAAACTCCTTTTTCAAGTCAATAGAACATGGAACAGATTAAAAAAATGAATTAAGTTAGAAACAAACACAAAACTAGAGCAAAACTCAAGCTTGTTCCTTTCAGTTTTGTTCATCTCTATACCAATATTAGGAGCATATCTTCAGAAGAAAATGAAAAGCTCCTGATTTTGACACAAGATGACAGGACATTAACTTTGGAGACTTATCCTGGGAAGGAGCTTGGTATGTTATAAATAAAAGACCCGGAGAAAGAATGACTCAAGCACCTCCTTCAACTGCAAAAATCCAGCTGACTTCTAGGTCTTCTATGTTTGGTTCTTCCAACACTTTTTAAGCACTAAGGACTAAACATCAGCAAGACAGACAAGTGTTCTCTTTCTGGGATTGCTGTATAATTCCTGGTTGTATCTTACAATAGAACCCAAGAACCAACATTTGCTTCACCTCTGTGAAAAATGCTTTTCATTACTTTGATGGAAACCTCTTCTAAACACCGACACCCATATTTAGAGATCTCTTCTTTGGAGCCAGAGAAACACAAGAAAATCTGGGCAAGTTTCCTGTTTGCGATGATGGGGAAGAATGAACTATCTCTGCATTTTTTGGGTGCATGTTGTCAACAACTCTAAGCTCGGTCTCTTCATACAACCTATAAACATATTTAAAAAATTACAAGCTCTGCCTATTTCAAGACCGAGGAACATCTGTACAGCACATAATGGTCCAAAATGGAACCTTTAGTATGCTTGTTTCTTCACCAACATTTTAAAAAGTTTCTCTACATCATCTAGGAGGTATAGTCCAGAGCCAGACGTTATGGTGCTGCCATACACTCACACAACACCTTCTGCAAGAACAGGACAACAAAGCCAACATGTAGCATAATACAGCCAGGGGACAGAACAGATCCATGAGGAGGTGAGGACATACAGTGACTTTGTGAAGTTAACTTAAAGGGGAATTCATAATAAATAATTTTAAAAAATGAGCAGGAATAAGCTTTTCAGAGAGAGAGAGAGAATACAGAAAAGATTCCAGGACTGGGTCAAGCACTTTGAAATCTAAAGAAAAAAAAAAAGAAATACAGTAGTGGGATTTGGAAGAATGAGAAAACAAGGAGAGACAGACAAATGCAGTCAGCCCACAGCCACCCATAAGGCTGTATAGACCTACCTGCTAAAAATAACACCTTCTGTGGATTCTTAGAGCTCTGCCCAAATGCAGAACAAGGCGCAGTTTGAATAAAGGATCTAGCCAAATCACCAAGGAGGTTAAAATTAGTACCACTTTCAATTCTTTGGGACTTTGGTGGAGGAACAAACAGGAGTGGTGACTGATTTCACATCTGCATGTTCAAATTACCTTAAGGAAGGTGAGCAGAACCACCTGGGAAGAACTCAAATCACAAAACAATACTTGTGGATAGATCTAATAAGACAGAAGCCCTTTCTTTTTTCTAAGAAAGAGATATTTTAATGGCCTATAAGCATTTTTGTGACAGCAGAAAAAAACCAACACCGAAATGACAAATTTCTGCTACAACACAGAAAGCTCAGTACCTCTTTCTTTGAAGGAAGGCCACTGAAAGAGTCTAGAAAAGGGACTCAATAGCTTGAGAATTTAAATAGAGCTTTTGGCATAATTTTGACTGCAAATAATAATAATAAAGGGGGTTGGGTGGAGAAAAAGGATGAGGGAAGTAGAAACATATTCTTAATGAAAATCTCATTCAGCAATTTTTTTGGATGCGCTTAGAAATTCCACTGAGGTCACCATTCTGGAGAGATGACAAACTCCTGGGATAAAGGCTGGAAAATCCTGGTAGTCATGTCACATTTAGCAAGTCAAAGATATGTTTGTATAAGGCTGTAGAGGGCTAAATCCATTTTACATGCTGTATGTATTATTAATTTCTGACAGTGGGCTTAGAAAAACCTAATTCGCTGGAATACGAGCTCCCTTTGAGCGGAGGGAAGCCTTTTCAAAACTCATCTTTTATTGACTGAGTCATTTTTGAGTCAATCTGTCTGCTTTTGGCAAGACAAGAGTTTTAAATCTTCTCTCTTTTCTTCCTCCTTTTTGAGTTGTGGCAAGTCTATTAAAACCTGCTAATGTATGCAGCAAGGCCTCTGATTTGAAATGTAATGAATTCTTCAGATAGTGGCAGATTAGGGGGAGAAGATGATAGAAACAGCCAGAGACTCCAAAAAAAGAACTCTCCAGAAAAAGAGGAGGAGAAGGGTGAGAGGGAATGAGAAAGATTAACCCTTTTTACCCAGAAGAAGAAAATCTTTAAGCTCCATTAATAGAATCTGTTAAAAGGCAGAACTGGAAGAGGCAGAGCATCTTCAGGCTTGCCTGGGGCTGAACGAAGCAAAGAATAAATGAATCTTTCCTCATAGACTCTCTTGTAAGATTAGGTAATTCCCTAAGTGAAAAATGAATAACTCTGAGAAAATTAGCTCCATCCATATAAATAAGCCTTCATATTCCAAACTCGTCACCCAGAGTTTCCCAGGCAAATGCCCTGAAATATTTTTGCTGTTGTGTAACAGATGGTTTCCTCCTCCCCCATTTTCTTGGTTTGGTTCCAACCGCAGTATCTTTCAGGTGATCTTGTTTTAGCATAAAAATGAGCATTTTGGGTGTAAATCATCAATCATGTTAGTGAAAGGATGCTTGGCAGTTTTATTGTATTTGGCATCTTTGAAGTGCTGGACAAACATTACACAGTTACACAAATGAGAGATTAGCACTGTCTCCATTTTACAGATAGAGGAGCTAAGGAAAAGGCAAGGATGCTACTTAATTCGACAGCACTGATCTGGTGACAGCCTGGGCTGAGAACGCAAAATCTGCTGAATCACAGCACAGACCTGGGATATCTTCCTGTTTAACGGGAAAATTCATAGCTCAGCCTTGAATTTGATGGCCTTAAAAAATAAAATTAGCTCTACAATAAAGTTCTAATGAAACAAAATCTTAGAGGAAACAGTCTGATGGAGCACAGGTTGCCCAGTGGATTATAATTAAAATTAAGCTCTGCATAACTGATGCAGCTGAGTAAATAGGGGGGAATGAGAAACTGGCCCTGTCAACCTAATGCCCCTTTGCTAATGACAGGCATTGAAATGTTTTAGCAATTGAGAAATCCCAAATAACAGAGGCAAAATCCTTCAATTTAGCATGCAGGAGAGGTATCTAAGTCTATGCGTGTCTTGAAGGAGAGACTGTCTTTCCCTACAGATGGAAGGCATTCAGTCCTCTATCACACAAGTCAAACTACAAAAAGCAAAAAAAAGTTTAAAGAAGTGCAAAGTTAGCTCAAAAGCTGCTGGAGGCACAGAGACTGTGGAAAGTAAGCAGCAGATGGAAAAAACAGCAGCAGGAATTCTTTGCAGTGGGATACAGGACACAGGTAAAAGCATTATCCTGGAGGCCAGCAAGCTATGGGAGTTAACCTGGCTTTTCAAATTGCTCCCAGTATTGTCTGCTCTTGCTGGCAGAAACACATTTTCTTCCACCCTGGAGAATAACAACGGCTGTATGCCTGTGCCTACTATCTCCTAAACTCCATCAGTCCCTTGATGTGATCCTCCCCAACTGGGAAACCATCTTTTCCTACCTGTCTGTTTGCTTCACAACCCTGACGCAAGAGCTGCAGAATTCACAGATATGAACTTTTATAACTCCACATATTGGTGCTTTCAGAAAGAAGAGGTTATGCTTACTTTTATGTACGTAGACACGATACCGACCTTTACCTTGGTCTCAACCCTCTATTCAATAGCTGGCACTCACTCTCTGAATCAGTAAAGAACTAAAGGTTATGGCAGGGAGCACGCTGTGCTGTGGATATACCACTTTTCAGAGAAGATAAGAAACTTAGACTTGGACTGTTACAGAAGAGGCAAAGTGTTTTCCTGGCAGGGCATTTTTATTTGGGGATGAGGGCAGGAACCAGGACTGTGGCATCTGCCCCTATGTCCCGTACAAAATGCCATTTGCGTAACCGCATTCTGCCTCCTCCAAGTTAAAAAGACACTTCTCACTTTCTGCCATAATGACAGTTCCTGTGTGGCACTAAGCGGTTACTATACTTCATGCTAGCCATGGATGCATTTTAGTGATGGATGCAGCAATCCCTGTGCATATTCCCTATAGCTGTGAAGTTTACAGAGCACTTTGGGAATCCCAAGAGGCTGACATGCTTATGGCAGCAAGCCCTGCTGACATCAAGTGCTGTAGCAGGCTCGAAGAATAGCCTACCCCAGAATATCACTACTTTTCTTTTTCAACTGCAGTCTGCATTCCCCCTACACAACCTTTTGATCCCTCCTTCCTGCCCTGTTTGTTTGAAAGATCCTCTTGCTTCTTTGCATTGTTTTAACTCTTTCATCTCTCTAACTCTGGAGAGCTCTGAACCAAACACTGCCTTGGTGCAGGACCTAGCCTACTGAAATAAGATCAGTCAGGAAACCGAGATCCATGATGCTTAGTCATCAGAGAGAATATTTTGGTGTAGGAAGAGAGCATACCATATAGGTAACCTTGACTCTTGGTCTCCAACAATCCACAGCCAGGGAGCAAGTGTACAGAGAAATCTGTTCTCTTGCATTACAGTCTTCCATGAGAAGCATTAATTTCAGTTTTGGTTTAGAGAAGATTTCACTCTCTGTTGCTGTGAATTCTTCCCACTGGGGCCAATGACACCGAATGCCACGGAGGCCGTGCTGCTGGCACAAATGGCACTGCTCGGACAGGTCAGCCAGAGGCTTGGGAAAGATATATGGTGAGGGACAAGTGAGGGAATGGGAAAATGGCACACACAATAGGTCTCTGTGCATGGGATGTGAAAGCAATGAAAAATACATTCACCCAATCAGGCTAAATCAATGAATTAGCTCTGTGCTCGAAGAAAAAGTTATCATTAAAGGCTGTGCTATTCAGTAGCTCACTTTACATCTGAGAAAAGTCTGCAAAAATCCTCTTGCATTATCCCTAGCCTTATAGATTTCTTCTTTTCATCTGAGGCTCAGAGTGGGGATTACCCATTAAGGTGCAGTGGCCAAATCACATTCAACTATTCTCTGTTAAAATAAGAAAAAGCTTTGGTCTTTCCTGTCCTCTTCCATTTCATTCCCTCCTATGTCCGCATCCAAAACATCTACCTCCAACTTTCAATAGATGCACAAGTCCTGAATACCAAGAGGACACACGGGATGATATCTAAATAACAGTAATCACTTCTCTGTCCTACAGGCTGCACACTACTTCTTCAGCACCAAAGAAAAAGAGTTCATTTAAAATCTTCATCTACTTCTACACCCAGTAATGATAGAGTTAGCAATCGCCAGTCAGCATTGACCAATTTTGACCTGCACAGTTTCCATTATTTCATCCTTTCTTTTGTGAACAGGGATGTTGCTCTAATGGTGACAGTAGCACTGGCAGGTTGGTAGAAGAGCATCTGGGATCAACCACACTGCAGTGCTAAAACACGTCCAGCCGTTCACATCTGGCCACCCTGATGCTTGACCTAGCAGCACCAGCTCGGGCAGATGTGCTCAGCAAGGGATTGAGCAACCACGAGAGCCAGCTCTGAGCTGTGCCAGCTCTGCCTCTTCCCCTGCTCCTGGCACCCTGTGGGACCATAACCAAGTGGAGTTAAACAAGGGAGTTAAGTACAGCTGGGGTGAGGTAATAAAAGCAAAAGACTAAAGAAATACCCTCACAGGCAGGTGAAGCACAAAACTACAGGCAACTAAAATGCTTTTACCACACTGAGGTTTTATAGAAATGTGTTTGCTTTTTCTCAACCACAGAAGTCAGAGACTGTAAACATCTGCTCGTTCACGCAGTCTCTCTCCCACGATGTTTTGATTTAGGTATTTTCCTGTAATGTTTGCAACTTAAACACATCAGAATTGTGCCAAGGCTTCTGAAACAGTAAAAGGGATTGGAGTTATTAGAAAAGTGAAAAGCTAATAAACCCAAAGTCATTGAAACGAACTTACAAGAACTCTAGCATCACTCTCTGGAGTATTCCAAAGCAGAAGAGCTGAAATTACCTTGAAAGCACCTTTCCGGTAAAACTAAATGACCTCCCTTTCAGCACGAGACCTATTGAAGTATCTCGACCCTTTGGACATTACAATCTTCCTTCTGGACAGCCACATGCCAGTTATAACATCAAAGTATTTTAGCTGACAGACATTATCAACAGTTGCTTCCAAAAGTTAGTGAGCTGGAAGCAAGGCATGACTGTTGTACTCTCAGTGCTATTTATTCTGCTGCTCTATTAATTTTATTTATTTGTATTAGGATTCCAAAACAAAAGAAGTCAATTATGGCTTACTAGGAATTATAAAGAACTTGTGTAATTGGGCTTCTGATTTAGTTATCAATACAAATAGACATGCTGCTCTAAGAAGTAAAAGATAAAGCCATAAAGCAGGGTTTGCATTATTTGCAGCCGCTCAGAGTGAAAAAAAAACCATTAGAGAAAAGCAAAAGAGATTTTTATTAAGGCTTTAGATGACTTAGAAAAAAGTCCCTTAATCATAACATTGTAAACAAGGAAGTTCTACAGCAGTATTTAAAAATATCTGAAATTGTTTCAGGAGCCCCATTGATTTGAATTAGGCAGCTGCGTAATCACAGGGGCTGCAATTTTAATGAAAATTTCAACAGGAAATGTAGAGCTGATTATATATATCAAAACAGGAAAGATCCAAATGCTGCAGCTCCTCTTTTTTTTTCTGTTGTTTTGTTTATTACCTTAGTGTGCATATCCAAACCAACTCTAGAACTAATACAGAACTTACCTGACTGCCCATCTCTTGTTTGCGGCAGCTCCCAATGCTTCTGGGTGCAACTCTGATCTTCCTATCTTGATACACGTCATTAGGCACAGCATTTTGAAAATTAATTAGTGATTCAATCAGATTTTACACTGGATCAAGTCACTGGAAACTTCAATGCTATGCTGCAGTTTTCCCTTAACATACTTTAGGGCATGTTATATATACTTAATTAGATAATGTTTATACAGTGCTTTGAAGAAATAGGGAACTCTGTGAGGGCTAGGTCGTATTTTCAGAAAGGAAAAGGGCAGGGTAGAGACAGCATGGGCACCGAGGGAGAACAAAGCTCTGAGAAACTGCATGCCACCTTGTTTTCAGAAAGTTTTCAGGACGTCTGAGAAAAACATACGTCAGCAGCTTCCAGCACCTCGGCACTAAGAAAGAAACAAAAATTGTAAAACACGGGATGCTGCAAAGACACCTGAATGACAGAGTTGCTGATACTGACATAAGAATAGTGGTAACAGAGTCAGAAAGGCAGCAGCACCTATGGAGAAGAAAAATGTTGCGTATACACAAGCACAAGGCATTGATTATTACTCTGTTAAGGCAATTTGCAAGATAAAGATTCAGACAGAGTTGTAGGCCTTGATGGAACAAAAATAAATGCACTCCACTCCTGTGAACACTCATTCCTAGGAGTGGGAACTAATGGAATAAAAGCATCTTGCTTCCTATTATTTTGTAGTGAGGGAAGCAGGGCTCTTTTTGCTACAGATAGGGTGCTACCTTGGCTTTATGCTAAAATACTGAAATACACTGCAAAATACAAAAATGCATTCACCACAAAAATTTTCCTAACAGAAACAGGGGACAGTGCCCGGTCTTCACCAGACTAGGTAGGCAGCAAGCACCAAACGGGACACAGATCACAAAGAGAGGGAGAAGGACAGGTTCTCCTGTGGATCACGATGAGGCACCACACAAGTTCTCACAAAGGGCATCTGATCCAAACCTCTGTTAAAAGAATTTGGAGAGCAACAAAGCGAGCTGTGGTTAAATCCACTCAGAATGGCAATGAACAAGTGATGTTGCATCTAGCCATTTGCCTCCCTACGGGGCAAGCAGCACAGAGACTGCTCCAAAGAGTTTCCAGCAAGCAATGAAAGCAAACAATGTATGCAGGGAGCTTTAAAAATGATTGCTAAGAGAGCCCTGAGCTTCTGTTTTGTGTGGTTTTTTTCTTTTTTTTTATTTGCCTATAACTAAATTACATGATTTCTTTGCAAGTCTAATTAAGCAGTTAATTGATGCTGGTGCCCTTTAGCATCTGGCATTTAAGATTAAGTAAATAATGGAGAAAAGTGCATGCAGCACCCAGCAATAATTAAACACAGCAAGAGTTTGTTCCCCCACCCTCCCCCATTTTAACCTGTTATGTATAAATCTCTGAGGATAACTGTCTTTAATAGCCTCAAATACACTTACACACCATATAATGATACTTGACAACAGTATTTTTCCTCTTAGAGATGGTGGATAGTAGGTGTATCTTTGATCTTAACCAGCAGGTTTTATTTTACACCTTGCACTCAGGGGAAGGAAGAGCTTCACTGCCACAACTCTACCCAACTGAAGAGCATGTTAAATGGATCTTCATGGGAACATACTTTTGAATCCAGGAGTGCGAGTGTTGGGATCATGCATTAAAGACCTGTGGTCAAATTTCTCCCTTTCTCATGTGCTTACTCCTTCCTGATGGTCTATACAATGATATTTATCCATTTCCTGAAGACTATGGAAATGCAGATTATGGAAAAGATTTCCTGTTAGGCTTCTACAAGACAGACTGAGTTATATAAAATAAAGTGGTACAAAAAAAAGCCCTTTGGACAAAAAAAAAAGCAGCCAGAGTTCTAGACATCACTACAGAACACGGATGCAGCCAGGGGAATCTGTGTTATCTGTAGGCATTTTCAGGCACTGTCTCCAACGTTGCTGGTGCAAGGCTCACTGTGGATTGCTATATACAGGCACTGCCACTCACTGCTTGGAGGAAAGGAGTGATGATTTCACATATGAAAAGACTGATCAGGAGACACATCTGCTGGGGACTTAAGTCCTGGCTACATTTAAGGTAAGCTCAAGAAGCGGGCCCATGTGAACCTCATGAGGTTCAACAAGGCCAAGTGCAATGTCCTGCACCTGGGTTGGGGCAACCCCCAGTATCAATACAGGCTCGGGGATGAAGGGATTGAGAGGAGCCCTGCAGAGAAGGACTTGGGGGTACTGGTGGGTGAAAAGCTGGACATGAGCCGACAACACGCACTCGCAGCCCAGAAAGCCAACCATATCCTGGGCTGCATCAAAAACAGCATGGCCAGCAGGTCAAGGGAAGTGATTCTGCCCCTCGGCTCCGCTCTGGTGAGACCCCACCTGCAGTGCTGTGTCCAGCTCTGGAGTCCTCAGCACAGGACAGACATGGAACTGTTGGAGCAGGTCCAGGAGGCCACAAAAATGATCCGAGGGCTGGAGCAGCTCTCCTACGAGGACAGGCTGAGAGAGTTGGGGCTGTTCAGCCTGGAGAAGAGAAGGCTGCGGGAGACCTTATTTCGGCCTTTCAGTACTTAAAGGGGGCTTGTAAGAAAGATGGGGACAGACTTTTTAGCAGGGCCTGTAGTGATAGGACAAGGGGTGATGGTTTTAAACTAAAAGAAGGTAGATTCAGACTAGACATATAAGGAAGAAATTCTTTACGATGAGGGTGGTGAAACACTGGCACAGGTTGCCCAGAGAGGTGGTAGATGCCCCGTCCCTGGACACATTCAAGGTCAGGTTGGACGGACGGGGCTCTGAGCAACCTGATCTAGTTGGGGATGTCCCTGCTCACTGCAGGGGGGTTGGACTAGATGACCTTTAAAGGTCCCTTCCAACCCAAACCATTCTATGATTCTATGATTTTTTTATATGTAGAGCATTGCACTGAGTGTTTGCAGTCTGATCTTAAAAGTCCAATTTCCTCAGAAAGCCACGTATTAAGGACTGGACTTGAGTTATAAGACCTACTCCAAGACTTACATGGTAAGAAACTCTGAAACACCTACAGCAGGCCCAGCCTCTGCTGCTCCCCCAACAAGCCCACTTAGGAGCATGAAGATCACTCCCTGCCTTACACTCCAGCACATGAGTCAGACTGCCTCTGTAATACAGCTCTGATGTAAACTAACAACAGTACAAAAGGTTTTTAGTTCTTCCAGAGCTGCTGGATGGAAGGAATCGCTGCCCAAAGATTAGTGCCACAATCTTTTTAGACTCTGCAAGCAAGAAAAGCTAGCATGGAGCCTCATGCCTACCTCCCATGGGTGCTGCGAGTCTTAATCAGTATCTCTAGCATACTCAGAGACCTTTGGACAGAGGGTGCTACAGAAGTGGAAAATATT
The DNA here is from genome assembly GCA_031468815.1 of Morus bassanus. Classification (NCBI taxonomy): domain Eukaryota; kingdom Metazoa; phylum Chordata; class Aves; order Suliformes; family Sulidae; genus Morus; species Morus bassanus. The sequence continues at coordinate 60,954,026 of CM062572.1, forward strand.
ACCATCATTATGCCTGCTACCACAAGTGCTGGCATTCAAGCCAGAGACTTCACAGCAGATGGTGAAGTCGCTAGCACGGCTGGCTGCAGTTATAATTTTGCTCATCACAGGCTCTCCTTGTTGGAGCAGGCTTCACCTCTCGATGTCTGAAGAGCAAAACAGAACCTGCACTGACAAGACTGCATTGTGCTGGTCAGTATTGCTGACACATTCAAACCGGCCAGCATTCAAATCACTAGAAAGTAAATCATCCAAGGGACTTTCTAATTAAAAAGAGCTTCACTTTCATGGCAATGCTTTCTCCCGCCTGTCATAGCTAGCCCTCCCCTGAATTTTGATCATTAAAGGGAAACAACAAAGAATTAGTCAGCTTTTGTTAAGTGTCAAACATTCCCACTCTAAACCATGAGCAAAACAAGGAGAGACATTTTATAGTTCTCAGAGCAACTTTATACCTTCCTAAACACTATTTCTGTACCTCCTGCTAATTGCTCATTTGCCCTGGTTTCATGGAACAGCCTGGCTCACTCCACCTTTGACAGAGGAGAACAGCAGTGTTTAACATGCTGCAATAAGTGGGATATACATAGTTCTAATTTTTACCTTTCTTTATTTCTAACTGTTGGGGTTAGCAGCTTAGGATTCAGAGCTACCTGAGGTGTAACTAAGATGCCATTAGCTTTAAATCTGTTCCCAAGTGCTGCAAGCATTCCTCTCCATTTGGCTTAGGACATCACCTTGCAGATGAAGACTCTGTATACATGGGAACATTCTCCTTAAAATTTTTCACTTCACCAAAAACTTCCTAGGGACTCCAGAATGCAAGCACAGGGTAATGCTCCCCTCCTCTTTCTGGGGACTTTTCAGGTTGTAAAATGTGAAGGATCCTATAGCAGAAAGAAGTACTTTGAAATGGAAGTGAAGAGTAATTTCTACTACTCCTTGTGGCACCATAGGAGTCCAAATACATTCTGCAGGGAGCTTGCAAACGCATCAGCACACTGCCCACGTACCAAGGAAGGGACATTATCATGGAAACAACCTGACCAGGAGTTACTTCAGATGGTGGCTGATGATGAAAACGCCTTTAGCTCACATCTGTTACGCAGATCTAACATCATCAGTTCTAACTTAGGATTTATTTTTACCACTTGTGTAAAACAAGACGGAAACTTCCCCGTGCCTAAATTCTGCCTCATTTCAGGGAAGTCATCGCAATATGGCAGTCTAAAAGGGGAATCACATGCCGTCGTCATTATCAGCCTATTCAGAAAACCTTTGCTGAATCTTTCATATCTGCGCACTGCCTTTGATGCCACTAGCGGCGAGATTTTTGATGACACATCTGCAGTCTCTAGTGAAGGTGGATGCTGTTGCTGCCTCCGGCCCTTCCTTAGGGAAGTCTCTGATCTATTTAACTTCAATACTTCTGCTGCAGACCTATAATGGTATCTGATCATTGCAGAAGGTAACTTTACAAAGTTGCATATCTACCCAATAACCCACCATGCTACAGTACTCCAACAGGACACATCAAGACCCTTCTATTCAGTAGAGACACAAACACACTTAGACAGGCAGAGAGTGAAAAGGCAATCCATGAAGCTGATTTCAACCAGCTTTTCATCTGTCTGATTTTCTGGAGCTGGTTGTGTATAAGAATGAATATGCTGTTTCCCTAATGCAGGCTGGATTGACTTATTGCTCTCTAACTGGAGATCATGCCAGATAACCTGGCACTGAAATGAAGAAAACATGGAAACACTGAAATAGCAAGTGAAGACTGCACCAGCTGCTCCATAAACCACACCAGGTAGCTTTAGTTTAGTCTAAATAATGGATTGCTCCCAGACGCTCAGAAATCCCTCATTGACAGGCATGACTTTCCCCTGAGTTTTAAGACTTGCTATGATTTAACCCCATGCCTTTGCCTCCTTGGCACAAAATCTCACCAGAAGCGTGAGATGACCGCACCAAAGCCAGCGCCATGGAAAACGCTGCCATCTATTTACTGATCTGTGCCATGCCAGGAGCTCATCACAGCAGTGCTCCAGATGCTGTACTGTCCCTCAGCAGATTGCCAAGGGGATTGCAAGGTGCTGGCTTTTTTCCAGACAAGCTGAGAGGGTCTTATGCCTTTTTGATTAGGATACCGTGTGAGTAGTAACTACTGGACAAGCTGCCCAGAATACCTGGACATTAGCAAATGAGGTTGATAAGTGTGAAGATACTAAGAGAGGCTTCTCTCCCTTCCTATTGACATTCTTATGTCAGCATCACATTCAAAAGGCTATCACAACGTTATCACATCATGGTACTGATGTCAGTGCCATGATTAAGATGGCAAAGTAATTACAAGTGTCTGCTTTTGTACGCTGATTGCTTTCCAAATAAATGTTCTCTATTCCAAATAAATCCACTGTGGATTAACATTTCTCCTACTTGCTCTCTGCCTAGAATGTATTTGATTAGAAAAGCCTGATCAAAACTCTGCTTGACCATTTTTCAGCACTTCACCATTTTTCTTTTCCTCATCAGGAAGAAAAGTGTATCCATTAGTTAACCTTTTCAAACACATTCTTTTTGTAGTCTAATTCAAAGAAGGATTATAAAAAAATCGTCAGACTTGGCATCTGAATAGCTTTTTGTGAGCGCAGGGAACAAGCATTCATATATCAGAACATCAGCATGGGGAGCTAAGGGCAGCTGTACACGTGCATGCTTATCTGAATGCAAGATCAGTACTGTGAAACCAGCATAAACACCAAGGACAGAATCCATATATTGATGTAATTCTTAGTGGTACTAGTGCATTTGTGTGAATTTGCAATTAAATAAAGCTTATTCCTTAAAAAGAAAACAAGAAGTTAAGGATATAATTCAAGGTCTATTGAGATCAACAGGATTTTTTTCCATTGCATTTGAATATAGCTCCCTCTCCCTCCCTCCCAACATGTCTACCAGAATATTAAGAATGAAATTACCTGAAATTTGTTTGTACTATTTTTAAACAGACCAAGAAATTCTCAGTCTGCTTTCTAACCCAGCAAATCCAAAGCTCTCCTTTCTTCCATGGCCAACATTTCATGTATTTTAAGCCACATGAGTTTCATACCAAAAAAAGTAATTGAAAACACTACGAATACATGTGAGTGACAAATGAACTGATGCAGGAAACATAACTTTGAATCTCCTGACTTTTCTGCAATTAAAATATCAACTTAATTGTTGGATCTGTGTAGCTTCTCTCATTTTAATATGTAAATCAGCCTCTATTACTCTATAGCTCAAAGAATGTGTTACTCGGCTTACTTGATTAGGCTGGGAATTGCTGGTCCTGCTGTCACTATGTTTACACTTTAGTGACAAGTTTGCACATCAAATTCACATAATGCAATGTCATCAACTTACTCATCAAATATAAACTTCTTAAATACAGCCGCTGCTCAAAAATATTGAAACAGCCTTATTTTACTTCATTTACAGCCCCTAAATAATCAGAGTAAGTGAAAACAAAAATTGGGAGCACAACTGGAAAACAGTATTTCCCAGGAAAAACAGCTTCCCACAGAGAAACAGGTAGGTAAACCAGAAAAACAGCCCGTGCAAAAAGTTATCCTTCGGATTCTGAATTTTAGTTGTATATGTTCCCCCTTTAAATTGTGGAACGAGTAGAGATGCTTTATTTCTCAGTCTCTACACATTCACTCCACCTCGTTTGGGATTCAGTGTTAAGGAGTCCCTATTTATTCTGTGAAGACAGTCAGATTTCAGCTCCCGGCCACATACATTTACCTGGAAATTGAAGTGAGGACTCCAGAGAAAACCAGCAAATTCAGTAATTTTTTTTCTGTTATGAACCCACCATAACAAGAATACTGCCATCTTGGATAGTATTGAGAGAGAAAGTGTAAATAAGTTCAGTTTTTTCCCATTCCTGTCAACTTTCCTGAATCTAATAAACATCCCTAACCAAGGGGACATTCACCTTGCCAGCACAAGACTTTTCAAGACGTTCCCGGTAACCTCAACACCCATTGCAAAGTTCCTCTACTAGATTTCCACTGCTCTTTACTGCTCACAAAGGTATCAAGCTTTGATTTCCAGGAGAAAGAACACATTGACAAGACACAGAGCAGAGATCTGAGGCTCTCTCCTGCCTGCGAGCTCTGCCATGCCGGCAGGCTGGTTTTTCTAATGTCAGGGAAATCGTGTTGGCCTGAATTTCAGACATCAGCACAAGCCTTTCTTCTCAATCCTGCTGATGAATGAAAGAGCATTTTCACCTGTGTACATCCAGAGGCCTTATGGCACATCAGTCCCAATCAAAAGCTGCTCTGTGATGCAAACTGCTGTAAGAGGCAGCTCATATCACAACCGTGCAGGATCCAAAGGACAGCTGCAGATAATACTGCATTTCCTTCCCTTCAGGAGAACTGCTAGACTGGAGAGATCTAGTGGGAACATCCTGACTGCTACGTAGCCACCAAGAAGGCAACAACCAGATAACAAGAGCTTGACTTAAATACCCAAGCAGGAAAACACAACTGCCAAAGCTTACCAAGACCCATAAAGCTCAACAACCTGTTGGCTTGTCTCTGGTTGATAAAGAAACCATCAGCACAGAAGGATATAGAAGAACCAGAGGGATGTAGAACTACGGCCATGAAGGGTGCTATCTGCAATGTGGCAGTTTCCGTACGGTACAAATTTGATGGTGTTTTATAGGGATTTGGCAGGTGGGAAGGGATTATAACACAGGGGGAGGAAGGTTTCAGGTCCTTCTGCTACCCATTGACTTCTCTCCTTGCAAAGGCTCTCAACTGCCCTTGAGAACAGATGGAGGAGCACAGCTACTCCTGGGGACTTGAAGGGACATGCCTGGTAGTGAGAACAATTCATTCTCACAGTCAATTCATTTTTCACTCAGCTACTGATGGACTGAGAACTAGAGACGCAAGTCAGTCAGAAAAATACTGTTTCTATCAACGATTATCCTCTAAAGCCACATATAGAGTAAGCCAGGAGCAGACAGAATACTTCCTGTCAGCCCAGGTTTCTCCACACATTCTCTCTTGACTTATCTGGTCCCAGAAGCTACCACTAACCTTGCCACCTAGACATTAGCTACCTCTAACCCTCCCGTCTACCTTAGCAAAGGTGACCTCTTCCTTCTCCGATGTAACATCACAACTTTACTGCATCAGTACTGAATGAGGAAAATGCATTTGCTCGGAAGCCAGCAACTTTCTCCCCAGTGGTATTTTCTTGCGGTGCTACTCATTTCCATTACACCCAGATTCAAGGCAAGATCTCTAAGCCCAGGCACGCTTCCATTGGGAGCCTCCTTCCGCATATTGCTACAGAAACAATTGTAGATATTCTCATAGTTCGGTGTTTGAATTTGGTCCCCCTCATCACATATACATTTTTATTTTCTTTTCCATTTCCGTCTCCCTCCCAACTTATTTTACTATTTCTTTCCTGGTAAAGTGGCTTTTTTTTCCTCTGGAGCAAGGCTTCTGCTTCTACTGAATATTTTGTAATCAACTTCTCCACAGTGCCTAGCAAGAGGGTATGAGATACTTTAAAAAAAAAAAAAAAAAAAAAACAAAAAACAAACCAAAACCCAGAAAAACAAATCCCAAAAACCCAAACCCTTGTAGGATCTATATGGAGGTATTATGCAGGTTCACAGACTGCCTCTTACAAAAGCAGAAAAGCTGAGGCCTCCAGGAACTCCACACATGAATTGGGTGGAAAAGAGGGGCCAGGAAGAAAACCTGCAGCTCTTTTGCTTTTTCTGAAGGCTAAGTACAGTCTGGGTAGTAACCTTTGACTGACACAAAGTTTTACACATTCAGTAGCCACAACAGAACTACGTTACAGGATTTATTACAAACCTCTGGCTCCCTGGACAGCAGATGGAGACTGAAAGTCCCAGCAATGTCTCACTGGCACCTCCCATAACAGTTTCACAAGAAGCTGCAGGCTTCAGGCATCCTCAGGGGTTTGTTCGGTCAGCAACCCCTGTCTGCCTGCTCGGGTCCCGGCTGTTCGCAGCACGCAGATTAAGTCATGCTCGGGGCAAGTCTCTCGGTTGTTTAACAGACTCATGGCATGCTGCCACAGGCAGGGCACACTGTTTTCAATATATTCAGTGCTGCATGACTTCATATCTGTGTAATCTCCAAAAAAATCTTGGGAATCTATCTGGTTGACAAATGCTATATATGATAAAAGCAACTTTTTTTTAACCTGGGAACATTTCTTTCAGCTCTCTTGAGTTACTATACTTTCATTCAAGCCAGGAAACCTGGTTCTTTACAGGCGCCTGCACTAACTTCAGTAGTGCAGAGCATTTACCATCAAAGGCCGCACTTGCTGAATAAGGACACGTGAAGACTTTAAGGTATTTTCCCCTTGTGGCTAGACTGCCCAAATCTGTTGACATCATTGGAATGTAAAAGCGTTTCATAGACTCTGCCCACCAACTACTGTAACACTGTCAATACTCAAGTACAGGAGGTCCCAACTTGGCTATAGTAAAGTAAAACAGGTATATTTAGCAGCCCCACCTCGTTACCTATAGTGCTGGGCTGGGACAAAGGGATATGGATGATAAGGAAGGAAATCAAAGTAAGCTCTATTTAAACTACCAGCTTATTCCCAGTCTTAATATAGTGTTCAGGTCCCAGACTGGTCTAAATGTCTTGCAGTAGAGAAACTAGCCCCATAAAAACAATAATGATAATAACTAGCTGAGAGGTGAGGGAATTGCCCCAAGGAGGCACTGCTCTTCAGCTGCAGAGTCAGCACAGGAAGGCAGGATGGCTCTGAGTGAGTCAGGCAAAGCAGCTCGTGAGGACTGCTGCTAATAACACTCCTCCTGTGTGCTACTTTCCATGTGATTTGTGTCCTGCACGTTAAAGCTATGCCACATTTCTGATGCAGGTAGCAGTAGGGAACAATTTCTTCCCCCATCAAGAATATGTGGCCATCTCAGGAGTGAAGGAGGACAGAACTTCATCAGAGCACAGCAAAACACTGGAGGCAAAGACAAGCTCTTTATAAATTTCAGAAGAAACTGGGATATGCAGAAAGCAATTACTTTCATTGAAATACAGGCAGGCAAAGGCTAACATCCTGCTCTTACCAAAAGTCCCTTAACATTTGAAGATGGCAAATGCCCTGGACCTTCACTTTAGAAAGGCAATTCCTTCAGTACAAATTGAAGGGGAATTGGCATGTTAAACATCAAGAGAAATGTCACCTAGTGAATCCTTCCTCTGCTTTCGGAAGAGGCATTACATGACCAAAGAAGAGCTGCCCTCTATGCACCCACTTGGTCCAACCTTGTTTGACCAGCGAGACGCTGGGACCCATCAGCACAAAGTGAGATATGGATGCTGTGCTAGCATGTGCACACCCACCAACAGCTAAGGTCACAGAAAAATCCTTCATCAGGTGGACTCAGGTTTCATTTGCAGGTGCAGCCCTCATCATGTGTGGATTTCTTATACACAGATGGTAGGAAGCACCAAGGCTTCCAAGCACCAACAGCTCAGCCAACTGTGGATGGAGAACGGCAACTTTTAAATTCCATCTGCTCCTTTTTTGTCACCTTCTGTACTCAGAAACACATTCATCGAAGCACAAGCGTGCTGGGACAGTGACAAATTTTACCATCTCTGGCTTGTCACTTCAACAAGATTAGGTTATTTTAATATTAATTCATTACCCAATTTAATTCCAATTAATTACATTTTCTCAAGGCCCTGACATGGCAGTGATGCTGGAGACAGCCTCTGTTGAACACTAGATGTAGCATCTTTTTTAGGGTTAAACACCTGCCTTGGAGTGAGATTCCCCAGTCCTTCATCAAGGACCCCCTTTTCCTATTTCTTCCTAACAAGAGAAAAAGGACACTGAAATCATTGAGATGGATGAGTAGCTTTCCTTTTTTTGGAGGGATTATGTTCACGAAAATAGTTCACTTCCAAAATTCTCCACAGATGGTTGAAATCAGAGTTGATTTCCCTGGTCCTCTTTCCTGGTAGGGGTGCCAGCCTGTCTCTCAACAGAAAGAATATTAAAAGCACTTTTCCGCTTTCTCACAGGGAGAGGCTGCATGAAAGAAGGGAACACTCCACTGTACCTACAGGATAGCAATAAGTCATGAGAGCTCATGGAAAATTCGCATTACTGCATTCTTTAGTCAGGACCCAGCTTCCACGGGTCATCCCATCCCTGCCTTCAAACACATCACTTTTAAGATAAGAACACAAATGGAAATAATCAGCACCTGAAGCATTCTCATTTCCACCTATGCTTTTCCACAATACACAAGTTATTACTTCTGTCAGCTCCCCATTAGCTGCCACCTACCTATTTGCGTGCAACTAAGACCCAACTTCATCTCTAGCAGTGCCAGAAAAGACAAATCAAGAGGTCCACCAGGACCAGACAAGACAAAAAAAAAAAAAAAAAATAAAGAAGATCTAAACAGAAATGGCCTGGAGAGAAACAGGAAAAGCTATGGAGCTGGAAGAAAAAAAGCAGAAAATGCAGCCTGAAATACAAAAGGGGGGTGTGTGTGGGGGGGAAGGTGTGAAGAGTATGAGAAAGAGAAATGCAGAACTGAACAGATTCCAAATCTGGGCAGTGATGCCCTGCACCACCTTTCCAAAGCTGTTACAACCTGCATCCCTGTTTCAGAGACAGGAGGACTCAGAGCCTCTCCCCAGATGGCAGCCTGACCTTGATGCACTCTCCTCTTACACAACCCAGACCCGGCCAGCCACCAGGAGAGAAACAAAACACCCATAACGTTACAGCCCATTCCCGTAACGCGGCTGCCACAGATCTGCCCCATTAATACCGCACAACCCTGCGTGCAAATTTATACTTTGAAAAAGGACGGTATGTTGTTACAGCTCACATTGTTCAAACCTCTCCTTTGCAATAGCCCTGGTACCCATTTTAATAGAGACTATTATGGCATAAAAGAGAGGAAAGGACCACTGAACTACGTGGCAAGTTGCCAGGTTGTGCTGCAGCCTCCAGCGGTTATGCTCAAAGAGATTTAAAGTCCAGCATAACCTTGATTTTTAATAGAGTCACATTTAATGAGCTTTAATGTCCACAGTAATAATTTCCTTATTACCTATCCAGAACTCGGAACCATGATCAGAAAAAACGTGCTGCACTCCAGTCCAACGAGCGAATTTAATAATGGCCAATACATTATTATCAAAACCATCAACATCATTGTCCTTAATGCCTCTTTTTGGTTGGTATAATTATAATTCTTTGAACTTTAAGCATAATTGTTGCAGATCTCATAAGCTTGCTGAATGCAGCAAACCTGAATGGCTAGAGGCCACCCAAATCCCTCACCTCTGCCAATAAGCCATTCAGGGTATACGGCAAAACGGGACAATAAAATCTTACATTTACCTCTATCTGTCAAAAGGCAAAATGCAAACTTACATATGGCCTTTGTTGTCTTCCCAGGTTTTATCCGCATTTTTCCTACTCTGTCCTTGGTCTCCCTTCATCCCATTCAACTCTACATTAGGGACCTCCCACCTCAATAGCTCAGAGAGCTGAATTTGCCTCTTGCACGTGTCATACAAGTGAGATGGATAAACAGACATATGGATATTGCAGATAACAGAAAGGGGTGCAAGAAAAATCCTAATTCTTGTTATTTTTGTACAGAAACAGTTCCACAAACCTCACCGAAACCTGCTCCCTTATTATGCACAATAAACCTCCCTCCCCAAGGCAGCCAACTGCACAGTGACAAACAGAGAAGAAGGAGTTTCTGCCACATGATCCTCATTTCACACCTTGAAAATATACACCACTCCTGGAACAGCTGTTGCATCCACACTGTGAATGCTGCGTGAGCTAAGCAGGATAGACTCAATGCAAAAATGGATGCAGCTTGCACGGCGCGCTTGATGAGCTGTCCCCTAACCCACCGGGAGCTCTGCCCAGCCCATCAAAAAGGCCAAACCTGGTATTCATCTGGCTAATTTAAAGCCAGCTCAGACACGCCTGCTAACCTTGCAGTCAGTGCCAGGTCATCCTCAGCATCTCTTGCACATCCTAATATACAGTCTTCACCATCATACCATATTGCTGAATGCTCCTGCGGCAGAAAGGAGGGTTTAGGACTATTTATGGCAACATTCCTTGTGCATGACAGTGATGCAGACAAGTACATAATATACAAGAAAGAACCAAAGATCTTTCCATATAACCTGTCTTACTGTACACATGCCCTGCTCTCAAAGAGAGTCATCCACAGGGCTCCTCCACCCTTCACTTACAGCTCTTTTTCCCATTTTGTTTACATGAACCACTTCCATATGCACTTACAGGCCCTCTGAGAATGCAAAGGGCCCTTCTGCGACTGTGATAAATGACACGAAGTATCTCCCACCCTGCTAGGCTCTGCAACTGATGCTCTCTCCCATTTGAGTTGGTGACCAGAAGTCAGAATGATGTAGCACGGGACTAGGGCAAAAGGAAAAAAGCATCACATCTATTAGAGGCTGGAAACACCCTGAAACCCAGTGAGCTGTTTGTTTTCCTGCTGGAATCAAAGGCAGAAGAGAAAACAGCTTTAAAAATGCATCCCTTATAAGCTAAAGACAAACCTGGTAAAATCCCAGCACAGAAGCGCCTCATAAACAGCTAAAAGCAACTGCGTGAAAGGCAGCAGAATAATAATTATGAATAACAAATTACTAGAGGCATACATGAGAAATGCATTCCCCCAGAAGAAATGGTCTAATTACTGGAGATGATACCCCAGAGGTTCATTCCGCAGCAGCAGAGACACAGAGTTGACCTCACCTCTGCATCCCCTCTGCCCCTGCCCGGCACTCTCCCCCTTGGGCTCGAGGGGCCCTGTCTGCCACATGGATCTGCAGCATTAGATGTGCTGGACTACTCGGGGGCATCACGACAGACAAGGGCACTGGGCAGCAGCATCTGCTGTAATTTAAAACCCAGTGCATTTCAAATTCAAATTGCAATGCAAGAACTACCCCAAGAACTGCTCGAGTCTCACTGGGGTCTTAGACTGGAAGCTCCTATGGGAAAGGCAGCCTTCCAGAAACATTCAGGAAGTGTTTAATGCTCATGCATTTGCTAGAGCATCCACTAACAACAGTGACAAACTGTCATTGTACCTCTGATATCCAGTCAGCTCTTCACTTTATAAACCACCCCATCTACACTTCTTACTGTCACATTTTTAAGGCTATATAGTATCATAATCCACTATGAGATGGCAGAACAAACATGTTCTTAGCAGTAATAAAGTACTATTGTTTGAGCAATGGGAAAACAAGGAAGCTACTTTCAGAGAATTTTGGTGTTGTAACAGCGAAAGGTATTTTCTTCTGTGTATTTTCTTTAGACCAGGGCTCTGCCATTTTGTAGGTCTCAAGTCTCCAACACATAAGGCCTTCAAGGAAAGCTCTGCCCTCCGGACACTGACCACGTATGTGCTGCTGGAACACAACAGGTTAGCTCCACGTGGACCTTCATCTCTCTCTTATTATGCTCTCCTCTAACAAAAATGTTTTGAGGGCAAGGTACATGCGAGAGAGTTACAGCATAAGATCTCCTGGGCTCCGCAGCATGACTCGACTCTGCCTGGTCCCCTCGCAGTGCTGTACGTGATGGGTCACATTTTACTGATATCCTTACCTTGATTTACAGAGTCTGAGAGCATGTCTGGAGGTGCTGACTTTGGGGTTACTGTACTAAAAAGTCTCGTTCAGGTATGTGAAGGGAAAACAGACTGTACTGGAGGAGAGCCACAGATTCTGTGAAATATATTTAGCTTGGTGAAAGATGTACTCTATTTTCATGGAGTATTGAATGGAGTTGTGATTAATGGGGCACATATACACTGATAAACAATATTAATTTGTTTTAAGCCAGGTCTGAAGAGATTTCAACCACTTGCTTCCCTGCAGCTATGAAAGTTATTTCCTGCTGTCTGTACTACCTCAAGGGCTAAACCAGCCCTGAAAGGAAGGAAATATTTCCTTTTACTCCATCGGCAGCCTCAGCTTATGAAGGCTGTTGTATTGGTATTTCATTTATCATGAGCAAATGATATGGATTATTATTATTTATGCTTACCACCTACCCTCTGTACCAAACTGCCACAGGATTGCTGCCACACATTCACTCTCTCTTGCATCAACCCAGCTTTTTTCATTTTCTTTTCCATCAAGCACGCTGTCTGCAATGTCTCCATCTGCTTCTGCAGTCAGTTCCTCTGACAGTACAGATGAGTAAGTGCATCTTCATGACCAGAAGCCAGCAGCCTACCTGCAATTTCTTGTGGTGATTGAAAACTTCCAACTCCTTCCAAATTCCCAGGGATAGAGCCGCCTCCTTCGAGCACCCTCACCAGCTCCCTCAGCCTTTCACACTCCTCCTGGAGCTGCTGCTGCTCCTCCTTGCGCTGCTGCTTGGCCAAGCTCGCTGGGTTCATGCTGAAATGAAGAACTTTGGTTCTGCTGGGGTCATAGTCACCCTGCGTGGCAGAAACAACAGAAGCAGGTTGAGCAATTGATCCAACCTCCAAGCCCACCCAACCTGTACCACAATTTGTACAAAGACAAAAAATGTTACAGCAGAAAATGGGACACTTATGCAGTGATAATGTTTTATTCCAACAGTTGAAGTCAGCCAAACACAGTATTGCTTCTCCTTCTCTTGCTACTCTTTCAAAAAAAAAAAAAAAAAACCCAACCAAAAAACAACCCTACAAAAACAACCCCACTCAACAGAGCTTGCTCCCTGGCTGACACCACCGCAGTTAAATTTAACTCCAGAAATGAAGTTTTATAGCTGTACTTCATATCTCTTGATAGCAGGAGATTTTAATGAACACATAGATACACCTTTAAACTACAGCAGGACACCCAGTACTAGCCTAATTTATTATTCATATCAGCCAGCAATGTCCATATGACTCCAATCGTGGAGTCATTAGCAAGTTGTATCAGCTTGTCCCAAGCAAGTGAACAGATATTTCATTTTATACTTCTTTCTCAGAGGTGAGTTGTATTTATAGCAGTTTAAACAGTCAGTCAAGTCCTAAGATAGCAAATTAATATTCTTTCAAAGTGAGAGGAAAACACTGATGTTACATTTGTGATTTCAGAGAGACAATTTTCATATAAACTACAGGAAGCCTCACAACCATAAAAGTAGTAAAGCATGTGCTAATGCTGGCTTCCGCGGCACTCTGCCCAGCTGAAACCCTATAGCATCGCCTGCATGAAAAGGCATTTTATATGGTAATATTTTTCCTTCAATTAAATCTCAGGACCTGAAGTGATTTTGTAAACATTAATTAACCCTCAAGAGCAGCATGAGGTAGGTATTATCCCAATTTTATCACTTCATTTTCATTAAAGACATCTAGAACTTTATGTGGGTTTTTTTTCAAGCAAACCAGAGCAGAGACTGAGCAACTTCATCCTGAATTGCCGGTCATTGCTGGTAAGAGACCCCAGAAGATCCCATTCCCAAACATCTTTTATTGAAAATACTCCATCCACATACTGTAAAGCACCTCTGCCCACAGCAGGGAGTGAACTGCCAAAACTTGCTGCCCCAGAGCCAGGCAGTAGATGCAGCACTGGTTCAAAAAGGTATTTGACAAATTCAGGGACAACAGCTCCATAGCTGGACCCTGACAGGGGGAGGGCAGGGGTGCATCCTCCAGCACCTCTGGCTGCTGGGAGAGCACTGGGGAGCGTGCCCAAGTTTGTGGGCTCTCCCAAAAGAGCATCTTCCATCACTGTGGTCAGAGATGCTCTTCTGGGCTGGATGGACTGTGGGTGAGGGCCAGCTGGGTGCTTTTTATGTTCATGTGCGATGTTTGCTACATCTCACAGCTGTTCCAGTGCCCTCTTGCGGGAACCATACTGAAATTCTCCTTTAAAACCTCACTTTCTAGACGTTGGCTGGGCAGAAGGCAGCTGGAAGAGGTGTGCTCACCTGCAGAGACACAGGTGCCTGTGAGCAGTCGGGGTCTAGGTCCAGCGGCACAGCCAGTGATGCACAGGGGCTCGGTGCTCATGGCTTCCCTGCGGTCCCCAAGGCTGGCTCCCCCTCTGCCAGCTGGCTCCCAGGGCCATGCCAGGCAGATGGGCCCCACTGCGGAGGAGAAGCAGCCAAAGCTGAGGCTGGCAGGACACCGGCAGTTACATAGGCAAAGGGGAAGCACAATTTAGAGCTGGGAGGAGACGCAAAGTCCAAAAGTGCTTTTGGTCAAGAGTGTGGGGTCCGTGTGCTGGTGAATATGAGGCTAATGCCTTGCATTTACCACCAAAAATATCATTTAAAACTGCACAACTGGAAACCTTGAATTCCAGTTTGACTGGTATGGAAAGTATCAGTGTACCTGGAAATCAGCAGATGCTCTCACTGCTGTGTTTTCCAGAGAAAAAAAAAAGGGGGGGTAATGGTTGTTCCTTATAACTACTCTGAGAAACCAATATGGTGCTCCTCATGAGAAATCAGTTTAACCACATCTGTCCATCTGGGAAGAAGAGACGGTCACTATTTCACAGTGTAAGTACAAGTTAAAAACAACGGGAGATTGTATCTGTGTCTGTACGTCCCAGGCCAAGAGGGGGTGGGAGGAACCCCTAGCACAGGAGGACACGAGAACCCCCAAAGGGCCGCCCCGGTGAAAGAAGCTCACTCCAGAGAACTGGGGAAACTCAGGCACGGAGACCTTGGGTACCCTTCCTAGCTGTCTGCATTCCCCGCAGTCAGAGTACATGGTCTTCCAGCCCTCAGCCACCTACGGGGCAGGTGATGCATGTTCTCATACCGCCCAAGCCTCTCGGTGTTCAGGAGACCTACAGGATCATCTGGGAGGGCAGCACTGTCCTGCAGCCCCATAGCAATGGGGCTTTGTGACCCCATTTCCACGGGGAAGTCAAGACAAATGGTCTGGACCTGACAGGCAGACCATTAGGACCAAGAGAAGAAATAATCCCACTGATAGCCTTGGCCAAGAGAAATTTAGGAGAGAACTGAAGGACTGGGACCACACGCAGCATCTTGGAGATGTCAAACAGAGGGAGCATGAAGGCAGCTGTAACACCAGCTTACTAGATATATTCTCCCCAGCAACACACTGGCATTTACAAACCTGTTGCCACACCCAGTTATCTACCTTCTAGCGCTATTTGCATTTCAGGACTCTTCCAGACAGGTCAGGGCACTCCTCACTCTCATGTTTGCCTTTCAAGGGAAGAGATTCAATCCCACAGTTTGCAATGGGGTTTATGCTGATGGGCAAAAGGATGCTCAGAGCTGCAGAGCGCCCTTCTCCCTGTGCAGCCCAGTACCACGGTATTTCTGACGAGCCGTGAAGGGCGGCTCTGGCCCCGTCTCCCTCACTGGCTGCAGCACCAAGGTCAGGCAGAGATCACACCTCCTCGCCCTGGCTGCCACCACCACGCTGGCTCCAGCGCGCAGCGCAGAGATCGCCTGCGCTTTCATACTGCACCATCACTGCAGACACTCACGCAAAGGCACGAGACAGCAGAAGGATCTCAGTGTGGAAGAAAGCCATGCAAACCTGGAGACTGCTGCTACCTTCCTGCCAGGACCGCTTTACCCATGCTGCGCTAGTCCATTTATTTTGCAGGTTTTTTTACTCTTTCTGGCCTTTCTATAAAGCCCTGCCTTGAAGCTGCAGTGCTTTGGCTCTTATAGCTCTTTCAGCCCATTTATCCTCTCCTTTTATAACATGCCCCCTTGAAAAATCTTGCTCTAAAACTCAGCACTAGGACTCAGCCATATTTTCAGGGCTCACCAGCGCTCCTGAGCACGTCGGTCTGAAGCTACCCTAAGACAAGTGAATCTCTTAAAAACCCACTGTGATACAAAGGCTGTGGCAGAAGCCATCTCATTTAACATTTCTGGGAGATGACTAACATACTTGCTATGCTACTCACATTTTTGGGCTAGGGGCAGTAGCTTTCTCTTTATTCTATGCAGCACACATCAAACCAGCACATTTTTCCCTACAGCTAAAATATTAGTGTTGCTGGTTTATATTATAGTAACGCCTAAAGAAACCAAGTGAGACAGGGATCCTGGTGTGCTAGGTCCTGTACGAACCCCACAAGAAACTACTACCTAAAGCCCAAAACACAAAGCCTGAAGACGTGGTATGTGAGGGGAGCAGAGGCATGGAAAGATGCAGCCTCCAATTTGAGGCTCCTTAGCAGCACTGTGGCAGAAATGAAAAGAAAACATAACTTCAGAGATGACCCTCCTCACCACCGGACCGTAGAGTTGAACCAAGCAGAGCATTACTTAAGTCTCTGGGAAATTTACTGCCATCCTATGAATTTTCAAATAAATGCAGGAAGCTTTCCAAGGAAATGGTGCAGACCAAAGCCAATTTCTGATGAAAGGGATCAGACACATGTATATAATACCAGACAGCCAAAACGGTATCACAACTTCAATCGTTTGGACTGTTTTTCCAAATTTCTGGAGGTTGGGAGTGACTAAGGTTGGCTCTAGGAAGAGTCATGGCTGGAAACTGCTAAATATAACAAACAGCAAAACAGCATTAAAATCTCACTAGCATCTGAAGGAGATTAAACCATAATTCTGTTAAGAAACCAGGGACTGAAAAAAGCAACAACCTCCTTCTGGAAGCCTTTTAGCTCTGGAAAATGTAAATTGCTGGTTTTCTCCATCAACTGCTCTTCCCCCCATGATAAATTAGCTTTACGGATCAGAATTTTGTCCTTTCAACTCTGCAACAGAAGCCTGGAAAATGGTGCTTCAGGCACTGAGAGAGAAGACCTAAGCCAGATTTGCCCATTTAGAAAATCACTTCTAAACTAGAGCCACTGATGAGGAAGATCACACAGTGGCATTTGAAAGGCATGGTACAGAAGAGACTGCCACACTCTTTGAACAGGAGCTGGGACTCCCAGAACAACTGCCCAGGTACAGCTCCAGATGCTGCTTCTGTGCTGAACCAGCACAGGCAAGGAGATATCGCTTAACTGAGTTAAAAAGCATCCTGCAACAAATAGTAATGTATCCCTGGTTTCTCCAAGAAGCATGAAAAGTGTGCTTCAGGTTTGGAAACTTGGCCTGAATGTTAGAATCAATCAAATCCACTTAAGCTCATGGTGCCTTTACATAGAAATATGAGACATTTGGGAATGCAACCAATATATGACCTACAGACGATCCCTTTGTTGGGAAGAACAGTAAAATGCCACCCTGTCCCCAGTTCATTCAGTAGATAACTTGGTAGATCATCAACACATCATGGCCAGTGTCTCAGACAGCAAAGATGAAACATTACTGCTGGTTTCTCAGCAGCACCCCCTCTTTACCTCTATCTTTCCCAATACTTTAGAATTTGGAAATTGTAGAGATGCTGAAGAGTAAATAACTTGAACTACAGAGAACTGCTGGCATTCATTGATTCTTCTTTCAAGGAATAACATCAAACCAGTAATTCAGATTTGTCAGAAAAATATACACAGAGCCTCAATTTAGGAGGAAGCAATAAATACCTTGATTGATTGCAACCAAGTCTGGTTGACACTTAGCAGTACAGTGAATTATTCATTCCTAGAAAGTAAGATGCTAACTAGCTGATTTGCTTAAGGTGGCAAAACCATTTTTGTGCTCTCAGAAGGGCACTGGACATTTTACGGAGATGATTTGTTGACTCCACATGTTAATATGTTCTATGATTTGTGAAATAATGTTGTTTTGATGAATTTTCCTCAGCCCTCCAGACACATGCCGCAGGGTATGCACAAGGGAAACTCTCTCATCGACCACTGAGAAGAACCACCCCACCACTTCTGTGCCAATCGCACAGTCATTATGTGAGACAGCCACCGCAGATACAACACACAAATATTGTCTTAATGCAATATGCTCTAAGCACACACTGGGACATGGCAGAACTATTTAGTAAGACTCTGGCTATCAATAAACTTTCTGACAAAAGACTGTGGAAAAGAACATTTGCAATAGGGCCAATCTGCTGTCTAGTACAGACATGCAAACTCAGGTCACATGCTGCTGTTTTCCTTTCCACTTCCATCTCCCAGCTTGAAATAACCTACCCGAGGAGATAATTGTGCTGATGCTATGTGTCATTTTTTAAAACTATATTATTGGCAAACAGTCAGTATGTTGTTGGTCTACATGTTAGGAATTTTTTGAGCTGAAATTTCAAGTAATCTCCCCATTAGGGAAGAATCAGTCAAGTGATGAAGCAATGAATGAAGACAGGATTGCTTTAATCTCTGAAAACCAGAAACTTTTCCTTTAGAAGAGGAGTTGTTTAGAAGAACAATGAAAGCTGCCAGTGACAGCACCTTGAAAAGGGCTGAACTTATTCTGGCACCTCTCTTCCTGGTTGTTTGAAAACTGCACAGTCCCAATTCAGGGAAGTCTTTCTCCAGGAGCTATAAAGGCTTTTCTCTCTACGCAACTCACTTTCACAGGCCCACAGGTAAGAAAAAAGCAATTAAAACCATGTGGGCTACTTTACATTTGATGAAACATTCAGTGCTTAACAACTCCATTTAAGATCTATTCATCTACCACAGATATTTCTAATCAGAAGGTAGAACTGGTAGCAAAGGGAATAGTCTCAACTGTTGTGAATACGTTTACCTAACATCACTAATGATTCATACGTTCATATGTCCCAGGGAGACAACGACTGTCAGGATACAATGTCAGCAAGCACTGTCAAAGATTTTCAACTGACTTCACAACCTCATAGGCGCCTCCTGTTTAATGCATTTGAAATCAAAGAAGTCAAAACCCATAGATGAGGCTGACAGTGCCTTATTTTTTCATAGTCTTGATGTCTGTCAACCTTAAAAAATCGTGATTTCTGAGCAGCACAATAAATTCCAGTGGAGCATATGGACAGCTGAGCTTAATCGCTACTCGCTGACAATGCAACAGATTGTGCTTGCCCCTGCTGAGAAAAGGCTGACGATTGGAAGCTCTTCAAGGAAAGGACCATTTCTTCTTTGTGTGATTCTCACATACAGTGAGCACCACCCAAATACAAGCAATACACACTGCTGCTTTCTTAGCTAAGGAATTTGTTTCCATGCTGACTTCTTAAGAGAAAAATCTTCAAGGTTTTCCCAACTGGGACGCATTATTCAATACCAGGAAACTTAAATAGAAGCAATCTAAGGAGCTTAGTAGATTGCATCAGCTTTAAAGCAATAACATGTCAATAGTTACCCTGGAAGAACATCCCAAATAAAGAGTGCATCTATCTTAGGAGACAGATGGGAAAGTTTCTTAAATACAGATATAAAACATAAAGCATCAATAGGAGGGGTGATGGAAGGGGAGTATTTGAAATGCAACCAGCTGGCCAGGGAATGCTCTTGCTTCCATTTGCTACCTCTTGTTGTCAAAGAGTAGCTTAAATTGTGAACACTAACACACGGCAGTAATTAGGTATATGCATGTGGTAAATGTCCAAAATTGAACTTTCGAACTCTCAAGCAGAAGCCTACTACTTGTTCGCTGCAAGCACAGCCTGGTTATTAATTTTGGTAAGACCTGCACTAAACCAAAAGTGGCACATCCTGAATCCTCCAAAGATAGAGAGACATTAGACAGAATCACTGCTTAGGAGGCCGATCAGAAGGTGATCAATGACTTACACTATTTAGACTGGGAAAATCAGGGGCCTGGGGTTCCAGAAAGAAAGGTGGTGCTGAAAAGAAGGGTTCCCAAAAAAAGAAGGGGTCTCAGAAAGAATACGGTCTGGAAAGAAGGTGATGATCCTATCTGCAGGAAAGATCCTGGAGATCATGGATGCACGAGCATGAAGGCCAGGGGATGGCCAGGGGATGCCCAGGGACCTTGGCCAGTAGGGACTGTGACTGGTGACTGTGAGCAGACATGACTTTCTGCCCAACCATCCCACACCAGCAGGGATCTCCCTGCAGAGAAGGAGTGTTGAGCCTGAGAGAAGGCAGCGCCGAGGTGGGAGAGCAAACAAACAGCTGTGTGAAAAAACAAAGCGGGGTAAAATGTCTGATATTATTGGTTCTAAAATAAACCCCAGTGCCCAGATCCTGCCCGTGACTGTCTCCTGACTTCATTTTGTGACAAAATGTTACCCAAGGCCTCTGGCTGGTCTCTTGCTGTGTCAGGCCCCGGCTACTGAATTCCTGCAAAATCCAAGTTTCTGATGCTCGCATTGCTAGAAGGGTAGACGCTGCTTTTGGGGACCTGCAAGCTTATTTTGGGATTCAGTGCCTCCTCCCGACTGCAGATCCTTTACACAGTTCAAGCTGCAACAGAAATGCACTCCTTTCCCAAGGCTTCAGGTTTCTGGAATTACTGTTTTGCTTTTCCGAAAACGTGTGGTATTTGTGAGTAAACACAGCCACACACGCACACGGACTTCACACACAGCTAATAAATACCCTGTTGCTTTTACTGCATTCTGAAAGCAGAGAAGTCACAAATCATTAGAAGTCATCTTTGAAAGTATTTATCTTCAGCTTGCAGTTAATGGTATAGCATTTATGTCAAGAATTGTCTGCTGTTAGTCCTGCAACAATACCCCTTGGAAATTTTACTCAACGATGGAGAACAAAAAAACAGTGGGAAGGCAAAATTGGAATTTGTCACCTGAAAGGTGCATGCGAAGTCCCTATCTGTAGCCCTTGTTGCAGTAGCTTATTGACAAGAGTCAGCCTGGCTACACAGGTGAGCAGCTTCTCCTGGTCTACCTTTACTTTATTTTTACTTTAACAGCTTTTTTTTTTTTTTTCTTTAAATCATTTCGGTTACTCAACTCTCTCCCACAAAAGGATATAGGAGGCATTTCTGCACCCAGTACAAGGCAGTCTCAGAAAGCTTAATCCTACCTCAGGAAACGCCATTTTAATGGAAATTCTGTTTCTTGGTTTTGTTCTTTTTGTTTCTTTGCTCAGGGTTGTTAAAGTGATTAGAGTAAAACCCAAAGTAAACTGCATCCCAAAGAATTCCCTCTGTACCCAGTGCACAAAGCACAGCACACTGACCAGCCCTGGCTCCCTGTGTCACAGAAGATAACTACACCAAGGAATCTTTAAAGCTCTTGGAATAGGAATTGTATCGACAAAAATGGATTGTAAAGATGAGAAAGCAAGCTAACAAATAAGCAACAACAACCACCTGCTCTTCATAGCTTTGCCAGTATGCACACACTCAAAATCAGAAACAGTTGGGGAAAAAAACCCAAACCAACCAAACCCAGAAGGTACTGGATGTTGGGCAAAAGCTCACTTGTTCCCACCAGGTCTCATGCTGGTTCCCTACCTTCTTTCCCATGTTTCTCTCTCCATCATTTTTGTGTGTACACCTGCAGCATGCACAACCATAAAACCTGGCAGCAGAAATTCACTTGGGCACCCTTTTCATCCTTCTTTTAGCCAGTTCTTAGTCCAACTCCT
Organism: Morus bassanus; assembly: GCA_031468815.1. Classification (NCBI taxonomy): domain Eukaryota; kingdom Metazoa; phylum Chordata; class Aves; order Suliformes; family Sulidae; genus Morus; species Morus bassanus. The sequence goes on from CM062572.1 coordinate 60,975,568, forward strand.
GCTACTTCTTCCCCAAAATAGGAGGATCTTTCTCCTTGCCCCAGTGATGTGACCCCATACACCTTGATTCAGGCAACCCTTCTTCTATGGCCTCCTGAACACCTGTGTCAGCCATTTCCAGAACAGAGAAGGTGAAGATAATCTGTGTTAGTCTTTATGCATCTTCATCCCCAGTAACTCCTCTATAGTTCCCACCAGCACAACGGATTTCAGATCCTTACCCTCACATGCAATGACATGAGCAATCCCACACTACCTTCCCTACTCCATCAGTAATGCCACCTCCCACACCTGGACCAGCTGCTCCTCCCACAAAGACTTCTAAAGGGCTTTTTCTTTCCTTTCCCGAGCTGATCTGCCACACCACATGTACTCATTGATATTCTTCCCTTTGGCCCTCTTTTACCACAGCATCTATAGCAAATTAGCAATGAGACAGAGAGTTGGTTGGAGTTAGGATGTATCACAGACAAAAAACCTCTAATCACCCTAATCACACTGCTCTAACACCAGACCATATCTTTTAGTACAACATGTAACACATTTTGGGCACTGCTGCAATATGAGTAATAAAATAAAATGTCTCACCAGTGGAGCTGAAGTCCTTCAGGTACAGTTTTAAATAGGAGATCTTTTCTCTATACCCACTTTCAAATGCATTGTCCCCTGGAGTATGCAAGACTATAATTTATATTGAGTGAGGCATTCAGATGAAGCCTGGGATGCAAACAAACGTGACAAGAAGGTTAAGAGTCAGGGCAGCAAGACATGGAATGGCACGGAGTTGGGATAATCTAGAGGGAAAAAATGCATTCAAACATTCACTGTCCTTCTCAATTGCTGCTCTTCCTTTTACTGAAATGGAAGAAAATCACAGTCTGCTCTAGGATGATTTGTTACCACCTAGAGATTTGAATTCCAGGGTTTCTATACCAGTTTTTTCAAGTCAAGGATTCCTGTCTTTCCAGAGAACGAAGTCCATTAAAAGTTGCTATTATGTACACTCTAGTAGTGTGCAGAGAAGACCTGTGATGGTTCAGAAACCTCTAGTAGACACTGAAAATAAAAAGCACGTAGGTTCTGAAAACAGCCCCAAAGAGCTTATAGGTTCAGTTATAAAAATTCTTTTTCAGAGATAAGACTTAACTTCATGGTGAGAAATGCTGCCTCTCATACATCTGAATTTCAAAGAACATTTTATCAACTTTCCCATACAAATGAAGTAACTTTGGTTAAGAATACTGCTGAGAAGTTGTTGTGGTTTAACCCCAGCCAGCCACTAAGCCCCACGCAGCTGCTCGCTCACTCCCCCCTTGGTGGGATGGGGGAGAATCAGAAGAGTAAAAGTGAGGAAACTCATGGGTTGAGATAAAGGCAGTTTAACAGGTAAAGCAAAAGCTGCGTGCTCAAGCAAAGCAAAACAAGGAATTCACTGACTCCTTCCCATGGGCAGGCAGGCGTTCAGCCATCTCCAGGAAAGCAGGGCTCCATCACGCCTAACGGTGACTTGGGAAGACAAACACCATCACCCGAACGTCCCCCCCACTTCCTTCTTCTCCCCCCAGCTCTATCTGCTGAGCGTGATGCCATCTGGTGTGGGACATCCCTGGGGTCAGTTGGGGTCAGCTGTCCCGGCCGTGTCCCCTCCCAGCTCCTTGTGCCCCCCCAGCCCACTCGCTGGGGCGGGGGGTGAGAGGCAGAAAAGGCCTTGACTCTGTGTAAGCCCTGCTCAGCAGGAAGGAGAGCATCCCTGGGTTATCAGCACTGTTTTCAGCACAAATCCAGAACACAGCCCCATACTAGCTGCTGTGAAGAAAATCAACTCTATCCTGGCCAAAACCAGCACAGAGGCATCAGACCAAATCTAGCTTTCCAAGAGGAGTACACAGTTTAAAAAAGAAAAAATTAACTCCTACTTTGCTGCTCTGTTTTCTTATTCTGCAAGCAACATGCACATACAGATACCGTACAAATAGACCAGAAAGACAGAAGACACTTCAAGTGAGGTTTTTTTGTAGTATTTACTCCAATCTAGATATTCAACCACTCAGTGCTTTCCCTCCCAACAATGCTCTATAAATCTCACTTTAATGTCTCCATAATTCTGTGTTTCATGATAAAGCTCTACTTCGGAATGCACACAGATGGGATTTCAAGGGGAGATCCCAGAGGAGAAAAGCAGCACAAATCGGCTGTGCTAGCCTGGGACCCTTGGTATTCAAACAGGAAGGGAAGAGTCAGAGTGAAGTATGACAACAGAAGTCCCTCTTTAAAGACTTTATAAAGGAAAGTAAAACTGCAATGTAACAAGATTTTCCAGTTAATATATCTCATTAGCAAAAAGCAAAACCTCTATAGGGTTTTTTTAGAGTATCTTATATAAAAAGAAAGATGAATAATTAAAAATTATGTAAAAGGCATCACCTTCATGATCTGATGGCAGGACACATCAAAGTTCAGCAGAGCATATACAAGCCTGAGAAGTAAGTGACAAGAAGATCTGTCAGTCGTGTCATGTATTTATACAGAAAACACATTGCATAGGCTGGTTGCTGAGGTCAACCATGATAGCATTAGCAGTAGTGCTGAAACTTCCTAACGGCTTCAAGTACACCAGGACTTTTTGACCCTGTAATTTAATGCATATAAAAGTACTATTGTATATCCTTGCATGTATAACTCCGATCTGGCAGGGTACAAAGCAAGCCCTGAATAGCTCCACTGCTTTTCAGGGACTGAATGTGCACCCTCGGTCTCGGCCACACCACAGAGCTAACCTGCCATCATTAACAGATTCCCTGCCTCGAGCTGGAAGCAGTTCCAGTTGAAGAGCAAGTCAAGTTCCCTTTCACATTGTATAGGAACTGTGACAGATGCAAATGGTTTGGAGGACTCATTTCTGACAGTCTCCTCGAGCAGCTGGGCAGTGTCTGACTGGGGTTTATTGCAAACGTGCTCCAGGTTAAACAAGCTCCACTGCAGCCTCTCACCATGAGAGCTCATCGCCTCCCACACTCCTCCTGCTTTGGCCAAGCAGAAGACAAAAAGGAGGAAAACAAAACATGTCCCTGCCACACACCGAGGGGAAGAAGAGCTAGAGAAGAATTGCCAATTATTTTTTTTTTTTGTCACAGTCACTCAGCGACGCAGTGTTTATCTTGACAGAGCTTGCCCCTGGGAGAGCTCATCTTCCCCAATACCACCTCGATGTCCAATCAGGTACCAGGAGGAAATTTCTCTAGTAATGGATAATTTGGTAGAGGAAGAAGTGAGAGAGCAAATAGGGAACTTCCAACATCTTAGAAAAACGTATAGACATGTATATACCATTCTTAATTATCCATGTAGCTACCTACGTTATTCACCAGAAAGTCACTGCAGTTTCGCTTAGATGTGTTAAATATGCAGAACCCTCTTTTGTTTGCTCTGCTCTTTCTCAAGTAAGAGACCTGAATATCTAAAACATCCAAATATCGATTCAGAGGGTACATTCCCTTCCAGCTCCTCAGGGCAAATAGGCAAATGTTTGATTTTTCCCTCCCTTTTCATCGTTTGATCAGGTTACTTTAAGTAACTTGTACGATCCCTGATGAAAAGAGCTCTTTTACCCTTCTCTGGGAGCATGGGAAAGGTCTCCTCCATCTCCTTCCTCCTCCCCACCTGGTGATGATTGCCTTTTGGTCCCAGGTTTCCTCACCAAGCTCCTCAGGGAGCTGGACTCTGCTCCCTTGGTCCCCATGCAGAAGGGAGTCACTTTGTGTCCTTTTATTCCTTGAACATTAGAAGTTTCTACAGACTTCGGATTAACAAACATTAGAAAGGTCCCAGCCATTGAGAACAGGGCTGTCACGGAGCAGCTTGCTGTGCATACAAAGAAACCCTCAACTAGAAGAGTCAGCAATGCAAGGAGAATTAAAAAGCACAGTTAAATAACCCTAAATCCTAATGCATATTTATAAACTACATCACATCAAAACTAAATCAATAACCCTCACTAGTTACATACAGCCTTAGAAAGTAAGAGCTGGTAACTTGTTTTTGCTTTACCCATTGTACTGATGAGACCCAGAAAGTCTCCATACAGGAGTAAATTCCTGGGCTGAGAAGGGGAATTTCAAGCTGTAATGTAGCAGGGTAAGACAGAGCAGAGAGGAGAGGAGGAGCAGCCATCCACACCATGCAGACGGCACAAGGGATCCACCTGAGCCTTGTCTACAGAGAAAAGTTTCAGTTTAAACCCTTCCACTCCCATGACAAAGAGAAAAACATTTCTGACATGATGGCAGGTATTTTGATTTATGCTACACCTCTGTAGGTGATATACAATCTACACCCCCCTCACCCCCCCCACTTCATACTCCAAGTGCTGCGTGAGGCTGTCCACGTGGGGGGACTTACATCAGCACAACCATCTGCTTAAATACACTTTCTTGGTTTCCACTGGGGGAAAATACTTCTTGGCTGCCTGCAAAGCTTCAACTATTATTCATCCAGTTTTTCTTAAATGCAATTTGAACCAAAGATATGGGAAAATACTTAGGAAAGTCAGACTGCAATCACCAGCCTGTTAGCAAAATGATCCTGTCAGCTGCTAAACCTGCCTTATATCAATTCATCTCCAACACATCATCTTTTTTCAAGCTTAGACTGCTACAAAGCTGAGCCAAAACTAATTTGAATCTACCTCGAAATCTATTTGGAAGACACAAAACTGTCCAGACATCAGTGCACGACTTACTGGTCTGAAATACAACTGTCCTGTCTTCTGTTTGATTTTATTTCACCAGTTTTACTTCACCATGCTAATAGACTGGGGAGTGGCAAGCACATTTTGCACAGAGATGTGAAGGGGCAATGATTTCAAATTTTACTGCCAAATTTTCCCAGAATTATGACTGCCAGGTCAACCTATAAACTGTTAAGACCCTACAAAACCTCATTCCAAACAAAGTACTTCCTGCTGTATAAAATTCAAGCTTTGATTTTTATCATCACTTTCCTCATTGTCAACATGAATCACAAAATTTTTACGAAAGAAAATGTGAATGAGGAGAAAATCTAGTTTTCTAGTGTTTCTCAGTGGGAAACCAGTTCTTCAGCCTTCGTATAACCAACCACCGAGGAGAGGACAGTTAAGCCTTAAACAACAGCCATCACAACATGCTCCTGCACTGCGGTAGTTACTTCGTTCCCATTAAGTTTTAATTAGACAACACATGCATCACTCAGAAGCACAGACTAGCTGCAGTTAAGAAAGCATCTTTTCAACTTTATTTGAGCAAACCTGAAAGACAGCCTTTCCATACTTTGATAACTACAGATTTTCAGACAGCATCTTTAAGCACACAATCACACCCGCTTTCAGGGGTCAGATCACATTTGCTATGGAGGGATGCATTTTTCCTTCGTTAGACTTTTGTAGGAATTACCTGGTAATTTTTCATATTTCAGTTACTCTTTTGTTTTTAATGCAGTTTTAATACACTAAAATTACTGCTACTTCAGCTACAATATTCAGCAGTACACAGGTTCTCTGAGGGAGCTAAAGGCATTTATTCTGAGTTGCTTTCAGAGGCAGAACCCCCAAATAGTCTTTAATGCATCTGGGACATACTGACCGAAACCAGGGAGTTTCTGCCAGAAACTGATATTGAATAGTAGACGAGCACCTCAGAATTCATCTGCCTAAACCAGCAAAAAGTGGCCTCAAGAATAACAATAAAAATCTTACTTGCATACATTTATACATTTTTAACCTCCAGCAGGTCAACAGCAAAAAAAAGATCAAGAGACGTGATAAGGGAAAAGCACATTTGATGTTAGTGATTTCAGAAAAAAATATTATTTTCTGTAATCACCGTGAAAGGAGTACAAATCTCTGCCATCGTCTTGCTTAACAGAGCTCAACAATGCTTACATTTCACTTGAGAGGAAATCTCCGTTTCCGTTATTTCAGCCCACTCAATCACTCCTCTACTTTCTTCTCCAACTTAAAACCTTGAATCGGATGAATTCACCTATTGAAGTTTGCAAATTACTAATCACCCATTGGCAGTACTGATCTGCACGTTTTGCATTTACTGCAGTTGGAATGAGAGCACTGGCTGGTGAATAGACTGTGAGGATGGAAAAATGAGATTAACCAGCTAGCCTCATACAGATCAAGTTATCTGCTGCCTTGTTCACTTTTCATGAAGCTTCCAGAATGCAGCAAACTGAATCCCCTTAACTCACAAAACAGGACTGATACATAACTCCATTAGAAGAAAAGATCAGAAAAAGCAAGGAACACAATTTCATGGAAAACAGGTCTTGCCAAACAGAGTTGAAGAGCCTTCAAGTCTAGTTAATTAAGATAACTGTGTTGACAGAATAGAATGGGAATTCTGTAAAATATTTGCCTCAGTATCAAAACTGCATTTTCTTTTAAAATGAGCATGATACAAAATCAGACTACAGCAGTTTTTAAATGGACGCAAAGCTGATGAACTAATAGTGACGTTTCCCGGTTACTTCCAATAAGAATTGCTTCTTTGGCCAATCGTATGCAACATACGTTCTCTAAGATACATAAGAAAATAATAAATCCTTACTAAAATGTGCAGATAACACAAAGGCAGAATTGTTGCAAACAACAAAGCCCACAAAGGTGGCTTAGAAATCTGATTGTGCTGGGCACAATCGTTGCACATGAATTCAAATGCATCGTGAGACATCCCAAAGTGCAGAATATAGTCTCAGGTATACCACACAGCAGGCACTTTCTGGAAGACAATGTCTGTGAGAAGGGCTTTTGGCCATGGTTAATAACTAAGGATTACCTCCAATTTAATTCTGTGGGGAGGGAAAAAAAGGAACAGCAAGAATTTTTACATACCTACGTAGAAAACTGGGTAGGACTGGAGAAACAATATTGTCTCTGAATGCAGCATTGATGAGACCACTACAGTGATAATGCATCCAAGTGAGGTACGCATGCATAAGAGGGTTGTTGAAAATTAAGGGAAGTTGTGAGAAGATTTCCATGAATGATTCATGGTCTGAAAAACACGTCTTACAATGAGGAATGAATGGAAATCAAACTATTTCATTTACTACAGAGAAGGCTGAAGCAATTTGATCAGGGTCTTCGGTGGAAACCTGACACTAGATGGTTCTTTAATCTAGCAAACAAAAGCATAGAGAGAACCCAATAGCTCTTGGTGAAGTCACCGAACTGGAAATAATATCTATTTTTAATAGGGATGGCTAACCAGGGAAACCAATACACTGTCTATTGCTTAGTATCTTTAAATCAATATTTGATATCTTATTAAAAAGAGGCTGTTGAGCAACCACAAGTCACTAGGTAGAGATTTCTCTAAGTAAAACTGTATTTTCCGTGTTATATAGCAGATCAGACTAAATGTGTATTCTTTTTGGCCATAAACCTCTTAATTCAACTCATTCCACTTCCTCCAATTCAAAAAAAGTGTTATCCAATACTTTTATCCACTCTCTCTCATATCGTTAATTCCCCCTCTTACTTTCTAAGCCTCCAGACAATTCTGTAACTTCAGCATTTATTCCTCTTAGACATAACAAGAACCTAGATGTTATCACTGACACTTTAATCTTTTTCAAGGAGAGTTTTAATTTGTAGAGAAATTATATTAGAATCAATGCCTCTAAATATAAAAATACTTTCAAATCTATGTTCATTTTAATATTTCAGAGTGGCAGAGCTGCTCAAATCCTCAGGTGATGGAAAAGCAGAATGACACTTAGGATTCAGCCATTGAGATTGTGCTTTTTCACATTTTTTTGAAATGTCTCTTTCACAGTCATAACGACAACCTGAACACGCACATGCTGATCCATACAGATGCAATCCAGCTCACTGGAAAACTACAAGGGTTATTTGGTGATTAGAGTGCAAAAAAATCAGAGAATGGAAACAGTTTTGTCACCTGCCATCGTCCTTGGTCACTAGGCTTTAAATCAGGGAGTCTCCATCCTGATTTAAAGGGAGTAAAGGTAGTTTAAGTACTTCTATGTTTCTGGGAGATGTTGAAGAGAGAAACAAAGATGGATTCAGATGCGAAAGCTCAAGAAACGAAGTCACAAAACACAAATGCATCTCTACATACATCCCTCTTGGCCACATGTGTACACTTTCTTTGTAAAATAACCATTCTGTACACATGTTCATCTTCATTAAAGCCAGAGCTTTAAAAAACTATTTCTCATGTTCCCATCTAACACCCTGCTGCCAGTCGCCCATCCACCTTCCACAGCTGCCCTCTGAAGGCAACATCTGCCGTCTAGTTTTGAGCACCTTTGGAGACAACAAGGCACCTAAAGAACTGCAGAGTGGAAGTGGAACAGGGAAGCAAACTGCTTGAACAAGCACAATTTACCCTTGTAATCTCAGATTATTTCTGTTCTAGCATGCACGTGTCATGGTAACAATAACATGACTGCGGGTCTTCAAGTCCACCAAGCAGAGGTTCAGACAGATAAATAATAATAATGGTTCTGCCCTCAGGAAACACCTGGATCATCATGAGCTGGCACACTGAGAAAACTAGCTTCAGCAGTCAGCTACAAACTGGTCTTTTGTAATAGATAAATCTGGTCCACTAATCTCAAGCTTGGTGCCCCCCAACTACCTCCTAACCAGTGCTAGTAATCCTAATCCACATTAAAAAAGACCTACAGAAAACCGTAACATGTCTGCCTCTCTATACAAAAAAGAAAAAAAACCCAAACATGCCTAATTCCTTAATACTCCCCTGCTTTCTCTGGATCAGTACTGAGCTTGTCCATGTTGAACTTGAGAACACCACTAAATTTTATGAATTCTGCCTGGATCCTTACCAACTGCAAACTCTGATTTATTTTCTGAATGCTATCTCAACTGTAAGAACTGATCAGTGCCTTCACTTTGGCTCTGCAGCCTGTATATTAAGTTAAACCACACACAAATGCGTTTGCCTCTCTCAAAAGCTCTTAAATGAGATAGACTCCTATTGAAAATGAAGCACGATGAGGTAAAGAACCAGTGAAGTCAGGAGTACTGCTCTGCCAGGTAAGGTGGTCAGCAATACTGGGTTACCAGGTCAGGCAGTCCATGCAACCTCCTTGGGAGGAGCACGTGGCCCCATGGGCTCAGCTTGTGCAAAGATCAATCAGCTGTGCCCAAGAAGGGCCAAAGCTGCTCAGGCCCAGGCAAACTTAACTGTACCAGAATCTGACAATGTACCAAATCTGGTGGATTTAGACAGGTGTAATAGATGGTCAAGGGGAATTTGTTACTGAAAAACCATTTTCTTTCAACATTGAATTGTTTCCCTCCCACTGTGTTCTCCAAACTACACTGTGTCAAAAGAGGCTGCTATGGCCAGGGCCCTGTGCATCCCCTTCACAGCACAAGGGACCAAGTTTCAGTGCAATTATCCATAAATTCCACAGAATCCACTTACTCACGTGCTGTGATAGCCACAACAGAGCTGGGATTTGTAACATCTCCTTCCTTATTGCCTGCCAGACCCATGCACAGTGGATAAAACCGGCCACATCCCCAATCCTTTCGGTGTTACCAGCCCTCCGGCTCTGCTGTAGCACCATCTTCCTCTTGCTGCTGCTGAGCTTTCTCTCCTGTCTCTACACCTCATGAACATTTATGTGGGAGGTTTTACTTTTCCAAAATAAGCCTCCTTGACCAAATATTTATAAATAAGTGAACAAGAGAGCCTGAGCCCTGGGTTTTTTGCTTATGACAACCTTATTGCTGATCTCTACTTCTGTCAGGGATGGGTTTTGCTAGAGTGCTGCAACAGTGTGCGAGCATCACAGCAACCAGCCAACCTTTGTTTCAGGAGATTACCAACTTGTTCCTGTGTCCCTGACACAGGGTTGGAAGTGGGAAACTACTCTTACTGTACATAGATCGCTTTGCTGTACTGCCCCCCCCCGTTTGGGCAGCTGCTGCTAGTCCAGATCACTCTCATCTCTGAAATAGTCATGTGAAAAATGGAGAGTGTGCAATGGGCACCCTCTTAGAACAAGGTACTTGGAGGCAGAAGGTGGATTAAAATCCAGCTTTATATATATATTATTCCCTAGAAGTGAGCTCTCAAGTGCTCAGTCTCTAAGCTCTTGGGAAAGAACATTAGCTGAAAAAACAAAGGGACACTGAAAAGCAACACAGAAGTGGAGTAATGAGAGATTTGGCTGCTAGTGCTAGAATTTTAAAGACAAATTTTATTTATTTTCAAACAAGCAAAGTATTTTCCAATTCTCCCTCAGGAAATGGGAACATGCAGATAGACAGTGGACCCAAGGCTGCTTAAAATCCTATCTACAGTCTGGCTGCCATGGCATGCTGCAAGGGATATGAAACCTTCAGCCTTAGCTGGTCTCTCTCAAACATGCACCACCCTTTGAGCAACTGTGACAGGCATCCCAAAAATCGCAGCAGAAAGGGAGCTAGCACGAGGGATAGAAGCTGGAGTAAGAGGATGGAGATAGTTCCTGTGCAAAGCACAAGTGAAGGGAGCTGAGAAGGCCCCTCCATGGGACCATGCTGTTGCTAGACATCAGCAGATCCCTCCTGGGATGAGCAAGAACACCAGCATGAGGTAGGGGAAGATATTCCAGGCTCAATTTAAACACCTCCATCCATTGCAGTCACATCTACCAGAACCACCTGAAATCTCCATTTATCACCTCCCTATTTTAAAACTAATCAATACCACTGCGGGACAGCAACTTTCTGTGCAAGCAGAAAACAAGATGGCCTAGAGCCCTTGGAAATTCTCCCTGTTCCCTACCAGCTTGATACCAACTCTGCTACTGTGTCTGCATCATGCACAGCCAGTGCTGTAACACGGCCTTAAACAATGCAGCAGCAGCGACTACTTTGCTTCCAGCAGTTCAACAAGCCTCGAGCCGTGAGTAGAGAAAGAGCCCCCTCTGCTTGCTTCTCAACAGCTGTGGAAAGTGTGTGTACAGAGACTAAGCATTTAATGAAAGGCAAGTATTCCTTTACTAAGGAGTATGTGGGATGTAGGAGCTGTTAGCTACATTATAAACCCATGGGTGTGTGTGTTGGGAGAGGATTATTGAAGGGGAGAACAACTACTTGAGAAATAGAAAAAGGTGCAGTCTGCAGACACACACAGCACTCCAGCTGTAATTGGCTTCAAGTAATTCATAGTGGCCAGGTGGCTAAAAGCTAGACAGAAAAAGCGATTGAGAGCGTGCTGCACTCCGTGAGCACACACAGCAAAGTGCTATTCAACTGTCCAGAGTTTTTAAGTGTTTGGCAAGAAGAGCTGGAAGGAAGTTAACTAACAAGAAGAGTCACCAAGAGAGGGATGAAGGGTGGCACAAGTCCAACAGTGGAAGGAAAAGATGAGAAACAACTTCCGTGCCCCCTTGACCCAACCAGTTCTTTTCAGATGTGTAATTCCTATGGTAGATGACACAGCGGTTCAAGTGTCAGAGCCCATCTAAATCTCGTCACTACAACAGCCTATACCGATGCTACTTCCAGAGGAGATACACCCACTAGGAATTAAATATCCTGGCACAGAAAGGTTTTAAAATAATTCTGCCCTTTCCCTCATTCAATACTCTTGCTAGTAACATACACATTAAAAATAGCTGAGGAGCCATGCATGCTCCTAAGACAAACCACAAGCCTTTGCATTAAGTTTTACTGACCTCATATGTAAATCAGCCTGTAAAGACTGGTAGCCCATTATATACTATTCAATTACTACAGCAGGCATCCATCCTGTGCCTTTCGCAGTGATCTGTAGCCTGTAACAGGTTCATAAACAGCTCAGAAAGATGACTGCTGTAGATTTCACTTAACTCCTTATCTATCTGCTTTAAAAGGATTAAATGCCTGTGACATTAAAATGCTTGAAGTAAGCCTTTGATCATAAACTTCTCATCATTTTAGAGTTATTGAATCTGATCCCTAATGAATCTTATTCTGCCATATTTCTCTGTCTTCTGTTACCAGTCTTGTTCCCCATTAGTCCTGGCTCCTCAGTCCTAATGCGACTGCTTTGTATGCCAGACCACTGCCTCCTTACAGACCTTGATCGTATCTGCTGATTGCCCAACCCAGAGGAACGGATGAAGTGCAGGAATTTCATTTGAGGTGGGGTCAGAAGGAGAAAATAATCCACAAAATACAAACCACATGAAACACTCTTCACATATTCACTGCACAGCTGCGTGACTGCAATTCCCTTCTGACAGCCCTTTCTTACAGTGACCGGAGGGCCCCCGTACGCTGCACACCAGAGCAGAGAGGGGGAATTTGGGCAGTGCGCTCTTCCACGCTTTAAGGAAAAAGTGTTTTTTATTTACATATTAAAGAGGTGAGAGGAAAAAAAGCAGTACTGAGGGCTGGGGGATTTTCTGCCACGAAGCACCATCAGATTTTATCGGGTGTAATGAAGGATATGCCGAACAGGGATCTGGATGTTCGCAGCATGCAGAGGCAGGGGGAAAAGCCAAGCTTGTGCTACTGCGAGTGCCCCAACACAGACAGCAGCCACGAGCCAATGTCTAAGCATGGCAAGGGGAAAGCAGATCCTGGAGAAATATCGCAAGCCTAGTCAGAAGCAACCAGTGAAAACAGAGGGAGACAAAATGCCGAATGACCTGGTCCATGAGCAAGTGGAGTTGCTAGTAGTCAAGGAGAACAAATGTTCCCTGGTCTGCAACGACTGGTAAAGATGGGGGACCACGAGGGTTTCACTGAAGTAATTCTGCATTCAAAGTTTTCTGACAAAACCCAGTGATTAAACGTGGTGCTAAATCTAGCTTCTTGCACCAGTTTAGTCTTGACAAAACAAAAGAACTTACTAGGGGTCCACACAGGAGGGCTGGCTGGGGGACTCTCCAAGCATCAGGGCAGAGATAACAAAGAGGCAGGGGCTTTTGATGCATTAGGCATTTATAAGTCTTTTTCAGAAGAGAATGTCAGTATCAGGTCTCCTGCATCCTTGTATTTTCTCCTTGAGAAGAAGACATCCATTTTCTGAAACATTTGAGGTTTTTTCTTAGGGAAGTCCATTTTCATCAGGCACAACAGAAAGAGCACACCTTAGGAGTTCACGTCTGGCTGTCATTCAAAACAATGTGGAAGGACTCCATGGTGAGAGTAGCTTTTATCCTTCAGTAATCAGTAGACACAAAAGGGAAAACAAGGAAGTCCTTCTAGTAGCCATAGGAGAGGAGAAGTACCATGCAACATTTCCTGAGAACCGAATGCCTGCTTCAGTAAACTCTATTAAAGTCACATGAAAGTGTTAAACCGAATGCTGAAAAACCACACATTTGATATGGAAGAGGCCTATTATCTCAACTTGCATAGTCCTTGCCAATGCAGCACACTGACTAATGTTAATCATTCTGTGTTCTAATTATCTTACCATTATAGCAATTTCCCCGATGATGATCCTTTTTTTTTTTCTTCTGCTGTTATTCAGTGTTTTTCAATGATGCAGGCTGTATGGCTTGGACCACCTCTTTGCCATCCGAGTGTTTCCAAAGAATATACCAAAGGGTGTGCTATTATCTCTCTCCATCATTCCCTTGGCTTACCAGGACACACTTCGTACTTTTAAACAAAAGGATGTGAAAGAGGAGGACGCTGCTTTGCTTCTGTCCCGTCACATGCTATGCACTGAAACAGACGGGCTATGGAAACCTCCCAGATGACCCGGGGCTAACCTCTCCTAGCACTTGGTCCAGCGACACTAAGCGTAGCAGTGACTATGATGGGACAGCAGGAAACAGCATCCTTGCTATTGCCCAGCTGGAGTGAGACTGCCTTAGTAATTGCAGTAGAGCAAGAATGGATTTAATTTATTTTCTGCTTTACTCCAGAGAGAGAAAGAGGCCAGATTTACCCAGTGGCCTCATTCCTACCCCCAGAACGTGAATTACTTGCAGATTTTACAGTGAGTAGATAGAAGCAAAGTCACAGACAAGTCTCTTGAACCAAGGATGCCATCAGTCCTTTCTGCCTAATCACCCTCATGCACATACAGTGACATTTTAATTAGCTTCCTCTATGTCTGACAGACATCCCAGGTCACGGAAAGAAACCACCTTTTACTTCATACCCTCACAAAATTTGGGAGCTTTAAAAAACAAAAACCAAAAAACCCAACAACAACAAAAAAAGCAACCCAGTCCCCTCTTCCTTCCTACCCAAGCAATTCAATTACTTGCCAGACAGCGCTAAGAATCCATTAGAGAAGAATATATTCTGCATTTGCTGTGAAAATCTCCTGATGATTTTATCTGTGTCTCAGTTCAAGCTCAAAGCTCAATTGTCTTTTTCTGCCAGTACAAGGAGACTTCAAGCAGCACTGAAATCTTTCCAGATAGGGAGAGTCATCTCTTCATTTAGAATTTACAAGAATAAGAGAGATTTATGGATAACTGAAACAATAAGAGGAATGGCTATGGGGCAACCTACTGGATTCTGAAAGGCTTTGAGTTAACTGCTCCAAGCAGTGAATTCAACGTTATCTTGATCTGACTGCCGAAAAAAATAAATACTTCAGAAATAAATACTTTGCCCAGTCACAAGTTTTCAAGCTATCATTGAGTAAATCGGTAGAAGGGCATCGTCTCTAACTTTCACACATATCTAAAGGACTCAGCCTATCCTTTTGATCCCCTGGAAGCATGCAACATCAGTAAAGAGCATCAAGTTGAAGAGAATAGCCAAGGAGCTGAGATCGGGGGGATGAAAGGGTAGGCTCAGGAGGAATACACAGGTGAATTGACCGATAGGTCTGTTTTGCAGTATGTCCAGCATTTTTTTTCTCTAGGATGCTTGAAAGAATGGACCACACAAAAATCTCCAGGTGCAGACGCAGATCTATCTTCTAAGCAGTTAGTGTCAACAGCAGCATCACACTCAGAAGATATCAGAGACCCTGGGAAAGCAGAAAAGCCAAAAGACATTGTACATTCAATCCTCAAATTACTCAGAACTAGAAGTTAGTGTCTACATGCCACCTCAGCATAGCCACTAGGCAGCACCAGGGAAACCCTTCCACGTTATACAATCACTGTTTCTTCCCACCATCCACCTGAAGAGGGTCCTAATGAATGTCTACGATATTGCTACCTCCTTCATTTCAACTTCTGTGAACCTTAAGTGAACAGTCTGACAACTGCCACTGTTGCAGCATGTCCAGGGAAGCACTCCCAGCCCACACCCTCCATCTGTTCTCCCCCCTGAGCAGTTATTTCCCTCTCCGTTTGGCCACCTTTACCGTCCCTCTAACCGCACTCCAGTCTGATTCTGCTGAAACAATCTGGCTGATGTTTCCTATTTTACACCCATATATATCAAGTCATGTCTACATATAAATACAACCGCATGCATTCTAATAATTGTCTGCAAACATATATATACATATATATATAAAAAAAAATTAAATTCCCTGGTGTTGTATTTAAATGTTCAGGCTGCTCCACCATGATAATATTAATCATAATAGCTCGCACATATCTAATCACACTTTTTCTTGCACACTGAACAGACCAACCTATGAGCAATCCCTGACTCCTAGGGAAATAACCTTAAGGTCAGCCATTCAAGCTGTGATGGATCTAGAGGGAAAGCAGCTCCACAGCTGAGCTCCCTTGCAGAGACTGCCCTGCCAACAGCTTTTCACATCCCCCTACTCGTAAAAATGAGAAAATTTCTGTAATTACTACTGATTGCAACTGTGGTAGTATTGCACAGAGAGAAAGGATGTATCGACTGGAAGACAACCAAAAATACACGAGAGGATCTCTGTGGAGCTCATCTCTGCTGTGCAGCCTTCATGTTACTGGTTTTTCAAGTTTTTCATCTTACTAGAGCCAGAAGCACAATGAACCCCCTTTCCAAAAGCAGAGTCTTTGTTTTGAAAGGTCACAATCTCGACTGAACATCTTATGTTGTGTCCAACATACACAATAATTTTCAGGGACTTTTTATTTCATTTTAAATGTCCTGCCAAAAATGCAAAGAACAGGCACAGCTTCTGTATTATTTAAGATACATGGGGTTTAAATGTTGATCGGGGAAGCAGCCATGTTCCTGAGGAGCGGAGCCCCATGCTTGGGTAAACACAGATGTGACGGATCACCTGGGAACCCTCCCATCTGTATTTAACACAACTGGGCTTTACAGACACCACCCCTCCTTTGTACACACAGCACCACCTCATGTGGTGCTTCTGAGTTTTAAAAAAAAAGATACAAAGATGATGCTCCTTCCACAGCGTTTCACTTATCCTGCCATCCGAGTGTCTATCCTCATTTAAAGAGATCAGTCCTTCTACCTAACTTAGGCAGAGTTTTCCATTCTATTGTTACCTCTCTTTCAAATCTAGGTAGGAAAGCTGTCAAAAACAATTATTTTTTGCTGGCTCATCTGGATCCGTGTCTCTCCTGAGTCTTATCAAACAATAGCAAATGGAAATTGAGGCAAATTTGGAAACTCAGACTGGGAAGAGATCGTATCATGATCCGACTGCATTCGGGATGCACTGGCAGAGATGCTCTGACATCGGGGTGCTACTTCTCCCTGCTTACACGCCTGGGCCTCTCCAGGCACATCACGAGCTCCGATCCCTAGCAAGCCTGGACTGCAGATTGAATTGCTCAATGCCAAGTGTTTGAGAGAGAGAGGCACGCCCAGTCTCCCTTCTACTGTTTGATAAAATTCTTTAGGGGAAACCCATTTTCTTTATGTAGATCTCTGCCTCCAGGCATCAAATAGGCAGTAGGTCAGTCTGATCAAAGGGAAGGGTTCTGGGACATGTAAGATAACACATCAACATCTCACATGCTTGAATCCCCCTGACAGAGGTCACATAAAGAAAACGTGTTTCTCTGGAGCACACCGCCATCTCCATCAGTGGCTCAGCTCAGAGTATCTCCCCATTTTCTCATTTGCATTTTAACATCATTACGACTGCTGCCCACTCTTCACTGTGACATGAAACAGGCAGATTTTCCTCTTTACCCCATCACACACACACACAAAAAAAAAACAAACCAAAACTGGCTAAACTCTGACTTAATTTCTTTTCCATAATCAGGCTAACACATCCTGGTCTTCTGACTATTAGAGACGGTGTAGAGTTGCCTGCATACCAAGGAGTAAAGGAAAAATCCTGCACTGTAACCAGAGTCTCCTTATCAGAAGGATAAAACTGTTGAAGAATATTACTGAAAACTCTGAATTTACATAGACCAGTGGCAAAAAGCCAGACCACAATAGAAGTGGCAAAGACAAAGGCAGCATGAAACTGTGACCTATTGCTTTGTTTTAATCAAAAATTCGAAAATAATTGGGTGATCAAACGAAGGCTGAAATGATAAAGAGTAATGAAAAGCTAAAAGCCAAATATGGAGAGAGCTGTAACTTACGGACGCGGTATTCATAGAAATCTGAGAAAAAGCACAAAGCTTCAGTAAACAAACCTTGCCAGGCGCTATTTTCCCTATACGGGTCTAAACGACATTTTTGTTTTGTTTCTGTGACATCGCAGCAGAATTCAAAGCAGCAGAAGAATAACAGAAAATGAAGAAAGAACAATTGAAAACTAATTTGTGCCATCAAATGACTACACAGAAAAAACAGAAAACTATAAAGGGACAGTCACTCTTATCGTTTCCTGAAACTTCGCTTTTTCTTTGCTGTGTGATAAATAAGATTAGAGGAACTAAAAAGTGAAGTGTCTTTTTAAAATGGTTGTGTCTGTCTCCTCGGCCTTGGCTTTCACCTGCAGGATGATTCTAGGGAATCAGTGAAACACTCTTGCACAGGAGCCTTCTGTAGTTGCTACTTACTACTACTTCATCAGCCAGCATTATATGTTGGGTGGGGCATTTTATAAACACAACTGTGTGTCTGAGCATGCACCTGTAGCAGAAATTACTCATTTTCTTACATCCTTGCTCTTTTGATCATACAAGAACACTAACAAAGCAGTGTCTCTGTCACCATACTTTCCATTCATGAAAGTGGCACACACACAGAGACTACCCCCCAGATTTAGTGGTTTACTGACTCCCTGCCACGCAACTAAGTCTTGCATGACTTTTAAAAGCTCATCATTCATTCTGCAATAGGTGTTCAGCAAAGAAAGGCTTGTTTCAAGCCAGCTTTCTTGTACCACAGCAGGACTTGAACAATTTCTCGGTGTTTGCCCCCTGCAGAATACATGCACTCTAGGAGCACTCTCCTCCTCAGTGTAGCAGCATCCTCATCTGCATTTTGTGCTCGTCACCGATTTTTCTACTCTAGCATGGATGCCACTCTTACAGTTTGTGCTTCATGTCTACTAGTACAGCGACCTTTTCCAGCAGGACATTTTCCCTGTCCCAGCTCTCTCCCTGCTTTCTCTGAGCTCTCCGTGCTGCGGCTCAGGTATTGACGCATAGTGCACTGACCTTTCCCTGTTTCAGAGCTGTTCAGGAAATCCAGAGCTCACCCTCCTTCCCCTTCTGCTCACCTAATGAGCTGTGTGATGCCACACAACGGCTGATATTTTCAGAGATAGTGGCAGAAGTACATTAATGAATTTATCATGGATTTTTGTGTTAAATGTATTATGCAAATGTTAATCAGTTTCTGCAGAACTTCGAGAAAGGTGCTGCATGAAATAAACAATATAGTGTTAGCTCTGACAGTAAAATTTATAGACCTTCAGGTGTTTAATATTCAAGGTGCAAATTCCTTAAAAAGAATATTTTTTAAAGGGCACATTGGTAAAATTTCCCTGCACAAATATGAATCTATGCACTCCTGGTCCCTGATGTTAACAAACATTAGCAAGTCTGTACCGTGCATGTCCTTGTTTTAGTCGACATCCACTTTGCACACCACATTTATCAGGGTCACTGAGGCCAAGAAACAGCTTCTCCTTGAAGCACCTAATGACAAATCTACAACTTGATGACATTTTTATAATTCTCCTCTGCTCCAATGGAGTGTTTCTAATTCCTGATAATTCTAATAAATGTGATGTGTTCAGAAATAACATGTACAATATTTGCATAGCCCCAGCTAATCCAGTGTCATGTAGTCCTCAAGGCTTGGAACATAGCAGGTTCTACAGTCCTTCCATTTTACACTGGTTCTAGGACTTTCTTCAGTACCTAATCCACATGGCATAAGATACACAATGTTTTCTCCCAAATAACACATATAATCCTTTTAGCACAATTTATAGGCACATTATAGGGGAAGTTCTTTTCCCTCACATTCACTTGGGTAGCACTTTAGCGTAAATCTGTAGCAGTTCACTGTGAACACTAGAGATACCCACACAACAAAGCAGTTTGACTGTATTTTAACCTAACTAGTCTGAGCAGTAATTGAAGTGAAGGTGTAACAGCAGAGGTTTTTGCTCATGCTAACCACCAGAGTACACGCTCAGTGACACCATGGTGCTTCTCTAACCCTGGCATGTTACTGCCTGTGCCATACCATCTCCAGTGCTATTGTTACCCACAGTACCAGATTCACTCAGTCCCTGCTGCAATCACAGCCAACTTGCTGTGTGCGTATTCTCTAATGTTCTATGCAAGCATCACATTCCCCTGATCTGTCGTAAATGGATACCCATGATATCGAGGTTATATGCTTACAGGGAGGGGTAGAGGCATTTAGGTCATGGGGAAACTCCTGAAAGGGTAAAGGTAGCTGCAAATACCTTTGCAATGAGGCTAAGAATTAGGAATGCCAATCCCTGAGTGACATGCCTGTGCTACACTTGTGCTATTGGTCAATAATTAATAGAAACAGTATAAATTCATCCAAGGCAACACAGATGATATTACATGTGTTTTTCATTGGTGTTTTGAGCAAAACTGTGGAATGACCCCCAGAGTGGCCTCTGCCAATACACACTTGAGCAGATATACGCTTCCTTGCATCAGTGGAGACTTGCTGCAGTGTGTGAAATTTAGAAGATAATCTTTGCCTGTAAAAGATGAGCTTATTGCTGATAAAATCCAGAAGTCTGTAGAAAGGATCACAAATCGCTCTGTTCCCTGTCCACTTGCACACACTCCCTTGAAACTCAATGTACTGGATAAACTGGGCAGTACGATACAATACGACCTTCTGCAGGCCTGGACCTGCACGTCTCTGCTTAGTTCATCTTTTTACTCTGTCTCCTGCTGTATGTTCTCAGCTATTCTATCTCGTAATTAAATCCTTCTAAAGCACAGAAATTTGTTCCTACACCTTGCCAAAAGCGACACCTGACCAAGCAGTTTGCCCAAACCCATTTAAAAAAGCCTTTTTTTTTTTTTTTTTTTTTTTTGAGAAAGGACTAAACTTGACCATCTGACATTTTCAATAAGGACCAGCTGTGTCACAGAGGCTAGCGTGGACCACAGCATGCACAGATGAAGGAAAAAGTACAGGAACCTTGTGAAAGGGAAAGCATGGAAATGATCCAGGAAGAAGACTCATGAGCATTTGAGAGGTCAATTAGGGAACCTTGAAAGGTTGACAGTGTCCCTTTAAGTTTTATAACAGTGTAAATGATTCATTCATCATTCTTCACTGGTCACATAATGAACAGTTAGACTGTTAAATGACCTCAACTTTGCCTGGGGCTCTTAACTCCAAGCTAGTTACTGCCTGGCTGCCAAAGTCCTAACTATAAAATGAGTCATTAATGCTTAAAGAGGAGAAACGTTCCCTGTCCACCACACAGAGGGGTATAGCTCCCAGATGTTTTGTTAGTCCCTCAAAACACAGTGCTAGGATAAGAGGGAGACTAACCTAACCACAAAGGTTGCAGAGATAAGGGCAAAAAGAAACATGAGAGCACTCTCAATGCCCCAGCACCTTCATTGTCCGTGGACATTTGACTCCTGGACAACTTAATACAGCAGACAGCAGCCGCTCTCCCTGCAGAGCCTCCTGGGCACAGAGCCTCCTGCTTTGGTGGGACCAACCATCACAAGTCCATGCTAGCTTAGACACGCCAATTAAAATGAGCTAAAGTAGACAAATAGGACAAATCTTCAGGCACCCACTCTATTTGTATCTAACTCCAACAATTATATCACCTACTCTTACTAAAAAAAATATAATATTTCTGCTTGCAGAACTTGCTTGCTTCTTATCTTCAAATCATTACAGCTACAGCACAACTACCACCGAAGTGGACAAGTGGTTTACGCTTTAATTTGTGCAAGAATAATCAGTTTAAAGCCTGGAAGAAACTAAGATTTAATTTAATCAGATTAATATCTTAAATTGTAAAATAGTCGATAACGATAGTAAACGTAGACATTTAGAAAGAAACTACTGCACATGGATTAACCAACACCTCAAAACACATTAATAAAGTCATGTCAGCATGACCTCGTTAGTATGTTTTTCTCAGGCAGCTCCTTCATGGACCCTGAAATAGGGAATTTAGTCCTTCCTATTCCAACAGCAAAATTTAGCATAAATACCAACTTCTGGCTGGGGAAAGTCTTCTGATGACTGTCCCCATACCACACAGCCAGTCAACTCTTTCCAAGCTCTTTGAGATAATGGGCAAAAATAAATTATTTCAATAGGTATGAATAATATTGCATTTTTATGAGTGTTGCTGTTATATTACTGACCAGCAGAAAGGCTAAGCACAACTATTTATTACTGTGACCAAGGGCATCACACTGAAAGTTGATCAGAGTTTGTGGCAAACCATGAACCTTTCACGCCACCAAATTTCCCTTGTAGGGTCTCACCAAGTCCCTGAGATCCTCTCCCAGCTTTCTGTGACCCTGTTCAGGTTTCCTTGACTGCCAGCATCCACAGGTGATTCCTTTTACTCATAAACAGGCAAGAAAATAAAGACTCCTTCCATTTAGCCCCATAAATGCACATGCACACACACTCATAGGGATTAGGCTGCTAGCTTGGCTATGGGACTAGAGGCGATTTTCAAGCCCAAACACATCTCAGTATAAAAACCAACATCTCCCTGCCTTTTATCTATCTGTACAGATCCACTTATCTGAACTCTAACTGGAGCTTCATTTTTCTCACCAACCAGCTGTGAACTAATTACGAGGACTTCTAACTAGTCCTCCTCCCTCTCCAAGCATATGGATCCAATTAAGTCAAACTGCAGCTGATTTTAATCAATCTTCCTTGAAGCAGCCAAACTTGAAGAATCTCTTCTCCTTCAGCTCGAAGAGTAGAGAAGAGCAGGAAAAGCAGGAGAGTAGTATTTGCATAAGGAACACTTCACATCCGCTTGGTTGCCTGTAAACACAAGGCTCCTAGCAGTAAGAAATGCTAATTGAACACTCCTCACAAGTCTTTCCTCCCACTTTATCCAAAAAGCACTGATTTGTTCTTGGCGTAGAGTTGCGCTTTTCCACCAGCAGCTCGGGAAGATGGTCCAGATCGTTTCAGATAACTAAACAAACCAAACCTTTCACTGAAATCTCAGCAAGTCTGCCCACCATAGGCCAAGCAGTAACAATGCATTTGCTTTCCTGGAAGCCTTTTTTGCTTCACTGAAAGAAAGAAGGGTGGAGGAGAGGAGATAAAATCATCTGGTTAAACACGCTCTTTTCATATATTGTTTGGATCCCTCTCCTGAGCCACGGTTCAAATGTTTTTCTTAAGATAATGTTCTGGGTGGTAGGCAGGCACCCTCAGCAGGGTGTCATTTCTCTAGGGTCCTAACATTTCTTGTGTTTTTTTGTAATCTGAGGCTTTTATTAGCAGTAAAGACCTGACCAGTGAGTAATATCCATGCTAAAGTCTTTATACCAGTGAAGGAAAATCAATGCAGCCTGCAGCTAGGTGTCAAGAGCCTAGGGGTTTTGGAAGAAGGGGTGTTTGGAAGTGGAAGGCGCCTTCAGCCATAATTCAAGCTGTCCCCACACAAGCATAGAATACAAAGAAATGTCAGATGTTATATACACTGCTGCGGATAGCTATCAGTATCTGAGATTCTTTGTTTGCCAATACTGAGCTCAGGGAGTGTGAATCACACACCTAACACAAAAGCACCTTTCCACATGCTCGCTTGCCATCTGGCCAGTCCGTCAGGGTCCCATAGTTCACAAAGTGGGCCATTGGTATCAGCAACCAAAGCAGAGATGAGCAAAAGTCATGTGCCAATACTCGGATATGAAAGGATGTGAGAGGAGGCAAACATTTTTGAGACTTCACTCCTTTCCACACATCAATACAGTCGAACAGTGATGTTTTTAGTTACCAAATATTAGCTCCATCTCCCCATATTTCTTCACCACACATGGCTTTGTGAACTCAACAGACTTCAGTCCAGTCCAGTGTAAAGCAGTCAAAGTCTTAATTCCTCATCCTGCCTCTTCCTCTTCCAAATTCACAACTTCAATACCTCCCTCCTATGTATCTTGCATTTAGTAGGTACAATTCCAGAAAGTCAGAGGTTTTATTTTAAAAGAGGAACTGCAGATAAAGATTTGTCAGAAATCGCCCTAATCCTACCTTGTTTAATGTCACCCCCTACTTTCTCTTACACCTTTATTTGATTTGATGCCATGCTTTTCCCATGTTTGTAACTTCAATCATCTTTTTGTTCAGTAAAATTTTCTTGTATATAAAATTTCTGTATATAAAATTTGTCTTGCACTTTCTTCTCTTTGTGATAAAGAGGTTATTTTAACCCATTGTTTCCCAGTGATTTCTTTAAGAGATGGGAATAAATAACATGTCAAACTAGCAACATTTCAGTGATCTTATCTGAGTGTATAATAATATTTTCAGCGTATTTCCTCAGCACTGATAGAAGAGGTGAATTTCTAAGCTTATCCTTAACTTAGTGGGTTCCCACTGTAAGGAACCTTCTTCCAATGTGCTTATAAAAAAAGCCATTCTAAGCTTAGCCTGCCAAGATATTTGATTCTCAAGGTGAATAAAAAATGGGAAGGCTGGTGTCTTCCCCTCTGAGGAGTTCTGAAATCTTGACCATTCAGTTGGGCACATATTGAACAATACTGATGTTTTAGCATTCAGCTTACATATTCCTATATTTATGCTCTCCTCTCTACTCCTCACCCTTTGGAGAAGCTGCTTTTTGGCAGCCAGTCTTCTAAGACACAAGTAGAGTGAGAAGCTGAGGAAGGGGAGCTACCTCCTAAATAAAGAATTAAAGCCATGTCCTCAGCTTTGGCAAAGCAGCATGATTACCTTAATTCAGCTCACTAACTAGCCTTTGGGGGACTGGCAGATTTCTCTTTTCCTAGACCTAAGCCAGATGACCACCTTCCCTCTCTTTTTGCACACCTACATGTTATCTCATCCTTCCCCCCATATAATTTCTACTCTGCTTTATTTGCAGGTCATTCCTGTTCTTCCCCACTCCCTCCACAAAGCCCTGACCTGCACGATACCATATGCAAACAGCGAGCACCATTAATGAGATACCTCATGGGGATCCTGCAACAAGTCTTCAAAGCCTTTTTGGTGAACACTACAACTGTTACTATACAGTAGCTTTACCACAGTATGAAGGTCCCATCTTGTTCCTATCACCACATTACTTCTCTATACCAGGAAAGCTCAGCTATCCAAACGGTGGCTGCTGATGATCTCCTCTACCGAGGACCAGAAGGCAGACAATTAGCAAGACTATACTGAAGACTTTGGACCTTTCCTCTTTGAACATGCAGTTTTAAAAGCTTGGTGCTTTGGCATCTCAAGAGCAGTATAAGCAAACAAAGCAAGACATCTCCAGGTATCACAAAGAAAATAGGGAATTCCTCTGGTCAATCCTTCCCGGCAAGCCAGCAGCATTATAAGACAATGTTGGCAGATTAAATGTGACTTGAGTGAGTTGTAATCTGCTCTCAAATGAAAGCTGCTGTTGTGTTTGTTGGAGACCTAAGCATCCAAACACCAGCCCAAACCTTTCATCTCCTTCTGATGACTGAAACCCAATTAAAGGAGAGCCGGGTGACAGGTTTCACACTAAACATGGCTCAGCAGAGATGCTCAGCAGCTCTTAGCTCCCTGCTTTATCAAAGCTGTCACTTCCCCTGTCTCTAGGAATTGGTAATAAAAAAAAAAAGATTTGATTCGCTTCTAATAGGTGTCAAGATAAAATCAATGGTCTGTTTGAAATCTGGGTAATTTCAAACCTGCAGGTTTTCTGCCATGAAGCAATTTACAAGAAAATGGAAAAAAAGAAGAGGGAAAGAAAGAAAAATTAAGAGAATGAAATGCTACAATGCCGAATTGTTCAGCATATCAGAGAGAACAGAAGGGAGAGAGAACACTGTTCATAGCAGGATGGGCTTTGATTAAACAAACAGGCTTGGGTTCTTGTTTGCTCCAGCACCTTTCAAACAGGAAATACTATAAAAGCTTGAAGCAACTCCCATGCCCCTCCTCTGCACAGAAAAGCTCTTCCCAGAATGAGAGCTGGCTGAATAGACAGTCCACTCAACTGCTGCAGGTGCCCTTGCCCTCCTTCAAGGAGGGTGAGACTTCACGGATCTATCCAGAATGAAAAGCTGAAGACCTTCTGCCATATAGGACAGCTCTACCTCAGCAAAAGATAAAACACCCACAGTAGCACAACAAAAGACAGACACCCTATCGTCCTTCTGCTCTCTGTGTCTGTGGTCTGGAGATCCTGCCACGTCATCCTCTCAACAGCATGGATGCTTCCTGGCTTGGAAAACTACTACCTAACGAGGCCACAAACTGGTGGCATTCCACAAACTGATAGCAGCAGTGGAGTCTTCAGTACGAAGGGAGCTCAAATTTTCATATCAGCTCCATGCTGTTAAGCCCTGTCTACACTCCCATTTTGGCACAAATTAATTTGGAGATAGACAACTTATGGTAGTGGAGTTACTTAAAATGGAAGTTTTTAAGGCTCCAATAAGAAAAAGAAGAGGTTCGGGGCACAGGCATCAAAAAAGACAATTGCATTTGTGTGATCGCATCTGACATCAAAACACTCCGATAACACAGTCAGAGATACAAGTGGCTTGTGCAGTTTGCATAGGCTTCTGAAAAATGCCTTGCCCAGATTGAGCGAAGTGAAGTTGCATGCTGTGAGCATTCTGGCACATCTGTTAGAACAGCTATAGCGAATGGACCATGTCAGGCTCTCCAGCTGCTCTGGACTTCCACAATTCCTACCTGCAGAGTTAGCTTCTCCAGTTTCATTTCCAGAGATCTGTTCTCCTCTTCCAGCTTACTGCGTTCAGCTTCCAGCTCCTCAATTTTCAGCCTGAAGAAGAAGGGAAAGTTAAGAGACACTGTCCTTGCACAGTCCCACCACAAATAATCAAGTAAAACATGAAATCACAAGCAGTATCAGATTATTCCTGTATTCAGTACCACAAAGCTACTCTACTGAGGCAGTTAAAACATATGACTAAAAGATACGAGTTTGTATGATGAAAATAAAATGTGTAGAAGTATATTAAGAATACACAACCAGAATATAAAGCAAATCCAAGTTAGATACTTCCTGAACCACAGACTGAGTCTAGACCATCATGTTTAGTAACCACCAACAGCTAAAATCTCCATGAGTGCATCAAATCTCTTTTTGATCTGATTTATACTTTTGGCCTTCACAACACTCCTTGGCAGTAAGTTCCACAATTTAATTACGTGCTGTATGAAAAATTAGTTCATTTTGTTTTATAGTTCACACGTGATTATTTCACTGAGTGCCTGCTAGTTCTGCTACGAAAAGTTGTGAATAATTGTACCATGCTCCCCTCTCCATACCACTTTACCGGCCTCCTCTATTATTTCCTGAAGAATCTCAATTTAGTCTTTCCTCACATCAAGGATTTTCCATATTTCTGCTCATCTTTATTGCCCTTCCTTGTTCTTCTTCAAGGTTTATATAGACTTTTTGCTATGAGAAAAGCTAGAACTACAAACAGCACTCAGATGTATTTGGTGGTATAATGAGGCTTTCTCTTTTGTTCTCATCTTCTTTTCTAATAATTCCTAGTATTCTATTTGTCTTTTTAGCTACTGAGCACTTATCTGGTATTTTTGGAAAACTGTTCACAATCACGTAAGATCTCTTTCTTGAGTGATAACAACTAATTTAGAGCCCACTGTTGCGGGAGGAAAAGTAAAGGCGTTTTTTCTTATGTGCACGGGTTTTGCAATTATTGACGTACAACTTCATTTCCCATCTCGAGCAGCATTATAAGATTCTTCTGAAACTCTGACCAGTCTGATAAGCTGAATAATTTAATATTGTCTCAAATTTTGTCACCTCACTATTCACAAACGCGTCTTTGTTTTGGACAACAAGTTCCCAGTAAAAACCACTCTAGGACCTAGTGGAAAACCCCCAGTACTCTGAAAACAACATTTATTCTTTGATTTTCCATCTTTTAACTTTGTATCACATGAGCAAATTAATGGAAGAAAAAGGCATCAAGCTTTACAAAGTAGAAAGACATCATATTATCTCTGGCTCAGGAAATCCTGGACACAAGGCACTAGAAGCCAGGAGAGCCTTCTGGCAAACTACCCCAGTAGCTTTGCCCTATTCGCATGGTCATCCACCACCGGCCATCCCTGCAGAGAGTACACTGGCACAGCCAGCCCTCTGTGACTTTTATATTCTTGTTAATCCAACAAAGAACCTTCTTTCTTATTCCATCAAAGTTTCTTTGTGACCTTTGGCTCAAAGCTTTTTCAAAGGTCAGATATATTATATCAACTGTATTAACCTTAGCCAAATGATTGTTGAATCCTTCAGAGAACTCTATCAAACTTGTTAGGCAGGAGATATTATTATAAAACTCCTGATATAACATTTTTGCTTACATTTAAGTACGGAATACAAAAATTTTAATGCTGCTTCAAGAACCTCACCTTTTGCATGTTAACTTCCTGGGATTAACTGTGCAACTAATGCATATTAACACTGATCTCTGCATTCAATTTTCTCAGGATCCTTTTCCAGAATATTTTTTAAAAATTAATTATCTTGCTTGATAATACTCACTTTTAAATGATCTAAATTAAGCTGAAAATCCTCGCACTGTGACAATAAACAAAGCACCCATCTGCCAATATCTCAAAATTATGCAACAGAAATTTCAGGTACAACGAAGAAGTCATCTCTCCCATTCACTGGGCAAAAGTTGCAAACTTTTCCATAGAAGCTGGTTGATCTACAACGCATTCAGCATAGAAATGTCTCCTTTGTAAATATGCAGCTTGAATTGCTTAAATTATTTGTAAGCCCGACCCCTGCTGGTAATTTTCAGATATTATAAAGTATCATATTTTTTCACTCTTGGAAGCTTCTAAAATGCCGAGAAGCAGCTTTTAGCATTGTCTAGGCCATTAAAAAAGATCATCAATAATTTCCAGAAGAGACACAAAGCTAGCGGGGGTGGAGGATACTGAAGAAGCAGGAGACTGAAAAGGTCGGAAAAAATGGAAATTCAAAATGAAATTAATGCTTTTAACGGCATGTTTCTAAATGGATTGCAGAACAGGCCACAAGAAGAGCAACGCTTTTCTCTGAGGAACAACAGTGCAGCAGCTACTGAAAGGTCAGAGCCAGACACAGGACTCTCTTCAGTACTTTCTCCATACTTGGCATGCTGAATTTTAATTTGGAACAAATTTCCCCCCATCCAGCCTCCCAAATAAGCTGTGATGTTGCTGTTATCTGCCTGCAGAACTTCTCTCCATGTGGAGATTTAAGCTCAGGCCTCTTAGATGCCCTTTAAAAATCATTCATAGCAGTCACCAGAAAACACTTCACAAAGATCCGAGACACAAGCGAGCTGTAACAAGGGTAGGTTTAAGTCATCATATTTTTGTGCTATTTCACCTGCAATTTTAAGATTTAATAATTTGTTTGTGCCCTTCGTGCCTCACTGAAGAAGGAGCGCTGAGTCAAAGCCTGAGGCGCTCGCAGTCAGGCAGCAGACATCCCTGACCACGTATTTTGCAACCGGCAGCATGTGCAAGAGCGCCTGCGAGCGTGGCTGAAGTTCACAGCCTCTCCCCCATGAGCTTGCTCTTGGGCTCATCCCTCAGATGCCTGTTCCTCCCCAGCACCCCAGCTATCAGGGTATCATTGGGGTATCCTTCTTTCCAGACAGAGCATGGGGCTTCCTGCTGTGCGCCGGGGGAAGGTCAGCCCCCCGGAGGCACGGGGAGCTCCCCTCCACACTGCCTCGGCTCTGCTCTCTGAAAGAGATAAAACTTGCTGCTTCCTCTGCACTGAGGACTGGGAACATTGCTGTAATCTCGTTGTACCAGAGAGTTTTTTAGGACTGACTAGCGCTTTCACTCCTTATCCCTCTTCTAACCTATTTTTAACAGTTAAGTGTCCTGGATCTCCAGTGGGAAAGCATTAAGAACCATTAGCAAACAGTTTGTGCTATTCTAGCTTTGCTTTCCAGCCCTGGGGAACTCTTCCCAATGGCAAAGAGAGAGAAGCAAGGGAAATCCTATCTATATATAAACACAGCAAAGCATTTGCAGCTGGTGGTTAAGATACGGCAGTCAAATATTGAAAAATATTTACTTGCTTGGCACTTGAATTTTTCATTTACGTCAATTCAGGTACAGGGCCAACTGTGTACTGCTTTTGGATGTACCAGCATCCACAAAGGCAGCCTCAGTCTGCATGCACCTTGTGCTCTCTGTCCAGGGACATCTACACGAGATATATGATGCTATTTTATCACCAATTTGCATGCCTAAACTTGTTACATATGGGAGTTACTTTCAGGTAGGGAGAACAATCCAAGATAAATTCGTGTGAGAACCACAAAAAGTAGAGTACGGAAACATCTGGGTACAGCACAACCATCTATCAACCTAATGTTTGGCCCAGAATGAATGCTGGTGCCCATTTTAAAAGCAGCCTTGTGGCACAAGGAAGGAAGAAACATCAGTTACTTTCTGAAATACTGACACCATTCTCAAGTTTTCGATATATGAAAACAACATTCGGATTAATTTCTGGAAAATTTACCAACTTCTTCTCCATACAGGGGTTTGAAAACATGAAAATATTTAAACTCTGGCAAAGATCTCTTCACATTTCTTGAAGACTTTTCCCCCATCAAATGCAGATAGCTTAAGCCAGAGTTGAAGGCTCCACAGACACAAGGCAAATTCAAGCCTTCTCCGTAGCTTCAATAAGATCAAATTTAGTGCAAGAATAAAGATTCATTGGCATTTGCTCAGACTTGTGGATTTTCCTACTTTTGAAAACTGAGCTTTATATTGCCTCCTCTGCATGTTTCACTGTTCCAAATTAGAAGAGGAAACAAGAAAAAAAAAAAACCAACCCAAAACCCTACAGCCTCAGGTCTCCTGAAATGACACTTGTGAAAATCAGGAGACATCCCACCATGTGTGTTCAGTCTATCTATAAAGACAGATGAGATGCTGAGATGGCGAGTGACAGCTGCTGGAAAGGCCAGGCTGTTTCTATTTTAGAAAGGAAGAAGAATCTGTTTGATTTTCAACAGCGACTAGGCACTTCCAAAAGTCTCTCTCTGTCCAGAGCTTTTCAGTGGAGTTGACCAGAGACAACTCCCCACCATCACCCCTTTATCTTCCTTTTATTCATTTTTAATGTTCTCAGATGTGTTATGTGATTGCCTGTAGAGCAGCGTGGATATCGCTGATGAGGACATGTCTCATGGAGGCCCCATCTGCGAAGAGGACATGGCCATGTGGAAAAGCTATTGCTGAACAGGAAGCTATTGAATGGAGCAGAAAATGTATGTGTTGGGAAGACACTATTAAGGGATCCAGATGGCATTGAGATGGTGTTAGGAGCAGAGCAGACAGAATTCCAGCAACTGTGACTAATAGGCATTGGCAAGGACATGAATTTCTTTTGAATTACTGTAACTCTACCCAGTCACTAAATCCACAGAAAACATTTAGGATTTACTGGGGTTGCAGTTTGACAGCAGAAAGAAAAAGTTCAGATTTGTTCCAGCTGAAAAGGTCCTTCAGCTGTTGCCACTTAAGTCTTTAGTGAAGTTCTTTTTAAATATATTACTTTTATTTATAGGTTCTGAAATACCAGTTTCTGCACAGTTATCACCTTCCCTCTAAAAGGTGCTGATGCCTAATGCTCTCTGCTTTGCTATACCCCACAGTGCATGAACTCAACAGTTTGACCACTTTTTCTTTTCATAAGATCTGCAGAATATAAACAAATATGATTTCAGAAGGAGCAGCAAGAAGTGTGAGAAATGACAGCATTAGCACCGGCTTTTATTGTCTCTTCAGAAATGATGATGCTGGGAGAGAGTTTCACATTTAAAGTTATAAAAGGTCTGACCAAAGAGCACTTTGTTCTCAAGAGAAGGAGGAAAAACTGATAAAGTCAAGTTTCTCGCTGAAAATTTGCTTTCCATACTAAAGAAAAATGAGACAAAAGATATATTTTTAAAAGCTCTCATTCACTCACAGGAGGTGAATACAGATTCAAAGGATTAATATGGATATTTTTTTCTCATTTATGTCTCTCCTGCTTTTGTTTTCAGAAGTTAGCTTCTAACCACAGGTATATATAGAAAAGCCTGGAGGCTCACAGTCCAGTCCTGCTCTGCAGACTCTCCTAGCTGGCTTCTGTTGGTTTACCTCTATTTTTCACATTCCTTCATGACAGCAGCTAACTGGAGAGGCTGGGCTCAGTCCAGAAGAGCAGACGCATCATACTGTAGGTTAATGGGATTTCAAAGACCACAACAAACCACAGAAATGAAAATAACGCCTTCATAAGCCGTGGCATTTCTTTCCCCACTTTCCAATTTGAAAGTTTGCATTCTTCCTCCTGTTTTCTGCCAGAATTAATTTCTGGCAGCGGTCTGTAGAAGGAAGGAGTAATAGTGGAGCTCACGTTGCTCGCTCCTCCTCATCAGCTACGTAAAATTGAGTAAACCAGTCCTGTTGAGGCCCACAAGGACACAGGAGGAAGACAAGCACAGCAGACCTAATCCCTTCCCATGCTAATCTCTGTTCTCCTCCCTTCTGTTCTTTAATCACAGCTACGCAAATCGCCTCTGCTGTATGGAGAGCACACATCCAGCTGAGCCACAAGGAGTGTTCTGGCATGGACCAGAGCACATTAATCCTCAACCCCAAAAACCTGGGGGAAAATAGTGATTTATCTTGCACTCCTTTGAGAAGGAGCCTCTTCTGTGAAGAACAAACTTGGCCCAGTTTCTTGTCCAATGCACAGAAAATGCCAGAAAACACAAAATAAGGCCCGAGCATATCCTGTGACTGCTTAAGTCTAGAAGCATAAGAAAAAAATCTTCATGGAGTTGATTCCACAATGCTGAATGGAGTGCTTGAAAGTCTGAGAAGACACCTGAAGCAGCAACAGTAGCCAACAGTAAGGAAAAACAAACTGGGACTGGCTTACCAGCTCTCCAGCAAAGAGAGCTCCAGCAGAAAGAGAACACTTTGCACCAAGTCATTTTCTGTTAGAGCTGAGCAGTGAAAAGAGTGATTAAAAACAAACAAATCCATGCTTTTTGGAACAGCTTTGTAGCTAAATGACTAGCATCAGGGCCTGGGACAAGTATTTAAATCAGCCATAACAACAAAAAGTGGTTCAGTAAAAAGCAACAGAAAAAACAGCCTGGAATTAGATCCTGGGACTGTGGCCTCTGTGCATCCATAGCCTCAGGAGCATGTGGTACCAAAATGGGAAAGAGAAGAAAAGACAAAAATATCACCATGAAACAACTGCAGAAGCTTAGCCTCTGCTGAAACAGCTTTCAGTGTATGGCTCATCGCTGGAGAATAGCTCTGTACCATCATTGGCTTTACTGGGAATAGGCCTGTGTTTCTGTCATACTTTGTGTGGAGGCTTTGACACAATTTCATGAAAGGAGGAGAGATGAGATTAGTAGTCAAAGAAATTCTTTAAAAACTCTGATGTCTAGCAGAAGAGAGAAGAAAAAAAGCAGAGAGAAAAAGAAGAGAGAGAGAAAAAAACATTATCTAGAGGGTTTTAGGGCTACCTCTGAGCAGAATCTAACACCACAATCCCGTAACAAGCAGGTACTTGCGAGCTTCATTTGTACCTGCCCAGGAAATAGGTTTTAATTCAGGGCAAAGCCAGACATCTCTACCCCCACTGCCAAGTGCCTTCCGCAATATGAAGTGGTCCTGGACTATGTGGCAACCCAGCTGTTTCCCCCTACACACGCTGTTCCTGAAGCTGCTCAGTTAACAGATGGCAAATGCTGCTCGGTGAAGATAAACACCGAATAATGAGTCTTGGAGGTGAAAATAAAGAGACTGAACATCTCCTACATGAAAGGGTGCTGCAGCCCATACCAACCCAGGGAGGGAGAGAGTGAGGAGGTACTGTAGAAATACTCTGAAAACCTTCAGCTCCCAGAAGACAGCGAACAGGATGCTGACTTTACTGATAGGCATAATATTAATCAGGAGGGACGGGTTTAATGTTCCCGAGGAGGTGCTGGGTACTTCTGCAGCAGTATAAACATCAGGTTTCAGAGGGTCTAGTGTGCCTTAGCAAAGTAAAAACCTGAATAAGCTCAGGTCAAACAAACATCCACAATATGCAAAAGCAGATGGAGACAGGTTTATCCCCCTGAAAAAGGGAGGCCATAGCACACTATCCTCTACCAGAACTCAAACATATGATAGAATAAAAAAAGGGAGATGTATACCTTGGGTCTTCAGAGCTATTACACCACCTTGAGGGAACTATACTCCAGGAGTGAGCCCCTAAGATTAGGTGTACAGCCCTAAAACGTACCGGAATAGCTTAGCTGAACACGTGTTTTTTTCAAACACCTCCCCTCTGCTACGGAGCTGGGCTTTCAAAGCCGTAAAACAAGCTCCAGAGGCAAAGCACAAGAGCAAACTCATAACGTACAGGCCAGTAATTTCTGCTTTCTGCAAGATTCTTCTTGCTGCAAAATCTTGCTTTTAGTCCTAAGAGGCAGTAATGCTTTATAGTGATGGAGTTGAAAATATAAAAGAATTAAGAAATGAAACTCCAGCCAAAGTCTTACATCAGCGAGAATAAAAAACTCAGCCTGTCAAGGTCTGATTTGCTCAACTTAAATAAAGGAACTTTATTAAACATTCAGAAACAGATGAACTTTTCTGTGCTCAGAATTTATTGTGTCACCTGCTTTGGAATGGAAGTTGTAAATGCTTTAATAAATACATGGAAAGGTTGTCTAGCTTCACTGTACCTTTTGTAAATGCTCATGTATCCTCTGCTGAAATGCTGTTTTGTAGCTTCTCTTTCACTGAATCACAACAGGTACCCCTCTGCCATCTGCAGCAATGCATGAGGGGAAACATCCCTCTTTTATCTCCAGTGCTACAAGCACATCAGTATTACAAAAGCTGGATTCTAAACCTCTTTACACGCATGCCAACAGATCCTGTATTTAGTCAAGATTTGGTCAAAATAAGAAACAAAGAGCAATGCTGTTTCCACAGGAAAGAAAGTCAACAGGGGGAATAGAGACGTGGGAACCAGTCTTATAAATTAACTGAGTGCAAGAGACCCCAAACATTAAAAGAAAAGAGTCTGCAGTCTCCCAAAAGATAGAAAAGCTTATAAAGTATCTAAATGCAGGAAAGATCAGGGGCTGAGGCTTTCTGCTAATGATTCATGGATTTCTCATGTCCATAAAAGATGGTGGGAGAGTAAAAAGTGTGCTTGGGAAAAGAACATCCTACTTCAGAAATACAAGGAAAACATGTTCTGATCAATGCTACCATGCTGTCCCCTGAAGAGCAGGCAGCCTACGTACACAGGCAGTCTATACGCATACACTTTTTCATGCATTGTAGCATGGTGAGGTCCTGTGCCTGCTGCTCTACCACGAGATGGCAATAACCAGAGCAGGCAGCGAAACTACCCCAAGGCATTTCCCTTCTCATTAGTTCCACTGAAAATAGTAGAATCTTCTCAGCCTTCCCTTTGCTTTGCCTACCTGAGCGTGTCAACCTCCTCCTTGGTGATGACGGTACTTTGCTCAGCTGTGCACTCTTGAGACTTCAGGACCTTCATCTCCACCTCCAGCTGCAGAAGAGAAAAGGCATTAGTTCCTCTAGTACTAATAAGGGGGACATATGAACAGCAAAGGGAGGAGGAGAAAATCATGATGTTCTGGACAGTTCAGACCTTTCTCAGGATACGGACATGAAGCACAACTCTTCATGTGTTGAATGTCAAAACCTTGGTTAACCCTGCTTCCCTTTGCAATCCCTTCTGCCTTCCACAACATTTTCTCCAAGGTAGATGAGGCACAGAAAGTTGATTGTTCCTATACCTCCCCAACCCGTCCCCTATGGATAATAGCTTGCAGAGAATTATCTGTGGTGTGGTACTAGGAGCTCGCTGGTACCTGAGATTCAGTATTGACAGTTCAACCCCATTCAGCTTCAATTCCTCCCCAGAAGAAATGAACCACAGGATTATGCTATCTTGTCCAGGACAACTCTGAGACACATATATTGAATCCAAAAGACTGGGGAATATTTCCAGCACTTTCCAATATACACTTCTAGCTCAGGCTGCTCAGGTAGGTCTGTCTGGTGGAAAAAACAATTAAGAATATTTTCTGCCTCTGGCCTTGCTTGGGAAGGAACTCAAAAGAAAGTACCTAAAAACCATAGAGACATGAAAACTTCTTACCCAGACTCTACCATTCCCAGGCTCCCTGACTTATGGGAATCTGTATCCCTAATTCAGCTATCAAGACAATGCACAGACTGATAAATGACATATGTTACTTGTTTCTAAACGCCTCAGAAAATGATTTATTATGAAGTGTAAGCAGAGACAAACTACCTAGAGAATATTCAAACTTCTGTTCCAGCACCACCTCCCAGCTTAGACCTCCTTCACACTCATCCTTCCGATTTTGGATTTCCTTTTGTCATCTGTCTTTTAGCACCTGGCAACTAATTCCCCTAATAAATCTATTGACAGAAACTATATTTTTCACTCAGGAGGAAAACAATAAGCAATCCAGCCCTAATTATAGATGTAAAACTTATGACCACAGAGGGCTCCGTGCTCAGCATCAGGGAAACAATCCATTAATACACTACTCCCTTCAACAGCACTGATTAGACTTTTAGAGCAAAATCCCATTGAAATGGCAAACTTCCTGCAAAGACAGCAAGCTGGCAGAAACTCCCTAATTTTGCAAGGAAGTGGAGCATATTGACACGTGCAGTCATATTGCTCAGCCAGAACTGAAATTTTGACATATCGCCTCTTTGTCCTTCCAGGCTTACCAGAAAAGACAGACAGAGCATGGCAGCACTGTTAGCAGGAAAGGGCAGAAGAGAGATGGTTAGATTGTTCTCCCTCCCCTGTCTGAAACTACAGGGACGGAGCAGAAGAGAGAGGGCAGAAAAGAAGTTTTAGCCAAATTTCCCTCTGGCACCCCGAACCCTGAATTCTCCCCCTGCCTGTCAAAAGGCATCCAGGAAGAAAAATAAGCAAAGGCCCACCTGCATTATCAGGCTGTACAAATGTTAATGTATATTAGCTGCCTGATAAGATTATCACAGCCAGAAATGCTTCCCTCAATTTTCTGATTACTGAGCTTATCTCTCCCAGCTCAGCCCATCACAGATGGCTGGGGATAAAGCAAGCGTGCCAGATAATTCCAGAAATGTGAATAAAAGGTACCGGGACAAGGAGCAGGCTTCAATTCCATCCTACTTCTAGCAGGGAAACACTCATTGTATCTCCCGTTTCCCGTGTCTGCTGAAGCCTGGATGTGTTTGCTATTTAAGTTTTGTGCTGCTTTCTGGACTGCATGTGGACAGCATTTGAAGATGGAAGGGCTGGTAAATAAGTTATTTATCATAGGCTAAGCAGGATCAGCCTTGAGTCCACCGCCACCTGCTCACCGACATGAGAAGATAAATCATGGCTGACTTCTCAGGGGAGAAGGGAGGACAGAGGGGGTGGACGAGTAATTTCTTGTCATCTGGGGTCTCTTGTGTTGGCTGCATAGAGAGGGAAAAATGGAGTGTGTAATGGGAAAAGGAGACGGGAGAGTGGATGCACACACGCTCAAGTGAATGCTGCCGTGGAAAGCATCAGGTCTCGCCTGATATGCAGTGGTGACAAATTAGTGCCAGGTATGCTCAGTAGCGGCGCAATGAGATTCTGCTGGGTTTCTAAGAATAAGCCGTTGCAGGAGAATGAGGAGGGAAGGGCACAGGGACTGTAAGGGCATTTTATGTCATTTCTGTGTTCTCCCAATTTTCAAGTGCCGAAACTATCTGGACTGAAAATTTGATGAGCCCGAGGTGAGAAGAGAGAGGAGGGCACAGTGATATCTTTAGAGATGAAACTGGCTTGAGAGGTTAAACATTGACGCAGACCTGCTTCTCTCAACTAGGATTAAAACTACTGGAGAGTTTCGAGTTCAGGCCAAGGCACAGCTTTGTACCACATCAAATTATTGTCATTAAACCTCATTAATGGATTATTAAAAAAAAAAAAGAAAGTAAAACAGTTAAGGTATTAAGTATTTCATTCAAAATACGCAGCTTGTTTCCTTTAATTGTTTAGGTTTCAGTGAGGAAAACAGCCCTGTCTGCCAATCTCACAGAATATGTTATTGTACATATTGTATATATATTATTTGTATATAACAAAAATGTTACGTCTTTTCCAGGGCAAAAAGAAAGTTAGCTGAGATAAGATCGAGTGGCTTATTGTTGGGATCCCATTCTGCTTTTCTGAAGGCAGCACAGTGCAGGCAAATAGGTCCTCATGAAACAAGAATGAAGAGCACAGCAAAAAAAAGGCAAAAAGTAGGGAATCCATTGATAAAAGCTTTCTCTTACTTGCAGTTTTGCCTGCTGGACAATCCCAGCAGAACATGATCTCATCAGCCTCCGGTCAGACCTGGCACGCTTGTACCAGTGTAACATTGTGTTAGACATTGTCACTACCTGCTCCTGCAGTTGGACCTTTGCTGCAGTTCTGCGCATGATGCAGTCAAGAGAGAAAGCAGAGAAAGGGAAAGAAAAGCAGAAAGCAGCAAAACTGAATGAGGAAAATAAGCAACAGGAAGGCAGTAATAGGAGAAATACAAACCCAGATTCTATATAATTTTCAGCACTTTGTGCAAACCTAGGAGGTTACCGAGACCATTCCCTTCGACACAGCCCCTCAGGATAGCTCCGGGGACCAGCCGATAAACACAAAATGACTCACCGTGGTGGCAGAGTTTGTCCCTTCCTGTACACTTGTCTCTCGGTACCAGTGGCAAAGAATGGCCTCAAAAAGGGATAAGAAGAGGAAAAGTCTATCTCCTCTTGCTGTTTTCTCTTCCTAATTCCCAACATATCCCTTTTCCTCAATTAATTTCCAGTCCTCGTCTTTCCTGTTCACCAGATGCCATTTTCAGCAGGCATTTTCTGCTTTTTGGACTAACTCAATATTCCCGCTTAAGCTCTTCCAATTTTTATCAATAATTTTATATAACTGGCTAAGTTAAACTTTTATTACTTTGAATACATTAAATTAGTAGAAGCCATTACCCAGCAGAGAGGGGAAAAGGGCTGCTCAAATTACAGCTCATTGCTGTATTCCTCTGTTCAGTACCAAATGACCTAGGTCCGGCTTGGATCCTTCAGCTCTCTTTTATGTTGATCTGGCTCTTTTAACTAGCATCAAGAGCAGAGAGAGAACATTGTCCCGAAATACGGCATTGCATCTCTTATCCTGAAAACTGCGCAAGAGGGACCTAAGTACCTATGATTCCTGCAGGAGCTTCAGGCTTAATATTGCCCAGGATCAGACTCCCAGTGATATCCTCACTGTACAGAACACAGCAGCAACTTTTAAAGAAACTGAGCTATTATTTTTAAAAATTTTTTTTAGGTTATCCAAGGTTTTTATGAGACTAGAAAAGGCAGAATAATGAGTGATGTCAGAGCCCATGACTCATGAATTAAACACATAAACAGGTACTTAACATTTTGACTATGTGATGTTCTCTTCTCAGAATACACTGGAGCCTCTTGCTCTCAACCTAACACGATCCCGTTTATCCCAAACCTTTTCTACCCTCTTTCACTTCATAAGCATGGATTTCAGTCCAGCTTTATTGCTCTCAATAGAAAGCAATCAGGACACATCCAGTATACAGAATCTCCACTTCCACAAATACACAAATACCCCAAAAGATGAAATGCAGATACTTCTTCCAAAATAAATAGTCAAAACTGAGAGAGATTGGAAGGAAGAACATGGATGGATTTTCATCTAGGGTTTAATTAAATGAAATATTGCTCTTTTTTCAGCCTTACTTTTAAACCTGCCTGGACAGGATTTCAAGATGGTGGTTCTCCTCCAAGTGTTAATGACACACCAAACACCCACAGCAGTGTAAGAAATGTGTTCCTTGCTGGTTCTCTTTTCTGTAGGAATTATTTAAAGATATACAAGATGGCAGGAGAAACATAAAATCCAAATTCATCTCCTGACAGCTAGAAGAAACAAAACTTTACTGTAGAGAGCTGATTTTCTTGGTGTGTTTCTGGCATTTGTGATTTCTGACCCATATTTGTCCCCTCCAAAACAAGTACTCCAAGACTCCGCAATGCCACAGACCTGTTATTCCTCCCACTTGATACAGCGGGCTTCAGAGTTCATGAAGGCAAGCCTTTCCACAACATCCTACTGACCTACTGTCCATACCCCATCTTCAAAATGAGACTTATCATGGGACTTAAACATCTAAATCAAATCAGTCCCTTTGAAAACCATGTTTACAAACTTCTGAAAATTTTAACACACTGCCCAAAATAATGACCAAATCTCTGTTCAGGTGCCTCAGTTTGGGTAGTAAAGGGCTCAAAATCTAAAGTATTTCAACTCACTGCTAAAGTTAGGATTTGCATGTTGAAAAAAGGGGGCTGGTTTATTTGCCCACATCATGTACACGCATTTCACAGAACACATGCTGGAGACATACAGTTATTATTTGAATAATGAGTGCATTTTAGTGACGGGCTGATACAGCAATCTTATCCTGATGAAGTGTGTCTGCACGTCATTCAGCATTCTTGGAACTGTTAAAAGCAGGAAATGCTGAATCCATTATAGATGTCTAAAGGTTTATTTGACAATGGGCTGATGCAACATCCTTTGAAAGGCCCTCCTCAGAAAAAGAGCTGATTTTAAAAGGCAGAGCTAAATAGGAACTGAATTGCATGGAGCCAGCATGGAAAGGTGAATTGAGAGGTAGTGTTTGACTACAGGTCTCAACATAATTCAAGAAGCTATTAAAACATAAATATTTAAATGTATGTAAACCAAGCAGGCTTGGAAAGGAAGAGTGTACGCTAAAATAGACAAGAACAGAGAAAGGGGACCCTGAGTATGACCCATACGCCGAGGCTGGAAAACAGGCAAACTACTGGTCCCCAGGAGCTTGATACGACACTTATTCTAGCGATGCTATTTGTGCTTCTCTCCAAAGGATGTAGCAGTGATGGAGGATCTTATTTTCCTCTCTTCCCACAGAGCAGCATGGCAAGCTTGGTGACCTCCTGTTGTCTACAAGCTTATAAATCTGGCGTCAGGACAGAAATCAAACGTACATGAACACCAGTGAGTTTAACTTGGGTGTCCAGCAATACTGCAAGGTAGTAAGACACCATGCTGAGCACTTGCACAGATCATTCTGCTCAGCAAAAGCAGTATCACCTCTTCCATAGGCCCAGCCCACTGACATGCTGAAGGGCTGTTTCCCTAAAACGTCTGCAGAGAAGCACACATGGGGAGAACTAAGCCTCACCAGATTTCTTAGTGAACGTCACTCTTCTTCAAAGAAATAGGACAATAGTTTCAAACCAAAATATTGCTTGCCATTTAGAAACAGGCTAAGCAGCCCAGGATTAGTTGGTACATTTTCTTGGGAAAATTAATCCTTGATGCTATTGTGAAACAAAAGCAATAAAGCCCCCAAAAATCATATATTCAACAAAAAGTGGTTTAGAACTACCTACTTCCCGCTTGGTTGAAGCAAAAAAAAAAAATTTTTTTCTCTTTAAAGACAAAGGCTAGCTGGATCAGAGTTGCCGTTTGCTATGGGTTACCCAATCTGTAACAAACTTGGTGTGCTTTTATCACTGAGAAGACAGGGCTAGAAGCAGCCTTCCAGGAAACAGTTTCCTAAAATTGTACTCATGCATATATATTATTGTAGATGCGCACAAACTGGAAAATGGACATATGCTGACTTCTGCTTCTCTCCAATACATTCTGGATTGTGGCTTTTCTCCTCCTGTTGCAGTAAAAAGGGAGCAATTTTTCAAGTTTATACCGAATGTCATTCTATTTCATTTCCAAATATAATCTCCCAGAGAGAAGGTTCGCTTGCCCTATTTCCAGTCTCTAAAGTTAATACACAAATTTATATTCCTTTCTCCCACTCGCTCTCCTAAATTAAGAGGCGTAATTACTAGGAACGCTTGCTACAAACGAATAAAGCGCCAAGGGAGAAGGAGCTGTCACCGCTGGACGTCTGCAGCAGGCACCCTCCTCTCTCTCTCCCGTCCCCGGAGGATCCTGCTTATGAGGCAGTTTCTATCTTTCCTATTAGCAGGGGTAGCTCACACACAGGAGCAGATGCCAACCCCTCCCTTTCCAGGCAGGACAATCATAAGGAACAAAATTACAAAATTAACTTCAGCCTGTCAAGGAGCCACTGGTGCTTGCAAGGATCATTCCTCCCAAATTCACCTTTCGCCTCTCCCCAGTTCTGCTGACCTCTCGGGCGACGTCAGGTTTCCTTAATGACAGTGGAGAAACTCAGTTCTGCGATCTAAAAATTCAGCCCCAGTCTCATCCCTCTCTCCCCTCCCCATCTCCAGCACCCTCTCAAAAGGAAGATTGATTATTATAATCAGACTTAGCTCTGACACAGCATTTGCATTTTCAAAGCACAGCATAGTCATTAATGAATTCATCTACCCCAAGGGAGCCCTAACGAGCTTTCACCTCTCTCCCCTCTGATTCCCAATCTGCAGGCAGCCCACAGCTTTTCTTCAAACACCTCCCCTCTACATTGTGCTGTAGAAGCGCAACTTGGTGAAACTCCAGGCAAGCTCAGTGAGCCAAACTCAGCCTTGCTGCAAAGGAACACCGCTCTGCTGCTAGCAGCTGAAGAGGACAAACGCACAGACACCTTATTTGAACTAGTTATCCTAAGGTTTCCATATGTAATCACAATGGTATAGGATATTACAGGAAACACTTTCTGTTCTGCAAAATAAGGCCAATGCCACAGGGGTCCCGAAATTACCATGCCGCCGTATGAGCAGCATCAACTGCGAGCCTGAGCTGCGTGCCCAGCTGCAAGCATGCGAAGAAGGAAGCGTCATTCCATCACACTCTCTAAACCCCCCCAGCCTCCTCCTGCACAGCGCATCCAACAAGCTCTTGCCTGAACACCTACAACACACCTTTGCCCCAGGGCTCAGCCTCCTGCCCCTGCTCAAGTCTCTTCTCACCACCAACACTGCCAGATGCCGACCCTCCCCACCCACCCAACTCCCTTTGCTCATCTCCGCATCCTGCCCCAGCGGAACCACAGAGCCCTGCACCCGCAGGTGCTCCACACAACAGCAGATTATTGTTGATGAGCAATAATGTCTAATTGGAAGCGCTTAATCCGTATTCAGATGATGCATTTCAAATACTCCTGTGTGGAATACTTCAGAGAAAAAAAATCAGGAAAATATTTATTTTCTCTCTTGCTTTTTAATCTACAGCAAATAGGGCTGTTACCTGAATAGGGGATAAGGTGCCAGTATTGACACTGTTACTCTGCAGCAACGCATTAAGGACCAAGACTTGGTATCTCAGTTGGGGGTGCAGAAGGGTGTGCAAAACCCTGCAGCTTTGAACAGCCTGAATGCTCCAGTTGACCC
The DNA here is from genome assembly GCA_031468815.1 of Morus bassanus. NCBI lineage: Eukaryota > Metazoa > Chordata > Aves > Suliformes > Sulidae > Morus > Morus bassanus. Next base: position 61,018,574 of record CM062572.1, read on the forward strand.
ATTCAGTGTAACATTTGGGGCCCTTTTTACCCACAAGTGGTATATATGAAACCATACACTGGCTCTGGAAGGAGCCTGAACTTCTGTTTGAAGGACAGATGCTTTACTGATGCTACAGAACGTCTGAAGGCAACTGCCCTGGTCACTAGCACAGACTCCGTGTCAACAGCAAGTAACATGCAACACCAGTCATCATGTGCATACCAACTTAGGATGGTTTTGACAGTTTTGCCTTCTTGAGCTTTGTTCCCCACCTTATGCTGTATTTCTTTCTGGTACTCTGGGATGGGTGCAGGATGTGACATAAGCACTACTTGGACATTCTACTGGAAATAAGCACTACTGGACATTTCAGCAGGATGGAAGCTGGCTCAGAGCTCAAGATGAACAAAACTGGAAAGTTTGAGACGAAGAGGAGCAAATATTCTGTGCAAGAGACCCACTGAGCAAGGGAATTGAAGATGTTAATCTAAACCCAAGAGTTTATTCGAGTATAATTACATATTTCAACTCTTGCTTCCAGAGGAAGGAGCAGACAAGAAATCTCTTCCTCTCCATCTTGCTGCATCCCTGTGCAGTCCACACTCCCAGGCACCATTATGAGATATCACCACCACCGCACGACAGCAAAAATCCTTGGCAGCTCCACATCCAAAAAACCTCTCTGTGCTCTAACAGCTCATTCTGAAGAAGGATCACCTAATTTCCATATTCATTCAGCTCAGAGCCTCTCTGCTGTTATCAGCCTCACTCCACCACTTTCACCAGCACATAGACGACTGTTTCCTTTAATTACTACCGAAAGCTCCGCCCACCAGGGAGAGCAAAACAGCTGGTGTCCACCAAGAGAAGGAAACTGGAGTAATTAGCCTTAAACAGCTGACACCTCCTACCCATTATTCCTGGTTAAAACAGCAAAACACAGAATAACAGTCTCTTTAGGGAACCTGTCAAGGTGTCGGACTGAATCTGCCGCAACCCTGCCCAGTGCAGCCGTGGCACTGGCGCGATGAAGTTATGTGATGCTCTTCCCGAGAGCAGACAGGTCACTTCTTTCACGCAGGAGTAGGCACTTTTGCTAGAAGCAAGCCTTCTAGCAGCTGTAATTCACAGGCAGAGCAACAAATAAATCTGCAAAGATGTCATACCTCCTCCATACAAACTTTGAATATGGTTGTTTCCTGAACATGTACCCTTGAGGAGTTTCTGGAGCATTCAGTCAACAAATTTGCATTAAATGGTAGTTTGTAAACCCACCTCTCGCCCCCCACCTCCACTCCAATCAGTTTTCTTGTTGAAAAATCATCACATAATAAACAGTCAGAGAAGAATCTATGCATTTTATCAACCACCTAGGAAAATCAAAGGGGAAAGGAAAGACGAATCTACCATCCATTTTTGTTCCTTCGTCTCCTAACATAAATACAGTGGAATCAATCTCTGCTTAATACTGTAAGAGAGCAAGAGAGCCTTCACTGAGTTGAAAATTGAACTTAATCCTCTTGCTCCGACTCACATGGAACAGCCTACAGCCTGTACTTCAACATGCTTTTAAGAACAGCTCTCTCACTCCTGCTACATCTCCGGCTCAATTTTGCAGTTCGCTACTGCTGGGAGCACTGTATTCTGGCACGTCTCAGCAGAGAGAGGGAGGGTGAGCAGGGGCCAGCAGAGCTTCATGCTCAGCGTGCTTTCTGAACTCCCAGAGATGGGAAATATGAGGATGGGACAAGGGATCCAGCTACGGCAAAGCAGCAGCTGTCTTGACAGAGCCTCCCAGCTGCCTTCAAGGAAGTGGCAGACACTTGAAGGGGTCTTGTCACCCAAACCCTTCCCCAAAGAACAGGTTAAGAGCAGCAGATTTAAGGTTTTCTAGCTAAATGACCCATCCTGAGACCCTCCTGTGAAAACAAACAGTGGGCTTTTAATGCGTGAGAGGTGGGAAATCTCTCTCCTTGTGCCAAAAAGCAAAGGTTACAGGGCCCTGCCAAGACTGCTCTGCCTATTTTAGCCTCTTGGGATTATGCCTGTGGTCCCCCCTTCAGCTGCCAGCAAGCAATCACTGAACAAAAAGCAAAAAGCAATTCCCTATCAAATACCGTATGTTCAGTTCTGGTGCCAAAGCAGAAACCTGGCATTTTAACCTTTGGTGAACATGTTCCTGCTGCCACCAACAATAAACTCTGAGGTTCAGCTTGGAGGGGAAGGAAGGTGTAATAGATGTGCGGTGGATGACATTAGCACTGAATACAACATCAACAGGACAGGGCCTGGCAGGAGCTCAGTTTTATACAGCCAGTCTTTAGAGGTTAATGAAATATTCATAAATAAGTTAAAATTCTCCTGACAAGCTAGATCCTGTAATACAACAAAGAGTTGTCAGCCTCAATTTAGTGATTCCAATGAGGCAGTGCACTGCCATTCATTATTTACCAAGAGGTCATAGGAAAAATTCAGCTCTATGATCTTCTTGTCTCTGTGGATAAATTAGGTTTTACAGCTCCTGCTGGAGAACTCTGCTGCCCTCTGCGGCTCTGAGAGACCCCAGCCTGCCACCACTAGTACCTACCCCCAGCATCTAACAGCCAAAGGCAAAAAACACTAGGAAGAAGCTCTTCTAAGGGCACTGAGACACAAGAAGATCGAAAGCACAATAAATAGCATAGCAAGCTGATTAGGCTGTCAGTGCAAGGACTAAGACAGTCTTGAAAATTCATGGTTTTTAAGCCTTTATCTCCCTTTTCGTACACACAGAGCCAGCCCTGGGCAAGAAGAAAAGTATCCAGCAACCTTTGATCTGCAGGCACGTCCACTGAACATGCCCTCAATGCCCCCCTAGATCCCATAGCTAGAGGTCTTCTCATCCTCCCTCATGCCTAGGATAAACTCTGCCTTCAGAATTGCATTTCTTGGATCATATCTCTCAGGATAATCCTCTTCTGATGCAGGTACAACTTATCAAGACTGTGAAAGCAGTAGGAAACTGGTCTCCATCCTTTTCACAAGCAAGTTGGAGATTAATGATTACTTTTTCCCATCCTAACATGACTGTTCAACAGACCAAGTCTTCCTTTCCCTCTCTGGACATGCACTGGAAGTACATGTTCCTTCCACAGCTTCTCCAAGTTACCTTTTAGGCAAGGCAGCAAAAAGGAGCAGAAATTACTGAACCCTGGAGGTATCCACGACCCCTCACCTGATTTTCCTCTACCTCTCAAAGTGCTGAACATAGCAGAGAACCCCTGCACCATCCAAGAAATTTTAGTTCAATTAAATCAAACCATGGAGGTCTGAGATAGCCCATAAACTTCTTACAGATTCTGTGAGGGTGGATGTAGCCTGGAAAAGCACAATACTTGCATGCATATTAATTATGCCTTTTGTACCTCAAGGCTCTGGCTACTATAAGGCAGCCTTTGACAATATCCCTGTCCCACTAATTTTATTTTACCAAATAACTCAGTATAACTCAGATTTTACAGTAACAACAGCACCACTGACAACAGGACTGCTCTAATCACAGCACTGCAGTGTCCTCTGCATAGGAAAATGATCCACCTTTCTCCTCTGCTCAATAACTGAAGGGGAAAAAAGCCCTACTTCTTTCTTTCCCCCAGTTATAATCCTGCAATGCAAAGGTGAGAGCACATTATCAACTCTCAGCCTATTTCTGAGTTGAAAAGTGGAGTGCTCGCTATCATCCTTTTTACCAGAAAGCAACCCATAGCGTTTGTCAGTAGTGCTCAGGTTTTACAGGTACACTTATAGCATGGAGGCCTCTCCAAATGATGGGCTGAGAATTAGATCATCGTCCATACATCCCATCCGAGCTGGAATTGCTGCTCAGTTTTGGGTCAGACTATTTTCCTCACAACCAGCAGTACCTGTCCCACAGGGAGCCCAAAGGGAGGAGCAGCATTAAGGCAGCTCTCCACTTTCAGCAGCTACGTTTCATCCTTGTGAAAGTCCTAACCCCATGTCAGCTGTTGCCTTCAACAAGAAAGTGAAAACAGTCCTGTTGAAACCTAACAGTGCTGCAGAGTTCCATAAAACTTTCACATTAATGGATCCAACAGCAGGTTCATTTGTGTAATGAGACTTTTAAACAGACCGTTTATTTCTTTTTAATTTGAAGGGAATGTACTATTTGATCCCCTGTGCCTGGCTCGATTTTTAAAACAGAGATAAACCACAAGAATTTACTCACTAAGTCTCTTCTTCTAACCTAATTAAAATAGCATTGAGATATTAACATGCAGAAGTGTAATGTACTGATCACTTCCCCACTCTACAGGCAGTTTATCAGCACTCATCTGCCGAGATCCCAAAGCTTCCACCACACTCTCTACTTTGCCCACAGTCACATGCAATAGATGCTTCTGATGTTGCCACTGTTTTGTGTGTTGAACATGAATTTTCCAAGAAGGAACATGCAGCAGATGCAACACAACCAACAGAGGCCATTCGTCATTCCCTATGCTGAGAGACACGGGGCGGGGGGGGGGGGGGGGAGAAAAAAAAGAAAAAATAAAATCCTGTCTCTTCCTCAGAGCTCACTATATTCCTACACCATGGGGAACAGCAAGGACTAATCTTAATGTACTTGTTTACAACAAGCACTGAGAGAGAGCTCTCAGCTAGGAAAAGGAGAAGAGGAAAGTAACTCTGAGTACTCCTATCCCTCTATTCCAGGGTTTACTCTACCTGGAGAACCAAAGCTCTACAGGGCATTGATGACTCCTGCACACTCACCCTCCTCGTTCCAACAAATCACATTTCTAAATTAACAGGACCACACGATATTTAATACAAACACTGTGAAGTATATACAGAATAAACAAGCAACAAAAGGCTCTGCTGAAATAAAACTACCTGACAGAGAAAAGGATGCCCCAGACATTGATCATGAAAACATATTTAAAACAAACAAAATTCACTGAAGATCTTGGGTCAAAAAATATAAACGCACAAACACAATTACTAATAGCACAAAGCAGGGAGGCTTTATCATAGCAGAGCATAAATAGATCAGGCAGAAGCAACTAGCTGAAAACTGAAGGAACAGCAGCAGAATTGAAATGTAATAGTGCAAGTCCCACAACAGCTAGAACCTCTTCTACAAACTGAGTCTTCATCAGTCAGAAACTAGAAACTAGAGAGGACAAAGAGCTGGGTGGATTAATCAATCACAGGATGAACATCAGTGCCATGGGGCAGTGGAAATGGGTAATGTGATTTTGAAATGGAAGAGTTCAGCTATACCCAAGGACAGAGAGGTTCCTGTCTGTACTAGATGCTCCTGTAGAAGATGACGTGACCACTCCATGTTCAAAGGAGACACAGAAAAATGGGAAGAGATTTAAAGAAAGCTGCAGGATTCATGAGAAGACTGAAGAGCCTGTTTTAAGAGAAGACTGCAAGAGCTCAATTTGTTTAACCTAGACAAATGAAATGCTGGGAGAGAACAATTGTTCTCTATAAATATGTCACAGCATAAATATGAGGGAGGATGAACAGTCACTGTAGTTTAAGGAGAATATTAGCACAAGAAAAAAATGGATATTAACTGCACATATATTTTCAGTTGGAATTGGGAAGATTTCAGCTATCAGAGCCGTCTTTCAATGATAGTAATGGGATAAACAATCTAAGCAGTTTCAAGACAAGCTTGATAAATTTATGAACGAAGGTATGTGCTGCAATTGCCTTAGTTACCAAAGGACAGGACTTTATGATCTAAGAGTCTTCTTCCAGTCTTCTATTACTATATCATTTCATTCTGGATCGGCTTTTTTTGCTGTCTCTTTATAACCAGATTCATGTTTTTCAATCTGATTTGAGAACTGGATATTTCCCTAAAACTGCCTTACTAAAACTATTGCTGTGTTCATGCTGCTGCTCAGCCTAGTGCCACGCTACTCACCTGTCTTGGGTTTGCTCGTCTCACATAAGGTGTTAGGATAAAATCTGTCAAATGGTAAGGAGATTTGCTGTCGTCTTGGTAAATCAATTCAGAAATGATGAAATACATTTCTGATAGACTGAGACTTCCTGCACTGGTTGGTCATCTCCTTTCCCTCCCCAACCTGTTGGTTCTATATATGTTCTGGCAAAGCATCACTTTTATTTGTAACTACCGTGGTTCAGTACTCTAACCCCACATTCAATCACCATCCCATTGTAGATAATACAGAGAATTTACATTTCCACTAATGAACACCACTTTTGTTCCTCTGCCTTGTCCATTGTATTTCTTGCTTTTTAATACTCTTAAACAAGAATTAAATTAGCTATATTGGCAAGTTATCCAGGGCAGGTCTTTCTATACTGATGTTCACTTCTTTCAGATTATCGTTGTTATCACCTGTGAAGTAAAACATAACAGAATTTTTATCCTTGCCAGGTATTACTCTTAAGTATCTAAACTTATAGTTCTTAAAAGTCTGGAGGTCTCATGTAACCACTAGAAAGTAAAGTTTTTCAGTAGTAATGCAGATGTTTTGTGAACTGTGTGGGTCTCTTGTTGTTTATGTATTGATGCCTGTTATGATTCTCCCAAACTCTTTGTGATTTTTCCATGTTGCCTTCCAGTTAACAACTAGTTCCCAACTACATCCCGCACAGTGTTCTCTGAGTTGATTTCTTTCATGTATCCTCCTTTCTGTCTTCATTACTTCTCCTGAAAACCATCAGTGCAGCTAGTCACTGACATTTAAGTTAATCCTAAACATTATGGTTTCATCAGACTGAACACATGATTTGGATCCTAAAGTATTCCTGACCTGCTGCCCTTAAATAAAGGTCTCCTGTTCTTCGCAGAGGGTTAACAAACACTTTTACTCAAGGCAAGGGGTATTCATTATTTTCATTTTAAGGTGTCTTTATTTCTTCTGTAAGGACACTCAATTTATGCCATTCATTTTGTGACGGCTACACTCTTGGACTTCAAATCTTCTTTACCTCGACCCTGCTAAGCAATTCTTCTGATTCTTACATCCATCCTTTTTAATCTGCTGGAGGGTGAAATACAATTTGTTCCAATGAGCAGTCTATAGATTTCAGAGCCCACACGGGCCAAGCTGCCTTTTGAAGATGAAAGCCAGAAGATACCCAGAGCACCTCAGGGCAATGAAAATACAGGTGATACTTTTTTAATACCAAGCTGACTTCCCTCAGGGATTAATGATGGAGAAAAAAAATCTTGACATGAATGCCCCCTGTTACAGAACCAGACTGAAAGAAAGCGTAAGATCAGGAATCACAGCAGTTGCTTGGATGGCAAGCTTGAGCCAAACAAGTTCCTCCTGCCTATAAAGGGCGATGAAAAAGGCAAACAAAAATTAGAAAAAGTAACACATCTTCTGCTTCCCTCCCTCAGGGAAAGAAAAAAAAAAATACAACAAACAAGAAAGCATCTTCCACAAATAATATTTTGGTATGACTGAAGCTAGCTCTCAGCTCTATGCCAGTAGAGTGTTAAAGTAATGTACCATAAGAAGTAGGATCCTGAGACTACAAAACAAGGAGCCATATGTGTGAACTCTACGAGCAATCTGGCACATCCTGGAGATAAAGAAATTGGAGCACTAGCCTCGATAAAGAAAACTTCCAGGGACGATAAAATTGTCAGAAAAATGCACATACACACACAAAAACTGCAGTAAAGAAGTGTGCTTAGGCACCAAAAAAAAAAAAAATTGCAAGAAAAAACATTCTTTCAGCAAATAAAAGAAACAAAAGCCACAGATCTGTGGGACAACTATGTCACCTGAGCCCTATCAGACTGGTAACTCTGTTATGTACCACCTCTCAGAAAACTGGGCAGGCACTGTTCCCTTACAACAGGAACACACTCAAACAGTGAATAAAGAAAAATAAATAACTGAAGGGTTAGAGGGAGAGAAAAATCAAAGATTCATTCTTATAATTACACAGCACAATGATAAGGGTAATTTTTCTTAAATCAGAAAATAAGTTCCAGGTTCAAGTTCCCTGAAGGATATAAAATATTAGAGGATTTTTTAATGGTTGTAATCACAAACTTATTTCTCCAGCCACTACTGGCCGTGTCTAATTAGGGCAAAGTATGTTAATGATACAGCGGCACAGCCCAGAGATGTCTTCACTTGCAATATTAATTGCATTTAGGGAAAGAAGCATGAATTGTGCTTATACAAGCTAATTAGTATGGGTTTGGTAATTAATACTGGAAAGTCAAACTGCCTTTGTCTTGTCAACTGCAATTAGCTGAAGATGTTTAAATTTCTTTTCTTTTTTTTTTTTCCCCTTTTTTTTCTTTTTTTTTGTTCTTCCAGTAGTAAACTCACTTTTAGCTGAGAAGCAATGAAATCATGCGCTGGAGTATTCAATGGCAGTTAGTGCAGCAAGTCCATCCCACTATCCTCTAGCAAGACCTTGTGCCCTGGCCTAGCACAGTGTCCCCTATAGCACATACCACCCTTTGTCTCCTATTGTCCCCCTGGACACAGTTCCCTGAACTAGGGCCCTCTCCTCCCAAGGACACAGATACTGTCTTACTGAGGCCACGATCTCATCAGATTTATTCCGTAAGTATTTTACTTTTAAATATTGCTATGTAAAGAATGAATTATTTACCAGGGCATCCAAGATGCTCCCCATTGCATGCAAGAAACCCCATCCAGCTCATCAGTGAGATCCAATCAGCTAGTTCACTAGCCCCAGACATGTCACTTCATTTCCAGTGCTCTGGAGAGGGTGGCGAAGCCATTAGCAGTCTTCAGGGTGGCAACAGAGATGTCACCTCCACAGAGGTTTATCCCAGAAGCAGCCGAAAGACCCAGCAGACTGTATGATAGCACCTGACAGGTGTTTATTCCATTTCACTTAGGGCCATACGCCTGTTTGCAGAATGGCTGATGAAAAGCAATATCCACATCTGTCAGCACCCAGAGCAGGACAAGCCCTTCTGCATTGCCCCAGCCATGGAGGCTTAACATCAAACTAACAAACAGTGGATCATGGGTGAAAAAAAGGAAGAGGGATGAAAAGGAAGGCGAAATGCCAGGAATCCAAATCTGCAAACAATTGCTGAAGTCTCAGCTTTAAAGGAGTCTGAAACTAAGGCCATCCAGGTGAGACACTGATCTGTAGAGGCGGGGGAAAAAAACACATAAAGAAGATTTTGTTGCATGGCAGAGAAGAGAGTGGGTCTGATGGTACAAATGCTGGAGCCCTTGGGGAGGCAGCTAATGGAAGAGCCCCATCCAAAGGGGACAGACCTCTGCCACCCCTAACATTGTAGAAGACAAGAAGTGACACATCTTCCTTACCAGGGAGATTTCACCTGGGAATGGAGGACAACCATCTACAACCAGTGAAAAGAAGGAACTATACTGTCACGTTTCTCCTCCAAATGCAAAAAGAGGAAAAACAATCCCTCTTCCTCTGTTTGAAGCAATTTTCTTATAACTACTGAACAAAATTCAAAATGCTGAATAAAGCCCACACCTCAGAATCTGCAATCCATCGTCTAAAGCACTACAGAATACAGCCTATTCATGTGAGATTGATGTAAGCTTTACTGGAAGATCACAAGACCTGCAGTTTTCCACTGAGTAACCCTTGGGAATAGGCACTGAACACTGACTGCTGCTTTATCCTCTGCTGATGGATGATGCACAACACCAATTAATGCTTTAACGCTGGAAGTTCCAGTTGCTCCAGCTCTGTGCTAGCCTGTTTAATATGACAAATTTTTGAAGGCAAACAAATAACTCAAAACCCAGGCTTAACGAGCCAAAAAGAAAAAACTTAGAAATGCTTAAAAAAACCCACACACATCAAAACATTTAACACGTAACAGCAAATTTATCCTCTGATATGTCCAGTAAGCACAATGCAAAATTGATTGTATAGAATTTAAAACTATAACAAGGCAACATGTAATGAGATCAGATGGTAAATAGGATTAATTCAGTTTTCTTTGGAAATATCAGTTCTGACCTGCATCACCACAGAAAGCGGCTGAGCATACAAAAATGTTTGCCCACAATGTAAGACCACCCCAGAATCAGAATCAATTAACACTCTCAGTTATAGAAAATCTGTTGTTGAAATAGCAAGGAGAACAAATAAAAAAAGAAACTAGCAGATGCATGGCAACCTATTAATAGTACAGCAGGGGCACGCCAGTTCTGCCCTTCAGTGCCCTAGTAAAGTCAAGCAGAAGCCTAAAAAGACTAGTGTTAGCACTGTAGTTTATGAATTGGGTTTTAGTGCAGAGGTCTGTTTAGCACCTACTTACTAGCCAGTGATGCATGCCCATCTTTTTATTAGTAATAAAATTAATCCAGTGTAAAACACATCTACAGAATGAGTATCTACATCCTGGATACTACTCAGGTTTTTCTTGGGACTAGAAAAAGTTGCAGGAATCCCACACCTCACCCTTTAGCAAAAACATTGGTTCACAAAACACCTTAATGCCAACACCTCATTTATTCCTGAGTATGAAGATTCAACAATAGTAATGAAACCGCACATAAACTGCCTGGTTTTGTGGCCTCTATCATTTTTGGTCCTTGAGGGAACTGCCAATAAAATAGAGAAACCCTGCAGAAAATTAACAGATATTATAAAAAACCAGTTTGTGGTAATTCTGCCGCATCTCATCTGCTTGTCCTTTGCATGCTTGAGACTGAATCAAAGGCCCCCAAAGAAAGGAGTTAATTCAGTATGAAATTAAATGCTTGCTTCCAATCTAGAACTGCTAACAAAGAGAACACAAATTGCCAAAAAAGGAAGACAGACCACTAGATCTCATCCAACGCTTGTTCCAGGTGAGTATGGAGACAGAGAGTGCCAAGACTTGCAACAATGACACAAACTTTTACAATGCTTATTTGCTATTCATTTCTGAATATATGGAACTGATCCACTGTTTAAATGAACTGAACTTTGCATATGTTACTGCTCTGTAAAACAATTAAAAAATGCCAAAAGATGAACACTTACCATCTCTGCTCTTTGCTTATGATTTCCCACTTCTTCCAGAACTTGAGACAGCTGAGCCTTCAAGATAAAAAAACACAAAACAAAACAAAAAACAAACCAAACATTAAGTCTGGGACATATTTTTAGAAGTTTAATAAGACTGCATTCCTCCCCCCAACTAAAAAAGACACCAAGGGAACATGATTTTCACAGTATTGAAAAGGAATTATAAGCATTGGGTCTTGTAACATCCTATCAACATCCCATTCCATAGAACAATCCTGTCCGAAAGAGCCCGCAGCCTACATACACAAGGAAGAAGAGGCTTCTTGCAGAGAGGAAATCCATTGGATTAGCTATCCCAAATTTCAGTCCCATGGTCCAGTCAGGGAACTGTGCCTCCTCTCCATTTCTCTGGAAGTTGGATAAAGAGCGGTATAAAACCCGCCCAATTCTGCCAAGCTTAACTTTAGAGAAAGAAGAGGCTTGCTCCACAGCTCCTGAAAGGTGTGTGTGTTTGTGAAGAAGACTTCGTGAAAAATGTTCTGTTGAAGTTCTGGGGTATAGGGTTGGTTTTGGAAGCCTTCAAAATTGTTGTGGTAGAATATAGAGCAAACCCTCTCTGGAACATAACCCTACCGAATTTCTGTGAGAAAAGGTCTCAATGCAAGGTTTTTTCTTTTTTAAGAGGAAATCTGAAATTTAAAGAATCTCAAACCAGAGTGGAAATATCTTGTTATCCCTGTATAATTTGGGGACAAATGGGAACCTGACTCAGAGGAGGAGCTTTCACAGAGTTTTGTTTATGAAAAAGGATTTTAAACGAAAGGGGTATTTCGGGGATAAGAGAAGCCACATATACTACTTGAGTGCTATTACTTCCCACATCTTCTATTTCACAACACATTGCTAGCCTGTAATCAGCCTTTCTCTGGTTAGCAGAAAGCCCAAAGAACAGTCACAACTGATGACAGAGAAGCAAATTTAAACAACGTAAACAAACAAGAGAAGAACTAAAAAAACTTTCCTACAAACCAATTCACGTAATTTCAAGCACATATTCATTAAAACCCCCCAGAGTCCCTCTAAAAATCTCTTGCCACACATGAAATGGGTCTTTTGAGTACCACATTCAAACCAGAGACAAACAGCAAGCAGTTTAGTACAATGAAAAGGAAAACATTAAGCTTTGAAGGCTAACTTCACTGAAATGCAAGCAAATGAAAAAATTACAATCTCAGGGTTCAGCACAGCAGAAGTTCAATTTTGCAAACAAACAACCAAACAGTTCAAGACTTCCCTGGCCCCAGAGCTCAGCGGAAACTGAAAAAGTTACAGATTCTTGCTGTGCGGGGCCTGGGATGATGTGACATTATTTAAGGAACAGACACTCAAGTAAGATGAAAAGGGTTTTAATACAAGCCTGGGACCTGGCACAGGGAAATGAAACACGTTCATTAAACACCGCGGGAGATGCCAGTCCCAACCAAACATGGAGTGCATGTACAAACAAGTGAGAAGAAAAAATGAGATTATCACCAAGTTTGATGCTGAAACATCAGGAAACTATAAATTTGCAGACATCTGGGAAAGATTTTTTCCCCCCACTACTATTGAATCAGGCAGAATTACACCAGCAGGCTGGAGCCAGAAAAGTCACATGGAGAAGAATTAGAAAACATCCCCTCGGAGATGTTATTTATGAGAGATGCTAGCATAGCCTTTGCGAAACACCCCAAAACTGATTGAATATTTTTTATCAAAAAAACCCCCAACTCTTCTGAATATTTATTAGCCTTACCTGTATGAAGATGACCTTTAGATGGGAACTACTGGCCTATTCTAAACTAGATGTAAAGAGCCATTAAGAATGACACATTTGCTCCCACTAGCTACCACTCCTGAATTTGAGGGTCATTTGTCTGTTCACCCTCCTGTTAGTACAGACTTCTATAGAATCACGGAGTAATTCAGAATGGAAGAAGCCAGTTCAATCCCCTGCTCAGAGCAGGGTCAGCTATATCAAGATGCTCAGGGCTCTTGGCCAGCTGGGTTCTGAGCATCTCCAGGGAGGCGAACTCCAAAAACCCTCTGAGCAACCTGTGCCAAGCTTTGGTCACCTTCACAGTGGAAATACTTTTCTTTACAGTTTCAAGACAACAGCACCCTAGGAACATGTTTAACTAGATGGATATAAAACCATTTTAAAGCACAAGACCTTCATAAAATTCAGAAAAAAAGGATAGAAAAGACCCTGGCACATTTTACTCCAGGAAGAGTCTGCAAAAACTTTTAGACAGGAGAGAGATAATACAAAGGGATGGGAGAAATCAGAAATACAAGCAGGAAATATTCCATAATTTATCTTAAATATAATATGGCTTGGGGAAAATAACCAAATACAAACCTCTCAAGCCACTATTCCAGCAAAGACCTAGAGGCAAACCTGGACAGCAAGTCCAAAACAGCAGCATGATAACAGCAGATCAATATGATTTGGAGAAACAATCAGATAAGAATTAAATCACAAAGTAGATTTTATTCATTGCATTTATTTCTAGGCAGCTCATCTCAAAGGGAAAGAGTAGCTAACTAGTGAGAATTCAGAGAACAGCAACTCAGTACATTGCTGGAAGAAATGATTTATGAAGATTAAGAGATTTTTAAATGGATTATTTGACTACAACTCTCACAGAAGAGCAAAAGGGACATATTTAATGCATTGAGAGCTGTTACAATGATACAGCTGGAAACAAGGAGGCTTTTCCAGCACAGCTGATGCTGTCCGATGCACTCCCACACCGAAGCAGGCACCGGCCCGCCCGCCCGCTCCCTGCCCATGCCCATGTATGCAGGCAGGCAGAGAAGAACAAGACAAAGCCCAGACTTTCGGTGGGGTCCCCTGTGCCTGCCCACGCCTGACTGTGAAACAGATGATCTGAATGCTTTATCACATCCAGTTTGTAAACATTAGCCCTACCCCAGACTTTTTATTAGCTTAAATCAAATATTGAACTTAGCTCAGCTGTTAGAGGACAGCTGCTTGCAAAGTGATTCACTGCCATATTCCTTCTAGGCCACAAGAAAATACAACCTAATCACCAGCAGCATGACAGATGCACACATTTTTAATTATGAAGAAGAAATTAGTCTCTGAACTTATGCCCACATCTCACTTAATCAGAGTGCTTCGGAGGAGCTGCCAGCCACCACAGCCATGGAAGGAAGGAGTTGAAGGGCCCCTGGAGCGGTGCCTGAGCCCCTGCACCCAGCCCTGCTTCGGGCATTTACCGGGAAAGACCTGAAAGAAATAGTGTTATGCTTTTCCTTAGAATCTACCTTTTCAGGAATGAACTGTTGAATTTCTCGGTTCAATTATCTCTGGCCACTTGCAGCCAACAAAAGCACAAGCAATGAACCTGAGCCATTTAGGGTGGCTAGGAAGGAGGTGGCGTGCCAGTCCTTCACCAGCGGGTATGGGAGGGCTATCTACAGCAGATGCTGGAGCAGTTGGCCAGCCCCATCTCCGAGTTTCGCGCTGGGAAAAGCAATGTCCTATATATATGTAGCTCAGCTCTGTTTCACAGGCTTTTCAATTGATCACATTCACCTGGTATCTCAGGAATCTCTCAGTAGGAGAGACTTGCACGTTGAATTTTCAGCCTACACGTAAAAGTTAACTTAAAGCTCCAAGGAAATTCTCATTACTTAATACACATGTTAAATTCCATGGATCACCAACCTCAAGCATTAAGAAATCTGAGAAGCAAACAGATATTGAGTTTAAGAATCAAATATACAAATACATGTAAAGTCCAACTGGTCCACTGAAGGCAGCACAACCAGGTAAAAGAAAATCAAGTAAGTAGCATAAGCAGAAAAAAAAGAAATCCCTCTCAAGTATTCAGTCAATTACTTTAAGCCTCCAAAAAAAGGGTTTGTCAATTCAAAACATTCATCTTACATGACAACACAGTCTAATCTACTGTCAATGCTACTGTCATCCTCAAAAGAGAGCGGTGGGAAGAGGAAGACAACCTGTGCTCCAGCCTCGTGGGATACAGCAGCTCAGGGCTGAAAGAGGAGCAGGAATGGTTTCCAAGGAGAGGAACCAAGTCAGCTCCTAAGGAGACATTTCTGAATTGTTTAGCTTGCTTCCCTGCATCAATAATTCATCTTCTGTACCTTCCAAAAGTCAGCCTTCACTGACAACAGTGGAGGAGGCCAGTCAGGGAGGGTTTAATGAATGAAACCAAAGCAATCTGGTGGTTACAAGGCAGGTGTTAACACCGATTGCATCAACAGCCCCACACTCTGGGGACTGAACGTGTGCCGACTGCCCTGACCGATAGGCAAGCAGCTCAAATGTGAGACTCGCTTGTAGGAAAAAATTAGCTACTCAATCTCTAATGAACAGTCTTTCTCTACACAACAATACCCTCTGCTCTACAAGCAATTAGCAAATCGAAGCGCTCTCTTTGTGGACCTGCATTAATTTACCCTCGATGTTGCACATTAAATAGCTCGTAGGTACAGCACAGCACAGTAGTAGCAACGGGCAAAGCCATAAAATTAAAGTTTGCTTCAAAGAGTTAGGGAAGCAAAATTATGTGTGCTGCATACAGGGACTAAGTCAAAACAACCTTCATTTAGAAACATCATTTTAGTCTTATGCTTTCATCAAAAAAAATGATTATCTTAACAGTCACGTTAATACAACGTGGGTACTTTACAGGGGAGAGAAACAAGCAGCACATTCACTACCTCAAGTTAAAAAGAGTCATTTTTATTCTTCCTCATCAGGGTGAAAGACCTGGGAACAGACATAGCTGCCTGTTCCAGGGTTGTGCTTTCACAGCTCTAAATCCCAGCTGCAGGTCTCCAGAAGGAAGGCCGCTTGTTGGAAGGGCAGCACCACTGCATGGCAGGGGAAAGAGGAGGAGGTTCAGCCCAACAGGGCTGTAACACAGCTGCAAAACACGGCACTTTTACAGCACGCCAAAGCCCAAGATACCCTTAACATATTTTATATGCAACAGTTGTATGCAAATTCAAGTCAAGTGTGAAGATTGGCAAATTTAGGTATAATGTTAATTAATAGCTATTTCAAATTAATTAACTTCTAAGATAAATTCTTGCCTCTCCTCTTTGAGAAAGTTAACACACAATTTAAATTTAGAAGGATATTTTGGGTTCCAATCACAGAAATCTGGAATCTTGTATGTTCTAACCTGCCAAATAATTTCAGTTTCCTTGTGCTGGCTGCCCCCATTTGCAGGGTAATTTCACAGTAACTTATTTATCTAATCACTTACAAAAGAAGATACAAGATGAAGCTTCTTGGCTCAAGCTAGGTGGCCTTAACGTGGTGCTAAGGTGCAATGTGACCTACAACAGGGTCCAAGCCAGCATATCTTATCTGATGCCATAAACTGGGGAAGAAGTTAAAAAAAAGCACAACATGACCTCTTTCTTTCGGATTCAGGAGGCACAAGGAAGTACGGTGCATCACAGCTGCAGCTGAAATACAGAAGGAAACCCCAAAACATGGCTGCACTCCCAGGACAATTCTGATGTGAGAATCACTGATTTTAACACTTACAATTCAGTCATAAATTTAAAACCACATAGCACCACACTGATGAGTTACATGGAACAATAGAGGAATATCATGAGAACACTTTGAAGAGAAGGTTGCAGTCACTAATTATCTTGCATACAAAGATATTTTTATAAGATTCTGGCTTGTAGTGAAAACAGAAGGAAAACTTTTATTTCACAAAAGCCACAGACAGCTTATATATGGGGGTGGCAGAGACTGAGACAGAAGTAACTCATCAGCCACTTGCAGTTAGACTTCAGTTTATTTGCATACTGTGATCCTGCATATTAAAATATTGTGAGAACTGAAATGAAATTTTCATTAGTGTTCAATCTGAAGTCTCACCCATGGGATTCAGCTTTCAACAGTTAACGCATGCATTTGCCTGTTTATACTTAAGTTATATATCCATTTCTACCATGCTACCTTCCACCTTCAGTCCATTAGCACGCCATTACTGCAGATTGGTAGCAGTACAGTATTGTTTTAGCATCTCTGAAGTGTACTACAAAATTACACTGGGTTAAATGGTCATTTCTAATGTAAAATACTTTGATGCTTTGTAGATGAAATTACTGATCTTTCACAAAATTGCATCAGTTGAGATCACAATCAGGAAGACAGTTTAGTATCAGACATTGCTAAATAATTTCCTTGCTGCTTTACAGATTCAATTTTGCTGTTCTCAAGAAAGTTCTCCCGGTTATAAAATCAAATGCATGTCCTTTATAAAGGGGGAAATAACAGCTACAAATAAACTCAGGTGTTGTCTCAAAAGCATCAAAAACACCATGTTATCTTACAGGAGTTGGATTGGAGGTGGTGGGGGGCTCAGTCTTGTGCAACGGTGAAGGGGAAAATTCCCCAACAACTTCTGAATGTGTTTCAGGAATTTATATACAGTGAAGCAACACTGACTCTGACTTGCAGAAAAGCTGCAATAGGCAAAACAGAGACCATTACTTACTGACATAATTTATATTATGTGGATAGGTTTAGACCGCAATGAAAAGCATGTGTCTCAGGCCACAGCTTATTTGGTTTTCCATGTAATTTAGTCCTTCTTAATTTTACCCCAAGCAAGATCACAAAAGACAGGAAACTAGAATGCCTGTAAGCAAGATATCCCATATCTCTAGGGACTCGTGGCTCCTGGGCATCACAGCAAACCGCAACACCCAGGGACTGAAGGCTACTGCTCTGTGCAGAGTAGCGGAGGGTGTTTTTCATCAAAAAATCAAGAGCTGCTACTTCTTTGCGAACCAGTTTTCTACTGGATTTGATGTGCAGCAGGGAAATGCCGCCCCCAAGTGAGAGACAAAAAGCAGCTGGTTACCAAAATGAAGGATGAATAAAGCAAAGGCTCTTGGGTGCTAAACAAAAAAAAATGATAGTGCAAATTGAAACATTGCTGAAGTCATAGTTATAATCACTGAAGATACAAGGAAAACATCTGCAAGATACGGGCTCCTGTCAACAGACTATCAGATTTACTGGACAAAGAGATAATAACCAAACCTTTCTCTTGCTCTTAAGTGTCAAGGACAGACCAATCCCTCTTCTTAAGAGACACAGTCACTTAGGAATGTCAAGAATTCTTGACAGTAAGCTTATTATAACGAAATCGCCCCAAATTCTCACTGGTTATGCTATAAGAAAGGGGTGTAAACAAAGTCACTGTGGAACAACTGATAGAAGGAAGATAGGATTTCAAGCAGAAATTGCCCACATCCTTATTCCTGGCAAGTCACTTGACCTACTTAAAATAAACTGCATAGTTCTGCAGTAGAGACCTGGCTTTTGTTCCCACTCTGCCTAACAACTGCTGAGACACCCTGGGGCAAAGGACTAAACTCCCTGAAACTCCATTTTCCCTCTCTCTCTAAGGTAAAGATAATACTCCCCCTGTAAAACCATCCAAAAATCTTTGACCAAAGGTAATCTCTGAGCACAAGGTGCCACTATTGACACAAAATGCACCTGATGGGCTACACCGCTCAGGCAGTAAAAGGATTAAGCACCATATAAAGTGCAGAACATGAGCACCTCCACGTTCAGAGGTGATGGTAACCTAATCTCCCTGATCCTCAAAGCAAAGGTGACCTTCACAACTGCAATAAAATGTAAAACTTGGAGAAAGATTCTGAACTTCTCAAAATCTATTCCACCAACACTCTTCGCATAATCTCCCAGGCAGATGCTGTCAGGTAAGGAACACAGTACACCAAAGCAAACTGGGAGATGGAAAAATGCACAGCATTATATTCAGGAAAGGATGAGTCCCTGGAGATCAAAGAGCCCTATGCCAGACTGAAACACTTAGAAAGAAAGCAGGTAAGTGCAGGTAGGTAGCAAAATAAGGGACTCAGGTGTTACCAGATTTTTCATGTGACAAAAAACCATTAGATGTACAAAAACATCTCAAAACAAGAGCAAGCATTTCTTGTTTTACTCTCTGAGCTGCAGCTGAGGTTGAGGCAACATTGAGGGGCAACAGTTGAGCGACCCATCTCTCTCTCTCCCTGTTTTTCCTTGATGTTTGCATTCAACACATTCCTAAGAAGGAGCACAGAGACCAAAAGATTAGCACGTCTCTGCTGGGAATAGTACACTTTTGCGATAGGTCTCCTTCCCTCCATCCTATTCAAATGGTGCTGCAGCCCCTGAGGAGAGAATACATTGCCAAACAAAAAATGTGAGTTTGCAGCTGCTTCCTCAACAGAAAAAGGCAGCCTGACTGATGAAACTCTGCCAAGCCAATTGCTTCGAGCATTATGCACTTGGCCAGTACAGCATCTACTGGACGCACACGAGCGACTCCTGGATGCTGATGGACTCTCCACAGCGGTCATTCCCCATCACTGGGACGCCCATCAGAGAAGCCTCTGCCCTCATATTCTCTTTGTGGGCTCAGAAATATTCCTACCTCAGAAAAGCAGCTGAGTGTGCAGTTGTAGCAGGGAGTCCCTTCTCTTTTGCTGTTCTCCTAGAAAAATTTTCAACCCAACAGCAGAAAGATAACCTGGCATAAAATCCATCTATTGAGGGTTGACCGCAAATCTCTTGCCAGGAGTAAAACAGATTATTAATATATTAGTGCAACGAAAAAACATTAGGAGATTATCAGCCCATTTCACAGGGAAATAGCAAAAAGGAAAAGGAATACAAATCGTTTGCAGGACACTAAACAGAATTAATTTTACTGTGCTCTGATCAAATCTCTAAAGCTGAAATGAAGGGATACCAGCATCAGATTCTGAAGCGAATGTAACGCCTCTGGGAACCTAGTTATTCATTGCTATTTAAGGTATCTGAAAACAGGTACTATAAGCGATTCTGGGATCCAGTGAGCATGATGTTTTCTGCAGGTTGTATTAACCCTTGAACTGGGAAGCATTGCTAGAGACTACAAGCAGAAGACATAGTACCTAACAGGAACAGAACCCCTTGTTATTAGATGCAATAACAAAGTTGGTTGGGGAAGGGGGGAGCAAATGTTTGTGCATGTTTAATTTTCTGGCAAAATTTTAACTCCAGCAATTTTTTAATTTTTTTATTCCCCCTCACACCCCTACCCCCACCCCACCCCCTTTAGATTATGAGCAAAATGAGTTCAGGCTCCAAAACCCCTTTCTTGATGAAAGCAAACATTAGCACTCACCAAAAACAGAAAAAGGGAATCTCAAAAACTAAATGTGGTGGCAATATGACACCCAGCATGTCTCTACCAAATCGTGAACTTTTCTGCCACTCCTTCCTACACATTTTTTCCAGTACCACCTCCCTGGATCTAAGTCCTCCCCCTGCCAGTTGCCTCCAGATAGGTTTCCTAGCTAAAGGGAAAGAAACGACATTTAGTTGAAGAAGTCTGTAAATTAGCCAACAAAAATGTTAACTCTTATCCATTCATCGGAAAAAAATGGTGGAATTACATCTTTACCTAAAAAAGCCCTTCTAATTTCAGCCCGATGAGTCAGCACTGCTGCATCTCATCACTGAGAATGATTCATTGTCACTGCACTTCTCAAAGTCAAGAATAAGGGTATTCACCCCAATTCACAGTCATCTCATAACTACTCTGGATCCAGGCACTGTGTTTGCATACGGTACTGTTATAATGATTTATATGTGTGTGTCACTTTGAATTTATAGGTATAAAGACCTATCATCAGTCCACCAACCACAAAGCAGCATCTTCTTTTCAGTGGGATGACAGTGGAATACCTGGAAAATACTCTTGCTTGCCAAGAAGGAAGGTCTCTACAGCCCTATAGCCTAGGGGTGGCAATGCTTCTGAAGACAGGAGTGCATGGCCAGTATCTTGGGAGAGAAACACTAATACTTGGTTATGAGTTAAAAGAAGCTTTTCAGGGGAGTTAGAATCTGAATAGAAATTCAGAAAAAGGCAGTACAGATGCAAAGCCTCTGCCCCAAATGGAAGCAGTGGTGACGAAGAGGGTTTTGTGCATGGATTAGACCTCAGCCAGAAGATCTCTAGCTAGATGAAACAAAGAATATTGGAAGCTACACAGCAGCACAGCTGTGGTTTTCTTTTTATAAAAGTCTCCTAATACCACAGTTGCCTTAGTTAACTTTTCTAACTATTAAAACAAGGCTACTGAACAACTCATACTGACCTTAGCACCACTGAGTACTCAATGGTAACACCTTCCTCTAAGCTGCCCAAGGCTTTGGCAGCTGGTGACGTGTGGTGATAATTCAGAAAAGATTTATTTAATGACATACGTGTGCTATGAGCCCCGTCCCTGACTATATCTCACTGCTATCCACACAAACACACTCTCAAACAGGAGCTCTCAGGCGTGTCAGCACAGTTCCCAGTGCAACTGTTGTGAACCAGGCGGCAAATGCCGTTGGGGAAGTGAAGCTCCATGTTTAAATCAAACTTGTTTTTCCTCTGATTTGACTTTATTCTAGTTTGGTTTCTTGTCCTGGTTCTCTACTGCACAGGTTGTGCTAGCTCAGATAAAGGTCAGGGAGGGGTTTAAGCCAGCACTGCCCTTGGCTTGCAAAATTACAGCCAGCGTATTTTTGGCATCCAGCAGAACAGTGGGTAAAGTGCCTAAGCCTCGGAGGGTCTCCAACAAATTTGAAACACTCTTGGAAGTTGCTAGGTAACAACGTTCACCTCCCAGACAAGACTGTGCAATGTTTGGTCTGATGAAGCAATGCTTGTATTGCCCTTGCTTCCGCCCTGGGAACACATTTGCTGAGGACCCGTCTCTTCTGCTGCCAGAGTATTTCCAGTCTCTAGTGTAGGTGTGTCGTTGGATTTTGCTCAATAAAGCAAAAATTACGTTTTGAACATAGCTATTATAATTAGCAGAAGCTCATTGCTCAATTCCCCTTCCAGACAGGGGTTTCCAAATGTCACAGTGTGCTTAGCACAGCTGATCTGCACCGACAGCTGCTCTAAATGCGACTGACCTAGGAGAGTCCAGAGCGAAGAATCGAGTCCTATCACAGGAGGCGAGATGAAAAAACCAATAGGATAGTTCTCCTCCTTCATCCTGTACCTTCATTTTCTTGTATAATCTGTACAGCACTGTGAGCAAGGCAAGTTTAGCAGAGAGACTCTCCTCTTCAACGCAGAGGTATATTCACACCTGAGGCCAAGTAGGAATTCCATACCTGTTCTCTGGGTCAGCCCCCCAGATGACTCTGCCTCGTCCTGGTTGTCCTGCTAGGGTATCATGGCATAAAAACAAAGAGCAGTAAGGGGGGGAACAAAAAAGGGGAAAAAAAACCCCAAACTAGTACAGCTACTGGCTCCTAAAACCATTTTGGAGAGGCTCTGGCAAATGCAGAGACCCAGTTTGAAACAGTATTTGCTTTTTAAATCTGTTTTGGAAAGCAAAAACAACCTTAGTCCTTACCAGTAATATGCAGCATTAAAAATAAATTGCAAAGTATCTTTTCCCAACACACACCTACCCACAACAAAGAGCTCCTACCCTCGAAGGAGAACACTAGCACTCACATTTCCATGTATTGCATAAATCAGTGGTTTCCAGCCTCCTCGCAGACAAGATTCACTTCAAAAACCCTGGCAACGCTCCACACCTCAGCATGTCCCATGGAGCCAGCAAAAGTCCAGCCCAGTTTATTAATATAGGTCTCACGCAACGTCTCACCTGTGATATACTTGTGTCTCACCCTCAACTCCTGCCTCACTGTTTGAGATATGCCAGTATAAACTTCCCACGCCTCTCCAACGCCCCCCATGAGACACTGGAGATGATTAGCACCAACCTTGCTCAACAAAAGGAGAAACCAAAGCACAAAGATCATGTGTCCTTTGCAACGCCACAGAGGCAGTCACAATTCACAATTATAATATTATACCTCATTGGTTTTCTACTACAGACAGAATATGATTTAGACCCAGAATTTGCCTTAAGTTGCAGGGGAGAAAAGAGGGGGCTTAACAGTACCTCTATCCAAAGACAGTCCTTATATTGAAAAAGTTAAAAATCCTCCAAGATGACAACTGGAAACAAAAAATTGTGTAGAACACATTTTTATCACCCTCAAATAAAGATCAAACATCCATGTGCACCATGGTCATGCTCATCTAACTTTCTTGAGGAGCAGCAAAACTCTGCTACTTTTGTTTGAGAATTTATTCAAAATAAACAAATCCCAGTGGAATTTAAGCACACTGTAAAGGCTCCAGCAAAAATCACAGAAAAGGCAAACAAACTAAAAAAATCCTCTCTTGTAACACCCTTGAAAGAAGGATTCACCACATTTCTAATTGCCACCGCAGCTTAAATGAATAATCTATAAATAGGCAACAAATGCAAAGCAAGCACTTGAAGGAAACAGCAAGATTTTTTTTTTGTTTTGTTTTCTCTTGTTATTGCTTACTCATTTGTTGGGAAGGAGGTGGCTAACAAGGTAGAAGAAATGTGGTAAAAATATAGAGAAACAGAAAATCATGGGGTGTGGGAAGGAGGGATAAAAACCCATGAAGACGTTCAAATGTATGAAGTACACAAATATGTTTTTGCCTCTAGTTTTCCAGAGGACTGAAGGGCGAGGGATGGGAGAAGGCACACAGCTATGTCAGAGCATCAGTTAGTAACTGTGCCCCACTCCAGATAAGCGGGGACAGAGAGACAAAGAGGTCACAGAGGCAGCATCTATCACATGCAAAACACAATGCCCAACCATGATGCTGACTTTGGTGCAGTTCATTCAGAAACAACGCTCAGGCTCGACACTATGATGGAACTGCATTCTGCAGGCAAACTGAAGCTGGTATTTAAACCATGAGTACACAGTGAAAACGTGCTTGTGACTTAAGACTGAGGATGCCCTGAAGATCCCAACATACCCACAACTTCAAAAAGGCTTTTCTGTTATCATAAAAGTCTTATCTGAAAATTCAAGCTCCTTTGGGCCATCTTGGACTAATTTCTAGTATTTTATATGTATCAGATTCAACATACTATTAAGTGCAGTCATTAAAGTAAAGCACTGGAAGTGTTCATGCAGCCATCTTGTGGTAAGAGTCATCCAAAATAGGAGTGGAATCAAAAGTATTAAAGTTAAGCAGCCATCCACATCATAAGAAAAGTGAAAATACTCATGTCAATGAACAACAGAGCTGGGGGAATCTGAGTTATTCCCAGAGAGGCTCTAGTTTCTGGAAAGCATTTGCAGGAAATTTTCTAATAAATTCCATTTTATAATATTGAAAAACCATTTCTCAAAATAACTGGAATTTTTATTTCACAGTTCTTGTTCCAACCTGTCTGCTCACTCTCCTCCTCTCTCCCACAGCTAGTCTGACTGCCCACAACATCCCCAGTCTCCAGCTTTCTGGCATTCATCAAAGCAGCCAACTCAATTAACCTTTTTAATTACTCCTCTGAATCCTATGCTGCCTCTTTCAAGCCTGAAGGAGGGTCTCACAGAATCCAAGGAGCAGAAAACGTTCTGGTTTCTCTTTCCAAGGAGTTTGACTAGCTTTAAGGTCCTTCACTATTCTTGTAAAGTCCTTCCTTGCAACTCCATGGCAGATCTTGTCCAGCCCATGGAGTCTGCCAGCGAGTAGCCCAGGACCACCTCAGAGCCATCTCCTCTGTGGGGATGGAGACTTAACCCATGCCAGCTCTGCAGATTTACAGCTTTCTCAGAGTTAAGTTATTTCCTCCTCCTGCAGGGAGGAGGAGAAGGCTATCAAAATGGACTGTAATTCACACTTTTAAACTCCATCAATTAATATATTCGCTTACTTAAAAAAGTTTTGGAAAGGGTATGCAAGGGGGTAAAAAAACCAACTGCAGTGGCAGGAACAGAGCAAGTAAACAAATCATCCTTGCGTAGCACAGGCATGATACATATTCTGTGTTTGCCAACCATCAGTTTAATGTTCATTGTAAAAAGTTGCAGGAGAGTTACTGTGAGGGCGAAGTGCTGGATTAATCAATCTGGGCCCAAAGTTCTTTGTTTATCCATAAAACAGAGCAGAAGGAACAGAAGTGTGTATTTCCTTACATTGCCCTATCAGTGCTGCTCAATTTTGGGCTGAAAGGATTAACTCCAGAGGGAGCACTGCAATTTTATCTTAGACATGGTCCATTGGTTCCTTGGCCCTTCTGCTGAGACTGCCAACAAAGATGCCAGACAGGATGATATTTTTGAGATGCGAGTGTTTATCTTCTCTGAGTGAACCAAACAGCAACTCATTTCAGGAAAGCAATCCAGCAACTCACAATCACTTCTCGCTCTAGCAAATGCAGACTGACAAGGCAAAAGGTGAAACAGCTTGATGGTTCCATTAGAAACCTTTGAGTTTCCTCGCACCTGAATGCCTGTCTAGCAAAGCTGTGCTATAGAAACATAAAAGATCTCCATTTGGCAAGGAAAGGAAAGAAGTCAGAACATATGCCAAGATAATCTCAGTTATTAGCTCCCACCACAAAGGTACAAGATGTATTGAATTGCTCCTCCATTGCACAGCACGGGATGCTCTGAGGCTGGGAGTTCTATTTCAGAGGCGTGTACAGGCTTGCTGGTGGATGGGCACTACAAGGGATGCGGTGACTACACACACAGCTAATGCTGCAGGCAAAATTAAATCAAGCAATAAATAGAGCCAGGGTAAGGCACCATGGATCATGACAGATAGCTCCCTTCTGTAAATACTTGCAAGTAAGAATTGTGAACACTTTTTTTGTTTAACCTTCTGTTCACACTTAAATTTTCTTTCTTCTTAACCAAGCAAATAAACAGCTATGAAGATTCACCTTTGCCTAAATGTGGCTGACCTCAGGGCAACACCAGCTTGCTTGTCCATCCTAGGCTGATACATGTCAAAATGGTGACTCGCTCTTTGTGGAAGAGGCCGTATAGGAAGTGTATATAAAATGTACATCTGTTGTAAGAGTGGCCATATTTGTGCCATGCAGCAGCTCCCAGATGTTCATGAAGACTCAAGCATCACCTCTTCCCTCTCTCAACCCCCTTTGCTGTTCAGAAACAAGAACAAGTGGAATCCCAAGAGCAAGTGGAATGCAACAGAAACCAATATCCGCAATAATTACAGTAACGTGCAGTGTTGATGGGCTGTAGAAATCAGATACAATGAATTTGGGTCTTGCCTGGCCTAAATAAAAAGGTGCTCATTAACTTGAGAGGAAATGCCACTTATGAATGATAAGGTCATGCTGCACTGTAAAGATAAATGTCATTTCTCTATATAGCTGTGACAGTTTTACCTACTGTCTTCAAAAACGTCCGTAAACAGCAAAGCAATAAAAACCCTGTAGAATTAGCCTGGGACACTATGTTATTTTAAGAGCATAAAGTCAGTCATCCAGAGTTCTTTAGATATGCTTTCCTCAACATGCACTAGGAGCACATATGTTTGTATACACACGTATTTACATTGTGCTTTTTGGCAGTAATAATAAATTAAAAAAATTAACTGACACTTTCAAACAAGCTTGGATATGTTTGGTATCATGTACGTTGAGAGAATTTCAGACAAATCATGTATTTGATACTGCTACAAACATCCACAGGAATTACATACAGCTGCATAGGTAGTTCTGTGCTCATCACAGGCGCCGAGGCAGCCTCTGCCAAGCACAATGAGCAACTTTAAATAAATACCATACATAATGCTAACAACTTCTCTCTTTTCAACAGCTTCTGCGTGCTGCCATGCTGCAGCTGAGATACAATTAAGTCCACTCAGATGATCTTTGAACAAACGGCACACACAGAGCAATCTCCACCGAGTAAGAATGGCAGCGTCAGAGCCCTGGGTACCTCCAGCAGAGGCTCTTTGAACAAGGCGGAGTCTCCTTGCAGCAGTCTGCAAGCAGGTGCTCTTGCCCTTCATACCTACCCGCACGAAAGGCAAGTAATGAGTGAACGTGGTTTAGACACTGCTTGAATGTTCCCACCTAGAGAAATACAGGTTTGTCATGCAGGCATCACTCCTAGCTGTCCCTAACACCTTTCTTCACACAAAAGGTCACAGAATGCTTCAGAAACCAGCAACCTTATTTGGCTCGATCCACGGAGGTCAAAGGAGCACACATTTTATCTGAATATTTGAGAAATCGGGTCAGGGAACTGATCTATCCTGAGGCTCCATTTTCCACTAATGAAATGACCTCTTATAAAAGGGAATAAACCAGATGATTAGAAAGTGAAGAACACTGCATCTGTATGAACTGTGAATGAAATCAACAGTAGTCAGAATATAATTGCCAAAGGTAGGGTTGGTAACAGCTAGCTTAGCAATAATATGTGCCACATAAGGTAAAGATCATTGGTTTATGATCTCTACCGTTAGGCCAGTTCCCAACTGGATTGCACAGCCTTGACTTTAAGAAAAAAAAATCAGAGTTTGTGGGCTCTCAAGAGATACTCCCATAAATACTGATACAGACATTAATAATTTCTTTGTTTACATAAATAATGTATGGTGGCAGTCTTTACACAAAGAAGCCTCAAAAAACTCTCCCATTACACAAGATGTTCTACTTAAAATAACCTCTATAAAATAATTACTCTGTTCACATTCATAGCTACTGAATAAGTCATTGGGTTTTTATACACCAATAACAGTGCAACATGTAATCTTTCAAGCTTCTTGTTGACTTCCTTTAAAAATTAAAAATATTTAGGTTTAGCAATTCTTCCAAGAATCAGCTTTCCAATGGAAAAAGAGCTGTTTCTACAATTTCCCAAAAGGACGTAAAGTTGATGTTTCAAGAACCCATGTTTGCGAGTCTGACATGTGGAATGCAGGCAAGAGAACACAGAATAGATAAAAATGAATGCTTTAAACCAGAAATAAGTTCCATTTTTAATGTGATCTTGAACAGAACTGAAATTTGAGTGTATATTTGTCATAGCTATAGCCATTATAGCCATTTAAACAAATTGAAAACATAAATCAGTTCAATATGTCAAATTAGCGTGCCATGCATTTCATATCTATGTTACCATCACCGCAGTTGGATTCATGGCACATGTACTGTACAGTAGTACTGCCTGCTTTATTAAACAGCATAAATAAAATTCAAAAGAGATGTTACAACTTGCTTTACAGGAAGACTGTGGCTTTTTCCAAAACTTAGGACTTCCAGTTTGTTTTGCTGAAAAGCTGTTAACACAATCAAAGCACATTTGACATTAACGCTGATTAAAGCAAATAGATAAATTGCAAAGCCTCTGAGAGAACATAATTGTTCCTTACAATTTAGTTGGACCACCCCTGAACATAGGAGATCTATATCAACAGCTTAGTTTTTATTCACAGCTTGGTGAAAACCACTATCAGCTGGCTTTTTCACTTATTGTGTTCCCAGTGTTTTCCATATATTAGTAAGCTAGTCACATTTAAGTGAAAAACAGAAAAATAAAGAGAAATTCCAGCCACCTTCCTTTAAATTCTGTTCAAGTTACAACTTGCAATGGTGCCATACTCTAATTCATGACCTTAATATGAAACCACAGTGAAGAAATTAAGAAGCTGCACCCTATGGACAAACTGTTCCATAGGGAAAGACAGGGAGAACATACAGGAGCAAATGCAACTCATAACTATGGAGAAGAAAATATTAAAGGTGCATAATTATGTATGTTCTGAAATAAAATAATTGCAATCTGCTTTTGCATTGGGCACCATTCAACTAACTGCGCTCAAGTACTATGCTGAACCAGCCTTTTAGACTAATTAGTTCCCTGAAGAAACACCCCTTCTACTAGTGGCAATTAAGGCCAAAATAAGAAAGAATCAATGGGCTTCAAAAAGAAAACCAAGATAGCAACTACTGTTGTTCTAATTGCCACAATAACCAAAGTATAAGCATATTAAAGTGGATCTTACAATCCTTGCAAACTGCAAAGAGCAGCAGCGTTAGGATCCATAAGAGCATGGAAACAAGCTTGTGTTGATATTGTTTTCTCAAAGCACTTTTTCTGTTTATATATTATAACTATTTGGTACCAGGATTTCAACAAAACTCTGTAGCTGGAGCCCAGAGAAACACAGCGGGCAGAAATGTGCTGAACCATGTAACAAGCCTACGTGGAGGCCCTGCAGGAAATCTTTGGGATCTTTACAGCATGTTTTTAAATAGAAAATAATCATTAAAAATATTAATCCCTCTTTCTTACAGGAGACCATCATCATAAATTAAAAGATGACATGAAAACACTTACAAATACATGCTTTAAATTTTAAATTATGCAGAGATTATATAATTATTCTGAAATGAAGCTCTACAAATCACAGAATTCAAATCCAATCGTTATAAAAATCAACAAATCTCAACGAGTTCAGAACAGCTCTTAAGACACCCAGACAAGCACTATTTGATTCCATTAATACAACACAGAGTTAAGGAACAGCTAAAATTTCCGTGGCATTTTCCATACAAAACATTACCCTGATGTGCAATTTTAGCTTTTACTTTTTTCACAAGGTATTTGCCTCCTTTCTGCCCCAAAATTGCTTGGTTTCCACAAGCTGTTAAGGTTTTCATGAATGCGAGAATGTTCCTAAATAATAGGTCTAATAATTATGAGACATTTAACATCAACCCTACATCTGTGCTAGAACTGAAGCCTGAACCACCAATATAGTTCAAAAAAGATGGGATGCACTGGCCAGAGAGCACCTCTGGGATATCCAACAGAAACAAACTCAGTTCTTAGTTCGGAGACAAATTGGCCAAGACTGGCCAATTTTCCTCTCCCTAATGAGCCAGGCACCAAAATATTTTTTGGTCGGTGAGTCATGTGAACACATACCACACACTTCAGGCAACTTTGGGCTGGAAGTGCTCCGGAGGATGTGGCATTGCCTCCACCGGGGTCCCATCACCCTGCTCCAGAGACACACCACATACCCCAGAAGCTGTTGGAAGCTTTGACCATTCCTGTCCAAGGATCACTCGAGTACCCCCGAAGACAAAGCCTGCTACCAGATGTGTGACACAGCAGTGACATGGGCTATAGCTGCACAGTCCACCTGGATGAGACCAGCGGTACATAAAATCACCATGCTTTCCAGCTTGGAAAAAGATTCAAAGAGGTTAAATCTCTGAATTAAATGCAGAATGCAGTTTGTCTTATTTGTTGAGTGTTTCTCTAACATTGCAAAAAAAAAAAAAAAAAGCAATTCTGTAATTGTGGAAAGCAGCAAAGCAACACTGGTAAGTAGTGCAAACACTGGAGGAACCTGCCCTACTACACTGGAGGAAACTGCCCTACAGCTGCCCTACTGACTGCCAGCCCTTCCCTCCACACTGCCTGGCTTCCAACAGCAAGTGATGGAGACCCAGATAAGACGTAAGAACACAATTCTACATTTTCAAAGCCTTCTCTTTGAAAAGCTAGCAGCTACCTGTTCCTAACCCTGTTCCCCAAAGATGCTTAATTTGCCTTTTTCCTTCTGTCTTCTGCCTGTGAGGGAAGAGACATGTTATCACTGCACTACTTGCATCCCGATTTCAGGCCCCTGCTCCCACAGCTGCACACTTGCGGCAGGAGGTGATATGCACCGTAATGCACAAAAGCAGCTCTTTTATCCAACGTCTTTGTCTGCTGCCATTTGCTGGGGACAGGGCCACTGCTCCCACTCCAATTGTATTCTTACTTCCTCCTCCACCTAAAGACATCTAAATGCAAAGCCTGTATCTCTCGGCACAGGCATGCAAGCTTTCCAGTGCAAAGCGTTTTAAAGCTCTCAACACCATATGAAATGCTCTGCCCTGTTCTATTGTAGTAAATATGACTCATAACTGCACACCAGTTATCTTCTCCTTCCAAAACATCACTAAGAAAGAACCCAATTTTAAATATTCTGTACAAATTTAGACCCAGTTCATCTGTTTCTCTTGTGTCCTATAGCCAGGTACATTTGAAGCTAATCCAAATTCACTAGGTCAAGCCTTGTTTGTGCTTGGTTATTCGTAACATCACTGGAAGGGGATACAGGAGGATTTGCTCATACCAAGAGCATTTCTAGGGGAGGACAGGTTGGGGCGTCGGGGGAGGGAGGAATCTTTTTGTTGTTGGCATCCATCAATCTCCTAGGAGCCGAAGAGAGATCCTTTAGAGGCTGAGTACAGGAGCATTCCCACGCCCTCTGAGCATCATGTTTAGACAGCAGGGTGATGATATTAGCATGGTCTTACCTAGGCTAGGTATGCTTCCTGCAGACTGAAACACTTCAGACAGCGGTGGTTTCATGAGTCGACCCTAAATTCCCTGTATTGCTAACACAGGTGATAATTTATATTTATCATTAATGGAAATTTCTAAGTTCAGAGGGAGTCAAGACATGATCTAGTCAGTAAGAGAACTGGGGGAAGAGTGTCACAGACTACATGTACATCAGGAGCATGACTTTCAACAAGAGGTGATGGAAATTACAGTGTCTCCCCTTGTTCTTACTGCACTCGAAGCACAAAAAGGGAGCAAAGCTTGGAAAATGCTTTTCTGCCCCATGCACTTCAATAGCCTACTTCAATATGCAGCCAAGAGTGCCAAAAGGGTCCTTACAGCTGCTCCTTTTTCTGCAACTGGTAATCTTTCTGGGGGCTTGTCTATAAAGCAGCTTATCATAGGCTAAAGGTACAGATATTGTCTTAGTTACTGATTTAATTTACTCTATGCAAGTTGGTGCCCAGACATTCTCACTTCTTAAGAATGATGGAGGCTTGTGGTCCCTAGGAACTGCCGTGTTAAAGCCATTCTTAAACTGTCAGAGCATCCACACACTAAAAATAGCTGTAAAAATCTACCTGTAGTGAAAACAATGCTGGTTCGTACAGAATACCTCCAGTATAAGGCAGTGCCATGGACTACTTCTCTTGATCAATTACTAACTTTCAGGACAGATCCAAAATGGGGAATCTCCTCAAAAAAATTAATAGCAATTGAGTTTTTAAATCTAGTTTGACCAAACAAAAAGTCTCAGATACACAGAGATAGGCTCTGCTGCAGCATCAACCAGTTTTAAGAGGCACTCTTCTTCCACAGAGCAGGGACTGTCACCTTTAACAAATCATTAAGCCCCTCCGTGACTTGACTTCCTCATTTATATGACGGTTATTTGCAAGGTGCTCTCCCAAAACACAGCCACTGGCAGGTGTAAAAGGGAGGGGAGGAAACTAATGGCTCCTTGACTTCACAAGGTCACTCGGGTCTGAAGGAAGATGAAATGTGTGAAAGAAGAGAGAACCCAAGATAATCCATTCTGCAGGACTGCCGGAGGACACAGAGCCTGACCTACTCTCGAAAAGAAAAAGAAAAAGAAAAAGAAAAAGAAAAAGAAAAAGAAAAAGGAAAAGGAAAAGGAAAAGGAAAAGGAAAAGGAAAAGGAAAAGGAAAAGGAAAAGGAAAAGGAAAAGGAAAAGGAAAAGGAAAAGGAAAAGGAAAAGGAAAGAAAAGAAAAGAAAAGAAAAGAAAAGAAAAGAAAAGAAAAGAAAAGAAAAGAAAAGAAAAGAAAAGAAAAGAAAAGAAAAGAAAAGAAAAGAAAAGAAAAAGAAAAAGAAAAAGAAAAAGAAAAAGAAAAAGAAAAAGAAAAGAAAAGAAAAGAAAAGAAAAGAAAAGAAAAGAAAAGAAAAGAAAAGAAAAGAAAAGAAAAAGAAAAGAAAAGGAAAAGAAAAGGAAAAGAAAAGGAAAAGAAAAGGAAAAGAAAAGGAAAAGAAAAGGAAAAGAAGAGAAGAGGAGAAAAGAAACACAAAGGACCGCAGTGGTTCTCGGGAAGGCTCAAGTCTGCCAAGAGATGCCAAAGCATTCAGATTCAAAATGCTATTTCGACAAGGTGTTTGCTTTGTCAGAAGATGATGTCCAGCCCTGTGACTGCTTTAGCAATCAGTGGTAGCCGATGCATGGAGCACATTAGCATCATCTCCAGAGACAGCCTGTTTTCTCCCACATGAGTCACAGATAAGATGCTACAATGACAGTAGAAGTCTGGGCAAGTGAAACATATGCCATTCTGGAGTGGCAGGAAAGCTCTAGTGACTTGGATTTGCTCCTTATGGACACCCAAAGTGAGCAGAATAATCTCCTCACTGCTTCTTACAGTTGTCACTGAGAAAAATCAGTGCACAAAGGTTGGATGGCAGCAGAGAGGTAGAGAAAGCAGGCAGAATAAATCTGAAAATTAAAACAAACTCTTCTGTACCTTGCACAGATGGAAGGAAATTTCTCTGTAAAGTTCCCATCATCACAGAAACCCCTTCTGCTATGTAAAGAAGCAATTTACCTTTGAGGGGGAGAGGAAATTCAGCAGAGGAGGGATGAAGCAAGATAAACATAAAGGGTGGATCAAAGAGAGAAAAAACCAGAATGTAAAAAAGTGGAAAAGCACTGGTGGGAGAAGCTGGGTTGAGAGACAAGGAAGAACTGTTAACTGCTCAAATAAACATTTTATTGCATCCACACGTAAATTTTAAGCACTTTAAACACTAGGGTGACTGCTAAGCAACTCACTTTGCAAGGAGCAGATTTGTGACTAACATGACAAGAATCAGCAATGCCCAATTTTCACTGCCAGCAGATGCGCTGCAGTTATCAGGTGCAGATAAGGTGACAATATTTGGTCAATGAGTTCTGAGGTCACCAGTAATGCCCATGGTGGAACAAAAACACAGAACATATGGCATGTCATGTGCTGAAACTGTCAGACTCATAATTAACTGATTAGAGTACATATGGTGCTCACAGACAGTGTAAATCTCTCAATGTAAAAAATGCTGGAGACCACTGAAGGTGTCAGCATAAGTCTTCCTTGCAAATCTCTCTTCATTAAAGTTTCATATGGAGCCAAGTGTGTTGTAATAAAATCACTATTAATGGAGTTATATTTATGATTTCTCTTTTGTGCAGCTGGATTTAACTTTTCAAACACTAAACTCCACATCAGAGCTTTTTCACAGTAGCTGCTGCATGCACAGAAGCTTCTTGTTTTGTCATATTTACCTTGAAATTAGAAGTCATGGGAGCGAAGGTAATAAAAGTTAATCAAGATTGGCAAGAAAACTGTTAATATCACCAGTATCAAAACAAAAATTCATGCCGCGATACAAATACGGCTACAGTTCTGTTTATTTTAAGTATTTATAGCAGGCTGGCCAGGGACAAACTCACTCCCTCTTCAGTTCCAAAACACACTTTTAAAAAGATGGCGAGTGACAGTTCATTAACCACATGAAATAGGCTGACACAGCCTGCTTGCTTTTCCAGCCACCATTTCAGATGGCCTTTTTCTTTGTATCTCCCCGCTGCTTTACATTCAGTACTCCGTGAAGTGCTTTCTTGAACCTCTCCAGCCAGATCAGCATTGTGGAGTAGGGGGTCGGATGGGGGGCAAGCAGTCCTGGGGAGGATAAGCAATCATTTTCAGTCCCAGAACAGACTATGTGTTTGCATGCCCATGCATTAGCTTTTCTCATCAGTCATCAATGAAGGGGATTTAAAAAGTTCCCCATCAGCCTTTCTTTGTCTTCCAGTCCTCTGTCCCATCGGACTCTGACAGGACTAGTTCCTACGCAGCGACACTGCATGTCTGAAGTGATCCAGGATGAAGCATCCTTCTGTATTTGAGTTTCTGGAATGGTGCCTGTAATCCAGGCAATGCTTGCGATGCAGATGTAGCGGCGCTCCCAGCAGCTGTCCTGCCCAGCAAGGGCTGGGGAATGAGGGAGTCAGGCACAACTCAGTGTATCAACCTAACTCCATCCTCCCAGCATACATTAATAAACTACTCACACGCAACTCTCCAGGGCTTACACAGTCCTATCTCATTCCCTGTGTTCTTTTTAAACAGCTTCCCACCTCCATTTATACATCAAGCAAAGGACTTATCAGAGACCTCATCTCCCTAATGAATTAAAAGCTGTTGCCTCAGCCCAAAATCTTCCTAGTCCCACGTGGCTTCCTCCTCTTTCCTACTGCGTTATCACTATCACTCCATCTTCACCAGAGAGCTTCCTGCCTCACACAGAGCTGTTGCTGGAATGGATGGGAAAATCTCCGTTTTTAGAGTACAGAAAAATCCCTGTTAAGAACATCACTTTTTCCCCTCTATGGTTTGTTCAGAGGTGGGGCTGCTGGTAACAGATTAGGGCAGCCAGAAGAAACAAGGGAAAACAAAAAAATATCAAAGGGCTCTATACTAGGGAGCACAGAAAGAAATTTTGGTAAATTAAATACTCGGTAGGAAAAAAAAAAAAAAAAGAATAAGCTGTGATAAAAGAAGTCAGGGAGGAGACATGGTGCATGGTCTGAATTTTAAGGCTTATGAACAATGCTGAAAGGTAGAAGCTACAAAATGTAATGCAAGAGGATGCATTTGCCTTAGAGGCTACAATGGCTTTTTTGAACTCAAGATGCTCCTGGACCACAGCGATACGCCTCCCCAGCGGCAAAGTAGTGCATAGGGGCTGTGCAAGGGCTCCTCCTGCAACAAACAACCACACAGCGTTCACAGTGTATGTTGAGCTGCCAGAAGCTCTCCTCTGTGGGCATAACAGTGATTACCTGCAGTGGTATATCCTCTGTTAACTAGTCATCTTAATTGTTTTCCACTCTTTAACCAACTTAGCCTAGCAAAAAGTAATAGTGTCAGCCTGGCCTTTTCAGCTCAGATCCATCACTCACTCTCCTTGCAGCCTCCCCAGACCTTACCTGGATCCCATCAGACTAGTTGTGCACGTTGTTGCTTTGCTGCCACGTCCATGATGCTCACAGACAGACTCTTCTCATTCTTCTGTGCTACTCTAAAGTTGGTTGTGTACTGCCCTCCCAAGCCCATCCACACCAGGGGCTCCCAGGATGCCTCGACCCTTCTGCCACACTGACTTAAACGTGTTGAAGTTCCCTTTTTCCTTCCCTTCCCAGCCTTCCCCATCAGAGACTCTTTCTCCCACATCTCAGAAACAACTGAGGCTCCAAGGTGCCTCATTGCTGCCATCTCCTCTGTTTGTGAGATGAGTCATGCCGGTGTCAACATTTCTAAAATTTGTACAGAGGCTCAGCAGAGCTGGGAGGGTGCAGAACATCATGTTAGAAGTTATTAATAGCTGCTATCGACCAGTTCTTTGATCTACAGGCAGTTGATTACAGCTGCTGCTCCTGATGATGAGGCCCTGCCTGTACCTCAATTTCCCTTTCCAGTTTTCAGACTTTTACTAGAACAAAAAACTTTCCCCCCAAAATTCAAAACAGATGGGATTCAGCAGTCAACACTGCAGTCAGAAAGGCAAATGCTGTCAAGTGAAGTGTAAAATTTTACTTTACAAGGGGAATATCCGGTCTTTGAATCCTGCTTCTAGCAAAGTCTTTGCAACACTTAAAGGCTGACATCACACAAAACAAATTTCCAGAGAACACAGCTCCTTTCTGAAATTTTCCATGTAGCCCTTAATCCATATCCATGAAAACAAACTTAGAATTTGTTCCCTATAAATAATTAGAGGGGTGTAGCAAGCGGTTCCCACACTCTTCCATGCTTTCATCTGAAGAAGAAAAGGTAATTTGCTATTGCCCAAAGACACCATGCACATTTGACCTATTCAGTGAAACAATTTTGGAAATCTCGCTCCAACAGCCCAGAGCCACTGTTGGAAACAACTAAGAAAATAGGATAAAATAGCCACCTATCACTTTATGTCAGCATCTTCTCATCCTGCTCTGTCTGGTGGTAAGCAATATGGTGATCAAAAGACAACACAGAGAAACATTCTGAGACGGACAAATTCAGGCAAATTTCCACTTCATCTGATGTTACTAAATTCGCTATCAATGTGCCGAAAACTTTGCAGAATTCATTTTCTGAGAAACAGGGATGAAGTGGGTCTATACCATGATACTGATCTATACCACACTATGCTGCTCTGCTTGCTAAGGCTTTAAATGTCATTGGAGCCAGTATGACTTAAGTCCCCACCTACCAACACAAGAAAAGAACATTTTTAAGGATGCCAGAAGCAACCAAGAGGTTTGTGCACAGTGGGACAATCCACTCTATGGCTTGAACATGAACCTGAGGAGCATCAATTTCTACAAGTTTTACTCCTTTTGGATTATGGCATCTATAAATCTATATGATGGTGGAACTAGGCATGAAGAAAGGAAAACTCACATACTTATGACTATTGTAAAGCCTATGTAATAAAACTGCCAAGCTTTAAGATCACAGACATACTCCAAATATTTCAACTCATGACCATAAAGCCCATTCCACTATGACAAAGTACAACAGTGAAGAGGGGAACTATTTGGTAAATGCATGTTAACATTTACCTCATTACAATCCCATTTCAGAATACAAATTTTCAATAGGAGGACTAAAAATAATATAAGAATTCCTTCAAGAAATACTTCTATCTTTGGAAAGAATGTTTTTTTCTTAGAGAAAACCTAGTAAAAAGCATTTAGTAGAGTTACTGGTACTCTGGGGTTTTCAGGCCCAACGCCAAGAAGTGAAGAATTAACAGCAGACACACACTTCACTTCTTCAACCCTTACAGTAAAGCTCTTATAAACACACACTCACTTACACTGCGTACCGAAGAGCTTTGCTACACATGCAATATAGTGAACCACTTTGACTAGACCACAGAGAGGACACCACACCTCCTACATTTCATTACCCCTTTACTTCCCCTCTCTACAACCCTTTAACCCGCAGGGACTAGTTGCCACTCCAGCCATGCAGTACAGCTGTGCCTAACACAAAGCAGACTCATCACACCTGAAGATGATTATTCTTGGCTTCTGCCAGCTTTAGATGCAGAATAATAACTTGTGGATCTTATTGATCCTGGAATTTCGAGGTCTGAATTTTGCAAATCTGTCTTCCGTGAGAGCAGATCACATCACTAGGTAATTCAATCTTAAAGGTCTCAACTACTTCACCCCTGGGGTTAGAGCATGATGCTTCTTTATTACCTCCAGCTCGGTGTTATGAGCATGCAGCTTCTGCACCATCTCCTCGGCCTCACGCATACGCCGGTTCAGCTGGGGTGAGTGCTCCGAAGGGGTCAGCTCACTGTCGTACGACTCCAGAATTGCTCGCATCCCATCACGCTCCTGTCAGGAAGAACAGAAACCACCTTTAGGGATGAAGCCCCCGACCTCACTCCAAGGAGAGCGCTTCCAGAACAATATTGTATATTTTTGCCCATTGTTCCTTTACATGGCAAAGAAACCCTGATGGATATACACTCATCATCTTCATGTTGGCATCAAGCCACAGATGAACACACAGTTCTAATAAAATAAATGTTGCTGCTCTGAAAACTGAAAAATTAGGCTGTCTTGTGTATATAAAACCACATATTCCTTGCAGGAAAGCAACATGCACACACTCTAACAAGCAGATGGCAACTGAAAACAGAGCCTGCCTTCTTTTTGGAGACATTATTCTAATTCAACATGGCTGAATGGGTTTCTTCAGCAAAATATTTAGTGAGTACTTGACATTTTTCTTGCCAAAGAGTTACAGCAATGAACAAACAGAATTGTCACGTCAGAAATGAAACAGATTTGACA
This sequence comes from Morus bassanus, assembly GCA_031468815.1. Classification (NCBI taxonomy): domain Eukaryota; kingdom Metazoa; phylum Chordata; class Aves; order Suliformes; family Sulidae; genus Morus; species Morus bassanus. The sequence continues at coordinate 61,057,215 of CM062572.1, forward strand.
ATGAACAAAGTGGTTGAGAGCAAATATCCTCTAAAAGGTATGTGACTTACCACTCGTTACACACTGCAACACTCAGTGTTTATAATAAATATTTTTTCAGAGGTTAATGTGTCATGGACAATGTGTTTGGCTCACTTTGCTCTTTGCTGGCAATTATAACCGAGCATTTACAGAGAAAGACAAAAAGAAGGATCCTTTTCCCCTCTGTAAGAGCATTCAAACTCCCAAGTATAAAGCTTGGGCTGAAAGCTAAAGGTAAAACTTTGTGTTGGGCCCCTGGTTGAAGTATTTCCTAATGCATTCCTAATGCCTACCCCCAAGGCACTGATGGAGAAGAATGGGGACAAAAGGCTGAAAATTTCAAAAAGTCAGGTGTGTTTTAAGAAGATTACCATTTACAGTACAATATGCATACAGGGATTAGCCAGCTGATGAAGTGTTTTACCTTTTGACTGCATGGAAGAACCTTGATGTTTGCAAGGCTACAGAACAGGGTCAAAGAAGCACAGGCCCCTGGCATAAATCCAAAGAGCAAAAACTCCAAGAAAATCTGACAGTGCTGCCTCCCTTTCACTGCTGAAGTTTGATACCTTGCCCTGTTACAGAAATGCACAAGCGCTGTGGACAAACCAGTTCTCTCGTGTGAATTCTGCCATCACAAAAATCCCAAATATTATAAGAAGATCACTCAGCTTTACAGCTGTGCAGTTCACATCCAGACCAGGCCACTGCCACTACACTGAACCTGGAGCACTTCATAAACCCAGCTTGGCCATGCTGAAATACTTCGCTGGGACCCTGCTCTCTTGGGGAAATCGGGAATTGCCAGGGTAGAAGAAAAGGTCCTTTTCCCTCCATCCCCAAAATGAAAAAGGCTGTATTTCAGATAGCAAAGGTGATGCTAACTTCTCGGCTGAGCACGCCTGTATACAAAGGTTATCTCCTCCTCCAAAATCTAAAGGTCAAAGACTGAGCGTGGATAGCAAGTGTATGTGTGGGGAAGGGAAGGAAGATCCAAATTCAAGGTGTGAAAATAAGCGAGGGGCACTGCCAAAGGTACGGTGTGTGTTCAGAGCATGTCACGGATTCAGAGGTCAGCCAAGATGGTTGGGTTGGTCAGCAAGTAAAAGGACCCCAAGACCAAAGGACAGCCTGAGGCTATAGGAACTGAGTTAATAAAATAATAAGGAAAATATTTCTTTAATATCTAATATTTCTTTACTATAAAACAAATTTTTATTTTATATAAATAAAATAAAATAATAAGGAAAAACAGGTTTTAACCAGTTAGTACTAGCTCCTTGCTCAGGCCTGACAGAAGAGAAATATTTTTCCAAGGAAAGAACCATTTTGCCACAGTTTAGAAAGAATTATTCATCTGACAGACATATGAAAGGAAATACTTCCATGTTACTGCAGAAGAAAACCCAACCCAAGCCACACCCCATCTGCCTTGTAATGAACTTGTTTAGCAGAAAGGCAGCAGTACAGGGTCCCTCCATCCTCCTCCTCCCCCTCCAACGCGCGCACACACACACACATCACCCAGTCTGCCCAGTGCACTCTCCATAAGGCAAATTGCTTTTGCTCAGGAGATGAGTTTCATTCCCCACTTATTGCAGAATCATTGTCCAGAGCACAGAAGAGAACGTAATGACAGCGTGTTGTGAAGGTACTGGTTTGGTCCTTGCATGTTGCAATTAGATCTGCAACTACAGCATCCTCTCTCTTTCTCTGTGCTACTAGCTGCTCCGCTATCCTAATTTTCTACTAAGCATCTTTCATCGATGTGACAATTTAACACTGCAATGTTCTCACCACTACAGCAGGGCAGTCCCAACATCCTTAGCATTTTTTCAACAGCAAACAGGACCCCTGGCAATTCCCATTACACTTGGCTTCCAATTAACTGCTGAATATTAGGTCATTCGAGTCATCCCCAGCAAGATCTTAGCAGTTCCCTGAGCTGTTCAGCTGCAAGGAGGACAAACTTTTCTGCTTTCATGTTAGGATGGGAAAACTGCATGGGAGCAGGACATCCCTAAAGGCTGTCTTTTCCCTAATATCAACTACAGACCTTGCCCTTCAAAGCCTTTCTCTTAAAGGAAGAGTAAACTTCTCAAGAAAAAAACATGAGCAGTAAACAGCGCAAGCTGTATTGGAAAAAAAGGTGCTGAAAAGATGAAATAAAGGGCGGTACAATTAAACACTTGATCCTGGAGTTTAGTTCTCCTCTTTAATTATTTCTAAATATTAATACTGTAATGAAATCAATTCTCAGCTTCCAACAAGTGGTCCCCAGCTCCATTTTTTAAATTTCTCCCCATCAAGAGCACTTACTGAAAGCTTTTCCCTCCCTCCTAAAGATCTTGTTAGTTTGGCAGGAAACAGAAGTTCTTGTTGAGAAGTTCTCTGTCTAAAACGATTCTCTAAAATGTAATCTTAATTTAGTAATTGCTGCAACATCTCCTCATCCCACACGACAGCATATTCCCCAAGCCCCATCAAAAACCTCCCCAGGGACTTTCAGATGCCCTTTCTAACCTTTTTCCAACACCTCTGTTTTCCTGCTTTCTGTCAGGAGAATATTCACGAGAATTACTATAAAGCGGTTTCTTTGGGAATTTCCAAAATGTACCCAGCACAGGGCATCTCTGCTAACTCACCACAGACCTTACACTGGGATACTTCCAGGTGCTCTTTACCTTGACCAGTTTCAAATCAACACCAGAACAGAAATGCAGCTTAGTCCAAACATACCCTAAAAGCAGAATAATTGGTTTTGATGTTCATTATAAATCTAGGAAATTAAGGCCCCACAGCAAACTCTGGTGCTGCAGCTTGCAGCTGTGTTTGAGGACGTGCAAGTTTGAAAAAGAGGAAGGACTAATTTTTTCAAAGGTTGAACGGTTTCCCTTCTTTCTGCCAGCAACAGCCAATTCACCAAAAGAATGTCTTGTACTATTGCAGAAGTAAGTAAAAAGAAAACATGTTTTATAACCTTAACCACAAAGTAGAGCTAATCCCATAAAAATCTGCCTCAGGATGGCACCTTTGCAAAATGCTATCCCTAAGATCAAGCTTCTGTCCAGTCCTCCCACCAGCTCCTCTATTCCCTCTATGTAAAGCCAAAATTCGACCTGGCTGGCGATTAGCTCAAAGCTAAGGGAAATTTTCTTTCCCCAGCTTCATCACATCAGAGGGCTACCAGAGTGGTTTAGAAACAGCAGTAATATAAACGAGGTCCTCCACGACTTCTGGGTTAATTTTAGGGAAAGACGTGAGAACTGTTCTCATAAGCACCATCATCATCATCCCTACCAACAACCCCCTTGTCACTGAAGCAGTGCTATCCCATGACTCCAAGGGCAGCCCACGGCTTCAAATATATGCATACTGAGGAGTATGAGAGTGATTCCCAGCTGGGTATTGGAAGCAACTGAAGAGTAAAATATAGGCAAAAAAAAAAAAAAAAAGCCATCTGACCTTATGTACTTACATGTAAACTCAGGCCCTATTCCTGTTGATGCTCGTTAGCCTCTCCTCAAACATACATACATACAATTCACCACAGACTTTCTAATTAGTTGAAGAAAAGAAAAATCAATAAGAAAGAAATTAAAGTTACAAATCTAACTGAAGTCAGTCACACACCCAGGGAAAATTTGTTCCTGGGGTAAAGTTTATCTAGTGTCATAATTTTATTGAAATCCTATATCTTCCTATTGACTTTTATCGTTTCAAGCTGGATGCCAGAGTTATCATTATTAGAGTCTCAGTGTTGCTTGAAGGCCCGAGGTTTGCGGGTTTTTTTCCCTTTCATAAACAAGCTGTAATTGTCTGGTTTATTGATCAATAAATCTTTCAACTGCCTCTCTTCACCCAGCTTCTGTTCTGGTAAGTCTCCCGCACCATTCTCTGAAGGAAAATATAGGGTTGTTGTTTTTTAAAGAACAGATTGTTTTGTCACTAGCAATGAAAGAGCAGGAATTGCGCCGGTCGGTTCCGATAATGGCTTTTTAATGACAGATTCTAGTCACAGTATAATCTGCTTTATTTCCACACGAGTGAACTTCAACTATTAATCCACAACCCAAATGCACGGCTCACTTGCTCTCTCACTTCTGCATGGGTTAGAGCCTGGCAGAGGAGACAGACTTTGTAAAGTGGAATCATAATGATATTTCCCACTCGGCGCTTTTTTGATGGTACAGAAATATTCCTGTTCCTAGTGTTAGATGAGCTTTTTGTTTAATTAATGATAATTTTTAGAGAATGTTAATAGACTGCTTCATTATAGGAAATCAGTGGCAAGATTTCCCCCTCCTCTTCCTCTCCAGACTCCTAACTCCAAATTAGTCATAATAAGAGAAAATTTCGAGACTGAAGAAAGAATATGGAGCTTCAACATCAAACAGATGCTATTTGCAATCAGGTATAATTTAGCTAACTATTCCTTGTAAAAACACAAATAAAAGAGAAAGATGACTGTGCAACAGAGGTCTATGCTTTCTTGCTTTATGCTACACAAATACATACACAGAAAGGGAGATGGTAACTGGGGTTTGACCAGATGTTTAACATTAGTAAAATTAGCAGTGTGAGGTGTGGGAACATAAGCCAAAATGTGGTCAGAAATAACTCAAAGAATACTTAAATTTATTAGATATATCAGGATATATCTAAATATATAAAATATAAAAATATATCAGGACCTACTGACCAAATACATGCATAAGGTACTTCAAAAATTAGTCATGGTAACCTCTGCTCCACGAGCCAATACCTTTGATAAACTCACGAATGGCAGGACAGGCCCAAAAACAGGACAAAGGAAGAGATCCAACCTTTTAAAAGAGGGATGGATGAGGAGATACAGACTCTGGCAATTATAAATTACTTCAACATTTTGGTATCTCCTAAAATACTTGAAGAAAACATTAACAATCAAATTGCAAGCAGCTAGAGAAGAATTAGGGACAAGAAACAATCAACTGAGCCTTAATATGAATAACATCAAACCAGTCTCATTTCCTTCTTTGACAGGTAACTTGTCTACTGAATAAAGGCAAACAATAAATGTGATAAATCTCAACTTCAGTGACGTGTTTATCAACGAGAAGGATTACAATTCAACATCATCTCTGTAATTTAGAGAAATTAATTTGTATCAAGGTGATGAAACTCATGAAAGCAAAGCACTGAGCCCTGCATGTTGTGTTGCAACACATAGACCAGGTACCATTAATAGGCTGCAGCGCTGGTTGGCATCTACCCCTTCTCAAAGCCGCCCGTTTGCACGCACCTTACAAGAAACACGTGCATCCCACTTCAAGCTCGTCAGGATATGGGCAGTTGCCCTACACACCACGGAAAAGCATTAGCTGGGAAACGTGCACAGGACTACTGACAATTAACTGGTTCTGCCCCAGTCTGATGGCTGGAGGAACTGATAAGGAATTGATACATTGTTAAGCCTTACTTTGTAATTAGGTTTCTCTCTTCAAGACTATGTTCACATCCCATTGCCTTATGGAAAATAAGGGCAAAAAAGTAAAAACAAGACCCAAGAAATGGGGGCCTAAAGGCAGAGCTGTGGCTAAAGACTTTGCTATTACGGGAATGCACCTGAAGGAGCTACATTCCCTCCGCTCCTAACCCTCTTTGGGCATGGATAACAAGAGCTAATAGAGTCCTCCAGAGCAGACAAAAAAAACCCAAGAGTCCTATGCCAAACAAAACCAGCAAAAATTAAATTAACAGAAACTTTTCAAAATCTCCTTGTCTACAGCAGCATCTACTATTACCAGAAGGCAAATGGTTCCCCTTTCTCTTACCACCCTTAACTTTTGTACTAATCATCTTTAAACCAAAATTTTCTATTTCCAAACCTCCAAATAGCTTCCTTCTCAGCTACAGCCATTTACCAACATTTCTCTCTGTGGCTGACCTATTTTCACATTACTTTTCAAATTAGAACTGACTGCAGACACATATGTATATACACACCATTGACTTTCTACTCAAGACCTCAATTAAAAAAGCATTTACAAAAAAAGCCTGTTAACTCCATAAAAATAAAAGCATCCAACAGATTTCACTACCCTTGCACTAAGAAGAATGTTGGAGAATGGTTTTTCAAAATATTCTTACCTCTCAATTGTGACTTTCTATATGTCAACCCTCTGCTTGCATTTTTGCCCCTCAAGCCAATATAAGGCTATCGCAGAAGTCTGCAGATGGATTTAACGTATAAAGAAGCCCTTCAGATGTATCATTTCTCTACAACTGATGGTTTTCATCATTTTTTCTGATACTCTCGTAACGGAGCCACTTTCTTGCTAGGAAAGGTACTGTATCATTAAGGTTGAACACCAATTTTTCACCCAAGGTTGGAAGTCTGGAGAAAGCCACCAGAGGAAACTGTGGTGAGAAGAGGACACAACCAAGCAGAGAGCCTGAGAAAGACAATCAAAGGCTAATTTTAGCTGCCAGAACAAGGCATTCAGAGACACTCTTAGCTTCCCAACCATAATTTTTTAAATTTTGGAGAGACTCTGCAATCTGACTGCTCTTTTGGCAAACGTTCAAGCAGGCAGCTTTAAATGTACACCTACAAATACCTGTGTATCTTACTTGCTCTTCAGATTTATAGTTCCTCCTTTCTAGCTCTTCTCCCTCACCTCCAACGCTTCTCTACAGAGGGCTCAGTTTGCCTTATATCCTGGCAATGGACCAGAGCAAATAAATCCACTGTAACTCTTTTAATCTGTCTCTGATAAATTCCCTGCTTAGTATCTTCAGGAACAGTGTGCAGAGTCTCTAAAAGCATCATTTTGCTTATAGCTCATACATGTGCCAGCTGACAAGCAATCATACAACTGACACTGCAGCAAACTAAATATTATCTGACTAAAATACCCCTGGGGTCCTCTTGCTTCACAGTGAGTTTAACATGTTTAGTTATGTTTCCTAACCTCCTGCTGCCGTGAAATAATTTTATGATTTTTCTTCATTTAACTCCCTTCTACTGGAACGCTCACCACTGCCTATCTCTAGCACAAGCTTGTTTTTCTATCTCAGTGTATTTCTCATCTCTTCATTCAAAAAAACCCTCCTCTTTCTACCATTTCTCTTAGCCTCGCTGCTCAAGTGATGGCAATCTTGCACGAGTGTGAGGCTGCCTTATTCACCTGCCTCAGCACAGGGCCACTCTCCATCTGACACCAGTATCTGACACCGTGCGCACAGTTCACATTTGAAAAATGGTCATTTCTTTAAAAAAAAAAAAAATTCAGCCTAGCCACTAGATTACCATCATTGGCAGAGGGAAGGCATACAACTGACAAGGAAATATATTCATCCTTACTGGCAACAGAAAACTATCATTTGATTCATCTACTTAAAAAACCAACCAACCAACCAAACAAAAAAACAAACAAACAACAACAACAAAAAAAAAAAAAACCCACAAAAACCAAACACCAAACCTTATTCAGCCCTCAAAAGAAAGTTTTTGTGAGGGTGCTTTGGATTCTTCTATTCTGCCAGTGTCTACAACACACAAAAATTCAGCCCTATGTTCATTCCTTACCCTTGGATTTCTTTTTCCTCCTGCCTACTAAGTAACCCAGATATTGGCCTCTAAATCTCGTAACAGCCAGTTTCCTGCAGTTTTAACCACTTAAATATCATTAACTTGGGAGAAAGTAAACTGAACTGTGCTCTTCACTGGTGCAGTTATCTCTGTAAAAATAAAGGAGGAGGAATTGCACCACCATCCAGGCTCTGTTCCTGGGATATTCAGGCTAAAACTGAACTGAAGCAGGAGGGCAAATCTCTTGCATCATATTTTTGACAGAAAAATCAGAAACCTAAGTTCATCCGATCAGCTCAATGCAGCACATGCCATTGAACTTGAAAAGTAATTTCTTGGTCCCCTTACGATGTGTCAACAACTCTAGAAATGTGGCAGCTGTGGTTTTTTGAAAAAGGCAAAGAAAAAGGGCTTTTAGCTAATGCTTCAGAATATACATCACCTGACTGCTTTATTAGAAAATATTAACAATTTCCCATATTTTACTTAATTCATAAATCATTCCCTCTACTACCTCCAGGGTATAAAAGATCAGTGACTTCAGTAAGAGTTTCAGAAATTATACATCAAGTTATCTCCTAGGTCGCCCATAGCATACCTGTGTTGCCTTTAAAGGATTCTCATGGGCAGAGGGGACACAGCTCCTTGCCCTCACAGCTCAGCGACACATCCTCAGGAAGAGGACACAGCACAGAGAAGACTGAAAAGTCTGGCTGTGTGTCTGCTGCAATAGGACTGTCTCAGGCAAGCAAGTTAAGTAACGTGCACCTTAACACAGGTGAAGCCTACAGACAGACACCCACAACACCTACACTGCAAATCATCACACCACGTCTGATCAAATTTGCAAGCCATAGGGTTGAATGCATCTATACAAAAGGCCTTTCTGCCCACTGTATGTTGGGGTTAAAATGTTTTCACTTATCTATAACAACTGTTGGACACTTCCTTCAATTACTGTCCCGTAACTACTAGGGAACTGCCCAAAAGCCCACAGTATTCATAGATCCATCCTGATGCAGAATGTACAGAGGGTAAAACCCCCTAACAGCCCACACAAACAATACCACATCCAGTGCCTACCCAGCACCAATGCTCAAGTTGTTGACCAAAAACCATAAAGCATTTTCTTAAGTACAGGAAGCACGGTGTGCAACTTCCATACTACATAAGCCATCTATAAGGTAAAAGAATACATAAACATATTCTCTTGACATGGTAATAACCACAAAGGGTCATTTGCCACCCAAGCCTTGCTCCCAACAGTAAGACTGGGCTAGCTTAAGGGACAGCTTATTTAATCACACCTAATAATTTATCTAGGGCAAAGCAATAATAAGCCATTACTTTGAACAAAGATTTACCTGGATGTGGTCAAAATACTAATTTCACATGAAAAAACACGTTTCACATTATTCACACGATGTGGATGACATGTTTTAACTTGTACCCTTTGAAGATGTGAATGAACAATCATTTTAACACTTTAAGTACATAGGGCAACTAAAAAGATTAAAAACGCAAGCTGCACCAAGCAACACCTCCTCGGCTTTTTTTAAGATCAGTTTATTCTCTCAACCCAGAGCACAGTTTAGACAACACCCACACAGCATGTCTCATTCATTATTAGCTTAATCAGGAGCCATCTTCAGAGTTTGCTCTCAGACAGCAAGTAAACACCATGAAGCTTGGCTACTCTTTAACCCTGTGAACTGCACTTCTGAAAGAGTTTTCTGCATTTAAAAAAGAAAATGTGCCACCTTGGTGCTCTGGATTGCAACTTCTTGAGCAGAGGTTTGTCATATGTTGGCGCTCGAATCCTGTATAAAACATCAGTGCAGGCTGGCAGAGAAGACCACAAACGCTGTTCTTCCATTAACCCCTCTGAGCCTGGGATCCTGTTCCTCTTGAGACCCAGATACAGTGAAGAACAGAATCAGATGCTTAAGAACCAGGTACAAAGACCATATCAGGCAGGTACAAGATTACAGTGCTTTACTGCCATTCCAGTCGCACCTTCACCTTGGGCTTCCCAACTCCAAAAAATGACATTTAATAAATAGTACTGAAAAACAAGCTCTCATTGACAACCCCTCCGGATATTTTTATTGATCATATAAATATCCAGTCTGTTTCTAAACCCTGATAAATTCCTGACCTTGCCAGTTTTCTGATGGAAATGAATCCCATTGCTATTTTTCATTGCTTGAAAATGTATTTTCTTTTATCAGTTTTTAATTTGCCACCTTTCAGCTTCATTGAACACCTTTGTTCTTGCATTGCACAGACAGGAAAACAACAGCTCCCAAACAACTTCTCTAAACCATTCATTCATTAGACTCTGTGCTTTCAACTTGTCACCTCTTATTTCAACTACTTTTTAAGGTAAACAAGTCCAATCTTCAGTTTTCCGGCATAACTGCTTTCCCAGTCTTTCACACTCTCATCACCTGTTCTGACTGCTGCTCTCATTCTGCAGCATCCTTAGCTGAAGTGGGCTGATGAGGAATAAATGAAGAGAAAGAGTGAAGATGCACCGCAAGCCACTGGTCCCTTCCCCACCTCTCTCTGTCAGTAACGGGTACACTCTCACCCAGCTCCGGGCTGGCTAAAGAGCTCATGATCCCGACATCTCCTGCCCACCAAACTCTTTCACATACAAGTGACCCACAGACCCCACTCCACCAGCACGTCCCCATGTGTGAGGACCAAGTGCCAACTACGCAGGTTGGCAAACGCCTACTGCTCAACGACTTCAGAGGGCTCAGTCCATCATCAGAGAAGCAGGTCAAGATGTTCTCCCAAAAGCTGCTGAGCCAGGGGGGGATGGTAAAAACCCAGAGATTTGTAGTTTGAGAATACAGCAGGCAATAACCTCCTCAACCACACATGTCTACACTTAAAAACCAACCTCCAGCCCTTGTGACAACAGCCCACATACACAGATTTCCTCAAATTTTAAACATTTCAGAAATTAAACTATTACCCTAAAATAGCCTACAAGTTAGTAAACCTAATATTAATATTAGCTGCCACTCAGAGAACACCTTCCTTTTACAGTGTCACCAGAGTACTGGTTAATTCACACAGACAAAACGATGTTCCTTTCTGTGTTCTCCCTCCACTGCCTCCGCAATATTAAGTCAACAAAATCTTTCCTCAAAACTGCACTGACATCAAGAATGTGATGCTCAAACCATTAGACAAAACGTGAAGTACTGAAGTCATGCTTCATTAAAAACAAGTGGAAAAATCAGTTTACCAGAAGAAAAACATTATTTAGGAAATATATTCATCATATACATCTGAAAGAGAATTATGATTACATGTATAAAACCAAAACATTCAACAGTCTTTTAATTAATATTTGACCACAAAATTATGCACACTCCTATGTATTTACATTTTATTTTCAACAAAACCACATAGCAATAAAGAGCAGAATCACAGTATAAAAAAAAAAAATCTATTTTGTTGCAAACTAAAACCATTGTTTTGCTTTCATACTAATGACCTACCACGTATTACAGAACGAAAGATTTATTGGATTTTCTACTTCCGGGCGCAACTTCAAAGCGAGTAGAATATGGTATAATCAGAGAAATGGTTGCCAAAAGAAAATACCAGTAACAGAGGAAAGAAGTCTCTCCCTGCCATGTAACATCACGGAAAGAGCTGGTAAATAGCAGACAGTTAGTGGTGAAGATAAACTCCTACTTCCACACTGCAACACACCCACGATGCAGAACTTTCTAGATAACCTGGAGACACACAGGTTGAAATTTAGCCTTTCCTACGTTCCACATAGCAGAAAGACAATCCAAAGGACTCTCAGTCCACCACAGGCAGAATTGCAGAATTTTTAATTTGCAATCAAGTCCTCAAGAAGACAAAAAGGTGAGACCAGACGCACTTGCACAGCAGTATTTAAGCATGCAACGCTCATCACTAAGTTTGTCCCCTCTCTGGAAAAAAGTCCATTGTTATGTATCAGGAAATAGTATCAGAGCCATTTTTATTATTAATCTAAATTTTAAAACAAGTTTAAAATTAAGTCACATATCTATTGCTTTATTTGGTTCTTCGGCTTCAATTTGTGAAATATTATTATATTATTTAATAAAATGCCTTTCTAAGAGCCTTACAATAAACCTAGCCAGCACTCTCCTGACTTAATAGTATCTTTCTCAAATACAGCTTTATCTTACCAACGAATGCTCTATGAGATGATGCCATTTTCAATGTAGTCTATTATCAGGAATAGACAGGCTCAGACTTGCACAAGAGTTGAGGTTTGAAAGATGCTCTGGAGATTGTGTACCCCAACCTCCTCAGCTCTCCTGGATCCCCCTCATTTCCAGGAGCATATTCCATGGGATTCTTCTGAGCAGGTTCATGAACGGATCAAACTCCTGCTCTCCTGAAGTCCAGGGCTGTGATCCTGCTATTTGCCTTGTTCCCTTCTCTCAGGAGTCATTTTAAATTACTTTAACAGCATCCTTACCATCCACCTTAGGTTGTTAAAAAAAGCCTCCACAATCAACATAAAATCACTTGATACCACAAGCACAAAAAGGGTTGGTTTAGAGACGAAGGGAAGACAAAAGGTAGGTAACAAGAACAAATCATTCAGCTAGAATTTATGACCACTTCACAATCCCTCTCCTCAACTTATTCCAAAAAGCTGTTCCTATTTCTCTTGCAAGTATTATTTTTCAGACTTGTCCCTATTATTTCACCTCCAATAACAACATACCTGAGCTCTACCTCATTAAAAGAAAGCATCACTACTGTATTGTCCTTTTCAGTGCAGTCTCAAGGATGCTACCCATGATTACTCATGCACTAGGACTCTTCAGCTTATCGAGGGTAAGAACAGAAGCACCCAAAAAGCGGCAAGTGAAAAGTTTCTGCTTCTGTCTTCCTGTGCACATCAAGGATGCTAAACACACACACAAACAAAATCAACAATCAAGGCCATGCAAGAGACTTCTTGTGCAAAACACCTGCCTCAAGTCCATGGAAGAAGTAGTGCATACATCAAACCTTTTCAACTTCTTCTCTGAATCAAATTAGTTACTAATGAAACAGTTTATGATTAATACTCACTTAAGTCAAGAAGCAAATTGGGGAATAAGCCATTAGTTGAACATGAGCAAATCAGATTGGCTCCAGATATACATAATAAAATATGTATATGTGAAGAAAATACTATTGCTGTATCTTTAGAAGTCTTCAACTTCTGAACACACTCTGTATTAGATCATCGCATAATATCCTCTAGTGGCATTTCTGAAACATGATGCAGAAGGTACAAGCAGTTGATGTACCTGCAAAATACAGATGTACCTTCTCATGATGTACCTTCTAATGACCTAAATACGTGAAGTCTTACAAAGGCATGCATCTCACTGACCACATACACAGAGCTCCAACAGAGAGCTCCATTCAGAGAAATATTGATCCCATCCACCTCAGGCTCACTTGCCAAGACCAGGCTGGCTCACAGGCTCTGCCATTTGGACTTCCCCCTTGGTCCAAGGCAGCAGGACACTGAGGAGCTATGGTCATGGAGGGAGGAGAGGGCAAAGCACAGTCCATCAGTCCTGTCTGTACCCTGAGCTGCTGGGGCAGTACCCTGGAAGGATGAGCAGAACAGAAAATACCTGCTAAAAATGATATCCTAAGCCTATATGCTCAATACTAGGCTAAAATGTATTACTTTTTCCTCTAGAGCAGTCTTTTACATATTTGAAGCTATGCTTCTCTGCAATATTCACTAGTGTAATTCTTCACTCTTCCCTTTTACTTTTTACCATTTCTCTAGACAGTTAATAAATATCCATTTGTCTTCAGAAACTGAGAGGAACCACTGTAGTATCTCACACGCAGTTATCCAGACCTGACTGGAAGGAAAGCCAGGAATGAATTAAATGGGGATTAAGGACAAGAAATAATTTTGTAATTGAAAACTCAGGGCCAGCCACCATGAAGAAAAATGCAGGAGACTCGTGGAGCCACACTGAAAATCAAAGTAGAGGAGAAATGTCTGTGGTTTAATACTGGCTCAGACCCCAAATTTTATGGATATTCTGAACTTGCACACCCCATGGGCTACCCCATATACCTAATCTTAACACCGATCCCTAGAAGTTTTGAATTTAAAAACAAACCCATGATGCTAATTGAAAACCCTTCCTCATCAAGGCTGTGGCATAGGTAGTGTAAAATCCTGTTTCTCTGTGGGACACAGAATAGAAACTATAATTGTATTTAAGTTTCAGATGTGAGGAAAAGGAAGGAAGGAAAAAAAATACTATCAGTTCAACATGTATGAAGAAGGCAGACAAAAAAAGAAAAAATAGCTTGAAAACTAGGGAGGCTCTGAAGTTTTCCCCTCGAAAGAAAAAAAGAAAAACTTTACAGAAAATTTTAAAAACTTCAGAGGAACACAAGTAAATAAAGGAATTAATCTCCAGATGAAGTTTGTGTTCTTCTAAAAGAATGTATCTGTTCAACCACCTTTTTTCCTTATCAACAGTTTAATACTATAAACAAAAAAAAAGCAGCAAAACAAATGAACTTTTTAGAGAGAGCTTCTCCCTGCCTCCTCCTGCAGTACCAAAAGGCAAACAGCTGCTCCCTTTCTGCCTCACATGCACCGTTCTCAGACTGGCACACTAATGGCTTTTCTGACAAGGCAAACTCTAGGATTAGATACCACTCTTATTAGCTCAGATCAGAGAGTGTGCTGTTAAACCCTGAAGGTATCACACTCTGCAGAGGTTGCTCTCTATTTCACAAATCATATGTAATTGCCTCTTTAATATCAGCCACTGAATTGAGTTGAACACTATCGTTCTTCTCTAAATTCAACATTCGTGCACTTCAAACATATATATTTCATACTTAAAGAATACTTTTTACAATAAAAAATACTTCAAAAGCTTAGAATTGAAGTTATTAGACAATTTAACCCACTGATACAAACACCAAAGAGAAAAGCAGAGCCACTCCTCCCATGCTCCAAACAGCAATTTCTTTTTCTCTAGCCATGTGAAGAACAGGGGGTCTCTGAAGTGGTTTTAAATTCTTATGTTTGAATGAACGGTATGTGATTGATATGCCTGTTATTTATAACACCATAGGAGCGTGTTATAAATAACTTGGTGTTATTTATAAGCGTTGTGTTGTTTTGCACAGCAGCGTGACCTGTGAGGCACGGCATCCCACAGCAAACGCCGGCTGCAAGGAAAGTTTTTCTGTGATGTTTGCACAAACTTAGGCACATGGGTGATCTTTGCAAGCAATTGCTGGAGGCTGGCAGAAACCATGGCATGGGGGACAGGCACGTGCCTGCACGGGCATCGCACACGCAGGGGTCAGCAAGTACAAATAGGTGAGAACCTCACAGGCATGGTGGGAGATAGGAAACAAATAGGAGCTGGGCTGATTTCTGCATTCAACGTTAAGAAAATTCATGTGGTCTCTACTGTGTCTGTTACCAGAACACTTTAAACAGCCACAAGGCTGCTGACCAAGAAATGACAGCCTGTCTGTGCTGGGTGGTTAAAGCAATCATTAAGCACTTACTCAGTGTGGACCTGGAGCTTGCTGAAAGGGGGAGGACAGTTACTCATCACTAATGCTTACTTTCATGCCTCTCTCCTACTAAGCTTGCTGGCAGTCTAGCATGCTAATGGATATTCAGGAATTTATTTTTTTTTTTCCCTTTCTTCTCATCTGCAATCTTACCCTCTATGTCAGAACCGATTTAATTACTGCTAAATCATCTCCAACAATGGATGCCAAGTCTAGCATTGAATTTCTTCAAGAGGTTTAATTTTACCCCTTACTTTCTCCTGCTTTTTGACTTATTGTGGGAAGAGTTAAACTACATTTCTCCAATTTCATTTTTAAATAGAAAAGATTACTGCGAAGAGGTGCAAGTTTCCTATTTCTCTGCCACTTACAGATGACATCAGTCTCTTCCTTGTTCATACCTACTGAAACAACGCTGTCTCCTGGCACGTAGACTTTAAAAAGTAAATGCAATTGAAGTTTTCACCATGCAGCTCACAAAGAAAGATATGTGCGTGTTAGAATTGATTCCTCTTCTGATCTCACTGGTTAACAAAAACAATTGAATTTGGTAGCCTTTTTAACATATTCACATATTCCTTTACAGTTCCGAGTTGAACATACTCCCCGCTTTTGTCCTTGGTCTCATTTTCCAAAACTTTTATCTTTAGTTCGCCAATCTAGCACAAGCAAGAGACTCTCCGGTCTAGGGGAAATTGGAGCAGAGACAATTAAGACAGGAGAGAAGCAGGAGGGAAAATGAAGTATAACATATGCAAAAGCAGATGTCTTAAGAGGAACTGTTATAAGTAACTTGTTCATGGAACTCTACTACTTAACAGTATGGAGATGTAGGACTACCTTTATGTTTTTATGCTGTACTTTTTAGCAGTCAATCTTAAAAGCAGCCTATTATGGAAGTTCAGCATCACCACCTCCATTTTCCAGAAGGGGAAACTGATGCCCAGCAAGATGAAGTGGTTGTGATCGTTCAATAGCTCAGAAGAACTGGGCTAAAACACAGATCTCTTTCAAGTCTCTGTCCATGGATCTTCCCAGTGATTAGGTCATTTGTACAAAAAAAAAAAAAAAGAAAAAAATGTATTTGTCAACTACACACCAGGTCTGTTTAGGAAAGGATTACCGTCATTGTGCAGCCACTTCTGAGATGCTGCCTTTCCTGAAGTCACACCAGAGAAAGGCAAAACCAGAAAGAAACAGTAGAAGAAAGCAGAGATGGTAATAGGTATGAACATTCCCAAAGTGTTCCTGTTACATGTGCTCCAAATTCTTGACATGCTGAAGTCATGAAAGATGGAGGGAGGTGTAATTCCTTTCTATCTTTGCAGAAGAAATGATCAGTACATACCAGAATCAAACAGGATATGGCTTTGAATTGTAGGAATAGAAGAGGAAATATGAAGGTGCCTCTTTGTGACACTGCAAGAAGACCATCCGTCTGGCGGTGAAAATCACCAGTTCTACCTCTAGCCATGGATACTTCGTCCTGTCCCTTGTATGAGCAAAGGAACTCTTACAAAGAAACTATTCACAAGCACAAAACTTCTTTCTTCTAGAGTTAGCTTTCTGCTGATTGAGCTTCAGAAACTTCTTTTTCAAACCAGTTCTGATCAAAGAAAATGACCAGAGCATTTAGTTTGGGATGGGGAGAAAGGAAAGGGGACCCTCCCTTTCACAGTGGCGTGTTGTTGGATGGGCTTAGCTCTGCTACCAAATAACCCCTCATCAAGCAGAAAAGGACAAGTTTTAGGTGACAAACCCAGAAATTACTTCCCGCAGCACAAAGCCAAATACTTCCCTGTAATCTGCACTTCACACATAGGCGAGGAAAGAAGCCACTCCTGATCTCACAGCCATAAAAAAGCCATCCTTCAGCAGACTGAACAGAGCTACATTTGCAGGCTAACTCGTCAAGCTGCTGAATTTATATGCAACAACAGAACCATGTAAGGATCAAATAAAATTAATTCTGTCTAATAACAAATTAATTGTCCATGCCAACCTCTAATGTCTCCATCATCAAATGAATTTCCATGTTATTTACCCACCACAACTTCCCACAGGGAAGGAGAAAGACAGCTGCTTAGATTAAAGAACAAAACAGAAGAGCCTCCTAGACAAAGGATCTTTTCACTTTCTAAATGATTGTTCTAGTCCAAAACGTCTTATGAGAAATAATGGGTTTTCTTTTATTATTTTTTTTCAACAAAACCAAGATGCAAACTGCCTGATTTGATGCTGCTATTTCATTGTCTCAGAACCGAATGCAACAACTTCTAGTGGTAAGGAGAGATAGGCTCATGTAGAAATAATGTTCCCATTAGAAGAAAAATAAATTGTCAACAGACCTAAGAAAGTGAATTTTTCTCATTTTATATTCTTTGAGGCATGGATCACTGTAGCCCTCCACTTATTTATTGACAACAGGAACGTTTTTAAAAGGCATATAAGATGACAACAACAAAACCCACTTTATGGTAAAACTAGGCTATAAATTCTTTCAAAAGTCGAGAAAAGTGACACATGCTGCCAGATCCCCACTGCTCTTACTTCACAGTCTTATTTTAATGGCTCTAAATCATCCCAAATCACCCAGTTTGAGCGCACCAAGGAATACCTCTCAAAACAATCATTTAATGGAGGAGTTTTTCTAGGAAATAAAAGAAAACTTTCACTAACAGTGATGTCAACGTTCCACCCCACTTAAACAATCTACTTCTACGCCTGAGGACTACCCAAGCTTAGGGAACCAGCTCACAACAAACAGCTGATCCATTTAATCCTGGAGAAGTCCTGGGAAGAGAAAGGCAAAAGGGAAGAAGACAGCCCTCCCAGAAGATTCAGAGAAACTCAGGTCTTTGACCTGATCAGTCCAACAGTTCACTATTTTTGATCGGGCAAGCAGTAGTAAAAGATACAATAGACCTCTTATTTAGACAGAAGTCAAAGTGTTTTGTCACACAACTTAAAAATGCTTACTTGAATGGGGATTTAAAAGGTTATTACATGCAGAGTTGTCATGGGATAACCTCCCAGTAACATCTTTCAATTGTACTGGGGTATCATCATTACAGAGCCAAGAGCAGGTCTGTACACTGTGTTTGAAATTGTCAGAATTAGTGGTCAAGAGTTCTCTAGATTACGGAGTGGTCCTACCAAAATTCTGACCTGAATGTCCTTGCAGCCACAGAGGAGAGCAAAAACTTGTGCACAGCAAAACTACAGGTTATGACCCAGAAGAAATCTTACAAAAATGAGCACGATCTATCAAAGAGGGATTTAATTTATCCTAGCTGCAATGTTTTTCTACACAGAGAAGATTACGAGCAACAGATTCACTCTTCCAAAGCAGAAAAAAAACCAACTTTTACTTAAGAAATAAAGCAGATGGCCTACGTAGATTAAAAAGTAGGTACACCGCAATGCAACAGCACACTGCTGCGCACGAATCCCACAGTAATTGCAGCAGCAGCATTATTTCACTAATGATGCTATGCCTGTGAACTGGGACAAATTAACACAAAGACACACATGCTGGTGACTTGCAGCCCAGGGGAAGGTGAATGTGATGCAGAGACAGACATTTAAGGGAATCACAACAGATTAAATGCTGCAAGGTACAGGCAAGCAATATGCAGCCCCAACAAAAAAGGAATATGGGAAAGGATGTGTTCCTCATCTGTCATAGATTTGTACGAAAATTGATGTTCTCCCTAGAGACTGTACAATGGACCTTTTCATCCCACTCGTATTCCAGCGTCTTCCACCTTTCACTAATTTCTGTACAGGCTGCGAGTCGAGCTACAGATCCGAGTTGCTGTCCTGGGATAAGTCCTCAGTCAGGCTAAACCAGCGTTACCTGGCCCATGGGTTACTTCGGTCCAAGTGTGAACTTCCATAAAAAGCAAAGCCATATCAGACTATAACACCTGCATTGACATTTCACTTCCAAACATCACGAACTACCAGAGCAGTTATTCCAGAGCCTTATGGCTAATGAACTACATCATTGCACAATTTCTCCCACCAAAGAGCAGAACAACGTTGTGACGTATGGGAGGACCTCAGGCGTGTCCAGCAGACTACCAGCCGCTAAGCGATCCAGCTCACATACTGCTCTGGGCACACACCCACGTAAAGCAAAAGTGCAACCTCGGCTCTGCTTTATACCCTCGGTAACACCAGTGTGCTCCAGTCAAAGTATTACTAAACTGAAGTCAGAGAGCAGGATGTGGGAATGTGAGTCCAATTTAGGGTAAAACAAAAACAAACAAACAAACACACAACATTTGAGACAAAACCATGAATCCCCATTCAGACCAGTCCCCGATTTAAGCAACATGACACTACATTGTATCTCAAGCGGTGTGGCAGCTAATATCGCATGCCAATGAGTTTCAGGCTGTTTAGCGTGTTGGTAGAGGCTCATTTTCTTGGACCTCTGGGGATAGAGGTGCAGTTCATAATGTGGCTTATTGGATGTTATTGATGCTGACTATTTCTAGGCTTCAAGATTTGGCAGGTGGTAGGAGTTATCCTGGTCTGGACCAGTGGAGAGCAATTCAATATTATTTTGTACTTTGGATGATTGTAAGCTAATGAAGGTCCTATTCTTTTTTATAACTCCCCATGCAAATGTTAATTTTTAATAAACTTTGCCCAAGCAGGATTTAAAGCTTATCTCACAAGACATATTTAGAGCAGTGCCATGGTGAAGTAGTTCTGGGAAAAAAATATGTACAGCTGAAAATAGGATGTTTCTGCATGCTTGCTTCAAAGTCTACCAAAAGTTTTCTGCACAGACTGACTTGTTGTGAGACTAGTCATTGCGCAGGACTGGAATCATTAATTAACAGTCAAAACCTGTGCCTCTCAGGCATGCCACAGATGAACTTCATTGTCACCATGAGTTCTGCACTTCGCATCAGTGATACAGGAAGGCTGGAGGTGGTAGAGAGGGTGGGAAGAGCAGACAGATTTTGTTTAAACTTTACAGAGCTGGAAAGGTTAATCTGATGCTAACAGGGAGCATGTTGACTGAGCAAGAGGCTTTAGTATCATCAGTCTTTCTCTGATGAAGGGGATGGGAGCTGCTCTTGTGAAAAACATGTGGCGGCTGCAACAACTTGTAGGCTAGCATGGGCCACGCTGCCAAATAAGCGGGAAAGAGGAATGCTGTGCTTGGCTAGGATCCAACTGAAGAGGGCTTTAAAAAGTTGCTGTTGCTGAGAGACAACATAGGGCTTGTTACATATCTGTGCTCAAGACCTTATAATTAATTCAAAATAATTAAGCTAAATTATGTGAACGGCAGAGAGACTTCTACGTATCGTTTTCAAAACCTGTTGAACAGTCTCTTCGAATCTATAACCCCCGCGGCCTTGTGTTTTATTCCATCGGAAGTTAATTATGGGAGAGAGAGTTTCAAACTGTATTAAGAGCTATCACATATCTAAGGGTCATTTGCGATGAAGACAGGAAAACACATTAATGGGAAAGGTGCTGTGAGCATCTGAGCTTTCTTTGCAGCGTTCACGGATGCAAGGACAGAACTTATGACCTCTCTTTCTATCATCAGAGCCATTCAGAAAGCTAATGCACAGAAAATACTGTCCTATTGAATCAGACCTCTTCAGTGTTTTCATTTGCTAATTTTTTATAATTTTTATATATATTTATATATATATTTATATAAGACTAAGTGTTCTGCCTCACTACTACTGCCAGCAATTGTATTCAACCAGTACATAGAATTTTCCATGAGGGAAGAAAAAAAGGCTGGAGAGATCTTAAGCATCAGGATTTACCTTGTATTTCATAGCTTTCTCAGCATGTCTCATCATGAAATTAATTGTTTGACTTCAGAAAAACATCCTTTCCTGTGCATAGGTCATCAACAGATGGTAGCATATAGAAAAAAATGCTGCTTCTGAAATACTCATGTTGTTTACTGCTCTACGTTGCTCCTTTGCTTCCTATCTCCCAAAAACTAAGAACAAAAATTTAATTTCACTATTAGGAGTCTTGCTGTGCTGCTTGGTTTGCTCTACTTAAGTTCCAGAAATCAAACTAACATAAAATTTTAATTAAAAAAAAAAGCCAATGTACTAACAGAAAATTTTTTCCTTATTTAAAACTCTTCATCTGTATCTGTAAAATCACTTTCTATTCTCAATATCCACATACCTCACCAAGAATCAGAAAGTCTGAAGGAAAGGATGCAGAATGAAGGGCCTGTGACCCACAAATCAGACATACCAGCACTGGAGAATTTTAGTTCTCAAAAAAGATTCATGTTCTCCTCCCAGTGGCAAAGCAATTGTTGCACAGCAACTAAATATCTCACACTGATCCATATATTTACAGGTCCCAGAAAAGAGCTATTGCAGAAAGTAGCAAAATATGCATGTAATATCTGAAAAACTGAAAAATAATTTTTCTTTTTTTCTCTAGTAAATTTTCTAGTAAATTTTTCTAGTAAATTTAGTAAAAAAATAAAGTCTGTGGAAAAATGCTCAACCTTAACTATTCATCACCACTAAAAATACATGTATTCTCAAGCACATGTAACCTATTAAACAATTGCCCCTTTGCGGCTCAAGTGATCTCGACTGGGTTTCTAATTTTTCTCACTCACTTTTTGCAAATTTTTGCTTTTTAATTCGAGTAAAATCTCTGAGATGTGTTATAGAAAAATATCAATAGACTGATGAAAAATTAAACATCACTTTAAAAAATATTAAAGGTCCGCTAGACGTGACTGAAGTCTGAGCCTTTGTATGAGCTTAGACCTCAGGAAGGTGGTAAGAATGAATGCTTATAAACACCCAAAAAAAAAGTTTGCTGTTTATGTTACATTGTCAGGTTTGAAAATTTCCCCATCTTATCACATCTGCAGCAGATCACAGTGCAGCTGCACATCCTTTGACATTCCTCCACAGCATCCATCCACTCTGACAGTCCACAGGCTGCAGCAGGCGAGAATGTGAAAGACACAGGAAGGAAAAACGTAGGTATTTAACAGAAGATACCTAGAAGGTATGTGCCTCCAAAGGCTGAGAGCTCACTCCTTTTTGAAAAACAGCTTAAGATTTCTAAGAGTGGTTACTGCAAATATTTTTAAAGTCTTGGCCAAAGGCCAAAATTTTCCCCCTACTCTCTCCTCTTTGCAACCACCTAGAAAATGACTTTGATATTTTTTCAAGCACCATCCATCCCAATCAACCAGAGCAGAGTTGATGTCCTAATTCCTGCTTGGAGAGCACTTCCACACTGTGTGACCTTACAAATTTGGGGGTGACTAGACTCAGCTCTAGTCCTGATGACTAGGCCTACCCCCAAGGGGCTATCACTGGAGCTACTGCTAGGAAGGGAGCAAACTGGATTATTTAGTAAGACAGAGTGTACTGCATGATGTGGCTCCAATACAGTCTCAAAATAGACCAACTGTTTTGACTGAATAAAGTTACCATTTGTTAGACAGCAAAAAAGTGTCTGGATCTCTTTCTACAACAATATAACACAGAAAAAAAAATTCCTTTGAGTATGTGGCAAGATACAATTGAAGAATTCCATGTAATACGCAAAATAAAAACCTCCCTTATATGAAGTACATCAGAGATGAAAGGGGAAAAAAGTGCGTACATTATCTGTAGACGCACACACACTTGTATCACTATTAGGAAAAGCTTGAGAGTAGTTCTCTGCTTTTGTTAAATGTTTTCATATTTGCCCAAAATCAATACTGCACACACAAAAATCAGAGTCTTACCATTTGTGCAAGACAGATGAGCTTTACAAATTAAAACACTTTTTTTTTTTTTTTTTTTTTAAGCATTGGTACTCATTTCCATTTGTCAGAGCTCCTGAAAGCAGCATTGTGCTGGCCCTGCCAGGGACAGGCAGCCCAGGCAGGGACTGTACAAGGTATCTGTTCCCAGTGTGGCTCCTTTCCTTTCAACTACCACACGTACGTCTCCCATCTTCAGTAAATTCTGGGTGCTCAGCATCTTTTCTGCTGGCAACCATATCACATTCCCCGAACCACAGTTAGCAGTAGGGTTTAGTCAGCAGAGAAACTGAAACAATATTGGTTTCCTCTGCTATGAGGAACCAAGTACAACATGTTGCTCCCTGAATTAATCAGACCTGCACAGGCCTGGGTAACAAGCCTTTAGCAACATCTAGACACTGGGGACAACATTTTCCCTGGTGTAGCTCAGATGATGTTAGTAGAATCACAACAGGGACAAATTCAGCCTTAGGCTTATTGCATGGCAGCATTTCATCTTGGTCAGCCCCACCAGGATAGCTAAGGAAAGGATTTGGAATACCAAATACAAGAAAAAAACCTCAAACACCAAAATTCCAGGGCATCTGTCGCCTGACATCCTTTTCACAGCATCTGTTTAGAAAGCTGTGCTACAAAGTTGTAAGCATGCAGGGGATCACTCATGACTTTTCAGTGTGGACGGCCTTCTCCCTCTGCCTGCCCCCAACTAAGTCTTTTAAAGGTATTTCCCTCTCCCTCATCTTTAACTCTTTTGCAAAATGTCACATTGATTTTCAAGGCCAAAGAACAGCCGTCTGACATCTTACTTTAAGACCATCATGTTTTCCACTAGGAAAACCACAAAAGACTGAAGTGAAGAAAAATACTAATGCCAAATAGATGTTTCACAAAGGTCACATGAAACACAGGGACTCTGGCCTCAGTGGCAGCCCATGGTAAGAACACGTCTTGTATTGCTAAGCTAGTCGCTTCTTACTTCACTTGCACATTGGGGAACAAAAAGCTGCAGGAAACAAATCTGTCTTTGACTGCCCTTGGTCCGTAGAAGCTTAATTACCTTCGGTACCCTCAGACTGTCTGGACTGCCTTCAGCAGCTGAAAGACCTCTTTACCTATGCTCAATGATACAGAAGTTTTCAATAGTTTTGTTTAAAAACGCAGACAGCAAGGCTTCTCATTTTCCTAAAGCATTAAACTCCCTCTTGAAACGTAACCTGGGATCAATTTTATTTCATCTGTTATGTAGTATTTTTAATGAAGTGTTAAAATGGAAGATATTGAAAAACTACATGAGAAAATAATCCTTTGAAATAATGTGAAAACGGAATGGGGAAATAATAATGCAACTGGAGCAGAAAACTATTACATCCACTCTCGGTTTGCTTACATGCCGAGCACCTACTCTGCTTAATCTTTCCAAGAGAAGGCAACAGTAGATGCCAGTCCCCACCACAATCTCTGCTCCTGGGTTTGTACTCCTAGTAAAACTACTCATTACTTCTGCAGAAAAGAAGCTTCCTCTTTAGAACAAGGCAGACAAAAAAAAAAGTTAAATCTGTCTATTTATAAAACTGCTTATATAAAGATACTATAGTGAATGAAGTATTAAATTATGCAGTGCGAGATGTAATAGAGTGAATTATATTCGGTAAGATCACACACTACCGAAAATATGCAAAAAGCAGTGCTGCTGACTTTCAGTTGTCAAGCTACACACACACACATATATATTGCTCATCTCATTATTTCCTGCTGTTTCCATGTGTGATAACATGCCCAATGCTGACACTTCTCCTATTCTCCCTGGCAGACCCTACATTAGCATGTAAATAGCTGGCAGATAGGAGGAAATGAAAGCAAGGAAGAGCTCTTTAATTAACTTTAATCCTCTGAAAATCCATACAGCAATCTGTTCTGACAGTTTTCTACACGGGATCTTCTTAGGAGGTCCCTAAGTGCTGCCTGCAGATCACTGCCAGGCTAGAACGAGGAGAATGAATGAACAAACCCATTTTGGAGACAATATTTAGACATTTTTCTGCTATTAAATGATGACTGGTGACCGCCATCTGGCATTACCAGAGCTGTCATTAGTCCGACTCTGGATGAGAAACAAAGAGATGCCATAAGCAAGGCGACAGCACACTTCACACCCGTCTGACAGCCAGTCCTCCACGCCTGGGGTAAGCATGCCAGAGCTCACACACACACACTCAGATACACATATACACGTCGAGCAGCCTCCTCTAGTTTCCAATACTATACGTGCTATACATCTATGCCCTCTGGCCCACATTTTCTCAGCCTGTAGTAAACACAAAATCCTCAAGGTTGAAGAGCAAAGCAATTTCGTTGCTAGAAAACTTGAGGAAACAGCTCTATAGTAGTACACAGTCCTTCAAAGCTTGAATGGCAAAAAGGCTGGCAGACTATACAGGAGTAAGCTGAAATCATTCCTCAATGGCTTATATTTTCCAAATATGACAAGTGTTATTCTTAACCCTCTATTACAGGAAATTTCAAACAAATTCTGGTGGGGGAAAAATTGAGGGATAAATAGAAGGAGATGGTGTGCAACTGTCTTTGGCAACACTAGACTGTCAAATAACTCTTACCTAGCAGGTTAGAGCTCTGGAAGTGGTACCCTGCTGGTTGATGGGAGCCAGTACAAATCTCGCAGAAAGGTCACTGGCTCCAGCCGTGCCTTGGAGTGACCACTTTGAGGCCACTTACGGCTCAGAGAGCTGACCTGTAAAATTCCCCAAAGAGCTGAACAAAAATTGAGTTCCCTGCAGAGTGACTGGGAGCAGCTTAAGAGCACACACCAGCCAGAAACGCAAGGAATCAGCTCTCAGTCCCCTGAGAGCTTCTTCGTAGCTGAAGGAGGGAAAAGAGAACTCCGAGTGCTGAAGTCCAACAGGTAAATCGAGGAAAACCCTGGCTATAGCACAAAGCCACCTGCATGAAGAGCCTAGAAAGCAGGGGGGAACGCAGGAGGGAATTACATTAGCAGCCTGCTCCCTTGCTAAGACTTCAAAACCAATGCAAGATAAACAGGCAGTGATGCAAAGATAGGAACCCTGAAAATCCACCTGATGAAATGATATAAAAGGCAAGCAAGGCTTAAAAAAAGAGGACAAAGTAGAAGGGATGCTTCTTTAAGGCAAATCTCCACCTTTTATAATGCAGGAATAGGACTGCTAAGTCTAGGTCAGAGACCAAAGAGCTATCAAGAGGGTCAAAGGTATAAATTTCTACCTGCCACACTCAGGTTCCCCCCATCCTTTTCAGCCTAGATTTCCACAATATTTACAGAGCTGTTTTAACAAAAATAAATTAAAATAATGCAAGAGATAAATTCAAAACCATGTTTTGCCAAGTCTGCTATTCCCAGAAGATTCAAAGAATAAACACACAGGAATAAGCAAAAGGTGCCTAGATCATGGACATACCATTAAGCAAAGAAAACCTGTTATACAGCATCAGCCTATAACTATCTACAGACCTGCTTCCCCAAGCCCATCAACTAGTTCTCCCATTCCTATAATTTCCTCTTCTCCTGCCAATTGAACCACACGAAGTATAAAGACTGTATGTCATCGCAATCCCCCCTCCTTAATTTTTTAATGCTGTAGTATCAAGAGCAGACATTTCACTTTATTCATCATAGCAGATTCCAGTGCTAGAAGATACAGAAAATATGCAGCATGGCAACTTCAAAAACTTGGCGACTGATAATGCTCAGAAGAATGCACGCTTTTATGAATATGTAAGCATGAGTTTCAATGAAATGACCTTTAATACAGCAGATTCCAGCTGAAGAAAGAAGGAAATCTCTACAGACACATAAATTACTAAAGATGAAGGTGTTCCTTCTAAGATTTACCTTACACAGAATAGTTCTTATACATACTGATCACTAATCCTCTTTAAACTATGCACTCGTTCCTGCAACTTTGAGAAGTCACGTTCTAATCTGGTCTAAATTTTCCAGTAGGGACAAACACCATAAAAAGCGCACTTAACAGCTATGAAGACAAATAAAAGATGAAATTGGAATAAGTTCGTACACATCCACGATTAGTTAAAAGAGTGCACTTTGGCCATGTGTTAAGAATACCTGGCACTGATAATATCTGAACTATGGCCTCTCAGATTACCTGCCATCTGATTGCTTCATTTTAAACAAGTATGCAAGCAACAACCGGAGAGTTTCTTTAAAAAAAAAAAACAACTTTAAAAAGGGGAAGAAAGGAAAAAAAATCCACAAAGTAATACCTCAGATAAGGTGTAACAAATCTGAAATCTCAATCTGATCATAGAGAACAAGACTACCTAGCTCTATACACTGCCCACAGGTGCACGTTTCAGCAGACTGATTCATCTTCAAGATAGACAGGAGTGACAGCGACTGTGATCCAATTATACTTTTCTTTGCCTGCGAATACAATGATTTGTTTACTCATTGCAACACTGTTAAATCTCATGGGATATTCAGACACTCATACAGGGAGTAGGGAATAAACATTTCAGAAATTGCTAGTTGCAATACATGAATTTGCAAGAATATCTCAAATCTTTATCAAAATTTGAAAGAAAATAAACCTACTGATCTCCATAGATATATTTCTTTTCACATTACCAGGTTCATAAAGATGAAAATAAAGACAAACATCAAAATATAGAAAGTCAGGATGCTTTGTCCTGGTTTTGGCTGGCTGGTATTGTGCTGTGTTTTGGATTTAGTATGAGAATAATGTTGATAACACACTGATGTTTTAGTTGTTGCTAGGTAGTGCTTACACTAAATCAAGAACTTTCCATCAGCTTCTCATGCTCCACTGACTGAGAAGGCTGGGGGGGCACAAGGAGCTGGGAGGGGACACGGCCGGGACAGCTGACCCCAACTGACCCCAGGGATGTCCCACACCACATGGCGTCACGCTCAGCAGATAGAGCTGGGGGGGGCGCTGCTTGGGGACGGGCTGGGCATCACTCTGCGGATGGTGAGCAACTGCATCGTGCATCACTTACTTTGTGTTGTTGTTATTATTATTGTTATTATTATTGTTATATTTCCATTATTAAACTGTTCTTATCTCAACCCATGAGTTTTCTCACTCTTCTGATTCTCTCCCTCATCCCATGGCGGGGGAAGAAGCAAGCAGCTGGTAGTGTTTAGTTTCCGGCTGGGGTTAAACCACGACATGCTTGCATGAAGTGAGGAAAGGTCATGTAAATGTACAACATAATGGAGAATTTCAAGTAAGTAAAAGCCACAGCAATAATAATCATTTATAGTTTAAAGGCAGACAAATTTCAACACAATGAAAACTTAAAACCCCAAAACAAACTGAGACGGACAGCTGTGTAGACTGGAAGAATTGCCCTGTATATCAGAAGTGAGAAGCACAAGTGACTGTGGCTGCACTCTGACCCAGCAAAGATACAGGCTCTGAAAAGAATTAATACAGGTCCTCTGCTGTATTTTAACCAGAGAACTGTGACAGGGGCAACTAAATGTTTCAAGAAATTAAACTGCACTTAGGAGAAGATATAGTAATAATAATCTCAAAGCCAGATATTCACCCAAGACCAAAATAACAAAGGTATTAACAGACAAAAGGAATAAAATGATTTATCATTAAAAATGGCTATTGTATTGGGGATACTAGACAGCAGACATCCTCCTATCTGTTTTGAAAGAGGCGATAAGGTTGTTCTAAGAAATGAGACTCATTAGCAAGGAAGTTTCACCTGAACATTAAGAAAATTAGTTGAGAAGATTCAGACTTACAAAGCATCTTCTTTAGTTGAGTGTAAGATAAAATAGAGATAGATAAGCATAAGCTTTTGTTAAACTAATTTAAACTGAACTAGTTAACAATTCTTTGAGTGAACTCACAGGAGAGCAAACTAGCGAATGCAGAGTTTTGAAAGTCTATATAAATGACCGAGCATCCCTCAGTTTTAATCATTATGTGAGAGTCAAATATCTGTCGGCAAAGCTGGCTAATGGAGGAGCACGCTATTCTTCCTTGCCACGGAAAGCAATTAGCAGCAGGCTGCGCTAGGGATTAGAGCCAGAAGTTTCATTCAGTATACTTATTAGTGTAGAAAAACAGGGGCAAATAGCAAGATGTGTGCTGACAACACAAAATATTAATGTTACCAGACTCTGGAGACAAAGATGAGGCATTCTGGAGCACCTAAAAAAAATTAATAATGAGGAAAAAGCAAAGGCTGATAAGCAGACTGAGCACAAATGCAAGTTAATGCCAAGTGGAAGGAAAAAAATACTAGATTTCACGCAGTGTGCACACAAACAGCTTTAAAACCACAATCTCCTAGGTATTTGATGTGGACACCCTTTGGAGCTATGACATCTCTACAGACATGCTGGCCAGACACGGCCTGTAGACAGGAGGGAAGGGATTCCAGCCTGTGCCTATAAACCAGGCCACAGCCTCCACAAACAAACCCACTTCAGCAACATGGCTCCAGGAGAAAAATCAGATCCTTGTACTAATACTGGTTCACCAAAATGATACTAGATGCTTCCAGGATATGACAACAGTCGGCAAAAGTAGAAAATCAGTGAAACGCTGATGCTAACACAGTGGAGCAGGCAGTGTCAGGGAATACATACACACATGCTACAGCGAAGGACTTGCTATCTGAAGGAAGGTCATTGTCACACAGGTAAGGCACACAAAACTGCAGTCTGCATTGTGGGACTCCATAAAAAACAAATATTCTCAGCAGAAGATGCAGTAAATATTTAACAGCTCTTCCACAGAACTCCTGTTTGACTTGGGCTAAGGTCTTCAGCCATTTCATCCGAGCATCTTCGTTCCCCATCCTCTTTTATAACTGAGATAATGTGAGAGAGAGAAACGCCATTAATGACAGAAGGAAAAATGCAACTCTAAACATTGAGTACTGCTAAAATATGAGTGACAGTGTCATTAAGGTTCCTAAAATAGACAGTATTTAACCTTCATTAGTTAACAGCTCTCATAAGTCTACCAAGCATTGATATTCAGATATTTATAACACATTTAACTCCAGACCAAGTCCCAAGACAAAAAAGAGAAAGGACAGCCAATGTAACAGGAAGATTCCTCCCTCCAGAGTTTCTTATCACTGCTTCTTGGGGGAAAAATTTGCAAGGAAAAAGAACTCATTGGTCTGGATGAATAAACCTTCTAAGTCCCAAAGCTCTCCCTGGGGAGAGCAACAATCTTGCTTGTTACATCTTAACAATGCAGCAAAATGAGAAGATACCATTTTTCTTAAGTTGTACTTGTATGAAGAATGTGAACTCTCTAATTTACATTTAATTTTATTAGCCTTCCTTTTAGCATATTAAAAGTTAATTACAAATCAAAACTTTTGATGCACATTGTTGGGCATCCATTCATTCACATGGAGGCATAACCATGATCCATGCACAGAACCACAGCAGAGGAGGAACAGCTTGCAGCTTCTGTCAGCTGAATAGTGTCCAAAATACAGCAAATTCTCCATAAAGCAAACAAAGTAGGACTCCATGCCTACCAGCCCTGGGTCAGCAATAAGTCCTTTATCGGCTGTTATTGCTAATTCAACTGGAAAAGCATACTTTGATGTTTTGGCGGCAGTTAAGAGATCCAGTTCCTTCAGTGGAGCAATTTGACATTGAAACTAAGCCTGTGTAACTGCTGGCTGATGAGGGGCAACAATCCCACATCCCTGCTCCCTCTCCTTGAAGGAAAACGAATCAGACAAAAACTACCTCTGCAAAGGGAGAAGGAGTGAGTACATAAGCACGGACAAAGAAAACCCCAAACTCACCCTACCTAAGTGAAATGTAAAAAGACCTCCTCAGACAGTCAGGGTATTTTTGGTAGGAGACAGATTCAGATGAGTCAAGTTTAGCTGGTCCTTTAGAGGGATCAAATTGTTCCTAATGTTAGGGAGCGAACTCCAACAGAGACCGTGACTCAGGACGCAGAGGATGTGCCAACAGCTGCAGCAGAAGGACCTTCAGAACCTCAGAACTCACTAATCCTTGTCCAGCAAGGGTGAAAGTGAGGCAGGGAAGGTATGCCCATTTAATTACTTCTGTATGTATTTCTGTGTTATCCAAAGGGAAACATCAGATGTAGAACATGTTTCACATCCTTCAGCTTGCACATGCCTCTAGAGAGTTAAACTACAAACCTGGCTGTTATTTACAGCTGTTCAGCATCCTATTTAGGATATTTTCAAGGGATTCAGCAGTTTTCTTTTTTCTTCTCTTTTATGCAAGTAGAAAGCCAATATTGGAATGCAAGGGCTACAAACATAGCCTCAGGTTAACACCACACATGACAAATTCATGTGCATAGATATTACATAAGAAATATGCTGCCTAACATAAAAGGAGGGGGCAGGTTAAATAGCTTTCTTGGGTTTTTTAATCATTTCGTTGGTAGAAAAGATTTCATTTAAAGCCTTTAAAGTGTGACAAACATGCTCCATTATGAACAACTCACTGAGCTACCTGTGAACTGTACGTCTGTGACAGTTACACCATAGGGAGAAAGCACAGGGACAAGCAGAATCAGACACTCAACATCTCTTGTTGTAGCTCACACGTTCAAAGAAGAAATGGCCACTAAACTCAGTGGTACTTTTCTGCTCAGGAGCAGAGAGGATCCTTTAGAGGCATATGAAAGCAGGCAGCTCTCTTGCAAACGCAATCACCAGCTCTGTGCAGCAAAGCTGTGCCTGGATGGAACACCGAGGCAGAGCAGGAGGAACGCGCAGCTGCTGCTGCTCCCCGGTGTTTAGGGAGGACAAGTATCAGCTCTGAGAAAATTAATAGCTTTGTGGCTTTAAATTGGGAGGGAAAGGGGAAAAACAAACAGATGAGTTGCTTGGTATTTTGCTAGAAGCAAACAGAAGAGCTGAGATTTACTTAAAGGACTGGCAGAGCGAACTGGAGATATGAAAGAAACTGCTTCCAGGGAGACCCTCCAAGCATGGTGGTGGCAGAGGTTACCCCCACCCCAGCCTTTGCACGGGGGCTTTGGTCTGTGCAGGCTGAGCCCCCGCAGCCTCGTGCGTAGAATGGGTAAGAGGGGAGAAGGATGACGGTCAGGGTTACAGCGGGTAAAAACAGGGAGTGGGAGAAATGTCACTGGAGTAAGTATTGCCACTTGTTCATGTTCACTTCATGCAAAAGGTCAAAAATTCTCTTGCATGGTGGTTTTTATTTCTAAAAAACCTGGAGCAGTTCACAAGCATTTTTTCCCCCTAGCACCAAACTCTTACATATGCGATCTTAACAAACATCTTCATGTTGGAGAGGGATAAAAGGCATTTTGTTTCCATTTCATTATTATTTCCTGAAATTGCTTTTTTCTTTCTGCATTTTTCTTGCCATTCAGTTCTGGTGGCCCTCACAGAGGGATAATGCAATAACACTTCTGACAAGGTCAGCTTTCCAATAACTTTGCGAATGGCATTTCCCAATGACAAAACAAGCACAGCTTTTCTTCTTTTGTAATTAATATAATAGAAATGTCAACCTGGAAAGCTGGTCTCCAAAGGTAGTATGTTATCAACAGAAAATTAATTTTTTAAAGCCAGAAAGTGTTTTCTTATCTGTAAAACTGAAAATACTATTTACGGAGTAGAACAACGGTCATATGTGCAAAACAAAAAATTTCTGCAGCTTGTGTGCCTGAAAAACCAGCAACTGGGGAGAAAAAGAGTTAAATTGCTTAAATTGCTAATTCAGAAACTGGATCATTTTGAGAACTGTGTATTAACCGATTGCAAATTCATTTTGTACATGCCCTGTAGAATTGCACAGCTCTATGCTGTGAGCACATCCTGAAAGAAACGTTACTTCACATCCGCGCTTATCTTTAATTTAATCATGTGTTTAATGCACAGAATTAGTCTTCCCAGCTGTTCTCCCATCCATGTAAGCTATAACAACCGGCTCTTGGTCCTGGACCTACCTGTAACCTAGATGTCTCCCAGGTGAGGCAGAGAAGAAAGGGTGCGGGAGCAGGGACTCTTCCAACTGGTTCTGCCAGCAGAAGGAAGCCCCTGTGCTCAGAGGGAGAAAAGGAATAAAAGGATCTCCTCTCCCTGAAAGGGGAATGAGTTCTCGGCACTGTCCCACAGAGGACATGGAGGCATTGTCCCATGGAGGTTGAGCCCATGGGGCTTTGGGCACACCCCATCTACCTCAATCCAAACCTACGTGCTATACAGTCAGGGAGATCAAAGCTCTACCTAGGACCTGCTGCTTGTTGTAGTCTGACTCTCTCCTTCAGATGCACACAAGGACAGTGAGGTCTGAGTCCTGACATCCAATTCTTTCTGTATTTAGTTTCTACAGGTCCTTACAGACACTCAGGACAAGCGAATGCGAGCTTCAGAGTGCTATCAGCAGGGTGGAGAAAACTGAATGGAGGAAGCTACTCTCACATCTTGGGTGGAGCAAAGGGGCGGGGGGCGGAGGGGAGAAGAGTATTCAGCTGCAGCAAAACAACAGATCTTGCAGTTACAGCATGGGCTGTCACAGCAAATGAGCAGAATGCAAATTTTCCTGTGAAAAAAACTTGCCACTGATGTCAAATCCAGCCCTCCAGGTGTTTCCAGCTTCTAGGCACAAGCTCAGTGCAAACCTTCTCAAACACTTGCAGAAAAGTGATCAGTTTAAAAGCACTCTTCCCTTCAGTTACTTTCACTTCAACCACTTTGTCTCAATTCCTTACACACAGTCTTGTGGCACCCAAAATAATATTGACTAGAAGACCAAGTAGGGTCTCTGCTTCCCTCAGTGTTGCATACAGGAGCAAGTACCTGGGATGATACGGCACTGGAGTAAGCACATTTCACTTCTAACAGACCCAAGATGGTAGCAAGCAAAGGGACACATTTGCTGGAATCCTTAGACAAGTCTTTTTCTGAATATGAAATTCATGCCTGAACACGAGCCAGCAGTGTGCCCAGGTGGCCAAGGCGGCCAACAGCATCCTGGCTTATATCAGCAATAGTGTGGCCAGCAGGAGCAGGGCAGGGATGGTGCCCCTGTGCTCGGCACTGGTGAGGCCGCACCTCAAATGCTGTGTTCAGTTTTGGGCCCCTCACTACAAGAAGGACATTGAGGTGCTGGAGCGTGTCCAGAGAAGGGCAACGAAGCTGGGGAAGGGTCTGGAGCACAAGTGTGATGAGGAGCGGCTGAGGGAGCTGGGGGGGTTTAGCCTGGAGAAGAGGAGGCTGAGGGGAGACCTTATCGCTCCCTACAACTACCTGAAAGGAGGTTGTAGTGAGGTGGGGGTTGGTCTCTTCTCCCAAGTAACGAGTGATACGACGAGAGGAAATGGTCTAAAGCTGTGTCAGGGGAGGTTTAGATTGGATATTAGGAAAAATTTCTTCACTGAAAGAGTGGTCAGGCACTGGAACAGGCTGCCCAGAGAGGTGGTGGAGTCACCATCCCTGGAGGTGTTCAAAAAACGTGTAGATGCGGCACTTCAGGGCATGGTTGAGGAGGCCTGGGGGTGTTGGGTTGGCGGTTGGACTTGATGATCCTAGAGGTCTTTTCCAACCTTAATGATTCTGTGATTCTAACTACAGACAGACATATTTAAACATTGCTCTGGCTCTGCTTCCCTACACTTAAGAAGCAGCTTGGACATCCCATAGGGTTGTAGGATCTTCCTACATACAACCTCTACAAATCATAAGATTCTCATGAAAATAGTTCTCCTCCTGACAGGAAGAAAGTTAAACATCATCTTGATGTAAAAAGCTTACCTTCTTTTCCTGTCTTACGCTCACACTTTGTTTTACCTATTAATCCCCTTCCAAATTCCTGACTTCAAAAAAGGTAGTGATATTTCTGGGGAAATTCTGAGGCTCTGGATTCATACAGAGAGAAAATTAAGCCTCTGTTCATTCTTCCCTCCCTCCCCGCCCCCATCCCAAATTGCTTCCACCTGAACAGGAACATTTATGGTTAATGGTTCTTCACAGCTCCTGGTATAGTTGTCCCACACAACACCAGAAAAAAACAGCAGATGTCCTGTATGTTGAAAAACTTGTAATATAATAATCTCATTACATCAATCAGAATTTATTAAGTGAAACTAGACCAATTC
This sequence comes from Morus bassanus, assembly GCA_031468815.1. Taxonomy (NCBI): domain Eukaryota; kingdom Metazoa; phylum Chordata; class Aves; order Suliformes; family Sulidae; genus Morus; species Morus bassanus. Next base: position 61,092,352 of record CM062572.1, read on the forward strand.
TTCAAATTTGCTACAGTTTCTCTTAAATAATGTTGTTTCTGAAATACTACCTAAGCAAATGTGCTCATAAAATAGGGAACAGTTCATTTCTCCTCAATGCAACAAATCATGGGTCAAAGATCATTTCCACAATGCTTTGAAAAGACTCATTTGACTTCTAATATATTCATCAATTTAAGCAATGCTTGACCTGAGATGTTGTGAACATGCATTGAACAAAATAGTTAGTACTGCATGATACTGTGCCAGGAGCAATCCCAAACTCTTTCATTCTCCAGACAGTCCTTCAGTCTTACAAAGATTTTGGGTCTTCATTTGAAAGGATGCTTGGAGTGACTGGTGTCTGAGTAGTGCAGCTGTTCTTACCAGAGGCTCCCATCACATGTTGAAATAAGCTACTGTGCAATTACTTAATTATCTCTCTCTCCTATCCTTTAAAAAAATCCACTACAAAATGGATTTTAAAAAAATCCACTGTGATTCAACTTGAAGCAAACCCAGTTCATCCAGTTTTATGGCTGAGAATTAAAACAGAGAGAAGTCAGAGATTCAAAGCTGCAGCTCTTGTGGCAACACCACCACTCTAAGATGCACAGATATTAATGCCTTCAAACTGTGAGTATTTGAGGAACAAAGAAATGCAAAAAACCCTGTTTGTGCAGCTTATCCTAGCTAGTATTTTAGAGCCTGCTGTTCAAAAATCCTAAGTCCCTTCCCCTGTCCTTTGATGCCGCCCAAACCCATGCCCACCTACCTCACTCGTCCACCTACTGCTGTTCGCCCTTCCCTTGCTTGCAAGGCACAGAAGCGAGGTTTGTTCTGCCTGACTTCCCTTAACAATAAACTCCTTCATGCCACCCATCCATCTTCCCACTTGCTTCTCTGCCATATCTGCTCGAACATCCTTCATAATTCAGGGCTGAGGAGCTAAGGAATAAATGTTACAGCACATGCATCAAGGGAACTATAACTTTGAATTACCTGACCCGGGTGAGTTTAAATTCTCAGCCATAACATTGGATTAACCTAATTTCTTTTTATTGAATATTTTACCTTTAGAAGTCCTACAGCCCTTTCTCTTGGAGAAGTATGAGAACTGAAGGTCAAATAAATTCTTTTATGGGTATATTTCTAATTTTCATAATCTAACCTCTTAGCATTGAGCATTAATATCTAGCAGTGGCAGGACAAAGCAGAATCCAGTCAGTATTCTGGGTAAAAAGATGACATATCTATAGCCCTTCGAAAATACCTCATAAAATAACACGCAACTTTTAACTTTGCTACATATTCTGAATTGTTATAATTTTTTTTAAAAAACCTTCTAAACACCTTGCTTAAGTAGAAATTATGTCAGACATAACATCAATAAGAATACAGAGGCTGTCCTTGTGCCTCCACCTCAAAAGCATCAGATACATAGTAATGAACACCGTATTTTTATCATTGCAAGGTTTACCAGATACATAAAAAGGCAAGAGAAAGGATTACATAGAACTGGTTCCCAAAAAATTGCTAAGGTAATTTTTATGAGCTCTTTCATGCTTCTGAAAGGGAAAGGGAAGCAAGGCCCACGAGTCAATTTATCTTCTGCCTCCAGGCTGGTCATTTGAAGCTAACATTCACCATTTCCATGTTAAAAGCCCTCAGGTGACTAAGCTCTACTCTAACAAAGCACATCACCTTCATGATTCTGTGCGACAAATTCCTATAGGTACCCATACATGGACACAAAGAAGTAGAATATCCAAAGTCAGTGAAAAGGCAAATTTACCCACCAGCTATGAAGAATTAGGGCAACACTGGATCAAGAGCGAAAGATCTCACTAGCGAGGATCCAATGGAAAGCAAGAAGGCAAGGGCAGACTATGCTCCCAAACATCTGCAGTGGCCACAGCTAGTGAACAAGCTCGGTCATCTCAGATCCAGAGATCCCTTCAACAGATGCAGACTGACGAGTCAGAAACTAAGGGAACTCTTAGGCTTTGAAGAGTCATTTCAAAGCAGAATAAGGAAGTGAGTACTCAACAACTCTGCTACTTTCTTCATTGAGTAAAAAAAGTGAGTAGTAAACCTATGACCAAATCATGCAAAGTGAGGAAACTAATGTCAAACAAAGAAAACCAAGCAAAAGAAAAGCATGCACTGGTCTGGGAGCCCATGCCAGAAAACATGCATTTCTCCTGTCTTTCAGAAATCTGCAAATCTCACTTAAGAAACAGTAATATTTTCTGGTTTAGTTTAAAGATACTTCCTCCTTCCAAACGGTTTTTGTGCACTGCTTTGAAACTGCTACAGACAGCCTCTTCTCCAAACACATCGATTTCAGCTCTCCTTATTCATTCTTTATAGAGAGATTCTGCAATTGTATTAGCAAATTATATTAGCAGGCCTCGTGGAACAGCCTGTTTCAAAGGCAAATGGCTTGTACTTGCTTTATTCTGGAAGACAATTTCCATTTGCTTAATATAGTCATGATATTTTACTGCGGTAATTACACTCTCAGCTATCAGTAACAATTAAACCCGTAGACTGAGGTTGCTTAATAAAGGTCTCAAAATAAATAACACATTCCAAACACAATATTTTAAAATGTCAAGCATGCAAATAAGATCTTGTAATGAATATAACAAAGCATCAAGTATAAATCAGTACAAAGTTAGTCTGTCACTGTACAAATCTCTGCAAAAATTGCCATTAGAGTATTGTGGGATTCTGATCAGCATGCTACAGAAAGGGCAGTGCAGGCACTGCAGATGAAGCCATTTCATTAAATGTTATGGCAGGGTGAAGCCACCAACACTGCTATGTTTCTATAGTTGCAGAGCTGAGTGACTTGTGTAACACAGTCAAGACTATGGTTAGGCTAATAAAACTTATATTTGTTCTTTTGTATTTTCTATAGCAATTTCCATGAAAACTAGAGTCAGACCATTCCGTTACAAGCTAAATGAATCCCAGAAGCAGACAAATTAGGGGGTACAGACAAAGGAGAAAAATCACTCTCAAGCTCTAAGGTCTAGAGATATTTGAAATCAGGTCAATATATCATAGAAAGCTGTTACATATGGAAGGGGAGAGCATGGTTTAAAGGTCCTTACAATGCAGAGAGCAAGATTATTAAGGAAGGTGAAGTAGACTAGTGACAGACATTTAAAAAAAAAAAAAAAAGACAGGAAAAGTGTTGTCAGAATAAGTATTTGCAGAATCTCCTCGTGGAGCATCCATTGCAGGCAGAGTGGCACAGCAAATTACCTCCAATGCTGTTACATTTGGGAGGCAGCTCCAGAAGGTGGTTAGGTGGATTAGGACTAAAATATGACACAGTAAGTAACTGGAAGAAGTTACTCAAAAAAATCACAACAAATCTGGGTTACACAGGGGAAAAGCGCCCCTAGCATTAAAAGAAAACCTCCCAAACTGTCTTTCCCTGAAGCACCTCCACCTCACAAGACACAAGGCTGTCAGAGACCAACAGAAGCAAACACAAAACATGGTAATTCCTCAACCATAACAGAAAATGTCTACAGCAGTGGTCATCAAACCCCCAAATCCCACTTTGTCCTCACAAAATTTAGCCTGCTTTATCCAGTAACCCAGACACTCCGGTGTAAACCATGAACACAAAGCCCAACAACCACCCTGCATCAGACTGAACTTGGGATCGATGTAACACCAGCTAACGGAGGGGAGAGGGGGGATTTTTCATAAAAGTGTCTACCTCATCTCTGACCTGGTAGTCCTCATCCTTTAAAAAAGGCACCCTACAAGAGGAGTCTGGGAATTAAAATTCATGATGTTACTGGATACTAAAAATTACAATTCAGCAGAGACCTGTTCAAACCCCCTGTACTCCACAGGCAACAATCACCTCTTCCTCTCTGTCCCACAGCAGTTAATGATCTTCTCTCTTCCCTTGCTATCATCCCCCTCCGCCCATAGGTACCAATCACTTTTTCTCTGAAATTATTTAACTGATTAATATAATCAAGTTGAAATTAAAGGGAACTGTGCTCAATTTAAAAGGTTGTTAAGTCTTTTTCAAACACAGAGTGCGCTGCCTTCCCTCTTCTCAAGCATGCAGGATGATCCAGTAAGTACTACCTCACCCAATAAAACTTGCCTTGCTGAATCACAGAAGAAGGAGCAGTGGAATCACTTTAAAATGTACTTATTTGCAGGCATAAAAAGGAAGATAACTTCCATGGGTTTATAAAAATCTACGAAGGGGAGACACAGTGAGCAGAGGGAAAGGATTGGCAAGGGTCAGGCTGGCAGCAGTTAACAATCGTGCGTAGAGTGGCAGCACAGCTGGTGATGCACGAGTAATGACACTACTTAAATGATACACATGGAGTTGTGAAGTGAGTTGATGGAAGGAAGAAGCATCATATCAAAAGAGCCAGGGAAAAGCATTCGATACTGCCCATAACACAGAGGAGCACCTCAGTGCTGCCCCAAAGCTGTCCATGCTACCTGGACGCAGGGTATAATACCCCAAAGAAGGTCTGTTGCAAGGCATCTGTTTGCCAGACTGCCTGTTTTTATTGCTACTGAGCGCAATACTGAGTGCAATATTTAAAGTTAAATTTTTACGTATCCCAGAAAAAGGGCTCATTCACCTCCCTTGCTGAACCCCTAGAACTTTAAGATCCTTCCTTGTACTTTAAAACTGTCTACCTCCTAAGAAAAAAACCCATAATGCAGGACCCAATATGACAGAGAAACCATCGGCATTATTTTAAATCTTTACTGATTACAAAACAAAGCAGATGGCAAATCAAGTCATGAACCCTGCATCTGCCATGCTTAATGAACAGTTTAATTACCTAGTCCCATTTCTGATGCATCTCTGCCATTCTCAGCCCTGGGAGCCACTTACATACTTCGCACTGACTCTTGTGAAGATATCTCAAGGAACATGTGGTATGAACAGTCAGCTGGAATTGGTTAATCAATACTTGTTTAATCTCCAACTTTTATGGTGATGGCCTAAATTATGTCTCAATAGAAACAGATTTCCTATCAGATCACATGATCTGGTTGAATGCTCAGAACACAGAATGGAATTTTTCAGCCTCTTCTGCGGGCAGCAGAGTACCCAAAGGCAGACAAATGCACAAACGGGAAATAAACACAGCAAAACAACAACATCCAGTACAATCAGGTTAATTCATTTGCTGCGTTATGCCTTATACGAGAGCAATGGATGCAATTAGGACAGTGTACATTCACAAAGTCTACAATCTGACAAGCAAATTGGACTCATTTAGAATAAGTTATAAGAAGTAAGTGAAATTGGGCTTCGCATTTTGAGTTTTGGTGTATGCAAATAGGCAAGAGCTTTCCCCAAAGGATCACACACCAGCTGCAAAAAAGCAGGGCATTTTGTCTCTGGTCAAATCCGCTGCACGTGTTATGGGCTGTTCCTAGTCACTCTGCAGCTTTGTGCAGTTACATCCACCAGCTCTGTGCACAGAAGAAATAACTGTTTTAAGGAGTCACTGAACTGCATGTGTGCAGGAGAAAAGGCTGGCAGGTCTCAACCCTAACAGCAGCTAAGTAAGGAATACAGCTGAGGGCTGATCGCGACCAGGTAAAATCACACGAGGAGAGGAGGAGGTGACAACCCTAAAAAGATCCATGCAAGCCAACTTTTGGCCCTCCTCACCAGAAGGCTTTGGGAAGCCTTCAGTGTGCCTATATTGCATTTCTTCAACCTCACTTCCGTTGCACAAGGTCCAATTGTGCCTCCTGAAAGCTGCCCTCCTGAAACAAATAGACCAGAGCTTTGTTTCTAGTAAATACTGACTCAACCAGCTGCTTGCACTCAGATAAGGATTTTCAGAAAGGGTTTTTCATTTTGGGAGACCTACATGTCATAGAAAATCTCCTAAGAGATTCAAATTTTAGCCATTCAGTAGCAGAATTGACTGTTTAATAAGCCTACTTCATAAACAGAGACCAGGAGTAGTGTGCAAAGCTCTCAGAAAAGGAGAAATACTCACAGCTTAAGGACAACACAGAAGTCAAATACAAAACTGTGTAGGTAAACATGGCATTCAAAGCCAATGCAGCAGTAAATTAAACAGGAAAAAGGGCAGAGGTGGGCTAGGTCTTTCCCCCACATTTCAGGTATCTCCCACTGCTGCTGTACCGCAGCTACCTTAGGTAATAAAGCAAAGATTACAGATTTCCCTAGAACTCTGAGCAAAGCCAAAGCAACAAGACAGCACAACAGTGAACCCAGCCAAGTGGATTTCGAAAAGAGCAAGTGAATACACCCCTTCAAACATCAATTTCTTTTTCATCACCTTAAGTGAACAGAGTGACACTCCAGGAGATACCTTCAAGCCATCAACATCTGAAAACCTCTAGGGTGTCCAAATCTAGTCTTATGTTTCACTGAAAACATATGGATCCGAAAACTTAAGTACTGCCCAGATTTACAAGAACATACGGGAGAACGTAATCAACTAACATGTTCTAAACAGCAGTTTGTCAACAGGAATAACCAGGACACAGCTCCTACGCCAGCACACTGTCAAGAGGTGGAATTGCTTGGGCTGGACCACTGCACTAACATGTCAAAGACTGGTGAACGCTCTTCTTCAAGTCTATCAGGGAAGAGAGATTTGTAGCGACTCACCGAACTATCCTAGACTGACAATTGTGCCAATTCCGAACAGTAAACCAACTGGAAAGGCCCAAGTAAGGTCAAGAAAGACCAAAAGAAGTAAATGAGGTGAGGAAGCAAGCAACGGAGGGAGACATTAAATGCACTGAAATGGAAATACGAGAGCAACCAAGAAAGACGGAGACCGTGGCAAGTAGAAATTGAACAAGACTGAAAAAGTGAGACAGGCAATCTGTGAAGGCCAAAAAATATTGTTTGAATCTTGAGGAAAAAAATTCAATAGCCGTAAAAGTAAGCTCAGAAGGAATCAGACTGGCAAAGGAAGTACCTCCTGAAAAGAGTATGTTTACTACTAAAATATTAGGTACTGCTGTTATCAAATGAAGAACAGCTTATCTTTTTCTATTGATCTTTTAAAACATATTCAAGACCTGAGACTTCCAGGTTACAATTTGAGCCCAAAGAAAGGACAGCTGTTACTGCATTGAACTTGCAATGTTACACGTCTGATGCCCTTCAATCCTTATTTGCTCACATACAGGAACAGATTCACTGCCCTACTAGAGGGTCAAATATACACAAATGCAAAAAATCACACTATCAAAAGCAATAGCAATTCAATCATATATATAATTGTCTCCCCCAAATTAGATTTTCACAGTCCTATTTAACAAGACAAAGATTCAATAGAGAGAGCTCATCTTTTCCATTCTCAAATTACATAGAAGCACACTGTACTACTGATGCCACTAATTAGATGATTAAATACCATTCTAGGTGATATGCTTTCAATGTAAAATAATTAACAGGCGATATATTTGCTTAATCTCATTTTAAATCACAATATCATATTTTTTTAATTAAATGAAATTCCTTCTTCTGACTTTGCATGAGAAGAGCAACCAGCAGGAGAAATAGTGCCAAGGATAGATTGCCCAAGCACCATAATGCATGTACTTTTTCACAAAGGACCCCTAGTATTCTCTGGATGGAATATAAATTTTCAGAGAACAGCAAAGTCTTTATTCCTTTAAAACAGGTCAGCTGAGGAATCATTGAGCACACTGAAAACTTCCACTGTCAAAACACAAGTTTATTTGCCATGGTCTGATGAAGGACATTTCCAACTTTTCCTCTACTCCTCTTCAGGGGGAAGATTGCAAACAAAGCAAAGGCTCTCTCTTGCTATTATAAATTAGGGTACAATCCATTACATGACAAAGTACTGTTGTCTTTTTGTCCAGTACTTAAAGAAAAGTAATGATATTTTGGGTTCTATGACAAAACGTGTTTCTGCTGAGGACTGGAAATAAATTAACAATGTGAATATTTTAGAAACCATCTGAGAAACTTCCTTCAGGGCTGAGCAGCCCAGCGCAATGCTGAACAGCTGAAAAGGTTGTAAAGGAAGGATTTTTATCAGGTTCGGTATCCACCTGTGTCATATCCAGCCATGCCAGTACCAGACTAGAAGAGTATGGAGGGCTGGCTGCTGCTGGAGGTATTAGAAAGCCTGAGAAGAGATGCCTTTTCTGTTTCAATGGAGAGAGTTTGATCCATCCACCCTGACTATCGTGCCTGCCTCACTGTAAAGCAGAAAGAATCGATGTCATTTTTCTCCTCTCACTTATGTGGCTCTCTGTGGCATCAAATTCTGCAGCCAGAAGACCTGATAGAATATCCTCTTGTAAAGCGGTTGCTTCATGCTTCAAGGAGCCCTGCTTACCACACCATACATCACAGACTCTTTGCCTTAACAATGACATGGAATCACACAGAATTGGGTGCAGCACAATTAAAACCGATCAAAATGCTTTAGCTGACACTGAAAATTAAAGCCTAAAGCACAAGCATCAGAACAGCTCCTTTCCCTCTTGCTTAGACACTTTTGTACCAACATCTTTCCTCCCCACACACAGCAATGTGCCTGGCTCCCTCTCACTCGCTCTAACTACTCAAGTCTGACTTTATGCACACATATAAGATTACTTACGTGAGCAGCTTTATAATGTCAGGGAGATTGCTCAGATGAGCGAAGTTTTGTGATGAGTATTCTTGGAGAGTGAAGTACCTATCATTCTGACTACAGAGAATTATTATTCCCTTTGGGTAAAGAGCGCTCTCAGAATTTAATACGAAGTTTGCAATGCTCTACAGACTTCAAAATTATTGTATAGAATTTCATCACGAGAGCATACCTGATATAGGATAATGCACACTTCTTTGATATATCCTATAGAAAGAATCTTAAAACGTATTTTCAATTTACTGGTCTAGTGCCTACCATTACATTCAAACAGACTTTCAGCCTAAGAGGAAGGCGAATCTCTTATTCTCTGTAAATTGTTTTTCCACAGGAACAGCTGACAAGGTGCCATCGTTTCGTTCTCTTTAGGAAAAGAGGTGATGCAGCCAAAGCCATTATAAATTCCCTTCAGTGGCTCTAAACACTCTAGCAACAACATGATTCAGTCCTCTGCCCTTGTACAAATGCCAAGCCTGAGACAAAGCCACATATCGCCAACACAGCATGAGCCCAGATGGGGGGAACACTAGCAAAGCCTTAGGATGTACTAGTACTTTAGTCTCTTATAACACCCGCTCTGCAAAGACCCATAGCAACTTTGTAGTACCAGTTATGGAGGTGAACAATGAAGAAATAGCAAGGACTACACATAGAGGAAAGAAATAAGGACACAGGCTTTTCCAAACATTATCTAGAAGCTCACCTTGGTGAGTAGCAGTACACGTTTCTGCAGCCGTCTGACCAGTGCTTCATGCTGCTCACGCTTCTTCTTCTCATCCAAGAGCTGGCTCTGAATCCGTAGTATTTCTTCCTGTAGCTGCTGCCGAGCCTTATCCAGTATTCGGGCACTAGAACAGATAATACAGACCTGTGAAATCTTGACCACTGCCTCTTAGATCAGAAAAACCTGAGAGGAGAAGCATCACCATGATACCAGGACAATGGGGCTGGTGCCATTTCATCTTACGGCTGCACAACTGGAAACCAAGTAGCTGCAGTCTCATTATCAGCTGTTCTCAGAAAAAAATATGAGAGAAGAACCATCCCAGTGACAGCCTTCTTGTTCAGCACAAGACAATTACTGGAACCTCACATATACAAAGCATTTAAATAATTGCATATCTATTTCAGAATCAACCAGTTTACCTTTGAGAAGGTGCCTTGTTTTCAACAAATGACGCACGATCCTGGGTTCTACTGTATCTTTTAATTTTTTCGAACACAGTAGAAGTAAAACTGAGGTTTAATATGATCTACTTTGACAGAAAAATAATACTCAGCAAGTAATTATAGCTACCACCTGCACATTGCTTTTGCCAGCAACCTATATTGGAAGAGAAATGTCGTCTGAGGCCAGGTGATTAGCACTTCTTTTGCAATGCGGCCATGATCTCAATTAAGCCAGAATAGCTTGGTCCCTCTTCTTCTCAGCTCTCTGTGCAGCATGACATGGTGACGCACAGTTAATCCATGTATTCCTAGAGATGTTCTTCAGGCATGCCCTAAGTAGGACAAGTTTATCCAAGATTGCACTAACTTTATTTAAAGAGTGAGCAGGACATGAAAAAAAGGTATTGCACACAAGTCAAAAACCCTCAAGCAAGCTAGAAAAATCAAAACCAACATCTCTAGCTTACTCAGGAACAGAAGATCTTTCTTTCTCTGATGTTAAAACAACAATAGAAAATTTACAAGTGCTTCGGAAGAGTATTCTTTATCATTATAATTAAAAGAAAATAAGTAAAAATGCTTTTAAATAAAAAGCACTATTATTAAGGTACTGTTTAGATAGATCTGAAAGGGAACACTGCCTTAAAAGACACTCTTAGAGTAAATCAAGTACATTCTGCACTGCCAGGTCACTAAATTGTACTTCTTGGGAAATTTATGTAGGAATTCACCAAAATCCCCAAGCAGCTGTCTCCCTACCTCAAAATCCTCCTCCTTGAAGAAAAACAGGAATTTTAACACACTAGATGAATTAGAAGCTGTTTAAAGCTCCAGTTCAATTTGGAACCATTCACAAACCAAATTAATAACCAGGGACTGTGAAATAGTCTTCTTCATTGTTGTATTCAGGTGGGAAAGTTCATCAGGAGGGCTTCAAATCTGCATCTGAAAATGGATAATTTCATTACCAGGGCACCACTACTTCCTTAATCAGTTAAAAAGGGAACCTGTGCCCAAGAGCAGTATCTATGCTGATGGAACAAGAAGCAGCACCAGCCTTGCACTGGATGCTCCCTTCCCCATCCCAGCCTCAGCAAACACCTCGAATTCAGTCTCATGGATACTTAAACACTAGCCGCCTTCTTATTGAACAATGCAAGAATTCCACAGAATAAAGTTGAGAATCAACTTTCTTCAGATTCTACAAAATAAATCCACATTAAAAAATTTCCTAGAAGCCAACATCCAAAGACGACAAATAGCAGGTTGAGTCCTGGCATACTGTGAAATATGGGGTAACATTAAGTGGTATAACCGAGACGTCAAATGTCACAAGCACATATATGTCACCCAAGAAGTGATTATTTGCAGTGTACAAAACCCACATCATTCAGATGTTACAGTTGCCAAATTATAAAGCTTCCCACCACTGCTCTCCAGCCCATCCTTTTCTTGGAGGTTACCACTTTGCAGTGTAACTAGCAAACTCAAACATGTGCTCACACCCCAGCAGCTCAGTTCATAATACTGCATCCTACACCATAAACACCCCATTCAGGGGCAATTTAGGCTGACAGTAATTTCCAGTCGATGGACACAACTTCAGTGACATCTTAAAATGTAACAGGAAGATGCATCACACCATGCCTCTCAAAATTCTAGGCTTAAAACACTTATTCCCCTTTCCACAGCGCTTGTACTAAGACAGACTTTATGCCCATGCATACGTGCCAACCTACCACGTTTGCAACAGGTCAGCCTCCAGTACAGGGCAGTACAGGGTGAGACCAGGTACTTCAGCCACTGTCTTAAGATTCATTAGAGTTTGTTCAACAATATTCTTTTTATGCATAGGGTAAATATAAGTACAAAAACCTCATCAACTGTGTTATAACAAATTAAATCGCATTACAGAAACCTTACTGCAAATATTATTTGCTCCATCAAAGAAACTTAGTCCTGATTAGAGTCAGAACAGAAGAAAAACTGCAAACATAAGATTAAACACTATAAAACAGTCAGAATCTTGCATTTGATTATTGCAAAACATTTTGATAGGACAATGGAGAAATCTTTTATTTGCATTCTTCACTATTGTGACCTATTCCTATAAATGCTGAGTGGACTGATGGATTATGATTGAGCTGGCATTCACAAAGAAAAATGAGATATGTGCTAGGTTTCCTTCTTGAAATAATGAAAAATATTTGAGATTCACATCTCCTGGAGAGCACAGGCATTCAGTCACATACACACCTCTCAAACTAGGTTGGAAAATTAGTGTTTTAAAACATGAGAAAAGTTAAGCCAAGGGAGACTAATGGACAATTTTCTCAGCCATTGCATGATGTTTGGAAAGAACACCATCATCTGCTTATACTTCAGCCTCAGATCAAATGTGATGTTAATGTAGACAAAATTTAAATGCCAGAAATGTCTATGAAAGCAGAGACAATACTTAAACTCTCTGAATTGACTCTGTTACCATAGGTTTCCTTGCTATAAGAAGTGTGAAATTCAACTTTCTTACAACTCTCCACACCATGCCAAAGCAAATTATCGAGATCCTTTCTTCCTCTCTTAGGACAGACTGATAATTCTTCCAGAAACTGCACCCAATACAACATAAACCATCTCTATAAGAAAAAATCCAAAAAGAAAGTTATATTCCTTATTGACACAAAACAGGATTTGAAAGTAGGTACCCAGCAGCAAATACCATTAAAGTTCGATGTGGGCACTTTTCTTCCACACTGATGACACCTATGGCTTTTCAAAAGTAATTGCTCACTCAAAATGAGCATTAAAAAACCCCAAAATAAAATAGGCCCAAAGTTCTCCGTTCAATATAAGCTTGGAGAACTGGCATTTTTTTTTAAATCTTTGCAAGTTCAAAGTAAACCTTTTAAGCCTTAAAGAGAAAAAGTCATTTCTGTTTATCAGCCTATTAATGTTCTGTGTTCCACATCCCAGTGAATGAGATGCCAACATATTTCTGTTCTGAGCTATTGAGACCCTTCATATTTTGCTCTTCCCTTCTGTAATCCACTTTAATGTAATCTTAATGATAAAACTTCATTTTCCAGAATGTTCTTTGAAAGACTGAGAACAATGACAGCAGAGAGTGAATGCTGAAGCTATAAGATACATTTTAATAATCTCCTTCAAAAAATTACAAAGGAGCTGACAGCTTTCCCCCCCAATGATCCATAAAACATTATTTTAATCATTCCATCCTTTCAGTAGCCAAGTTACCACCTCAGAGATACTATAAAAATAAGGGGGAAAGCAAACAAGATGCCAGAACCAGTCTGTATGTCAACCTGAGAGGAAAACAAGAAGTTCACAGTGGCACAGAGACAATTAGATGAGCAACACTGTCTGGGTCATGTTGCAACTCAGGAAAAGGTGAGACATTTGCACACACCAGGGCCAACTATCAGAAATGAGAATCACATCAAAGAGAAAGCACCGAAAACCAGGGAACGTGGATGGGAAGAACACTGAAGATGCACAGAGGGAAAATACGATGACAGAGCTATTGCACATACGTAACAGAAAAAAGAAACACACTGCAACTATCAACATCTTCATGACAGAGTCCAAAATAAAAAGGTTAGCACACACGCTAATGAGGCAAAAAGGAGCAAGGGAAATTGTTTTGTAGCAAGACATTTGGATGAAGAAAAGCACACCCATTCCTGAGGCTTGACAACTTGCAGCTTTCTCAACCTATCTACACATTTATAGACAGCACACACAAAGACATAAACCACACTGGAAACTGATAAACAGAGAGCTCGAACAAAAATGTTATTTTTCATTCCAGTTCTTCTCCCCCAGGTTTTATAAGCCAACATGAAGGCGTAAGTAGCAACAGGGTAACTCCAGCATGTCTTCATATTGTCCAGTGGACAGTAGCAGAAGATGCCTGTCTGTGCCCTCCCTCAAGGCTCCTTCCAACCTGCAATTTGTGGCACAGATTTCTTCCCCCCGCCCAGCCTCTGCTTAATCTGCCTTGACAGGAACCACCACCATCTGGGATGGGAATTAAAAAGGGAAAACAGAAGGGAGAAGACGATGACAAAAACAGTGACTTAAAAAGGGACAGGACACAGGAAAGAAAATGTGGGGCTTGGCAAACCAGAAAAATTTCCATCTTATGTTAAAAAGGAAAAAAATACGATCCATTATAAAATGCTGCTGAAAAGACGGATGGGAGCTCTGAGAATACTGCTGCAGAACAGAGCTGCCTAAACTAATAAATTTTAGGCAGGTAAACTAGAAAAACATCAGGAAAGAGGAGATGATTTTAGTGCTACAAGTATTTCAGCTCAAAAGTCAAAGGTTTGGGTGCTAACTTTTATTAAAATAAGATTGTTTGGCATCTTATTCTGCTTCCTTTCTTTTTCACATACAGAATCGTGAAGGTACTGAAGCAGCAGCATCCATCCCTGCTCTCAAACACTGCGCTGCTACAGCAATGTGCACAAGTGGGAACTGTGGAGGCCAACATTTCCATGCTATCTGTTATTTGGTTACTACGTTTAGAAGGAGCAACGATACCAAATATTAACATCTTTAGTGGAAGTAATCACATGGGCTATATTTTATTTAGAGCTTTAACTGTGTCTTATAGAGAGCCATATGAAATACTGCTACAGAAAATACTACACGAAACAGTCTACAGAGAGTCAGTAGAAAAACAAACTTTCTTCGTGCTATTTATTTCTCCCAAGTCTTCAGCAAACATCTGCAAACTTTCTCTTGGTTCACACTTTGTATTTTCTCAAAGACCTTTTACATAATTCACCATCATCAAGCTTCCATAAATCACAAATCATTCAAAAATAAGTGGTTCATATGTCGTGTTGCTGCTCTACATACAAGGAAGACTTGAATCATACTGAATTTATAATGAGGGAACAACATGAAGAGAATTATTTTGCTAGTGTGGACAGATGAAATGGGTAATAAACAGACAGATGTTTGGAGCTTTATTGGCACATTGACAATATGTTTTATCATTGAGACAGTATTTAATTTTACTCCCTAACCAGCAGCGTGAGTATCAGGCTCAGAAATGCGGTTCCTTCAAAGTGAACAGTTACAGAACAGAAATAACACAAATTTTATGTCCCAGCCCTGGTACAATAGCCATAATTGACTGGCAGGAGTTAGGATTTACTAAAAGAAATTCACATCAGGCACCCTCTGCTTCCTTTCATTATGGGGTCACCACGCTTGCTCCAACGTATACAGCTTTGCTGACCGCAACAACCCAAAGGAACCAAAACCAGGAACGTTGCCAAAATGCAAAGGCCAGTGTGGCTCTATCTGAATGGATATTTAATTAGCCACTTTATGTGAGATTTACGGTCATGCTAATAAACATGCTTTCCACATCCACCATCAAGATGAGAATGAAAGCAATGTCTTAATTAATAAATGAGAGACTTCTGTGCTTTGTTTTGGTTTTAAGTTGAAACATGAATAGTTTGTCAAATACATCCATCACTGACTTCTGGAATGTAAAATATTTCAAGGATGAGATAACTACAGGCATAAACGTCCTTTTCCTAAGCCTCCAAACCTCAAGTGTTCATAAGGCCAAAGCTTCTATTAAAGGCATTTATTTGGTGAATAAAACTTTTACTGCTATTTAAAAACCACTGAACCCACATTGCTTGTCGTATGCTTACTAACTTTAAAATGCTGCCGTCTTCAGTAAAACAGGCTGCAGGAGAAATCAAGCTGATAGTTGAATACACAAAGTCATTTATAATAGCTTATATAGATGAATCTATTAAGGGCTTTTGGTATGTCCAAATGCTCATGGCTCTTGTTCTGAATCAACAAGTCAGAGACACTTGCATCCCGCGCAAACAGATTCCCTTTGCAGTGCTTGGTAGAGAAGCAAATACTAAATGTTCTTAATAAAATGCAAGTAATTAAAAAGCAGGAGTTAAAAACAACAGTCCTCTACGATTATTAACACAGCATATAGCCTGCACAGCATGTATCATCTATCTCTTATCATAATTGTGTATGTGGCATTTGGCAATTACGGAGAACTGCCTATTTTTAAAGAGCATTCACTGATAAGGGTTTTCCACTCCCACTCTGAGATAAGAATAATCCCCCCCGCCCATACAAGCTAAAAGTGTCTTTCCAACACTGCAGAGAACAGGACGCACACTACAGCAGTGCCTTCTGACCACAGACTGATACACCAAACTGAGCAAAGATGTTCACTAAATTGTTCAAAATGCATTACAGTGAGTTGGGAAGTGAGTATCTCCATTCCGATTATTACAGTAAAAGAGCCATGCTCATTTGGTCCCCTTTACAGGTCCTAGTTATTGCTCTCCAAACAACACTGGCTGGGGAGGAAGGTCAGCCTGTGGGCAATGTCAGTAAGGAAACGCATGGAGCTTCAGCACCAAAAGATGGCAAATGGCTGCTCCCTTCCCCATCACACCCCACGCCAGCTTTGAATGTTCAGTGCGGTGCAAGGGAGCAAAATACTGGAGAAAGGGAACTGTCACAGGAGGGAGGAAAAAACAAACAAACAAAACCCCCAAAACCAACCCCAAGGAAGAATTTTGAAAGGAAACCTTTTCTGCAGCCAGGATCCAAGCATAGTCTCTGCAGCTGGCTTTATTTACATCATCTAATTCAAATTCTAAATGCTTCAAAGTGTTATTACACTTTTTTCTTTGAAAACAAAAATGACAACAACTGAAACAAAACTGGGAACGAGAAAACCCAAAGACTGAAATAATTACTAATCAAAACAGAGGCCTGTACATGGGATGGTGAAGTCACTGGCCAGCTCTACCCAGTAATTTCTCTTCATGGCGGCTCTGATGAGTTTTATATTTCTAACATTTCATCAATTGGAATCACTAAATTCAATTTGCATTCACAGATAAACAGAGAGGGAATAATAAATACTCTCATCTGACCTTGAAGTGAGACAGAAAATTGCCCTCCATGATTTCATTTCAATCTGAACCGTAATGAATAATGCAGTTGGCCCCATCAGTTACCAATCCATAATCACACTTGTGGGCTGGATGAACTCATGGCCGTGCCTAAGTATGATAAAGAAAGGCAAAGCTTCTCACTTTTTTTAACTAGTCTTTTTCTGCTTCTCCGTCACTGTAAAGATTAAACCTCGACCCCTGTCCTTCCCCACCAACCCCACTCACCCCCAAATACACTTGCCTGAAGGGTTTCAATTTGTTGCACAGTCAAAAGTGGGAGGTGAGATGAAGGCATTACATAATTTTCTCATCGCAATCCAGTATTATGTGCATTGTAAAAAATCTCCTGTAAATGGCCTAAATTCAATAAGTATTCTGCCTCCCAGCAAGCTGTCAAGTCACAGGCCGAACTCTCCAGCACTGGTGTGAAGCACAGCAAGACAGCACAGACAACTGGTGACATGAACATCACGACTGACTAAGAATATTTCCAATTTCTGTTATACATTCAAACCAACACGTACCATGAGAGCAGAAAAGTCATCTGGGAATAGGCAGCATGAGAGCTGAAGAGCTGTAAAGGATAAAGGACTGACAGAGAGGAGTGAAAAAAGGAAAATTTGCTTGAAGTAGGGAAAGAAGTGAGTAGGAGAATGGTTATGCTGAACCAACTTGTCAGCAAACAAATCTGCTGAAATTCTAGGCTCCTGACAGTTAGATAATAGCTTATCTTAATAAAATAAAGAGGATCAAAGTGTTTAGATGAGAAAAACAAAACATTAAACCCTCCATTGCAATATAACAAGTGAGCCCTCGCAGTCTCATGACTCATTACAGCTTCGTGAAGGTTCTGCGGATCTGTTTCAAATGACCTTTTCCAATGAGACCTCATTTCCAATGTGCATTGCTGTACTCCACAGTAAAATGAGTATTGAAATGAGTATTCTATATTACTGTTCAGTCACTTTCTTTTTTTTAATATCTGAATCTACGACTACCTGAATGAATTTACAGAAACACAACTGTCTAAAATATTTCTTGCAGAACAATTCAGTGATGGACCCCCATCGTAATTCTCACTAAAATTCAAAACTACAGCTCAGCATTTCAGCATCAGGTTTTTGTCAGTGAACACCCCTCCAGGTTATGTGATGAAAACCTAGACAGGTTTTCATTGGGGACTCAGAAGATAATTCATAACAGATACTTGTTGACAACAAATAAACTGAAACAATTAAGTACTACCCCCTAGCACTTACCCATGGGACAATAGCACAAATTAAAGTCAAGGAATAGCAGAAAAGTCACTTAGCTGTCTACAACAAGCGCTCCAACAGACTGCTGTTCTTGGCTTTTCTTTCTCACAAGCACCAATTTAACTTCATCTCATATCCGCCTCCCACCTGCTTTGACTCAACTTACATCAAAGCGGTCTACAATGATCCAAGCCATATTAAGCACAGCATTGTAACAGACTTGCTAATCATTAAATCCAGAATATGGAAGCATATTAAGACTGCAAAGGTCTTAAAAATTCCGTGACAAAATAACCTGACCTGTAACGATGAATTTTTCAAGTGCCATCATGTCTTTGGGCATAAACAATATGACATGGTAACATATGATCTTTTCTACCATGCTCTGACAACAAATCAGGATTTGCTGCTAACTGCATCTGTTTTCTGAAGGATCTCTGCCTCATTTGCTGCAAAATTTGGAAGATTAATGAAGCACAGAAATTGCTTAAAGAAAATGGTTTCACATTAAGGCAACTGAAAATCTCCAAAAAAACCTGGTTCCAATTCTTGCCTATGCTAGAGCTCTTAGCTGATACCATGAACTTTTCAAAGGTAGTCTTTGGTGCATTGTCATTAGCTAGTCTTTCGTGACACTATGGCCGAGATCAACAGCAGCTACTCACGACATATGAAGCCTTGGGTAATGTTAAGTGTTTTGAAAGAACAAGTTCTAAATATTCCAGAATAGCATCCCCAAAATAAGGCTACACTTTCTCCATAGTTTTCATCTAGTGTAACAGACTTAGAATAAGAAATAACTAATAAATTATTAAATTTTTCCACAGAAAAACATGAATAGCTGCTCATTAAGTCAACATAATCCACCATTCTCTGCCAAGTGAAACAGGAATCCTGCATGGGACAGGAAACTAGACTAAGACGACTTTAATTCTGGCATTTCCTACCCTCTGGGAGCTTCACCTTAAAACCCTGATATTGCCTTCCAAGTACCTATTTTCCATATGGGGCAAATATTATTTTAATGTTGAAAAACATAAAAGCAAGAACATATATCTAAGAACGAGAAAAAACAGTAGAGTTGGCTGAAACTGCCCCCAAAACATCCAGTGTGGGGTAAGCCTCATCCCAGTTAAATTACTTCTCATTCTCATATACATCCATTTTGGGCTCATAATAAGCAAACACAGACACACAAAGCAGAGAAGAGCTCATCTCCAACCATCTGGTGTCAGATAATGAGACTAAAGAGACTGGGATCTTTCCAAGCTAGACTATCACACCATGAATATCTGCCATTCCTTTTGCAGTGGCTCTGCCCCACCCTCCGTAAGCCCAAGAAACACTGTACGACTGCACACCCTCACTCTGCTCAGCCGGTGTATCTGGGCAGCTGAGCAGAGGCAAACTGCTTTCTCAGACACTCTTTCCAAGCAGTGATTTCTCCCCATGAAAAGGATATGCCGAGATCAGACCTACTAATGAAGTCCTGCTAACCATATTCCTGAAACATTCTGTGGATGTTCATTTTCCCTATTACCACCCAGAAATCCACAGCACTATTTAAATCTTCCACTGGACTGTTGACACTGTTACAACTTATCTGCAGGGCACAGAGACCTATTTCCCTCTAACTTCCTCTCCCAAAACTAGCTCAAAGAACCTTTAAAGCAATACAAGGCAAGAGGAATAAAGCTGTCACTGTGGAAGGAGAACTGCCAGAACAACAATCTTCAGAGCTCTGTTACATCAATTCTCCTGCATCACTCTTTTTAAATGTTTAATAAAACAATACTACATGCTCTGCAATCTTTTTGCAATGAATACTTTATACAGAAACCAGTCAGGTGGACATGTAAATAGCCTTTGTGCAGCAGTTTCAGGTTTCAAAATCACTAGATGAGGAGAGAGGTCAGATGCTTTATTTTGGGGTGAACCTGTGATAGGGAAATGAATTTAAAGACATGGCAACCAAGTCATTTTGTTTCTGTACCACTGAAAAAACAGCTCTGTTCAATGTATTGTGGTTTCAACCAGTTGGTATCACAAATTGTGCATCAACCAGGTCCATGTGCCAACACTGTTGGAGGGAAGGGATGGTAGTCCAGCGTGGAATCAGCAGGTACGGTGTGAAAAGTTTCAGCCCTCACCAGAGCAGCACTGTAATTCATCACACAAGCACCCAGACTGGATTAAAATGCAGGAGGAGTCCTTGCACAATCAGTGAGTGTCTCAGCTGGAGGGTTTGTAACGGCTCATACCATCACATCTACCTCTGGAGCACTAAGTCCATACCCAGAGGGGTGCAGAACTCGCCTCTTCCTTTCCAAGCCAAACATCAGCACCACTGAAGCTGTGCAACAGCCACTGGTTTGGGTTGCATGAAAACTGCCTGAGGGCTAAGCTGCCTCAGTTTCCTGTGGAGTTGCATATGAGACATTTTTTGACACGGTGGTTGATTCAACCTTCTCATCTCTCTCTCTCCCTCTCTCTCCCCTGGGATGTGGAGAAAGCACAGCCTTTTTTTCACCTTCATGGGAGTCTTTCCGTAGCAAAATCAACACACAATTACAGACCTACTTTTTTTTTGTTTGCAAACTTTTCTTCCCACAGTGCAAGGCAATGTGAAGCGCTCTGTCATTCCCAGGAAGGGATGGCATCCTCCAGACCATCCACTCACACCGCGATCAGTTCTGCTTCATCTGCTCAATTCCCAGCTCCCAGCCCATGGTGATTTGGGCATGCATTTCTTACACTGTAATCCTTCTTGTTCCCATTCTGCCTTTTAATACTCACTTGACCATACTGGCATCATTTCTCCCCTCTCCATCTAATAGAGAATAATGAAGACCGGCCCTGATAAATCTTTACCACCCAAACTCTCATGCCCCTGTCAGATATTACTCTGGCTGGTAGTCCGTAACTAGGAAAAACTGATTTGATACAGAAAATCAGATGTTTAGCTGCACTATATTCTGCTACAGCAGTCTTGAGAAGAGTGAAAACAATCATGAGTCTGCAAAATCACGAGTGGCAGAAGGTGAAGAAGGAGCAATTGTTCACTGCCTCTTTCAATAGAAGAGCTAAACAAATTAAGGGAGCAAAATTCATCACGGCTTATTAAATACAAAAAGATATCACCTTTGGCTCAAGAAATCCTTAAGCTTCAAACCGAAGAAAACGTGAGAAGTATCATTGCACATTTGCTCCTTTATTAGACTTTCCCAAAGCTTCTGGCATTGATTCATTGGTTTAGGTTGATTCTTTATCTGATTGCAAATTGGGGAAAAGAGTTAACAAAGGTTTGCTTATTTTTAATGCACACCATCAGATCTCATCTAGCTTAAATTTTACTCAGGTGCACGTTTTTGTTGCATTTTCTTAGGTGTCATTTTCTTAGGTGTTGTCATTTTATCTCTTTCATACATGAGTCATATTCAATTTCCAAACTATAAATTAGTAGCTGGGGAAAAAAATTCTATTCTCACAGGTGCAGTTTGCCAGCTCTTGGCTGTGGCAGCAAGTGGTCCAGCTGATCAGTCATCTCTGCTACAAGCTTTCCATGGAAAAAAAAAAAAGGGATTCAAAAACTGCCAAAATCTCCTAATATGTGAGAATTGAGGCCATAGCTATGTATTGTGTTTGAACATACCTGTGTTCAGGTTTTCTCAGCATTTGGAACTGCTTCATTCCCTCAGCACTACGTTGCAGGCCAAAGGCCATCGCACACCAGAGCTCCAACTAGATCATGGCTTGGCTATGCAACCTTTGCAGAGGAGAGCAAAAAAGGATCATGCACCAAAGAGGAGATTAAAAAGTGGCTGCAGATCACAGGTGTCCCACAGACGCACATAAAGTAAGGTTGATGTGCATAATCTGTGCTGTTCAATGGATATAAAAAGAGGTGACTGGAGCAGCAGCAGATGTTACCAGAATAATCAGGCTGATCCTCACCTTGCCCTGCCTCAACCAGCCAGGACCCTTCACAGCACCCATCTTCAAGTATTTCTGTTAGAATGCGAATAGGAATTAAAAGGACCGTGAATCAGCTTCTCATGAAAGAAGAGATCTGCTTACGATCTCTCTGGTTAACAGACACATGGTATTCATTTTCAGCAATCTCAGGTGACAATAACAAGTAGGACTACTAAAGATCCAAATTTTCCAAAGAGCTCTTCTTTTAAATATGTATCTAGAGAAACCAAACATGAAGTACATAAAAACCCAAAGGGCATAAAAAAGAACACCATGTCTGATTCCACATCAAGTGGCTACCTGCATACAGAGAAAAAAACAGAAAATTATTCCTATTTGAAAGCCATTTGCAAATGCAGCCCTTAATACACCATCACCACCATTTTCCATAACATGATGGGCAGGCAGAGCATTCCTACATTAAGAATTCATAGCTGTACCAGCCAAAACAAGAAAATTAAGAACATACAACTTGAAAACACAGAGACGCTTGGCAAGGCTGATTTATATATCACTTTAAAAAATAGTTCATACCATGGCCCTGTTTTTTTGTTTTTTTTTTTTTTTTGAAAGCAAAGCAAGAAAGAGAATGCTGCTGATGTGTTTATTTTTGCAAAGTCCTTTATGAAGGAAAGAAGAGATTTTTAAGCAGAAAACCTTCAATGAGAGCTTATATGGGCCAGCAAAACAAATACACAAGGAAAAAGTTGCCAAGACTGAAACTAAAAACCCAACGTAATAAATGGGATGCACAGCTCGCTCTCTCTGGAGCTACCCCACATCACACTTAGCAGTGCTGGTCCCTCCATAGCCTACGTCTCCCACATTCAATATAGGCACTTTGGCAGCCAATAGATGGTCTATGCTCAGCATGCCCTTTGATTGCCACCTGTCTTCCATGATCATCTCCCCTGCCGCCTCCATCGTACCTCATTAATAAAGCCCATTCTTCCTGGTTATTTCCTTATCGATCCACTGTCTCCTGCATGGGAAAAGGTGTCAATGCAGTTAAGGGCAAGCATCTGCTTCGAGACTTCACCCTTCAGCTACTTTCTGAAAGTGCATTCTATTCTCACTGGATAATAAGATTCTGTGGCTAAAGGAGCTTTTAGGTATTGGCATTGTCATAAAATGTTCCTTGTGTCCTACTTCACTGGAGCTGACAAACTCTCTGCTTGCTGTCAGTGGACTAATGAGAAAAGAAGCACTTCTGAAGAGCTTTGGATACTTTCACGCTGCAAAGTGAAAAGGAGGAAGTGAGATATTTCAACGATGTTCCGTTTCATTCCAGAGCCCCATAAAGAGGAAAGAAAATAGGGAACGTTTTTTGCACAATCACTGTATCAACGAAGCAGCTCACTTATTAATCTCTCCTTCCTCCACATTCGCTGGCTTGGGGGCTTGGAAAGTTGACACTTGACTTGAAAAATGCCAACTCTAAGCAGTTTATTTCCTCTTGAACTTTAAGAGCTGACTGAGACAGAAGTGACCTTTAAAAAGGCAGGGTTAGTTCTTGTATGAATTGATAGAAGGATTCTTTGCTTACACAGCACAGCAAGGTACTGAGCAAATCTCCTATGCAAACACCCCTTTCTCACCAAAGGCAAGAAGAGCACCATGCTCCATCAGCCACAAGATTCACAAGACTGAAGAACCTGGGACCTGGTGACCTAGCTTGTCTACATCAAGAGGGGAAGACTATGTTACAGCCATAAACTGGTAACCTTATATATACACAGGACAGACACCACACCAATATTCGTAACCTCAAGACACCTGATCTTCCATCACAAGGACGCAGAGCAGGCGCAACTAAAATTAAGTATACCAAGTTGTACCTAAACCACACCACCAACCCAGACTACAAAACAGCTGAGCAGGCCTGCTACCAGTGGGACTCGGCAAGATACCAGGACTCCTATTTTGGGACATCTAGCTGCTTGTTGTGACTTTGCTTACATCAATCTCTGCTGAAGCTGCTGGAAAAGAAACTAATCACTACGTAGCTCATTAATGGTCTTCGATGAAAGGCAGTTTGAAAATGCAAATCAATATGCAACAATAACTACTAATAATACTTGCTGCCACACTAGTAGCCAGAAACATAACTGGGCAGAATATTCTTGTCTGAGGTCCACCACACAATTAATACCACCAGATGTCCAAAGAAAGGCAATTGAAGGATTTTGTGGCAGCAGAGGATAACCTAGGAGTTTTGATAAAGGAAATTCACAAAGCAAATATCTGGGATGCTAACGGGTATGCAAATACACTGAAGATAGATAAGTTTAGTTTGCCTGTGTGCTAATAATGACACTTAGCTGAACATCATTTGAAGATATAAAGTGCCCTGCTGACAGGAAGGCCTCTGCCTAAAACCTGTACATTAAAGCAAGACACCCAAATTATACTTTATTTATCCCAAATAGTGCAAAAATATTCACTCATTTCTCACTCTGTAAGGAAGGCAGACGTGGCCATTTCAATAATGGCAAAACATAATGCAGAACGTGAGCAAGCTTCCCACTGCTAGGCAGAAAAATCATGGAGTTAGGGCTGAAATTTAGATTTTTTTTAAATTATGTTTTATTTCTAGTCTTGATCTTCACCTACCATGCCATGCTGACTCCTAGCAGTAAAGGACTGATGGAGTTCAGAAATCTCCAGCAAAGTCACTTTGCCATCAGCAGCAATGAAACGCTTCCAATCTACCATCAGCCCACTTAAGCAGAAGCAGACGTTTTGTAAAGAGAACCCCACAGATACTGTGTGCAGAATTTACTTTTTCTTTTCTCTGGAAGGAAAGTACACATCAAACTCACCAAGGCAGACAGAAGAAGTCAAGCCCTATATAGTCTAGGTTAAATCATTAATAATGAATCATTTCTGTCATTATTCCTAAGGTTTAGTGTCAGGCAGCATGCCTCAAGAAAAACTGGGGCGGGGAGAAGAAGAGACAGGGAGCAATACGTTGTTATCCAGTGCAACTGGAGGGATGACAAAGAACTGCAGTGTCAGTGGACGCTGAGTGGAAGCGTGGATTTGAGTGGAAACTCTCAAATAAAAGCTTCGCATCTCACTCCTAGTGGAGACTTAGAAAATTCCTGCACCTGAAATATATGTATATTGATATGTGCATGTGTGTCTATATATATATATATATATAGACACAAACACACAGTACTTACAATCCTACATAGCGTTGCAAAAGTAGCAAGTATTAGGATTAATTTTTTTATATTTTTTTGAAATACTGACTGCTCTCTCTGATGGGGCTTTTCCTATGCATGTCATCACCGGAGGTCTCGGAGAAACCCATTCACTCCTGCAATGCATGAGAGAGACCCCCACTTTCAAAGTTGCTGTACAATCACTTCTTTTTAACGGTCAATTTAATAGTGTTTAGCCTCCAACCATTGCTTTCATGCACAGAATACTGCATTTGGGAGTCTGATTCTTGTGCATAAACAGGCTTCTTAACATCTGTATGGCAATATGAAAACACGAAAATACAAGTTTATACGGTAGGTGTACAACTACTGTGAAACAGATTTGCTCAACTGTAATACACATCAAATAACATTAAAAAGCAGTAAGAAACTGCCATCTTATTTACATGAGGTGTACTTTGAGACTTATAACTTTTGCCTGAAGGTTTTAATTAAAGCAATTCATGTCCCAGGACATTTTTCTTGTAGTAAGTCGTCTTCCTCCTTCAATTGCTTCAAGGACTCTGCTCTCTATGCTTTGGCACAATCTAATCACTCATACAGGAACAAATGATAACATGAACACAGATCAGAAAAATATCTTTGAATGAACCAAGAAAGATGAAGAACTAGATGTAAAAGAAGAAACAGTTTTGCACCCTTTATTTAAGAGTCTATTAGATCTTTGGAAAGACAACAAAGGGGAGGAGGGAAAAGTGCTGGTCTGCATAAAACTTGAGACTTATGAGTTCAGTCACTGCTTGTTTAAATAATCCTAACACGATGTTCCCAGATCTAACTTTCAGGAGAGATCATCTTAAGTCAGAAAGGGAATTTTTCTATTCTATTTATTTTTTGAAAGAACATGGAGAGAGAAAAAGAAGAAAGAAACTATCAAGAACCCACATTTGGCAGCTCTGTCTTTGCCATATAATTCAAGCAGCGCAGGAGAATTTGCAAGTCACATCCACTTTGGTTACTCCAGGTATTTTAGCAGAAATGTACCCAGTGACTCAGAATAAAGGGTGGAATTTCCCCCCACATTTCACGCAACAATACAGAAAACAAAGTTTACTGAAGGATAAAGAAATGTCAACAGTCCTAGGCAAGGCACAATAAATAATCTTACTTGTATGTTGTGTAAGCTAGCTTCTAGCAGCATAACACAAAGCTAAGTGAGGCTTTCTCTGAAAATGGGGAATCCATCTTTACCATAAGGACATTGACTCATATAACGCAATAATGCACTGTTGGATCTGGGGAAAAAAAAAATCCAACAAACTCACTCAACAAATTAGACAAAGTAGGATGGCTAGAAAGGGGAAAGCTGCTGTTAAAGCAATGCTTCTTCTGGATGTGCCATTAAATTACTCACAGCTGCACCATTCCCAAAGGCTGGAGGTACGAGACTCTGATGATGCTTGCTAACAAAGTTTGCCACTGTGCATGTCCCTCCTCTAACATCTGTGCAATATTAGTCTGGGTGGACTTGTTAATAGGAAGCAATGCAAAAAAAAGTTTGTAATTGCTGAAATTCTAGTCAATTTTGCACAAATACCTTATGCAAACCTTCTTACCAAATTCATCAACACCGTGAGGAAAAAAATAGAAAAAAATGTCTTTTCCTAAAAACTTTAAAAAGGAATATGAGCAGAAATCTAGTCATTTTATTGCAAATGTACCTTCACAAATTCACAAGAAGTCTGGAAGAGTACAGAAAAGATCTAATTCCACAAACAGCAACAAACAATGTCACCCCTGAATGCCAACAGAGTTACTTGTGGATTGACTACTCTTTGGTAATGCTTTAAACAGAGCAGATGTACTGGCTGTAAGTGATGTTCCAAACCAAAGACTATTTGCAGGTACTCCATTATATGCAAGCGTCAGCTAGGAACAGCCAGGAAGTGCTTCACAGGCTTTCTAAATTGCTACATAAAGATGAAATTATATACAAAAGACAACTTGCAGAGCAACTATATATATATGGCATCATTCTTGTTAAAAGGTAAAAAAAGAAAAGAAAAATGAGAAAAAAACCCAACCAACCACCGACAAAAGAAAACAAAACAAAAAAACAGGACAGAAATCTCAAGTCACCAAGATCATCAGGATTCTAAGGAGGTTATTTTGTGCACGTACACTGCCTGAACTGACAGACTGCTAACCTGGGAAAGATTTTTCTTTGATGTTATGGCTGTTCAAATTTATTCTCAAATTGAATAGAAACAGTAAATAGCAAAAACCCAAATCTATAAAAGTTTCCAAATACACTATACTATACAGTATCATACTATAATTGCATACATGCCTAAAAGAGTAAATATTTTCTGATCTCTAGCTAATTTTATGACATTTTTAATATCTCAAAATAAGCATATATTGAGAAGTCTATCACTTAGATCAGTCTAACAAAGTCAATCAATTTTAGTTGAATTCATTAATCTATTTAGAGATTATTGATTCCATAGCTCCAACTATTAGTTACTGATAGCACATATATATATTTAACAACCTGAGAATGATTTAAAAATCCATAAGCCTGTAATTACTTGTTACAAACTTCATGCAGGAATATTTTAAAAGCCTAATCTAGCTGATTTCATTAGTGCTTTTCTGATACTTCTCTAAATCTAGACAATGATAATCAGTTCATTCCAAAGCTGTTCATGCTCTCATTTTCAGGATCTTGGTGTTCCAATATTTGCATTTCTATTAAGGCAGGACAGTCTAGTGAAACAACTGTTTTCATGGTTTTATAAAAATGTATGGGAACATTTCTATCGATTGTAAGTTATTAAAGGATCCTTTTTGGGGGGAAAAAAATAAAAAAAAAAGAAATAGAACGTTTGCAGTTTACCAGTAGTGTTTACAGAATAAAACCACAGTTTCACAAGTTCATCAATTTTTTTAACTGGATTTATGAAATAGTTCATTTTGTCCATATATGGTGCAGTATATGGGATAGAAGCATTGCATTGGAATTAAAGAGAATTATGGTACAATCCAACATTTACATTGCACTGAACCTTCAAACCACCAATAATAACTACAGAACAGTGATTTCTTGCAAAGATTACCTGGGCAAGTTGATATTTTTAAACCAGACAAGAAACTTATGTTTGGTTTTCTGCCACCACCATCAGTGGAACAAAGGCTGAGCAAAAAGATTTTGTCTGTCAGCTCCTCAGAGTGCTTTTTAAGGCTGAATTAAACTATTAAACTGAAATAAAAGATTGCATCTGAAACTAAAACCATATTCTTTCTCAAGTTAACCACGTGACACCCAGAATTCCAGTGAAACTGTCACATATAAGCAATAACAACCATGACTGAATGTATGAAGTAACACCTAGCTTTTAGATACACTGAAAGAATAATGTCTTGTGAAATACCAGTTATTCGTGAAACATTTGTACACTACCAAATGTATGTAATTTTCCTTTGGTTATCAGACATCTCACCTCTCTGAGCCTGCTTCAGCACAGGGAACTACTACTTGCTTATTTTAGTAACCAGTGTTTATTTACTCCAAAGCCAGAAAACGTAACTGCTTTAACCTAAGGCACATAAGAGAAATTACTTCAGTTTTGCCCAAAACTGAAGACTAAATTTAACCAAGTCCTCAGCATTTAAATGTGGGGCACAAATTTAGTTTGCAGCATTTATGGCCTAGGTTGGCACATTCTCAAGTTTATCTTTGGTTTTGGTGGGGTTTTTTTGAAAATGGTTTTTTATCCCTTAAGAAAAGTGCTGGCAATTTGGTTTGAACAAACATATCTTTGTTCAAACCAAATTTTGTTTTATGGTTTGTTTGAACAAACAGACTTCCTATGAGGTCTTACAACAAGTTGTTAAGTAGAAAATAATGCTTTTAGCACTTTGCACGTTTCTGCACTGTTAAGTGCTGGTGCAGAGCAGGGAAGCGATGTGAGGGGATGCGCTGGCAAATACCAAAAGGCAGAGCACCAATAATGAATATTCAAACAATTTTCAGTATTTATTCCACTTTTTCTTCAAGCTTCTATAAAAACATCATAAGCAATCGTGTTAAATAACATCAAATCTATTTATATAAAGCTAATTACAATGCCTGTTTTCACTGACATCCCAAGACAAATCTTTCAGCCAGGAGAGAGCCCTGAAGAGAGACAAACTAATCCATACAGCCGCCTGAACAATCTTCGCTTGCCTTCATGAGACTCCCTGCTGAATCTTGAAAACCAAGATCAATTTGACATCAACTAATTGTGGTTATTCGCACCATCCTTCTAAGCAAGGGCTAGACAGAAATCCTAGGTGGCACAGGTTACCGATGTGTGTGCAGCAGAGTTCTGACCTCAGAAGGTAATATCTGGATTGCCGAGAAGATTACAGGTGCCAGAGTTACAGTTTCATTAGAAGAAATTAGTGTGGTTTTGCACAAGATTCAGTGTGCATTGATTAAAAAAAAAAAACCACAACTCACTGAAATACTGAGTTTAATCAACCACAAAGCTCTGCTGGTAGCTCTGCATTTTTAAAAATCAATCTGAAAATCCAATGCCTCCAAAAAATAAGGTAAAAACACCGAATGATTGCATTTAATAGCATAGTAGAAGATCTAAATGTAAATGCAAGGAAGAAGAGACTACAAATAAATATGAGTCTGTAATAGCTGTAAATGTCTTGCCTTTAGGAACATCTAATTTATTTTTAAAGGTAAGTTCTAAGTCTCCTGTTTGTTCTCCTCTGGGTCCCATAAACTGTGATTGTGTTAATATACAGCTTAGTCTGCTCTTAAAGAACAGCTGAACAGCTTCGTTCCTATTCTAATCTTCAAGCAAAGGTCATATCTCAAGTAGGCTTTTTCCACTCTTTTTTGTGTTGTATACAGGATATGTGCTGGGGTGGGTTGCCTTTCCTCCAAACAATTCAGATGAAGTTTCAGCCCAAACTGGTTTGCAGGAGACTCTGACATTTCTCATCCAGCCATGACTCTTCTTAAAGTATTTCAAATCCATTAAATTCAGAGCTCATATGCCTGGGAGGGTCCCCTGACAAACACATGATCTGTGCTATTTTACACAGGCTGCAGATACAGTTCAAAAACAAGAGTGAAAATTTCCTATTCATTTCATGTGTTTGCTGTGGATAGTAGTGATAATTAACCAGAGATATGTAAATTAATTTCATAATGGATAATTTCAGTGGAAACATCCAGCTGTCCTGAAACTGGTTTGTGCCTGGAATTGAGACTAGAACCAGGCATTTTCCACCCTCTATTCTGAATATTCCCCAAATGTATTCATTCCCTAACCCCTGTGCAGCAGAGAAATGGACTGCTTGGGAAAAACTACCACAAAAATTGGGGCAGCTGATTTGTCCAACTAGGAAGCACACCCATAACCAGAGGGTTGCTGGCTCACCAAGTGGAATGAGTACTTTATGTTAACTTACCAGCAACTACTCATTTTATTCTCTAATCTGAAGTGTATGCATGTGCATCTATGTACATATGCACATAAAGGCATATTTTAAAGTATGGCATTTATGGATAACAGGATAGCTTAGGAAAGAGGAAATTTAAGTCAGCCCACAACAGCACTTAATTAAACATCCCCACCCCACTAACAGCATTCATCCTTGGACATTTGTGTGCAAACACCGAAGAAAATACAAACATTTTTGCTTTGCTTCCATTCAAGATACATTAAGCCTGAAAAGCAAAGAATGGCATCACAGTATGCCAACTAGGGAAGATACTTCCAAAACTGCCTCTGAATCACAGCAATTAAAAGAATTAGATGGTGACCCTTTGAGTCCGATCAGCGTGAAATTGTTCAGATATGGAAAAAACTAGTATGAAAGGGGAAAATGTACTTTTTCTTACATCTACATTCCACCCTTCTTTTTCTGGTCTGGCTAGTGGTTAGGCTCTTATCATCACATTCAGAATATCTCTGGTTGTGTTTCGCCCTCCGTGCGTGGTGATTTCTCCCTGAAAACGGACACTGTCTTTCCTGAAAAGATAAACCAGCAGACTTTGAACCAGATGATTTGAAGTGCATTTCTTAGCAATTCATTTCAAAGCAGTTCATGACTAAGGGCTTTACCAGACCTGGCAAGAACAGTGCTAATCCCCTCTATTTCTGTACCAATCCAGGAAACTGAACAGAAAGTTTCTGAGGAAAAAAAGGTGCTGTGTAAAGTGCTGATCTCCCATGAGCAACACGCCACCAGCTGTCAGACAGCCAAGGCAGTCATCACACAGTTTGCAGGGTAAAGACTTCTGTTGTGGTGTGCAAGTGCCAGGACAGTAAGACCAAGATACATGACCTTCAATTAGTTCTACCTAATGCTTTCTTGGCAACACTCTCTAAGCTTGGTATATTTTGCCCCTTTTTTCCTTTTTTCTTGAATTATTTTTTCTGTACATGAAAAATTATGAAGAGATTGAAACTGAAGGTAAAAAAACTCCAAACTTTTGTTAGGTCCCTGCCATGCCACATTTAATCTGTGAGAAACAGACCAAAAACAATACTTCGCACTTTAAAAAGCCATACTGATATTTTTCCATTGAACACAGAACCAGGTTTGAAATAAAACTTTACAATACACAAATTCAGGAATTCTCTTTTTACATTTCTCACAGTCAGAGACAGCAGGCAATGCAGCCCCACTAAAATGAGACAAAAAGCCATTCTACAGCAAAACACTAAAAGCCTTTCATATTCACAGATTCCTCATCTCATTTTTCAAGGAGAATCTCTTTTTGCAGAAACATTACAAAACCATTTTCCTCTTCTTTCATCTTCATGAAACAGCACATTATTCCCATGCAGGGAGCTAAGGTGCAAGGGCATTAAAATCCAGAGTCATTATAAATGACCAACCAGCTAGCAGTCATTTCTAACAAAACTCAGCTGTAAATCTCTCGCTCCAGACCACAACACCTCTGAAGCTCCACAGACTGAACAAAGGCTGAAGAATTTCATCCTCTACCCAAATATAAGTAATAAAGTACATAATCCCACTGTAATTTCCTTAAGTGGGAAGGAACTGGCAGACTGGTGATACAGAGAGAACAGAAATGCTGGACCAAGTTAAATTACCTCTATAGTTTTTATACTATATATGACAGCTGCTAGTAACACTCATTCATATGGGAAAAGGACCTTTAATACTATATTTCTAATGATATATTTTTGACACACAGTAAGCATTTATAAAAAGAGGTTGATGCCTATGAACAATTAAGAAATTTAAGCCTCCAGCATCACTCTGCAATCAAAAATTGCATAATTTCATTCCAAACATTGAGAATTCAGTACCCAAAATTCCCAACATTACAAAATATGGTGACTTCTACAGTATTTTGAAGACAGACAAACAGGCATTTCCCCTGCACACTGAACTAACTAAAAAGTTACGTAGCGGCTGTTTCTAGACTAAGTCCAGGAGATCATGTCTTGCTGAGAAGCAAGGTAAGTTAAGGACTCCTCCTACAGTACTAAGACGGGTTTTGGTCATCTTGACGCATGGAGAAAAGCTTGTGCACGTCTGCCTAAAAAAGACCACGAATGTATCCACTGTTTCTTATCCAAATGTCCCAGATTCCGTACACCAGCATAGGTGACTTGTTTTAAGAAACGTCATTCCCAAAATGGAGTCCCAGATATCCTCTTTTATGATCCTGAGCCTTAATTTCGGTGTTATTGTCTATATAATGGGATAACTCTATTGAACTCACTTGCAAAGCAATTTCAGTTCCACAGAGGAAATGTTCCCCAGAAGACAAAGTAAAACTTGTTACATATTCGATGCAGGTCTGGGAAGGGGAGCCTTTTTACAATGCCTGAAAGCTTGTCTGGTTTTACCAAGATTATTAAATGCTTTAATAAGAGACACTGACACTGCATACAAACCTCTTTTACACACTTAGACCAACAACATTACAATAATTTCACTCTTGTAAGAGCAACGTGTTGTTATCCTCCTTGATACTTTTCCCAATTTGCGACTTTATTCTAGAAAGGCTTCTCTGGCATTGAATGCACTGCAAACAGGTCTCAGAGCTGTTGCTGTCCTTCTGCTTTCAGGAGGCTGAAAGTCCAGGAGCTTGAAGAAGGGTGTGCTGTGGAGTGCACTGTGGGAAAGCGTACGCTTCTGTGAGCACAGAGCTAGGGAAGTCTGCTTTTCCACAAATTTGTGTTTAAAATTTGATTGACTTTGCTGTGAGCTCTAACAGAAACTCTATTAATGACTAGGGCATTTCCACATTATAAAGGCTCCTACTGTACATTTACAGGAGTTTTACAAGGTTTGCACTCTCACTGTGCTTCTTCCCCTCCAATAAAAAATTCCCAAGTCCCCTCTCCTCTATTCAGATTTCACAAGACTAGTGAGAACTTCGTATCTTTGAAAACACTGTCACAAAGGATTAAAA
Source organism: Morus bassanus (assembly GCA_031468815.1). NCBI lineage: Eukaryota > Metazoa > Chordata > Aves > Suliformes > Sulidae > Morus > Morus bassanus. The sequence goes on from CM062572.1 coordinate 61,126,042, forward strand.
AAAAGTTATCGGAGACCACATTTACATAAATATTTCCTGTGTTTTTTTCCATGAGAAGACACTTAACTTAGGTACACACGGAGCTATAGGCTTCTAGAGTCAGGTCTTAGCCAACTACCTGTTGCACTAGGCTTCAGGAGATAAGCAATTAACACCAAAGCTTCACTTTGGAAGCGAAGATATCTATCTTTTTATAAATTAAAAAGGAAAAAAAAAAACCAGCAAAAAACACTTTAAGAAAAATCACTTTGGAAAACTAAAGTGCTAAACAACAGCATTAGCAGTTTAGCCCATCTTAGAAAAACCTATCACATATTTTGACCAAAGAACAATTCAGTGGATATTATAGGCTTTCACAACAGTCACCATGGGAGAGAGGTCTCTGCAAAGTGGTCACCTTTATTCTCAAGAAATCAAAACTGTATATAAAATCTCCCAGGTAACTGCATGTACACAGTTACAAACAGGGATATCTTTAGCCTGAAGACAGACTTAAGACTTAAAAGCAATTTATTTTCCACTTTCCATAATACTTTGAAAATATTTATTAGTGGTTGTCCAGTTCTTACAAGTAAATTCCATCTTAGATTGATAAAACAACTCTTTTGTGTTTAGCCACTGAAATATTTTGCATTTGTAGATACGGTTATAAATTAATTGCAGCAACAACACATATAAGAAGGCAAATTAACAGGTTAGGACTCTTATCTGGGATTCAGCTTCCAAGAAGATCTTCTGTGATTCTGTAAGTTCAAAGCCTCATTGAGCGTCAGGCTTTCAGCTGAACATGAGGCAACTCATTAACCTCCCCTGTACCTCTGTTACTCATCTGTACAACACTGTATTTAAAGAATGTTACAATGCTTCCTATCTACAGTGTTTATATGATAAACCTGCAAAAAATTCCAGCACTAGGATCTATGTGGGTATCTATAGACAGACAGAAGACTCAAAACCCAAATGTTTGTCAACAGAACCTTCAGGGCGCAAATAACATCTCCTCTCTAAAAGAGAGTAAAAAACCCCACATCTCCCAAAAGTCCAGAAATTGTCATAAAAGAACTGTCAGAAGGAAGACAGCAAAGTTTTCTCTCAGTTTCAGAAGCCCCAATGCAAGACTACAATAAATGAGAGAGAGAGGTCTGAGATGCGGACAGCCAGCTCAGAGGGAAAAATCACCTTAATTTCAGATAACAAAAGAGAAAGGAGAGGAGACAAAACCAGTTAGTCTGCTCCAGTGTTATGGATGGGGAAATTGGCTGTTCCCTGCTGTTACAGGAGCCATGCTAGAGGCAACACACAGTGCCTGTGGTTTCCAAAGGGGAAACCGAGGTGGCAAGCAGGTGGTGCCGGTTAGTGGACTTCTTCGGGAGAAGCATTTTGATTTTCTACCTGTCCCGGTGCATCGAATTCTTTGCAAAGGGAAATCTCGACAAGGTCCTGGCAGAGGAGTCCAGAGGAGGGGTGGATTTGAACCATGATGACAAAGCCAAAAATAAAAATCAGAAGCTTTCTGATAACCTTAGCACTTTCAGTAACCTGTGATCAAGGATGGCAGGTAATAACATATAGCATATTTTATCAGACAAAACAGATTTACCTTATGGGGCTGAGCCATGTATTAGATTTCCCAATATACATCTGTAATTCAGCAATCTAATAGGGATGAGGATGGAACGCAAAGCAAAGAACTGCACTTCTGCTTCCTTACAGACCTTCCACAAAGCAACTTCTGTCCAGAGATAAGGAGGAAAGGCAGCCAAGAACTGATCAAATGAATGAATGGAAGATGTTCAGGCATGTCACTGGAAATAAACCACTTGAAAGAAATGCAGCTCAGTTAAGTAAAGAGAAAAATCTGAACAAATACAAATGCATTTCAAAAGAAGATACTCATAACAGACCCTCCATGGGCAGTAGCACAAGCAAGTTGGCTGACAAAGCAGATTCAGCTACTAAAGCAAATGGAATTCACATTCGCATTTAGTTAGTGGAAATCTACTAGATACCCGAGGGTGATGAACATTAAACAGTGTGAAATTTTATTGCATTTTTCTGCTCCCCTCCCAGGATTTTTATGACGATAACCATTTTTTGCATATAAACAGTGTGAGCTCCAAAAGCTTTGTTTTAATCGAAGATGTTCCATGAAAATTTAACAAGCGCAAAGGCTTTGAGTGCTAAGGTTTCTTCGTGAAGAATGACGTATTTAAAAAGTTAGTGAATTAAACCCACATTCATGTTGCGAATGGTAAGGTGACTTAGAGATTCAAACCCCGCAGCTTCTGAAGTACAGTGAATTTGCTCCGTCAATAATTTGCAATTTATTTGAATATTCCTGGTGTACAGAAACTTAACTGTCCTGTCATGCAGAAGATGGATTTCCTGAATACCCACCTACATTATTATCAACATTTATATACAACCACACTTTGCACTGAGTACAGGCATATTCCCGCAAAAACACTACTCTCAGCGGTCACACTGGCTCAGACCAAATTTAATCTAGCCCAGCACTCCGTCTTTAATGGCAGCCAAGGCAGATGCCTTTGGAAAAATACAAGAGCAGGACAAAGGCATAGCACAACTTCTGCAGAGTACTCTCCATGTCTTCAGCAACTTATAGCTCAGACACTTTCTGAATCAAGTGTGGTACCTTTGTAATTATAGACCCAAATGTATTTTTCTTCCTTTAATATTTTATTCCCTTTTTGAACTTCTACAACATCCTAGAGCATGGTATCCCAAAGCTTAATCACTGCTCATCATGACTGTGCTGGTTTAAGCCAACAAATTTTATTTGCTGGTCTCTAGTTCCCATAGAACACTCAGCATTAGAGAAGACTGTGAGTTATCCTGAACGCAAAAAGACAGTAACAAGAAAGCATGCAAAGAAGTTGAGGTGATAAAGGTACAAGTCCACATTGCGAAGAGATAGACAATTCTCCACTAAGCAGATATTCTATCTAGCTGCAGGAACTACTGCATAGAAAGGAACAAAAATTTCCTACAAATTAAATTGTTTCAACACATTTTTTACTGGTAGCACACAGATAAGAAATCTCTAAAGAAAATCCCAAACCAAATTACAACTAGTTTTTTATAGCCCCAAGTATCAAAGAAGTTTTATGAGACAGAGGAAGGAGACAGCAGCTGCACAGAACACCTTTCATTTGAAAGGTGGGATAATAAATGAATATAAACACAATGGACGGAACAAGGAAAATGGAAGGAACAAGGAAAATAAATACTGTCTTGTTGTCCTTAGTCATGCTTACAGCTTAAAAGGTGGGTTGGGGGTTGCAGCCATAATGCATCCAAAAACTAACCAGCACCTGGATTTTAAGCAAGGAAGACAAACGACAAACAAAATGGACTACAAGAATAAAATGCGTGTGTGTAAAAGGATGGGAAAAACAGAACGGAAGAAGAATCTCAGCAATATGAGCAGCTCAAAAACTTCAGGGCAAATGAAAAGGTGATAATAAAAGGAAATTAGTCACCAGCAGTGAAATATATGTTAAAAAAAAAAAAAAAAAACACACCAGTAGCTGCTGAAATTTGAGTGCCAGTCAAGAAGCAATGCTGCACTCAAAAGTTACAAAAGTCCCTCTGGAGAATAAAAAGTCACTCTGAACTCACGAGGTTTAGAGGGACGTGCTCAGAGTGACCAGAACAGAGAGGACAATGCATACCTGGTGCTTCCTAATTCACCAAAAACATTCCCCCAAAGTAATGGAGGACTGAAGGAAGTGGTACGTGGCTTCTACTGGACATTCTGAAGGAAGACTCAAGAACATACAATGGGGAATGATGTTGCATCGACAGAACGTGTTAACGCCTTATATTGAATCCCCAGCACAACGCTTAGCGCACTGTGAATTTGCAGGATGTAAAAGAGAAGAAACTTAAGAAACTTTCACCCCAAACTGAATGCACTCTCTCTCATTTACTTAAATAAAAATCTAAATAAAATACACAAAGGAAGATTTCATTCCCATTTAGATTCCTTTATTCAAAATAAAGTGTCTTCTACTGCTTTCTATCTCTGAATTCACGAAAGAAAAAACATAGAACATTTCTGTCTACTCTAAGAAAATTCAGAGCAAAATGATCGGAAGCCCGTATAAGCAGATGAAACCAGAAAGTTTCTGTACCAAAACAGACAGTTTCCTCTACCTCAAAATCTCCCCCACTGCCTTTTTTTTTTTTTTTTTTTTTTAACTTTTTAGCTACATCTATTGATTCTCCTCCTCCTCCTTCAGGGAATATTCACAGATGTGCAAAGCCACCTCTAACAGCAACATTAGCTGAAGCAAAAAATGAAATTTACACTTGACTGCGTTCTTCAACAATGTGCAATCACCATTTAATAGGAAAATGGAGCAGAGTGCAAACAGGAAAAGGAAAGGCCTGATTAAAACCCACCAGTCCTAGAGCTGACGATATCTCCACTATGGAAACAAGGCACACACTGAGCTCGGAGGAGCACGAGCTCTGCAGTGGTCCACAGCCCCTCACCAGCACTGACAGACAACACCGAAGGAGAAGTACTGAGGGGAAGTATTTGTCACTGATAAGCAGGGTGTTGACTACCGCAATATGTCAACTTGCTTTCCTTTTTATTAAGGAAAACAAAGCAAGTGCTTAAGATATGCAGTCCTGAGTCCCTGTTGCTAGCTAACAAAAGCCAAATCCATCAGGAAAACCCAAGAAGATGGGGTTTGAGCTCTGAGCATTCCCAAGTCCAGCAGTGACATAGCCCATCCTTCTCTACCCAAAGGCAATAAAATTTGGGCTCAGCTCCACTATCTGGAAAAAGAGTGAGCCAACTTCTCTGGGATAGGATGCCTCTCAGTAGCTTGACTTCAGTGATATCTCTCAAATCCTGCCGCTGCACAGAGCACCCTTCACAGCCCAGGGGCAGCAGGGGCAGCTTTCAGATGTGTCATGGTTTAGCCCCAGTCAGCAACCAAGCCCCACGCAGCCGCTCGCTCACTCCCCCCTGGTGGGATGGGGGAGAGAATCAGAAGAGTAAAAGCGAGGAAACTCATGGGTTGAGATAAAGACAGTTTAACAGGCAAAGCAAAAGCCGCGTGCGCAAGCAAAGCAAAACAAGGAATTCATTCACTGCTTCCCATGGGCAGGCAGGAGTTCAGCCATCTCCAGGAAAGCAGGGCTCCATCACGCCTAACGGTGACTTGGGAAGACAAACGCCATCACTCTGAACGTCCCCCCTTCCTCCTCCTTCCCCCAGCTCTATCTGCTGAGCGTGACGCCATCTGGTGTGGGACATCCCTGGGGTCAGTTGGGGTCAGCTGTCCCGGCCGTGTCCCCTCCCAGCTTCTCGTGCACCCGGCAGAGCATGGGGAGCTGAAAAAGACCTTGACTAGTGTAAGCGCTACTTAGCAACAACTAAAACATCTCTGCATTATCAACACTGTTTTCAGCATAAATCCAAAACGTAGCCCCATACTAGCTAGTACAGAAAAAATTACCCCTATCCCAGCTGAAACCAGGAGAAGATGCCCCCATCAACACTCAGTACAGGCTGGGCTGCCAGTCCCACCCTGTGGTTGCTGCCGGTGATAATCCCACCATGGCAAGACTCCTTTCTGTTACAAAGCAAGCAACTGAAGAGTCAATCCCTTGTTTTGATTTTGCTTCAAAACCACGTATACACATCCCCTACTCAGAAAACTATTAGCTCGATGTGAGAGGCTGCGCTGAAGGATACGCTGCTCACCGCCATCTATACCTTAGTGACCGGCGGGATGGTTTCTGAAAAGACAGCACTGACTTGGCCTCACAGCTCAAGCTGGGTTATCTCAGAGTATTCGCCTACAGCATTGCCCAAAGGTTCACTTTCATACTCACATCATATTTGACAGGTTGATTTTTTTTGTTGTTGTTTTCATTTTTATCATTTATGTTACAGGTCTGTTATTAACGGACTCTCATTTACACATGTCAGAGGATGAGAGAAATCACCTAATTACCTGTTTTCCCCATCAGTGAAGGAACAGGGGGCTACCAATTTGCTTTCCACTCCTTTCTCCTCTTTCTTTTTATATGTGTGAGATTTACCATCCCCTGTCAGCTGTGAGCTGGGAGAATCATTTTCTAATTATCAAGATTTCTCACACACCAACTTGGAATCGTTGGGCTTTTCTCTTTCCTCTTAAATTAGGAAAATATTCCTTTGAAACAATGTTTCATTTTCAATTGGCTCTGAGAAAAGTCTGAATTTCAGCTTAGCTTTTAATTGATATTCACAATACATTATTAATGACAAAACCAAAAGAATACAGCTAGAGCAAACAAGTAAACAGCCCCATTTGTGTGACTTACTGGCAATCTGAATAAAATTATTAGAAAAAGCCGTTAATTTTTTTAAGCTAGGTAGAAACTTTACCTTTTTATTTTGCCAAGTATAGTTTTATTTGTAATATGAGGGAATTTTTAAAATTCCATTTTTTTCTTAGTTCACTGTCTCAGAATCTTAAATTATACATTTACATCAGGTTGGTGGTTCGTATCTCACCTCCCTCCTTGAGTCATTCTGCTGAGTTGAAGGCAGGTAACCTGTCCTCTGAACTGAACAAATGGGAGACATTTCATGGGTAAAACCAGCTGTAATTACACCTTCTAGCAGAGCTAATACATACAACGGGCTCCTTAAGAGCTGTCAGGATGGTAAATTATTAGTAAAAGAAATCTGCCACCAAAATGGGCTTCTAGGCAGTGCCTCTGACAGTGAGAAACTCTGCTGTGCCCGAGCAGGGAAGATGTTAAGAGGCAAAGGGCACTGCTAATTTCAATCTCACTCCTGTTTCCCCTTGTAAACTGAAAATGCTGACAATATCTCACTCACGTACATTGTAAAGCTGAAGTAGTAGCTACAGCCTTATCCAGCTAAACTCAAATTGCCGATCCTTTCTAGATCCCTAGACTGATACTATGCAAGACTAAGTAACCACTACAGACAATCTTCAGAGCAAAAGCTGAAGAGAAGTATCACAAAGAAATGTGTATGCTAACATCTAGAAAACTAAAAGATAGGAGTTTATCTAACCAGCTGCCTGAGGCAAAACATGTACGCTCAGATAAGTAATGATCAGAGTTTCACTGCCCAGCTGCGTGATAGGCAGTGTCTGTTATTACAGTCACTGAAGTCTGATTACAAGAAAGCTGTATTGAACAAATATGGATCACCCCGCATTTTAAGTGAACGTGGGAAAAACGTCCGAAAGGATGACAGCGTCTGAGCACTCAACAGCACAGCGATTTACCCCAGCTCGTCAGTGGCAGATTCTAGCTCTGTGTATAAATTGTATGTCCGACATACAACACCAACAAAACAATCCAGGAAAGATTCTACATGTTAATAAAATATCATTCATTTTCCTCATCTACTAATAAAATAGAACAAGTTTTACATCAAAGCACTGCTGGAAAACGTGAGCAGAAAGCAAGAAGAGATGTAACACAAGGCTAGGATGAATAACCAAGGTGTGAGCAGCCAAACAAATACAGGCACAGAGTTCAGACAGTCCGAACTAAGAGATGTTATTCCAGAGGACAGGACAATCGAAACAGCTAAACTGGAGGTCAGAATCATTTCAGTCACAATTTCTCTCTTGGAAGAGGTTTATACAAAATAATTAAATGAATGTCAGGAAGAAAGCTCCAGTTATATATTTTATAATCAGGCAGTTCTGTTAAGCCAACTGTCTCAGTAAATGACTTCATACCTGGATAAGTTCTCAACTTAAAAATTTCATTGCTTTATTCTCATACATCTAATTCCAGCATTCCCAATACATTTAATATAAAAGACAAGTTCCAAATCTCAGAAACCAGGTGAATCCAAACCCAGCTGGCTATGTATGATCAGCAAAACCAGACTGTGACCAGCAGCATCTTTTTTTGTTGTTGTTGATTTTTTTGTTTGTTTGCTTTGGTTCGGTTTGTTTGTTTGGGTTTTTTTTAATGTAAGCGATATGGATGCTGGAAGGTCCCAGCTTCTGGAGCGTTACAGGGAAATAGTATCCCTGAACTGGGACTCCTCCCCTACCCCACTCACAGGCACAGGCAGCATCCACAGGCTGCAACACTTTGATACTTTTCTACCCAAATGGAAAAAGATTTAACCTAATCTGTAAGAAATGAAGTAAAAATGCCAGCATCTTATAAGTGAAAAGATTAATCCCGCTTTGAATTAGATCCAGCACATTGACACAGCGGCCAGCAAATTTTGCAGTAGTGAATACAGCACTGAGTAACAGATAGGATTTCTCCCCTCTGTAACGTATTCCACTTGGGTTCTCGCGCCTACACTATCACCATGGTGCCAACTATGTTCCACTGCAGCAGCAGCATTACAACTTTGACATATGACACATAGCTTATGGGTTTCTTTCCATCCCTGAAGAAGGATTGCTTTAATTCATTACCCATTTTTTAAACTATTTGAAACAGAATTGGTAAAGTTAATTTAATTATGGAGGGTAATATCAAAATATACATTCAGCTGAGAAAAGAAGAGCTAAATGGTGGGTTTAGATCAATAAAGAGTTTAATTTTTTTAACAACCTGAATAAAACAGTACCTCTGCAAAGTGATCTTTAACCTAAGAAAGTTCTGTTCTACATGAAGAGCTGAGATGTCATTACAAGAAGTCTTTCAGATATCCCAGGCACCGATAATTAGAGTAGTGAACAAAACCATCAAGACCTTAGGTTTCTCTGGGAGGCAAGTACAAAGATTTAACAGTAGATTTGATCTCTGTACCACAGACCGTGCAGATGAGCCTGAAACTGCTGCGTTTTGTAATCCCTGGACAGAAGCACACTTCAGTAAATTGCTGTATATTCTAGCCCAGTCAAGAAATTACAGAGGTACATATGAATGAGGACAGGTTGCCATCCAGCCGGTCACAATACAGTCTCTTACCCCCAGTACAGGGTAGAATACAATGCTCGCCAAGACTGCAGCAGAGAATTTTGGCTTCAGTGAGCAGACCAAGAAAATTGCTGTAGGTATAAGTCAGCCCTGACGTTCACAGGAGGCTGTGCTATAGCTCCAGACTCTTCCAAACACTTTAGTCTGCAAGCCAGCATTACCTCTAGCAATATTAATAATTCATGTTAATATTAGCTGTTAACCCAGGAGTTGCTTTGAGGCAAATACGGACACAGATTGAAGACAAATGGCGCTGCCACAAGCTAACAGAAGTAGCAGAAGAAAAACATGCTTAATGAAGACAACCCATTCTCTAAGAGGTTCAATCCACTACTGAAAGACAACATTTTGATTAATTCAAGCAGTTATTTTTCTGCGTATAGCTTTTCTGATCTGTAGAGATCAGCTAATCATAAGGTGTCACAACAGAGAAATAGCTAGCATTTAATATTTCCAGAATTCTATTAAAAAAAAACCTATAAACACCCTCAAAAGACAAGAATTATACTTGTTTAAGCAACTGGACTCCCTGCCACAAAAAGAACCCAGACTTTAATACACCTTATAATACAGGACAAATAAAGCTGCAAGTGCTTCCACCTATGAGTAATACAAGAATAAATTAAACTGTACAGGAAGAATAGAAAGGAATTTTCACCCTTCTTTTCCAGCATGTCTGTGAACCTTCCCTTTATAAAACTACCCTGGATGACTGACAATATGGTAAGTCTTCAGTCACACATAAAAATTTCTACTTCCATGACAGAGAAAATAAATCTGACACTGAGTTGGATACATTACTGATAATCTAAAAAGACCAGGCAATGTCTTTTCTTACTGAGCTTCAGCATGCAACAGCATTTTAAGGGGAGCTTCTCTGGTTTCCTACTTGGGATCTAGGTCTATTTGGAGTGCCCTGACTTGCAGTCTTTCTGATTCAGATCCTGGCTAAGGAGCCAGCTGTCCTCCACACACCTGTGGCACACGAGCTCTTGATCTGTCACCAGAAGTCATTTAATAGAAACACAGCAATCGGTTACAAGTACTGATACGGCATTTCATGATAATAAAATCAGATATGTACCTGAAGAGATGGTTAGATTGTGCTCCTAAAGCCCTATCAATCTGCACCAGGATCCATCAGAGATGAAATCTTTTGCCTTAGGGTATTCAGGTAGATAAACAACCAAGTTTTCTAGGAAATAGAGTTCTGTCTTCACAGCTATGAAAAATTTTGATTACGCATCTTTTGTGTGTTGTTGGTTTTTTTTTAAGGCAGCTGATTAAAAGAAAACTATCTTCTATCTCTAAATATAGTTGTATTTCTTTAGTCATAGGTGCAGCTTACCAACCTAGCTACTACAAGCAACTGGCATCTATCCCAGTCTCCTCTTCTTGATCACTAGCTGTGATGTTACACTCTGTCCTGCTTAAAATATTCAGCAATCTTTCACCCTCCTGCTGACCTGTTGTTTTGGATGATCATTCCAAAGAACAGTTAAAAAATGATAATATTAGATGTGTAGAGTGAATCTTTATAAGGGGAAAGCATCTTTGCTTGTTTGTTTTTTATTTTATGCACACACTGTATTACAAAACATTCAAAATATATAATGTTTATATAATAATATATTGGAGTATATGCAAATATATTGACATGCATATACACATATATTTACATCATGAATCCCACGTGAAGTAATATTTATATAGTGCGGATCTCCATGGCACATGCATGGCATGAACATGCAAGAGAGCTCTGAGCTGAGAAAGACATCAAACACCTACAAAGTCTTCTTTCAACCTGACGTGAACACAGACAATAAAACCAAGATTACCGAACTGACACTCAGACTACAGCTTCTTTAACTGTATCCCCAAATCGAACATATGGGATTTTTTTGTTTTTATTCTATGCCTGGAAATTTTAATAGAAATGTTATTGTACATTTGAAAACAGAACAAACTTGAGGGATTATATCAAATCAATTCCACTGGGATTTGTGTCCGCTCTAATCCCCTATTCAGTCTCAATCTCATTAACATATCAGGCTTAATTGGCATTTCATCCCTGCATTGTGTCTCCAAAATGAACAAGGTGTAATTATGTTAAAAAGAGCACTTCAACGGTTTTAGTTTAATTCATGTCATTCATCCGCGTCAGAATGAACGCAGATGTTCTATTGCGGGATGCAGCAAGAGATGAGCAGCTTTGAAACCACACTTTTTAGTTGAAAACTTTATGTTAAAAAAGTTATTTAAGTGAAACGTAAAACACAGTATTTTCTTCTTTTGTTTCAGTTGCTATACAACATTAACTTTCAAAAGCTGGTTCTGCTTAATTTGATTTTTCATTTTCAAACGAACAGCTGTGTTTAAGTCTAAAAGCCCTTTGTTTAAGCATACAGAGCCCCAGAAAAGGTTTGAACAAAGCATCTTTCTGTAAACACTTGATTACCAGGAAAGGCCTGGCTTTCAAAGTAATCTAGGGGTGGTTTTGCTCTAGGTTCTTTTTTAAAGGAAAAAAAATTGCATCACTTCTCAGATGTCAAACAACAAAAGCAACAAATGCTTTACTAATTGCATGGGCTTCTTGTATTCAAGGTAAATAAGAGAAGACAGAAGAGGGTTTTCCAAATGGCCATTTTCAAACAATTTTTCTCCCTTCCCCAGTAACAGGCACAAACCCACGTTAATGAAAACCACTACTAATAGGCACCATATTTTAACTGTCAGCAAATCAACCATGCTTGAATTTTGTGGTCAGGTGCGTCCTTTCTAATACTGATAGTTCCCAGACAAACGGAGTATTTGTATAAGATTGCTATTTTAATTAATATTTAGGTTCAACAAAGCTACAGAAGACAAGGATGTTAGCTAAGAACCATTTAATAAGGATTCTTTAACCAAATATTATTGCGCATTAAGGAAAAGGCTCAGAGAGGAGGCCCAAGTGTCTGCTCAGACTTTAACACTCATTTTCGTAGTGCTGTACTCCCCATTTCACAGTTCTTGTGAAGAACTAAATGCACAAGTGGAATTCTCTTTATTTAAAGTTAGGTCATGTTTCTTAAGTCATTACTGGTGAAAATACTTTGGATATTTAAATATACCTATTAAGCCATTTTCTATTATATTTTCCCAACTAGGAAACATTAAAAATGCAACACCTATTGTATAAAGTCTGTAATTTCCTAATTACATGGCATCAGGTAAATATGAGAATTTAGAATAGCAGGTAAATGTGTAATTAGGGAATTAAGATTTTTATTCAGAATGCATAATAATGATGACTGTTTCAAAGCTGCATCCAATCAAAGCAGCAAGCAGAAGTACCTCTATAAAATCACTGATATAGTAGACAATGGTGGCTCTTAAATCATTAGAAGGGACAGGAGTATAATATCCAAATGCACCCTGAGTAATTCATTCACAAACAGATTTAAAAGGTCATGTAAAAGGTTCTGGTCAAAGTCAGTGTGATGAAAAATCTTTAATAAAAGCAAAGACACAGCATTCACAAAAAACATTGGTGTCTTTTTAAATAGAGTAATAACCAGTTAATGATGCTTCACCAAAATATGACATGGATTTAGAAATCACAATGCAAATTTCTCCTAGCACGTGCATACACTCAACACTGTCTGTCTATCATCCTCTGAAAGGAAAAGAAAATTTAATGTTACTGTTCCACTTTTTATGCAAAGGATATAAGTTCTAAACTACTCTAATAAAAAAGGTAACATAACTGTAAGCCCCTCTGGATGCAAACCCCGTGTTTTTAGGGGTTTTTTTTAATCATTATTATTTAAAAATCAAGGTTAGACAGTCATGCCGTGTATCTTTTTCCTTCCCTGTAATACCTGCTGGCCAATTTACATACAATATACAGTATATGTCTCCAGGATAGTTCTCTTCCTACAAAATATTTGTGAAAACAAGCAGCTGGTGAGGGAGCAATTGAGAATTCACAAATTCACCCTTAATTCTTTAGTCCTTGATCTAATCGCTGGTGTTGAATAGAACAGCTCACATGCCGCTATCCAAAATACTCTGTAGGAAAAGAGCAATGGGAAGAAAAGGATGGTGGTTTTCCACGCTAACAAAGAATCAACAGAAAAATAAAGCACAATTCAGTTTAAAGAAAGCTAATTAACCAAGACTGAGAAAATCCATAGGAAATTAAAGCTTTTTCATTGCTTTGTGAAAGCAATTTTGTGAAACTACTTCTTTGGTCTTTCTGATAAGAGCTGCTAAAAGGACTGTTCAATATGTAACATACTTAACCCTAAAAAGTACTTTTCCCAGAGGACTGGGAAATCTCAGGCCCTGAGTTCAGAGACATTTAAGCATATGCTCAATCATCTTATTCAGTTTAAACCCAAACACACAAGTGGTCCAATTCTTCTTCGGACTGAGACCCACACTACCTGGAGACAGTATTACACATCACTTATCTTCCTTTATCTACTAACATACACAGGAAAAGCACAAAAGCAGCAGAAGCTGATCAAGGAGAAGCTCATTTCAGGTTTATCTTCAACTAAGTCAGATTTAATACAAAACAAAAATGTATTCATTGATTGCCAGTAATAAAAGTCTGTTTATTTCATGCTACTGTAACTTGGGAGCTAGAACTTATCTCCAGCGATACCATTATGTTTAGTATTCAAAACATAAACAACATATGACCCTCTAGGCTTGGAAACAAGTCTAAAATCTGATCTGTGTTTTTACTTCAGTATTGCATTTATGACCCTACAGTGCAGTTAGAATATAAAGAGTTTTACAGCCACCTGCTTTTGCAAAAGTTATTTTCCATAATTAAATATTTTCATATCAAAGTCACCCAGGTTATCTAAAAACATTTGTTTTTCTTTCATACTTATAATCAAAAACAGCATATGGCATGAAATGAAACCGTAACTATAAGAACACAAGCAAAATAATGTCACTAAAATGATTATTGCAAATCTTAAACCTCTGAAAAAGCATGACCTTTACTCGCATCACAGTCTTCATTCAAATAAGAGATGCCATAAAACTCTAAGTTATCCTCAATACCAGTTGCATATTTTTATATCTTCTATGACTGTGCTTTTTGACGGGGTCTAGCATTTATCCTGTTAAACCACATCAAGTCTTCTCAGCAAAATCCCATATACTTCCGTACACATCAGTGAAGGGCTATCTTACTTGGGACACCCGACCATCCATTCCTCGCCTCTGGATACCACCCCTCCCAGCAGGTTATATTTTTAGTTCACTGATCAACATTAGCAGTGGTGCTTATTTTGCATTGCACAATCTCTTGTTGAGCACAGGCCTCAGTAACTTGTTACAAAGCACCTGAAAGTAGCAAATGTCTGTCTGTCATGTCTGCTCAGGAGGCGGATGCTATCTACATCTTGTCACACAGCAGATAGATGTCCCAAGCACTAAAGAGCATACACCTCATGGCATAGCCGTAAGGTAGCCATTACTCAGCAGCATCCCCACTTACATGGTATGAAGCCCACACATACACCCATCAAATGAGATAGTATGGGTCCAACACGTGACAAGCACAAGCCTTTCTGAAGCCCAGGAAAAAAGCTGCAGGGAGTGGACTACTGAATTAATTAATATACTGGTTTTGGCTGGGATAGAGTTGATTTTCTTCACAGCAGCTAGTATGGGGCTGTGTTCTGGATTTGTGCTGAAAACAGTGCTGATAACCCAGGGATGCTCTCCTTCCTGCTGAGCAGGGCTTACACAGAGTCAAGGCCTTTTCTGCCTCTCACCCCCCGCCCCAGCGAGTGGGCTGGGGGGGCACAAGGGGCTGGGAGGGGACACGGCCAGGACAGCTGACCCCAACTGACCCCAGGGATGTCCCACACCAGATGGCATCACGCTCAGCAGATAGAGCTGGGGGGAGAAGAAGGAAGGGGGGGACGTTCAGAGTGATGGCGTTTGTCTTCCCAAGTCACCGTTAGGCGTGATGGAGCCCTGCTTTCCTGGAGATGGCTGAACGCCTGCCTGCCCATGGGAAGGAGTCAGTGAATTCCTTGTTTTGCTTTGCTTGAGCACGCAGCTTTTGCTTTGCCTGTTAAACTGTCTTTATCTCAACCCAGGAGTTTTCTCACTTTTACTCTTCTGATTCTCTCCCCCATCCCACTGGGGTGAGTGAACGAGCGGCTGCGTGGGGCTTAGTTGCCAGCTTGGATTAAACCAGAACAGGCTTGCGACTCACTCCTGCCCTTGTCTGTAAGTTCATCAAGAAGCAAAAAGCATCAGCTAAACTGTTCCTAAATGCCACATATGGGTCACAAGTGCCACGTGAACCATCCATTTTAATAAAAAGTAGATTTCTATGAAAATCAAAAGCCATGCAGTTTAGCTGCTGACGAATTAATGAACTTGCAATAAATAAGATTTAGGTAAGAGACTACACAGGTGTGCACAGAAGGCACAGAGAGAAGTCATGCAAATATAGACTTCAAATAAGAATTTTAAGCTTGCTCTTTAAACCTCTAACTCTTAAAAGGCAATTTGTCTGGAATTCATGGTAAAGCAAATATAAGTGCATGAAAAGTTTTTAACATACAGCTGGGGAGGCTACAAACCAGTCTTCTTTCCTGTAAAATCAAACATGCTAAAATGGCACAATAAATCAATGAAGCTAGGTAGGGAGGTAAAGAACAGTACACTGGAAAGCTTGCTTAATACAAAGAAAATGGAAATGCAGAGGACTGGTAACATTAGTAAGTGCAGTCAAAGAAAAAAAGAAGAAAAAAGATAAGATCAAGAGTTATCTTCAGAGAACAATGAAAGCATACAGCATACAGAAACAAGATAAAAGAAACAGTTGTGTATATAATGATAATTTTACCGGGGATGAGAAAAATGCTTCTTTATATAGGCACAGAGTGCTCTACTTGTAGATGAGGAAGATAAACTAGAATACCACCTATGCGAGCAATCAATTTTCCAGCAACATCAGGAGGTGGAGCTGGGTATTGAATAGGTAACAGAAAAGATTAGGGAAAAGTCAGGTGTACTGAAAGCAAAGAGAGAACCATATTTAGGTAATTTTCAACCACTGCTATTAAAAGCAATCCCACTGCAGCCCCTTACACAGGACAAAAGCTGTAACAAGTATTTCATAAGAGCTCCAAAATTGAGCACAGTTTCAGGTACAACATCACAGAATATGAGAAGATTAAAAAAAAGGAAGACCTCATTAAATTATAAAGCAAAATATTTTGGCATCAGATATTTTTAGCTGGGATTGGCAGAAGACAACATTGAAGTAAATCATAAGTAGCAGAACTGAGAGAAAATTCTACAACTAAATGGAATTTATGTTAATACTGCCTAGGATAAAAATTCAAGGATCTGGCAGAAGATACCCTGTAAGTCAGTTCTTGGCTACAGTACTATGTATATAACTTTTAAATATTTTACTGAAGCTTTTAGTATAGGTAATCAAATTAAATCAACAATAGGTCAACTGTTCTAGTGCAGAAAAAAAAATGTATCTATAGTCATTTGGGGATATATCAAATGTTAAATGTCATGGATTGTGACACAGCCATATTGGTTATTCCCTCAAATACTGATCAGAGGACAAATACAACAGTCAAAACCCCAATAAGTCAACAAAAAGCATATGATATGATCCCTACAAATTTAGGGTCTGGTCTAGAATCCAAGAGGTTCTTTCCAGTTCCTTGATTTCCATGACGGTCATGGCCAAGCTACAAGCTGCTGAGCAGTACCTGCCCGTACGTAACCACAGTGTGCTCTGCAAAACCCCACTTACAGAGAGGAAGAATATTCTCTCAAGAAATGGAAAGCACTGGTGTAAAGAGTTAATGTACAGAAGAACATTAAGATCGCGTCCCATATGATAATCACTCAGGGTTGCTTGGCCAGGCCTGCCTCCTGGTGTCTGGATCAGTCCCTGCTGAAAAGAGAAGCAGTCTGGAGATTTATAAAGCTTGCCTGCCTTTTTTTTTTTTTTTTTTTAATGCTATGTGTATTATGTCAGAACAAAAAAAAAAGGAATCTTTTCTAGCAATGCTAAGGAGACTTTCATAATATATTTCTTTAAATTTTAATGAAACATCAAAATGTTTGGGGTTCCCCCCCTCCTTGTATGAAAATCACACTACATTGTTGGGAAGCACGCTTTCATGGTAGTTCTATTATTAAGCCATCATGAAAAATGTATCAAAGACAGTTCCACAAAACTAGTATTTATTTTCTCAAAAGTGAAAATACAACACAAAAAAAATCCCAACCTATCAGCATAAAATCATACAAAACCACAATCTAACAGAACATTAACAAAAAAATCCATACTGGAAATACTGTAGAAACAGAAAATTTCACAAGCTTCAATACACACATTCTCATAATGGAAAAACTGCACACATCTAGCCCAGCTGTTACACTATCCACTGACTTTTTGCCCGGCATTTTCTAGGTAACTCAACAGCTGGAGTGCCATGAAGGAATGCCCTCACTTCTATATTAGAGTTAAAATACTGATTTCCAGAAGCCACTTCTGGTGCCTAGGGTTGAGGTAGGGGGAGAGCCAGTTTACAAGTTACATCTTCTCCTCACGTGGATTACTACCTTAGTGTTCTCTGGACCGTGCATGTTAAAGATGTTTCTCACTTGTAGTAACCTTGAGCAAAGTCCTATGTCTAAAATGGATGACGGAGTAAGCACTGCTGCAGGCTATTTTTCGTTTCTGATCTTTAAAAACTTTCAGGCCCTCACCAGTGTCAAAAGCCTTTCCAGTGTTCTCTGTGAGGACTTCCAGAATGCTCACTTTTCATCAAAGGCCAAGGGATCTCTGATGCTCGCAGGGTGCGATGTCATGATGCTTCATCTCTGAGAATGCTAAAATTTTCATGACTTCGGGGCAGAAGCCATTTAAGGAAAGAGACTGGTTAATCCTTTCAAGGGACAAATCACAATGGTAAGATCAAACCAGTACAGAGGAGAGCTGCATCTACTAGACTCCATTGACTTAATGGTGAATAAAATCATGGACTTGCACATTTGCTTGAAATGCACAGTTTCGGGTCATATGATCCTAGGAATTTCAGCTAGGGTCATTTCAGGAGGTACAAGTGAAGTTTGTACGTCCACGTTCCCCATCCCTACACAAGTAGCCCCTTGGGAGATACTAAATCTGCCCAGACAAATCCTACATCATGCCATGTCTCCCACAACAGAGCTTGGGCTGAACGAGGTCTCCTGACAGCAGCAGACAGCTGCCAGAGAGTGCCCATTTTCTACGTGGGCTTCATGTAACAGGATCAAAATAGATATCAGGAAGACGCTGCAAGCTCTTGAGAAAGAAAGCTGAAAAGCAAGATGCCACATCTGGAACAATTCCTCCAGCTCATTGTCTGCATCTGACGCAGCACTTCGGGGAAAAGCAACAGACAGGAATAGGCTGCTATCCACGGCAGCCCGCTCCCAGAGACCCATGAGATATGGGCAAACAAGTCAAAGCACGTGTTGTGTAGCACATGTAGGTAATTTTGATGCTTGTGAGAAATGTCAGATCCCTGGTGCATGTGTTGCACCACTGATGAAAAAGCACACAGTAAATTGGACATGACACATCAACGTGTCAATAGGACCATGTACAGGTACAGATATGGGACCATAGCATAGAGTTTTTGAGAGCTCCCATACTAGGCTCTGAGGAGCTGCAGTACACAGCATTTTTTTCAAGAGACCTCCAACATTCTCCGACATGTAGTTTATTAATAAGTCAACGAAGCTTATTTACAGAGTATATTGATGACACAACAGTTCCTGGATCTCCTGACACCCTCTGATCAGCTAGGTCTTTTATACCTTGCATGTTATAAATACAGCATCTTAAAAATTAAATAACAAGAAGCCCTTGAAAATTTTAGTGCGCTAGAAAAAAAGTTTCAGGAACACACCATCAAGTTCTAGCTTCCTGGATGCTGCTAGGAGAACATTTGTCATTCCCTTCAGGTTTTTTTTCCTTTTTTCCATTAGTATGTGTGTCACCCTCCTTTTGCCTGGGACAAAGTATCAAACAGGACTTCCCAGCACAATGCACACGCATTCCTCAGCTTGGCTGTCCTCCTAGACATGAACAGCCTATAATCAAAAAGAAATAATAATCATAATACAAACAGCTGGATTCATATTCCCCTCCATAGATTGCAAACCCATATATTTTCTGTTCAAAAGAGGTGAACTCTGTACTTCTTACGGCTAAATGGTGTTTGTGTAAAGGATTGCTTCATGCTGGGCTGATGGTTTCACTCTTGTAGAGCTTTACTTTGTAGTAACTTTTCTCTTACCAAACCACCTTTTTTCCTCCAGATGAGGAGGGGAAAGCACAATAGCAAGGCACAATGGGAAACACAAATACTTTCAAGACTCGCAGATTTAAGGGTTAAATACCACACCTAATTCTTCTTGTGAGATTAGGAAACGATGGCTTGCTACAATCACCTTTTCAGTTTGTATTAGAAATCCTCAGTGTCTGTTAACACTTAAGTCATGACTTTGCTTCCTGAAATATTCTTTAATCCTGCATCGTAGCCTCAGTTTTTAAATGGCATTTGCTTTTTAATTCTACAGATGATATAAGCAGTGACTCCTCACACTATTTTCCCAATAACGAGCAGTGACTTAAAAACAAAAAGCAGACCAATATTTGGCACCTTACAGTCATCAGTTCTCATTCCCTCAGTCAGACAGAGCACTGTGAGTCAGGCTGCACCACTAAACCCCTCCACAAATACTTAAAAAAAGTCTGCAGCCACCAGAAGTTTAGATAAACTCTATATGAATGATTTATTCCTATTCTGAAAGCAAGTTGTTTCTTGATTTCAAGAAGAGAAATGCTACACAAATAGCCTTGCATCAGAACACAACTCAAACACCAAACATATGTATTTAAATTATTGTCTGAATTTTGGTATTTTCCCTTCCTCCCTACCCCTTATCCCAATTAGCCTTTTCAGTTGTCAGCTTCATGGGTGGCAAGCAGAAAACTCAGAATACTAATGCATTACCAAAACCAGCCAAAGCAGTAGTAGGCTGTCTGAAAAAGCAAGCTGCTTGTAAGGAATGTTAGCAGTCTTTGCAACCCCAAAAAAAGACAACACAGCCTACGTGTCCCTAAGCCCTTTGGATAAACTTGAGCTGGTAACGTAGTGACAAGGAATTAAGGAACTGATTTTAAAGCGCAATGAAATATTCAAGATGAGCAGATAAACAAGCCAACACACGCGCTCCCAGGATGGTGCAAACAGTGTTACTTCCACTTCATTTATTTTTTTTACACCTCAACAACTAAAATAAGTGACTATCAACAAAGAAACCCATGACTTACCATCTCAACACTTTTCCCTATTTACAAGCACTGAATTATTTATGTTGTATAAGGGCATATACAGGAAGAGCTCCATACAGGTAGAAGAACAGAGGACATCAAATCATCAGAGCCTTTTCTTAGAAAACTATGAGAGAGAGTCCCAAAATGTTTAAGTATCACGGAATTTCTGTAAAACTTCAGTCTCTAAATTACTTGGATACTTAAAAATTTACCTTATGTTCACAAATCTGCTCTAATGCAAATCACATTACTCTGGGCTACAGCTCAATTCTATTTTTCTAGAAAGGAGATTTTACTGGCAGTAAAGCCTAAGAGAATAAAACTTGGCCTAATTAGGCTGTTCACAGTGTCTTTCCTACAGGAGAAGCACGTGCCATACCGACAGCCATACCTCAGGTGTATTCTATCTCTATTACTCCAAGGGGAAATTTCACTTAACAACAGCGGATCACCACCATGTTACTGCATATGGAGTATTTTATAGTACAGGACTTCAGTAGTCACAAATGTCAAGATTACCAATGGCAAGAGGCAAAGATCCTTTGCTTTCCTTCACACAGCTCTGATAATGCTTTGTAACACTAGCCCTATGCTATACTGAGGCAGCAACGGTACCGAAGAGATTTGAGACAGTCAGCAGAATCCCCTCAGATAGTGCTAAGAGCCGATCCAACAAATGCCAAGGACTTTATTTGGATTTTTTGAGGTGATAGAAAAAAAAAATGAAGTTGTTTTCTTGGCAGTCGGACTAGATGATTGTTCTAGGTCCCTTCCAACTGAACTATTTTATTCTTTTTACAGCTTGCAAGCTGTTTTCTTCTAGCATACCTCTTAACAAACTGTTGTCACTATTCCAAAACTATCCCACTACAAAGGCTTTTCAACGCATCTCCTCTTAAAATTAGTCACCCAACAGTTATCCCCCCAGCTTATTAAGTTCCCTCTGCCCTGCAGTCAACTGCAACGCAGCTGCGCAGTCAGGATGATAAATAACCCAGAAAAGCACAGAAGAATCCAAGATACACTGCTCAATTTTGTTTGCTCCTTCGCCTGAAGCCACTTTCCCCTCTGACACAATATTTTATATTGGCTCAGAAACCTCGTATTTCTCCAGGCCATTGCGGGAGTCTCATCCGTGCTCAGCCCTGACAGGGGGACTACAGAGATCAAGTAAGGACTGTAAACAAACCACATCCTGTTTATGACAGTCGGCACAGAAGAGCCATTTCCCTCCTGCTTGGCGCTTCCCAACATGTCACTTGGCATCTCCTCGCTGTTTTGGGAGGAAAGCTTATTAGCAAGTTCATTTACTGCTAAGAAATTCTTCTCCTGGAGGACTGCACCTCAAGTGGGAAGCATCGGGAAGGGATCGCAGCACACCTTGGGGGTTAGGATGCTGGTGGAAATTGTCAATTTCCAGGTAAAAGAAATCAGAGGTTTCCAAATCGCTGCGTTTCTACATGAAAATAAATGGGTGAGAAGCTGTAGCTACTCACTGGCTTCTATCACAGCCTCTATGGCAGATGCTGTGTGCTTCAAAGGCTATTTCTAACTAATGGATCTTTCTACGATGCATTTTAGTCTTATGACTATTCAATCCTATCTTTCTCTACTAAAATATAGATAGCATAACACAAATTCACCTCCTACAGAACAGACTATTGTTAGAATGTCATTCTACCAACCTCAGCAGGAGCCTTTCGGGGGGGCGGGGGGGGAAGCACACATCTTCGCATTTTCCAAACTGCTTTATCTGTAATGCTCAAGGCTGGATTAAGTTTGGCAGATAAAAAGTTGGAATTTTATCTAACAACTTTATTCTTTCGATCAACTAGCACCAGTGCAAAGGATGCATACAATCAACAATATGATAATACACCCCTAGGTCACATTGTAACTGGGGGTAGGAGAAAGGAGGAGCAGCCCATAGTCCCAATCAGTCACAACACTCTACTCTGTACTTGTCTAAAGATGACTTGAAAATGGAAAATAATACCAGGTGAATGCTGTAAAAAAGAAAAAACTTAGAGTTGACAAAACCAGTTTTCCAAATTGTTGCAAAATTTGTAAATTTGGAATTTTTTTCTCTTTTTTAAATATAACTTTGAAGCAGATCTTTTTCTACCATGAAGGGCTTGAAGGCTAGCAAGGAGTGAAATTATGACATGAGAGAAACTGAGGCCACAGTCATGAAGTCACTGCTGACATCGCAGGAATAGTTTAGGATGTCACCAGGCCGGAGGTGAGGCAAGGGAACTGCAGCGAGTCAGTTGACTCGCCAAGGCATTGAACAAGTAATTAGACAAGCCTTTACAGCAAATTCCGCTAAACAGTCATCTGTTAATAATATTTTAAAATTATCACAGAACCCCAGAATGGCGGGGGTTGGAAGGGACCTCTGGAGATCATCCCGTCCAACCCCCCCGCTTGAGCAGGCACACCCAGAGCAGAGGGCACAGCACCGCGTCCAGGTGGGGTTTGAATGTCTCCAGGGAAGGAGACTCCACAGCCTCTCTGGGCAGCCTGTTCCGGTGCTCAAATCAGATGATTTTCTTGAGTCACTACAACAAGATTATCATACAGTTTCAACTCTAGATATTGTGTCAATTTTTTGGCACAAAGCAGACACACAAAGCAATGCTGTTTGTTTTGGTAAACATTCAGTACTCCTTTGGCCTTATAATCATGTATCATATTCAATTTCTTCACTAAATCCAGAAACATCATTTTTAAATGTAGGGTAAATTGGCGGGTGGGGGCTGTCAGTCAAGTAGCAGAAGTTACTGTTCTTTAGACCTTATTTAGACACCTTTCACAAGGTGGTCCATAAAGTACACAAAGATGCTTATTTACAGTCCTTCCAGGTCATTATTAAGCAAAATCCTAGCTCTGGAAAAATTAAGATCAAAGCCTAAGTACACAAATTAGATCTAATGAGTTTCCATATGAGGTACCTAAAATGTCCATAAAGACAGGAAGAAAGAGATAATCCCAAATATCACCAACACCACTAAACGAAATGGACACCGCATACCTGGGACTTTGCCAAAAGTAACTCGATAAAAATAGCTAAATCTGTAGCAGATGTGTGTACAGACGCACCACAAAAAAAAAAAAAAGAAGTCAAAGAATGAGAACAAACAGCAGCTTGCTCAGAAGATGTCAGAGCAGGAAAAACAGGGCAGTTCAGGCTGCAAAGGCCAGTTTGAAGGAACCATGTGGAATCTAAAGACAGGAATATCAGATGGACAAACGGACACCATAGAGACCGGGCACAGCATTAGTACCTGCTTCATCTCCGAAACAGTTAAAACTAAGCAAAAAGTCTGCCATAATACACACATCTTAAATACTGCTGCAAATTCAGAGAACATTCTAAAGTTAGATTGGGTAAAGTGAAGTCTGTTAAAGAGCAATTAAGTATATTACAAACCGGGTGCAGCTAGCTGCGGGGAATCAATAGATCCCCCTGGTTCTGTGTCCCTGCAAGTAACAAATCAATCAAGCAGGTGCCTCGCTCTACTCCCACACACGAAGCAAATCTGTTTACAATCCTGGAATAAATAAATGAAACTCAACACTAGACAACACCTTAAGTTTTCTTCAGTGCATGACATTAACAGCAGAGGACCGAACAGCCAATTGTAGCAGTCACAATCCATTACTAGAAAAAAAATGAGGGTGAGCGACATCTCTGTGTAGCAATAATATGCCAGCAATGCACACAAACAAGAAAGCATCTGATATAAACAAACATTACTCAAAGGCATGAGGGACACAGACATGGCAATATTGTGCATCTTACACCTGAAAGGTTCGATTAAAAATCCTTCATCACTGTAGAAAAGTTATCTAGCACCAATCTTTTCCAAGTATTGGACAACCAATGACTTGGAGACCTAATGTATTTAAGCATAGTTGCAACCTGGATCTTCAGAAAAAATGCACTTTTAATTGTTATGGAGAGAGCGCCGTATTTACATCCAACTCTACCAACTTCACTTCTGCACTGCATTGATCCAATCTACACTGGATGTGGTCTGCTAAATGTCAACTTTTGATTCAGCTGAGCTACTGCAAACATCTAAGGAATCCACAAAGCCATTAAGTACATACCTCCTGTATTGTTATTTACCCAAAAACGGAAATAGAGGCTTAATTTTGTACCAGGCTTTCATATCTGCCAAGGAAAGGTACAACCTTTGAAGGGAAAAGAAAGGAGAAATACCAAATTGTTCCTCTGTCGTAAACCACCTCTAAAATCATTTGGCAAGGAATCAGTTCTAGACTTCTTCAATCCTGTGAGCAAGATTAAAAAGGAATAAAAATAACCTGAATTACCTATATAGGATTAGTGAAACCCAACAGTCTCTTGGGATTTGAGCCTCTGGCTCAGAAGAGGTGCAAACAAACTCAGCTCAAAACACCAGCATAAGAAAAAGTCTATTACAAAGCGACAACTCTCCAGAGAACAATGAATCTGAATTTAGCCAATGCTTCTATTATTATCCATCACCCTCTCAACCTAAGGGAAACGGATACCAATACAATATGTCAATGTGTACTGAGCACTTTATTAAGAACTGCATCATTCTGTGATGCAAAATGAAAACCAAATCAGTACTGCTTGGTCAAAGCTCTAAACCCAGCATATTTAACCCTATTTAAACTCTGTCTCACCTGTCCCGTCTATAAAAGAGCTTTTGCCAGATAAAAGATTTCAACACTCAAAAGAGTTAAACAACTAAAAACCATCTAGATGTACTTACTATAGTCTACTCAGTTAGGCTTATCAGTCTTTCCTGTTTTCCCCTGCCACCTGTTTTTAGACCCACTTGTTATATCTTGAAATAAATTACATTCTAAACTAATTAAGATAATAACCACTTTGTGTTTTTGT
Source organism: Morus bassanus (assembly GCA_031468815.1). Lineage (NCBI taxonomy): Eukaryota > Metazoa > Chordata > Aves > Suliformes > Sulidae > Morus > Morus bassanus. The sequence goes on from CM062572.1 coordinate 61,151,295, forward strand.
TAAGCAGCTGAAACAATGAGATCCCTCTTGTCTGATGGACTTGGGGTAATAACGAGCCAAGCAGTAACTTAGTTACCCCAGAGATCAAGTTTAATGTCTTTAGATGTACAACACAATATTAAGGAAAACAAGCTAAAGTACAGAAGAGAGCCAGCATACAGCCGTATGATGTACAGGGCCTTTCCTCATTTTGCGAGACCAAGTATTTTTCCAGTGAAAGTGAAGGGTGATCATTAAGGCAGTCTCAAGTCTTCCAAGACATATGACGCACCCAACATCATTTCAGCAAGCTCTCATGCAGAAAACCAGAAACATTTCATTTTTGTTGTCTTTTATGGGTCTTCAGCACTAAGTACAACTGCAATACTGAGGCACCAGCAGCTTTTAGGAGGAACACACAAGGACTCAACTACTTTGCTTAGACAGCTTGAGCAAAACACACACTCGTTCCACTCCCACTTTCCTGAAACAAATTAGATGTCAATACTTAGATGAGGGCAAAGAAAATCCAACTGACTAGTGGGAGCTCTGTTTGAATGTCAGTCTTACAGCACGCCTACTGCAGTGACTGAACAGTATAACATTTTCACATTAAAAAAAGGTTTCATAAGTCTGTCTTCCAAAAAAAAAGTCCATTTAATTGGAAAACCTCTCCTGTTAGATCTAAGCTGGAAAGGTCTGCATACATGGACCCAGGCATCTTCTAGTAAATAAAGGACATATCTGTGCAGATGGCATTTTACTTACCTGTTTCCCAAGGACTCTGTTTGCCCTAGGCACCGCTTCAAGAAATACAACTTATTGTTTTGGGGGTTGATCTAATTTTATTGTTTATTACATTTCATAAATTGCTGTTCTGGGTAGAAGCAATTAATAGACATAATTCTATGTATTCTCCTCCAGAAATTTTCCAACAAAATAATCAGAATAAACAGAAGAGCATTTTCATGGCTTCCTGTATTAATGCATCCCCCCAAACAAACAATAAAAGTTAACTTCAAAAGTAGCATTTCAATCCCTACTCTAACAGGTAAGCACACATTTTATGAGCTAGGGCAATAGTTCTGTAGCTTTTTTTTTTTTTAAAAAGAACGGAATTATATTTGACATCTACCAAAGCCATATATCTTATCCTAAGACTTGGCAGTATTCAGCACCTATTTTTAAGGAAAGAGACTGATTTTTAAAAGTCAACAGTTAAAACTGGAGGTTATTTTTGGTTGCTTGCACTTAGCTCTAATTTCTAGTCACGTTAGCTTCCCTTTCTGCCACACAGAGCAGGTGGATCCCGATGGCAGAGGCACTACTGAGGCCACCAGAAAGGAAACCAGGAACTCTTTAATTGCCCTGGAGAAGCAAGACCACACAAGGGATGCAAAAGGGGAGGAGGTGAGGATGCCAAAGAAGAGGGAAAATAGACCAAAAATTATAAAGAGGTAGGTTCAGGGGAGAGAGGCAGTACAAGAATTTAATTATTAAACTGAAATCAAACCCATTCAATCCCAATCACAGGCATATCTGAAGGATCAAACCTTTTTTTCTTCAAAGCCTGAGTTTTCCCCCACTCAATTCTGTCCATGTATCAGTCCCTTCCTGAAGTTTCTAATGCTCTTACTTGGAATAGACAACAACTGTCTGAATTTCCTACTGAGACCACAACCTAGATGTGGTGAAGGAAGCTATCCAGACATTTTGGTCCACAGCTGAATTGGCAATTTAGAGCCAAAAGAGAAAGGAACTCAACATTTAAGATGTAAGTTAAAGCTGAAGGAATTTAGTTAAAAAATACAGAGTACGTTGGAGTCCGCCCACTGCAATAGTCTCTCTTTCGCAATTTTCTGCCACAAAGTTCTTTATAATTAGCACACCGCCAGGCCTGTTAATCCTCAGAAAAATCAATGGATTCAACTTTGGAAGACATAAAATTAAATTCTCCATACCAAAATGTCTCTCTTTAGCTTCCCAGTCATTAGGAAAAAGAGGGTTTAAGAAAAATCAATTATGGTCTTAACGTGCTCAGTCTCAAAATGCACATCAGCAGAAAAAAAAACAACTCTCTTTAAACAACTGTTATTAAGCAAGTCACCTTCCAGGCAGCCTTCTCTGCCCATGTGAAATAATCTTACGCACACACACAACATTAGATACTTCTGTAGTCCACAAAACCACCTAACTAGCAAAGCCCAATTTCCTCTGGATTTTTGTCGTACATCTACTAATTCTTCCCATAAGGTAATAAATCAAAAGTCCTCCCACATCACCCTCATCAGCCCTACATTGCCCACACCTCCTCTTCCCTCACCTCCCCGCACTTTCTCTCCAAAGTCTCTGATACTTACGGGTGTGTGGGCTAAAGAAAGCACATACCCTTCTTCTTGCCACTGTCAAACTAAATAGAGCAAGCCAGCTGTCTTTCCATTTTGCCCGAGTGAAAGCAATATACTTGTTTCTTCCTTTGTTGGTTTGCACAAAACTTCCTGGCTTTAAAAGACCTGCCCCTCTCTCCAGTTTGAGCAAGCTAGCCAAGAGGTTGAAAAGGGAGGATCACAGACCAATGAACACCACAAAGTTCATAGCCTTATAAAACTAGTCCAAAAATAATTTTTTTCTTCTGTTTTTAAATAAAGAAGCTGTTCTGACAGCTTAGGAAAAATCCTGCTACAATGCAGTCTGTTCAGTGGAAATACCTCAACATCTCCATGTCTGTTGGAAAAATGGTGTTAAAACTGAAACCTAGTAAAAAAAGAAAAAAAACAAACCAATCATCCATTTTAAACAGTCAAAGATTCAAACCCCTACCATCTACAACCCAAGTCTGAGATTTAACAAAACTTTGATCTCTTGTTAAATTCTGTAAATTCTGGAAACAAAGATGCTAATCTCAGCATGACATTTTAAAAGCAGATGGAGGCTGCCCATGAGAATGAACACGCACCGTGTCTTCTCATGGAAGACATGGATAGATGAATAATCCAGGTAAATTAACAAAAGGATAGAAAAGCTTTTCACAGCTAAATGCCCCATTCAGACTCCACCATGATTTACAGCTTAATTGCCAGGGTACCTAACAGCAGAATGTCACTTTCAGCATTTATTTGGCCGAGACCTACAAATCAAATAATTATGTTGTCCCAGGCAATGCACTGAGATATGATTATTTAGCAGCTATGAGAAGCTCACACATGACCTCCCGTTTCAACTTGCTTACACCCCAAAAGCTGATGGCAGCCTGGAAAATAAGTGTGATCACAACACTCTTCCTTGATAAGACATTTTAGATGAATACTAGCTGTTTGGCCATGATCAAAGATTTCATTAGAAATCACTATTCTTGTATTTTTTTTAAAGAAAGAACTAGCTTCTTCCAGCTACACTGACTCTAACTGTGATTATCAACCAATATGTACCTTGTCACATAACATTTGGTAAAGACATGGAACTAGAAACAGAAGTAATGTTCATAATACTCATATTCACAACATATCTGAAAACTGACTGTGGAAACTCCAGACCAAACTGCTAATCCTCGATTCTGAATTCACCATTTCTGCTGGCCCCAGAGTACTTTGACCTCCAGCTAGAACAGCCTCCATCTGCCCACGAAGACTTTCCACAGTCAAATTTAACTGTGATGTAACTCACTTGTAACAACAGGCTGGAGTTTTCTACTGCGCATCCACTCTTTTATGGAGGACAGCAGCTGCCACAGCTGCCCATACTTCCCGTAACATCCAGCTCCAAGAGGTAGCCACTGATGTTGGAAAAATCAGGAATGTTTGAACCCAGTACTAACTGACAGCTTGCTGAGGCCGCACTGCAGAACTGGAATTATGTTAATTGAGCCAGGCAGGCAGTGTGAAGAGAGCAACATTTCCCCCAGGACTCCCAGGTGTGGCATGAAGAAGTCTCAGCAGACCAAGCATGTGTATTCAGCACAGGGTAGGCTCAGAGAAATCAAGTGTCAGCTTGGGCCAAGAGGAACAAGACAGTGCTTAATCCTACAAATACTACCCCAAGTATAAGCCTTGCTCTTGGAGGGAATTTTCATGTACCTTTCATTTATGTATTATATGGTCACAACTTAGAGCTAAGGGTAATAATGAGAAAAGTTCATTCCACTACAGTCATTACACATATGAAAAAAATGGTATTTGAGATTACCAGACCACATAAGAACTGTGAAGACATACAATCTGAAACTTCACGTAGTTAGTATTACGTGTATTCTAAACGTGTTTAGAAAAGGATTGTATTATATGGTAGCAATAATATCTGGGCAAAGAGCTAATGTAGGGCAAACAAAAATAGCAGTTAGTATTTGAAGACAAAAAGAATTTTAACAATAAGTTAGGATTTCACAGTGGCTTTCCAAACTACAGTGATATATCGAAATATGTCAGACAAACCAGAAACATATCAACCTTTCTCCAGAAAACATGAAAGAGAATTTACACATCAATAGGGGAAGAGAAACCCCACTGAGGGTTTTAAGAGTTGGGCTATTTAGCTTGCCATCTTGTGACTGACTTGACTGAAGCTTTGATCTGCAGTTATCCTGATCAGAGAACTCTAGAAAAATCTCATTAGCAAATGAACAATACATTCACCATTTTCTTCATTTACATTTGTTTATCATTTTTATTTCTCAAGTAATAATAGAATCAGATACATGAATTACTACAGAAGCAATTCACACACGAGAGGAGCGCTGTCCAAGGGGACTTCTATGCTTTCTTCAGAACATTTAACATCTGGAGAAATCCTCTATCCCGTTTTGAGTTTGGGGAGGGTTTTTTTTCTCTTTGGTTGTGGTTTTGTTTGTTAGGGGGTTTTTTGTTGTTTTTTCTTTTACTACTTCCACATGCTGTTTCTCTAGCAGCAATAAAAGTTTTCCAAAGGCAAAAGGCAACCAAAGCAGTAAGTATCTGCCAGTAAAGCCTTTAGCTCAACTTACCAGGATCTCATTTGAAATTCAGTGTCAGATGGATCCTCACCAAGGTACTTGCCTGTGTAACTGTGTCCTTCACCAATGGATTTCATATCTCAAGAACAACCAGGCAGGAATCCAGTTATTGCATGTTTAGGTATGAAGATTTTAACCCAAAGCAAAAAATGAGATCTGAAGCAGGAAGAGAAGGAAGTTTCCTTTGTTTCCCTTCTGAGAAGACCACAAAGGAAAGGTTATCCCTAGGGAACTCTTCAGCTTATGTCATTATTCATCTGTAGCATGGGTTTAATATTTTTGGCCTGCAGTGCACTGAATTAAGTTTCCCTTCTTCTAGTTCTACCCACATCCAATGCAGAAACAGAAGAGCTTTATGAACCAAACTAGGCAGGACCCCTTTACAATTGTATGCAGATGCCCCATTTTCAATAAACATTAAAATGCCACAAATACTAATCACCTGAAAATTACAAAACATCCTTCTCATAAAAAAATAGCTCTCAAACAAAAGCTAACTAAAAACTTGTCCAAGTAAATAGGCCTTTCCTTACCCCTTAGAGTTTTTTCCCCATATCTATAGTACACATCCATGCACAATCTAACTTGGTCTAAGCAGTCTCATTCACTTCTGCCTTTCCAATATTTAACTGAACTACTCCTTTTTCAATTGTCAACTCATCTAAATAACTTGCCAGCAGCACAACTCATCTCTTTCATAATTATAAGAGATACTAAGAGTCTCCTTTCATCTTCCAGTGAACATATATTTAGCTAGTTTCCAAATATCTGCTGCAATTTGTTATCCAGGACTGCTTCTTGCCCCCGGCAGCCTCCTTTCTGTAATTCAGCGACATTTTAAGGACCCAATAATGCATTGTACAGCAGCAGCACATCACTTTAAGATGTTCAAATCGTTTCCTGATACGAATAAGAGTATTTCTTTAGCCTTTCAAACTAGTCCTACATATCAGAATGATTTTTTTTTTTGAACCACTGAACACAAGAACACCTAAAATGGTTTTTCTTCATCTGGGTATACAGCCAGAGTATCTTTCCAGTGGGCTCCTTACTCACTAAAAACTGGTTTAAAATTCTTGAATACACACTCCATTTATTAAGTAGCTTAAATGATCTACATCCTTTTGGGTCTGGGTGAACTATTATTACTCAATCAGAATTTGTTCTGCCTTCCACTTCCAATCACCTTCAAGCTTAAATTTCACTTAACACACTCATTTCCACTTTTAATATGGCCAAATCAAGGGAGCATATGGACCTAGTATAATTATTAAAAATGGAGGCACTCTCTTTTAATACTGTGATCAACTAATCAAGCAAAAACTCATAAAGCCAACATTATAAAACATTATACAACATTATAAAAGACAACCCCAGTCTTTCACCAATTTGACAGCACTGAGAAAAATCCAATGACTAATATCACAGAACACATCACACAAAACAAGAAAACATATTTCCATTGAGAAAGAGTTTATGGCTCTGGGTCACTGTCTTTCTCCTGTAGGCACATCAAGTGGTTTGGTTAGCTATTAACTCTCTTGTGTGTTCACCCTTAGTGCTGTATTTCTTATCTTACAATCCCTATTGACATAAAATCTCTTTCCACTTTGTACCGAGTCTGTCTTCTGCTTCTGCCCTATTAACTCATGTCAATACAGCAAAGGGAGCAAAATAAAGCAGCAAAGTCAATACTCATCCATCACATTTTTGTGCGACTGCTGCAACGAAGAGGAACAGATAGGTCAAAATCAGAGATGCCTTAGGGAGCTGCCCCAACCCTCCAGCCCCGCCTGGCATCAGATGCAACCACATCACCACTTTCCTGTGGCTCACACAACAAAGGAAGTGGCTGCATAGGTCAGAAGTTCATCTGCCAAATTAATATGGAGCATCCCGACTATTCAGAGCAAAGACCACATGCTGAAGCAGAAGCTACTCTGATCTCTACTGTGCTTTTGCAAATGAAAGTCACTCACAATACAAGCTGTCCTTGTTTTAGAAAAATTACAAACTGTGGTAGGATTTACCAGATAGTCCCACCTTCTTTCCTAAGCTTTTTCTGCCCTTCCCACAATTGTACTTTTCTAACTAAATCACAAAGTACCTCTGGGAATAAAGGAAGGCATCATCACTGAACACTTAACTGGACAGGATGATCTCTTTTCTCCCCCAATCCCTGTAACAATAGGAACACTAGAGATCTGAATTCAGAACAAAGAAGAAAGCATTTATCAGACAGAATAGAAGAGATTAAAGCATTTCTACCTCTGATTGAATGACCACAGTATCACATTACCTCTGCTCCTGCTGCTAGAGGAAGTGATTGAGCCCCGGCACAGGGGCCTTGCTGAGTGAGGAAGGGGGCAAATCCTCTCACCGGAATTTTAATCCCCTGCTCCTGGAACCAGGAAATCATTACCCAATGCAGCAGAGAAATGAATGCTACATGGCATCCAATGGTCTCCCTGCTGGTAATTTCTATGTGAGATACAGCTTTCAAAGAGATAATATAAGGTACTGCAGACCTTTAAGTTATATGGGACTGATGAAGGGCTAAAGAAACAAAAGGACAAAAAGAAAGGAATGAAAAAAGAGAAAAAAATGATTGTGAACATAATTTAAAGACAGATGAAAAGAGCCTGAGTGCAATCTGTGACTTCCACTGTGGAGCAGTAAAACACAGGAACTCATCTTGCCAAGATATATGCTGCAAAAGACATTATTTTAGTACCTTTTATACACACTTGGGCTTAACTCAAGCCTCATTTCTCCTTTCCAGTGGACAATGTTGGGGTGCCAGGAAGAGAAAAAGGTAAGAATCTGATTGTTGGATTGATTCCCAGACGAAGAGACTTGTGACTCCTCTCCAATTCATGCTAGATTTCCGCTTAGCAGAGCCTACCGTTGCACAGACACACACCAGAAGCACAGCTGTGCAAGGTGGGAACACACCAGACCTCACAGCTGGCTGGACAGGTCACTGCTTAAAATTCAAAACTCACCCAGTTTTTGGTACTTCCTGGTACGTCAGTGCCAGAAAAGGAGGTTTTGGCTTTTCTTTGTCTCCACAGTTGCAAGGACAAACTCTCCAAAAAGGGGATTTTTTCTAAGTTACAGAACTATTTAGAGATAGGTCTATCAAGCCACATAAAAGCCTGCCATCCTCTGTTACAAAAGTACCTCAAATAGAAGATTAGAAACCTTAACACCACTTGTACCCATATGAACGCTTGAGATACTATCAAAAAGTTAAATGTTTTTTTCTAAGAAACCATATCATATTTACTTAAAGGAAAAAAAAGCTACACAGTATAAGTGAAAGTTGGCTACTACTATCACAAGCCTTACAATACTTGATGGTTTCTCTAAACTACCTGTTCCTAGATATGGATTCTTATAAGTTCAGAACCAATTTTCATAGTAAGTTACTGACCTTCATACTTACGGAGAAGAACCTTAACAAAACGGCAGCGTTGGCAAAAAATGAAAGCAAGTAGAAGATTTGTTGACTTTAAATGCTGGGGGGTTGATTATTTTTGCATTCCTGAGATGCAGCATCAGCTATTCTGTTGGGGAGAATGTCAATCTTGAAAAGATGTAAGGCTCCCTTGTAATAAGGGCAGATTTCTTTCCAACTCCATTCAGTCATGAACTATCATACTAACATACACTGGAGAATAGGTATAATCAGGCAAAAAACCTAAATTGTTGAAGTTTCATCTATTTATAAATAAGTTACATCATAAATTTACTGATTTTTCTAGTCAAATAGTGTCTTCTATAAATATGGCAGGCACAACCTGAACGTTTAAAAAAAAGTTGCAAGCTTTTAGAACAGAAAAATGTTGAGGTTTTAAAAAGCAGCAAACTGGGCACCTTCTCCTTCCCATTATCTTCAACACAACCATCAAAGGTACAAGAATTCAAGTGCAACATGGTGCAGAATTTACACAGGAACACAGACAGTAAAGGTTTTCTAATTTTCTTTTTTATTTCTTTTTTCTGCTGTAGAAATCAAGGAGCAGTGGGAAAATAATGCAGGTTTAAAAGAAGGAAAAGGTTAGCTATTCAGATATTTGTTTAGATGTGGACAACGCTGAATGACTGATGGGATACCTGTTTTGCCCACTCCAAAAACAAATCTTCATTGGCTCCCAGAATGATTAAATGGGTGCAATAAAAAAAGTATTAAAATAATTTTATTTAATGTGGTTCTATGTCCAAGTTCTATGACCGTTAAATCATTTGCACAAACAAAAAGCAGACTTATTTATCATGGACATTACTGGCAGCCTGTAAAGTGATTAAATTTTACATTGAGGTTTCAGGTTAGTGGGCAGAGGATTCTAACATGATAACTCTGCCTCAATTAGACACCATGTTTTAAGCTGTTCCCCATTTGTGACATTTTAGACAAACAGGAGCTGGTTTAATAATTCTGATGGATTAAGGGAGGTTATGTTCAGTTTTGTTTTTTAACAGAAGCAGCAAAACAAATAGTCCCTATTCTAGTATGATAAAGGCTCCAAGAAAGCTTGCTCAGTCTCTGTTTCCTCTGTGGCTCTCAGTTTGTGTTGAATGCAGAACTCGGTATAAGAGGTACAAGTTTGCGAGATGGGAACTGAAGTTGTCACTTGCAGAAATCATCATAAACATTTCACAGGAACATTTACTATCTGTTAAGCTGTGATGAAATCAGAACTAACAGACAATACCACAGGCACCAGTTCTCAAACAGTTTTAATGTCAAAAGGTACTGAATGAAGTCCTGACCCGTGTGGAGATCACAGAGACCAGCCTTTCCACTCTCTGAAGAAAGTTTCAAAGCCAAATGCTCAACAGTTATGAAATGTCAAATATATCCATGGAACCATCCTCCAGCAAGTACCTATCTTCCCAAGCTATTTTAGCTTTAAAATGCAGCAGGAATCATTGACCTCCTGAAAGCAGATGTATGAAATCGTATTTTTAAAGATTTTTCAGTTGCAGAAAGAATAATTGCAGTTAATAGGAAAACTAGAACTGCTCCTCATCTCTACATTTGTAACCCAGCCCTGGTTGGGCAGAGAATCCCTGGACTAGAGAGATTGCTTGCTTACTCCTCCCCTAGCAAAGGTCCTTGTGTAAGAAGCCAGGGAGGAAGGTGTGAACAAGCTTCCAATGGTTTTCAGCATTCGGCTCAATTTGCAAAAGCAAAAAATCCTTACTGATGGCTTAGAGCTTGCAGGAATATAACCAGTACATGCATATGGCTCTCATAGCTCAGAAGTTAAGACACGTCCATTCATAGCTCTTGGTTAGAAGTGAGCAGTCAGCTATGAAGGGTCTCAGCTATACCGTTTAATAGCTATATATATAACAACTTGCTGAACCATTTTATGAAAAGGAAGGAAACAGAACCTCCCTCCTCTCCTCACATTTGGATTGATGCCTCAGAGCGTAAACCAGCTCCTCAGATGAAAGGAAAAGGAGGAATTTTTTAACAATGAAATTCATTCTCAGCTGTGACAGGTTTTTTTATTTCTGAACTGTCTTCACTAAGCAGATGATCCTAGAGTTTCAGTTTAAGTCTTTCAGTGACTTGCAAGCATCCTCCCTGCACTAAAAACATCACTGCAGTGGACACAACCTCTTGTTTCTTAGATTTTTATGACCTACTATATTAAAACCAGTTTAAATGTAATAAAGTCTGCAGCATTTACAGCTAAAAAATACGGGAGGACAATAAAATTAGCCGAGCATAAAAATAAGGGAGTCTTAAACATCCTCTGCTCACTTTCCAGGGACAATATACACAGAACAGGCACAGACTGCAAAATCAAAAGGAATTTAAATCAATTTAAAATTCAAACAACCTTTTCTCCTGCCTGCTAGGGGCTCTAGGGACATTAACACACACAGACTCGCTCTTCTGCATTGTTTCCTCAGGTTTTCATTCCTGCTTTCTAAAATTTGTTTATAAAAGTGGTGATCTGAAATATTGATGATTTACTCATCTCATACATGGGTTTGCTCAGCTGTGGCTGGTTTTGCAGTAATGATGTACTTTCTCTCTTCACAATCCATCCCTTTTCTGCAGAAGATAGAGTTGGAACATACGATTTTTAGACTGCTCTCTATTTCGTCCTCCCTTACCTATTCTCTCATTCACTTAATATAAACCATCACAATATGTAAGGCAAACCAGCAAATTCACACTGAAGCAAAACTTAGACTGTCATAACAAATTCTTGTCATAGCACCAAAACAAAGCTGTTCTCACAACTTTTCCTATCCCTCTGTCACCCCTACAGTACAAGCATGAACTGTATAGGAGACTAAGGTAGGGTCTCTTTGCCTAGTGGTCTTATTCCAGAACCACAAAATACGGCCAGGTTCTTCCTCTCCTTAGGAGGGTTCCCACAGTTTTCTTAATAGGATGCTATTTAATGAACAGAGTACAAAGCTGACTGAAGCAAAACAAAATTTATCTGCTTTATAACATGATTATATTAAGCAGAATTTGAAAAATCTGTTTGGGGCATAGGCAAAAGTGACATGAATTCCATTTCAGGGAAAGCCCCGCACAAGCAGTGACAAAGATATGCTTTAGAAAATGTTATCATAAGCCTTGTTAACTATCACTTCCACAAGCCAGAGGACAGATCACTGACTTGCTCAACGTCACACAGAAGTCCTGGGTCAGAACCAGAGCTGGAAACAAAATTGCTTCCAGAAGTCCACTGAGTTTTGAATATTTCTGCAGTCCAGTCTTACTCGACTTCCATCCAGTCTCTCCCTCATCCTGTTCACCTTATGCAGCTTTAATGCTTTACAGAAGTACTACTATAGACCATAAGCAGCAACACATATCATGTAGAAAGACCGTAGATAACCTTTACTGTACTTCAGAGAGGATCCAGTCTAGGCCAGGTGTAAATACACAGCAGACGTATGTCACTCATATCATCAGCCTCCTTCTAGGAAAAAATGTTTTTACAAGTCCTGATTTGTCTCTGCTCTAGGACTTCTGTTGGTGTCTCAAATTTCCTGCATGCCACCTGACCTTCACATAAGCCTCTTCTGACATAGTGATGAGTACATAGTGGTATAAATCCCATATGGGAACATGTAAGTGACTTCTATATCAGTAATAATCAGCAAAGTGTCATGGGTTTTCTGAAGTCTCTGTTTTTTCTCTCTTTTAAATAAAAACACAACAATGCCACACCTTTTTTTGGACAGGTCGTGATTCAGATGGTTGGTTAGACAGATTTGTTCATTTTTGAACCACAGAGAAGGAACTGCATTGGATACAGCCAGCTTTACTTTAGTAATTACCTCTGCTACAATAAAGTTTTATATTTGGAGACCAGGTTAATAAAAGACCTCTTCTTTTGGGATTTAAATCCCTGAGTCCCAAAGCACTATTCTAAACAGAGCATGTTTCTAGAATGTGGCTTAATATCTTGCAGCAGAGACAATAATGGTCTTATACTACTTTGAAGTAAGGTAACAGGAGAAGGAACTCACTCTTTAAAAGTGCTCTGGAAAAAATAAAATTAAAAACTAGTCTGACTGATCAAACATTGTAGCATCTACACTGACTCCTTGGCTTGATTCAGCTCTTTAAGGACATGAGGAACTTCTCCGAAGTCTGTACACGTTAGCAAAAGACATCACTCTATTTTTAAAACATCAAAACCAATGAAGTCTGAGGCTGTCTGACCAGCACTGCTGGGTTTACAAGGAGAAGGACACTGTAACTTCTGTCAGCCCCAATGACAGCTACATTATCCATGAGAGCTGCAACCACCCTTCTCTCTCTTGTTCAGTTCTCATTCAAGAATTAGACACCGGTCTCCAGAGGATGAGGAAAGAGAAACTACTAAAATTTCACCCAGCCTCAGTCTCCTACATTCAGTTCAAGGCCTTCAGCATTAATTCAGGGAAGAGGCAAAGTAACTACTTCAAGACAAAATAAAAAATCCAAATTAAAAGCTTGCAAAAACTGAGGAATTTCTGCCTTATACTTGGCATGTTCATTTGAAACAAGGTCCCTATTTCATCATTCACAAGTTCGCCACTTAGCTACAAATTTCCCAAGGGAGTCAGAATGAATTTCAAGCTTCCTCTGGCTTTAAGCATTAATGAATACTTCCTCTGTAAGTTCAAGAATGTCCCTGTGTCACTGTTTATACACAGAACCCCCACCTTCAAGAAACAGCCTTGTAAGATGACACAGCCTGGGTGCTCATCCTCTTCACCAGGCAAAGCTCTCCCTGCAGTTCAGAACAGGCATGTTATGAAGTTCTGAGAAAGGGCACACTCTACAGACAGTAGACCTGCATTCGGGGTTTGAGGAGATGACTGGAATGCATTTTCTCTTTGCATAAAGGCATTTATTTGGAGGCATCTGCATTCTTTGCCATGCAAATGAAAGGCTTCCAAAAGGTCATTGGCAATATAAAATGTAATTAGCTTAAAAACATCAAGTATTTTTAGGCACCACTTTGCCCCAGGTTATCTTACTGTTGCTTGTTTTTCATACTCACAGTTCTTATTATCAGCATTTTTCTTTCCCCCTTCTGGGTGTAATCAGGAAAAAAAAAAATCTGACAAATACACTGTTAAAAGATATTAGGTTATTCTCAAATAGGTGAGTTAGAGACTTACCACCCATAGCTGTGCACTGCACTACACTACACATAATGATACTAGGTAACACAGCAGCAGGTGCACTTTTATTAAACAGGACACAGTTAAAAAAAAAAGAAACAAGCCACATTATGCTGTCCTATTAAGTCCAAATGGTTACTCAAAATTGACAACAGATTTTGCCACGAACACCAACTCCCCACTCAGTATCTACAGTTGGCCTTTTCCAGCATCAGCATAGCCCACAGCACTCACAAGTGCAAGAGGCAGAAATACCGCATCTCAGGAAACACACTTTATCCTAGAACACATTTGGACAAATGAAGCAAAACTCATTCAACAGTCATTGTAATGGCAGGTTCAGACTTGCTGCTGCAGCTGAGTGCCCAGAGGAGATAAGTCAAACAATATGATAAAATCATTTTATTGACAGTATAGAAAATATAGAAAATAATATTTTTGGTTAATATAAAATTGAAGTTCAGGCCCCTTAATTGCAAGACTGACGTATCAGTGCTGAGTCAGTGAAACACAGTATTTACTGGTATACGGCTCCAGCAAAAACGTGACACACACTGCCTATCTGCTTCCAAGCTCCTTCTATATGGAGAAAGTTCATACTACTAACTGTCTTATCAAAGTATCCAAACCCTGGTCATATATCAGAATTATTCAGACCAAGTCTCTCTCTCTCACAGATGCTAACAGTCCTTTCATCTCTTCTGTCTGATACCTCCCCCTGTTCCACACATGCCCACTACCTTCTCTCTCAAATTGTCTAATTGATTAATCAAGTTGAACTCAGAGCAATTGTTCTCAACCTGCATTTAGCTTGAAGGCTTTTGCTTCTATATCAGACCTGAGTATTGGCTGTGTGCCCAAACACATGCCTGTCTAATCCTATCGGTTGGTCTAATAAAAGGTATTACTTCTCCCTGCAAACCCTCCTTTGCTGATTCTTCTGTGAATGACCAAAATACACTCTGACTTCAACAAGCTCCAATTCTTACACCAGTGCAAGGTTTGTAGAATGAAAACCAAGGCATAGGACCCAGATGAGCAAGTTCACTCAATAAATTGGGAGTCTGACGCAGTCAGACAACCTGTGTTGCAGTTATATCCTTACTGGCACAGGATTAGGATTCTTTCAACTGGAGGGGATGTAAGCAGCACTGCTCCACACTCCCAGCTGCAAAAGAAAGGGCTATGAAGTGACTTCAGTCTTGCTCTTTAAGTAGATAAAGATGCATCAACATAAATGATACATTTGGTTTCCAAGAGTCAGTTAATGCATTGCCTTGGTGACAACTTTTACCTCCAATGCAAGGTGCAAGAAGAGGGATTCTTTTCATCAGGATAACCCACAGATATGTGATACTTTGTCAGGAGAGTCCCATTAAAAAAAAATCTCACAGCATTTTCTTAAAGCATACACTGTCTTTTATTAGTAGTAGATACTTTGGAGTCTCCGTACAGCAACTGCCATAGGCTAGATCTGATAATCCCTTATTTGTACAGCCAGAAAGGGACATATTTTGGTTTATTTCCATAAATATTTCAAAAGCTTTTTCTGGCTGAGAAACAGAAAAGCCTCTTCAGTAGTTATTTCACTCCTAAGAATTTGATTTTTGTGGCTTGAATAAAAGCAAAACTAAGGGGTTTTGTTGTGGGCTTTTTGCTGGGATTTTTTTGTAGGGTACTTTTTACTGATTTCCATCTCTTTACAGTGAGAACGTATTTTAAAACTTATGAATACTTGAACATTGTTTTAAATATTGAAAATATGTAAAAAGAGTCCATACATAAAATATGACAGAAAGGAAATTACATTTTGCTAGAACACTGTTCTGAACTCTAACAGAGTACAATGCCTAAGCATTCTGACCAAGCATCCAGCCCCAAAGGGCCCTCTGAATGTCAGATCCTACTAGTTTTTCTCGCACAGCTAGAGTAAAAAAATATCCAAAGTCACCAGCAACAAAATAACTGGACCAGTCGCCAACCACTCCTCCTGAACCCATCTCCTTTCCTAAGGACTGACACATTCCTGCAAAAGAATTACTGCACTGAGTCACTGTCAGAATTTTTTCTAAGCAACAGAGCATGGCTGCACCACTGTTGCCAGAAAACACTGTGATTACCGTCTTGAGAGACAGAGAGAGGAACTGACTATAAACACATTTCTCCTCTGTGATGCCCATGCAAGAACTAAGCAGTCTGACTTTGAAAATTAAAAAAAAAAAAAAATAAATAAATTCAAGAAATTTGCTTCAACAAGAAATCTTGTGGACAAGGATGGAGAAAGGAAGAAACACTGTCAAGGCACAAACACACCCTCAGGATCTTTCCAACGTTTAACAGAAGACCTTGTATTACCAGCACAATTTCTTAAGAAGGCCTTGCCTTGTTTCCCTGTGCTTGACTCCTCCATACCAACTACTCCTTCCTTAACCAGATGCCTCAGAAGTGTCTGATGCTTCACTGAAAGCTGCACCAGAGCTGTAGTAAAAGGCTACATCTGAGCTCTCCACAGGAAGAGTTTCGGAGACAGGCATATTCACATCGAGATATTCTGCAGCTTTTCATTTCTTTCCTTTCACTTGTAACATTATTTAGCTAATTGGCTCCAGAATTTATAATCCTGGTGACAGCACCCTGGCTGTGCAAGAATGAAAAGGTGGAGGAGGAGGGGAGGGAAGACAGAGCAGCTGCCAAGGCTGCCAGCACCATCTTCCGTTCTGAGCACGTTACTGCAAAGCACCAGCTAGATCTCAGGATGCTGATCCTCCCCTCGCTCACCCAGAAAGCTCAGGGTATCTTACGCTTAGAAATATCACAAGACAACTTAGGAGGTTTTATGCAGACTCCAAAAAAGCAGGAATCCAAATATGAAGTGCAACTAAAACCACCAAATTTGAAAAGGAGAAAATTAAGCAGACGGAGGGGAAAAATGCAATTACAGCAGAAAAAAATTTGTTTCACCATTAGCATTGCACAATAAGAAGGTTTGTCAGGCACCGGTTTAGCCTACACATGTTCACATCCGTCAGCATTTCCATGATAAATCCTAATTTTCGCCATTGTTGATCACATTGAACTAAAACTTGGTATGCAAGTTTTTAGCACAGATGCTCAAATAAATTATGCACATTAGTCATTTAACTTTCAGAGCAGCAAAAGAAAGCTGCTTTTTGGTAGGGGGGGTTGACTGCAATTTATGACAAGGTTTTTTTTTTGCCTTACACAGCTAAAAAAGACAAGGCAGCTTACTTTTTATTTTTGATTAAACTTTTCAAGCAGCACGTCTTTTGTATTGATGATAGAACCTCAACATTAGGAAAATATTTATAACAAACTAAAAACGCCCCCCCCCCAACAGCTTTATACTTACAGTATTTCCTCCATTTACTATATTGCACCACGGTCTATATATTCACACAAGCATACAAGCAGACACAGAGAATATTAAAATGGAAATACATAATGAAAATACCAATAATAGCAGGCTGAAGAAGTCATGCGGTAGAGTTGATGTGATCCAGATGAGAAATTGTTTAACAAGCGATTAGCTACAGATCTGAACAAAGTTTACATGCAGATATGATCAACTGATTTGAGACATCCCAGCCAAGACAATCTATTTTTTAGACATAATGATATTCTGTGCATTTGTGTATTTGAACTGACACTACTTCACAGCAGTTAAAATCCTACAGAATTCACGTTTACCTTGGTAAAATGCCTCCGTGTATTCTGGCTGTCCCCACTCCCCGTAAAGCATTGGGAAACCATCAATCTGCTTAAAATAAACAACATAAACAGTACCCTAAAATACTTTAGAAAAATCCATAGTCTTTGATACCGCTGTTATTATGGCAACTACAGTAGGTATTTGGGTACATGAGTGTAAAGAGACAGAGAATTCATTCTGTAGTCTGCCATCAATCTTCCTCTGGCTTCTCGTGACTGCTCAGGAAAACTATAATGCAGTTCCCGCATTACAAATTAAGAGGCAAAACAGTTACACACAACCTTGTTTGACTGTTGATGACTTATCATAAAACACTTCAAAGGAACAGTTCAAGAGCCATGGTCAGCACTATAGTTTAAAGATGCTATATGCAAACAAACAAATCCATATCATGTGCTTTTGTGAGACAAGGGAACAAGAAAAATCTTAACAGGTACAGATAGATAGGAATTAATATATTTTATTTGCCTTAAAGATAATTAGGTGCAGACTAGATGGTATATATGGAGCAGAGATGTTTGTTTTCATTCATGTGCTCTTCTGGATCTGCATGTAAGAATACAAGAGAGTCAGGTCACTGTATTAAGTGACTCAGCAGAACCCAAACAAACACAAAGCTTCTCCAGAAGCCAAGACTTCTCAGGCCACATTCTTCTACCTTATTCCTGGGACCATCCTTATGACTTCAAGACTGATTCTAGAGGTATTACCAAACTGAAGGGCCCTCCTCTTTTCCAACTCGTATAAAATTTTTCAAGGCTTACTGCCACATTGTAGAGGCAATAAAAGACAAATCCCTAAGCACTGGAAACCTTAAATCACCACAATTCCCAGAGCTCTATACAAAGCTTGGCAAGAGGCCGAGTTCAAGATTTTACATAAGAGCACTGGTTTCAAAGCAGAATATTTTTGTACTGCTGCCTACTGCATAGCTAAGATAATTTCTCCCTTTGTATTCGTATCACAAATATAACATGGATGTGGGGCACTCTTCCTCTGGCCCATCAGACTCATGTAAATCATTAATTTGATCGTAGCATTTCTCTGCTAAAAAGGAAAGAATACAAATAATGAAAATAGATAATAAGTTTTGACTTCAAATTACTTCAATAATTCTAAATTAATTAATTCTAGTTTCCAAGAACTCTAGACCAGTATTAACAAACATCTACTTCCTCTAGGATTTTTAAGAATTTTAGTCTCACAGAAGTGAAAGATTTATAGTGCAGATGTGAGCCATGTATAGAAGAAATGCTAGGCAGACTTCTCCCTCCATAACTTTTACAATGCAACTCCATGTTGTAACATGGAGTGTCTGCGGTACAAAACTCCATCAAGTACAATCTATGCTTCCTACCAAATTAATTTATTAGTTTTTACACATTTTTCTGGTTAATAATACACACTGCTACCTGAACACCCAAGGGAATGCAGTATCTTCAGAGGAGCACAAACAAATGAAAGCTATTGTTCATTCTAGTAATAAAAAGATGCACAAACATCAGGGATGCTAGTAGGAACAACAAGGGTCAATCACAAAAAAAAAAACAAAACCACAAAACCCAAACAACTAAGAATAAATAGCTTCTACAATTTTTGTAATCATTAAAAGTGATCAAAGCAGAGACATTCCACATTCTCCTTGAATGTTCTCCAAGAAGCACAGTCAAATATAAGGTAAGAAACTAATATTTTTACTGGTTTTGCACTACGCCGTTTCCACAGAGCTCCAGGCTGAAAAGATGGTACAATTGCAACTGTGTCAGTCCCCTGTAGGCTGTTCTTTAGGCTTTTTCTATATATTTTCTTTTAAACAGAAAGAGACTAGTTCCATGAGCTTCAGAAACCAAAGTTCCCTGGATTCCTATGGATTTCTCTCTCCAAAGATGAATATTGTCTCAGGTAGACTTCCATTTCTCATACCAACAGCATGAAAATGATACCCTTACCGACATTACCATAGTACTATCATATGCCACAAGCCTTTGGAGAACTTGGTATAGCAGAAATTATGGACTGTGATACTACCGTGGTATCAGAATAGTGCTCACTCACCGCCAGTCTCAAGGCTGAATGAGCAGTGGCTAAGAAGGCCTGATCTCCGACAGGAGCCTTACTGTCAGGCTTTTTTAAGAGGGTCTTTTGCTTGCAGGGCTCTGAACAGGGCATGACCTCCAGCTGCATGAACAGGATGTCTCTCCTGGAGCTGGAGACCTGTTTTCCTTAAAGTTGCTGGAATTTATTATTTTTGAGACCTCTACCATCGGCCAAACTTAACAGAAGACAACTAGCAAGTTCAAAAGTGTAAGGTAGGCACAATCTCATCTACATAAACATACAAAGGACAGTAATAAGCCTCACTTCCTCAGGAAATCAGACTAAAAACGGCACAATCATAAAAAGCAAAGGTCTGGACAAAATCCCATGGTTTTAGAATTCGAAGCAGAAGTCAATGTCTCGGCTAAATTCTTTTTTGACCTCCTATTTTCCGCTAGGGATTAACTATGTGATAGAAAAAA
Source organism: Morus bassanus (assembly GCA_031468815.1). NCBI lineage: Eukaryota > Metazoa > Chordata > Aves > Suliformes > Sulidae > Morus > Morus bassanus. Next base: position 61,171,168 of record CM062572.1, read on the forward strand.
TTGGAAAAACTTTGTATCTACCAAATTAGAGTCATGAATAACCAGATGTTGCTCTGGAAGCTTACTATTTGAATATGTTTATTTGGAGAGCATAGATTGGTCACTTAATAGGACACTATCAACTATCTTCTGGTATAAAAATGCATGAAAGATCCATTTTCGAGAAAAGAAAAAGCAATACCTACTAGTCATTTCTTTGTAATATTACTCTATAAATGAATGCAGAACCTGCCAGCAGTTAATATTGCCCTGAAGCACTGTGAATAAACAGTTGTCTGGTATTAGGTACACACACACCTCCACATATAAATCAAGGTGCAATGTGCCATATAGATGAACAAGAGAAGAAAAAAAAATCCCTACCTTGTCCTATATTAGACATTAAGTGCTTCTTTTGATCACAAAATAACTCATAAAGCCTATCAAAAAGCTAGCACTTCTCTCTCTGTCAGATAAAAGACACTTCACTGTAATTAAACTTCTGTCCAACTTTCCAGAAGATTAGGGGAAGAAGTCTGACAGGCTCTATTTATATTTGTGACTGACACTCCTTGGGACGTCCAAGGAAAAGAGAAGATGGGCAATAGATTTACGACACACTTCTGAGCTAACAGCACTTATGGAGATGGACGGTTCTGAGCTTATCATCACTCATTCATTGTTTTCTTTTTTTTTTTATTAAAAAAAAAATCCCTGCTGCCCAACTCAAAAGCATTTTCTGTTCCATTTGCAATCTACATTTCCCAGCCTTCAATGTTTAGTTTTTTATTTCATTTTTAAGCGACAACACACACAGCAGGTTGTTTGAGTAAATCAGCTTTACGTGATTTATATGAATAAAGGTGGTAAACAACCATGCCTCTTAACAGAACTCTGTGAGCACTCAGAGAAGGAAAATATTTTTTCAAACATATTCTATGTATCCCTTTTCACATATGAAACTATAAGTCAAAACACATGGGTGGGTTTCTGACGCTAGGTGATGAGAATTAGCCATCAGCTCCAGGATCCCAACACCAGAATCAAAGATTTACTCCTCTTACATTTTTCTTTGTGTCCTTCATCCTGCTCAGCACTAACTTCACCTATGTGTTTCCTTGTACGTGACTTTCTACAAGATACCTCAATGGTCCAAAGTCAATATTACACTTAGACAACAAGAGCAAAAATAGAAAAGAAATTATCACTTTGGGAGGGACCTCAAGTAACAAAAAAAAGTAGTACATTTTCATAGCCTGTCTTTCAGAACCAAAGCAAAGATCCAACTGTAAGCAGCGTCATACCTTCACGCTTAGCCATCTCAGAGGACAACACCGATGAGAAGGGAAGTTTTCCCCTACATTTCAAATTCTAGAATGCTTTGCCAGGATTGTGTTAGGAAGCCTCTGCAGAAACTCCAAATGTGCAGACAGGATGCTGGAAAAATATGCAGCTTTTCTCACTTAAGAAAATAGTGTAACTGCTACATCATTTTTCCAGAAGACAAAAGCTTATTAACCACTTGGCCAACTCTACATATTCTGAGCTACAACTCTCAACTCTTCCCAAAGAAGTACAGCTGAACATACCACACCTATAGCATTCACGCTCTGGGGGCAAAAATGTGCTGAAACTAATGATGGCTGCATGGTTAAACTGACCCACTAATGAAACACCCTTCCCTTCGTTACCTTTTCTTGAACAGCAGAGCAGGTACTTTTCATGCTATCAAATTGACCCTAAGCAATCTTCTTTTGAGCCTTTAAACCTCTGGATTATCTTTGTTCTGCAGTTACAGAGCTCCACAATACTTCCTGCTGTTACTGCTGAAAGTATAATTTAATCTATTTACACTACTTGTAGCAACACACTCCAAAACAGCAGTGATATTCCATCACGCGCTATTAATGGCACTTTCAGCTACATTACTCAGCGATCCTGAAGTTGCAGAGAGGAGTGAGTTGTTGCTTATGTGTTCAGTAGAAGAGTGACCCTCTCCTCTTTCCCTGTGCTAGCACCACAGGAAGGTTTTCCTCCCAAGCAAAAATAGCATACTCCAAGGGAGTCTATACTACTCAAACATGTAAACAATCACTGTTAAAAGAAATTGATTTAAACCCACTGTTCAGAAAATTCAGTCCTATGGTTCTGTGTCTAAAAGCATCCAAACTGAGCGATACAGCACATACGATACGCATTGTCATTTCATCTCTGGGAGGCCTTGAGACACTGACAATTGCACAGGTTACACAAAACACAGATTGCACTTCACATCCCCAAGCCAGTAGCAGGGGGAATATCAATGCAAAGGCTGATTTGTAATGGCTTTAGCCTTTCTGTGGTGTGATGAACTCTATTGCCTTTTTAATAACAGAAACATTGGCTCTAAAAAAATATACAGTAATAAATGGAAAGCAATGCAAGAATGGAAGAATGATGCAAAATAAATTTAGACTGTTTAGCAAAGCCATATGCCATTTGAGAAACACTGTTACCAGCGTGTTTGTATACCATAACTCCCCATTCTAGATCAACTAAGGGACACTGAGAAGCAGTTGAGCTCTATCTGTCTCCAGTTTTATGGAAACGGATGGGACCTTACATTGCAAATTGTTCCCTTGTGATACTTTTTCCATGTCTGGTTTGTTTTCTGAAGTCAAATTCTGCTACATTAGCAATTAACTCCTGCTTCGTTACCAAGCATCTCCTGGTATCAAAAAGAAACTGGGGACTATTTGTCAGGTTGTGAGACAAACAGTAGCTGGCAAGTGTCTAGCACAGTCACTAAACAATGTGGGAAAGGTACCATCACTGGGGAATAAAAAACAGTAAGACGACTGCAGTGTAAAGACTGAGAGAAAGAATAACCAGCTTGCAAAAAACCCCTTCCAGGCACTCTTCTGCCTGTGTTCAAAAGCTCAGTGACAACCAAACATACGTTCACCGTACAAAGACTCAGTATCGGCCATTTAGGGAAGAGGGTCATATTGCCATCCTTAACACCACACTCAAACCTCTTCTACTAAACTGAATTTTACACTGTAGCAACAGGTAAGCCAGGACTATCTGTGATTCCCCATTGCCAAGAAATAAATTCAGATGCCAACTTCTGATGGTGTTTCTTAAGCATCTACCAAATTATTAATTTTAATAGAGAACTACTTAGGGTAGACAAAAATTCTTTTGGCTTTATACTGCACATTGCTCTACACATGCATAACCACCGACTTTATAAATCAAACACAGCACTGTCAGTACTGAAGACTTAACACATTTCAACTAAGGCAAAAGAATCTGTAGCTGAAAAAACAATAGAAAGCTGAATAAGTGCTGGGCGCAATCACTAGAGGGAGTCATGATCACATATTAAGTTACTGTAATACACAGACCATTCTGAACACTATTATGAAGCACATAAAAGAGAAGACCATCAGTTAAATCTGGATGTTGTTCAGGGAAAAGAGAAAATTAGATTTGCTTCCTTAACAAGGCTTTATTTCCAAAGACTCAAGACCTTCTCCTGGGAACTTTGAAATCATCTGTAATGAAAGGTTTTTAAAAATGTATCTTATTGCCTACATTTTAAGACAGAATAAGGTATGTGACAGAAGAAAGCCAAAATTTATCTGTTTTGGAAATGACACACAGCATTGCATCAAGATAATGTTAGAATTTTAATTTAAGCAGCTTTACAGCCCATTTCACTTGAAATCAAAAAGTAATCTTAATCATGTTTTTATTTTTAAACTAAATCGACACAATTACATCCAGCATGAGAAGGCTGCTTTTTCAACAGATGATTCCCTTTGGTCATTAATAAATTTAGAAAAAGCATTCCTCTGAGAAGCTGTGAGAAGCAGCCTAAAAAAAAAATCAAATACTCAAACATTACCACCATTCTTTTATTTGATCATTTGATCAGTTGTGGGTTTGAGGGTTTGCCTGGTTTATTTTTAAAATACGAAATGTCTTATTTTTATTGGTGAGATTTTTTCCCCCTTTAAACTTCTTAGCAAAAACCACAAAACAATTTGGCTGGCTGCACTCATGGGAATTTACACTTGGCTAACAATTTTACAACTGACTAAATACTTTCGTTAACAGCAGCAACACGCACGAAGCTTTTAACGCCCAGCTTGAATCCTGCCCATCATTAGTAAGGCAGAGCCCAGAACACAATCATCTCTTGAACCAAAATCTACCACATACCTCAGGAGACACATTAGCAAATGCAGCCCAGTACAAATGAAGAGTGCTTGTCCAGTGCTCAATTACACAGTATTTGACTGCTGTACATTCAACTTGTTTACACTGAAGGTTGACATTCTCCACACTTCTGTTGCTCAGACAAGTCAGCTAACACCTTGGCAATGCACACAGTCCAAGAGCCTTTTTGAAAGACAGAGGTATTATTTTTAACAGGAACATACAACAGGTTCCTAACATGAGGAAATAACAGTGTGAGAAGCAAGAATATGTGCACCAAGGATGACAAGTGCTTTCTGGCACACTGGATCCATGTTAAGAAATGCTGTGTGTAACCAACGCAGTCTGGAAAGTTAAGCTCTGGCAGACAAATTCATTTCCCCTATTAGATATTTACTCTCACACCAGGGCAAAGGCTTGAACACCCTCTAGTTTCAAATGCATATCTCACTCTATAAACAGACTGCTCCTCCCAAAGCCTAGCAGTACTTTGCCACCAAAACTGCAAACATACTTTTCCACCACCATCTGTACAAACTGGCCCTCTAAGTAGTCAAATCACAGCCCTCAGGGCTCTTACTCCCTTTCCCATACCCAGATGGCTTTGCACATTTTACTGTGACATTCCCTTTCCACATGAGATGGTCTGGGAAAGCAGCTCACTTCCCCTTGCAAACACTTTAGCTCATAAAATAAAGCTGGATAAACTCTTCACTGCATCTACCCACAGTTCTTCATCTTTTTCTTCCTGCAAGGATTTAAGCAAGCAAAAAATCTCTTAAACAACATGAGAAAGAATAGAAGATAGCATAGAAGGCTCCATGGAACCGCAAGGAAATCTAAAGAGCCATTCTCTCAGCTTGCAGTCCTTGTCTTCTTCCCACAAGCTTTAACATAGCAGTGTGTTGCTACCAGCATCCACTATTGGTATCACTCACCTGTTCGTGATGGTGGAGTTCTGCTCTTTCAGCACAAGCTCCCTTTGCTGTAGGGCCACAATTTGCCTTGAGAGATCATCGGGTGTCCTATACAATTAAAATAAAACAGAAACTTTTAACATATCGTTGGTTGAAAAAACTATGTTCCATACATAACCATGAAAAAGGTCTCACCAAAACAGACAAGGCAATTTCACCAGGCCAAAGTTGCTGCAGTCCCTTAGAACAGAAGGCTGCATCCTCTCCAGCTTACATAAAAGCCTGTTCTATTAAAGCCATTGCTGTATGCTGTAATCACCATCCAAGTCGCAGCATCTCACCACTGTTCACTTCAGCCCATAAACTAACTCTAAAGCCATAGAGTCAGCATGACCAAATTCTTCAAAGCAAGCAGCCTGCATGAACATTCATACAGGTGAACAGACAGCTTATCACTTGAACATATACTTTTTTTTTTTTTAAACATACATAAGAACAGGTGTTCGCAACCTCCTCCCCATCCTAGTGCTCAGCACAAATACACAGAGGTGAGCACACCCAGCATCAGTCTAACTGCTACTGAACTATGGAGTTTCAGTGGAGCATGATCACAGGATCATTACCAAGAGGGTAAGAAAGGGAGTAAGTAAATGTACATATAAATGGTACAATTCAACAGCTCTCGCTACTGCTGACTACCCTCTGATAGCATAGAGGTTCAGCTACATTATAGGTGACTCAAAGCAGTGTTTCCACACAATTACTAGTGTGCTGACTTCAGAGTCCTTCATATAAGCAGTGACTCCAGAGCCATGGCAGGGAGAATATCCATCAGCTCTAGATAACACTTCAGATATCACTCTGATAACCTTTTCTTGTCAAAGAGATCAAAGATTTCTACAGATCTGCTAGCAACAGCTCTGCAGTTGTCAGGAATAGGTGTATTTTTCCATCAAATCCAATGACAAATTCCTAAAATCTAGTGAAATGGGATCAAGATAATGCTAGTCTGGCAGTCCCAGCAACCGCTATCCCATAACAACAGCCTCTGCAGGAGATAACTGTTCTTTTTGGAGACCTCTTCTTAAATCATGAGTGTAAGAGATTCAACTTAAAATGAAGGCAGCTTATGAAAAAAATATAAAAATATTTTTCTCTTGAGCCACCAGAAAGGATTCCCCATCCCAAAAGAGAAGCATCTGTATCACACTTCTCAAAGGAAAGGAAGCTGGAAAGGGCACCACAGTATGTATTGGGTACATCCTTTTGCCACAGCAAGATGGATCACCCCCCAAAGGGGAAGAGTGACCCAAACCTTTAAGGGTTTTTTCATAAGGAGCGAGCAGGAAGCTAGCTTTGCAGAAGTGAAATGTGTAGGAAGACACTCTGCCATGTCCCCCAAGATGCAAGTCAAGGCTTCACTATTGCTGGCAGACAAAAGTAAGCCTGGTTGGATTTTTACACTATTCAAATACAGCCCTGGGACGAGGCACCTCCTGCTCCAAAAACTGAATAGGTAGGAGATGTGCCTCTAGTTTGACCATTGGGATTCTGACTGAATCTAGGACTAAAGCAGCCATTTCTCTGATGATACCACTTTCTAGCCAACTATACACATAAACAAAAGGCATCACTTTTTCTCTTTAAATATCTGTCACTTCCAGCCAAGTGAGAATCAGTGAAACACTGAGCAGATACACATAGTCAGGATTCAATTCTGGCAATCCCAATTCAAAGGTTCCTGCTTTTTGCTTCCAGAATTGCACCTTGTAGCTTTCCTCAGCAGAAAATTTTGAAGCCTCTAATACCACTTGCGTTGCATGCAAGTCTTAACAGTCGATATATAATAAAGCAGATGGACCTGGTCTTCCTTAGACAATGAAGACACATATTGCAGCAGTCAAAGAAATCTGTCAGAACAGGATGAAACACTATCTTTCAAAGACATCACACTCAGTGGCTAAGGAAACCAGGAGAAGCAGCCAAGACAGCAACGTGGAGATGGCTTGATTAAAACACCTAAAATTCAACTTCTGGTAACAGAGACAAGTCAATTTTAAGCCAACATGTGCCTGGGTTTTCAAATGTATTGCAGCACTAGATAACACACTTCAAACTCCTGTAGCTGAGCCTGAAGGGATTCTTAATTTAAGCAGTTCCCCATCTCCTTCTTGAGGGATACTTAACGGCTGGGCATCAGAGCAAACACTGGAGAACTAATTCAACCCAGTCTGATGCAAACCACATCCCCACATATCCCAAGAGCAAGGGTAAAACAACTTGGAATCTCAGCTCTGAAGAGCTCAAATCTAACACTGCTCTAACTGTTTTCCAAGTTGAAGGACTTAGTTTCTTTCTACTGGTATATAAATGGAAAACTAAATGATAACATATGCCAGAAAGTGGAAGACAGTTGGTTTCACATGCTCCACAATGCCTGCAGGGGTTGGGGGGGGTGGGGAACCACACCAAAAAACCTACAAGAGAAGTCTACACAGCTACAATCTGATTTCAGCATGGGCTCATCAGCTTCTATGTGCAGGAAGCGGACCTCTGACTCAGATTCCCTCCCCTCCCGCCGCCATGAATTAGGGAAGTAGATGTTCTCTTTCTGCAATAGTTTCTAACTAGAAAAATCTAGAGGTAAGGTAAGAATAAAGGCAACTTTGTATTAGTGCTGCTGAGGAAAAAAAAATTACAGATTATGTTTCCCTTTCCACTTCACCATCTTCCACCGACTAGAGTCACCAGATGCTAAAAAACAGAAAACACCAGCCAGAAATGGACTGGGTATGCGTAGTTTGTTTGGCAAAAAAAAAGCTGTAAGCAGACACACCAATTTCAACATGGACAATCTTTGTAAAATTTACTGCCAAGTCAACAAGGCTCTGAAAAAAATGCAGTTTTAAGACTCTCAAATCTGCTATATTTGGTTGAATTATCACAACAATAGTTAGTGTCAGGCACCTCTCTTGCCATGTTGAGTGCCAGCCCCCAGCACCAGTGTTTGGTCCCTGTATCAATGAAATAATTGCATGAATTTTTTAAAAGGGGGGAAAAAAATGTGCCTGATTTTTTTTCTCATTTTCTCAGAAATTCATACCATAATGTATTAGGACTGAGATAGAGAACTGAAATTAATCCAACAGTAAAATGAGATGGGATTATAAAAGCCACAGATTTCTAGTAATGATAGCTACTGACAGATTTCCAATAAAGAACAATCATCCTCATCTGTTCGGCAATTCAAATCAACAATCAGCTTCCAGTTTCAGCAATTGGCAGCTTTAGGTTTATACTTATTTCTGGAGGATGTTTTATTGGCATTAGATCCTTTTTTTTTTTTTTTTAAAGCAGAGTGGCATAGATATATAACAGAAAATAAAGTCAATGGGTTTTAACCCCCTCTAAAGAAGGGTTCACTTTCTGTAAAACTAAACCATGTCAGGTGAACAAAGACACCCCGTGCACGCACTCAGCTGACAAATACCTTTGAGAGGTTTCAAAGCCCATTTCTGAGGCCTACATCCTATCCTGATGACACACAATTCCAAGCAGAGGAATGACATTGCATGCACAATGAAATTAAATCAGACAAGCTTTCAATTTAAAGAGAATTGGTCAACTCCCAAAGCACTGCAAATACCAACCAGCTCTCATTGCTGTAAACAGCCCTCTCATTTCACTAGTTTCTGAAAAAAATGCCACATAAAAAGACAAATTTGTCAGCATCCCAACACACACATAACGTGTTCTGGCCTTGAGAGCCTTTGTCTGATGGGCTAGCTGTATATAATTTTTGCTAAAGCTCCGTCCATTCCCTATGGAACAGCTGATATCAAAACCAGTATTAAAAAGCCAAGAAGCCTGCTTTAAGAGAATCTGTCTGACAATGTATCTTAACAACACTACTTGAATCACCACTGCTACTTGAGGGAAGTTTAAAACTCTATCCTTACATAAATATACTCAAAACTCCCTTTCTGAGAAGCTGCTTCTTTCTGCATTGTCACTATGTTTACCCTGCAAACCTGCAGACAGCTTCCTTCCCCATGTAACAATGGAGCCCACGGAACCACGAAGAAAACCACACCTAGTTTGTATCAGCCATGAAAGTCCCGTGAATGAAACACACACGCTTAACAGTATGATTCAAGAGCAGTATGTTATTAAAACTGCATCATATGCTATACAATTACAAAAATAACATGAAGAACAAATAACAAAAAGTAGCTTCCAAAATGGGGGTGCAGATTAAATCACTGACTTCAGTTTCTTTCTCCTGGGTAAGGCACAAGGAGCCAAAAGCTAGAACATTCTTCCTCTGTCCCGCCATCCCATCCTGAGACCGCATTTCTTTCTGCAATAACATTTAAGCAAAAATCAAAAAAAAACAATCAAACGTGAGAATTTAAGCCTAATTTGGAAACAAGATTTTTTGCCCTAAATGAGCAAATTAGTCCAGTATAGTTTAGCAGCACAGTAAGGCAGGAGAGGGACAAAACTGCTGTTAACCAAAGCTCTTTGACTTCCTTTGAAGTACAGATAATTTGAAAAGGAGCAATTTAAGAATGATAAGAACCTAAAACTGTTCAAATGAAGTGAAAAATTAACTTAATGGGATACCCATCCAAGTCACTCAGTGACTTTCAAGCACCCACTGGCACACTTTTTTAACTTTTAACAAGGAAAATGGCTTATGCAATTTTTAATGCTCATTTGTTGGGTGCGTTTTTTTGTTGTTGTTGGTTTTTTGGGTGGTTTTATTTTGTTTTTTCTTTTAACGCACACAACGGGCATTTCATAGACACTTGCTAGAAAGCTGTTGAACTGCTTTAGTTAAGGATCTATTACCATTTCAGTATAAACTATGACAGTTACACACAGAATTAGCTGTTGAAGTAACATTAAACCAAGACTCAGTAAGCAGATGAAGATGTTAAAGTAAAAATTGGAATATTTTTTAATTTATAATTTATCAGAATGCCAGCTTCTTATTACTTCTATAAAATGTTTCAAAATTCACAGCAAAAGAAGAGGTTTGATTGTAGCTAGATATCTGACATTAAATGTTCACTATGGAAGAGCAAGACAAAAGGAAAACTAAATAGAAAAACAGGCACTTAGTCAACTCTGCTTGGAGGACTAAGTTCTTCACTGCTTTTTTTTTAAATTAATTTTGATTAAAACCACCAAACTAATAACACATTTATAATACTAAATTACTCAGAATTACTTATTTTTGGAAGTCTGTTGAACTAACATTTCTCTCTATAGTTTTAACTCAGTATGAATATATGATGACACAGGTTTGGTTGTCTCCACTATTAAATTGAAATGGAACATTCCCAGGTTTTTGGCATGGCATTTTAGGTTGATCCATAAGCTGTTTTACACTTAAATATAATTAACTGACAAAGACAAGAGACAAAAGTCTTTACTAAAGTGTTTGTTAAGTGAATCAGGCACAGAAAGGGAGGGCACATCTGCTTCTTTCTCTTCAATACAAAAAAATTTCCAGAGTTTTGTTGGTTTGGGTTTTTTTGTTTGTTTTTGTGTTTTTTTAAGGCAGTCTCCTAAAAGTATAAAATCTGGATTTTGTTCCTTCTCTGTTTTTATATTATGTATAAGAAACGCAAGAAGATTTTTAAATTCTCCTCTCCCCAAGAAGGGCCTTTTCTACTTTTAAACAAGAACTTAATCTTCTTCCTAGGCAAGAAAACAACAGCATCGGAATAACAAAACACAGAAAATAACAGGACAACAACAGAAGATTTCTGCAAAGGCATTTTAGTTGTTTTAAATATTTCTGTGTGATTAGAAAGGCTGTGGAATGTCTGTAATAGTCTCTTCCTGTATGTTTGAAGTGAATCCCCCAAACATCCTTTTTGTGTATTTGAGCTCTACAACTCTTTAACTCCTCTATCTCCGGTTTGCAGGATGCCTGCTTATTTCTTAAGCTTCACCAGCAAGTCCAAAAGCAGCTCAGCTCCTGTGATGACTTGCCCTTCAAGAAAGTACAGCAAATAACAATAATCACAACAGCACATACAGACTTCCCAAAATACAGCAACACAGAGTCCTAAAGTTTAATCTGGTTACATCAACTCAAAGTTTGTATCAGAAAACTGCAACTTGCTCAACATTCCTTTCCCCTCGAAATAAGCGTCACCTCCCTGGGAGCTTACCTTAGCTCCCCCTTACCAGACTAAAGGAAAATATTGCCAGAAAAATCTGGTGTCCAGGCCTGGAAGTTCTGAGAGTTAAGTTTCACAACAGTACACCTCTTGCAAAAAAGCCCCTTCAAGCTCCGGTCCAGGTCCAAATAACACCTATTTGTTAATAACTTCATGCCTACATCCTCCCTTCGTATTGCTAACTACAAGAACTAAACCATATGGTAAGGAATCTGCTACGCACATTGTTCACAAAAATAAATTCTCAAAATTTCCTAGGCAATTAGAACACATTTAGTGTTTTGTAACACCTTGATTAAAATGTTTTGAAGAGCTATCACTTACCTTTATTCATTTAAATGAAGGTGCTAAGAGCTGTCAAAAAAGCAAAACTAAGGTATACCTTACAGTGTTTCTCCAATAAACTGCATGCTTAACATTTTATGTACAAAGTGAACGGAGGAACTCTGAAGTGTAAACTGAAAGCAATAAGCAATCTCAGCTTCTCAGGTTCCCTTCATTTAGAAAAGAAACCTCATATCTGCGTACAGATAGAATCAACAAATCCAATTGCTCTTTACCAAAGCAAATGTCCCCATTAACCACTTGAAGCAGAACAACTTATTTGTAAGAAAGCATTTTAAGTGTTTATAAGTGTCTTGACAATTCTAAAGACAATTGATATGTCTCTTTTGAAGCAACTGCAAAATTAGCAATTAATCCAATCAAGCCATAATTTGAAGAGGGGAGAAAAGAAAAGGTAGAAAACTGTCTTAGATTCCAGTCAGTAGACTTTTTTGGGTTTTAATGAAAAAAGGTTTTTTCCTCCACAAGTTAACAATATGGCATCGCAACAACTAATCTTTCAAGTTTTGTTTCTGCTTTAAAGATACATTTAAGAGCTCAACAAGATAAAATTAATCTTACTTTTGAAAAAAAATTAGTCATTTGGCATGCATTTGAACGTTCCAAAGTTCTTGCTCATCCCTACCACTGCTCTAACAGAAAGCACAGAACAAATCACTAAAACTTCATAAGCACACACATTGCATAGTTGAATGCAACATTACCAGTGAAAGTCTTTAACAGACCTCATGGAGAGGGAATGTTACGCACAGTAGTATCTAAATTGCTCAACCTGCTGATTTGGAAGGTAAAATAAAAATAGCCAGCTTTTTTTTTTTTATCTTCACCCAGAAGTCAGATCATTGCATACTGAATCACATGACATACAATTTCAAGGTCTGAACGGTGAAACAAAAAGCAATTTTCTGTAGTTTGATTAAAAAGTGCTAGAGCACATGGCAGAGCTTTTTACACAGCAAGTCCAGAGAGTGTTGCCCTTCCAAAAGGGGTCCAGCTCACACAAACCATCATTGTAGATTTCCAGGCTTCTCTTCTCCAGGGGCAATTCAGTGAGAGCAGCGGAGCAAATCTAATTGCCTGCTTGCCACTGAAGTGGCAGTCACTGGCTTTCCTTAGTTCAATTTCTGCCACTGAAGGTCTGAATCAGCTTGCTGAAATTCCCCTTTTCAACAAGAAGCTGTTAACTGGCTCAGCTGTCTTCTCATCAAAACATATCCTCAAGCTCTCATTGAGCTTCAGTGCCACACTCTATGAGTCAGGTAACATCAGCCACATAGAAAAAGCAATAAGGGGGCTCAAGGGTGAGACACATGAACTGTCAGTCTGGCTCTCAAAAACCGGTGAGAAGTCCAAGCTGCCTATGTTGCAAGAGATCCAACTATCATTTCAGTTTTAGGGGTGGATGAATAATTGCATGCTCTCTCTCAAAGATTTGTTTCAGTACTGTCAAGACTAGACTTCATTAAGAGTACAACTAACCTATGCTTTAAACAGAAGAAAGATGCACTATCGCAGAGAAAGTATGTAAGTAGCAAGGGAAACAAAGAGTTAACTAGAAAAACAGAATAAACTCTCTTAAGCTCTTACTAATGACAAGTATATCCACACACAAGCTCAATTTGTACTGCTTCTAACCCACAGGGATGTCCTTTAATTGCTCTGCTGTTTCACATTACAGCACAAGGCTGACCGCTTGGTAAGAGTGGAGCAAAACATGCTTTGCTCTCCCTTCTACTCAGCTGCCATTCTTTGGGGCTTTTGGCACAAAAGCTAATGATTTGTAGCACTTTTTTTTTTATTCCTTATTTGTATTTACTCTAAAACTTTTACTTATGCTTAATATTTTCAAAACAATCAAAGCATACTTTGCCATGCCCTGTTCTTGACTCTCGCCTTAGACAAAACAAAAAAAACAATCTTTTTTGTAGTACGGTACAGATGAAATAAATTCCTTCTTGCAGCATGCATTGCTATGTCTTATCCCTCAGGAAAAAAAAAAGGGAAAAAGTCCACATATTTCAATCATGCTGTAACACAAAAGAATTTTAATTTGGCTTAAACTCAGTTGCATAAAATGAAACAGTTTATAAAAGCAACTGTAAGCCATTTGATACACAACTCAAGAAACAGAGTGTATCTACAAAGCTATTAAATATTCTGTATCCTGTGTTTTTCCAATATAAAAAAACAAACAGTTCTTAAGGCCTTCCCTTTTTCCTTTTTTAGGTTATCAAGGAAGCACAACAAACCTATTGTACTTACTAATCCATAAGAACCAGTGTCTTTGAAATGCTTTCAAACCATTGTTTGGTACGATGCAAGGAAAATCCTTGGTCTCTAGCAACAGAGGCTTCCTACAACAGCAGCAGCATTCTTCTCCAAGTCAGGCAGCACGGCCCACAGCACTGTATTCTCCATCCCACTCTTCTCCATTTTTTGACTGTATCTCATCACTGCTCCATCTCTTATGAAAAAAAACAAACAAACCAACCAAAAAAACAAACCAAAAAGTCCTATCTTAAGGAGGGTGATCCTTATGTACCTTAAGGATTCATTCACAATCAGTTTGACGTTCTAAACCAATTAGAGCCCTGTACTATTCAAGGCTCTAAGATGACATCTGTGGTTAACAGTTCTTTTTGCTTAACTTTTCCCAAAAAACCCAACACAGATTAGAGATCAAACAGAAAAAACACCCCACAAACTTCTATAAAGCCCCTTTTAGCTACTTACCAGCAGTAGCACAAAAGTAAAGTTGGAAATGATCATAAAGGATTTTCAAAAATGGCTGTTGCTGCTCACATACCACAGCAGATATCAGCATGATCTTTACAATTAAAGAAGCAAATGTTTTTTCTCAATTTGCAATTTAATTTAGTGAATGTAATTATATATTAATGATGCTGCTGAAAGGAAATTATTGTGGCATATAATTTCGTACCTACTGCCCTTAAGATTTCAAGCACAAAGTAAACATATTTAATAATGTAATGTTTCATTTTACTGCAGCAGCAGCAAAAGCTATTTTCAGTTTTTTACCCCATCATGAACTTAATTTGAGAAAAAAAACAGCTGAAGGCAAAAATAATGCCATGAAATGAATAAAATAACTTATTTTAGGGAGTCATAACTAGGGTAGTTTTTCCTATAGTTTCCATTTGTCAATGGAGTTGGAACAATCATTGTGACAATCTAAGTTGGGCAGGGAGGGTAGCGTGAACTATTTGCTGGGAAAAATTAATGCTTCACAAGGGGGGCTGGGGAGTGGGGGGCAAATCAAACCAATCTAAAGAACAGAATTGCAGCAGAATACCAATTATTTATTCTAACCACATGGATAGCCTAAGATTTTTCAAGGCATTTGGATAATTTTAAGTAATCATAAGCAAAAAATTAATATCTGAAAACCACAGACTGAAATACAAAGATATGCTCATTGGAAACAATCTCTGAATAGACAGATGGATCTTTCAAAGAGATCTCATTCAATAGAGGAACATTAGAAACCCTAGAAACTATTCCAGGGCAATTACTGGGATTACATGAAGCTGGGAAAGTGTCCTGACTTACTTTCTTTACCTAGCCAAAATAAAGGTAGTAAATGAAACTCCCAGAAGATCAGGCAGAAGCTTTTATTTCTAAATTTCACGTCAATGAATAAAAGCTAGTTCAGAAACTTGCTCCTCACTAAGCTGAGAGCCAGCAGGGTTGGCTGGTTACAAAGGAAGGATCTCAGGTAAAAAACTTAACTCCTTAGCTTTCAAATTAGGCAAGAACGTTTATGCAAATAAACAGACTGAGTTAGTAATCCTGACATAACTTTACTGAACCTCTGCTGGTTCCGTTCTGCTAGGTCACTTCCATGACATTTGAAGACACTCAGACCAGCCTAGAAATCAGACAACATCAGCTTCCTTTCAAAGAGGGTGCAGATGCGGGGGGAAATGAACCAAACCAAAACCCAAAAACCCACAACTCACATATATCTAATATACCCTTTTTGGCAAAACGTCTACCCACATGGAAATTACTAACACAGAGACATCATTTTTGCCGATAACCAGAGCTTCTGTCTGATAAGAAAGCGAGCTAACACTCTAACCAAGACTAGGTACTGACTATATATATATATTTGACTATTTTACAGATTTCACTAAATTGATAGTCTTGTTCTTTTGACACTTGCCTGAGACATATTAATTTACCTAAGTTCTTGTATTGTTTTCAACATCTTTATTGATCACATTGTTTTCCCAGACTCTTATCAGCTGAAAATATTAGCCAGCAGCAACACAAAACCCCTGATCTTGAGCAAGAGAAAATACTATTAATGACTGCCTACAGGTCCCTGTGAGAGTCTAGACCATATTTTCAGCTACTTTATATAAAGTGATTTGACATCCCATATATTATTCTTATTTACTTCTGAATGCAATCACATACCTCTTCAATCTCACAGCAGGAATGGCCACTTTAAACTGCAACTTTAAGCTACAGTAAAATTTATTTTAACTGGTTTTTTTAATATCGTCTAATAACATCAACATACTGCTTATATGTTCAGCTGGAATAATAAGTTATTCTTTCAGACAGAAAATTGAGGTTAAGCCTGTTGCTTCGATTAATTAAAAACTACCCAAACTCAAGCAAAGATTATTCCAAAGCTTTTCACAACAGATGTCTCACCTCTGGCGGAAGCAGAAAGTGAAACATCCTCTTTTCAGCAAATGTGGGAGGTTAAAAACCTTATTGACGTACAGAAAACACATGGCTGATAAATGATTATATTTATCATGAAAATCAATAGTGGAACAAATAAAGTAGAGAACGCCTAAGGAAAATGCTTGCGTTGTCAGTAGCAGCATATTCCTACAAGTCATTTGTATTAAGATGGCACAAAAGGCATCAGCTACCACTGAGCCTCCATTCATGGTGGATACATCAAGTGTGTCATACACTTGGGATAAGACTGGATTTCTCTAGAAACCAGATCAAAGCAAGGCCTTAATTTTAGAATCTGAGGCACAAAGAGTTTAAGCAATCTGACTAGGAACACTCAAAGAACTCTGTAATTCAACTCCAATCTAAGAAAATTTAACCCCATATTGATTTAAAGGATGATTGAAGCTATCAACCATAAAAGCTGTACTCTAGATCTTTTGTTTCTTAACTTGTGAAGCAGTCAAGTATCAGTATGCAACACTATTTCCAACTGCCATACTAATGAGTTAATCCTAAGACATGAGTTTAAATCCTAGCTTTTTGATTAGTCTAGCCTCACATTTAGCTATCACATCATTTGCCACTGAGTTCATTTATCATTCAGAGCCTGTTGCTCACTTACTGGTTTTAACAAATCCATAAGCACGTGAGCTCACTATCTGTAACCCCCCACCATCTGTCTCAGGCCTCCTCACTTAATGAAGCACATTTCTCACTCAGCTGTCCACAAGCTGGCAAGTGAGCTTAGTTTCAGGAAAACGAATTACACACGTCCCCAGACACATGTAAATAAAACGAAGAAATTTCAGATTTACAGTGCTGCCTTCAAACCCACTCCCCCAGCTCAGGGAGGATTAGAAAGGACTTCAAAGAAGCCTGAGTTCCAATTAAAACGCTGTGACCACCCTGGGGACACAAAAATACTCCTCTGATTAGTGAGATGCGCTCTTTGAACTTTTTAGCTAAAAAAAGCTTTCAGAACTTTAAACAAATGCAGTAATTCTCTCTCATGCCTTTTTGGTTTGGGTTTGTTGTTTTTTTTTTTTAAAGTTTCTAAAAATTTAATATTCAAAGTGAAGGACAAATAGGATCTCAGACCAAAAGTTTTATGGAAGCCCATTAACACATCAGCTCTAGGCATCTGCTAACAAACATGAGGCGTACCAAGACCTAAATATTGCAGTCCCAGTACAAACCAGATGACAAGTCGCTAGAACAGAAGAACCCAAAGACTGTCATTGTTGCTTCAGTGGCGCTGGGACCCCAGTATTACAGAACAGTACAAAATCCCAATCTCATCAGCCCTCAGAAACACTCTCCTTTAAGGGCAGAGCACATCAATCCTACCTCATTTTGCAATTCTGCTTTCTTTCCTTAACATCCAAATCTCCCAAGCCGCACATATAAAGCACCCCATATCCAAGTCCTTTGACACACTGTGACAATAAAACAGTTGCCCTCTGCCTTGGCAATAAGCACAGATTTAAATAAGTTCTTTCTATGCTTCTCACAGAAAAAAAAAAAGAAAAAACCCCTCACTCCACCCCCTCAGTCTCTCATTCCCAAAACCAGAGCTGGATTACAGACTCCAAAAGTTTTAACATCAAGAAGAATGATGAACGTTAAAAACAAATGCTGGGAAAATAACTGAGTCTTAGAGCACGCCAAAGCAGTCAGAACTAAGTGGATATAATAAACCTGCCTGTGAAAGCCAAACCCCAATCACCATCATCCATAAATAATGAATAATTCATGTCAGAAGGAAACAGAAGCAGACTTTAAGACTTGTTCATAGAAAATGGAACTGCTGTAGTGTAATCGCATTAACGATGTAAACAGTGGCATTTCAGCAATTACTGTTCTCCTTTTGCCAGCTTGCTCTCAAAAACCGGTACATCAGCTCAGCTGCCTGCATCGAGCCCGGGGTTCAGAGCAGCCAAAAGCAATTATGACTTCCCCATGTCTTTGCCACAGGCTCCTGTGACTGGGATTAAGATAAGGCCTGGATTGCTGTCACAAGCCCTGTGACACCATCTTGGCTTACTGCTATCATGAAGTTCTAGTCACTTTCAATGCCTGAAGCTACTAAGCGAGGCACTAATAAAATTAGACAATAAACAGTTTCTAGAATTTGAAATGTATTCACAGAAGAGAAAGAGCTACCTATTCTCTCCATTAAAATAAACAAACAAACATCCCTGTTTCACACCACTTTAGCATCCTTCCTTGCATGAACATTTATCTTCAAGATCTTGTTTCATCACACTGTACAATACAGCATACAGGACTACCCACAACCAGTTACTTTTTCTTTGGTGAATGGACAGTACAGAACCAACCAGACTACAACGAAGAGTTAAAAGCCACCCTTCTGGAAGTCTTCACAATGTCTACCCCACTGGAGATCTCCTCCTCCTAGCTCCTCCAGGGTCTGCAGCTTCCTGATTCTGCTCATCGCTGGTGTGACTGCAGTTCTGTACAACAGATCCACACCTGAGGAAAGGTGCATCAAATATTCCTAACTACTCAGATTCCACTTGAGCTTGATTGGGAAGATGCTGCAAAGCATTTTAACTTAAGTGTAAATGGGAGTCCTATTTATACAATAAGCATTATAACACTCCGATGCTAAAGGTGTCTACTTTGGACAATAGTTTCAGTGAGCAAGCACAAATGAAAACCACTGCCATTAAACCACAGAACAATTTAAAGTCACTGGTGCAGAGCTACCTCAGTTAGCTTCTTTCCTCCTAAGCTTGTCCGAATTCTCAAGTTTTCCTGTTACGTTACTGAGAAAATTTTTAATTTGCTCCAACCATTCTGTTTTATAACTTGAGCATTTGCCAGCTAAAAGCATTCTCCAATCTCAGCTCAATCCTCCTTCCTCTGCTGAACCACAGCTTCCCTCATAAAACTCCACACTTCAGAAGCATCTCAAAGAAACAGTGCCAGAACTACGCCTTTCTTGCAGAACTTGATACCTCCACTAGGTTTCGTACTTAACCTTTGCAAAGACAGGATTAAAACGAAAACACAAAGGCATATGGAAAACAAGTTCCTCTGCTCAAAAGTAACTTTGCAAATGCTTACAGAACACTTGGCCACATGCTGAGCATTTACTCTTTGCAGAGTCATGTATCAAATCCAGGATTTTTGAATTGCCAAAACACCTTTTCTCTACCACATTTACTATAATTTTTTTGACAAGAAAAAATAAATCTGCACACAGCATGACAGAGAGAAGACACTCTTAAAAGTCTCTAACTAACACTTATGCAATGCAAAGAGCTTTTTGTAACCCTGGGTAAGAGGATGACTGACCAAAAAAAAAAAGTCGCCACATCTTTAAGTTCTACCTTTCGTGTAAGGAGATGAACCTTTCGATCAGCACGAGAAACGTATGGAAAGGTTTAACAGTATGAGCCTTCATGTGAAACCAACACCTCTCTGCACAGGCATCTTGCTGCCCTCTGTACCTGCTTCAAAAAGCTCGAGTCAGACAAGCAGATATGTCCTCCACTGGCACTCCTTTTTCCATAGAGGACCACTTCCAAAATCCTGAGGGAATGGGCACAATTACTGCAGTGAGAGATTCAAATATATCCTACAAAGAAACTTTTTGCTTCAAACCCAGGGAAGTACATAAACAATCACAAATCTCTTGTGCACGTTCACCACAGTCTGTAAAAGTATCAATTTTTAATCAGGCTGAAGATAAATGTTCAAACATACAGCTTCTCAGAAAGGAGAAATGAGAGCTGCCTATTGATTTTGTATCAGAGCTACCTCAGAAAAGAAGGGGAAGAACATAATAGTTGAAACAAACATTACCCCCCCGCCCTGATTCTCCCTTCAGAAAGCACAAAGGCTTTAAATACATGAAACCAGCTCAACTGTGTAGTCACCCTCTGAAAGGCCATTAATTACCTAAATTGGGCTGTGTGGCAGAGAGGAATAAAAATGAGACGGGGTCAAACCAGCTCTGGAATTAATTTGGGGCGAGAGAGGGTATATTTTGGAAGAGGGAGGGTTTTTGCTCTCGCCTTCCCTCCTCCTCCCTCACTCTCCAGCAACCGTTATGGCTGAAAGAGACAGCAGAAGAGGATTTCATTAATAAATTTATTTCAACTTTCTTTTCAATGGTGTTAAAAATGTATGCAAATCCATTCATAATTAGGCTTAAAAATTCCATTTCATGGGATAATCAGACTTCAAAAAACTCAATTTTAGTTTTAATCAGATTTTAACAAGGATATTAAGTCCATTTCGTTCAGAAGAGGGAGAAACGGTGAATTTAACACAAAATGTATTCAAGCTTAGCCCTGGGAGATAATTAAATAAAATTAATTTGGCAAGGGTTGTCTGTAAATGGAAACGCTCCAGACAGTAGAGCACGTTTCTGAAGGAAACAAAAGCAGTTCATTACTGTACAAACAGATACAAAGCTTATTGTTCAGACAGAAGGGAATTGCAGCTCTTCCACAACAGCAAGACAAACTGGGCCCTCAAGCTGCCTCTGACAAACGCAGCCGTTTGTGGAGGAGGAGAAGGTAGTTATTTCCTTCTCGTTTCAGTTAAGTCCCTTAAACTCCCCTAGACAGCAAGGAGGGAAAATGCAGGGGACAGCATATACAAACCTAGCAATTCCAAATTACCAAGCACAGAAAAGGATAAGAAACAACCTAGTGAGAGACCGCTCCTTGAAACTACGAAAACCCATGTGCAGTTTGAGGCCATCAGCAAGATTCTTGTCAGATGCAATTCCATCAAATTCTATGCAGTGATTTAGTCCCTCCACCATAGATCTGAACCCCAATGTAATACCAGAAGCATCCCATTCTCCCTGACGAAAGCCATGGACTGATATGGATGTTAAAACTTTGGTAACTGTCCTTCTGATGTTTCAGTTCTGAAAGGGACAAATAAATATTTTTTAGCCCTTGCAATCTTAGACACAAAAAGTGTAGTTCTTTTAACACTGTATATTACCAGATTTGTCTGACACTTAACTACTAACATCATACAGTATGAGAGACTGTCCACGAAAATAACTTCTGGCAAATACTTGACCAACATACATCTTGAAAACATAAAGCAGAATGGCTGACTCTAAGGCAAAGTTAAGGGTTTAATTTGTATCCTCCAAACTTCTCCCCAACATTGGACATTAAGATTCAGCTCGACAGGGTGCTGGGCCATCTTGTCCAGACCGTGCTTTTGCCATGGAAGGTTGGACCTGATGATCCTTGAGGTCCCTTCCAACCTGGTATTCTATGATTCTGTGAAAACTCCACTGACTTAGACACACCATTGTTGAAAAGAACAGTACAGGATACAAGAAACAGACAAATATTTTAGGAAAAAAAAAACCCCGACTTTTTAAATATCTAACTACAGTCAAAAGACTGACATTGAGAAATAGCATGTTTATCTTTAGCAGCTATCATAAGCCATACAGACAGGAGCACACACATTTTTCCAAGACCTAAGTCTACCCAACTGGGGGAAAAAAAAAAAAAAAAAAAACAAACAAATTTAGAACACTTTTTCACTCTTCCTCTCTACCAGTGTTCCAAATATATCAGTTATTACGAAGTGCCAATTGCATTTCCCCTTGCCAGCTACCTGCAGACAGGCAAGCCAATAGGTGTTCTGTCACCTTGACAAGTGGGACAGCTATCCAGAAGGCAGATGATGTCTTTGCCAAAGTCACACTGGAAACCATCAGGCCTAAATGAAAGGCTTGTCACAAAACAGGCTTGATGCCATCAACCTTGGCTGCTAAATTTGCAGGAAACCACCTGAAGCAACAAAGCTTTAACTCTGGGAATACAATGAGCATACAGTCAGAAATGTTATTTGCAAATGTACTAGCAAAACTGAGTAAAAAAATTCGTAACTAGGTTATGAATCATCTAAAGCATCATCTTCTGAACTGAGCCAATAGCAGAGCTGTGAAGTATCACTGAAAACTGTCAAGCTAACTAACCAGTGAACAGCTGACTTCTCTAATTGAGGATACTGATACTGAACACATTCTCAGTCAAAGACAGATACCCCATTTCTGTCCTTCTTCGAAAAGCTAGTAGGATTTCAAGCCCTCACTAAACAGCTTCATGGGTACCACAGAAAGAGAATGATTGTCTCATTAAAACAGAAAAGAAATTAACTTGATCAGCAGGGTATAACTCAGGAAAATCCAGAATTTCATATTTCTTCCTACCCAAAAGATTGATCTTCCTTTCACTACATTGTTCATATCAGAGTATCTCTGGAAGAGTGTTTAAACAAGAAATGAGAATTCAAAAGCAATTCCAGCAAGAACAACTTGTGCTAGAAATGGTTCTTGCAATAGTTGCTCATTACTCGCCACAAAGAGGCATAGCAATTGTTAACTTTGCTGTCAAGAGAGTTGAGAATAACATAGAGAAAGGGTGTGGGTAAGGATTGAGTCAAAGCGGTACTAGAAAAGGAGAGAAGAGATGCTCAAGATTTCAAGTAAATACATTTCTAGAAAAGCCAAAACTGTACCTACGTTGGAAGGTCAGGCTCTCTGACAGATCCTATTTCCACTTATAGCAAGAGGCAGTAAAAGTTGAGAGCTGCTTCAATGTGCAGAGGTTTCTAACACGGTATTCCAAAACGTATCATCCTCTTAAAAGAATGACATTCTGCAACAGACACGACTTCATTACAAGAAACTTCGCTGCCAGGTGATGAACAAAATAAGTGCAGAACATGTTTTAGTGCATCAGCAGCCATGAGGGCGGGGGTGAAATTTAAAAAAGCAAGCTTTGCCAATGCACTCCCTGCATTTTCCATCAGCAGCAGTGAGGGAAAGAAGGTTCCATACACCTCCACCTCTTAACTGCCTTGGCTACGTGGAATAGTTGGGCACGTTTTACCTTCTTTCTGCTGAAAAGGCCTGACTCAGTTTTCTACAAGCTAATCTAACCCCACAGAAAGCTTCATTTGAAAACAGGAGCCCTGAGCTCTTATTTCAGCTGTTCAGGCCAGCACTTCGAAAATAACCTCCAGACACTAATTGATTCCAGGTGTTCGCTAAACACAGGGATCCACTCAGCCCCCAACACCTCCCACCTTCGCTTACGAAATGGGAATCTTGCCAGTTATCACAGGCCCAATTCTCTTGACAGCCTGGTGCAGCGTCTGCCCTTGTTCAGGCAGCTCACTTCAGGCTGGACTTTCTAGCTTACAGTTCTTCCTTATCAGTTCAGTGAGGAGACAGATGCCAACAAACCTGTGTAACACACCTAACAGCATAGTAGCATAGTACATACAGGAAGGAGCAGCCGCACAGTAAAAATCGAATCATAAGGTTAAGACAAAAAATACTTTTCATTTTGTCTCCTCAAACAGCACTGCAAGATAAAAAGGCATCATTTATAGAAACAGCAGCAATTTAAGAATCTCACTTCTCTAATACTTTACAACTTTGTTACATATAGTTTCAAATAAGAAAGATTATCACTGAAACAGTATCAAAGCAAAACATTTTTCTATTTATTTTATGCATACTATCTCCCATTTGCCAGAGTTTTTACCTTTAAAAAGGTGGGAGACACTAAATAAAATTCTTTATGCTTAAGTAAAATCCACGTTGATAAGAGTTAAAGTTTCATTCTAAAAATCTGCTTCATGTCTTGCACGTTACTCTGGATTTTCCTATCTAGACCGGGATACCATTGTCTCTGATGCTGGCTCAGAGGTAGCTTAGTAAACAATCCAATCCAACACGGCAATTTCTGTGCTGTAAGCTATTTTAAAATAACAACACTTAAATAATCACAGCTAGTTCAAGAGAACCTTGAGGCACCTACCACATTAATCTTTTAACTCACTAACATTTCGAGTTCACTATGCCCTTTAAGAAATGTCTGAAAATATTGTGCAGTGCTTTTGCTACTACAAGCCACAGTAATTTTTTCTCTCCAAACAATGCATGCACAAAACTATATTTACAAGCATGTTCCCTTTAATAATGTAGTTTGTGAGGAAAGAGAATATAGCTCAGGTAAAGACATGCTTTCGTCAAAAATATTCACTGGCAAAGAGGTCCCGAGGGAGGTAAGACTGAAGCTTAAGGACAAGGCTTACATAATAATATCACAAGGCATTTAAGCCAGCTTGTCAGAGCTAGGAGCATTTTAAAGATGCTAAAAAACTGTAACAGTCGAATGTTCATACATTTCCAATTTTCTCCCGCCCCATCTTGATGTTGCTATGCTAGCTATCCTATTAAGTACAATTAAAACTGAAATTAGACCTTTCCTGGCTGATCCAGTGCAGAACTCCCGCCCTGCACTGATGACAGACCAAAGACAAACGATTAAAGTAGCACCGTCCTAGCTACCATCAGAAGTATGAAACCTTGCTCTAGGCACTGATGAGGTTAAGCACTAACCAGGAGTGAATAATTTTCAAAATGCCATCAAGATAACCTGCACAAATAGGCTCAGAAAAGCTTCTCAGACAACACAAATCATATTTTGTTCTTATCTACATGGGCAGATAAACTCTTCTTAGTATTTCAGCACGTTTTTCA
Organism: Morus bassanus; assembly: GCA_031468815.1. Lineage (NCBI taxonomy): Eukaryota > Metazoa > Chordata > Aves > Suliformes > Sulidae > Morus > Morus bassanus. Next base: position 61,196,100 of record CM062572.1, read on the forward strand.
GCAAACTGCGTATTTCTCTACATGAACAAAGGTCAGCCATTCTCACACTTCATGTCCCTGCCCACAGCTGTTGTTCTGTGTGGGCAGAAAGATGCACAAGGTCTACTTTTATCCACTAAACCCCCCCTCTCCTTCCCAACTGCAGTTTTCAGAATCCTAGTATTAAAAAAAATGCCTGCAATTCCAAACTAAAATATACTACTCCATTTTTCCTATTCTTGAGCCCATTCCCTTGCTTACAGATTGGTACACATGCATTCACATAAAAATGGGACTGAAAAGGATCTTTTAGTTTAGGTCCTGTCTAGTCCTTTGCTACTAGGAACTCGAGTCATCTCTTCCATAACCTTCTGGAGCATCAACTTAGAAGCAGTAATTTGTGTACTCTTGACTCCACTGGAAGTTGCGTTCGGAACGTAGTCTTTCTAGAAGTCAGAACCTTCTCCTAGCTGTATTCATGGCGGGGTTACAGCGATTTGATTTAAATGCCAATGCTAGTCTTTAGTGTAGATGGTTCTTTTTCTCACTAGTACTGATCCCCCTCCATCCACGCATTTTGTGGCAGCAATTACATCTTTTGCCAGCCTTTGCTAGAGGAGGCCAGTCCTTCCATTCACCACTGGTTCAGGGGACTCTCAGGCTTCTACCAGCAACACTTTTCTGCATTTAGTTCCCACTATCCTCCTTCACAATGGGTGACCAGAACTTTGAGAAGCATCTCCCAGGCCATCTACAGAGGCACTTGAACACTTCCATCTCCACTGAAGTTTTTCTCCTGGTGCATCCTATGGGTGAGAATTAACAGCCATCCTGCTGTAAACAAGCACACAGCCCTTCTACTCCTTTCCATGGCATGTGCCACATTTTACAAAACAAGTTTGTATTCAGTTCCCAATTCCGTGGAGCCTTGTGTTTTGTTTCACTGAATTTTGTCTCACTTCTTTACTCTAATCCTTAGGGTCACTCAGTTCTGCATAACCAGCTTTTGTGTATTTATGAATCCTCTGAACTTGGCATCATTATCCAAGTTTTATCAGCACACACCAAATTTTTGCACCAAAACCATTAATAGAAATACTAAATAAAGCAGATCCTAAGGCTAATCTTTCAGGAATTCTACTTATCCTTGCATTTTCCTTTCAACAATACTAAATCTATCCCTGCTTAAACAATTCTTTACAAACCCTACCATTTTTCTATTAATTTCCAACTTCTCCCGCATGTTTTATACTTTCCCAAGTGGTTCTCTTGATCAAATGTTTCAGTAAAGTTCAAATAAACAAGATTTATTGTGTTTTATTTGATAAGATAATCAATTCTCCAGACAAAGAAAGCTGTTACTTAGTCTGGCACAATCCATCTTGGCGCTCCTTGATCCTTCTTCAGGTAGATTGCCTGCCCTGTAGATAAAGGCCATGCCCACTAGTACAAGGGAGTAGCACCATACGAGAGTTTGAATACTTACTGATGCATTTGGGTTTGCTTCTACTTAGAAAAGGCCTGTGCATTTTGAGAAGGGTTCTGAAAAAGGCGTCACTACACTAAAACCAAATCATCCTCAACAAGCATGTACAGGATCCACCTTTACACTTTTGTTTAAAAGCTTCCCTGCGAAAACAAAACTTTAGGGATAAATGAGGTATAATACAGTGCACATCTAAGGGAGAGAGAAGGCAGAGCACGTCGACAGCCCCAGCAGAAAATTTAAAACTGAAATATTGAAAGATGCTAAAATGGAAGTGAAAAGGTAAAATTAAAAGCGAGGTAGAGATTCTAGTGGTTATTGGGTTTGTGGAAATGATCAAATGAGAGGCTGAATAAAAATCAAGCACAAGCATTTGAGCTGACAGTAGCAAACCATCCCCTTGCTGATTAGTCTCTGCTATTTATATGATAATTTCACTTTAAGGCAAACAGGACTGCTTAATGTAAGGAAAGTGGCTCTTTATAAAAGTGTCTGTGTTTTTGAAAGCTTCTCCTTCACAGCAGAGTGAGCATCTAAGTTCAAGCCATCTACACATAACATGGGTCACTACATGCTGGAAGAAAGCAAGCTACTTTTACCCAACTGTTTTTAACAGCATCTCAAACACCGCAAGAAATATGGCAGCAACACAAAACAAAGTGTCTGACTGGGGAGTCTCCCATGGCAAACGAATCACCTGCTATGCAGAAGACACCACCGGCACACATTTCTAAAACCACTCCTGTTCCTAGCAGAAAAAGAGCCTTACATTTATTGGTTTGGGAAATGCACCCTATATTCAAGCTGGGACAAGGCTCTATATTCTGATAAAAAGAGTCAATGGAAAAAGAAGTGATATTTTCCAGTAAAAAAGGGTCCTTTAGCATCTTCACTTCGAAAACAAAGTTCTTATTCACCTAGTAAGAATCGTCCATCTTTTCTTTGATTTCATTATTCTCCATACAGTTCCTGTAGGCGAACTACTGAAGTTCCTCAAATGATTCTTCTTTGCTGAAGATGATGGATAGCGTGCTAAGCTACTGTTCAACAGTTTTCTTTGTCTCCAGAATGCTAGATCTGTGATCCTGGAAAGGCAGTTTCTTTAACTCTTCCCAGAGCTTTGAAATGCAAAGCAAGGACAGACATATTTTTGATGTGAGCTTGCTTACTTCTTACTCTGATTCTCTGGTTATACATTACAGCCCCAGTCTGCCTAGATGTCAGGTGCTCATCCATTATGTTTTACACTCCTTCTATCTTTCCTTTAGCCTCAAGACTTATTATTCTGATATATTCAAATGGAATTAAAAGCATTAATGGCAAAGGAGAAAGAACACTAATATTTTTGAACATCAGAGATAAGTACAGTGGTTTTAGAGAAAATTAATATTGGATAGGAAAATACAGCAGGAAGCTTTGCCCAGCATTTCAGTGAAGTACTGGCATGAACAGGCCTACAATATTTTAAGAAATCTTTGAGAAGAGGTGCAGATGGTTGCCACATTAAAATTAAGTGCATCAACACCATGGGAGAAGAATAAACCCTGGCTAAAGCACAGATTTGACATCAGGCTTCCAAACTTCACATCTAAATACATTACTCCCTTCCAACACCCAAACATGGCCTAAATCTCCCAAAACTGCATTCTCACTACTCTGAAAACTGGAGCTTCAGATTTTGAGATGTCAAAGGAACATTTTCTCCCCACCACGCACGAAAAGCATTCTGTCGAGGAAAGCTAAAACCTAAGGCACTGTGGAAAGTGAAGAATAACGTACATTTTAAAATAAAATAACAGGATAACGAAGAACAGAAGAGCTTAAAGCAATACTCCAACATATGCTGCGTGTCACATTCAGTAGGTGACAGCTTCCTCCAAGACCTCTCTATGTAAAGAATGGTGGCTTCAGTACACATAACAATTATTGTAAGACAACCCCAATTAGTTTTCTCTTGAAACTTCTACCTCACTCTCTAAAGACCGTTCAGGCACTTGGGGAAGAAGATTTTAAATCCTTTTAAAGCAATACTTTCATCTTTTACACATACGAAGTCCTAAAAATACTGAGCACGTAACATGCATTTCTAAATAAACACAACGATAATCCTCACCATCCCTTCCAACCCTGGCTGCTCACTGCCACTTCCTCTGCCCTGCTTTGGAACAGCACAAGTACTTCTGCACCCGCACAGTAAACCTGATGAGGGAACCAATCTGGCTGAAAGCTCTTTTCCATTCTAGATTACTTTTTGCTATGCAGGACCACCTCTTTCAGCCGCAGTGCTCACAGAACCATAAAGTACCAGGTAGGAACAGAACATGTTCACACAAACACTTGAGTCAGAAGCCCCATGTGACAGGAATGGCAGAACTGCTCTAAGTCGAGACTAACTTGTCGTGGCAGAACTATGCAAGAGAAATTCACATGACATTAAACCCTGTGCAGAAGCCAGCAGAAAGCCCTGTTTTGAGGGATTTTGCGGAATATTAGCGACCTGCATACATTGGCCCTCTTCACAGAGTGAATTCTTTAACGTTTATCAAACCTTCAACTTCAGCGGAAGGCAAATTTTTTAATGACAAAATTAAGCTCTTAAAAGTAACTGTAAAATATAGTACTGTGTCTATACAGGACAACAGCAGATAATCTTTCCATGAGGTAAGCTGAGACCTCATAACTATAAAAGTTTCTCTAAGAAGCATAGCTTCTTTTTCGTGTTTTTTTTTTGTTGTTTGTTTGTTTGTGGGGGGGGGTTTAATTAGTGTTTTCCCCTACATAGCATTTATCTGCCTTTTTGGTGCCCTGGGAATTCCCACTGTGATGAGACATCTTGTTTTACACTGGGAATCTTGTAAACAGCAGTCATGCAATTTTCAGTATGTTCACAGATCATAAATTACAATTATTTACGTAAAACTTACATGTACAAAATGAAGTTTCAATATCCTCATACTATGCTAATTCTAATTTTCTTCTCCAATTAGGGACCTAGCTCTAAAGTAGGAGGCCACCATTAGCCAACCCAGACAAATGCACCCCCTCGCCCCCCCCAAACATAGAATTTAGCACTTAAGTTCAGGTCAGCAGTACGGTTACAGACAGCAGCCAGCATCAAACACTTTAATTAGATCAATTTCTTGCTTGGTGACAAAAGACCAGAGGGCTACAATAGGCTACTCCAATAAAAGTATTTGCTCAACTATGGAGTGATCATGACAGAATTATGGCATTACTGGAACTAGCAACAGTAACCCCCAGCCTTGTCTTGATTGGTTGCAGTTAATTAAGTATCCAGAAACGCATATGAGCAATTCAAATTATACAAAGCAGTGCATGCTGAAGTATCTGTCAACAGATTTTTTTTTTTTAAACCAGTAACCACTTATTCATAATGGACATTCAGAGAAAGGTAAATTACTACCTTGTGAGAAAGGAGAAGATTATGAGCTTCATTCACTACTGCAAAGATATTCAATGCCTTAGATGGAAAAGAGTGCAGAGTAGCTAAGCATAGTTAATCAAGATTCAAAAAGGAAAGTAGAGAACTCCAATATTCTCCCTTCTCTTCTATTCACTGAAAAAAAAGAGCACTAATCCACCACTAAATGCAGAATCAAGAAATCTGATTCCCTTTTCCCTCCCTCTCTCCTCCCTTCCCCCCAACTCCAAAAGCAGAATCTGCATGGAAGGACTTCCCGTACTGAGTGTAGCACCTGTGTAATTACAAATTACAACTGTGCTAACCACTGTACTAAATAGAGATGCTTGCCACTTAATTAAACCCTTTCTTAGCGAGGAAGTGCGTACACATTCGCACTATCTCCTCTTCTTAATTGGTCTCAGACATTGCAGGAAGCTGGTCCCCAAGATTTGTCAGCCAGCCAGCCCACAGATGTTTCAGAAAGAAAACCAGGTCAGCATTAACAGGTTCACTTCTTTGGCTGTAGGCAACAGGTCAGCAGATCAGTGTCTGCTGTCTGCAGCTGGCAGGCTCCACTAAGTGAAAATGGTCCTTAAGCATTGGCCTCAATTCCTGTCAAATCTGCGCTTTACAGGCCTGGACAGCAAGCATACAAAACAGCTATAGCAGCTTAATGCAAAATCATCACTGAAGCCAACTAAATATACCCTTGCAAATTAAAGGATAACTATAGGTAGCCTCTAAACCCACGCTTCATTAAACCTAAGAGTCCCTCCAGGTCAGCCTTACACCGTAGGCATCATGGGGCTGAGACCTGCCTTCCAATATAACTGCAATTAGATGCAAGTCAAGAATGTCCAAGAACATGATTGGAGCCTCCGAGCAGCACAGAAGAGTCCAAGCACACTACTTTTCTTTCAGATACGTCAGCCTCACCTTTAATTTCCATACTGTATTCCATGGCCCTTCAGAAAAGGACAGATGATTTCTCCATTGCTTCCCTGTGATGGGCATGGAAAAAAGGAAAATGATTCTGAAAAGTAATATGAACAAAGTCTTTTGCTTTATCTTCCACACACAAACACCGAGCCTGAGCTGACAGTACTATCTGCAACAGAAAATGGTGCCCCAAAAAGGAAAGACTTCCTTAAATCGGTCATTATCAGTATATTTGATCACCATCCAATCCTTGATTACTCGAACATCAAAAACCTATCACTGATATAAAATAATTCTGCTGTGTATACAAATATCTCCGAGCCCAGCAGGTAAAAATGTAAAAACTTCATATAGTTACTACTTCCAATTAAAAACCCCAAACCCAAAAAACAACAACAACAAAAAACTAAAAAAAAAAACCCCAAACCAACAAACACCACACCACAGATTACTATTTATTCTCTCAAAAATAAAATGCTTGGACTAAAAGTCTCTGAAGCTGTGGCTTGTGGTCCACCCGTCAGCCTTCACAAATCTGCATAACTTTTCAGCAAAACTTCAACCTTTGAAAACTTGCAATCTTCTGCCACTTATGGATAAATACAAAGACAAATTTAACATTAACCCTTGTCAGCTGCTATCAATGACCATCAGTATCTTCAGCATCTGACTTACGAACCACCTCATCTTCAAAACATACATAATGCACATCGTTTTGCATCATTCTGTACTCCAGGGTGTATCTGTTTATGGATAGCAAAATCACCTGGCTAATTCATTGGAGGACAAAGGCAATACCAGCCAAACATAGACAAGCAGCAGCAAAAAAGGCTTATTTAGATTAAAAGCTCACAAAACAAGAACCCTCCTTTTTTATTTGGGTATTTTCTACATGCCACAGAAGGGAAAGTCAGAACAATAACAGTGCTGCTCTAGAGGATGCAATTCTAAGGCTTGGGGTGGGGAGAAAAGCACTATTAAATATGACAAAATGAAGAATGTGTGGTGTAAATATGAAGTTTACAGAGCCGGTTGGAAAAACACTCCACTCTGTATGCCATTAGAGAAATATGCACAAATCTTTCATACCAAGGCACTGCCCTAAGTACTGGGCAAGGAGACAGTGATTGCATGCATGTAGCATTAAACAGATTTAACAGACTTGATAGCAGCAATGAACAATTTCCCTCAGACTGGCTGACCTTTCTTAAGGTGCCCAGCTGATGGTTTTTAACATCAGGCCAAGCCTGCCAGACTGGAGCAGAAAACCAGTTTTCTCCAGTAGCAGGAGAAAGGATGCCATCTCCTGGATGGTTTTGCACACTGTCATCGAAATAAAGCACCCGCCTTCTCTTACATGCAACCTTCCAGAAATACTTTTCTGTTAAAATACATGTTGTTTAATGGCAGTCAAGAAACAACCTGGAAAATACCTCTAAGCTAGTAGTGCAACTGAAAAAACAAACAAGTCTGTCGTGATTAACATGGTTCTTCAGTGAAGATGGTCGGCAACTCAGTTACTCAAATACTGGATTTTGAAGAAATACAAACTACATCAGCACATCCTGGAGAGACAGAGTACAAGAAGCTTGTTTTCTCAACAGAACTCTTTCCTAATAACAAAGTCCTACAATAGCCATACATTAATATCCTTCTCAAAGAGAATAAACTCCCAAATAAATAAGACTTTCTATTCACAAAGCAAGAATTTCAGAATTTAGTGGTTTTTACTTTTACAGTTGAAACCAAACCCTACAGCAGGAATATCAAGTCAGAGCAACACATGAGAAACGTATGAAAATCCCTGGCAGCATAACAGTAACACACAAAAAAGACCTACAAGACAAATTTACCTCCACCATAAAAGACAGAGCCAACTATACTGGAAAGTAGGCAGTAAGAAGTTTAAGATATCAAAAGGACATATAATTGAACACAAAAAAAAGATTTCTTAGATTCATAATGTGTATACAGGAACATACATAACTATGGTGCGTATTATTTTATTGTCTGGGTATTGTGTAGCTTACAAGTATATTATAGAACATTTGTATAAGGAAGGCATAATTCCAAGGGCAAATTCTGGAAAGAACACTGTACAACAGCAATGCAAACACACCAACATGCTCTAGAGCTAAAGCTGTCTTTCCTTCCATAGTTTATGAGAGCAAGAGGAAATCCCAGGAGCTTAAAAGTGGAATCCAGAACTAGCAAACATAAGATTAGCCTTTCAGTAAACTGTTAATGAACTTGTTTCCCCCCCCGCAAAACACTTAGCTCTTTCATTGTTACCAAAGAGAGACGAGTAGGTCTGAAGGGACAGGAGTTGGACTCGATGATCCTTGCGGGTCCCTTCCAACTCAGGACATTCTACGATTCTATGGATACTAAAACCAGTACGATTACCACTACACTCCTAAAAGCTGCACCTCGTTTCCAAGTATTACTCCATAAAATTACACTTGAAGGTCTGATCATAAGCTAATCTGACAAAAAGCCTGCTGGGACCAGGCAATCAGTGAACAGAAACCACCGAGAACAGACACAGAACAAGCCCTGTGGAAGTGCCAGAGGAAATGAAAAACCATCCTCTCCTAAAACCCTGCACGCTGTACGCACTTCCCTTACATTCTCTGTACCAATGAAGAATGTGATAAGACGAGAAATCCTAATGCAGTCCCTTTTTCCTTGCTTATCTAGTTATTAGCAAACAGCACATTGCTCTGGCTCTTTGGGACAATGATCCAACTTGTTCCTATTTTCTTCTACTATGAGACAGGCAATTAACTCTTCTCAAACTTTCACCAATGGCGTACTCCAGGAATCTAACTAGGACAATGATCTCTCATCATCTTCATAACCCTGACCAAAACTTAACATAATTCATGCTGTAAGAAGTCTGAACAACAAAAATATAAATAACTTAAAAAAAAAGGGGGGGGGGGGGAATCATCCAGTTCCACTTGCTACAATTGCATGCAAAAGATGATTTTTCTCAAGAGCAATTCCCTCTTCTGTACGAGAAGACGCCATTAACAGTGCTAAACAATATGGCCCAATCAAAAACCTAACACTTTACAGCGAATATTCTGATTTTAAATGAAGGAGTTATTAGACTTCAACGGGCAGAATCACTTGGTTCCATTTATCTCCCACTGTGAAATTACCTCATTAAACCTTCAACAGCTTGAAGTAAGTAAAAAGCTTTTACTCCACTGTCTGATAGAACAGGTTTTGTGAAAAGGATTCATACTATTTCTGTCCGTTCCTTGCTATAGGAGATTTAGCACAATTCTAACTTCATCTAAATGGATGTATCCTCAGCAGATGCAGGAGAGAATCTCAAGCATGCTACCTACTAGCATGCCTCTAGAAAAAGGTTCGTTATCCTCATTAAACAGAAAGCACTGAGAAAATTAAGGTGGCTTTCCCAAGTTGAACACAAGTATCTTTTACATGAAGCAGTAACGTGCCCAAACCATACATGCATATGCAAACAGTCCTACTTCCAAACAATCCCCGCAGTGTGTAGACATAGCTCTGTTGTTGGGCACATGTAATGATTGGAAAAAAGAAACGATTGGTAAGACTAGGTTCTGCGGTTCATGTTGCAGCTCAGGCCTTGATCCAATATGAAAGGCGATTTGTACTGTAATACTCATATCCAGAGAGTTATTTACAAAGAAGCATCTTCTAGTGTAACAACAATGTAAATATTTAGAGAAAGTAAAGTAGTGCTGAAACATATGACACACAAAAGCATCTTAGCTACACAGAAAATGTTCTGCAGTAGAAGAAAATGATCAGAAGATGCACCATTTCCAGCCCCTCTTTATACCACATACACACCAGAGACCTCAAAAAATCTGTTTCAGTGCTCCAGATGTCAGAAGGTTGTTAAGTAACAGTATACAAAGAGACTAGCTGGTGTTACGAAACACCAGGGTGGGGGGGCAGTGTCCCCCTTTTATGAGAAACAGTTTATTCCATTTCTCTCATTAGACAAAATAACTAAATTAACAACTGTTCTTCAGCTGCTTTAGGGAAGAAAAGTCACAACAACATGATCTAGCAGTTTATTTTGGTATCTAGATTTCAAAGAAATCATATTTACAACAATTTGTCACAAGTAACATACATTTCTCTGCACGTATCCTAAAATTCTTAAAAGTTCACTTAATAAGCTAGTAGAATCTCTAACTAAACACGAATGTAGCTATATGCAAGAAGTTCAAAGAATTCAAAATTGAACCTTGGGCTCAGAGACATTGGTCAAGGTGACTTGGTGAAAAACATTTGTTAGTTCCCAAAGATACTTTATAATGGTTTGTATCTTACCATTCTTCTCATATATAATAAAAAGTACTGAAAGAGCTTCCACACATAGAAGAGATAGCAAGAAAGCATGACCAACACACTTCAGAGGTCAGATGATTAAGAGGGAAGGAAAATGGTTTAAAAGTTTTAACTCCCTCCAGAGCTGTAAGCACATACCTGATATTCAAGCCAGTGCTTTGGTCCAGTTTCTCCCAGCTTTTTAATTTTCCCAGAAGTTTCTAAAGTAGATATCAAAAGAAAAGTTAGAGACACAGACAAATGTTCTATCAGCTCATTTTCTACACAGTTTTCTCAAAATTCTCCATTCAAACTCAGTGTCTTTCCTTCTCCTCCTGTGGATTTCACTATCTTCTTATCTAGCACTTCTGGGTTGTTGTTCTCCAGCCCTCACAAACATTTTACCTGTCACCACAGCTGTATGACACACAAAACCCACGTTACACTTCAGCACTACAGATTATCTAACTGGGTGAGCTACCAACACTGTACTAGACCTTGGCAGACTAGCCTCTTGGCAGCAGAGAAGAAAAGTTGTATCCTCAACACCAGTTCTGTAGCAGCTGAAGTGCCCATTTCTCCTCTTCCAGTTCCTCCTATTGCTTTTTATTTTCAGTCAATACCAGATAGTATTATCTAAACCTGATCAGACACCAGTATAGTTCTGCAAATCAACAAGTTTACACATTTAGGTTAATCTCTTGACAAGTCACTGTATGCTTGATACAGGGTGGGATGGAAGCAAGACGATTTTATTCATCTGAGATCACATTCTGGCACTGCTAGCATTGGCAGTAATCCAAGTGTGTATCAAGGTTCTCACCACACGCCTGTTCAGCAACGCCACATCTGGGCAGAGCTTAACGCCAAAAAAACCATTTCCAGCATAAGAAAGGTAAAAGAGAAACAGCAAGGCCAAAGAAGACACTATGATGAGATAGTTCTTTACAGAAAATATCCAGCTGAACAGTAGATATCCCTTTGCCTTTTTCACCTTCATTGCCCTAGCTCCCCTCATGTTGATGTTTAAGTTTAGGATTGCCTGGTTCAAACACATTAATTAAAACAGGTATCATCTCAACTAACACGATACAGGAAAAGCCTAAAGGACAGGACAGGCAACAAAGGAAAACCCTCTATTCTGCTCATCCACCAAGTATTTCTAGCGCCTCACCTCATTTTCCAATTCAACGGTCACCAGCTGTGCTTGGACTTTCTCATAGCGTTCCAGTTTTCTTTGGAGACCTTCTACCTCCTCTTTAAGCAATCCGTTGTTTTCTTTCATTTCCCTAAGGTGAAAAGAGAACCAATGATTAAAGAGCCATGCAACTCGATTCACTCTGACAAACTTCCAGATACACATGGAATTACAAGGGAATCAAATGGCATTTAACAGACATTATGACATTCAACTGACTCGCTTCTATAACATTCACTGCAAAGCCACTGCTACAAAAAAAACATGCAGCTTTATTGAACTGATGTTTTTTTTACTTTAAGTGCCATCCTAATTATGTCCAAACCACCTGAAGTTTCATATGTGCTTTACTGATTGGCAAAACAGCATGAAGGGTAGCAAAAGACTCCCAACTCTGATCTTCATTCAGGCTGAATGCAGGGTTGGAACACAGCAAGCGGTAGACACTGGGGCTTTTTGAGTACTCTGTGATGACTGAGCAAGCATTGAGACTGTTTGTTTTCACTTTAATAGAAGTGTGCAAGGGTGAGATAAAAACTGTTTAAAAAATATGACCTCTAATCTGTTGATATCACGTTCCAGTGCACAAAACAAAAGCATGAGAAAAGATTCCAAGATAAACAACTTAAAATTATAATGAAACACAAGAACAAAGCCAAAGGAAATTATTTAATTTTAGAATAGGAAAAAGCTGGCAAGACCATTCATGTAATTTAGGTTGGGCTTTTTTTAAAGGTGCACCAAAAGGTGGAAATTAAGTTTACTCTAAAAACAAATACATATCTCTCTCTCCAAGGAAAGTTATTTCATAGCATATAGGAATTTAATTTTTCAAATTAATTGTCACTTCAGAAACCCAGAAAGTCTACTCTACCGAGGGCTCTATCAGAGTGCTTTAGGAATTTAAATAAAAGACTTTCCAAACATTATGCCGGAACAACAAGCCGTTAAAATAGTGGTAACAATAACTAAGCAAAAACAGTTATTACAGAAATGTTCAGCTGTCTCTCCTCTCTTCAGGGATTTCTTTCCCAAACCTGTATAGAGTTCATCACTATCTTTAAACACTGAATTTTGTCCTAACAAACAGGTATCACCAACCAGAAAAATCAATACGCTCTCGCTGTGTTCAGGAAGATTACCCAGATCTTGTCAAATCCTCTCATCTAGTCACCATCACAACACTGCTCAATTCAGACGCAGTATTTATATGAAATATTTAAGCTTCCTTCTAAAGTTTCCCACATGAAAGCCCAACAGAGGGATACAAAAGTGCATATAGTGCAATTGTAGCAGGTACAGAAGAACACGAGATAACCCTCTCAACAACTCAACCCTTCTTTCACCTGAAGTAGGCATTTTCCTCCCTGAGTTGGCGCAATTCCCGCTCCATTTTTGGGAAACGAGCCAGTTCTGCCTTCATGTTCTTGACAATTAAAGCATCATGTTCCTGCTGGGACAACTTCTGTTCCAGATCCTGGAAAACATGGGATGACAACAGGAGAGCAATGATTAACTTGGAACTCACAAGAGCTACTTCTCCATTGTACTTTTTAAACTTGAATCAATGACTCAAATGAAGTTGGACGGGAACTCAGTATGTCATCGGTCCAATCTATTGCTTAAAGTAGGGGTGACTCTTGTTCTACTTGTGACACCTGGGCTGGCCTCTTCTCTACACCTGCTTACCCTAAGTTCGTAACAAAAAAAGTTCTCTCCTAATCTTTAAAAGGACATTCTTCTATTGACTAAACCAAATCTGTGGTTTTCTTGTCCTCTATCCCTCCATCAGTGAAGTGCTGAGAAGAGCACTTGGATGGCCTGCAAGAAGTAGCAACGAAAAGAAACACAACTGAGCATTTTAGCACTATGGTAAATGTCGCTTTTCTTTTTTTCCTCAAAAAAAAAAAGTTTATTCAGAGCTATATTGCAGTCTGATATCCTGTTTCCCGACCTTTTGTTTCAATGGAGGAAGTCTCTTCTTGCAATCACAGAACTGGCAATGAGGCTGGCTTTCAGTGTAGCTTTACTTTACAGCAACCACAGGCAATGCCACTATCAGAACCTGCTCAAACCAGAGTAACTCTACACATCTACCTCTCCCAGCAAGATAAGACAAGTGAAAAACATACACTCCCACCAACCTACAGGTTAATTTGAAAGGACATAAAGCATCTCTATACTCACATTTAAGTCAGTGTGGTTTTGAAAGCTTTGCAAGTAACTGCACTTTCTAAAAGAGCTAAACCCATCTCCAGAGGAAGGATTTTCTGGGAAGCAGGAAAGTAACTGTAGCTGCTACGTTCATCCTCCACCATTTGAAAAAAGATTGCTCTAGAAGCAATCTTTTGCAGAGCAATCTTGTGCTCTGGCACAAAATCAAACAGAGCATTCCTCCAGAGCACTGCGTAAGGATATAAATCACCTTTCTATAGAGAAAGCACGGGTGGAATTTTTTTTCAATCAATTGATACAACAAAGGTGAAGAGTGTCATGTTACAGCTAATTGTAGATAGCCTGGTCCATCCAATTGAATTCAGCCAACTTCAGCTCTTGCTGGCCACCAGATCAGATTCTTATATGACAAACTAACCTTTTATTTTGGCAAGAGTAATTTTTTTTAAAAAACAGTGTTCTGTTCTTCCATGGAAAAAATTAAAAACTAAAGCTTTATATAGGCCACAAAGTTTCTTACCTTAATCTTCTGTTCATATTCTGCCAGTAGGGATTGGTTTGCTTGCAACGTCTGGATTTGCTGACTAGCCTCCTGCCATTTTCTATTAGATGCAGACACAACAGACATTTAGCACCCAGGAATCACATACCAGAAACAATCTACACACCAAAGTACCTCTGACAAACATTTTCAAACACCATTAACAAGGTATGCAGTACTGTTATAGAAGATTGTCTATCATCTCCCTCTAATTTAGAGACAAAAATACCCATTTTAATAGAAAGATGCATCTTGAGAGACACCCAAAAATCAAGCCACCGTAACTGAGACCAACAAATATACACTCACAGTAAATAAACAGCACCTTTGAAACTGAAGAGTTGAACTTAATAAGCAAGGAAAACCACACTCATATCTTTCAGCTACCCCTCAACTATGATTTAAGGCTTAATATTTTTGTTCTGTTCAGTCTACAAAGTTCAGACCCTTTCCCACCCACATGCCTCCTGTTAACTCCCTACCATGAACCTGAGACATTGCTGAGATTTTAAGCTCAAGTATTTTTTTCCTCAAGGTACAATTAAATTGCACCTCAGAGCTGGTTTCAAACAACAGTTAGAACCTGCACATCCAGATCAAAGAACCCCTTTGAAGAGCGGAAATCAAACACTGTTGAAAGTTTTCTGAGCGACAACAGCTGCAGAAGACTGAAGTTTTGTTTGCATTCTTCTCCCTACAGTCGTTCATCCCCTGCTTACTTATGTTGAACATCCAGCTGTTCCATCAGTTCCTGCTTCTGAGAGTCCTGGCTTGTCATCTGCATCTCTTGATTCATTATATTCCATTGCAGCTCTGATATTTTCCCTTTTAATATAGCGATTGTCTGAATTAATGGAAAGAAAGAAGAAACACACAAGGCTATGACTCTCCAAGCTGGACATTACGGATGGTGATAGACAGAAACCATATCCAACTAGAAAATACAAACACTGAATCTAGAAACAATCCCATGCTCTTGCAAACCTTCAGACCAGCAAACTCGCCTCAGAAACAAAGGCAAGAGAAAATCATTTAGCCGCTTTCATCTGTCACCCAAATCATCATTTCCATTACCTATTAAGTGGGTGACCTCAAACTGGCATGAAAAATATCAAGCTTCAAAGCTAGATGATGATAAAACACAAGTATATATATTAAAGTAAAAAAATTATCCCACAACCACTCCAAATATATTTTGTCTGGGTTTCAAAATTGAAAATGTCTGGGTTTCCCTCAACCAAATACCAGAAGTATTACACTTTCCTTAAAAGCAGAGGCCAGTGTTTTTTAAAATTTTATTCTAAATATCTTAACTCTAAAGAAAATCTCACAGGTTTCTTTCAAATAGCCATTACTCAGCTCACTTTAACACAGGAAAAGTGAAAAATCTCAAAACATTACATACGTAAGGTGTTTTCTAGACAGAGAGCCTTGAAGGGTTCTCATCTCGATACTGATGGATATAGAAATAAAAAGAACACAGAAATAGAACTGCTGCATACATTTCATATGTGGGTTTAGTTTCTTCTCACGTGCCATCACTGTCTCCATTTTTCATCACCAATAACTGGCACATTACATCTGTTTACTTGCTTTATCATACAGATACATTTCCAGTGACATCTAGGCAGGGGGAAGGCTTAAGGACGTAGTGGCTGTTGATCCACCCCTGGTGCAGCACACCAAATTAAACAGAAAAGTTACAAATGAACTAGCTGAACTTAACTATAATGGTATCTGAAAGTGTTGAGGGTCGAGAAGATGGTCTGCTCATCCAAAAAGAACTGAAATTATTATCCAAGCATTCATTCTACAGTGGGACACACAGGCTTTTAAGACACTTTGGGAAGACAAACTTTGCACAGTACTTTGGTCTCACCCACTCTACAGTTCCCCCTACTCCCCGTCTTACCTCCTCCATCGTTTCCCCTTTCTTTACTCAATGTCATGTAACCTGAGTTCTAAACCTAGATGCTGTACGTTGCCCTGCACTTTTTTTCTCCTTCTCCATATCAACCTAAGAAATCTCTTCTCATTGTTAATTACCACAGCAACATCTTTCTAACCTGCTCACTCACGTCTGGACTTGGTGAGGTTCTAAACTCTGACAGCAAAGATGCCCACCACCAGGGTTTATTCATTTCCAGATGACCACCACAGTGATTCCAATTTTATATATTTTTTTTTAAATCAGAAAGGCATTTTCAATTCACAAGAACTGCAAAGTCACCTGAAGCTATGAACACATTAAAAAATTACTCTGTTCTTACTTCATTAGCTTCAGCTAATTTGCTCTCCTTCTCTTGCAGCTTCTTACTCATTGTCTCCATGCTCTTCTTGTAGGATTTGTTCATCTCCATTTGTTCTTTCAGTTTATTTTCAGCTTCTGTTTCCCTTTCCTGATATTGCTTTATGCGTGTGAGCAGCTCCTGGTTACGGTCAGCCTCTCGCTTGCAAAGAGAAAAAAAAAAAATAAAAATAAAACACAAAACAAAAATGCAAAGAGACATGAGAAGAAAGTAGCACAAAGGTGAAGCTGCTTTTGTTTCTCCTGTCTCCATTCCTCATTACTGTGGTCACGAAGGCATCATCATGAAGCAATGTTACTCAGACCATAGTTTAACCTTTGCGCTAGGAAAGGGAAAAAAATCTTACCAGCAACAACTCATTTTTAAAGGAACTACCCAGGGCAATGGAGCTAGAAAAAGAAGAGACAGAGTGTTCCAAATCTCTTAGACTGAGACATGAATATGAGAATACAGACATGGCTTTACAGACTCCACTGGACACTCTCCAGCAGATCAAAGATGAAAACATTTGATGCTCCAATTTAAAGCTGACCCATGCATAGCAAATACAGAAATTCAGATCTCAACGGTTCAGTTAATAAGACAAACTTCCCTCTGCAACTTCTGGAAACTGTATGAGGCTATTTAATAGAAAAGAAATGGGGTTTAAATGCACAGTATTATCAATGAATACAATAAATATTTTTGCACTCTGACAACCCTTCATACACCATTTCAGTTTATTCCTACCACAAATTGATTAATACTTATTGAAAAATTGTGTAGTAAATTGCTTTCTAATCAAAGCAAATCAAGACACAGATTTACATAGAAAGCAAGGATTATGCAAAGCAATGTGAGGTTCCTAAAACCTTTATCCACATGACTCAAAAAAAAACCCACAGAATCTGAGCAGGGTAATTACCACAGTGCTGGATTAGTGCCGCTCCCCTTTTTTCGTACCAGTATTTCAAGGGTTTCTGTAACTGACTCAGTTACATTCCAGTTTGAACTCTTCATGGCTTAATCCCACATCACCTGACTTCAGACGAACGAGGGATTTAGTCACTGACTCGCTATTTCACAACTACACACTAAATCTGTCACCCAGCACCCTTGTAAAATACAACAAAACATGCTTAGGATTTTTTTTAAAGATTTCTTTTTAAATAATCAGCCACATACAAGACCTTTATTATCCTACAAAACCCATAGACCTACTACTTATTTCAGTAATGTAGTTAAGCAAACACATATGGGCATAAAACCAGAAACCAATAAAAGCTATTAGTCCCCTAGTGAGGCTCACTCTTTTATCAGTGCAAGCTCTCTTGTGTGACAGTGCATGGTTGGCACTGCTGTCGTTCCAATTAATTACAGTCACACAAACTAAATGCTTGCAATTGTGCCAGCAAAAGTTTAAATTCATCTTGGAGGAAAATGCTTAAATACTTCTGGGAGAAACAAATAAATCCCCTTTGTTATTTCTACTCGTGACAATTTCAGTGCTAAACTAACAGAATCTAGTGATGAGATCATCACCAAACAAGGCTTTTGACGTTCACACTCCTGTGCACATTAGCAAGTTAGTGCAATGCACTGTGAGGGGAGCTGTAGAGCAAAACAGTTGGTGCTGGGGACGTGACACCCACACCGCCACCACATTTGCAGTAAACGCAAACGCAGTAAATGCATTCCAGGAGCATTTACTACAGATTCGCTGAAGTCTTGCTCTAAAGACAGTCTCCATTAGCAGTTGGAGACACTAGGCTTGCTCCTGGACTGCATCTTTCACTTTAGTTTCATCCAGAAAAGTCAACTATAGATATTGAGACACACCACTGCAAACCAAAGCACAGCACATGAGAAATCAAGAGCATACCCCTGCTCCAAACTAGAACATCAACACAGATGCACTACGTATGTTCTGACTTATGTCCATGATATCAAGCCATCTACAGCTGTCATACTTACCTCATAGTTCCTGGCATTGGTATTAGCTGCCTTCTCTAGCTCAATGCGAGCTCGTTTGTGGCTAAGCTCCATCTGCATCTTCTCTCGTTCCACCTGCAGGAGCTGGGATTTGGAGTGGATCTGCCCAGCTTGTTCTTCCAACTGGCCAGTTCATGTATGAAAAGGGACATTGCACACCATTAACAGCACTGCAATAATATCATTATCTCCCACCCTGTACTATTCAGATGACGCTTGGATGCCATTTTACAAATTAGAAGGAAACTATCACCATGTTTGTGGTACTTGTCTTCTCACACCAGCTGCAGACGGGGAAACCAAGAGTTCACACTCAGAAACCCACATCAAATCAATGCTAGTTGGCAAGAAGCAAATTTCAAGTTCTTCATTCAGAATTTCTCATTCAATCTCTAGAGGCACTCTGACAAAACATACTTCTCTATCTACAAAAAGGTTAATTACGAACTCCCCAAGCCTCATAAAAGCAACAGCAGCTAACCAAGAAGCAGAGATCGTGCTCCCCATGAAACTTATCTGCTGGGCAAAATAACAGGTTTTTCTACTACCTGCTACAACATTACACTTCATTTTTTCATTCAAATTACCTTAGAGCACAGACAATATTGATAGAATACCTCACATCTAAGCAATTAACACTCAACACAGCTAATGAAGGCTCTCTAACCAGACAGAGCCTCCTCTAACCATCTCTGTAAGCAGAGGTGTACCAGATAGAAAATGCATAAATTTTTGTCAATGTTCCAACTGCAAAGCGGACTTACATTAAAAAGAAAGCAAGCTTATTTTACACTTAGAGACTGAAATAGAAATTACGTTATGATGCCGAATACAGAAACTTTATTCCAGCCTAATAAACAGTCCTTATGATCCAAGATGTCAACTTACCCTATGCTTTATGAGCACAAAGCAGCTTACAGGAAAAAGTTAAAAAAACCCCACATGGATACAAACAGAAGTGGACAAGAAAGCACAAGTGGTTAGCACATCAAAGCCATTGCACAATGTAAGTCTCCTGTATGTGTCCAGGCAACGAAACTTTAAGGAAGATTGGTAAAAAGGTAACAAATGACTTACTAGAAAAATATTAACAGCTCCTTTGTTCAGCAATATGAAAACAACTTACAGTTTAATTTCCTGAGCTGGTATACAGATATAACAAGCAGGGAAGAAATTCAAAAGACCTTTCTTAAATTTTTACAAAACAGAAATAAATGTCTGACATTTTAAAAAATTTAAAGATTCTAGAGTGTTCACCAAAAGCAAGCTTCCATTATTGAGCTTGCATGAATATTAATTTTTGAAAGAATGGTCAGATCTTAACAGAATCAATCCCGATTCCTGGAAGCAGAGTCCACGACCACACTGAAGTGATACTGCAGGCATCACCAAGCTGAGGACACCTCACCTGCACCCTCTGCTGGTACTGAATCTGTAAGGAGCTTTGAGACGATCCTGGCGTAGCCAGCCCAGACACCCCCTCCAGACGCTGTGAAATAAAGTTGTTGAGGGATCTCAGGGTGGAGAAGACAGTGGTATTATCTTCCAAGTCCTCCATGGCTCTGGAAATATACAGAAAGTCATCAGCAAAACATTCAGAGCAACCTAAGGTATACCGGCTGTTTTGCTAAAAAGAGATACATTACTGCCCTGAGAAAACACTAAATCTAAGGTCTTCCAAGGGTACAAAACCCAATCTGCTAGTCACTGCTGGGATCCACAGATTACCGCTGGGATCACCTTGAACCAGAAAACACCATCCAACCAAGGCTGAGGTTGTAGGTCTTTGAAACGAGAAACTGATGCAACAGAGCCTGTTCTTTCCTCAGCTTTCTACCTGAAATGGTTTGATTTTCTTTAAATACATTCTCCCCTGAATCTCAGCCCATGAGCATACAAATAAGAGCTGTCGTAAGTTATACAAAATTGAATTCTCCTTTCCTATATAATCAAGATAGATTCTGGGATGCAAGTTAACATTGTAGGACACGAAGACCTACAGCACGTAACTCTAACAAACAACACTCATTACTCTGCCTCCAAATATTTGGGGCAGGGATGGAGAACTAATTCCATACTAGCAGCAAACCCTATCTTCAACACAGCTTGATTCTGGTTCCCAAAAAACACTTTGGGACCTAACTTCCAGCAACGAGACTTCTTGAGTTCGCAGATCGCTTCTGTAAATAAAGCTGTCTCTCCTCGTTCACGTAAAAGTTCTTGCAGTTCTTCCTTCAAATTTGGAAGGGTAGTAATGAAAAGGCCAAAGACACATCAAGCCTAGAGCTCAGAAAAGCCTGCAAGGTTTCCCAGGAGACCTCAGGAAGCCTCAGGTGAGTCCCTGCAGTGACCACATGCCACACAAAGCCCCAGAAGCACAGGAGAAGGTTCAGAACCAGGAAGGACAACCCACGACATTCACATACGCTTGTACCGAGAGACAGACTTGGGGCGAACTTTCAGGCTTGTGCCCTCTCAGGGTAACGCAGCAGTTATTATTTGGATTTAACTTATATCATTGCAAAGAAGAGACATAATGGAAGCACACTGGCAACAGATTAGCCAAAACCCAACTGAAGGCGTTTATTCGAATAAGTACTTCAGTACCACATGCAAATAAATTGAAGAGGGATCACTGCCAACAGTTAACCAGGCTCCAGCAAGCCTCTTTTGAAATTAAGCTAAAAATTAAGGCGACAGGTAGAGCGAGCCCGCCCGCCGCAGGACAGGGCCCCCCGCCCCCGAGCCCAGCGCCCCGCCGCACAGCCCCGCGAGCGGCGGCGGAGGGCGCACGGCTGCCCGCGGCTGGCACGGCGGCGGGTTCGCCCTCACGGGCCCCCGAGAGCGGGCGCCGGCAGCCCTGCCCCGCCTCGGGGGCGGCGGGAACGGGGGGCACGGCACCGCCTGCCTTCACGCGCTCACACGCCGCCGGGCTCGGCCGGAGCGGGGTGGGCGCGCCGGGCCGGGCCGCGCCGCGCCGGGCCGGGCCGGGCCGAGCGGAGCCGGCGGCCGCCCGCCCTCCTCCCCTCAGAGGCGCCCTCGCCGGCGCCTGCCCGCCCCCCCTCACTCACCCGCCGCGAGCGGCGGCGCGCGCCCCGCTTGGATCTCCCTCCTCGCCCCGGCGCCGAGATCTCACGGGAACTGGCGCCCAGCTCTCGCGAGAACAGCGGCCCGGGCCCGCCGTAAGGACGGGTCTAGGCGCGCAACCCCGCCGTGACCTCCGCGCCGTTACCGTAATGCCCCGGGTTCGTGCTCAGCCGCCCCTCCGCAACCCACCCCCCCAAAACCGCTCTGTCCCCCGCTCCTGCCCGGGCAGAGCCCTCCCGCCCCGCCGAAGGAGCAACGGGGAAAGCACACGCTTCGCCAGCGCCCTGCTCCCTCCGGTTCCTGCTGCCAGTCACTGGTAATTGAAGTTTCTCCAAGAGCAGACTGACATTTTTTTTGCTCCCCAAACGCATACAAAGCAACATCCGCACCCCACCCCACCCCACCCCCACCCCCCCCCGTTTAGGCTTTTGGGGATAACGCTTTCACACATGCCATTCAGTATGAAGATCCAGATCGGGAGGTTTCAAAGCAGTTAAAATTTGATAAATAAGCAATTTGAAAGGAGACGTTTGTAATGAGAAAGATCTGGATGCCCTAAAAACAGGCAGTGCCACCAGCCCATCTTATAACTCATGCCACAGTCGGCCTGATAAAAGTGCTATTTAATGTAAAAATGTCACTTCCAGATAAGGCAGCGGCTAAATTTATTTTTGCAAACAGACCTCTAGCAATTCGGTCAGTCTGGGATCCTGTCTGGGATCCCAGGAATGTCTTGTCATTTCACCTAAGCAGCATCATTGGTCAAATAAAAAACATCACTGAAAACATGGGGGAAATTATCTTCTCAGTAGCGATGACCCTGCCCTGCCATCACTTACTGGATTTATGAGTACAATGAAGTAGCAATTTCTAAATATAACCCGTGTCTTTAGAAAATGCAGCAGAGCCATCAGGCTAAATATTCCAGAGCCAGCCGTATACCCCGGGCGGCTGCATTAGAGATCGTACGTGACGATGCGGATTCCGACACGCACGAAAACATTATCTGTTTTGACATGTGCTAATAAATTGCACCAGCTTTTAAGAAAGATGAAGAGGCAATATGTGGACTCCCTCGCTGTTCCCTCTCATTCTGACAACCGCTTTTATGGTTAGTCTCATATATAACAACATTAGTAGTGCAATGATTTTTGAGCACACGTTAAAAACTCATATAATCATTGTTTTATTTTCATTTCCATTACTCCAGCCCCAGAGGTTGCCTTTCACATTACTCCTCTCCATTCCCAACTGTTTTCTCCACAGGTGAGAAGCTAGATTGGATGTCTCTGCTTGTATAATTATTGGATAAACTCAGCAGGACACCGCCCTGGTTTATTTCTGTATTTGAAAAGCATGAGGTACTTCATAAGAATTGTGGCAGATTTACCCAGGGTCTTAATGCTGGGATTTTTCTTTAAACGCACACCAAATTCAAATTTCCAGTCAATATCTGATAACCTGTTTGAAAATCTGCGGTTCTCAGCTTTCATTTCCCTTTGTACATTCTTGCCAAATAATAAGATTCAGCAGAGTCTTTCCGGCTGGCCTGAGGCTTTATAGTTCTCACGTCTTGGAACTGCTCCTTCAGTCTGTTTTGCAGAAGACTGGACTCACGTCCATCCCAGAATTTACAGAGCATCGTTCCTTTTGGCTTTAAAATACTTCGGGACAGATTCAGAAGGCCTAAACATAGACTGATCAGCTTCTGATGATCCAGTTCTTTAATGCCTGTTGCATTAGGTGCCATGTCGCTCAAGATAACATCCACCTTCTCTGCAGGAAGCAGACTCTGAATCCTCCTCAGCGTGCTTGGGTCTGCAGCGTCAGCCTCCGACAGGAAGACTGCTCCTTCCAGAGGAGAAATCCGCAGGAGGTCAATGCCAAGGACGAAGCCGGCAGGGACAGCAGGATCTACATTTTAAGAACAAATGACATACTGAACACTCATAATGGTTGCAAACAACTCGCATATACATGAGCTCCACGCTAGCCGATAAACAAAAATGGATCACCTGCCACGTCTGGTCTTCTTGTCCTTAAGACAGCTTGCTGCGTGCATCTGGATGGATGGTTTGCTCTAAGCTAATCCATTCAAGACATGAAAACTCAGTTACTTTGGAAAAGCAAGGGGTATTTTTCGTGGTTTTCTCCTGTTCTTTCAAGGCTGATAGTCCAGAAATCCTGGACAAACAGTACAGATGATAATGCCTTATCTTGTAAATGTTAATGGCTTAAAACACATAAACCGTACGTAGCGGTTACTACCATTTTTCAATAAGGGAAATAAAAGTACAGAAAAGCCAAGTTACCTGCTGGAGTCTACACAAATTTCAGAAGTGGATGAAGGGATCCTCCCCACAACACAGTTAATCAGAACACTTCCTTACACCTACATTGCACCTCACGGTAAGTTTTTATTTCACAAATATGATTTCTCTGGACTACGTGATGATTTTCACTGCCACATAGGCACACACCCTCAGGCTTCTGTCAGTGACTCTGGCGTTTGCCAGTACCCATGTCCCTTCCCCACACGGCCACCATCACAGCTGAGTTTTCTCACACACTTCAAGAAGAGTATCATCCCCATCTTGCCTGCCAAAAACGTGCACTTACTGGTACCTAAGGCGTTGACCCTCTCTACAGCAACCTGGCTCCAAGCACCAGGCGCCGCTCCACAGTCAAGAACGGAAAGTCCTGGACGAAGAATATGAAGCTTGTCATCAATCTCCAGTAATTTGAAGGCACTTCGGCATCGGTAATGCTGCTGCTTCGTTGCCTTGACAAAGGGATCTTTCAAGTGCCGCTCCCACCACCAGTGCTCGGTTCCCGTTTTCTTCAGAAACCTCACCGTGGTGTGGAGACATTTCCTCGCCAGATGCCAACAGCTGCCCGGGAAGAAAGGTGAGTTAATCGGTTGGTGCATCATCACTACGTATGTCAAAAGTCTCTACAGTAATTAATGCTAAGCACTACAGCCTTGCCCGTTTATCACCAGGTTCACAAAAAGCCTCCAAATTTGAGGTTCTTGGCACCGTTATCTGGTCCAATGTCAACGAAAAGGGATGTGTTTTGGACGAGGCCTCACAGGCTACCCCCGAGCGAGGGCAGGAAAGAGAGCCCCGCTCCGAGACAGCTCTTCGCCTCTGCTCTGGTGTTGGTGCTCAAGGCCGGCGGAGCCCCAGCGAGGCGCAGGGCTGCCGCAGAGGGGCCGCGGCCCCGCGGTGGGGAGGCCGGGGGTACGCGGGCCCCTCAGAGCAAGGAAGGACGATGCCCCATGGCTCCTTCACGGCTGCGGGCGGAACATGCCAGCAGCGCCGGGCACCGCTACCACCGCTCCCCGGGTAACCAGCCCCGCTCCGGCACTGCCAGCGCCGACAAACCCAAAACGCCCGCTTCTCCGTTCCTGACAAAAACTTACGGGCCTAACCCGGCACCTCCCCGGGGACCCCACCCCCCAGCCCGCCCCGGGTCAGGGCAGGGCCCGCCGGCCCGCCGCCGAGCCCGCCTCAGCGGCCCCGCCACGCACCGGGCCCCGGCGGCGGCGGCGGCGACTCCCCCCGGGCCGGCCATGGCGGCCGCCTCAGCCGGTCCCGCCCCGCGGCAGCAGCGAGGGGAGGCGGGGCGGCACCGGCGGCGGCGCGGGAAGAGCCGGGGCGGGAAGAGGCGGGCTGGGCCGCGTCGCCTCGCCTCGGAGGGGGCCGCGCCGCGGCGGGCGGGAAGGTCGGGCGTTTGGGGCCGAGGTGCTCCGGGGAGCCCGGCGCTGGGGATGGGGGCGCTGGGGGGGCAGGGATTTGGGGGAGGGGGGTGCTGGGGGGACGAGGGTTTGTGGACGGGGGATCAGTGACTTGGGGAGGGGGTGCTGGGGGTGCCGGAGAGCGAGGGTCGGTGGGGAGCGTTAGAGAAGCACGCGCTGGGAGAGGCACCGGGGGACCAAGGGTTTGGCCGGGGATGGTGGGGACCAGGCATTTGGGGAGGGGGTGCTGGGTGTTTTGCGCGGTGAGGGGCTCTCTGCCCGCCCTGGGCCGGAGGAGCAGCCTGGCCTCCCCTCTGAGGGAGCCCTCGGCGCAGCGTGCCCTCCTTGTCTCTCGCCCAGCAGCCATGTGCACGTCCAGGCTCTTCACCCTCGTCCTGGTGGTGCAGCCGCCCCGCGTCCTCCTGGGCATGAAGAAACGCGGGTTTGGAGCCGGGCTGTGGAACGGCTTCGGGGGGAAGGTGCAGCCAGGGGAGAGCATCGAGGAGGCTGCTCGCAGGTGAGGCCGGTGCCCTGGGCGGAGGCGGGTCCTGGGGCACACGTTGGGCCCTGGAGGCCTTGGTCCATTCCTGGTGGGCTGCAGGTGGAGTTGCCGCAGCTCGGCTGATCAATAACGCCCTCCTAACCAGGGTGTTACCCGCGGGTGCAGTCTGAGCCATCTCTGAACAGAGAAAACTGCCCGCTCCGCAGGTGATGAAGGATGGTCCGCACGTACGAAGAAACGGGATTGCTCCCCGTTGCCTGTCATCTGCAAATCTTTAACCATCGCCCAGTCTATGAGTAACTGGAAGTTACCAAGTGTCCTCCCTCCCATCTCTTGGACTCTGATCTAAACTGAGAGTCAGTCTGCTGGTGCTGGGCAGAGGTTCTTGCATGCAGGGTTTAATTTTGGCTACATAGCAGAATTACAGCTGATGCCAGTGCTTATTGTTTAAATTTTAAAGCTGTTGAACAGGTGCTACCTTCCAGTAGCATTTCTAGTACTGTGTGAAAATATAGTGACAAAATATTAGAAATTCTCGGAGCTTCCTTAAGGTGCTATAGAAATTTATTATTTGACTGCATGGTGGCATTTTTAAGCCCTAATGCTGAGTTAGGGAATTTAATTCCGTCAGTACAGAGGTACAGTACCATTTTTTAAGCTTTTAGTACCGATTTCTTGAAGTTCTTTCTTCTGTCTAGTCATTAAAATGAAATAGCAGGTTGCAGCTGAATTGCTAAACTCCTTTAAAAATTAGGTACCTCGTTATTTATATGAATGTTGCTGATACAAAGCCACATTTTGTCACCTCCTCACTTTCTCATGTATGCCCGGAATTGCCCTCGCACCTGCAGGAAGTTCAGCATTGGTGTGCTCAACAGCTACCTAACAGCTTTTGCCCTGAACTGTCTCCTCAGCTGTGCCAGTGCAACTGCCTGGGTTCTGCGGTGAGCTAATCCAGAGCACAGAAGGGTCCTCTAAGCAGATGTGCACCCAGCACTGCATGGGGTTAACGTACCTGAGGCTTACATCATGGCTTTTCGTGTCATTTATCATGTCTGAGTGGAGGGAGGGGGGAGATCAGTTTTGTTGCTTAAATCAGGCCTCCGTTCGCTAGGCTTACATTGCTACTGACTGTGGTGTAAATCTAGCGATTTAATTTAGCATTTGATCTCCTAGGTGCGTGTTTATCTGTGCCAGCCCGGAGTTAGACATCAGAGCTTTAGTCCATACGAGACATCATGTGGTAAAAGCTCCAGCAATCTCAGTGCAACATGCCACACCACAGCCAGCACCTGCTGCAGTGGGCCATGGGACAACAAATCCTCAGCCCTTTCGATGTAGCTGGTAGGAGTTTACTGCAGAATGATATAACCGATTCCTGCCGAGGTCAAGGGAGCAGGAAGCAGTCCCCAGAGCCAGGGCCAGCTAGGCACGCAGCCCACCTTCCTGGCAGGGAACACACCATGGCAGTGCTGCCTCGGGGCGCAGCTCTCCTCCAAGGGCTCTCCCGCAGTCCAAACCAAACTTAACTTGCACCACGTCCGCTCTGTATTTGGAGTTGAGGTATTATGCTGTGGTTCCGTGTTGCGCTGTCTCAGTTGGGTTTGCAGTGGCATAAGGTGTGAAGTGTCCTCACGGCACAGAGAGTTAAGTATTAAGCTGAAACGCGAACAAAAAGTTTCTTGTATCAGTAAGATTTCTATACTCCGCTGGGTACGCCACATTCCTGTGAGCGCCCGGGCACCCAGGGCTCTTCAGCGGCACATCTTGTAAAGGGACCGCTTAGCTAGTTCATTATTTCTAGTTTGCTACCTGTAAAGCTTCCCCTTACTATATACAGAGCCAAACAGCTGACAGAGAAATTGCTTAGAGAACCATAGCAGTGTCGTGCTTTGTTGTTCAATTCTCACAGCCTGTAAAAAGAGGCTTTTAGCTTTGTTGCTGGAAAACTGCCTCTATTTTAGACATGGTTTCTCAGAAAGATAAACTAAAATTAGCTAAGACATTAAGTTGGAATATAATTTTGAGGGATGGGATTCATGAAAATGATGCCAAAGAAAGCTGGAGCCTTAAAGATCATTTCCATTACATTTTAAAATTGTTAAGTTACTGCCAAATATGCAACTACATTAATTATTAACCTTAGCTGAAGACACAGTGTTTCAAAGTATTCCTTATTTTTGCACATTAGAAAAAACATGACTGACTTCAAGCCAGGCTGATTCTGTTAAAGGCAGGTAAAAATAAAAAAAGCCCTAAGTGTATAGCATAAACGGAGCAAGTAACTGAATGTGCTTCAGGTAGCCGTGCATGGGGATGCATGAAAAAGAGCCGTCCGGCAAGTCTCTCAAAGTGCTCTTGAGAGTCTTGCCTTCCAGCCTCTCGTTGTGCTGAATGTACTTCCAAGGAGCAGAAATGGAAAGTTTACACAACTGTTTTGTGTTTTTTTATGGCATTTGATTGGGAGGTGGTGTTCCTAACGTTCTGTGTGCAAATCACGTTACGTAGCATGTAGCATTCCTTAAATAAGCGTCAGCCAGCCTCGGAAGTAGCTGATTTTGTTGCATGTACAGATGTTCTAGTATTTATTACCTGCTTCCACACAATTCTATAAGCTTTAGCTTGAAGTTGGCAAAGCCTTTTGTCATCTAAGTGGAGCGTATCTCAGAGTTCTTAAGCCACATCCAGCTACAGTCATATGAGTGCGTTAGCACACTTCTAACTAACCTCAGAAAGGATAATCATGTTGCAAGGAGGGTAAATTATACTCAACAACCAATTTTCCTGAATCTTCCCCTTCCAACATAGACTATTTTCCTACCAGCCTCTAAGAACTTGAAATAACACACGAGCCAGTCTGACATGGCTCCACTGTGGCATAAGCCAGAATTCTGCTTTGCTCTGCATGCTGTGCCCTGCTCTGCTTTACAGGTGCAGCTTCCACCTTTGTTTCACTGGAAGCGTTTTGAATGTGCAAATAAGCTAATGAATGCTTTTCTGTTCTCCCACCACTCGCTTTCGTGTAACAAAGCCAATTTCTTGTGCAGGGAGCTCCTGGAGGAGAGTGGACTGACTGTGGACACCTTGCAGAAGATGGGTCAGATCACGTTTGAATTTGTAGGCAACTCTGAACTCATGGAAGTTCACATTTTCCGAGCAGATCATTTTCACGGAGAGCCAACAGAAAGCGATGGTAGGTAGCTAGCAGAGGGGAAGGAAGGATGTGCGTTCTCTTCTGAGAGGGTATTGCTCTTAAGAAACGCACACCTCTTCATGCCAAAATCCCTTTGAGAAGGGAGGCACCTGGGCTGCAGAGGGAAGCTGCTTGTTGACAGATACTCAAAGTCTAGGCAGCAAAAAAAACAAGAGAAAGTCTCATGCAAAGTTCTTTTGTTTTCTCCCATCAGAAATGCGTCCACAGTGGTTTCAGCTGGATGAGGTGCCATTCAATCACATGTGGGCAGATGATATCTATTGGTTTCCCCTGCTGCTTCAGAAAAAGTTGTTTCGTGGCTATTTTAAGTTCCAGGGACAAGACACTATCGTGGAGCATACCCTGAAAGAAGTGGAGGAAGTTTAAGAAAACGGAAGCATTCAACCCACATGCTGCCGCCCGCATTGGGCTAGAACACCATGAGTACTACTTTGAAGGGTTTCCTTTCTCAACTCTCCAGCAAAGGAAACTTATTTGCTGGGTCACAGGGAAGTAAGGAAAATAAGGGGGTTTCTTAGAGCAGAAGTAAAAGCATCGAGATGTCCCTGGCTGCGGTATACTTCAGTGGATCACAACTATTAAAAACTTAGTGTTAACCCTTTTCTTTGTAAGTGGCTGATTTTTTAGGCTTTTCCCTCATGGCTGGAAGTGTTTTTAAAAGATTAAAGATATTTTTTAGTGAAATCATGTGTTGTTCTGTCATAAACAGCTGACTACCTTCTAGACTGTTTAAGGGCCTTTCAGGAGTTGGCTTCCTTTCACAGAAATGTTAAGTGGACTGTGATGCAGCAGAATCGATTATCTTCTCTATGCCAGTTTCTATACAGTTCCCTATTCAGCATTACTTCTTCGGACAAGGTGAGGCTTGGCCAGCGCTGTGAAAGCCTTTTAGAAAGTTTATGTAGAGATCCCTTCAGGATTCTCCAGCTGAAGGTAGCGTAAGGTTATAGGAGTCAAGAAAACAAAAGTCAGAGGTAGATGTATGGCAGTGTTCAAGCCCTGCTTTCACTCTTGCAGCTCCTGCCATGAACTTGCACTGTTTTGAGCATTTCAGGTAAAAATATGCTGAACAAAATCAACTTTCAGCAAGCCCATGTTGCGAAGCACGGTCACCTATGGCTGCAGGCTTTACCACATGTCGATAGCAGGTTCAGCATTCAGGTCAGCCCAACTCAGTATACCGGGCAACAAAAGGTTAACCAAACTGTGCTAGAAATAACACATCAGATATGTAACACCTTACACAAGTTTGGGGTTTGGTTGGTTTTTTTTTTTTTTTTTTTTTTTTTTTTTTAAACACTTTTACAAACACATAACACTTACAGATAGAATCTTGGAATGTAACATAGGATCTGTAAACATTTCCAGTCTACCAGCTGTAGTAATAGTTCTTTAATTCCTGCATTTGGATAAAGTGCTTCATACATAAGGCTATTTGAGCAAAGCAAAGATACAGGATATTCCAGGCAGGCAAAATTCACACCCTCTGAACAAGATTGTTTCTTCTTGTCTCCCTCTAGCAATTCTGAATAATTTATACAACTCAAAAATGCCCTCCTTCATATGCTCAGTAAGCCACAGCTCAGAGTTAGAGGATAAGAGTTAACACCTTAGACTCTTCCTTTTGGGCTGCACACTGAGTTATTTACAGAGTTTTTGATACTCACCTCTGCTTCTGACATAGCAGTAAGGGTTTCTGGCTGTTCTAATGGAGAGAATGGCTTGAGACAAGTCGAGGAGAGAAAATAAGCACAAGGGCGCAGGTAGCTTGTAACAGGATGTAAGACCTTACTGCATGGCAGGAAAATAGCAGCCAATACCTGTTAAGTTACCTTGATTTACTTCCTGGTGGAAACACTAATTGCATGGTGAGAGAGAGCAAATCACTTTCTGTTCCTCCAGGAGTTTAGGTAGGAAAAGAATAAGCACAGCTCAGGCTTACGCTGCTATTTGCTACCCCCTCTTCTGCAGTCAGTTCAATCCTTTTCTGAAGGTGCTTTCACCAGCACTGACTTTTAGCGCGTGTCAAAGAGTAGTGACTTTACTGGTCCTACTGCAGTTGTGGAGACTGACATGGTTTAAATAAGTTCTGTCCTCAGCTGGTGATCTTTGTCTTCTAGGAAACAGCACAAACTGAAGATTGTAGATTAGCCTGTCACAAATTCCAGGAATTACACCCTTGCTTGATCAGAGTAGAAGAGTAAAAGCACTGGAATGCAGCAAGGCACTGTTGAAAACATGTTACCACTTGGGAGGAGCGACTTGCAAGGAAGAGGGAAGGAGCAGGAAAGCAGTATCAAAGATTAACGTTGTATTGTAAATATAGTTTGGAAAGCCTTTCAACACATGATACTTGGTCAAAAAGCCTGTATATTGCCACTTCACAGCTTGAAGCAGAGGAAACCTCAGGAGCGACAAAAACATATAGCCCTTTTGACAGAACATTTTTCAGGCAAAGTTTCAGGCTCTCAGCCGTTTACTACTCTGGTACCTCCACGACAGATTCTGAGAGACATGGACAGAAAGATCGGAGACCTTTTCTATCATTACTATTTTGAACACATGAAAGTCCCCATGAGCTCAAGCAATACACAGAAAGCTTCCATTCAAGAAGGCACGTTAACTCTTTGGCGCTACATCTTAGAGGAGCATCAGTTCTTGGGTAGGCGGCACACGCTCTTCAATTAGCCTTCTGGTTTGCTTAGTGTTTATTGCAATCTCCCCAGCTGCCAGCAACGGAACCAACTTCATTAAGTCTTGGTCTCACCCTTGCGTATAGCTAGGCTGTTTGCTGCAGAAGGCGAGAGCACGGAGGTAACTAGAACTGCTTCCCCTACATTGGCTAGGGTAGACAGACGATTGATTCCCTGCTGCATTCCTCTAGAGGAAAGAAGCTGTACTTGGCGCTGCTCACCAAGTCTGACAGATACCTAAACTAAACAGAACAAATACAGTAAGGAAACCCCTCTCATATTGAGGTAAACATAATAGTGCTATTTGCACACTGACCAGTCTCCCAAAAATAAGGTTTGCAGACTAAGGGTTGTAGGAAATAGTGTATGCGTGTGTTTAAGAATGAGACAGAAGCTCAACAGTCCAGTATGAAATAAACTCTGAAATTGCCATTAGCTGTATCAGCTTTGAGAATACTAGGCCTCTGTTCTCAAAATACTAGGTGAACAGAGGAAAACCAAACCAAGAAAACCCCACTCCCAAAGCTGCTCTCCTCAAAGAGGCAAGGGCTGACAGTGGAGGAATGGGCGTTTTCTCAAAACAACATAATTCCAGTTTCTTTAGAGGTCATGTGGTCTGGGTTTATCATCACTACAGTCTCTGCATTTGGACTGTAGAATTCTTGCTTTGAAGGAGAAGAGAAAAGAGGAGTGAGTCTAAAGCCCAAATGTGGTTTTGCTGTTTGTTTTTTTGGTTTTTGGTCTTAGATAAAGTCCAAAATTGTAACTTTTTTCTAAATGCGAGAAGTGCAAAGTTCCACTCAGGCTAATACTTTGCAAGTGCTCCTACAGAACGTAGCCCAGCCATCCACCCCAGCCAGACAAGTTACACAGAAGATCCATCATAGAGATATCAGATCTTGCCCCAAAACATACAGTGTTTTCTCAATTTGCCTGTTCACTACATCAGGCAAACAAGGCTAAATGAGGGAGGATGGGGACTAAGACTAAGCAAATGACAGGCCGTAACCAGCTAGCACCTTCTAAAGATGCTAGGAGTGAAATGCATTTCAAAATACGGTAACACACTTTCCACACTTTAACCACAAACTATCTTGCTAATCAAGAAAAACCTTTTGTGCCATTCTCGAGATATCTTCTTTGTTACTGTAGTGTAGGAACATTTCCCTCCCCAGCCAGTCTGCTCTGGCCTGTGAGCAGAATCTCTTCTGCATCACTTTGGAAATCTTCAGGAAAGAGAATCAAATCTGTCACAGGCATTTGCAGTTAATCCGTCTCACTGGACAAGGCCAATACACAGGGGGAAAGACTCAGAAGAGAGTTAACTTTTGAATTGCCACAAAAAGCTCTTAATAAGGTTTTCGAGCAAGGTTGTTAAATAGACTCCCTACACACTCCTTAAGGCCCAGCACTCAAGAAATTCACCCACATCAGTGCACTTGACCACATTTTCAGGGGTGTGCGTAATGCGTTATGCCAGTCTCGTGAAACCAGGCAAGTAACTTATTATCTTGCTCCTAGCTGAAAGAAACTAACCCATAATTTCCACCTGGACTAGGAAGAGCCTCATGTTGTGTTGAATTTTCTAAATTAAAAAAAAAAGGAAAAAGAAAAAAAAAGAAAAAAGCTTTTGTGAGTGAAGGATTTAAATATATTTCCTCATAATGGGGAAGTTCCCAATGGGAAAATACTGTAATAGTTCCACTTTGACAGCGAGCACTCATCCTTGTTAATGTGCTTCCTTTTTGCCCACTCAAAGAAAATGCTAAGAAACCAAGTCTCAAATTCCCCTTTGGCAGCTCTTTTGGCCCCAGAGAAGTTTGGTTCAGGGGAGTCCTGTTCATGTAGAGTTTTGCTGCATATGTTTGCAGTTTCTTCACTTACCAGTTTCTCTGGAGGATATGCACAATTTCCCCTAAGGGAACACGACATGGAAGTTCTCCTCCCCCTACCCTTTGCCTGGTGAGGAAAAGTCACCGGAGATACAAAGTGAAACATGGAGAATGTTTAGTCCCTTTATCACAATCACAAATCATTCTGAAAACCCCATTATCAAGGACTGTGCTATTTTTAGAGAGATAAAGAACTGTCACTTAATTGTCTTCTCTCCTTCACAAACACATTCCAATGCTACCCAGAGCCAGAAAAAAGAATGACAGTAACATCCTGGTAAATACTGATTTTTTGCTAGTGAATTTTATCAGTATCATGTCCCAGCCTGCTGGTGTAACAGGATACTTCATCTGACATTACACCAAAGAAAAGCCTTCGGGTCAGCAGCTCTCCAACAGTCCTAAACAGCTACTCAACAGATAGATGTCAGAACCTCCAGAAGAAAATAAACACGCTACCTTGTAACTGTTCTGCTGGTATAGTATGAGTGTTTTACAATTAAGGAGTGTTTTATTCAATTATTTTCTCATTTATGCCAGGCAAACTCCTCTGAGTTCCTGAACGCAGTCATCTTTGGCCCCAAACTGAAAAATATGAGCAAGTCCCTAGGCTGCCCTACAACCGTGAACTGAAACACACTGACCATACAGTCAGCCTAGCCTCACTGGGGAAATTACTGTCACACAGCAGCACTGACCCCTACCCAGCTGGGTTAGCGAATCCAACCACTTCATTCGGGTCTTTTGCGCTAAGGTCTAGCAGTAAGAAATCAAATCCAGACGCCTATCGACGGGATGGGGGATGGCTTTCAGCTTTCCTTATGTACGTATGTCCCTAACACAGGCCCTCCCAAGCTTAAAAGGCAATCCATCTCTACTACAAGCAAGTGCTTCAGATATCCTGTTCATCTCAGCACTTGAGATGTGCAGACGTGTCAGCATGTGTGCAGATACGTGTTATTGGAGGACTGTTAGTACAAGGTGCAGAGGCATCAGCAACAACATGGCAGCACTCACTGCACCAGGTCACATCCTGACCCCGTGAAGAGCGTCTGCAGGGTAATGAAGATAAGCTCTGCCCCGGAACACTTCAAAATTAAGAGACTGTCTTTATATCCATATGTTCTGCCTCAC
This sequence comes from Morus bassanus, assembly GCA_031468815.1. Taxonomy (NCBI): domain Eukaryota; kingdom Metazoa; phylum Chordata; class Aves; order Suliformes; family Sulidae; genus Morus; species Morus bassanus. The sequence goes on from CM062572.1 coordinate 61,230,718, forward strand.
ATCCAGTCTGTCTAAATCAGAGAGCAGCTCAAAGCAGCGGTATTAAAAAAAAAATAAAAAATAGCTGTTTGGAGGATTCATTCTAACATCTGGAGGTAGAAGTCCCACCCCTTCCTTGATTGCACTTCTTGCTCCTTGCTAGATGCCCAGAGCATTAATTGGAGAAGAAGTTTCCCTCTGGAGGTGACAATGGCGGAGTTGGCATATTGCTAGATCCCACAAAGAGGCAGCTCAACTTCGGCTTCAATTCATTCCAAACTTTACTCATCTGTGAGTGGAAAAGGAGATCAAACAGACATGACAACATGGTAGGTAATCATCTCACCACACTGTATTTTAGCAGCAGTTTCAGAGTACTCAGAAGCACAACACAAATTTGCTGAAGTACTTTTTTGTACTTCAGCATTTGGGGAAGTCCAGTGGACCCAGATTGTCCCTTTTAGCCTGGTGCTATAATGCAGCTCTCTGAGAATTTTAGTGAGCATGCATGGAAGGGAGTTTTCCCATACCTTGGTCAAATTCCTTCACTGAAGGGAAGGAAGGGAGCTGAAGGAGGAGAGACTTTTCTAATAACACAAATGCAAGAAAGTCTGTACATGGGGAATGTTGAAGGTCCTATTTATGGGTTAACAAAAGGGAGCTCTTGGATTTAGAGCAAAAACGAGGAAGTTGTTCCTTGTCATATAATTTCTGCATAGCACAACAAAACACAGATTCATCTAGCAAACACACATCATTCATGACAGAATAGCTAGGTTTAATGGTTGGGTCTTTTTCAGCCACCTGTAGGGTAAGGCCATTTCCAGGTGAGAGAAGAAGAAAAAAGAAAAACACAGCAACTTGCTGCAAGAAGATACAGTCTTTTAGAGGGGTTAGAGGCCAGCCCTGATCCTCACCCCAAACTGGAAAGACCTTAAATGACATCTTAAGAAGTTATAAAAGAGCCCAGCTGGACAGATGATTAGAGGAGGAAGGCCCACGGGTGAAAACAAATACATTCAAATTCTCATTCTTATTTTGGGAAAAAGAATACAGTCCAGAAGAACTCACCTCTTTGTGACCCTGGATCTGGGAGTTGACAAAGGCCCCCAAAATGTGAGACGTGAGAGGCAGATAGATGTGGATAAGCTGTGTCTCCTGATGCAGGCAATAGAGAGAGAAGTAATTCCGCAGCTCCATGGTTAGGATCGCGTTTTCTTGCTGAAAGGAGAGGAACTCAGTGAAATACATTGCCAGGAAGAGGGTGCCAAGGAGGTTCACTTGCAGCAGGAGAAAACAGCATTCCTCACCACACTAGCAATCCAAACACATACCAAAAACCTAAAAAGGCAGTTCCTGGACCTATTTGATATGACAGCAACTGCACTTTCCATCATGCAGACTGTTGCTTTCCACAGCTCCTGCAAATGACATGTTGCCAAAAAGCCAGTAATAAGTGTTAAGGAAAACAAATGTGTTTTCCTTGTAGCACCGCAGGTAGCTCAAATTACCCAAAGTACAGGTTACCCTTTCGGTCTAATGGCTTTCTGCAAATATGACTGAGCCACATAGCGGCACCATTACAGGAGTCCAGTACCACCCTTTGCTCTCCCAGGCATCTGCCCTACCTCCACAATCCGAGACTCCAATTGCTCCACCGATTCTGGTTCTTTGTTCTGCACAGTGGCACTCATCATCTGCTTCTTCATCATGCTGTACTTATGCAATGCTCGCTGGTGCTTGTGCAATACCCCCTTCTCATGTCTTTCACACAGGTCCTTTATGAGAAAGGGAAAAAACAGGTACTTAGTAGAAGCTAAGAGACAGCAAGCACGCAAGCCAAGTACATCAGGAACACAAACACATGGTCATGCTTTATGTAATTTCTGTGCTGCAGATTTTTGTTTCTTTGTTTTTAAGAGGGTCACAAAAAATGGCGGCAGCTAAGAATTCAAGAAACAAAACTGCTTGGACCCGGACCAGTGAGCTTAAGAAGCAATCTGGAGCATCACTTCTGCCAACATTCTGGATCTTATCAGGCCTCTTAATATTGAAAAGGGCACAAAAAATAAGTGCTGGCAATTAACCGCGGTAAGAGCTTGCCAGCATCCTTCTATTTCAGTCCGGGCCTGGGAACGTCAGGACAGGCTGCCACATACATTTTCAGTAAGTGCTTCTAAAAAACGTGCCTTTGACCAAAAATTAACAAAAATTCTTTCATTTGTAACTGAACTCATGTCTCCATGAACAAATCAGTAGCCATCTAATTCACTGCTTTGACTCAAAAGCAGCCAAATCTGGAGAAAAGTTAGCTGATCCATATAGTTCAAGCAATCATATTTTTAAACCCCTTCAGGGTTTGCTGTTTGGCAAATTGTCGTCAGAAGATGAGCTGATCAGAAAGGCTACAGAGTTAGCTACAGCCAAGAGCCACTCCCCTCCCTCTGCCAGATGACCAGTTCGCCTCTGAACTGGCCTCCCAGACAGTTTTCCATCCAGTTGGCGTTACACCCTCTAAAGAGCACAAGCTTGCTCTAAACAAATTTCTCATTGGCAGAAGAACAGCAGAACTCACTTTATAGGACTGGAGTAAATCCAGGAAAAGGTTCAGCTTCTCCACCACATCATTCTCTTCCTGTTTACCCTAGAAAACAAGGAAAAAGTACATTTTATGTAAGCCTGGCAAGAACCAACATCACAGTTCTTCACATCCTTACACCATGCAGGCCCTCCACTGTATTCTCACATCAACACTTACACAACTGCATCAAAAAATCTTTCAGATGGCACTGGAGTGTTTAGCCTTCAGTATGCAAAATAAAGATCTGACTGGAGCAGGAACAGCTTTTCCAATTGACTGATCATTATAACAAGAGAAGTTAGTTTCACAGTCCTGTGTGTCACTCCTTTCAGCTCTCTCTGCCTGAACTTCTTGCTCTTACAGATTCCTCCAATCTTTCACCTTCCCTTCTTACAAGATAACTAATCTATTCAAGCTTTAAATACCTGCATGTTCCCCATAATAGTTCATGCACCAGAAGGCAGAGATGAGACACCAAGCCAAATTACACCATTTGGTTTTTTATTTTACTAAATACTGTCTTTTCTTCCCATATCAATAGAGCTCTCTGGAGCATAAACTCTGGAGAAAAAGACCTTGTCTGACTGATCTACAAAAGCATGCCAAGTATTTTAACACAATGAGATGAAGAGAAGTGAAGACAAAATGATTACTTTTCCCTCGAGATTGTCATGTTCTCACATTATTCTAACAGTCTTTATCACACTGCACACTTACACAGGAATATGATACTTCTGTCTGAATGACTCATGTAGTGTTTAAGTGCATGAAATGTCAAAATTTGATTCAGAAATAAGTTCTTCTGGATTCTCTGTAGCAGATTAATAAGACAGAACACAGGACTTTTGGACAGCTCAGTATAGTAGTGCAATTTAACTTGTCCAATAACCATTTGAAATGAAAAAAGAAAGCAGGCTGTTCCCTCCTTTCCCTTGCCTATTATATTTTTTCCCATTTAAACACAGTCCAGGTTTTTCATTCAAGCTTGAACAAACAGGCTGGTGGTTGAGGATGTGAGTTTGGACTGCAATCTCCCTCTTAACTCTTTAAAGTGCCTATGTCCACAGAACTCATGATTCAAGATGAAACTTAAGGCAGCAATGCACCTCCTTCATTTCACAAAAAGAAAAAAAAAAAACCACAGAAAAAAAAGTACAGAACTCACCTGCTGCACAGCCTTATCTGCCAGCAGTGCAAATTCAACAGACAGACCCTTCAAGGCTTGTTTCAGAGTCCCCCATGTGCTATTATTCAAAGCAGCCCAGGAAGGAAGCGGTGTAGTGTCTGAGCCCAAAGCACTAGGAGGAGATAAGTAGTATTCAAATGTAGGAGACAAATTCCACTAAGTAGATACACTTATTTGCAGAAAGCAGTTCAGAGTTTCAAATCTAGGTAAACAGCTTGCAGTGCTGAGCTACTACTGCACAATCACAAATGGAGAGCTGTGTATATACTGGGGAAAGAGACCATAAAACCAGTACCTGAGTGTCAAGGATTTTGTATTTTCTTTTCTCTTGGTCTATGGAATGCAACCTTAGTGGAAAGCATGCATTTTCTTCTTTTATAGCAGGGAAAATTTTATTATGACCTACAGCATGCATTGAAATACCCATTCTTACCAGACCATTTGCAGATAAACCTTACAACAGTTTTGAGTTCTGAAACAACAGTAGAAAGGTTCACATTAGCAAATCCTTTTCCTCCCAACCTACCTTAGCTCCTTTCCAAAGATGAGAAGATCTGAGGCATTATCAATAGCTCGAGAAGCTATCCTCTCTGCACGGTCCCGAAGCTTATAAAAGCTATTATAAATATTCCTGATGAGCTCCCTGCTGGCAGCAAACTGGGCCTGTATGTCAGCTGGAAGGAAGTCCTGAAGCAGCACAAGAGAGATTACTAGTGGACAAATCAGAGGCACGTTCACATACGTTAGTTGTGGGCACACCATATAGTCAGCAGAGAGAGACAGGTTTCCCTCTTGCGCTCGCTCTCTGACACCATGCTATAACAACCTGAAGAGATTAACTTCACAATTTAGGTGTCCAAGTCAGATGTCATACAAATAACCCTAATTTTCAGAGGCAGAAAAAGAGGTTCAAATATCAGGTGTAGACAGTTGGCAAAATCCACAATTCTACTACGCAGTTAAAATGGGGTTTGTGAGGTTTCAAGCTCACGGATTCTGATCTGAAGCTACTAGTAACTGCCAGCCTGGCAAAGTCAAGCATGTACTGAAAGTTCAGCTCTTTCTGACCTGTGCATCACTTGTAAAAGCTGGAATTAAGCTCCAGTTGCAAAACCTTCTGCTACCATTGCAGGAACATGAACAACAACTTGCTTTAAAATTGCTCAATGAACACAGTGAATGTATATTTAAAACTTGCCATAGCACTAATGACTGTAATAAACAGATATATGAAGAACTTTAACTTCTCTACAACAGTCCAAATCACTTTCCTACAGGGAGAAGATGACAGACAGAATGAGGGATGAACATGTGGGGAAGACATCAATCTAGATATTAGCTTTTAAATTGTGCAGTATGTGCACTCGTTTGTTAGGTAAGCACCAGTAATTGCTGAGAAACATGTTCTGAGCAGGATTCATTGTTTAATCTTTACCATATTAATGAACAAGCATTTAGCTAGAAATATCAGGCCCTTAAGAATCAAATATTTATTTGAACTTTTTGATAAAATTGCAAGTATAAAAGTCCTTCAAACTTTGGAAACAACTCTCTCCTACCTAAGGTTTCCATCACTCAATAAATGCCATAAAGCATCCACCTGGAGGAGAGAGCCACTTAAATCAGAATAACACGTTGCAAGAAATTCATATACATACCTTGGCCTGGGTAGCAAATCTGCAGGTCATAAATTCATCTCCTACTCCCTGGACCAACTCTCTTAGCTTATTCTGCACATCCTGGAGAAGATACAGAATCAAATGAGCATGAAAGAACTGAGTAACACACAGGCAGTTCACACAGGTCTCAGATATATTGCAATGGTAAGGCACAACTTAGCAGATACAGCTTTATCCAGGTTAGGTTTAATTCAAGAAGTATACTATGTATTCCCCTAAGAACAGTTACCATTTTCAAACTACTATACTCCTAGCGTCGAGTGAGATTACCTTCCACTTTCCAGCTGTAGAAGTACCTACTGAGAGAAAATTCTCCTCATCACAGGGAGCAACAACATGTAGGTCAAAAGCAATTCTGAACTCTGTGCCCAGCGAAGCAGCTACAGGAAGATATGCAAACTCAAGACTACAGCTAAAAAGTACTCACTGAGCCGCTGAATGACAGAAAGAGTTTCAAGAGCACATCTTCTGAGAAAGGGGGATGTCGAGCCACCAGGTTTATAAAACGCTTCAGTGCTCTTCTCCTAGATTCTATGAATTCTCGATCAGCTATGGGAAGAAACATTAAATTTCAATTAATGCACCACATATTACAGCTGCTCAGAAAGAGAAAAAAGAAAGCACTCAGTCCAATAATTTCTTTGTACTTATAACCCTTGCTAAAGCACTGCAACAAAACCAAAGAATGATTACCTGTAGTCTGTCAGCTCCCTAAAACAGATCTTTTGGATGGACCACCAGAACAAATATTCCTTAAAGTGGTTTTTACATCTTACTGAAATCCAGCACATATATCTATGTATGGTTATTTCCACAGGGTGGGTGAGGTAACCAGGATAAACAACCAAGTCTAAGGCCCGAAGCCTCCACTCACAAACTGCAGGCATACAAAGATTCTTCTTCCTCTGAATCGATTCCACAGCTGGTCCCCAGAGAGGGTCTCAGTCTGTTTGGGACTCCTGGGAAATGCAGCACAACACACTGCTTCTTGCCAATGCAAAGATCACTGCCACTTGCAAAGTTATCATCCCGCAAGTAATTATGGGTTTTTGTTCACTATTCTGAAGAACTGGCTTCAGTGTGCTGTCCCTTCAGCTGTTCCCCCTCCACACTTTTAAGCATTTTGGGGCTAGAGGGAGAATAAAGGGGTGGGGTTTTTTTAGTTGTTTGTTCAAGATCAGTGCCCATCTTTTTCATGCAAGATGTCAGAAAGTATTTTGGAAGACCTGCACAGCAACCTGCAGTACATCCACCTGGAGTCCTTACTTGTCAAACTAAAAAAGTTCAGCTCATCTTCCTGAAACAGGAAGAATTTCAATCTGGTGATACTGCAGTAAGGCAGTAAATCAAAAATCCTGGACTTTCTCAGGAAAGATGAAAAAATAAACTAAAGTAAATCTGAAGGGAAAGAAAGCAGCACAGACCAAAATTAAAGGAAGGCACTTATCCATGACAACACCTTCATGTCATGAAAGGGTATTACTCTTTTGCTTCAGTTTTAAATTGGGAGTTTGCTGGCTGCATGGACTCTCTATCATTATCCTTAGTAAAGTATCACCCATTAAATGATTTTTCAGTCATTAGGATTGCAGACCTTGATTTTGCTTTGTTCATACTTTAACCTATGTGGAGATTTCTGAAGCCACGTACGCACTTCCTACATGATCTGCCTCAGTTTGCTGGCGTTCTCCAGAATGAGCAGAGCAGACTATCAATCCTTCATCTGACAGACGGATGAAAGTAGACCATCATGAAAATAAGAGTATAACTTAGTAGAGGAGCATACTGAGTATAAAAAGCACGTAGCTTTGCCCACCCTGCTCTGGGACTAAGGAGGGTGCAAGAGTCACACATCTCTGCTAATCCATCAAATCCTGTGTCCTGCAATTCCATTTGTCAGTCTGTTAACCTACTCAGAAAAAAAAACTACCCATTCAATTTCCTTTTTCCTGTTTGCAGTTTCTGTTAAGACCACTTATCACACAGCTTTTCCACATGCAGAGTCACTGGACTAAAGATGATCATCACTCTCTGCCTTAGCACAGTTTTGGACTGTATTAGGACTGTATTCCTGGCACAGTTTGGGAACTAATCTTATCAGTTTTTTCTTATATGTATGATATCTGTGGGAAGAAATACACCGGTGAATGCGGAAATATCAACACAAAGGCAATGCAAGGAAATAACAGTGACTGACAAATTATATGTATTGGTAGCTTCTTTCAAGCATCCTCTCTCCACTGAGATTAATCAGAGAAGGTCACTTTGCTTACAGGTGTTGCATGAAGTGGAAATTCTGGAAATTCTGGCTGAGAACACTGAATCAGGTCAAATTCAACAGAAGGGTTTTCACAACCCCAAAAGAAAGGTCTTCACAATTTACATTCCATCATAAGCATATATGATCATTGAAGCTTTCCAGCACTATTATTTTGCTTTGTTCCGGTTCACTATACATCCCGCTCTGCTCACTGTTTACCAATTCCTCTTTACTGTAGCAATACAGGACTCCCTGACTGAAATCAATTATTTATTGAAATGCATTAAGCTTAGGAGCATGGGCAGGAGACAAGACAGTGAAAAGCTTGTTCTTTCACAGATAAAGTAGAAAACAAGACAGGATTTTATACAGTTATGCAACATTTGAAATAATAAAAGTTTAAAACCAGTGCCAATATTTCAAGATTAGTGAAAAACATACCTAAAGGAGCTTTGATATGCTTTCAGTCATGGGATACTTCATTGGTTTCTATTCTAACAGCTAAAATATACTTGAATGAACTGACACTGATTTCAGCCTCAGTTTTTAGTTTCTGGTTATACCAAGCAGATCAACAAGCTCCTTTTTAGAACGGGGGGGAAAAAACAGGGCAATAGCTACTGTAAGCCAGTTGGTTCATGTGCCAGAAAGACATCTTTTTGTACATAAACTGAGAAAGTGTAATTACCATTGCCTGCATCGTAAGGCTTCCGTGCAAGGTAATACTCTAATAAGCAGTGCTGAAGCTGTTCACTTAACATCACTGTTCACTAGTCCTATTTAGGTGTGTGGGAGGTCAGGACCCTACGCTAACTCAGCAGGATCAAGTATGCTGTCACTGGAGAAACAATTTTGCTGGTTTTACACAATGAGCTCCTCTGCAGTTTCAAGCCTTTTAATATAGATTTTTAATTTTTTTTAATCTTTACTCTTCTCTCGCTATAGAAAAACAAGGGGATTTCCACAAATCTTTTCTATTCTGAACACTTCACAAAACACACTACAATACATGCTACAGCTGTTCAACAGTACAGTAGCAATTCTACACTCACAGCACTACAGCACTGATCATCATAACCTATTTTCATTTAAAAAAAACAAAAAAAACCAAAACACCTAAAAAAAAAAACCCAAAAAACCAAAACCTGCAATTCTGCCATGCTCTTCTGTAGAATTACGCCTCAACTCTTACCGGAAAAGTCATTAGATACTGAACTTCAACGGAAAGAAACCCCATTGAAATTCTACATTAGTATCTTACCTATAGGGAATTTCTAGAATGGCAATAATTCACGTGTCCAAATTGCGTATTATAACCTCAAAGTTGTTTTCCGAGCCAAGCAGAAGCAAAGACTGTCACTCTTTTAAACATTTATTTTCAACAGTATCACCCTGACCACGCTTGCACCGCGACCCCTCCAGTCGAAAGAAAGACCCGGGTTTACCTCCCAGCATCCTCTTTGGTGGAAGAGCTGGCACCATGCGATATGGGAACTTCTGAAGCAGCATCTCATGGAACACCACAAAATCATTGTATCGCCTGTAGACTGAGCATTTGAATCTCTGCAATAGAGGAAGGGGTGGGCGGGAACCAAATCAATACACAGGCTGGAAAATCAGCAGCATTTCCATAATTTTTTTTTTTTCGCTACCAGCTGCACTTAGAAGAAAAGGAAGAAAAGAAAGAAATCACAGAGACTGCAGAAATGACTTATTTCTTATCTTTAGAGGCCTTGTGCTGGGAAGGAGGGAGAAAAGACTGCAAAGGTAACCACCTTTTGATTATCAATAGAGATGGCATTCTTCTAACTACAGTCCTTTTGAGAATAAGATTTTCAGTTAAAAACATAAGTCAGATTTCATTCACACGCAAGATGAAACAGACTACAAAATGCAAAGGAAGAGGTTTCCCAAGAAATTACAAATAACCCTAAATCTCCCATGGTTCCATACCGTAACTCCTTCAAACCCTCTGGTCTTCCAAATTAGACAGAACGTTTAGAAATAGCGCCGACACTCTTAAAGCACTCTAGAGAGCTCTTTTCTTGAAGTACTGCAAGTCCCTGACCTCTAGCTCTTAGGGACTTTCACTAGATCAGTTCAAAATCCAGAGGTGGCAAAACAGTCTTAGATCATGTTACGTATTAGCCCAAATGACTGATGTTTTAAGTGAACCTCACAAAAGAAAGAGAGGCCTCTCACTGATGTTATATCTATAAACAAAGATCGAAAGTTACTTTAAAACCTTAGTCCTTCACCCTGCATTTCTTAGATCAATTTGTAGAAGAGGCTAAATAAATTGTTCTTTCATTTGAAAAGGAGTTAGGTAGCTGCTAGACACTTAGGAGGCAGAAACACTTCAAAAATAATAAACAAACACCTCCCCCCTACTACTCCAGGTTCAACTACTGGAGCAGCTAACAAGAATGACTACGCAACTCTACGACCATTCTCACTACGTTTGCATTGCACATCATTCACCACTTACCGTGGCACCATGCATTTTCAAAAACAAAGCAATGAGGCATATAACTAGAGCACAACGGACACAGCCTCTAGGGCCTCCCTCTGTCTGCTTTGAAATCTGATGTTGTGTTGCAGATCTTAGATGAAGCTCAAGGCTAGGCTATGCTTCTTTTTGAGGGAGTATCATTCTACAGCTAGAACGATAGGAGAGATGACAGCAACTGAAAGGAGCTGGCAGTGGGTTCCCAAATTGAAAACCTAGAGAGACCACCAGGGTCACCGAGTCTTGTGTTCTGAAATCACAGGCAAAAATAAACACTAAGTCCTAGAAAGCCCACAGAGACATTCACTGCGTCTGCCCCTTCCCCCTCACAACAGTCTTGGACAAACTTATGGACGTCAGTCTAAAACACCTAAAGCCCCAAACATCACTACAGACAAGTGACCCAAATGTGTCTCTAAATACGTACAACAGCGACTACAACAGTTTGAGCGCTACTCAATAACTGACATTTTGGTGGTGTGGGAGATGTAAATTGCTCACAGACTACTCTGAAGAGGACAGGTTTCCTTCTTGAAAAAACATACACTGGAGAGCTATTTCACTGGCTGTTCTATAAATTGGAAAAGAAACATCATCTCCAATCTTCTCTTACACCAAGAGCTGAGCATACAGGTCAGGACTGGGGCAAGTCAGCTGGAAGTGGCCTAGACTCTGCAGAAGGATTCGCAGTACCTTTTCTGTTTATAAAGGATTTCAGTTTAGCAGTGCCAACTACATTTCTTCACTAGCTCAAAATAGTTAGAAATATCCAATCACCTACACCAATCCGTTACGAAAACATTCAGTTTTCAATATTAGATACATCTGCTTTTGTACAGAGCTCAGGTTTCAAGCAAGTAAACTAGCAGACCATCCATCAGACCTCAGTCAGAAGATGCTCCATACTGCAGAAGCCCAGGTCAAGAAAGCAGTGCTACTGCATTTAAAGTAAGACCATACAACTGGCCTACTCAAAACTAGCATCACCCAACACATCCATCAAATTAGATGAGACTCTGCCAACAGCAACTGCACAGACATTCTTAAGAGGCTACATTCTCACTAAGACCAGTGCTTGTTCACATTACCTTGCTGGAAACCTCGTATTCCACATGTTTCAGAAAAAGGCCCTTCTTCTCAGGTATAAGCTCCACCTGCACACTATCCTTGCTCAATAGCTCTTGTAGGGTGTGGGAAAGCAGCAGTGGATTTCCCTGGGGCGCCTGCATTAGAAACTGTTCCGGTTCCCTTGGTTCATTTACTGGAGGCTTTGCCAAATCTAAAAGACAAAAAGGTAAAAACAGTCCAGCAGACCTGATAAGATAAAGTGAAAAAAGTAGCCTTAAAATATTCTGTTTCCTTGCTCAGTGCTCCCACAGTGGTGCAACACAACCAGAACAACAGTCAAGCCACTCCCCCAGGAGGCTATGCTACTTCAGACACGTTCAAGACATCGGTACCTCCCTCTTCACAACACCCAGGAGCACCACCAATTATACAGAGTGAGAAAGACATCTCTACTAAGCAAAAGAAGAATCACAGGCCAAATTTGTCCTGTGAATCAGCTAAGAGGCCTGCATTTCCTGTCTGTCCAGCTCCCACCACAGCAGGATCTGCCAAAATGAATGAAACCCTTGCTCAGCACTTTTGGATCCTGCCTAGAACAACTCATGGAAGGAAAGAAAATGTGTTATTTTACTGTGCTGCAGAAATTGAATACATTAATTTTACATGTCATTACAAAGGAAGGAGACACTTCATTTGACATAATTTTATTAAACTCTCTGACAGTATGCTAGAGTGAGCATGAATTACAATAATTTACTATGTCAATATGCTTAAGTTCAAGAGCAGGGGAAAAAGGTTTCTAATAAGGGCTACCAACGTGACAATTCCTCAATCACAGCAAGCTCTGGCATAACCATTCAAATATACCTATTTCACTCCTTGTAGCTAAAAAAAACAAACACCTTTTTAGAGTGAATTCAGCCATAGCTGGACAGCTTTGGACAGAGAGATTCTAACTGATTCTCAGCCAGACACAAAAGTGAAAAAAGATGGCTCTTAAGAATTTGGCCCTGGAGGACAAACTACATCAAAGAAGGGGCAAAGGTGATGATTCAGAGTGCTCTATTATCGAATGACTGACTGCGGCCCATTATCTCAACTTCACTTCATAACTACACATATTATACGACTGTAAACTCAGCTTACATTGTTTTTTCAAAGCAATCCTTTATTTCCCCTACCCATTTCACACATAAAAAATAGGGTGAAAAATGTGGATATAACCCTGGAATCTATTCAACCCACACCTGAGTTCTGTTCTCCAGTTTGGAAGACATGTTGCCTCCTCTCTGTATAGGTCTGTTTAAGAGGCATACTGCAAGCAAGCTCTTTTACAAAGAAAGTCAAATCCACTGCTGAAAAAGTTACCTAGAAAAGCTGGGCAGTATTAATCATCCCTTCCTTACCATTGTACAGAAGTTACACACCTTCTTCAACATGTCTAAAATTCCGAGAACACAAAGAGACAGTAACACCACAGAAGCAAGAACCACTTCTTTAAGCTTTGATACATAGTTCAAAAAGTTAATAAATGTGTAAGAAATTATCCCAGAGAAGATAAGAACTCACGTCCTTAACTTGAAAGCCCTGCCCTCCTCCTGATAAGGATTTTCCACCTGTTCCTTCACGTGCTCTAGGCCCTGATAAATGCGGAAAACAGGTAATCTCCGATTCCTCAGATACACAGCTTCAGAGCAGACACTTCATTCTTTGTTCCATAAAATGGCTTAAGGAAACCAAACCAAATCCAGGACAAATGACCTTATCCCACGTCTCAACAGGCTTCAGATTCCTGCTAATGTGACTCAGAGAAGCAAGTCTTAACACCTCTGCTTTAACAGACTAATGTATCACCTACTAACCCCACCTACACAGCAGCTTCTAAAAAGTTCCAGTTACCTGCCAGAAATTTGTGGTAAGATAATGCAAGCTAATTCAGTGTTGACATGGGATACTGCTGGATGAGGTGATAACATCTCTGTATATCCACTTTTCAGACAGATGCTGAACTGAGAAGGGAAGGAGGAAAGAAATCTCAGAATACAGATAGCAAGGGAAAAGATTTTCTAGTATAGAAAAATCCTCACCCACCTGAGCCTTGATGGGGCAGCAAAGTATAATAAACCACACTACCAAGAGTGTCAAAACTACACACAAAAAGAACTATGGAAAGCACAGGACAGTCTCACTCTCCAGAGCAGCGGTTCTCTGGGTGCACACCCTTGTAATTCTTGGTTTTAATTGCTCAAGACACATAAATGAAATGCAACATGACACAGGCAATTTTGCTATTCCTCCAGTGCACACACACACACTTGCACACAATTCCACAGTCCTCTGTGTTGCTAAACCACTGGCTCACGTTGCAGAGGCAGTCATGGCAAGCCAGCCTCCCAAAGAGGGGCTAGCCAAAACGTAACACACCTATTTCTGCAAGAGTAGTGCCAATCTGTACTAATACAACACTGCTCCTGCCTACCAAATCACTCTCCCCACTTTCTATCTTCCTGCTGGCCAATTAACAAAGCAGGACTCTCATGGCACAAACTCTTTGATGAACTGGGGCTCAGCACTGTCTGATAAGCTACTGAAATCCTCAGTGGCAAAAGATAGGTAGCAGGAGAAAAGATTTATAGGATGAACCATGAATCCTTCAGTATTTCATCTGTAAGTCCTGGAACCTGCAGCATGATCAGCCAAACTGATGTTGAGAAGGACTCTCAGATTCATTACAGTGATCTGAACCCACATTACCTGGTAAGATAGCTACAGAGTGAAGCCCCATAGAGAGATCTAGACAAGAGTCAGCGTTCCTTTGACAATTCAGTCACGTTGCTCCTTTCATTTGTAATACTTTGCCAGTTTTCATCAAGTCATTCTCTAAATTTGCTTTCCAAAATTCACCTGCAGGAAATACCTTCTCTTTATCAGCAGTTCACACACTTGGCTCCCCCTGAAATATTCTGTAGTTTCTTTAGATCTCAACCTTGTCTAAATGTGTGAAATCATACAAATCAGACAACCATACAAGTTTGAATAATTACTGTTTAATTAATAATCTCAGCGTGTTCCATATCAACAACACAGCTACTCAGAGTGAATTTACACCCTCAAACAGTGGTCTGAGAACACAGTAAGATGACTTTGGAACACCTGTTAACCTGTTTTAGAAAACACTTATTGCGGCATTAACACTAACTCTGCAAAGCAATGTATACTGAAGCTATTCTTCAGCCCATTTTTCATTCTACTTACTAAAGAGTCAATTCAGGAATAGCCTCAAGAGCCCTGGCCAGGAATGGTGGATAATAGTGGGAACTCATTGGTATGAGCTTCTGTGTTCAACCAGTAAAAGGATTTACATGCATTGTAACACAACACTTAACACTTCCCATCACGCACTCGCTGCTTGAGAACAGCTAATTTTGAAAACATTCCCTTTGGTTTCAGCAGATGATTATCTAGTAAACTTTATATACATAGAGCACTAAGTGAATACAGAAATGAGGTATGGAATGGTCCCCTGGAACACAGGGAAGCAGACAAAATAAAATCAGCTTTTTTGAGCAAGCTAGCCTTTTGCTACAGCAGAGTTTCTCAATCTGTTGTCAATAAGATACCAGGAAGTGGCCTGATATAACTGAAAACAATTTGATATAAAAGTTAAAAAGAATACATATATGCATACATATGCAAACAAGCAGACAACAAGATGACCAGAAATAAAAGTTTAAGAGGCATTCAAAGCATAACCTAATTTCTGATTGGTTGCAAAAGAAAAAAAAAGTGTATGAAAACACTGCATAATACTTTTTTTTTGGTAGCAAGTCAGGTAGCCTTTGGACTGAAAGGAGCCGAGAAACTTATCCAGAGATCAACTGAAGTAGAAAGCTCTGCTACTTTATACCACACATTTCACGCTTTAGTTAGTGCCCGACCTTCATTACTCCCATTCACACAACTAGACAGCAATCTGCCCTCCACAGAGTTACCAGTTTCCTCAATCAGATTTCCTAAACTCACACATTTATGAAAACCAAAGTAGAATTTCAAGTGTCTGATGAGCTACACGCAGGTTTTACATGCGCGTAAGCACATATAGAAGGGTAATGCAAGGGCTGGAAGTGTAGATGGTAAATCACAATACAGATCTCCCTTCCTGATTTAAGGTCTGTCAACCAAATTTGGAGGCCTTATCTCCATTTTACAGATGGCTGCTACTAACAACTCTTTATTATACCAGGGTGCTAATTAGCTAAATTAATTAGACACACTTAAGTAGAAGGTGGCATAGAATTACTTGTTATATTAGCGGCAGATTTTCTAGAAGGAGAAAGGAGTCTGAAAGGAAGGAAAACCTTTAGGAAAAAGAGCTAAGATTTCTTCTCCACCACCATAGGCCATGGCCTTGCGGAGCAGAAGTGATCCAACTCACGGGAAACACAGGGGAGTATAAGAACTATTTTTTCTTTTTGTACGCAGATAACTCAGATTTCTCCCTGGCAAAAACAAAGGCTCCACTACAAACTCCTGGGCCAGGAATACTAAAGCAGCAATGTAAATATCATTCATCAGCATTTCCTTTTCCTTTCTGTCTTCTCATGAAAAACCTCAGGAATTATGGAAATGCCTTTCCCCCTTATTGTGTCAAACACATTCCTCCATAATTCCAGAATTCAGTGTCCACATCAACCTGTCGGAAAGCTGGTGCAGATTTCAACTACAACTCCAAATAGATTCCCTTCCTTGCCCTCCCGCTTTTTTTTTTTAATTCTTACATAATTTGAAATACCCTAAAAATAAGAAAAACAGAAGTTCCACAAAAAAAAACAAAAAGAAAAACCAAAAAAAAACCACCCACACACAACAAAACAAACCCAAAACTTTCTTCCTATTAAGGGCTTTACATATGTTTTGAGACAACCGTATGCAACTTGCTTGGGTTTTTTTAAGGAATTTAAAACCATGCAATTCTTATTTAGAAAGGAGCAACACAAAGGAATCAGTCTATTTTATCTAATAAAGCTAACTGATACACAGATCTATGTTCAACGTGGCAGAGGTGTCTGTATTTCTTACTAGGTTCAACCAAAGTAACCAGATTTAGCTTCACTCTAATTAAGAGATGGTGCGATAGCTTCCTTCCTTCTCCCTCCCAACAACTGACTTGTAAATACAAGCCATCCAATGCCAAAACAACACAAGATAAAATAATACATATCCTATCATAAAATTAGATGTTGGAAAACGGGCTCTAACATTTTGGTTTTCCCCTTAAAAAAAACCCTCAGCTTTCTCAGCACAGATATCAAATATGCATCCTGTGCTGGCTGGTCTGTTTTGGGGCTTGGGTTTTTTGTTTGGTTTTTTTTTTCCTCTTTGTTTCTGAGGTGTTGGGGGTAGTTACAGGTTTGGGGGTTTTTTTGATGGTTGGTTGGTTGGTGTTTTTTCCCCAACTAAGTTTCACATTGTTACTCAGTACTTGGTGCTTTTCAAGATGAAGCAGAGAAGTAATACACAACTCAAAAATAGTCAAGTGAAGTTATCTAAGCTTTATTTAATAATAATAAAAAAGCACTAGCATTTCTGTATTCCCCTACAGCTGTAGGCCTCTTAACTGCTTCTGAAAATATCACAATCACATACTACAGCAGGAAAAAAAGCCCAACACCAAGTTATCTCCTTCCAATCTCACACAGTAAATCTGTGTGACAGAACAAAGAACTAACTTTAAGCCTAGTGCCCTGTTCTTTTAACTATGCTGTTAGATCATCAAGTGATTAATCAATTGATTTCCCCAGTCTGGGAATACAAGGAACACATTCCGTTCACAAGCCAGCCATGGAGCCATAGTCCTAAACTGTAGCAAACACAATAAAGTGAGATGGAGACACACTGAAGAAATAACAGGATTAGGGGAGAAAAGTCCATCGAGGAATGTTCCCAAACACTGCAGAGACAAAAAGTCAAATCCTCACTAGGGCAGTTTCCCAGCTCACAATGAAAGATTGCTAAACTATCATTTTTCACACCCAGCTCTACCAAAGGTGGGAGTGTAAAAATTCAGACCCCAAAAGGTAACCCAACAAGGAACAACACATACAGCCATTCTCCAGAAAACTTTTACAAGGGCATTTTAGCTTAACTATAAAATTGCCAAGTTTCTACAATCACCCTTCCTTATACAGGACAAGAAAACACTATCAGAAGAAATTGTTTATCTCTTTGTTTTGCTTCTCGTCTTCCTTGCACATTTCTCACCCTTTTAATTACACTGGGGAAAAACCTGATCTTAGTATTTAGGCATTAAAAAAGTGGCAAGCCACTCCACACACTGCAGTCTCCCAATGGTCTCTTCACGTGTTTTATAGTTAGAACAAGCTCACTCACATCTCAAATTCTGCTGAAAAGCAATCACCAAAGCTCCCCTCCTTTTGTACCAGTCCCACACGTCTGTAACTGACACATTTCTCTCCATCAACCTGCACCAATCCACTAAAACTTGAAAACTGGGGGGGAAATCAGAGTGGTTACGTGTCCAACTCGTATAACCCTCCCTACCAAGCCCTCCTACAGGCTGCACACACAGTTAAAGATTTACCACTAGAAGAAAAGGAGACACCCACCTCCCTTCCCAGCCAACACACCTGGATTAGCTCCCTGCAATCATTGTGAAACAGGCTCAAATGGGAGCAAGAGGGGGAAAAAAAAGTCAACAGAAACAACTTTGCAAAACTGACTTTAATGTATTGGACATTATCTTTTTTCTTTTCTCTCTTGGTTGTGTTAAAGTACTTTTAAGCCTGCAAAATAAAAAAAGACAGCATTTGCATGTGCTGTCACAGGTGGGCACCAACAGCCCCCGCCAGGACTCTTATTACTACTCAGGAGATATAGATCCTCCTAGAATACTCACTCATCTCCAGAAAAATTATATATGGGTGTGAAACTTCCAAGGTCACTGAACCCGCATCATGGTGCCAAAAATAAAAACATTCCTGCTTTCACAGCATTATTTTTCTTTTCCTAAGACCATTAGATACCTTCTCTCTGCGTTCACAGTGTAAGCTTTGTCAAAGAAAGCCAAGTTTTCTAAAGAAGGCTGAGTAGATCAGACAGTTAGTTACAGAAGCACCACCACCAGTGCAAAAGTTGGTCAGATCAAGAATACTCTACTCAGAAACAACTGTGTTATCTCTATAAAGCTCCTGAAGCAGATGGTAAATCCATAACAGACATACCTGAACAAGCTCTCTCTTTGGTACAGTAGGACATTTTTTTCCACAATGGCTGCTGTTCAATATCCCAATATCTTACATCAGTCCTGGACAGAAATATTCCAAAATAATTTGTTTATAAGCATTATCTGCATCAGGAGCATCACAGGCCTATCAAAAGCACACTCACACTGACTCATGAATATAATCCAACCAAACCATTTTTCCCCTGTGTAAAGCTCACCCACTTGTAACCTCTACTAGTTTTTCTTTCCAAACAGAGAAAAAAAAATACTATGCACAGAGCAGTAATTGCCAGTATAAAACTTTAGCCACTTTAAGAGAAGTTTAGAGAACTGTATTATCCCATTTCCCTCTAGACGTTTCCCTCAGTTTGACTGTTACAAACCTAGTATGTTATTTTCTTAATTCACCCAGGAGCTCCCTCCGTTTCTCATTTCACAACAAGTGCTGGCAGCATCTGGCTGCGAGTTTCTTCATCCCAGATCCAGCTGCACGCTCTTAAAACTTGAGCGTTTCGAGGTGCTTCTTTTCATGCCGGATCTGCTTTTGCCGTGGGTCAGCGGGGAGAGGAGACCCGGCCTCTGTCCGGGGCTGACTCCGGCAGCGCCCACCGAGCCGCTCCACCAACTGCCCCCGCACGCTTCAGGCTGCCGCCGGGTCCGTTTGGGCGGGTGGGGTGTAAGGAGACGAAATGAAGCCACTCCAGCACCCGCCGAAGGGCTCAGCCGCGGGACCCTCGAGAGGAGAGGTTCTGCTTCGCGCCCCGTCCCCGCCTCAGGAGGGGGCTCCCCGCCTCAGGAGGGGGCTCCCCGGCAGGCCGAACCCCCCGCCGGCACGAAGCGGGCACCGCCGAGGCCCGGCCGGAGGGGAGAGAAGAGGAAAGCGGCGCCTTTTTACCTCAGGTTTTGGCGGGGGGAGCGGCCCCGACCCCACCCGCGGAGCCCCGCCACCCGCCCCGAGCCGCCGGCGGGAGGGAGGGACGGAGGGAGAGGGCGCGGCGGCGGCGGCGGCGCCCCCCGCTCCCGCCCTGCGGGCACCCGCCGCCCCGTACCTGTGCCGGCGCCCGCCGTGCCTGCGGGCGGCTCGCCGTCCATCGCGGCAGCAGGCAGTCATGTGAGGCCGGGGCCCGGCGGCCGCCCTCCCCTTCCTCCGCAGCGCCCGCCTGTCAGCGCGGGCGGAGCGGGCGGGGAGAGGCCGCCTCCCGGGGGGCCGGGGCGGCGGGCGGGGGCCTTGGGCGGGTTCTCCTCGCCCGGGGGCACGGGGCGGCCCTCGCCCGCCCCCGCGGCGCGTCCCGCTGGCCGTGTCGGCGCCGGCGCCCACCTGAGCGGCGGGAGCCTGACCCCCGGCAGCGCGGCGGCGGCCCAGCCCAGCCGCCTCCTGCAGCGCCAGGTCAAGGCCTGCGACTGTGTCGTGTCAAAGTCGCCATCGCTTGTGACAGCACTTCACGATAACGCCCCCGATGAGGCAACACGCTCCAGCCCGGGGGGCTCAAGGCTGCCGGGAGCGTGACGGCTTTGTCACACGAGAGGCAGTAAGCCATCCCTGCTGTTGACTGGATTGCTCAAAGCACTTCTAAACCACTTCAAGATTAACGATAAATCCTTCAAACATCTTAAAGTGTAGAAAAAGAGGTGATTGGCTCATGGGCTTAATACAGGCTTTATTCCAAAATCGAATGACTTTTTTTTTCCCCCTGAAAACGGCAAAGGATGGTTGTTGGGAATGTGAAGTTCCAGGCAGATGTCATTACCCACTACAAAATGTAAATAAATCGTTGGTAGTGGTCATAAGACAGTCCTTCCAGTCATGTGGCGATAGGCGGAGAGGCTGTATTTCTTATTTCAAGTCAGATGAGACACTCCAAAACAACTTCTTGGTATACTTTCTTTCACTGAGTTACCTTTTTCCATGGCATTTAATTTCTGCTGCCATCTAGTCAGTCAGTCAGGGTGTTTCCTATAGTCACTATTTTTGATATTTTGGATGCATTTGGATTTTTATAAACTATTCTTGAAGATAAGTTAGAGCAGGTATTTAATTTTTTCTGAAGGAAAAGCCATTGTATTATTTTATATCACGCCCTAGAAGGAATGCACGAATAAAGACAAATATGGCAGAAATGAACATTGACCTATTCAGGAAAGCACAGAAATATGAGCCTTTGGAATGCAAATACACTTTTTAAAACTGCATAAAAAAATAAGAATTTCAGGTATGAATGCCTCTTATTTTATTAGTGATTTTTTTCCCCACTTCCTGTACTTTATTAGTCAGGAATGATATGGTTGACACTGGTAAAACATAAGGCATGTGTTTTGTACGGTGGTTTTCCTGAAAACACCACGAAAAAAGCAAGACACAAAAATATGGATAGATTCTGGACCTCCGGATTACGATGCTACCAATCCATAATGATGCATTATGTTTTTAATATCCAAAGTATTGGATGCATTCACTAATGAATGTTCCTTATATTTATTAATCTTGGGAGGATAGATAATTATCTCCACTATATGCACAGAGAGCTAAACCAGAAAATTATACAGTGAGAATTATTTCAGGCATAAGCAATTACAATCCTAATGCTCTCCCTTGAAACTTCTCATGCTGCTACAAAGACGTGAATGACTCGAGTGATTCTCCTTTTCCTTCTGTCTCTTGCCTCAGCGCTATTTCAGCTGCGATCCCCACAAGCGTGGGTGCAGACTAAAGCTGTGTATAAAATTAAAAAAGCATGGCATTATTTAAGCTGAGAGGCCCTTCAAATCATGTTTATACAGCAGCCGAGCGGAGAGTTTTGCATGCTCAGCACTTCTGAAAACTAAGCGCTACAGTTTTTCGCCTATATAGCATTTTTTGAGAAAATGAATGGAGGAATCAACATGTTCTTATTTAGCTATAGATTTTTGATTGGTCTGTACTTAAGCTAATAGCATAACTATTTATTTGGTGTAAATAAGACATTCTCAACTGAAGGTTGCTTTTGCAATCCATGGGAGAAGTCTTGAAGAAAAACGCTGTGAAAAATAATTCAATCGCAGAAGTAATTTTTTTAGAGGGCCAGAAAGATTGTGCTTGACGTAAGTTATTGAATACTTCCATATTTTCTGTAAATGCAGCAAAAGCTTCTGGAAAACCTAAAGCATAAGGAAACTATAATCATTAGAAAAAGAAAGAGCACATGTCAGCAAGTTCCAGGTAACAAATGTAATGCAAAAGTATGTGCCTACCTGAGGCCCCAGCCTTTCAGCATGTCATTCTGTGCACGTCCTATCAGTATCAGATAACATTTCATACAGGCCATAAGAGCTTGCTTACTCTTTCAGAGTTCAGTTTAGGAATCAGTGCTGTCAGTGCCACTATTCTCAGATCACTTGGACTCAGTAAAATTTATGAGGCATTGCTAATTTGACAGTTGTGTTACGAAAAGCCATTCCTGGTAGACTTCTTTCCTGAAATTCCTCATCGATTAGGAATTCTGCACATGGCATACTTACAGGAACAGGCTCCAGCCGCAAGTGCCAAAATCTCTGGTTTTAAAGTTGTTCCATCTCACCCTCAGATTGCTGAGTAAGGACTGGAAGACGAAGAACAGCAGTGAGATAGTAGCACAGGGACTGAGGGGAAATTTCAACAGAAGAAAGGAGAGGGGGAAGGAAGGGAGGAAGGAAGGAAGGAAGGAAGGATAAATCAAAAGTTGATGTAAAGAGAGAGTGCAAATAGCAGATCATGCAAAGACAGGAAAGGAGGATCCAGCATTGAGATTCAGTGTTTAACCAAAGTGATTGTAAAAGGAGTAGTTAGCTTGCAAACAGGAAGAAAGGTAATATGCAAAAACTGCACATTCCAATAACACAGGCAACTGTGACAGTGGTGACACAGGCGAGAGAGACCACATACATGCTCCTGGAAGAGCCATGCAATCCTGAGGACTCAGCTGGGACTATGGATTGAACCGCAGCACGTCCTCACATTTGGAAAACTATATGGTTGCAATGGCAGGACAGGTAACAGCGTTTTCTTTACCCTTTAGCATGTCAATGCTGCTACAAACCAGGAAGGCGAAGTCTGGTCAACTACCATGCTATAACGAGGGGAAAAAAAAATAACTGCACGAAGTGCCAGTCACCATTTCCATTCATAAGCATTGCCCTTCGCTTAAACATGGAATCGACAGGCTCAACCACCAGAATCTGGATGGAGTTTGGATGCCATCTTGTGACTAGCTGATAAATTACAAAACTGGTGTTTCTTGGCTTACTTTCTTTAATACCTTCTCTCAAGGTTTTATCAAAACATGAAAGATACTGCAATATAAGACAGGGTCTAAATTTAAAATGCTAAGTACAATACCTGTTCTGCTCTTCTCATTATTTTTTTTATGCTGGCATTCTTATTATATTGTGATGATTTGATTGAAATCCGTGGGCTAAAAACAACCCTACACAAAATTAAGTGTTCATCTTGGAAGTGTACACACATGAACTATTCCTCAAGAAATGTTCAGATCTTTTTCCTCTAAAAATGTCAGCGAAACCTCAAGATGGTATTCAAGACAAGTTCCAGGTTCCCTTTGCCACTTTCCATGTATCCTATTAGCATGCCTGCTGAAAAAATTACACTCCTATTTTTGCGTCAGCCTGGGGTGGCCTAGACAGAAGGTAATGGTTTAATCGATGAAGAGAGGTCAGCTCTCTCAGAAAGCTGGTCACGTTGGTAGCCAACATGAGAGAACTTCACCAGTTTAAGTCATACTAAGATGTTACGCAAGGTAACACTTCAGATGACTGGAAAACACTAAAGAGGGATATTCGTCTTGTCGTTCTGCCTGTACCACTGCACCGAGAGATCGCCGTCTCCAGTCAGGTTCACTGCTCCTTTGGACGGCTTTTCCTGCCAACCGGAGTGTCGCAGTGGTGGCGTGGGACAGCGAGCGTCATTTTTTACCTCACGAAAAATGTAATTTTAAAACCACAAAGATCTCGCAGAGACTATTACAACGCTTGAAGACGGCCTGGCATATTTAACCCACAGCTGGCCCGGGCGTGGCTGGCCGTGAGCTACCAAGCCGCTGCCGTGGCTGCAGCCCCGGCCCCGGCCCGCCATGTCGCGTTGGGGCTGATGTGGCGGCACCCGTCGGGCCGTACCACGCCGCCCGGGGGGGGGGTGTGCCACTGCCCCCCCCGCCCCGCGCCCGCCGCGCCCGAGCACAAACGCGCTGGTGTCAGCGCGGCCCGCCTTCCCCCTCCCCCCCGCCCGCACGAACTTGGTAGCGCCCGCGCGGGTACGGCTAGCCTTCGGGCGAGCACATGGTGGAAGGCTTCTAGGGGGGTAGCGGGTAGGTTTCGCGTCAGTGTGTTGTCCTGCCGCTTTCCGCCTGGCGCTGGACAGGAAATACTTTGAGCTGCCGAAAACACAGGAAGGCTTCACGCTTACGTGTGTGCAGTTAAATGTCACGGCGCCGCTCGCTTTGCGCTTTCCGAAAAATGGTTCGGCCGAACCCCACCTCAGTAGACTGGAGGGAGGCGCCATCTTGGGCTCAACCACAGCGAGGCACGAAACGGGGGGAGCCGCGGCTGCTTGTGGGGCGAGAAGGAGCGGAATCCGCCGCCGGCTGAGCGAGCAGCGGGCGGCGAAGGAGACGGCAGCTGCCTCTGAGCGGAACGGGGAGAGGGCGGCGGTGGGCAGAGGCTGCGGCGGGGCAGGGATTTCCCCCCCCCGCCAGTTGGTAGGCGCCGCCGCGCGAGGCCCGCTGGGCCTGGCGCACATGGCCCGGCGGTAGGAGCCTCCCGGCCCCTCCCCCGCTCCTTTCCCCGTCGCGCTGGATCCGGGAGCGCGCGGCCCCGTCCCGCACCGCACCGCAGCGGCCCCCATGCAGGACACCGAGGAGAGCCCGCCGGCCGCCGCGCCGCCCGACGCCCAGCGGCCCGGGGAGGAGCCCGAGCAGACGGAGGGGCCCCCGCCGCCGGCGGAGCCGCCGCAGCAGCAGGAGGAAGAGGAGGAGGAGGAGGAGGAGGGAGAGGGGCAGGGGGAGGAAGGCGACCCTGAGGCGCCGCCGGGGCCCCCCGAGCCGCCGCCCGCCGCCGAGGAGCCCGCCGCAGCGGCCGAGCCCGAGCAGCCGCCGCAGTCGTCCTCGCCTCAGCCGCCGTCCGGCCGCGAAAGCCCCGAGAAGGCGGAGGCGGAGCCCGAGGCCGAGCCGCCGGCCGGGGCCGAGCCCGAGGCCGAGCCAGCGGCGGAGGCCAAGAGCGAGCCGCCGGCGGAGGCCGAGCCGCCGGCCGAGCCCGGCGCGGCGCAGGAGGATGGGGAGGCCGCGCCCGCCGCCCCGGCCGAGCCCGAGGACGAGATTTCCTTCAGCGACCCCGAGGACTTCGTGGACGACATCAGCGACGAAGGTGCGGGCTGGGCCGGCGGCGGGGGGCGGGAGGGCGGGCGGCGGCGGGGCCTGGTCGGGGCGGCCGTGAGGGGAAGGGAGGGGCCGCGGGGAGGCGGGAGAGCTCCCGCCGTGGGCCCCGGCCGAGCGCGGGGGGGGCCGCGGCCGCCGGCCCGGCGCGGTGCGGTGCGGCCCGCCGCCCCCGTGGCCCCGTCGGGGGGCGCCTTGTGTCCGAGCGGTGCTCGGTCGCCCCTCCCGGAGGGTGCCCCGAGAACCGGCCCCTCGGCGGCGGACGGCTCCGCTCTGCTGAGGCCCGGCGGCCGGCCCTCCCTCCCCGGGGGTGCCGTGGCGGGGGGCTGTGGGCAGTGCTGAGTACCCCTCCTCATCCTAGCGGCTTTTCCGAAACGAACCTTCTTCTGGCGTATCTGTGCGCCGTACGACGCTGCTTAATAGCTGTTCTTTACTGTTAAACTTCAAGTATCGCTCTCTGGGCTACCCTCGCAACGTGGAATCACCGACCTGTGTGCCTTCCGTTTACCTCTGTTAGTCAAACTCAGCTGTAAAGACAGAAGCTTTAAATTGGTGACTAGATGTTTACAAACTAGATTTCATTGTTCTGTATTACTCTACACATCCAGAGTGAAATATTACAGGTTTGAGAAGAGTTACTGCTCATGAAGATGTGACGTAGGCACTTTGTGACAAGAAAGTATGGAAAAATTATTTCTGGCAGTTGAAAATTCAAACTCAGGCCCTTTTTAAAAGGGGTTGGATGTTGACTGTCTTACACAATGGCTTAGCCATTTTAACTGCATCAATAACTGTGGGAATACCTAGTTCTGGCATACACGAGTTAGAGCTCTGCTTTAGGATTTTTCAGATAAATCTTTCCAGATAAATCATCTCAGTTCTCAGGATAGCAAAAGTACTTATTTTGCCAATACTTGTTCTAGTGTATGTGCTGTTATAGGGTCTTATATATATATCTTAGGTGTTGTAGGGTTTTATGTTACATGTAGCGGAACTGGAAAAATGTTTCTTAAAGCATGTGATTGTAAGCAGGTCGGTTACTTCAGTTGGCAGTGGAATACAGGTGGTATATGTGTTTTCTAGTGTTCCAGTCCCGTGCTTAGCTTAATAAAATGGCAGAAAAATATCTTAGGTTAAAAAAGTGTTTGCTATTCTTAATTTAGCAGTCTATATAGCTCTTTGAACTTGTACGTTTGTTTCTTAAACAGACCTTGGCAAAATCGTCTGCAAGTGTATAGTTGGATTCTTTTCGTCTAGTTAAGTGTTTGTGTGACACACTTTGTCTACATCTAGGATTATTATGTTGTTTTCTGTCTATACAGAAACTAGGTATATTTGCCATCCTCACCTATTTTATTGTTAAGGATTAATTTGGTTAACTTCTCAGCTGTATGAATAATATATAGTGTTAGTGTCTGAATTACAGGGTTTAACTTTAGTCACTCTTGCTGGTCTGGCTTTCCATCTGTGTGTGTGTTACTCCTTGAGCTTCCTGATTCCTTTCCCCTTATCCTGATGACTCCCCAGGGAGAAAGGCAGTCCATCAGTGTCACTGAGCCAAGCCTATTTCAGTGCTTGTGACAGCATTGCATCTTCAGGAACACCTTTGAGCTGGACCAACTTTAGGATTGGACTATCGCAGCTGCATTACTTCAACTTTTTTTTTTTCTTTCCAGAATGGTGCTGGCATGGCAGAACAGCTGATCCAAGTTCAAGCAGGAGAAGGGATGTGTCAGATAACCATTTAGGCGCAATGAAGCTTTAGTTCAGATAATGATAGTGGTCCTTAAAATACTGCCAGCTGAAGATAGCCATGCACCCACCACACCCTGCTTTTGTTGTGGGTGGAATAAGACCTGGCTAAACCAGCTTCTTACCCTTTGAAGATTGCTTTGTTCATGATTTTGAGTGTAAGGTAGAGAAATGGAACGATATAGGTATTTGTCTTTAAACTGTTACCCCGTAGTGAATCAAAACTGTATTGTATTCTTGTGCGTGAGTCTAAATATGCATTCCTTGGTTTGTCTGTAGGCCTACAAAGTCTTTTGTGAGAAGTGGTTATGAAAAAATGACTAATAGAGCCTAAAAATTATTCTTTTGTGTATTTTTTTTCTTGTAGACTTCTGTGGAAATGTCCTTTTGGGACATGCTTTTATTTTATATGCAGGGAAAACCTAAGAGAGATATTTACCTTATGGGGGTGTGTGTGTGTATACATATATATATAAGATATTTACTTATTATTTTACTGTAATATCAGACTTTTACATCCCTCCTTTCAATCCTTACCATCATTGTAGGCATAGCAGACACTTCACTGCATGCATCCTAAATCCAAGACAAGTGATTACCTATCTACAACTTCAGTGTATTGTCAGCTACCTGGAGAATGGCTTACTCCTGGAAGAATATCTTAAGATCTGGTATATACTGGGAAGTTAACTTGCAGCAGTCATCTGTGTTCTTCTCTTCTGCATCTGAGTTTGAGTCAGCTTTCAGCTTTGCAACAAAAAGTTAGAGGAGGGGAAGGTGGTCCAAAATACCTTTGGTAGTAGCTTAAAGCACTTTTAGTCTGTGTGGTAGAATACTGTCTGTGGAGTGATTCCCCATAGCCACTGCTGTACCTCTGAAAGTGTACAGGTTTCTGCTGTATGTTCCCTTTTCCTTCTACTTGTTTGCCTACCTGTTTTTTCCAGATAGTGCTTTTAAAGTTGTCATTATCTGTGATTGTGCTTATTGGGACTGGTGCCTCTATCTTCCTGTCAAGTTTTTTGATCATCCTCAGTGATCTGTATGGTTTGTGCTATCAGAATATCTGTACTCTGTTTCTTTATGAACTTTTCCTGTGCTTGACCCTTTCTTTTCACAGTTTTCAGTCTGCTGCTCCCCACTAAGGCCTCTCTTCTAACTTGTTTCTTAAATGTTCGCGTCTAGCAAGTCCTTCCGCTTTTCACTAATCTTTGCGTTGTACACCGTTCACTGAATATTTGACTTGCTCTGAAGTGTAAATGTAGTCTTAGCTGTTTTTTAATAGGTGCTACAAAGTAATAAGTAGTCACTAGAAATGGGAGAAGTTTGTGGCTATAATCCAACGTGTGCAGAGTAAGTAAAATGATGTAACATGGAGGATTATTCCTCTAACCTCTTCAGCTTTCTTTAGTTGCCACCATTAACAGTAGGCTTTCACAATTTCTGGGTCTTTGTTTTTATTATACAAGTTAGCATCTTCTAACTTCTTATTTGTAGTTCCTACGTGCGCGTGGAGACCATCTTTTTGAGTAACAAATACTACAAACAACAACATTCTGTGAGTGCTATATAATCTTGGTGGTGATAGCATCTATTTGTGCATAAATTTTTGTGAAACATATTGCCCCAAATCGATGAAAAGCTTCATGTGCAATAACCTGTTGAAGCTTAAAGTTATAGAAGGCCAAGGGATTTTTGTAGTTTGAAATTCAAAGTAAGCATATTTCTTTGCTGATAGAGATCTTTTCAGTGCTGTTTCTGGGCAGAATAATTTCTAGAATTCCAAAACCAGCAAAATTCTGTAGAAATGTCTTCAAAATATCAACACATTAACACCCTTTTTCATTTGTTCTCATATTTTAAATATTTCTGCATGTATTTAGATTTTTTTTCCCCCTGGTCTGTGAATGCTGCATATAGTCTGACTCTCCAAATTTTATCTTTATATTCTAATTCAGAAGTATAGTGGCATGCACTTATTTTCTGTCTAGTCTTACATTTTATAGTTGTCTTCGCATAAGCTTAAAACTTACTGCAGATATGCATGTATATTTTTCCTATTTATATGGCATGTGTGAAACTTTGCCACTCATTTCGGCACGTTTGGCTTTTCTTTGTTAGCAGAGTGTCTATTCCGGTCCTTTTAAGTACACAGAACTAAAAATGTCAATAAACCAGAAATAATCTGCCACTTTTAACCAATGTTTCTTTAGAATGCAATCATGTTAATAAGTTGCAGGGGCATGACCGATTACACCATGATCAGTCATCTAGACAAGAATTAAAGTGTATGTTTGAACAGGATAACTAGGGATAGCGTGGGATTTTATTCCTGGAAAGGTTTAAAAATAACCTTAGGTTAAAGTTATTTGAGAGATTGTTTGGATATCCTTGTCTTTAGTGATTCTAGTTCAATCCATTGAGGATTGAATCATTGATGTAATTTTTCTGACTCTTCTTGGATCTACGTGTCAGTACATTTCGGTAGTTAGGTAATGTTAGTTTGAGAAGTGTGTTTAAATTTGTACGTTACCAGTGGGGTTTAGTTGGTGGGTACGGAACAATGTAATAGAATTGACTTGAGGAATAATGAAAGTTAGATATGTCTAAAACTCTACCGAGTGTATGTCTAGAAGCCTACCACATAAAAGTGATGCAGCATTGTTGTTGAAGCTCCTGATTTTGTGCACAGCTCATAGGTGTACTTTGTACCTTTTAACTGTTTTTGTCCCAGTGCGCGGTATCCAAGCCGCAGCGGCAGAGTTACAGTCGGTCTGAATGTTCTCCCTTCAGTGTAAACAGTCTCTTTGCAGCAGAAAGAAGCTTGAAGCTGACAGTGCAGGGACTGAACAAACCATCCCACCAGCAACTATTCTCAAAATTTGTAAGATGATATAGGAAAGGGGAATTAATATGGTTGAAGAATATCCAGAGTATGAAAAGGTGTGTGCTTGTCTTCACTTGCTGCGTGCTTAAATGGCTTTAAGTGTCTTGTCCTAGACCTTCGTTTTTGTGTTTAATTAAAGGTTTAGACAGAGTGTGAGTTCTCAAACATAATTATAGTGATGCTAAGACATGCAGAGCTTCCAGTATGGCAGATAGTTTTGAATTATGCTAAAGCTCATGTAATTTGGGAGGGAGGTACATGTTATGTTTCTTCTTATCAAAATCATCCAGTTATAATTTGAGCAAGGCTACTAGTCAGAGCTTGGGTAGTAAACCTTTCAGTTGTCTGCTCTATCGTCAATTCTGAGGACTTAGTGAACCATTTCCAACTCCTGAAAAAAGCTGATAGTGCAAATGTTGACATCCTCAATGTAAGGCATTTCTTTAAGGAAGACTTCAAGAGTTAGCTGCTTGAAGTTTGTCAAGAAACTGCGTAATTGTGCCTCTTAGCAAGGAAGTACTGTTGGAGAGTTGTTTCTCTGATAGAATGTTCATTCACTACCAAGATTCTTAAATGATTCTTGAAACTTCCTGAAATTAGAAGTCCTCCTGTTCTCTTACTATCACTGTTCTTTTCATCTTTCTGTCTTCCTCCTTAATTATTTAGACTGGTGCCTTAGTATCTTGTATGCTTTTTTCTTTGCAGAATTACTTGGTGATGTTCTGAAAGATCGGCCACAGGAAGCAGATGGAATTGACTCGGTAATCGTTGTGGATAATGTTCCCCAAGTTGGACCAGACCGACTTGAGAAACTGAAGAATGTCATCCACAAAATATTTTCCAAGTTTGGTAAAATTATCAATGAATTTTATCCAGAAGCAGATGGGAAGACAAAAGGGTAAGTCATTACAACTCCTACTGGAAATAGGATTGAAACACTGCTCTGACTTACCCTTGATTAATAGTGTCAATACTTTACGGCCAATTTTTTTGGTGACCTTATAGTCATGCTCATCACTTTCTTCTACCTTAGTCTGTACAATCCTGACATCCAGTCTCAGTGACAAAGAGAAGTTCCTGAGGGAGCTGAGAAGCTTAGTAACTCATTAAGCTACAGTGGGGGGCCAGGGATTAATTACGGAAACAGTTTAGCTGGTTTTGGAAGACAAATTTCTGCGCAGTACTAAATGACGTTTTTTGTTAATTTTCTGCCATGGCTAATAAATAGGTTAAAGGTCCATTTTAGTTAAAAACTTAGTAGCGGTGGATGTACTGTTTATTGCAAAATGGTCTGTCAGTATTCTGTCTCTGGTTGCCAGTGTTTATGCTTACTTTAGTGACTCCAACTTCCTTCAGTTCAGCAAGCCCTTCCCAGGACTCTTCTTCCCTTTGCCAACTTCTGATCCGTGTTCCTGGTTAATTGCAGCATCTGAAATTGAGAAGAAACCTAACCAAAAATGATCGAGCCC
This sequence comes from Morus bassanus, assembly GCA_031468815.1. Lineage (NCBI taxonomy): Eukaryota > Metazoa > Chordata > Aves > Suliformes > Sulidae > Morus > Morus bassanus. Next base: position 61,261,726 of record CM062572.1, read on the forward strand.
AAAGAGAGAGGGCAAGGGAAAGGAAGTTTTAGGGAGAGAAACCAGGCAAAAATCAATCTGATAAATATGAGGTTTTACTGGGTCTTGTTATTGTGGTTGGAGTAGCATATATTCCTGAGTTTGGGAAGAATCCATAGTTTAGAAAGCGTAAAAAAAGTGGGTTTTCTGGAGTGCAGGGATTTTTGGTTCTGTAAGGCCAGCAGGAGAAGCATGAGAAAATTATTCTATCTCTGTGTTCATGCCTCTCTTTCAGGCAGTGTCTGACAGTCTTCAGGATACTGTTCATTTTATGTCTGCTGGGCTACAGGCTAGATTGTATTAGTGGCAAGAAGGAAGCTGAATTATATTCGATGTAATTGAAAAACAAGAGTGGTGCTTTGAGACGCCTATGACAGCAAGATTTACAATTTCTAAACATGATCTGTCATTCAGCTAGACAGAGCTGCATACTTAACCTGCCTGTTACTAGCTCTCACTGTCATTCTGTGTTGCGTTGAACTTGCATTTGTCACTTAAACTGATACCCTTTCTGTGAATGGGCTAGACTTAATTCAGGTCAAGCCCATACAGCTAAAAAGTGTATACATGCCTGTGGCCAAAATGGAGATTAATTGCTTTTTACCCTAACTGGTTAGGGACAAGACAAGAAGTTATTTTGTAGATGGTCTGTGCTGAGTTCTTCCCCATTGTTTCTTTTTTTCTTGTTGTTGTTGTTATGAGCCTGTTGTGTAGTCCACGATGACTTCCTACTTTTGTCTTCCTTCATTGTAGGTACATCTTTCTGGAGTACATGTCTCCATCTCATGCAGTGGATGCTGTGAAGAATGCAGATGGATACAAACTGGATAAACAGCACACTTTCAGAGTCAACCTTTTCACAGACTTCGATAAGTGAGTGCAGCTGTCATGTGTACCTGTAGATTTTGGGATTCTAATCAAGAGTGCCTACACAGAGTGTAACCAATCAAATTGCTCTTTCAGGTACATGACAATCAGTGATGAATGGGAAATCCCTGAGAAACAGCCATTTAAGGATTTGGTAAGGATTTTTTTGGAAAAGTGGAAAGAATATTCAGTATAATATGAAATGAATACTTCATTGCTGGAGTGTTTGTAAGAAAATAGAAACGATGTGTTAATAGTGTTGTTATAAGTAGCAGTAGTGATCCTGTGCTCCTGTTCCTTCATTCTCACTGTTGTGAAGTGACAGAAAGAACTTAGTGGTTCTGCTTAGTAGTTCTACATAGGGTAAGACTTAAGAGTAGATAATGATTTTGCACAAGTCATTTAAAAATAGAATTTTGAAAGCACCTTCTTATATTTTTAAATGTTTGAGGCAAACTTCTGTGTTTTCACCACTAGCTTTGTAAGAAGTCCTGTGGAGGAACGGATAGGTTTTCAAAAAAAAAAAAAAAAAAAAAAACCCAAACACCAAAAAGCTCCTTAAGTTATTTTAGGCAAGAAGTGTTAAACATCATCAAACCACCTTGAAGGTCCACCTTTTTACGATCTGTTCTCTTAGCCTCCAGTAACCAGTAGTTTGGATTATTTAATTTCACTTTAAAAACTTGTTTGCAATGGTAACACTCCAAAGTTGCACCTTCTGTGTAAAACCAACTTCCACCTGCTGGGTAGATATTAATTTGGGGAACTTGTCGTCTTAGCCTTTGACTCACTAATCTTTTTGCTTCTGTTTTTCTTAGGGGAATCTACGATACTGGTTGGAAGATCCTGATTGTAGGGATCAGTACAGTGTGATCTTTGAGTCAGGAGATCGGACCTCCATTTTTTGGAATGATATCAAGGAACCAGTTCAAATTGAGGACAGAGCAGTGAGTGTCCTGGAAGTGCTGTACATTGCAGATACACTGTCAGTCTCATTCATTTTATGACATTTCAGGTTTTTCTTTTTTTTTAAATATATTTTTTCCCCATTGCCGAAATACTTTTTTCTTCCTTTTGAGAGGAGTGGTGAAATTACATCCTTTAGAATTAGGCTTAGCTGCTTAGGTAAAACAAATGTGGAGTTAACTTTTTTGTGGTGGTGGTTTTTTTTTTTAACTGGTCCATGATGCCTATTAGTTTGCTTCATCTGTATATTATAGGTGATTCAGAAAGACCTGAAAATGCAAAGTCAGACTTTGAGGAGTACTATTCATTAGAGCTGAGTGTGTGCTCAAGTATGCTGCTTCTCATCACTTCTTGCTTTTCGCCAACCGCAGGGGTGCTAAAGAGGAATAGCTAGTTTGGTAAGAGCATATAAAAGGGAGAGTTAGTGTGCCTGCCTGCTGCAGGCAGTTGACTTGCTGAGAACTGTTGGTACCCAGAAGCATTTTCTTTAATAACCATTATGCATTACAGTAGAAAGAAGTTGGCTCCGAGATGATACGTGGTTTTGCTTATCAGTGGTCACTGGCCGTGGTCTATATTGCTGACACCTCTCTAACTTAGCTGAAGGTCAGGAGCTGTATTGTTGTTAAGAAATTTGAAATACCCTTACTTCTGAGAAGAGTATGTTCTTACCAGGGCTGAAAGACAGCAAGGAAATCCAAGCCTGTTGGGCGGGTTTAATTGGTACTATACAAAGGTTGTCACTGTACCTAGAAAATGTTTTTGGTGATCAGTAAGTTGAAAAGGTCTCAACTGACAGTTTTCAACCTGAAGAATAAGTACTGTGCATTATGTGCATGAAACTAAACTCCACAACTAGTCCAGGGTATCCGAGATCTTCACTTAGTAAATGGATTTGCAAAATGTGATGCTACAAGCCACACATTAATTCTTTCCCTTTAGGAATCCAGCATGAAATTAAACCTTTGTGTGTACTTTTTTTTTAATCCAGCGGTGGACAGAAACCTATGTACGTTGGTCCCCAAAAGGTACCTACTTGGCTACATTCCACCAGAGAGGCATTGCACTTTGGGGTGGAGAGAAGTTCAAGCAGATTCAAAGGTTTAGTCACCAGGGAGTGCAGCTTATTGACTTCTCGCCCTGTGAAAGGTATGGAGCATGACATTGGTTTGGGCTAAGGGATCAAAAGCATGAAGCACATGCATTGGGGTCTTCCATTGTCCTTTGCCTTTGGAAGTACTGTTTTTCATGCATAAATTCTTCTTAGAATAAGTGAAACTCTGCCTGACTTTTCTTTGACTTCAGGAAAGATAGTTAACGTGATCTGGAATAATTGCTCTACAAAACTGAGCTGACAAGCTTCCTCAAAGACGTTATCCCAAGGAAGAAGACCATATTTTTTCCTCTTTAGTAGGATGGGATGTCCGTTACGTTAAATTTCTACTTCCCTGAAAAGTTTCCGTTGAGTAGCATCGTCCGAATCTGTAGTACTGAAATGAATTCCTTAAACTTTCTTTCTTTAACATTAAAGAGCTCTTCAGAGAAGGCTAAAATAATTTCAGGATGGAGATGCATCTTGTTTTGCTAGTTTTCAAGTAACATATTTGGAAGCAACTAGGTTTTATGTTTTATTGTATTAAAGAGAGACTATCTTTAAATGGAGAAGTCTGGCATACCTGTAGTTCAGGCTGCCTAAGATCAATGGATTTATATTTGGTTTGAAACCAATGATGTCCTCATGGCAAAACTATATAGTAGGTAACAGTGTATTTTGTGATTTCCCCTCTCTTGTAACATCAATATGGGAAGACTTGCACATAAATCTAGAGTCTTTTCAGCCAGAGAGATGCCAGAGAAATCCTGTGTCTTGGAAGCTTTCTCCCCATTTATCATGCTGTTCTTATTTTTCCCTCCTCTCCAAAAAAATCCCATTAGAGAAACTGCGGTTTGAAAGTGCATTGCAGTTAAATATTATTTGGGTGAAAGCTTGCTTGTATTGACATATTAGATGAAGTTCCGATAGTGAAACTGATTATTTCTTTTGTGTAGGTATTTAGTGACCTTCAGCCCTTTGATGGACACGCAGGATGACCCTCAGGCTATTATCGTCTGGGATATTCTGACTGGGCAGAAGAAGCGAGGATTCCACTGTGAAAACTCAGCTCACTGGCCTATTTTTAAGTAGGTTGAGAAAGAGCGTTAGAGAGAAGGAGTCCCATACTTTGTTTAATAAAATGGCAGTTCCTATCTAATATTCTTTTTTTATTTGTTTAGATGGAGTCATGATGGTAAATTCTTTGCTCGAATGACTTCAGATACCCTCAGCATCTATGAAACACCTGTAAGTTCTTGCTTTTTTTTGCATAATGGTTATTGCATTACAATGCCAGTCTTACCATGGGAATCTATTTTAAAGGATACATTTTAATAATACACTCTAGTGCTGGGCTTAAAAGGGGGGAAATCCATTTGCTCTTGTCTTGTTCTTTCCTGGGTGAAAGACTTCAGCTGAGTCTGACAGTAAATTTCACACCACACTTCTAAGAAGGACTAGACAGCTCAATATACTACTTACAAGAGTCAATAGGATCAAGGTTATGTGATGCCTCCCAGCTCTCAGTAGCAGGTGAGTGCCAAAGTACCCAAAACACACTATAAATTGCAGCCTAATCTAGTCCGGTTTGGTTTTTCATTATAATACAGGCTGCTGTACTTGTTAATTCTGTGCAGCAGTTTTTATTTTATTTGTAATTGTGGTATACATATGTTCATAATGAAAAATGGGGATACAGGATTTCTGAAAACTACACAACTTCCTAGTTTATGTGCTTTAATAATAAGAGTAGAAAGTGCGTGTGTAAATATATTACTAACTTGAAAATTCACACCTCTCTCTTCTAGTCCATGGGTTTGTTGGACAAAAAAAGCTTGAAAATCACTGGCATAAGGTGAGTCTATTCCTTTGTAAAGATAACTACTCTCTTTAGTTGAAATCTTTATGTCTGGGGCTTTGTTATGGTAAGAGGAATCTTTAGACTGTTGACTAGACCAAATGGTCTCATATGCTGAAGTGGTCAAATTAGACGAACTGGCAAAAAGGAATGGAAAATTCTCCATTTCTTGGTGTCCACAGTTGATAGCTTGCATGCTTTGAAATCCTCTTTGTGATACTGCTTAATCCAGGGTGTAGCTTGGGAGTCCTGTTCCTTGTCTACAAAACCAAACTGGAATGCAGTTTGTTAGGGAATATCTCCCTAACAAGATTTGTATGCTGGCTTAAAACAGTGTGCTGTATACTGCCTGTTGGCAAAGAATGGGTTTGGTTTTGTGTGTCTGCACAATAGACACTGACTCCTGTGAGAGTTTTTGAGGTATCTCTCTGTAAAGCAACAAGAACATTAAGTGTACCCAGGCGCAAGAAGATTGTCTCCAGTATAATTTAATAGGGTTTTTTGCTCATTGGTTTAATCAGCCTGTTTCTTAGATCTTTGGCAGTTACACTGCTTGTAACCCCTACTCCTTCATGAAATGTACTGTTTTGATAACATTGGTCATATAGCAAGTTTAAATAGCAGTTTAAAAACCTGGTTTGGTATGATATGTGTACGGTTATTAAATTGTCCTCAGCTGCTTGTCTGTATCTGTCTTTATTATTGAGAGTTGATATTTGTCTGCAACATTCAGATACAATGATGAAGATGGTTTCTGGTTGTAGTATCTCTAACTAAAAATTAAAATGGCATACTTCTAACTTTCTTCCTGCAGAGACTTCTCATGGTCTCCAGGTGGTAACATAATTGCTTTCTGGGTGCCTGAGGACAAAGACATCCCAGCAAGAGTGACTTTGATGCAGCTGCCTTCTAGACAAGAAATTCGTGTGCGGAATTTGTTCAATGTCGTAGATTGTAAACTACACTGGCAGAAGAACGGGGATTACCTGTGTGTGAAGGTAGACAGGACTCCCAAAGGCACACAGGTATGTGAATTCTGATTATATTCATAAAATTTGGTTCTATCTCATGCTGACACCTCATTTTCTTACTGTAATGTCTTTTAATATAGACAGTCTAAATTATATGGAGGCAAAGCTGTTTTTCATTTTTCCATCTGAATTTGAGGCATGTGGAGAGCAAAATGTATGTAATGTTTGTGTCCAAGGTTTGCTTTGACTTCGGTGGCATCTTGGACTTGGGTGAGAGCTATATTCCTCACCCCTTTTCCTACTCACTGTTAAGCAGTTGTGAACAACCCGTAGGTCATGCTGCATAATGTTTATCTGTCTTAATTAAATTTCATAAGTCTGAAAAGAAACAAATGCTTTTGTACAATTCTTCAGTTATTCTTTATCAGAACAGAAAAATTTGGAATGTGTTTGGTAATGAGGCATACTGTATTTATCTGCTCTCATTAAAGAAACAAATCTTGACTCTGTCTCTTGTCCTGCGTCCTGACAGGCTAATTGTGTAGTTGTCCTTCTGTGCCTAGCAATAAAATCATTTGCTCTACTGCTTCTCTGCTGGATAATGAGCTGATCTTGACCTTTACAGGGAGTAGTGACCAACTTTGAAATATTCCGAATGAGAGAGAAACAGGTGCCAGTGGATGTGGTGGAAATGAAAGGTAATGCCAAGTATTTCCTTACTTTTGACCTTTAACTTTCTTGAGCAGACACTTGCGCCTCTCTTACAAATTCCTGTCAACATGTGACATGATTAGGAAGTTAACTCTTGATAGGAGCTACAGCATTCATGTCGCAAGGTGTCTCGTGTAAAAATGAGAAATCAAAACTTTTGTTGCTATTCATGCTTGTGACTGACTTGAAAAATGATAGAACTGAAAATCTTTTACTAATAAGGATGGTAGGGCTGATAATATGAATGTATTTTGTAGAAGATGGGAGACTTTGGAGCTATTGTTTGACTGCAACATTTCCCATAATTCCCTGCGTTTGCCCTATCAAACTGTGTTTTAAGAGATGGTCTATATGGCAAAGGGTTCACTGATGGGTTCCTTCTCTTCACTGTCTTGGTCGTCTTTGGTAAATCAGAGCTTTGTATTGTCTTCTGACGGAGTTTTGACTCCTCTTTTTGTTACAGAAAGCATCATAGCCTTTGCTTGGGAACCAAATGGAAGCAAGTTTGCTGTGTTGCATGGAGAAACTCCACGAATTTCAGTTTCCTTTTACCATGTTAAAAACAATGGGAAAATAGAACTCATAAGTAAGTGACTGAAAAAAACAGGTGAAAAGTGCAGATACTGAGCATTTTGCATGGCCATAGATGCCGTAAACTGAAAATTGTGGCTGTTTGTGGTGAATGGCAATAGGTCTGCCTGCCATTGTGTTCTAGAAATCTAACTCTGGTGATGGCTAAACTGTTTTCACTTTGAATCAGTCTGGGAATAAAAGGCCTACAAGTCAGAATAATTTTGTGGCCTTGGGAAGTTCATGCGAGGCGATAGCACAGACTTGGCTCACTTCAGATAAAATTTATTCCCAAGTTGGGTGTTGAGGTCTTCTGATCTCCTTCTCTTTCTTCTGCTAGCTTTGGATGTTCTGATGCTGGTGTTTTTGTCTTTAGAAGTGTAGAGCCTAAGGGCTGTTGTTAGTACTTGCTTGCAGAGTTCAGAAATATCTTTTGAGGAATGGATGCAGTTGACCGCTTGTAAGCTAATTGATGGCATTGGATTGAGATCTTTTTCTGAATTTATCTTGTTTCTTTCCAGAAACGTTTGACAAACAGCAGGCAAACACGATATTCTGGAGTCCTCAAGGGCAATTTGTAGTGTTGGCTGGCCTCAGAAGGTGAATATTGTACAGGTTACTGAACACCATGTTCATTTTAAGGAGAAAAAAAGCTAGACTATCTCATCAAGAAGTGTTTGGTATCTCCATGAATGTTGCATTACTGTGTAATCCTGATACAGCTTTGCAAAGCAAAGGAAAAGAAAAGATGCAATTTCATGATGTAGTTTAGTCCTTTGTAACTTCTACTTGCTATTTTTGCCACATCAAATAAAGAATGCATTTTCCAACAGAAAAGTGGATATTTGGAAACACTTTTCAGCTGTTTCAGTTAAATACTGACTCTCAACTAATCCAGTTTGCACCATGCATGTGGCTCTTAAAATGCATTTGTTGTCATACTCTTGTGCCTCCTCATGGGCCATACCTCTTAATGACAAAGCTGTTTTGTAAAAGAATTATCAAAGTTTCGTGTTAGCGCAAGTGAAAAATTATTTTTATTAACCAGTTGAGTAGTATTTGCCTTTATAGGCTTTCAGACAAGTACTGCTGTTCATCCTAGAAATCTTTTTTTTTAATTTTGTCTTCACTGCTCAAATATGTCTAAGCATATGATTGTTAAACTTTGGCTGTAACTTGTCTTTAGTATATTTTCACTGTGACTTTAAGAACAGAAACAAAATGGGTCACTGAACATAGAAATAAGTGTCATTCTTACTTGGATTTTTGGTTTTATTCATCATATTGCTTTCTAGCCACAGAGACCAGTATGAGCCTGCCTCTTGGTTGCTGTGAAAAACTATCTTTGAAGTGAGGAGCTGTAAAGATGCAGCTTGTGAAATGCTTTTAAAAAAACAGGCTATACTAGTGTGCAAAACGATCTGTCTTCTTTTGCCTTTGCAGCATGAACGGTGCCTTAGCATTTGTTGATACATCTGACTGCACCATGATGAATATTGCTGAACACTATACAGCTTCAGATGTGGAATGGGATCCTACAGGCAGATACATTGTGACTTCTGTGTCTTGGTGGAGCCACAAGGTACTAATGCTTTCTCTTTTTTCCTTCTTTCTCTTCCAGAGGTATTGGAAAGGGCTAGTCATTAGGAAGAGAAAATGGACAACTGTTGCTGGTCATATGACTTAAAGCCTGCACCACAGTTTTATACGTTAATTTCTGAACATCAGGATTTATTTGGGCCGTTAGCTTCACTGGTTGTCCAAAATAAGTTCTGGAAGGGGCAACACATGAGTCTCAACTGAATGTCCTTTTTCGGGATTTTCATTATGTCTTTAGTGGTTTTAAACTTGATCTCCTTGTGGTCCACACAGAACAGCAGAATTTATTGTACCTGTCATTACTTTTGCATGGTTCCAGCCACTGCACTGTAATCCTCTCCTGTATAAGTATAAAATCTGAGACTTAAGAGTATGATAGAAAGGCTGGCTTAGTTTCAAACTATTGCGATCTTCCAGAAGGTAATTTCTTGCAGGCATTCAGTGGAACAGATATTTTGCTGAGGAATTTGACTTGTGCAAGGAAGGCACTGACAAAAAGAGCACCCTAGTTCTGTTGGCTAATGGTGCTGATTTTATAAAAAAGACCCTTAAGACATGGAGTGAGGACTACAGTGTTAAGTTATAGCTTATCTTTACTGAGATGGTGCACTACTCTTCCAGGTGGACAATGCATATTGGTTATGGACCTTCCAAGGCCGTCTACTTCAGAAAAACAATAAAGACCGGTTCTGTCAGCTTCTCTGGAGACCACGGCCAACTACCTTGCTCAGTGAGGATCAGATAAAGGTAGGGTATTCCACTGACTTTCTGCTGACGTTGATTTGGTATATAAGCATACTTGGTTTACTTTCCTCCTCTTGAGGATGAGGCTTTAACTGTTAGAGTTACGCAACTGCCTTTTGCCCTGAATTTGTGAAAAAATATATTGCTGTAGGGGTCCTCACATCTGGGAATGACTGTAAATATTAACTGTTCTTTAAACTCAGAATAGAAATGGTTACCAGTTATTCTTACAGTTAGGGTACAGTGAAAGGCTATAAAGAGTAACAAAATTGAATTTAGCTGTCCAGGCTTCACTAATTGCATATGTACAGAAGCATTTACATGATCTGTAAGCCAGGAAGAACAAACAAAATTATAGCGAAGGGAAATTGCTTAGGAGAGAGATGCTTTTTAAAAATATATAGCCTGCTTAGGCTTACTGAAGGAGTTCTTACAGAATATGATGGTTGTGATTGCTAGTCTGATACCCTAGCTGAAATAAAATTCCATTTTACAGCAAATTAAGAAGGACCTGAAGAAATACTCCAAGATATTTGAGCAGAAGGATCGCCTGAGCCAGTCCAAAGCTTCAAAGGCAAGACACTTTTAGAATATAGTAACGTAGATTAAACTCTCGTAACGTGTCCTTAGTTATTTTTGTAATGGTGATATGTAAGTTAAATTTCTTTTATAACAAACAGTTGTGTTCATTTGAATCCAGATGGTTAGAGTTAGTTCCAATAGGTAGTTCAGGCAGATGCTACTAAACTGTTGGGTTAAATGGTAATGAATCTGGAGAGGCACTGGTCTTACCTCATTAAGCAAAGGTTGTAAAATTTTGGGGTTCTTAGTGAGTTGCTGCATTAGCCAGTCTTTAAATTAAGAAAAGCTCTTCAGATTAAAAAAAAAAATCATAACAGCTTTTTGATTACATAAGAGATCTTTTTCCTTTTAAGTCAGTAGAAAGTATGTTCATGAGAAAAAAAGTTTGACTGGCTAACAAATGCATCGCATGTGGATTTGATTTTTTGGGGAGGTTTAACAACCTCTTTCTGCCTCCGTAGGAGCTAGTGGAAAGGAGACGTACAATGATGGAAGAGTTCAGAAAGTACCGCAAGATGGCACAAGAGTTGTACATGGAGCAGAGAAACGAGCGTTTAGAGCTTCGAGGAGGTAAGCTGCATGTAGGATTTGTAAAGACTTGCTGCTAGATAACTGCTGTTTCTTACCAAATAACTACCCTGTTCTGGGATATTCATCCACTTCTCTCCCTCCATTTCCTGCCAAAGCTAGTCCCTTGTTTTCTGAAGGTTATTTATACTTTTTATCCTGAATTGCAACAGGTTTTTTTTACAGGAGAAAGCTCAAATATTGCTGGCTGCCAGATTTTGATATCTGTGTTTTACCTCACCTCTTTATGCTTCAAGGCAAGCACTGGCTTGACCTTGGGATAAGACTGTGAAGAAATTTGGGTGTTGCATTTAACCACAAAAGCCACGAAAGCCCTGTGGTGGGAGACAGTAACGCCTTGGTTGTCATTTAACGAATTTAACATGTACTTGTTACAATTTAAAGCACCAAATACCTCTTATTTCACTGCTGGTTTAAGGACTGTTTCTGCCAAGAGCATAAAATCTTTCCATTGCTGCCTTATTTGATGCATTCAGTGTCAATATTTTCTCCATTCCAGGGGTAGACACAGATGAGCTGGACAGCAATGTTGATGACTGGGAGGAGGAGACTGTTGAATTTTTTATCAATGAAGAAATTATTACCCTTGCAGAACCAGAGTAATTAATAAAACTGTGGTAAGATGGCATACGTCTTCAGTAGAGAGAAACTTTTTCTGTCAGCTGTTGCTATAGATTCAATAATTTGCTTGAGGACGTTACATCTGTTTGTTGCATGAGTGAATGTGGTGTTTTCTGAGTTGGTTTTATGTTCTTTCTGTGGCTTGAGGGGAGAAAAGCTTTTTTTTAAAAGTAATGACAGATGGTCAGATTTATGAGTTGTACTGAGCAGAGTACTGTGTATGTCTTGTCTTGCCAGAGTGATCAAACCCACAGCAGAGTCAGGGTCAAATTCTAAACACAGCGCAATGCAGACTGTAAGTTCTGTCAGTAGGAGGAGTTTTAGTTAGTATGAGTTAGAAATTTTGCCTTTTGGAAGAATTGCATGTTAGTTCAAGACTGTCCAGAGATTCAATACAGTACTAAAGATTATACAGCAAGCTGAATGTGGGCTGATAAAACTTTGAGTAGATGTTTAAATATCCACGTGAACTCTGCTATAATTTTGTAGAAATGTTGGGTAGAATTCAGGTAGTAGCAGATTCTTGTGTACTGACTGTCACTGCTTGTTGCTGAAATCTTATTTAATCCAGTGGTTTTCCCAGTTTCTTTTTGTGAATTCATTATATATTTGTATGTTGAAAATAGAGGCTGCTTTCAGCCCCTGTTGTAGGAAATGACCTTTAGGGAGCCTGACACTGTATTGAGGAGGGAAAAGATATTTTGATAGTGAAGGCACTCACATAAGACTTAAAACCTGGAATGGGTTCCTGCTTTGTCATGTTTACAGCTTCACTTAAGGAAGAGGAAGGGCAGACTGGAAGCATCCCTTTTGCAGCTATAAGTCACCTTACAGCTCTTTAGGCCACAGATATCTAAGGAGTTCAAGTTCCATGGGTCCTGAGGGAACTGGCAGATGCAGTTGCTAGACCACTGTCTATCATATTTGAGAAGTCGTGGCAGTCTGGTGAAGTTCCCACCAACTGGAAGAGGGGAAACATAACCCCCATTTTTAAAAAGAGAAGAAAGGAGGACCCAGGGAACTATGGGCCAGTCAGTCTCACCTCTGTGCCCAGCAAGATCATGGAGCAGATCCTCCTAGAAACTCTGCTAAGGCACATGAAAAATAAGGAGGTGGCTGGTGACAGCCAACATTTCACTAAGGGCAAATAGTGCCTGACAGGATTTGGTGGCCTTCTGTGATGGGGTTACAGCATTTGTGGATAAGGGAAGAGCAACTGACATCATCTACCTGGACTTGTGCAAAGCATTTGACACTGTCCCGCATGGCATCCTTGTCTCTAAATTGGAGAGACATGAATTTGATGGATGGATGACTCAGCAGATAAGGAATTGGCTGGATGGTCGCACTCAGAGTTGTGGTCAACAGCTCGATGTCCAGGTGGATACCAGTGACGAGTGGCGTTCCTCAGGGGTCGGTATTGGGACTGTTGCTGTTTAACATCTTTGTCGGCGATGTGGACAGTGGGGTTGAGTGCACCCTCAGCAGGTTTGCCGACAACACCAAGCTGTGTGGTGCAGTCAACGTGCTGGAGGGAAGGGATGTCATCCAGAGGGACCTGGAGAGGCTTGAGAGGTGGGCCCATGTGAACCTCATGAAGTTCAACAAGGCCAAGTGCAAGGTCCTGCATTTGGGTCAGGGCAATGCCAAGCACACATACAGGCTGGGCAGAGAATGGGTTGAGAGCAGCCCTGAGGAGAAGGACTTGGGGGTGTTGGTTGATGAGAAGCTCAACATGACTCAGCAATGTGTGCTCACAGCCCAGAAAGCCAACCATATCCTGGGCTGCATCAAAAGCAGCATGGCCAGCAGGTCAAGGGAAGTGATTCTGTCCCTCTGCTCTGCTCTCGTGAGACCCCACCTGGAGTGCTGCGTCCAGCTCTGGGGCCCCAACATAAGGACACGGCCGTGTTGGAGCGAGTCCATAGGAGGGCCACGAAGACAAATCAGAGGGCTGGAGCCACCTCTTCTGTGAAGTCAGGCTGAGAGAGTTGAGATTGTTCAGCCTGGAGAAGAGAAGGCTCTGGGGAGACCTTATAGCAGCCTTCCAGTACCTGAAGAGTGCCAACAAGAAAGCTGGAGAGGGACTTTTTACAAGGGCATGTAGTGATAGGACATGGGGTAATGGCTTTAAACTGAAAGAGGGTAGATTTAGATTAGATGTAAGGAAGAAATTCTTCACTATGAGGGTGGTGAGGCACTGGAGCAGGTTGCCCCAAGAAGTTGTGAACGCCCCATCCCTGGAAGTGTTCAAGGCCAGATTGGATGGGGCTTTGAGCAACCCGGTCTAGTCAAAGGTGTCCCTGCCTGTGGCAGCGGGGGTGGAACTAGATGATCTTTAAGGTCCCGTCCAACCCAAACCATTCTGATTTTTACGATTCTATGAAAATATGAACGGTATACCTCTTGGACCTGTAGAAAAATTAATAGCCTTGATACCTTTGAAAATATTTGGATCTGGGTTATCTGTGTTCTGTACATGGGAGATCCTTTAGTGGAAGGAAGAGGGAGAGAAGCTGCTTAGTGTATGGATTTAAACAAATATCAGTTTAAGAACAGGTGAAACACATGCTTACATAGCCTTTCACCAGCTAGCAGCTGTGGTGAGGTTGAGCTATTTGTATAAAAGCACAGTAACTAACGCACCTCTTTTTTCCTTTTCTGCAGCACCACCATATCTTGTGCCGAAAAGAAGTTAGTTCATTTTCAGAAAGCCTACATCAGCTTTGGAATTTTTAATCCATATTCTTGCACTCTGGAAGGGTGGATGCACCAGTTTTTCTCCATTCTGACACATTGTAGTGCCTTTAAGTCTTGCTGCCTGCTGCAGTGAGATACTGGAAAGGCGCTGCTTTTAAATTTTTATTCTTTTTTTTTTATTTTAGGTTTTTTTTTTCTTTTTAAATCCCCTACTACCAGTATTTACTCCCTAACTCCTGTGCAGTACTTACCAACTGGCACTTTTTGACTATTGCCAGTGAGGTGAGATTCATCAATCTCTGTCTTACACACACGCACGATGTTTCTGTTTCAGGACTCTTTCTATGTCCCGAGTGCATGGACAGGTGTGCATTTTGTTTGGGGAAAAGTCAACAGAACCATTTTTCGTATGATGTGTTTTAGTGTGCTGAAGCAGCACTACAGTGGGCTATATCCTCCTCCTTTCAGATTGTGAAAGGATGCCTCCCTCGAAGAGCTGAATATGGAAATAAAAGCAGACCTATAGTAAAACCAGGCTGGCTACGCGTTGTTTGTAGGGAATCTTTCCCTGAATGATGAAAGCCAAACATACTCACAGCAATTAAGAGTGTGTTTGCTATGTTGACTATATGGTTCCTTTGGATTTTTTTGTTGTTTTTTTTAAATCTCAGTTCTCATGGCTCTTCTGGTTTTGTTTTGTGGTTTGTTTGGTTTTTATAGTGATGGTTAAACCATTTGCAAACTGATATTAGCCTCAGGAATTACTGGATTAGTCTAAGTCTCTTATTACTGAACACTGCAAACTTTCAGAGAAGTGCTCTGTATACACATGCCTTATGCTCCCTGTTACAGTACCTAGTTTCATTTCTAAACCTGTATATGCTCAGAGGGGAAAAGTGTACTTAAAGCTGGCGGAGCAGATGCTCTGTATTTACGAGCAGAAATTATTTTCTGGATATTGTCAGAGCAATGAGAGAGATTGGCCTGCTGCTTGCCCTTTGAGGGGCAGAGGTGAATGAGGATGTTCCTGTCTCCTCTCCTGGACAGGCCAGGGAAATTGCTAATGTGAGCCCTCTTGACTGGCTCTTTATAAACCCCGAGCTCACTTGCATAGCAGTGCCTGACAGATCTGAAGTGGAAAGCAGAAAGTACCCTTTGGGCAAGGGTAGCCCCACTGAGCTGGAGGCAGCCAAGGGACAGTAGTATGTTTAGCACTCGCTTTTCTTTGTCCTTAGGTGAACTTGCTGTGATAGCAAATAAACGAACACCTCAATTAACTCCCATGTTCTCTTCACCAGGAAGACTCTCTGAAATAATTGTTCCATAATGATGGTATTGACTTAGTTTCAATAGTTCACTGTTAAACCAGTGGGTGGTTTTTTTCCCAGAAGTCTATATTAGTTTCTAGTTGTCTGCATTTGTTCATTCATAATCCATGTATACAGATGTACAGATGATTAAAGTTTTGTCCACAATATTTACCAAGCTTATCTTTCAACTGGACTGGAAAAAAATATTTACTTTCTAGCAAAACAGTGCAGAAGTTCTAGCACATCAAAGCTCTCCAGTAATCACTTGAACTTCTATAGCAGGAATCATTTTAATTACCCTTTAGTTGTGAAGAGCTGACGTCTCAGTCATTTTCTAAGTTAGGAATTGATTTGAAAGGTTTTTTTCCCCTGTCTCCCTGTAATGAAGTTTTAATAGGCTACTGTGTTTTATTCCTGGCCATTTTCAAAGTAAAGAAATGCCAATGTTAGACAAATTGAGTTCTTTTCTAAGATGCTTCTCTGAAGTGTGGATCATTGGGGGCGGAGTGGGAGGAAAAACGACCTAAAGCTTGATACTCCTGTAGGAGCTTTGGAAGCTGACACGGTGTCCTGACCAGCAGTTAAGGCCTCTTCTCATCTGTTACGCTGGCATTTCTGACACTGCTTTCCAATTACTGTGTCTCTTCTGTAGTGTTTCTTACTTCAAATGCTTTTTGCAAACTGTGTGCTACTGAAATTGCTTTACAGGTCTGTATTTGGTAAACTACTCTATTTGGCATATCTCTGAATAACACGAAGAGTTGTAGTAGGGCGGAAGGATCTTCTTGGATTGAATCCGTGTGGGTTTGTAGCTTCCAGTACTCTGTGCCACTGGTTTTTAGCCTGTGGCCCTTTTAGGGGCTTCTGAAGGATGGTCGAAACAGAGGCAGGTTTGTAGGTACTGTATAGAGATACGTATGGGTGGGGAAAAAGGCTTCCAACAGCAGTTGTACCTCCACTGAATGCCTTTGAGGGTCCATAATTTGGGCAGGGGGGGAGAAGGGGAGGGGGAGGGAAACAAACCTTAAACATCAAGTAGGATAGTATCTCTCATTGTGTTTGTTCAAGTATTGTCTTAAGTATTTTTAATGGTTGTTCTTGAATAGCAAGATTAACTGGAACAATTCATATAATCCTGGGCTAGTCTTTACTGTCAGTCTTTATTCTGAATTTGTAATAAACAAACATTCTTATGACCTTTTAACCCTCTACAGTCCTTAATGGAAACTTCATAGAGCAAGTTTTGTTCACTTGCTATACTTTTAACTTCTTAAATTCTAATATTTTTTAATAAAGCCTTACTGTAACTTTTATGAGCTTTGACTCATTTACTGTCAATAAATAAGACAAAAGGTGATCTTGTTGTGGTTTTTTTAATAGGTTGTAATGAATGGATTAACACTAAAAATGCAGAAGGATTGCCTTCCTGAACGTGTATGTGAAGTGACAATACAATGGAAGTTTGCACTTAGCTCAGGGAGGTAGCAAACTGTTTCCTGACTGCCTCAATGGCTGTTTTCAGTTCTTGTGCAAGACTGGAGGGGCCAGGGTGCTTCTTGCTCAGCTTCTGGTGGAGCTGTGGGCCCCTGTATCTGGTTGTGCTGCATGTTTGCTCCTAGGGCAAGGAAAAATCTGGCATCCTAGAGGGCAGAAAATGAAGGCTGTGGCCTGCTGGCCAAGGGTGTGTGCAGATGGATTTGCACGTAAAGAAGTAATTTGGGCTTGCAGGTGGGTTATTTTGCTTATCCTGACCCCTTTCACCAAGTCCCGCACAGGGTGTGGTGGTGGCATGCTGCTTCCTGCAGCCTGGAGTAGTAGGGAGCTGCTGCAGCCCCTTCCTGCCCTGGGGCTCAGTATTTCCCTGCTGCCTCTCCTGCTGTCCCTGCAGTCATCTCCCACTTGGGGGAAGCATAAGTGTTGCTTCTCTCTTCCTTCCCTGGGGTGAGCACTACTGCTGCCTCTGAACCATTCAGCCTCCTGCCTGTGCAGTCTCCCGAAGGGCTTCAACTCGATGTGCACCTCCCTGGGCAAATCACCCAGTCCTGAGCTGGCATCATCTCACAGCTCAGCCATTGAAGGAGCAGCAGCTTATGGTGAGTCCACTTTTTTAGGGGAGGACGCAGGATAGGGAGGAGCAGCTGGGTTGTACCTAGCCCTGGCATCCTTCTGATCATGTTTGCCAGCTGTCTTCTGGTGTTCCTGTCCTGTGTGATCCAGCCAGAGGAAGAAACCCAGACTTACTCTCTTTGTGCAAAGCTCTGTGTGATTTAAAGCAAAAGTTGTGTCCAAGTATCCTGCAGAGGAGGAAAAACGTATATTAGGGGAGGTGAGGCTGGGTAACCTGGTGGGTGGTGGTGGTTAGTCCTCCTTGAACAGTTATTTTCAGTGTGCACAGCTCTTTGGGATCTGGTTGAGTGACAGATACATAATAAACAGCTAAAAGCAGCTGGGATTAAGTCCTGTCTGAGTCTGCACCTGCTCCAGGACCCCATCGTCTCTGTTGATGGGAGTAAGAGGAGTGCTTTGAAAATGTAATCCTTTCCCAAGTTTCAGCCTTCAACCCTGTGGCTCTCTGTTAAACTGAAGCATTGCCCTCATATTTTGCTGAAACATGTCTGAGGAAAAGAGAAACCTCTGCTCAAAGTGGAATTGCTTAAAATAAAGTCAATAATATCTAGAATTCCTTGCATTCCTCTCTAATGCAAGAAAAAGCCTTAGTACTTCGTGTGACCCGTCTCCACATGCTGCTTATTTGGGTTTGTTTCCTTACCCTCAGTGGCTAGGGCTACCAAATAGAGTGATTAACTGGACTGTTCTGGTGGTTAAGGCTGTCCAAGAGAGACTTGCACTATCCCCTACTCCTCCTGCAGGACTTGGGATTATGGGGGTGCAAGGTGATATTTTCAAATGCTTCTAAGATGAGTTCAGCCCATGGGAATGAGATGCTCATAACAGTGTCACTCAGATATGTTTAGGGAGATGATGAAGCTAAGTTTAATGCCATGTTCTTGTAACATTATCCAAATCCAGGGAACTCACCTCATCCTCTGAAATATTCACAGTGAAGAAATGTTCCTTTGCTGTTTCTGGAACTACTCAGAAATGTCTACTACAGTGTTTGAGACTGAGAGCTGTTCGTGAAACCCTCATTAAATTGACAGGTAGCTTGACTTGTTATTGTGGAAATAAATCTGGTTCCTATAGAAACTAGTTGCTTGTGACTGGTGGGGCCGTAGAACAAATCTGTTTCAATAATTGCACACCCTCCTGATGAGGCATCATTTATGTGCATTATGCAGTGTTTTATCAGCATCAGCTCTCCTGACAGGAGCTGCTAAGGGGCTGCTGCTGTATTTTATGAGAGGAAAAACAGCTATGGAAAGGTGAAAATAGAATTTTTCAAATCTGTTATTAGCTGAGATGCCAAGGGCAGCTTTTAGGTGGGATTTCAAATTGGTGGTCT
This sequence comes from Morus bassanus, assembly GCA_031468815.1. Lineage (NCBI taxonomy): Eukaryota > Metazoa > Chordata > Aves > Suliformes > Sulidae > Morus > Morus bassanus. The sequence continues at coordinate 61,280,387 of CM062572.1, forward strand.
CCTCTGGAGACCTTCCACTGGGTGCACAGGTTTGGGATCTGGGACTGTGCAACTCACCCACAGCTGCAAAGTGAGCCAGGGCCAAAGCAGGACCTCAGCTTCAGGGGGCCCAATTAAGCCCACAACAGATCCATGACACCACACTTTCTCTATTGCTTCACCTATAGATTGAACAGGCTGAAATGTATGTGCTCTTGTATGTTATTAATACTGGCAAACACAGCCAGTGTGGTTTAAATATTTGAGTCAAATTATTGTCTGTGTTTCAAAATGGAGTACCATGTTTCTGACTGATTAAGTTGTGACACAAGGCTCTGGCGGTTACTTGGTACTTTATAATTGCTTCAGTCCTGCAATCAGTTCCAGCTTTTGAGGAACCCTGTGGGACCTGCACAGATCTGAGCCAACTTGCCCTGATCTGGTTGAACAGGCTCATAATGATTGTTACCTGGGACTAAACGAAATGGGTACTTAGTAAAATGCAATTCCCTTTTTTTGTCATGGATAACTTTAATCAGTGTTTTGGGAACGCCAGGGGAATCTGTAAGCATGCTCAGCTTTATGGCTGTTGGTACCACGGTCCCAGATCTCTGAAGGTTCCCCGCTGGCAGCAGCAATGACACGGCTGAGTTCATTCTGTCACCTTCTCTGTCAATCAGTTGGAGTCTTACTGTGTTAGAGACAGAAATGGGGGAAGAGGGAGGAAGAATTTGTCAAGATAAAAGGGCAAATCATGGGAGAATTAACTGGTTTAAACTTTATAAACTTCCTTTAAACTCTCCAGGCCCTAAGCTTACGGTTTTAAGATTGATCAGTGGAAGAGATGCAGCGAGAAGCTGTAGATATCGCTGGTGCTTGCACAGAGCTGACCTGTTGCAGGTAAGTCTGGGTGGCCTCAGCACACGTAAGCTGCATGTGTGTGTTGTGTGTGCAGGTGGCCCTTCGCATCTGTCCCATCAACAAAGCAGAACTGGAGGAGGGAGCTGCCCCCATTGCCCACAGAGTGGGTGAGCAGGTGAGCTGCGGGGGAATTGTGCCTGGGCTGCAGGAGAGCCCCTGCAATGGGGACTGGGGAGTCTGCTGGGTACCATGTGGACCACCAGAGACTGGCTTTTCTGGTTCACATGCAAACACTTGCTTTCAAGTCCTGCAAAACTGCTGGCCTTGCTGTGACACAGCAGGGACACAGTTTCCCCTGCAAATGACACGTCTTTTCTCCAGTTCTGCATCTTTCACCTCTTGCTCCTCTTTTTAAGAGAGAGGGATTGCAGTAGGTCCCCACTTAACTCTTCTAATTTGCTACATCTATTTACACTCTTACTGTGCCTTTATTTACCTTCTTTTCCAATGTAAATCCCATTATTTTCTATCGTGCTTCAGCTGATCTTTCTCTGAACCCTTTCTGAATGTATGCTAATTCTGTAATGCATCTTGTCTCCATGCAGTAGTCAAATGAGTCCTCAGAAGCAAAGAGAGCATGAATCTCTTTCCTCTTTATGGATTATCTTGCAAATGCAATATTTGTTTAGCACCTTACTGGTGAAACATCCTTTTTTTTCTTTTTTTTTCTCTTTTCTTTTTTAAAAACAGTCTCACGAGGATATCAGCTTTATTTTTACACAGCTTATTCAGACTTGCATTATCTGCCCTAAGATCTATTTTCTCTAATGGAAATCTGGGAAGGAAATGTGCATTACGTTAGTCTGAGTAACTTTCTCTGAAAATGAATTTCTCTTAATAATGCAAATAACTGGAATTATGAAAGCAAATTAATTGACTGGGCAGTTGAAGTACTTAGATTTCTTGGTGTATTTTGATTTACATCATGTCCCCTGCTATTTTTACTCCCAGCCTAACTCATTTAGAGCTGCTTCTGTCTGCTTATTAATCCTAACTCAAAATTAACTCTGTGCCTTGTTACGTTTTAATGCTTCCGTGCAATAGCAGAAGATTTCTGCTTTTAGAATACTGCTAGTTAGACAAGGCGTTAGCCCCAGATTGGAAGAGAAGGACTCTTTCGGATGTGTGGGTACACTGCAAGCAAAATTTGGATGTTATAAGGACTCAGTAAAAGGGGCCTGAAAGTGTTACAGACAATTTCTAAAGGAGACATGCTGACCTCATTCTCCAAGCTCTGCTCTTGGCTGTCACACTTGCATGTGCACATCATTACGTGCCAGCCCATCTTTTGCAAGCAAATGCTGCCACCGAGGATAAACCAGGAGTTCCCTTCGGAGTTTATTCTTGTGTTGCTTCAGGTTTTAAAGCCTGAGCTGGACCAGTGAAATCTAAAGAATTAACAAAAAAGAAAAGTCATTCTGGTAATTGAAAACTTGCAGATCAAAACTAGAGATACTCGTTAGAGACCTGGAATTTAGCAGGAAATGCAAAAGAAAAAACAAAGTCTTGACATTTCCCGAACACCCATGGGCACTTGCTTGGCACACCAATGTAGTTATTCTGTAGGTCAAGTGGTGGTTGATCTATGCTCTAAATGCTTATCTAATGATCTGTTTACCAGAGAGGATGTGAAAGCTGCTCTGGAGCAGGAGGCACAGGGTTTTCTGTCCCTTCCCTTGAGGGTTGAGCATGTCCTTATGAGTCGTTTCAGTGGAGGAGAAAGAATACCGTTCCCCACAGTAATTACATACTGTGATGATTATGAACTAAAATAGTTCCTAAGGGACTGAAAAGAAACAGAACCATGTCTGTAACCTGCTGCAACTCCTCTCCCACCTTTGTTTTTTCTTTAATAAAAGCCAGAAATGGAATGAAGTATCTGTCCTTGAGCAATGCAGATATTTCTCAGTCCTTCTGCAGGAAAGACTTTGGAAGATGACTTTGGGCAGTTTTGCTCCTGAGGCACTCGACTACTTTCTTTTCACAGCTCCTCTGTCTGAATCTTGGCTGAAAACTGAGGTTCTGTCCCGCTCCTGCTTGCATGGAGGTCGGTTGGGTGTCATGTCCCTGCAACCACCGCTGTTACCCAATGCCAGCAGCTGTTGCAGTGCACAGTGGACCTTCAAAGCATTTTGCAGCAGCTCCTAGTTTTCCGAATTACAGAAGTTGTAACATCAGTTGCAAAACAAAGCTTGTCGGTCTCTGTGTTGTGCATATAAGTGTGTTTTCCATGCAAAGCTGTAGTGTAACGTTCTTGTGGCCGAGGTGTGATGGTGATAAGAAATCCCAACAGACTGTTAACCAAACTCAGACATAATGATGGTTCTTCTGACTTTATTTTATAACAGAGGGTGGTTCTGATGGATCCAAGTGACATCTTGCGAGCTAACAGATCCCGAGAAAAAACATTTGTATTTGACATGGGTTTTGATCGCAGAGCAACCCAGGTAACATCATTCCCTTTCTTTTAACCAAAAGGCTTAACATTAGAATTGTTTTCCTGCTTAGATGAATGTTTTTGGCAGGGGAGTAGAACTGCAAAACCCAGAGGCCACGTGTCACCCAGGTAAAAGGTGACAGTGCCGAAGGTGAGAGGAATGTGAGGGTTTTCCTTTTGTCAGAGAAGCGGGGAGACATGCAGTATTCTGTCTGCCTCTCCGTCCCACATTGGGACCCCCCAAGATGCAGCACACCTGAGCAGAGAGGAAGAGCTTTGTCTCCTGAGGTCTTCAGTGGTCGAGATCATTGTCACACTGCTTGGCTCTACTGCTCACACACTTCTTCCCTCTACCTCTTTTGTTTTACAGGCTCATGAAGTGAGCTCTAGTGCCCTTACTGAGCTGTGTTTTGCAGCAGTTGTAAGGTGCAGTATGAGGGTTTCATCAGCACCTGCATTTTGTGATCGCCATGATGTGACTGCAGCCTTGCTTCTCACAAGCAATTCACTTGTCTGTTTTCTCTTTCACATGAAACTTCAGTGTAGCACCCTTGTAAGCTACCTAAGACATTTTTGGAGGCCCAGTGGCACTTCTCAATAAAGGATAAGATCAGGGAGAGAATTTACTCCCTTTTTCAGCAGACACACAATAAAAACAAAGTATTCCATGTTCAGAGTCCAAGAAAATAATCAAATTTAAGGACATTTATTTTAGTAAGCCCCTGCATCTTGCCTGCCTTTAGAAAATTCAATAAACCTCCATGCTTTTCTGCTCATTTTGATGATGTGTCAGAATTCAAGTGGTTCACGAATCGTTCCAAAGCCCAGGAAATTTGTAAAACATAGATGAGAAAATCATGAGGAATGCAATTAGGTATAGACCGTTTGGACAGCTGTTAGGCCTGACCATAAGTTTTTGCTTTTTTGACTGAATTAGGAGGAATTATATGTGTCCGTGACCAAAAGCCTGATAGAAGGAGTAATTTCTGGCTACAATGCAACCATTTTTGCATACGGTCCAACGGGTAAAATAGTCCCTGTAGCTGTACTGCTCCAGATGAATGAATGTATCTGTACATACCAGAAAGGAACTATAATGCCAATTAATTGCTTACTGTTGAGGACAGGACTGAAGCATTAAAATACCATTCTCATCAGGAACTGTGGATCTTCTTTTAATGCTAAAGTAACAGCAATGCTGCCCTGTTTGAGAAGTCACTTAATTGGGGTGGAATTCAGTGGAGACAAATCTTCCCATTAAGGAGGAAGAGATGAGGGCATCTGTGCAATGCTAGAGGCTGATGTCAAGAGAATAGGTACAGCTGTAGAAAGCACCTATAGACTACAGACCATATGAAAATACATTTCTACCCTAGCTCTGAACACTTGGGTGGGCAGTTAACCTGCCTATCCCACCCATCTGCAAGTCTTCTTCCTACCCATTTTGGATGGCACGTGCCATGTCTTTCCTGTGGCAGTGTCATTGTAGAGTGAGAAATGGGAGTAACTGGAGGAAGTTTGGGGCCGAAGGAGAGAAATCAGAATGAAACCAGGCTTTATTTGGTGTGGAAACTTGCTCACAAGGAAGTTGGTCTTTGCTGCTCTTCTTTGTATCTTTAACAGGAACAGGAAAAACCTACATGATGTTAGGGACAGACTGTGAACCAGGGATCTACATCCGCACTCTTGATGACCTCTTTAAGGCCCTTGAAGCTACCACTGAGGAGATGGATTACAGAGTGTCCATGTCCTGCCTGGAGGTGAAGTGTCTGTGTTGCCCTGGATCCAGTCTCTGTGGGAATTCAGCAAACCCCTGGGAGCAGGCGTAATGGGAAGTGGAGTGTCCAAGTCTGTCCATTGTGTAGCACTCCCCTTGGGTTGTACAGCTCGAATCTTCCCTTCTGTCCTTCCACCCCAAAGAAACAGAGGATCAACTCAACCCTTTTCTCAGATCTAAAGACCCAATGCTAGTCTCACACCAACCCCTTGTTTCTTACCCTCAGATCTATGACAAAGTTATCTGTGACCTCCTGAACCCATCCTCGGGGTTCTTAGACCTGAGAGAGGACCCAGAGGCAGCATCCAGGTAGCAGGAATTGTGGAAGTCTCCACTACAAACGCTCAGGAGGTACCTTGGACTATGGCCCACAGCAAGGAGAAAGGGTGGGGGTTTGTGCTTTCATGCACTAGTGCTTTAAAATTTCTCGATGCTTTTCTATTGCCTGTGCCTTTCTTGGTAGCAAGGACTTTTTGTAGCAGGACCTTGGTGGAACTGGATTAATGCGATGAATTGTACAGAAAGGGCTGATTATGGAGCCATGTGAGTGGTAGAAACCAGGCTAAAATCTCCAGCTAACCTCCTGCTAGCTCTGCTTCCCCAGGGTGCATGCTGCTTTCCTGGAAGGACAGGAGTGCTTTGATTGTGTGCACGTGTTAACAAACCATGAGGAGAGAGAGAAGAAATAACGAAACCCCCTTGAGCTACACTGATGTGCACTTCTATGTGTGTCTTGGACATGAGATAAACAGGCCTCCCAGGAAAACAGCCACAAACTCGCACTTCCAAGGTCACAAGCCAAAGGGGGAGATCTGGGGAAAATCAACAGCAAAACCCCTGCTAGCATGAACAGGATGAGAGTTTGCCTGTGCCCTGGTTGAGGGGTTCAGTCTGCAGGGGAAGGCCATGCTAAGGCTCAGGCAGAGCTGTACATCTCTGCATGCTTTTCAGTATCATTTAGATCATGCAGCTGTTAATGAAAGGAAACAAGCAATGCACCCAGGAACGTATTGCTGCCAACAAGACGTCCTCCCGCTCACACGCAGTGCTGCAGGTGACAGTGATGCAGAAAAGCCGAAGGAAGGTGATCGGTAAAGTGCGAATTGGGACGCTTTTCATGGTTGACTTGGCGGGGTCGGAGAGAACAGCCCAGGTATGACTGGAGCTTGGCAGCTCTTGGTGAGACCAGGCTGGATTCCCTGGCCTGCTGTGCAGTGTCTGCATGCCTGTCCGCCTCCCTGGGGAAACCTGCACTGTGTGTTTCTCTGTTGCTTTAGAGCAGTACGTTGCACCTGAGACAGCCTGAAAATAAAGACAAAGTTTGACAATGGTAATATCTTTTATTAGACCAACTAGTATAATTGGAAAAATGTAAACCAGCTTTTGGGTGCAGCCTTTTCTCAGATCTGAAAAAGCAGCAGCGAATTTCACATCTAAAGAGAAGCTGAGGTCTGTTAGGCAGGGATCAGCTGGTCTGTCGGAGAGAAAGCTAGTACCAGTGGAATAGAGGGATGCTGGTGGGTGGAAAATAAGGCAGCTTGCTCTTATGGGAAGGAGGAAACGCTGGAACTCAGGGAAGTGGTTTGAAGGAGAGAGATTTTACGTACCCAGTATTTCTACTGAGACCAGGAATTCTGGAGTGAGGTAGTTATGCATCTTAATTTCTGAAATAATCTTTAGAATCAGAACCAAGAGGTCAGAGCTGGGTCACCTTTTCCAAGAAATGTACTCCTACCAGTACCTCCGTGCCTCAGAGTGGGGTCTAACTCTGAACTTTCAGGTTGATTTTCCAGGAGGCATTGCTTTGACATCTCAACCTTGACCCTGGTGATGCCGCACATCTTCCCCAGGCACAGACCCACCGTTCTGAAGTGTGTGCTTTGTCTGTCTGTCTGTCCCCCCTCCTTCCCTACCCTCCCAAGAGACTCAGAACTGGGGCAAGAAGATGAAGGAAGGAGCCCCCATCAACCGCTCGCTGCTGGCTTTGGGCAACTGTAGCAACGCTTTGAGTGAGAAGGGGTCGAGCTGGGCCCAATTTGTCAATTTTCAAGACAGCGAACTTACATGCCTGCTGAAGGTACAGTACACTGCGGGTCAGCAAGGAGTTTGGCGTCTCCGTTGCTGGTATCACCACTGAAATCAGACAGGGCTTGAAAGCTGATCCTTGACTATCTCTGTGCATTGTCTTTATCCAGCTTGGAATGCTCTTCCAGGATCTTACATGAGCTTTGCAATGCAATCTGGGCTTGACTCGGACAGTGCTGTCTCTCTAATAAACATGTTGTCTTGACATCTGTGCTGTTAAGGAAGGACCTCCTACAGGGATAAGGAAATCCTAATAGATTTGGGTCATATGTCTCTAAGCAGGTAATAAGTGATTTTTTTTTTAATGAACTTACTGCTTTTGAATATTTCACCCTATCTCTAAGATTTGGCTGAAATTGGCCAATAAATTTGGATGTCGTTGGGGCAGGAGAAAGAGAGACTGAGAGTGACTATGTGCTGTCATAAGTTGTCTCTCCTGTAGGAAATCAGAAAGGTTGCAGACAGCCTCTTTGCTACACTGGGATCCTTTACAACTTCATTTATGAACCTCACCTCCAGCCTTGGTGCTGAGCTACCACTGTCGCTGCCTGAGAGGTGTGTTTTCTAGAGGATGGTGGAGAGGAGAAAGGATGGAGAAAAAGGCAGGCTTCTGTTGTGAGCACCATTGAGAAGCTGCCAGTGTATTTGTGAAAATTGTGATCTCCTTGAAAAAATTCTTCTTTTGTAGAAAGTTAATTACTTATTGATTTTGCTGTTGATGGAGGGAAAGAGGGCCTAGTGAATGGTCTTTTACCAGCACTTCCTTTGCTCCTAATTGGGATTCTCCACCAGAATCTCAATGAATCGCAGGGGTACCCAGCCACGGTGGCTACCATGGAGCAGCAAGCCCCCGTTGTGTCCATGCTAACGACATTAATGTTGCATCTCCCTAGGACTCGTTAGGGGGCAACAGCAGGACTGTTATGATTGCACATATCAGCCCAGCCAGCACCTCCTCTGAAGAATCTCAAGTGACCTTGATCTATGCCTATTGAGCAAAAAACATTAAGACACAGGTAAATAAGCAAACAACTCACAGGGAGGTGGGGGTTAGAGATTAAAAGCTTGCAAAGTGGATACAGATGATGTACTGGATGAAGGGAGAACAATCTTCAGGAGGGGGCAGTGCAGGCTGGTGTAGAGGTTCAGTGTGAGTGACCGAAGAAAAGCAGACGAACGGAACAGTGGAAAGCAAATTGTGTGGGTTGTGGATTAGAAGAATATGAGGGTCAAAAGAGGGGAGCAGAATAATGGAAAGGCAGAGGATGATGTGCCTGATAGGGACCTGGGTGCAGAACATAAGGAATGATGGTTGGAAGATGACTATTCGGAGGACAATCTATGGGGAATGCCCCAATGGGGATGCTGGGCCTGGAAGAGGAACAGAGGGGTTGCAGAAAGGAGGAATAAAATGGAGGGGCTTGTGGGATGAAGGAAGATGAACAACAATCTACAACAGGGTTTTCACTCTTTATGGATCTCTGTGTTTCCCCTGTGGACCTTTTGGGAATTTCCCAGAATTAGGGAAAACCACTGATTTACAGTTTCCCCACTCACGAGGAAAAATTCTGTCCCGTCTCAGGATTCAGTGCCCCTCCAACTGAAAGCATAGCTTTGTTTGCAGCCATTGTAGCAATAACAGACCGTGGGACAAATGTTTATGTATTCTGGCTCACTGGGTAAAATGTAACCTGCGTAACATCATCTACCACATCGACCAGTACACCAGCATCATTGCGGACCTCCACAGGGAGATGGAGCATCTGGAGGTGAGGGTCAAAACCAGGAGAAGGAGAAAAGTGCAGTCAGCTCCGACCTCAGGGATCTGCAAGGTAGAGCCAGGAACAAGAACTGTTCTGCGGCATCTGGAGGGAAGAGAGCAGGGAGAGGGGCTGTGTGGAGCAGTTGTGGTAGTGCTTGGTGGGCCTCCATGCAGGCGTAGCTGGGGGAAGCTGGTTCAGCAATGCTTGTAGAGAAGCAGAGTGGAGAACACAGTCTGGGCAGTGGAGGCAGGCAGGAGAGCTGAAGTTGGTTTTGTGTTTAAGCCTGTCTCTGATGTCCAGAGTCACACAATACATTCAACCTTCTCAGCATCTTCCCCAACATTAAAATGTGTTAAATTTCACAAACCTGCCCTTGAAAAGAGCTTTCACATCAAGTGGTGGCATTTGCTGTGGGAAGTCCTGACTCTCCCAGAGAGGTGACTGAGTTTGTAGCCTGCGTCATTGCGGGCTCTGAGGCTGTGTCAGGACACAGAGCTCTGTTGTATGGTTTGTTGCACTTAATTAAAAAAAAATAAAATAGGGAGGGGAGCAGGGCGAAGCTTTTAAAACACTGATTGTTCTGCCCTGGGGATTGTTCCTTTTGTTAGTGAATCTGGCAAGGAATGAAATAAAAATAGTCAAGTTCTCCGACAGACAAGACATGAGGTATAATAGACCTCTGTTAACGATACCCAAGGTTGTTTCTAGATAACAAGCACAGAAAACCAATACCTTTTTCTTTTTGGCAGGCGGAAAGGTGAAAGAGATGTCCTTACAATGCAGTATCCTCTTAATACTCACAAAAGCAGTAGCAATGAGACCTATTTATTGCTAATAATACAATCATAAAGATATATCAGACTTCTTAAGCACATGATGAACTTCAAGAGACTGCAGAATGAAGCAGAATCCTATAAACAAACACCTTGTAACAGGCAGACTAAGTGGCTTGGTCCCAGAGTAGTTTGGTGGGGACTTGGCAGAAGTTTACATGGCCTAACATCCGATCAGAAATGTCTCCTCCTGTAGCAGAGTGGCACCAAGGCTCTGAGACACACAGCGGCCAAGTACTGACCCCCTTGCGGGTGCAGCTGATGGGGGCTTTCAGGGAGCAAATGGAGATGTGTTGCAGCCTGATGGAGCTGGAAAACACCAACATTGAGCTGCACATTGATACCTGCAGGCACTTCCTAACAATTGCAGAGTGAGCATCTCCTTAGCTTTCAGCACGATTTATATGTGGACCTCCAAACTCACCATAAGAAATGCCAATATCCCATGGTCAGCCCAACAAAAATGACAAAAGGATGAGATCAAGTGTAGGTTTGAGATTTACCTATGCGACAAGGAAAAGGAAGGGTGGTGGTCTGCAAAAGGTACCCAGGGATTTAAGGCAGATTAAGTCCATGTGACTCTGAGCCTTAGATTAAGATGCTATATTTGCAATGGGTGATTTCTGCTATTGAGAAATGCATCCCTAATCCCTCCTGGTGCTTGTAAGGAGACTGCAGCCTGTACATGGTGCTGCACTGCAGTGCAATTGTCTGATGTAGCTCCGTAAGGCAACCACCTACATCGAGCATCAAGTTTAAGCTCAAGACTAAAAGTATAAACAGTAGATACCGCAACTCTGCTTGGACCTTATTCTGGACTTGTGTTTTAATGGAAAAAATGGATGGCAGTGCAGACTGGGATTGTTGGTCCTCCCATGGTCCAGTCACTCTGTGTTTGTGAAGTGGTTTCCATCCAGATGCACTGCATCTGGGCATGATTTCATGTCAGAGAAAACATCATCATCCCTTTCTTCTGGATAAACTATAAGTAGGTGTCAGTTCCCTCTCATTATTGCTAGTCACCCACCTAATGCCTCTGTAAATTTTATAGTCCCTTAGGATTTGGGTCATTTGTAGTTAAAACAGTCTTCAGGACATTAAAGATATTCAACAAGTACCTGTGAATAGGCAACAATTTGTGATGAGGTGGGGAAAATCACTGTTCTCCTTGCCATGGAAACATCACATAGGAGGCCTGTCCTAGAGAATTCCAAATGGGAGGAAGATAATTACGCTCTTCTGCATGGTTTGTCCAGCTCCAGAGCAGCCTGGACTGATTAGTTCTGCTGCTGTCAAGCAAGAAGTTGTTGGACAGATATAATGAAGGGCTATGCATACATCGTTAGAGTTATGTCACCATGTCCCCCAAGTTCCTGTCTTTTTTTGCTGGCAGCTGGGAATGAGAGAAGGCTCAGGGTGCATGCAAGTATGACAAGCCAGCAAAGGAGGAGTAAGATGAAAATGCAGAGAATGAAGACAGGGAAGCAGATATAGGTTCACCTGAACCTCATGAAGTTACAGCAGCAAGAGAAGAGATCAACCTGCTGCTGGCAGAACCGTGCAAGCCGGTGGTCCTGAAGGTGAGGAGGTGAAGGTGCCCTTATGGTCGCAAGTCCGACCTCTGGCCAGCAGGTTCTTGGGGGCAGGATGGCAGCGGCGTAACTCGGAGAGGTTCTTGTGGTTTTGGGCTAGCACCGCAAAAGCAGTGTGGCACCTGTATTGCAGCTGGACGCCTAAACGCTTTGGGCTGCTGAAGGAAGCAGCATGGAAACACTGAGGTTTGCATCCTGCCTCTGTCCCCATGTTTTTTTAGGATGAGGGAAAAATCACAAACCCACTGTCTGGGCTTGCCCACCCATAAGTGAGCTAATTCTTCTCATTTCCCCTTTCACAGACATTTTGAGGGTTTGTCACTGATTGGTTGTTCAGTGTTTTGGTAATTGCTTTTGGTGATTACTTTTTTGGTAACTAACGTTAACATTTCTGAGTTCCTCTAGGCAAGGACTGTGCATCTGCCATGACTGAAACATGGTGGCTGCTACTAGAATAAGCAAAATACTTTTTGTAGATGTTACTTTCATCTCAGCATGAAGGACACAGCACAGATTTGCTCAGATACCTTTGTTATCCCAACAAGCTGAACTGCCTTGACAATCCCCTGTCTTTTTCAGACAGAGCTGGAGCAGCACTTAGCAAATGCCTAGGAAAAAGCTTCCCAGATGGAGGAGTTTTTCCCCAGACAAATGACCAGTGAGGATCAGCAGGAGGTGCTGAGGCTCCTCTGCAGAGCCCATGAGCTTGAGCTTGGCAATTCACAGCCGCAGGTAAATACACCGTACAAGGAGAATCTATTGTGCCAGAAAGATTTTGTGATCCAGCAACTGCAGCAGCACATGCTACTCTGTGAAGAAATTATTCAGCAGCAGCAGATGCTGATAAAAGGTAAAGCAGCACATTTGCTCCTGCTTTGTCGTTATCTCCAAGTTGTGTTTTCTGATGCCAAAGTGGAGAACAATCCACCCAGAAAACCTTGTCTTGGATGTCACAACTCCACAGTTCTCGGTTGTTTCTCTAGGAGTGATCTGCAACTCTTCCTCCCCATCTTTGCTCCAGCCCAGAACATTCCTGTCCCAGAGACACTGGTAAGGTTACACCACCTGCACCACTCTGAGTTGGAGGAGGGGATGCTGAACCGCCTGCTTCCGCTATATTCAGTGATGTCCAGCATGCTCAGGGTAAGGGTAAGGCAGAGCAGACTTTTGTGCTGGAGAATCCACACTGTCCCATGATCTTGTGTTGTGGCCGTAGATTCATACACACCCAAAGCCTGGCTGGGTCCTGGTGCCAGTCAGGAGCTGTACAGAGCTTTGTTTTATGAACATGTTGTCTCCCCAGAACTCCGCTCTCCTTCCATTCTTCCCTTTGACTTGGAGAATTAATAAGGCTTTTAGAGACAGAAAAGGATGCAGGCAGGGCTGTGTATGAGCCAGCATGTTCATCCTGCCACTTGCTGTTGCGTTAGATTTGAGAGAGGTAACTGGCTTGGTGGCAAACGGAAAAGCAAAGGTTAGATGGCCAAACATGCGATTCTCCAAGTGACTGCTGAAGGAGACCATCCTCTCTGGAGGCCTCTGCTTGGTTGTTATTGAGGTCTTCAGGTCTTTTATGCAAGAAGAGAAAGATGCTGCTGGCTCTCTTGTCTTTGGAAAACTTGTGTGTGTTTTGAGACAGCAAGGGGCTGCCAGGAAATTGCCAGTCTTCAGCAGGGAGTCCAAGCAGCAACGTCTCCTGTTTCTTATGATTGCCTAGAATGAACGGGGCAAGGAGTTGGGTTTCACCTTGAATAATAAACTTAATGCTAGTCTTGTTGTTATATGAGAGATTAAACTACTTTGGGTGCCCTTCCACAGGAGGGGAGCAAATAGCAGGTGGCTGGAACTGTGGAAAAGCACATGAGGTATCAGGAGTGTCTTTGTGACTGCAGGTTGGGAGCCAGGACCAGAGGAGGGGCTTTACAGTGAGAAAAATCTGCTGAGGATCTCATTCTTCCCTCTTCCTGCAGCCCCACAACAGCCCTCCTCTGGATGTAAGTCAGCATCTGGATCTAAATAAAGATGAGGTCAGAAAGGGTCTACCTGGGAACATGAAGACTCTTCCCTGGGGGGTGAAGTTTGACATTCCCTCCATCACCCTTGTGTCAGACAGGTAATGTGAACCTTTGGCATTACCAGACTTATTCTCTAGGGCATGGGGACCTGGCAGCTCCCAGCTAAGTCCCCAAAGCTAGGGATATCAAACTGGAAGAACCTCCAGAAACTGGAATCTGTAAGAAAAGAGTTTCCTGGTATACTGCTCTTGCAAAGTAGCTCTGTGCTTTAGCAGGAACCTTCTCTGCAGAGAGGGCTATGGGAGATGTTTGGATCTGCTTCTGTTGACTGGCAAGCATTTAAACCAAATAAAGTAGCAAAATCTGTGAGGATCAGGGGACAAAACCTCTCTCCTTCATGAATCCTGAAGTCCTTCCTTGCTGTGTTCTTTATTACCATGTTTACCAGGCTTCAGGCTTTCCCCACAGCTTGAGACATCTCATCTAGACGTGTTTCATCTCTCCCTGTTGATAAAGGGCCTGTGCGTTCATCTGTTAACCTCTTGGCATATTCATTTCACAGTGGCAGTTGCAAATCATCTAAAACCACACCCTGTAGGAAGGAGGGGTCTCTAGATACCCATCTCAGCCCAGCTTTCTCTGTCTTGCCAGAAGGCCTGATTCAGCAGGTCACAACAGCAGGAACTGAATTCAAGCTGTGTTTGCTGTGGTTAGCACCTTCCTCTTGTGATGGCAGAATGTGCACAGCACCTAAATCTAATTGTATGTGAGGAAGGTAAACCTTGGGAGGCAATAAAATCATTCCTAGAGCATTGGCTTGGGTTTAAGGCCTGGGATTCACTTAAAGAGTCCAAGACTTAGCTGCCACCTCCAATTTGGGCTCTCCCTCTGCGTGAACCATGCAGTCTCTAGTGTGTCCAGTAGAGTGACAGGCGTTATAAATAGGGATGCACCATGCAATGCATGGTCTGGTGTGAGGGGACCTGTGTTGTCCAGGATGATCACCTCCTTTTTTAATGCCATTAACTGATCTGCTGGGCCCTGATTTGATGGCTATCTGGTGAGACCAATTTCGGTCAGGACCCTGGAACAGAAGGGAGAGTTAGGAGCTCATCAGTCTCTTGCTCGCTGGCTGACTCATTTGGTAGCCGTGGCTCTGTATGGGAGATACACAGTCAAAAAGCTTTGCCTTTGTTTCTCTATACATAGAAATTGTTAAAACAATATTTCAGGTGACATTTAATGTCTTCCAAATGTTTGAAAGTGCTTTGAAGGGGAAAAGTATAAAAGCTTTGAATGAAAAGCAGATTATGCTGTAATTTCTTTGATTTTTAGCAGAAACCAACAGATGTTGCTGCAGGAAAAATGACTCCCAGGCTGCATATTCCCCCACCTCTCTAGACTTGCATGGGAAAAAGTCACCTGCAGACATTGCTGCTGTTCCACTGAGTCTGGAGACCTTGAAGGAAATTGCTGCCAACACCAAAAACATCTCCCTCGTTGCAGCCAGTCGCTGTTCCAGAGCCCAACACAGAGACCTTGGGAGCAAAGTCTCCTTGGCTCACTTCTCTGAGGAAGATATACTTGAGCTGAAGTATCTAGAGGCCAGTTCCACCCCAGATTGTCAGAGGAGAGACAGTACAAGTATCAGGAGTTTGCTGTCAGAGCCCACAGCTGGGAGCCACCTGTGCTCCCCAGCCAGGGGAGCGCTGAAGAACAGGAGAGACCAGGAGATGTCTGCTGAGAGGACAGCCAGAAAGAAAAGATCTTGCTCTCTTGAACCAAACTTCCACAGGGTAGGTCCTTTGTGTTCCTTTCTAAAGGGGATGGGTTGAGCAGAAGGCACAGTCCCAGTGGAGCTAGGGTGGTTTTTGAATACGGGAAGAGAAACAGAGAACAAACTGCATGAGGAAGTAAGTTAAATATCTTCATTCTTCTATAATGCCCTTGACCTCTTGGTTAAACATCAAGCTAAGCCAGTCAGGTGGGAAGGGAATCGTTTTGGCACAATGTGGCAACAATCAGAGGTGAGAGACATCACCACTGAGCTTAACTCAACTTGGTATCTTTCAGATCTCGAAAGCTAAGCATTGGACTTCCTCAAGCCCCAATAGAGACAAATCTTGTGAGAACCACCTGCGCCGAGCTAGTCTCTTTCATAAGTCAAAAGCTGCGAGTAGTACATCCATTGCCACAAAGGTCAAGGTTCCTAATAGCCACCATTCAGGTAGGGTCCAGAGCGCTGCCGGTGACATCCTGCGTCAGCTCTGTTGGAAAAGATGGATTGTCCTGTGAGAAATAAGCCAGAGTAAAGGCTAATGATCAGAACTATTAGTAGTCTGATCTTAACTTTTTTCATGTGGTCTAAGTAGCTTTTGATGGCTAAGAAAGCACATCCTTTGTAGACCACTGCCTAAACTATGCCTCTGTGATGTGGTGGGAAGAATTAGTGTTCAGCTGGGTTCACGTGCAACAAGTTGCTGATCCCAGTCTTAGTCATTCAGACAGTTTCACATCCCAACCAAGCCTCAGCAAGGAGACCAAGACGTGACAAGCTGCACTGACCATCTGCAGCTTCAGTTGTTTTGCTCTGTGCAGACACACAAGGCCAGGATGAGTTTAGGGGAACTGGATACCCAAATCCTATTGATAAGTAGCCAGAATCCTTCCCCATTCTGGCAAGGGGTGCTTACTGATGCTAATTAGTTTTTCTTTTTCTTTTTTTTTTTTTTAACTAAAAAATGGTTAACTGTGGTTAACAACGCTATAATTTATTTTGGCTAGCTATTAGCGGCTCATGCATTGCAAAATGTTTTTAAACTGTGCTCTGCTCCTACTGTTTATAATGAAGCTCTCCTTGCCTTTGATAGAGGGGACTCTGCTAGAGGTGCTGCCAAAAGACAATGCTCCTGCAAGCACCATCCAGCAAAGCAACACTGATCGCATCAAAGGACGGGTCCTACAGAAGCAAGGCAAGGGTGACTACATGAAATATCAGGTTGGCTGGCTCAGGAGGCACTACTATGTTCTTCAGCACTTGCTCTGTTGCAATCTGAACCTAAAGAGCTGTAAATGCGACACGAAGAGTCCAGCTGGGAAAGCAGCAGTCACATGGGCAGGGGTTTTACAGCCAAGTTTTAGGCCTGTTTTCCTTCCCCCCCCAACAGATGACACGGGCAATGTTCCGGAATGAGTTATACTCCATCTCCCTCTTAGCCAAAAATAACCTCTTTGGAAGAGAAAGTAACACTTTCAGAGGTGTTCATAATCCTGGTCTAATCCATATGTGAAGTACAAAGTTTAATTTGAGTTAGCCGTGTGACAACATGCTGCTTCCACTGAAAGTGTCACCTTGGGATTTTCTTAAGGCAATGATGTGCAGATCCTAGTGCCTTTGCCAAACTCCCCTCCACAGCCCATGGCAATCTGTCTCTCCCCATTTTGACTGGCAATGAGACTCAAATCGAAGTGTGAGAAACTTGACTGAGTATTTCATCTTCCCTCACTTGCAGGGCCTGCAGATGGTGCCAGCAGTCGGCAAAAGCAGCAGTCACCCAACCACTTGGGGAACCAGGCACAGACTAAATAGAAGTCACTGCGGGAGCCGGACTCTGTGGCCCCAGGGGACTGCAATTCTGAGACTGCGGGAAGTCGGGGAAGCGGGTGCAGGGGGAGTGTGCCTTAAAATATATTTTAGCTTCTGTGTCATGATGCTGAGAAGCAGAGGGAAGGCTAGCAGGGGGAGAAGGACCTTATACTTTGTAGATTACTTTTTCCATATCCCTACTGCAACTCTTTCCCCTCTGTAGTGTGCACTCTAGCTGTTAACTTCAGTTTAAGACAAATAGGGTGTTAGAGAGTCCAAGACAAGGAAAACCTCATTTTCCCAGCAGTCTTCTCCTCCCAGAAGATGTCAGCATGGAACTTGAGCCGCCTTTTTTCCCCAGGGCAAAAGTGTGGATGCCACCCATGCATCCAAAAGGCTCCCTGACTATTAAAACCAGATGTAAATGCCTGAGAAATAGTTTCCCCTTTCTTCCCTGCTGTCTCTGTGTGTTGCTGTGAAGCTGGGAGGTGTAACGCACGCCTGGAATGCTGTTTGGGTGAGCAGATGTTTGGCTGTGAGATCAGCTAGCGATTGCTCTAAGCTCTTTTCCATCTACAGAGCATTTCAGATCTGACTGCAGCTGGGAGAAGCAGCGTGGTGATAGGTGAAGACCCTGATAAGAGCTAGCCTGGAGGTAAACCACAGGAACGTGTTTTTCTTTTGGAACAAATGTCTCCAAGGCCAGCAGGCTTTTCCGTAAGGGTCTTTTTCAAAGTATTCTCACTGCTTTTTAAATATGCTGCAAATAAATTGGTTCTGGTCATAACACTGAATAGATTAGTGACTCCATGCCCCAGGCAGGAGTGGCTTCCCCTCCTAGGTCTGCTGAAGTACCGAAGTACTGATGAAGTCTGATGAAGTATCTAAGACTACAATCTCAGGTGCATTCACACATTTTTCAAATGGATGAAGAACCTTTTTTACAGCTGCCGCACTTGCAAAGAATTCTCCTACGTGCTGCTTCTGACTTTCTGTGTGACACCGAGCACACTGCCTGTCCCTCTGTGCCTCTTGCTTTGCTACCTGTCAAGAAGATGAGGGGTAGCTCAGTCCAGGGATGAGAAAGCTTAAATTACTTGTATTTATAAAATGCATTTTAAACCCCTGAAGTGGGGATGCAATACAAGCGTGTAAGTTGGCATAAGCAAGCGGCCAATTTTCCTTACGAAACACAAAGAAGCAGGAAGGTCAGGAAAACTTGTTCCTGGAGTAGACTTTTTCACATAAACAAAAATATTAAAAAAAGGACACACAGATAAAATAAGCACAGACTGTGAGTAAAAGAAACCTGTGCCAGCAGGTCTTGAGCCAAGTCTCTATTTACAAGACCTCACGTGACCTGCAAGCACTGAAGGACCAAAAGTGAGGAAAACCAGAGTTTTCCAAGCATATACATCTCCACTAAATACCTTTGGGCTGAATCACCATGAAAAGTTGCAGTATTCTGAGCTATTTCATAAGAAGAGTGGGACATTTGCGCCAAATGCATTGGTTTGAGGCTGTATCTCTGAAGGGAGGTTGCGTAACAGAGTTTGATAATTTGCCATGACTGTTGTGATGCACAGAGCCCCATGATGTGCTAAGTTCCCCGTTTTTAAAACCTACATTTTAAGTCTGTTAATAAATTTAAAAGTTGGGGATTGAGATCTTGGAGGTTGAATGTGTAAATTATCATTTGCAGCTCTGAGAACTGCTAGAACTGGAGTGAGTTCTGCATGAGTTCTAGATGAGCTGCAGCCCATGTCCTGCGCAAAGCAGGACCATGCTTGGTTTCAATGCTGGGCTAATGCCTTTTTTATTTGGTTCTTGATCACAAATGATGAAAGTAACAAAGGGAACTTAAACTCTTCCAGGCTTTTGAAGCAGCATTTTCTAGCCTTGCTGTATCCAGGTACCTATACTTTGCTCCTAATAAAGGTTGCTGGGCTAGAAGCCAAAAGGCTGGGTTTTCTTCCACGAAACGGCATGAAACTGGTTACACCTCACTGTGAGCTCCAGCAGCCAGCGCTGCCAGGTCCCAGGACACTGCCTTCACCCCGGGACAGGGACTGCTGCCGCCACATCCATTGCTGGCTCTTCCTCTTCCCCATCCTGTCCCTGGGGCAGGGCAGGTGCTGGCGGAGGGTTCCTCACCTCTGCAGCCCCTGAGCCCCGCCAGTCTGCGGGGAAGTTAAATATCCACGCAGGGTGGCACGAGTCCTCCATGCAACCTGTAACCGATTTAAAAACTGAGTTTTAGGTTAAACTTTCCTTGTGTAATGGCTCGAAGTGGGGGTTGGCAACGCAGCCCCACTTCAGGGAGCTCTGAGAAGGGAGTCATCCCTTCCCGGTTTGCCACCCCGCGCCCCTGCAGCGCTCTCGCCCTCGCCCGGCTGCGGGCAGGAGGCGGGGGCCGCTGCCCACCCCCCCCCGCCCGGTGCCGGGGGCCGCTGCCCACCCCACCCCGCTCGGTGCCGGGGGCCTCCCCTCCGCTCCCGGCCCGGCCCGCGGGCGGGGCGGGGCCTCCCGGGGCGGGGTCTTGGACGGGGCGGGGCCTCCTGCGGGGGGCGGGGCCTCCCAGGGGCGGGGCGGGGCGGCGCCTGCGCCGGGTCCCCCCGTGCCCGGCGTCTCGCGAGAGGCGGCGGCGGCGGCCGGGTGGTGGCGGGACGGGAACGGGCAGCGGCAGCAGGAGGAGGAGGAGGAGGAGGAGGAGGAGGAGGAAGAGGAAGAGGAAGAGGAAGAGGAGGAGGAGGAGGAGGAAGGCTGCGCCGCCCGGGTAAGAGCGCGGGGCCGCCCACGGCGGGGCGGGGCCTCCGAGGGGCCGGGCCGGGCCGGGCCGGGCTGGGCGGCGGCGCTGCCCGGGGCGCGGGTGAGGCGGTCCCGGCGGCCGCCCCGGGGCTGGTGCCGGTGCCGGTGCCGGCGGAGCTCCCCAGCCGTGAGCCGCTCCCAGCCGTGAGCCGCTCCCGGAGCGCGGCGCCCCCTCCCTCCGCTCTCCCGGGGACGGCGGCGCGCCAGGTAGGCGGGCGGGGCTCCCGGGGCGCCCTGCGCCGGGCCGGGCGGCGCGGCCCCCGCTCCGGCTCGGCGGCGGGGTCTGGGCTCTCGGGGCCGCTCGGGGCGGCGGCAGGCGGCTCTGCGAGGCGGTTGCTGTGCTCCGAACCACCGAACGCTGGCTTTTCCCCCCGCAGCCGCCGGCGCTGGGCCCGAGGCTCGGTAACCGCCGGCGTGTGCCGCTCTGCAGTCCGCCCTGCTTCGGGACTCGGGAGCTTCCCTGGTCCCGGCGGCTGCACGAGCGAACCCAGGAAACGGCCTCCTCGGCGGAGCCTTTCTGTCGTCGGCAAAGCCTGGCTTTAACGCCGCTTCGTAGGGACGGCCCTTAACGTGATTAGTCCCGCTCGAACTCCGTGCACAGAACTTCAGAGCAGAGCTGAACTACAAACAGTAGGAAACGACGCTTAAACCGGGCGCCTGCAAGGTGAAGGCAGGCGGTGCGAGTGGCAGGCTCTGATTTCTGGCCCCTGTGTTGACAAACAACGAACGTGCTGGGGTTTTGTTGGCCCAGGCTATAGGCACCGAGGCTCGCTGAGGCTCTTACTGCGCTTGTAAGGCCAGGAACGATGGGTGTGCTTGAAGCTTGCTACAAAGGTAATGAACGAACAGGATATGCTGCGTTTTGGAAGTTTCCTTCTGGAAATCTTAGAAATACGGTTATTGAGACTGCTTCCAAGTATGGATATTAAAAAAGAGCCGACTGGTGCTGCCAAGCCCACACAAACCAGGCTTTGTGGCAGCGATGGGAGGGAAGGCGTTGGGGTAGCTACGTAGATTAGGATATTCTTTTGCTGGTCTCAAGCACATATGTGCTAAGTTGGGGTAAAACATGCAATGCAAGCCCTATTTTTTGCTTACACTGTGCATTTTTACTAATGTAACCACTGATGTCATTACGTGGGTTAAAACTTCCCTGCTCGCCAAAGGATGCTAGATTTTTGGAAAGCTGGGGAGAACCAATTTATTGAGCGATGGCTAAGTGCGTAAAATTTGTTTCTGGTTCTTGGTACAGTGTCCATCTGCTTTGGCTGATGGGAGCTCATTCTTCCGCACCTGCAGGAGGTTAAATTGGTTTTACTTCTCTAGAGCCTGCATATTCCCTGAGCATAACTGGTAGCAGGTGCGTACCATGATATGTGGGTAAAGAAGGCTGTGTGGGTCGAGGGACTGCTGGTGAATGCAGGTGTCCCAAGGGAAAGTATCTGTTTGAATTTGGGGGTTTTGTATGTCTTTAAACATTCTCTTTCCACCTCTTTCTATCTTCAGAAGCAGGTAAAGCCCAGGCAAGCTAACTGAAATCCCATATCTTCTCACGTTAGAACACATGGGCGCTAGAGGAGGTGAGCTGGTGCTTAGTGCCTGACCTGTGGGGAAGCGCAAGGCACAGGGAGTTAGGAGCAATGGGAGAGGGCCAAGCCTGGGGAAACACAAAGCAAGAAGAGATGGAATCTGCACCCAAGCCTTTGGAGGCACAGTCTCTTCGAAACCTCTCGCCGTTTGTAGAGAGGGGTTATCATCCCCTGTCTCTGATACATACCTCTATGTAGCTCCTTTATTTTCTGTAGGCCTTGCTGCTCCTGTAAGTGAGCTGGAGTTACTGTCTTTTGGAAAGAGAGGCTGTGTAGTCATTGCACAAAGCTGAGAGGAGAGGAAGAAAGAGACAGGAATTACTTAAGCTGCTGTTTGCCCTGAGAACAAACAGTTACAATTGGGCTGTGGAGTGCAGATACGGTTTCCAAATCTCTGAGGAGTTGCATCTGCAATAGCTTTTGCAATAAGAGAGCTGGGGACAGATCCCTCCCTTTTGGTTTTAAATGAGAGTTTGAGAGGTCGCTATTTGATGTGGCAGCTTGTGATAGGAGAGGATGGGACCAGTGACCGTGGACCTCAGTGTCTTTCTTGGGCCTGGGGTGGGGAGAAGAGTCCTTGGTTCACACCCAGGCCAGGTCCAGGTTGGAGATGATCACGGGGTGGCTGCTCAGGGGGCTCTGTAGGATGATTATAGCACTTGGTCCGTTTCCCGGTTTGCCAGTGTCATGTCACAGAAGCAGCTTTGTGTGGATCCTGGTGCACGTTCTTGTTGGCTGGTGACTTTGGGTTAAACTTGAATGTAAATTCTTGGCTCCTCCTGGAGGCTTTTCCTTTTGATTCTGGCAAGGGGAGGATGGAGGCGTGTTCCCTCTGATGTGCACAAGAGACCTCTAATTTGTGCTTTCAGTCTGGCATCTTTTATGAAGTGCTCAGGAAGAGGATGTATCGTGGTCAATAGAGTAACTCTGTGTTCTGTAGCGTTTTTCTTGTGAGGGGGAATTAAGCTGTGTTATTGCTCTTTTCCAGGGTTCTTCTCTGGCACTGATAGAGTTAACAGAAGTGGAGTCATTTCGATTCTGTGTTGCTCGCTGCTGTGTGTCTTGGAAAAGCAAAATGCTCTGGCAGGCCTGCGTGCTGTGTCCTGGAAAGCAGGCTCGAGCCCTTGGGGTGCACTCGGTAAAGCTACATTATGGTGGTGGCTTTGACAAAGAGCCCTCCTTCCGTTTGCCCGCGGAATGCGTGTGCCACACACAGCGTCTTGTTTGCTTCTGTCACTGCTGCCGAGAGGGTGATCTGTCGCGCCGGGGTGGGACAGCTTTGCAGAAATGCTAGCAGGCTGCTGCGCTGCCCGAAGCTGTGTAAGCTGCTGGATATAGGGATGGCAGAAAGGGATGCTCCGTGCAGCTTTCCAGGCTCGCTGCATTGTAGCCAGACTAAAGGTCTCAAGCAGCGTTGGAAACCCAGTGTGCTAGGAATTATTTGCGCAGTGGGCACTCTATTCATCCAGAATAGGAAGCAGCCCCTGCCCTGAACGGCTAACCAGCTCGAAAGCAAGAACAGATTCAGGCAAAACGCAAACCCAGAAGTGTGCCAAGCAGTAGGCTTGGCAGCGTCACTCCATTATCTTCTGCTGTTGGACTGAGATGCTTGGCCGAAGTGCTGACGCACATATGTAATTTGCCCCTTCTTTAACTCCGTGCTCATCTCTCTGCTCCATCCTCAGTCTTGACTAGCTAAACGTAGAGAATTACTGCTGAGTAATACCTGCTTCTTGCTCTGCAGAGCGCAAAGTGTTATGTCTGCAGTTTCTCCAGCCCCTTTTCACGTGTAGAATAAGAGCCTGGCTCCAGGAAACACAGCGTTTGGTGTTGCAGTGCAGAGCCACATGTTAGGCTACAGCTACGCTGAATTTCTGGCTCTCCCTACCTCCGAAGTGTAAATAAATACACCAGGGTGGAAAAACCATAAACTTCTGGTTCTGTGTGTTATATCTTTTGGGACAAGCTGAGCTAATACTTTGATATGTAACTGTAACGGGTATTGTTCCGGTTCTAAATTCTGGTCTAATGCTTTTGGTCTAGTGTTTGAAACCAGGACTTTGTTAAAATCTGGCATCCCTGAGGCGTAAGCACAGCCACGCAGATGACTCTTTAGACAAGTCATTCAATGCAAGGCTGCTGTGATCGTCAAAGGTGCTGAGCAAGTTTGCCCCCGGGGAATGACAAAGGTCAGCACTTTTCCATATCCAGACTCGGACTCTCAGGTTCTTCGCAGCCCTCTACAGGGTGGCGTTGGTGCCATTTAAGGGTTGCACGTGAACTGGTGGGTAACAACCTCTGTTTTGGGAGGAAGAGAGACCCAGTCCTCATTTTGAAAAGCTTTTCAGGACAACTTGCCCTGAAGTGTTTTTGTTTTCAGAGCTGGTATTTGTAGGGTTCTGAAGTCATTAGAAAGAATGGGGATGTCTGCAGAAAGGGCGGCTCTTGTTTTCTGTCTCTAGGTGCTGTTCTGTGTTTATGATCAGGGGCTGGACTGTGCTTGGAGGGGAGGAGGAGATTGGAGTGACTCCTTTTTGCTTGTCTTTTGACCTTAAACCTTGCAGAGAGAGACTAAAACAGCAAACCTTGGTTTCTCTCTCAAAATATCAGATAGCTGCTCCTCGCTTTACTACGTTGTCCTTCCCTGGCTGTAAGCACTGGCTCCTTGATCACTTGGGGAGAGAACAAGGCTGGTTTGCCAGCCTGCCTCTGCGTGGAGTCTTGGACCAGAAAACATGCAGCAGGGTGAGGAGACGGGGTCTCCCTTGAGGAGCTTGCTGGTGGAAGGGGGCTGGGAGTCAGCAGGGAAGCAGGTAGCAGTGAAAAGATGG
This sequence comes from Morus bassanus, assembly GCA_031468815.1. Classification (NCBI taxonomy): domain Eukaryota; kingdom Metazoa; phylum Chordata; class Aves; order Suliformes; family Sulidae; genus Morus; species Morus bassanus. Next base: position 61,304,603 of record CM062572.1, read on the forward strand.
GACTGGTTGAAGTAAAGAAACCAAACCTGCTGTACCCTCCAGAAAAGGTCTTCTGAGCTGCCCTTTTAACCCTGATTTCTTGCCTGTCTTTGGTGATCAAGAGTTGTTAGGGATGAGTGTGACAAATAAAAATTACATAAACCAGGAAAGGAAGTCCTGACTCATCACAGTCTGGACATGGACAAAGATTTACCAGAGCATCCTTAATGATGCTCAGAAGTCATTCAGTTAAAAGTAATCATTCCTTTAGATTTTTATCGATGCATGGCTCTTACCAGGTCCGTGTCCCTTCAGGGGTTTCTGTAGGAAAACTGTTTGTGTAATCGCTGTTCTTGACAAAATGAAATAGCTACCAAGACAGGTCGTGGGGGTGACATCTACTGGGTGCCTTCACACAGATAAGATGGTGCGTTCAGGTCAGTGATGTTCTCTCAATGGGGGCTTGCTTTAGCCACTGAGGCAATGGCATCTTCAGCTGTGTATTTGTAACTCCAGTGAGGTCTTTGTTTTTAGCACAGTGGTACAGAGCATCTTCATGGGGAGACGAGATGACGGTGTGGTACCACAAGCTAAAGTCATGGATTAAGCCCTTTTTCTTCCTGTTGTCTGTTAGATATATTTAAAAATCAAGGAGGTCTGAAAAGGAGTTGGCTCTGCGTGTTTGCTCTATATAGTTGTAATTTTTAATACCCTCAAACATCCCTTTGTAAACTCTAGGCCTGAAATCTTTGTATTTTATTTTTTAAATGAAAACGGAGCTTCTCGTGAAATCACTTGACTCTAGAAGCTTGAGATTGATTTAAAAAAAAAGATTGCTATAGAAACTGGTAAAATTGCAACACATTATGCCTCCTTTTGGCCAGTCAGCACTTCTCCAAGGGGGCTCTATGGGTACCTCAGGCCCATACAGCTCTCCCCATGCGGAAACAGATGGTCAGCCCCACAATGAGTCATGGTTGCGCAAGGTCATTCTCTCCAAACCAGAGTGATTAAGGGTTCAACTAACTCTGTTTTCTGCTACATTTCCAGGCTCCTGGTCTGCAGCACCATGCTGGATCCCAAGCCTCACTCTGGAAGTCAGAGGTGAATCCAGGTGAAAGCCAGCTATCACAGTAGGTGTCAGGATGACAAAAGCACGGCTCCTCCGTCTCTCTGTGGTGCTGGTCTCCATCTTTATGATCCTCCTGATCATTGTCTACTGGGACAACGTGGGAACGGCTCACTTCTACCTGCATACATCCTTCTCCAGGCCTCATTCCCCAGGAGCCATCCCTGGTATTACGGCGGGTGAAGACTGGGAAGCCTTGCCAGATGTGGATGAATTTTTGGCAAAGCTGCTTAGTTCGAGCCTGAAACAGAATAGCTCTATACCCCGAAAAACAGAGCAGCTGCTCGTCCAGGGCTCCAGCAAGCCTGTGGTGAGCAATTTGGAGGAGAACGTGCGGGGCTACGACTGGTCTACGCACAATGACAGAAACAGCTTGGACCAAGAGAAACTGCAGATAGAGAGGCAGAGAACATTGCGGGAGTTTTGTGCCAATTCCAGCTTTACTTTCCCCACCAAGGAGCGCTCTTTTGATGACATCCCAAACTACGAGCTCAACCACCTGATTGTGGATGACCGCCATGGCATCATTTACTGTTATGTCCCCAAGGTGGCGTGCACCAACTGGAAACGCGTGATGATTGTGTTAAGTGAGAGCCTGCTGGACCAGGGGGTCCCATACCGGAACCCTCTGGATATCCCCCGGGAACACGTCCACAACACCAGCACCCACTTGACCTTCAACAAATTCTGGCGCCGTTATGGGAAGTTCTCCCGGCACCTCATGAAGATCAAGCTGAAGAAGTACACTAAGTTCCTCTTTGTACGAGACCCTTTTGTCCGCCTCATCTCTGCCTTTCGCAGCAAATTTGAGCTGGAGAACGAGGAGTTCTACCGGCGTTTTGCCATCCCCATGCTAAAGCTGTACTCCAACCATACCAACCTTCCCACCTCTGTTAGCGAGGCCTTTGGGGCAGGCCTCAAAGTCTCCTTTTCTGACTTCATCCAGTATTTACTGGATCCCAGGACAGAGAAGATGGCCCCCTTCAATGAGCACTGGAGGCAGGTTTACCGTCTGTGCCATCCGTGCCAGATAGACTATGATTTCATTGGAAAGCTGGAGACGCTGGATGAGGATGCTGCTTATCTATTGCAGCTCCTCAAAGTGGACAGGCTGCTTCGCTTCCCCCCCAGCTACCGCAACAGGACTGCCAGCAGCTGGGAAGATAACTGGTTTGCCAAAATCCCACAGGCTTGGAGGCAGCAGCTCTACAAGCTTTATGAAGCAGATTTTGTACTCTTTGGCTATCCCAAGCCAGAAAACTTGCTTAAAGACTAGAAGTGACTGGGCGGTGGGTGTGGGAGGGAACGTCTGAAATACCAAAAATGTTTAAAGCCTCCTCATTTTTGCTCTAAACTCCTTTCCCCGTACAGGTTGGTACAATGGAATATATTTTTTCTACCATTTCCCCTTCTGTTTTTTCAATAATGCCAGAGGCCAGAGTATTCCAGCCAGCTGTGCGTATGCAAAAAATGCCAGGTCTTTTTGTTATAATTTGTTTCTGTTTTTTAAAATGTCCCCATGTTTTGCAGTGGGTCGCTGCCCTTGGTCACTTTGCCAGCTGTGTCCTTCAGTAGCTTTTTATTAATACTTTTTTAAAATTAATATATTTAAGATATTTAATACAAAGTGTGTGTCATGGCAAAGGAAGGGAAGGAATAAAAAAAAAAAAGTAAAAGAAAAACCTAAGAAATTATGCACTTGCCTCTGTGTGTTGTTTCAAGGCTGCTGTTTTGGAGGTCTGAGGTTTGCAGAGCACTCAGATCTCTGGGATCTGGGTTTGTCGGCGGTGCCTTCACCAGCCACGTCTGCCGGTGGTTGCTCTGAGCCAGGCTCAAGGCAGATCGGTTGGGTCGGGGCCTGACTCTGCCTAACAGCCCTGGAAGAATACCAGTGCTCTGGCGATGAGCGCCGCTCGCAGCTGGTGAGCATGATGCCAGGGTCACAGGAAGGAAATGGTGGTTGAGAACAGCGATGCCAAGCCCAGGGGGGTGTTTCAGGATGTGCAGGTGGCCAATACAATACCTCTGCACTGCTTCACCTTTTGGCAAACTGGTGGTGGGATTTTACTTTCCAAACAGCTGAGGTTCCATAGCCCCTGTATACCTTGCTAGCGTGGAGCATCTTCCATGATGTGTCCTGTTCCAGGACGGTGCCTGAAGTTCCTGGGGGCTGTGGCCAACCCGGATGGGCAGAGTGTGCTCTTGGATGGATGTGCTGTCCAGAAATTGGCATCTGGGCTTCACATTGTAGTAGCTTAGGCAGAAATGCAGGTCACCATATCGCAGCCGGTTACAGGGCGGGGAGGTGGTGCACTGCTCTGTGGCCTGGTCACTGCTGCGTACAGTGCAGGTCCCTTGAGAACTGTGCTATGTCCTCATTCCTGTGCATGCTTTAAGGGGGGCGTGGCAGGGATACAGATGCTTATCCCTGGAAGAAGATCTGAAAGGTTTCTTTTGATCAGCAGGTGTCAAGGTGAGCTCAAAGTTCCTTTGTTTTCAGAGTGTCAGCTACTGCTCATGGTGCTGCATCCTCATCCGCTGCCTTTCTGTTTATACCAAATGACTGATGCAAATTTAATCGTCTGCCTTGCTGGGACCTGCTGCAGGAGTGATAGTTGCCCACTGTGCTGCGAGCATGTGGGCTGCTTCCCAAAGGAAATTAATGCTTTTAGAGAGACTTTTTGCGTCTCATCAGCTGAATCTGCTTCCCTTTTTCCCTCTGAATTGCTCTGCAAAACCTGTCTGCTTAGCAGGTTGGGCAGGCGACTCTTTTACAGCTGAAATGCTTCATTATTTCCCTGGCCTGTGGATGGTATCTGTGATGAACGTCCAGGGTCAGGCCTTGGGAGGCAGCCTTGTGTTTTGGGCAGACTTTTTTATATTGGCCTTTTACTCAGTTTCTTTCCAAGGCCGTCAGCAGGCGTGACTTTTCCCCTCTCTCTCCTTGCTTCCCCAACCTCTGTACATGTACATCTTCATGGCGTTGCATGCTCTTCCTAGCAAATATGTTGTTTCAAGCTTTTTAACCTATAAATGAAAGGTAATTGCTAGTAGTTAAGCTCAAAGCCAACGGTTTGTTTCTCATTGTATTCACACCACTCTCCTGTAATTTCTGCAGAGACATTTGCAGTTTAAATGAGCCTGAAGCCATGATCAGGGTCTCGGTGCTTAGCTTTTCACAGCTTGGGGAAAAAGGAAGTGCCTGTTTCTGAGCATTATTTAAAACTAATAATAGAAAAGTGTTGAACTATTCAATTTTTTTCCAGTTACCAACTAATTGCTGCAAAACAAAGGTGTTAAGAATCTCGTCTCCTGTAATGAGTAATCCCGGGAGTCTCTTGGTTCCTGCTACATTTACATTTCTTCAGGGTGGGTTTATCTCACTCTTCAAAGATACAGCATGGATGTTTTCATCTCTTGTCTCTACAAAGTGTTTATTTTTTTACTTTTTAATTTAAGTTTAATTGATGTTTAGTATGTGCGGAGGTGGGCGGCTGGGACCGTAGCGCGGATGCTGTGCGAACTTCCTTCCAGCTGCTTCCCCTGCGCCTTTTGATCTGGTCCTGTCTCTTCCTGCCCCTCTGACCAGCACTTGGCCAATGTACCCCTATGATGCTGGCTCACCCTGCAACCAGCTGCTGCCTCCTCAGCCACAGCTGGCCTGTGATTCATGGCCATGGCTTGACCCAGGCAAGAGCCTGGGAGCATCTTTTCAAGTTCACCAGCTGTCAGTCAGTCGTTCGGGGCAGAGGAGGAATGGGTTGCAGAGTGTTACCATTGTTTTTGGCAGCAGGGTCCTGGTTGTGCGATTGGCAGAGAAGGTGCAAAATGGCTGCAAATCCTGCACAGCAGCTGCTCCATGTGATGGGAGAGCATATCCTCTCCTTATGGTTGCCTTGTAGTTTAACAGCAATAGAAGAAGTCGTCCTCCCTTCCCTAATGGACATTGGCTAGAGAAGGGAGACTTGGAATGCAGGGACTTCTCTCTCCCCATCCAAAGTGGGTAAATTCCAGCATTACGTGCTAATAGCACCCTATGTCATACTAAGGTCCAAAACACTCCATATGCAAGGTTCAATGAGTTGCCTGCAGGCTGCCTGCAACCCAAATGGCTTCATCAGCCTCTGTGAGAGCTGCAGTCAGGAGGATGGATGGATGGATGGCATAAGGCCACTGAGGGCTCTGTCTTCTGTATTTTCCCTCTTTCACCCTGTTGAGTCCAGCCTGCACTGACATTAAAGGCATTTTAATGTTTATAGACCCATACCCAACCAATACGCTGGGTACCGTTGGCTCTCTCCTCGTTTCCCATTGCCACACTTCAAAGTGCTTGCCGGGAGGAGCAGTAAAGCTCAGATGGAGAGGGTTCACGTTGCAGTGGATGGCTTCTGAGTTCAAAATAGCTTGTTCCTTGCTGCTCTTTTCTTTTGAAGCCCTCCCTCCCCACCCTTCCACTGCTGTGAATGTATTGTTAAGAAGTCAAAGGGGATCCAGGCTGTGCTGAGCTTTGTGGTAAGACCACTGGGTTGCCAGAACTGGGACGTAGCCTCTGGCTTTGGGAATGTGCATTTTTTGTGGGTTTCTTGCTCTGTTCTGATGATGTAAAAGTGGGGGGGGGGGGCGTGGGAGAGAAGGACAAAGAGTTCAACCAGCCGTGCTTCCTTCCCCCCTGGTTTCCTAAAGGAGCTGGAATTTCATATTTGACAAATAATGGCAGAATGATTGGAAAGGGCAGACAGTATGCACCCGTGCTGGCCTGAAGTCAGAAGAGGACTAAATATCATGGAGTGTAGATGGTTATGATGCTAGTACTGATTTCATAAGGGCTGGAAAAATGCTTTGAAGCGGCCTATTTGTGTCTGAATAAACCTGGCTTTGTCATTTCATGCTCAGCCTGCAAAATTACGTCCTGTTCCCCTCCGGGCTTGCATTTCCCTGGGGTTGACCACTTGGCCAAAGTCAGCACAGAGTCTCTAACCAGGCAGAACCAATGCACAGATGCAAAAATAACCTGGGGATTGACCAAGTTGTTTCCAGCCGGGTAGAACTGAGACCAGCTTTAGTGCTTGCTCAGCATCAAAGCCGAACTCTTGACACAACCATCGAACGTATTTGGTCACTTGCTGTTTGATGCCGGATTCACCGCTGTGGTGGGATGCGAATGACCTGGCCCTGCAGACCCTGTGTGCTCCATGGGAGGACTGTCAGGCCTCAGAACTCCTTGCTTTTTGAGCACTGATGTGGCTTTGCCAGGGTATGGAGTGTCCTTAACACATGGGTACCTTTGCATCTCAGTAGTTTTTATCTTAACGCTTTAATTCACTTGCGGTTTAGGGAGACAAAATTGTAGACCCTTTACCCATGGGCAACAAAAATTTGCCTGGGGATAACGTGTGAGATTAAGTGTTTTGGCTGTGTGTTTTCCATCCCTCAAGGTGGCACTGGGAGGATAGAGGGCAGGGTATGAATGGCAGCATTGAAAGGGTGGCGAAGAAAAGCTAGTTTGTTCCTTCTTATGTAAGCTGGACCTTCGCGGCAGCCCGCGGGGAAAGCCGGTGACTTGGCAGGATGCTGCGTGGCTGTGGTGCAAAACGGTGCCAGGGAGGGTGTGGGGTGTGGTGACTTACAAGCAAGTCATGTTCCTTGAATTTAAGGGCTTGTCCATGTTGGTCTTGCTTGTAAACCTACCTCTAGTCAAGAGCCGGGGGCAGGGGGGAGGAAAAAAGCAGAATTTAATAAAGCCATCGATACCTGGCTGTTTGGGTAAGAGATGGGGAGGGTGGGTGGCACTGGGTCTGGAGCAGGCATAATGCAGCTCTTCTGCTCTCTCCTTGATTAAATCAAAACGGGGATCTAGCTTGGGCTGTGAAGGTTGAGGCTTGTCCTTGCAGGAGCTGGGTAGCATTTGGCCTGGGTGCTGTGGGAGAGCCCCGTGCTGGGACAGGAACGATGTGGGAGAGCCCTGTGCTGGGACAGGAGCGATGCTTGGCAGGGCAGCAAGGCTAGCTGAGCCTCTTGCTGCAGTTGCTGTGTCTGTGTGAGGCGCTGTGGGAGCCCGGGCCGTGCAGCCGCTCTGCAGTGGCCCATCTGAAACCCATTTTCTGTTCCTGGGCTCTGACAAACGCTGCCGCTCCCCGCAGCCTGGCTCCTGCGGCAGCGGGGGTCCGTCTCTTACACCCGCTGTCAGCGGGAATTCCCATCACGGGTGCCCTGTAAAATGACTGAGCAAAGCACAACCAAAACCTGCAGTCAGGCTGTTGCACCTAGCAGGAGCTTTTATTTGTGCAACCTGTGTTGCAGGTAGTGCCCAGCCTTTGGGTTGCAAAGGGCTGGAGTATGGGGGGTGCCAATACACTTAAAAAGCAAGTGATACCCCTCCTCCTGCCTGCCGGCTCACTGCTGGAGCTGGGGATCAGGCCCTGCTGCCTTTTCCCAGCAAGACATGAAGCTCCTTTCCCTTCATCTCTTCTCAGTGTCCTCCTATGTCTGGGGGGGGATGTGTTGCCTTTCCATGGGGCTGGCTGCGGTGGCCTTATGTCCTCCCAGCCCTGCAGCCCAGCTTCGTCTTTGCTTTTTGTGGTTTTGCCTCATTCAGGGATGGCTTAAAATAAAATATTTTAAAATTAAAAGAAAAGAAGTTGTAGCAGCTGATTCCTGTTGGGAGGGAGGTGCGAGATCAGACAGCCTGTCCCTTGACAAGGAGGGAGGGAAGTTTCCACACCAAGTCCCTCTGGCTGTGGGTTTGGGCACCCTGAGCCAAACCTCTTTGAACTTGGGTCTTTCTTGCTCTTTAATGCTCAGAAAACCTAGCTGCCCCACCTGAAGATGGTGTTTCCTTGCCTTGGGAGGCTTTGGGTTGCAGCCTCAGCTTCTCTTCTGTGTCTTGTTTCTGCCCAGGGGGACAGCGCCTGCCAGCAGTGGGGGGGATGATGTATCTGTTTGCTGGCAGCGGGGTGCAAGGGTTCGGGCTCCTGCCATCAACAGGCCAACGGAAATGTGGTGAATTCAGGAGCAAACCTGACACTTGAGGTCCTGGAGGCCCCTTGAAAAAGCTGTCATGATACTCAATGGAAAGTAATCACATTTCTGCAGGCTTTTTGTTTCTTCATGAGCCCTTCCCTGAGACTGGAAAATTAATTGCTGCCACAGAATACCAAAGGCTCCGGAAAGCCACAGGGAAGGAGATGACTTAAAAAATCATCTGTAGGTGCTAATGAAGAATGGCACAGTAATTTTAGCAGACTGCCCCAGAGGGGAAGCGGGGCAGGTGAACAGGGCTGTTCAGCAGTCTTTGCTCACCATTTATACCTTAAGACTATTGCTTTTTGTTTCTTTGGCTTTTCATGTGTTGGTGTCCTTGCCATCCGGACCATGAGGTTTGGACACTGCTGGTAGGGTCCACTGCATTTGGAGAGACAGTGACCCCCAGGCTGTGGTGGGATGCAGGGCAGCAGGAGTTTCCCTTGCAGGGGCTGATGTGAATACAGGTGTTACAAACCCAGGGACTCATGCAATAGATGGTGTTCTCTTCCTCAAGCCATGAGGCAGAGCTGAGGAGCATGTTTTTAATTAGCAATGCTGCTAATTGTTTGCAGTAAGCGCTTTGGCAAGTTACTCAAGCTGTCTTCTGTTTGTCCCTCATAAAGGCGGAGTGGGAGATACCTGTTTTCTGGAGGGCTCCTGGGTGTGAGCTGTGTCCACAGGAGGTTTGGAGGTCTCCAGGAGGAGCAGTGCCTTGGGTGGGACCTTTGGAAGACAGGGCTGCAGCATTCGGCAATGAAAGCCATGCAAAACTGCCTCAGTCCAGATTTTTCTTACCACAGGATGAGTCTGAAAGCTGTTGGCATGAAAACTGTCTGTATTGATTCAAGAAGTACGTACCCTTTGGAGAGCTCAAGGGCTTGTACAGGTCCATGGGCAAAACCCAGCTATGGAAATGCACAGTCGTCACGGCTCACTGTCCTACTCCGTCCCTGGCTAGCTTCCAGGCAGCTCAGGATGCAGGGGAGGTGCAGAGTGTGCCATCCCTCTGAACAAAATGCCTTTCTTTATCTTGGAAAATGCTGGGCATCCTTGAACAGAGGGTGATCAGCCAGCTAAGATTGCAGTGAGCTTTAGCGGGGTTGTTGCTTTTCACCTAATGAAGAGGTTGGTAATTTTGTCTCAGGTTCTCATCCTCAGACTGTGCTAAATCCGGGTGTCAGACTGTACCAATATTAAAATACTCCCGGCCCTGCCCAAACCATGTGTTAAACAAATGAGGGAGACTTTTCCTGACCCACCAGGCAGTGCCTTCACAAATTCCATGTTTTATCCCCCAGGTAGATGGATCACACGCAGCTTTGGCAAAGCCACATTTTGTGGCAGAGAAGCTGCAGTTTCAGTGTTTATTTCTCTGTCATTGCAGGAATTCAAAATGGATGGAAGAAAATGCCATCGAGATTGACTCTTGTTTTGTTTGGACCCTGGACAGGTCTCTGTGGAAAACATGGGAGGAGCGTGGAGGACAGAGAGGAGCCAAGAAGATGTGTCAAAAAGACAGCGGCAGCCAAAAGAGTGGTCAGCAGGGAGTGGAGCAGGGCTGGGGATGTGTTTCTGAAGGATAAAAAGGGTGGAGGGAGTTGAGGGCATCTACAAACAAAATGAGGATGCTACAGAGCAGGTAAATGCTGAGATGAGCAAGAGGGGCCGCTGAGAAACCAAGTGCTGTCTGCTGCAGCATGGAGATCTGCCCTGTTTGCTTTTCCAGGGATGGGAGCAGGGGCCAAAGTAGAGGAGAAAAGAAGTAGTTGAATATTTAAGTAGCGAAAGCTTATCAGAATACAGTGGGCAAAATCTGAGGGATTCTCATACACGATGCAGGGTCAGATTATCTGAAATAGATCTGGTTTAATGAATCGTGGTGGGACTTGTAGGCATAGACCGAACAAGCAGTCCTTTAGAGGCAGACCAAAAATAGCAGTGGGCTAAGGTGCTCCTTGCCTGTGCTGGGAGAGGAAGGCTTGCGGATGCACCAGCTGTTGAGCTCTGCAAGCAGGGCAACGTCCATGGGGAGTGGAAGTGCAGGAGAGATGGTGCCAACAACCTTTCAAAGTCTATTGGGCACCTCTGTCTGCCTCCAGTTTTTCTCTCGCTCAACCTTTGCATGCCTTATTGATTTCAGACTCTGTATATTTTGGCTCTTGGGTAAATCAAAAGTATTTGTCATCTAGAATGATCATGCTGAGAGTATAAAGCTTTTTACAAAGCCTCCAGTTACCTTTAGCTAATGGGAAATCAATGAACTGAGTGTATATAAGCATTTTCCAAGTGCTGGGCATGCAGGTCTTCTGCATGAAGGTTCTCGCATCAGGTCAGAGTGACCTAGACTTGATTCCTTGATTACCTTTACTTGTCTCTTAAATATTGTGAGTGTGAATATATGTGTATGTAAAGTGAGGTGTCAGAATCAGTCCACAATCCTGGGCAGGTGAATGCATTTGAAATATTTAAACAAACACATAAGTTTTTGATAGGGTGAAATACATGCAAGTTATGGCCTTCTGTTTTCTCTAAGCAGAGGATCATTTTTGTCATTACAGTTAGTATGTTGCAATGGATTGTCATTTCTAGGATGGTCACTCCTCCCTATTAATGCAGTTTCCTACTTCAGTTCTCCTAAGCAAGCCCCTGTTGTGTCCCAGGGATGCTTGTGCTGAGCAATCACCAGGCAAAAGCAGGTGTTGTGTTGGGTGTGGGACAGTCAGGCTCTAAAAGCGGTGATGGACATCCCTCTGGCTGTACATCCCTAAACCTGCTTGCTTTTTTCCTGTTCCAGCTACTGTTAGCAGCCAAAGAGTGAACTCAGCACACGCAGACACGGCTGCTGTGTGCATCAGCCAGTTTTCACTGCGTGGATCCAGGGATTATAGCAAGTCCCTGGTTAGCGGGGCTGGGAGCTAATCCCTGCTTCAAGATGGTGGAATCAGGATTGTGTTGGATTTTCCACTTCTCATTTAGATGCCTCAAATCTGAGCTTTCTCGATTTCTTGGATTCTCAAAATAGCATCAGGTTTCCTTCTATAGACCTGCCAGCTGCAACAGGAGAAAGACTATACTGTATGGTGGACAGTAAAACTCGTAGTGTTATTCCATAGGTACTACTGAATCAAGGCAATTCTCAGACTGATTTTGCATCATATACACAGACTTTTCCTGGGGAAAGTGAGGGTGCTAGGAGCCAGCCTGAAAACAAAAGCCCTTTGTAAGATCAGGACAAACCATGTTTCTGTCCCACCCCACAGCACCAGGTAGAGGCAGAGTAGCAAGATGAAGCTGCTGCGTGGTGATGTCCCCTTTGCCTACCAAAACTGGGTCAGGTTGGGGCCAGGTCCCCCAGCACGGCCATGACTCCAGGCTACAGCATGATTGCTGGGAGCAAATCTGTTTAAAGTAAGATGCAAAGCGTCTTTCATCAGCGAGAATGTGAATTCAAGATGTCGGGGCAGGTTCCAGATGCTGTTGCAGTTTGCATTTATTAAATTTTTTGGAGCTTAGCAAGACGTCGGTGTGCTTGGATGCTGTTCCAGAAAGTCTGCAGGTTTGGGTGTAATGCTTTTCATTTTATTTGTAATAGGAAAACAGCCTGCTTGCAAAGTTTGCCTTTGGAATTGAGATACTAGCTGAAATCTAGCTCTTGAGTTTGTCAATTTAGTCTGAAAAGACAACTAGGGACAAGTTTGGGGTTTTTTTTTCTTTCTTTTTTGTTTTTTTCCTCCAATATACAGGAAAAAGCTTTCAGTATAGATTAGGTTGCTGTTGTCAGTGTTAGCTTTCTTTTTCTGGCCATTGCTGATTGGAAGGAAATTTCCAATACAGCATAGTTGCCAGAAACAGAATCTTTGCTGGAACATTTTGGTTAAAGTATTCTGACTTGCTCCTTGCAGTGACACTGTTTAGTGAGAGAACACACGGCAGTTGGCTGCTTTGTTCTTAACTCTGAGCTTGATGTTTTCTTTATTTTTGTTGGGGTTTTTTTTGCTGGTGTTTGCTTTGGACAAGCCTGGTATCACACTACAAAGATTGTGATGCCACTCGGATGTCCACAAGCAGTCTTTCTGTAGGATCCTTTGTTGGCCCTTCTATAGCCCTGTGTAGTACTGGGAGTCAAGAGCAGTGGCAGGAGGAATCCCATCAGGATGGAGTTAATATGCTGGTGAAGGACCAACATGTGGGCAAAGCAACGTGGTTTTTCTCTCATCTTCTGGTCTTCCTTCTGAGAGTTAGACACTATGTATTTGCCTCCAGGATCTCATTTGGTGCCTTCCCAGTAAAAATAAGGAAACTACACGTGTTTGGCTTGAACTGCCTGACCCTGGCAAGGCATTTCTGAGGCCATTGTGCTACTGCAGCTCACTGCCCCACAGCTGCAAGGCTTGACAGCATGGTGCCGAGACATTGCTCTTCTCAGCCTTTTTTAGACAGTTACCCAAAGATAGCATAAGCTGGATTTGGATTTGTTTTTCTTCTTTTCTTGTTTGGTCAGAAGCAACGGGGGATATTTCCCCCCTGAAAGAACAGCAGTGTTTGGTTTCAGAAAGGATGAGGTCAAGAAAAGGCAGGAAAAGGCTGTCTTATTGTGTTTTTGGTTACTCGATTGCTTTTTTGCACCTGCACCAGACTTCCACTGGTGAGAACTGGGGCTTTGCTGGGCTCCCAGAACGGTGCTGTCAGAGAGGAAACGTCTTGCACTCCCCAGTCGCGTCCTGTGTTTTCCTTCTCACTCTGTCATCACTTTATGGAGTAAAATCCCGAGATCATGTCAATCCCTCCGAGGTCTCTGGAGCAGCTCCGAGTGGGCGGCTGTGTCTGCAGAGCCCACCGTAGCACTGGGAAGGCATTAGCTCCTCAGAAGGACTTTTCTGTCTTGGAGCTGTATCACAGCTATACCATTTCCACTTCCGCAGTTAGCCCGGAGAGGGTTTTGGCTCATGTGTTGTAAAACTGCCTTTAGGATCAGGGCATTGACATAAGCAACCAGGACTGAATTTACGGGAAGGCGAAGGCAAAACCATGTCTTCTTCAGCAAATGCAACCACCACCTGGCACATAACTTCTGTGCCTTCCTAAACACACTATGGCATGAAAGGGGAAGAAAAACCCAGGATAGCTGTGTCAAATCTTTGAGTGTCTTGATTCAGGTCAATGGGACTTCATTCCCCATGTCTGGGAAAATGCTAGTTTTTGTGCTTTTTGTTTCTTAACACAGGCAGAACAGAAAAGAGCTGGAGCAAGGGGCAGAGAGCGGTTTTCCCTTCACCCCCTGCTAGGGATGTGGAGGAGATTAGCACATGTGCCAGATCTCGGGCCAGGCTGCAGAGGAGGTCAGCTCTGGGACTTGTGCCCCTACACCAGCCCCATCCCCTGAGGGCTGCTGCTTTCTAACGGAGAGGCAGGGCAGTTGGATGCCGTAACACCAACCCATTTTTCTTCCTATGTCACACAGTCTTATCAGGAGTTTGGGCTGGAGGGCTGCAAGGCTTTTAACACTTCGACATTTACACAGCCGTCCACCCTTGTGTTCCCAGCTGTCATCAGTCTGGGAGAATGGTAAACACTAGCAGCGAAGGTGTTAATGGCTAGGTGATTTTAAGGGCTCCGTTCCCAGTAGGGACATATCTCATATTTTTCTCCAGTGAAGTTCTCTGCAAATAAAGAGAGAATTTGAAAAATGGGAAGTTTAAGAATAAAAAAGAAGGAAGAATAAAAGAATTTCAAGAATAAAAGATTTCTTTTAAGAAAAGAATAAAAATTTTAAGAATAAAAAAGAAGGAAGAGGAAAAAGAATTTGTAGGTCATGTTTCTGGGCTGTTTCAAAAGCAGTTTAACAGAAATAAACTCTGCATATGTACATGTATTGGAGCTGCCTTTGCGTTGCCTTTCCTGAGAGCAGAGAGCACCAGGAACGTGGCTGTATCCAAGGGACGGGACATATGACTGAAAGGTCGAGGCAAAAGGTTTTCCATTCTTAGTTCTGCAACTGGGTCACGTTCTGATCTTCAGTAAGTCACGTACCTGCTTGATGCCTCCAGTTTTCCTGAGATTACAACTACTAGCTGGTTTCTAAGGATTCGGAAATGCTCTTGGACCAGATGGATAGAGAGAATTACAGAAAACACGTTTTAGGTTAATGGCTGCAACAAAGAAATGGTTTCAGTTATTTGCTACCCCAGGCTGTGGTTACACAGCAAGTTAAGCGAACAGTTAGGTTACTGCTGCAGCGCCTGTAAGGAGGTACTGACCCATTAAAAATCTTATTTTGCTGGACACCTTGTACAGAGGTTTTCATTTATTCTAGTTATCTTTAATCTAAATCACGTGTATTTGAAAGCTTGGTGTGCTGCAGTTGGATCCTTTCCTGTTGTGTTTTTCAGGGATGTGTGGTGCGTGCCTTGTATTAGCTCCAGAGCGCTGAACACAAGATTTTCTGCATGCAATAGTCTCTGGATTTTAATAACTTACTGGACAGGTCGATGGTAAGTTGACATCTGTCTAGTCCTATTGGCACCTCCTTGGTTTTATTTTAACTTGGGAAACTGTGGTGTGAAGCAGGCTTTTTTCTGCCAAATAATTTTTTTCCTAGGGTGTTGGGTGTTTTTTCTTTTCCTATTCCTGCTTTAACTTTGCCTGCTCTGCCTATTTTAAAGGATGAAGTAGACTAGCCCCTGTTTTCCTTCCCAGCTCCCACACAGGCACCTTTTGAAGAGTACCACAACCTCAGTTTTGCAGTCTGTGCATTTTGAGTGTGTTAGATAATCTGCTTTCTAACACCAGCTATTAGGGCTGTGTTTAGTCTAGCAGCATTTGAGATATGTGTGCTGTTGGAGCTAGGAGAGGACTTTAGAGATGCTAGAGAAGAAAAGTCATTCCAAGAAACCGATATACTCCTAGGAGCCCCAGGGGAGGCAAAAGAGAGAATAGAAATAGGTTATCTAAAGCCCAGGCAAATAAAATATTATTATTATAACTCCATGGGCACTATGCCAGTTCTCTGTAAGCAATATTTCTCTTTGCATCTTGCTTTGCCAGTTAATTGGACATCTATTATTTCATGATTTCAGCAGGAAACATAGCCTGAGTGATGACTTTGGTACCCAGCCCAGTGCTACTGTGCACTTTCCAAGCCCTGAATTGTGGAAATGCTTCCAGTTGGTCTCTGCTCCTTCTCCAAATGTGTATGTGAAATGTCAGTGCTGCTTGGTGACATTTTCTAGGGATGGCAGTTCTGCGACATGCTCACTCAGCAGACAGCTCCTTCCATGATGTTCAGGGCCCTGCAAGGATGGAGGGTGGAAGCAGCTCCTCCTTTGCCATCTCCTGCTCCTCTCCCTGCCCTGCCTGAGGACCAGTTCTGCTGCTCCCTCAGGGACATTGGGGCAGCTGGAGGACAGAACCACACACCATGAGCGGGGATGTGGCAGCCCCGGGCTGGTCCCCCAGTGCCCAGTTCTCTTTGCCAGACTATTTCAGCCACAGTTACATCCAGAAGCGTCGGTGGAAGCAGATAATTTTAAGCTGATACAATTTCTTTAATTTTTTTTCAACATCATGATTTTGTAAACAAGTTTATTTACCCTTCCCACCCGACTCTGACGTTATCCACACACAGCCAGGGAAGGCAAACCAGTCTGAGCGCAGTTATAGCTGCCTGCCCGGATGCTCCTAATGAATTGTTTGCAGACAAGCTTCAGACCTGCAATTACTCACAGAAATTATTCAGCAAATAGTTTTGAATAATGAATCCCTTTGAGAAATTTGAGTTGTTTTGCAGGCAGATTCCAGACAGAGAACATGCTCAGAAGTCGTAGCTTTTAATACATTTTCCCCTCTGTTTGCCAAGCTGTGGAGTTAGCATAGCATCCCTTTCCGATACCTTCATGTAGGATTAAACCTCTCCACCAGACATGTGTGATGCAGGCTGAGAGTGCCCACTTGAGCGTCTCCTGCTGTGATAGAGCTACAAGCATTACGTGCCCCCGTGTCCCACCCACATCCCCTCCTTGATGAGTGTCTTGGTTGCTGTTTTTTTCAGTCCATCTTCCTTGGAATGAGGCAGCGGGGACGTCTTCCCCTGTAGATGCTACTGGCAGTGCAGAGCATCAAGGGTTGGAGAGCTGGACCCCAACTGGTATCACCCCTTTTGGCCAATATTGCCCCATGATCTGCAAAATCTGCACCTTAAATTGCTGTGGTGCCTTTGAGCAAAGGGGCTGTAGAAGTGCAAAGAGTCAGGAGAGGTCTGGGTGAGAATTTGACATCCTGAGAGCTGAAAGAGGAGGAGAAAGCAGCTTGTGAGGTCAAGTTTCTGTGGGTTCGTTCCATCTCCTGCCCGCCAGACAGTGAAGCAGAGTGTGTGATGTTTTATAGCTGGGGGATGGAGAGCTTTTGGCAGGGAAGGCAGAAATGACTGACACCACTTTGCGAGCTGAGGCTGCTCGGTTCTTGAGTCCCATCAAGGGGCTGATTACTGTGGAATAAGAAGATGGCACTTGCCAGCAGGGAATCATGAGGGCGAGGAGCAGAGGACATGGGGGTTTTTTGGACAAGTGGCTTTCAGTCACCTGCTCTGGACCCTGCAACTGGACAAAGCAAGTGGATGCTATAGGAGGGACAGGAGAACCTGGTAAGCACGCTGGTAAGTGAAGGACATGAGTCCTGGGCTGAAGAGGAGTTCAGCCTGGTGGCACAATAACCTGACAGTTAAATATTAGGGCCTGCCACTCACATGGTCCTAAATCTTCTGTATCTGCTTTTACAGACCAGGGAAAGGCTCTAGCACCAAAGGGGAGAGGAGAGGTGATTCCCACCAAGAGATCTGCTCAAGCCTGGTTGGGAGATGCGTTTGGGGTAAGGCTCGGGGTGTGGTTCAGATGACCCCCCTGCACGCGCAACAAGGAGCAGCAGGAATCTCCCCTTCATGAGACAAACCCTGCAGGGTCAGGCTGCATCTGTGGGGCTGAGGACCCCTCAGGGCAAAGAAGAAAGATTTGGGATGTTGTGATGGGCATCCTCTCCTCCACACATGGTCCTGTCCCCCACAGTCAAGGGATGGGGGTCCATAAAAACACAGATGGCATTCCCACAGCAACAGGGTTTGTGTATCCTCACTCAGTGCCCTGCAGGACAGATCTCCAGGTTATCCTCCACTTACCTGTGAGCTCCCATTGAACCAAGGCTGGTTTCCAGTCCCCCAGGGATTTGCCTTAGTGAACACAGCAGCTGCACCTTTTCCACCCCAAAGGGGATGTAGGAGGAGGAGAGGGGAAAGTCATGGGTGGCATGGAGAGGTGTGGGGGAACCATGCTTCCAGAACGGTCTATTCTTCATTTCGGAGTCGCTAAAGGGAGATGCCAGTGGTGCTGCCCGTGCAAGAAGTTTGCAGACATCCATGGACTACGTGCCACATGTTCGCTTGTCCTGTGCCTGTCAAACAAGCCAGCATATCTTTGTAAATAGATAGGCTCTGCTCAAATCGGGCACCGTTGTTTGCATATTTGGAGCACCATGGCCACAATCTGTCAGTGGGAGAGCAGTGGTGAAGGAAACAGCTTTAGACACTCATACACAAATACCTCTGCCTGAAGGTAGGACGGGAATACAAATTAACTCGTGTCTCTGTTGGGCTCTATGCATTTAGATTTGCAAATTCTGCATTTTCAGCTGCATTTGAAAAAACACTCCAAAGCTCTCACAGCCCCTTCCGAAGGGGCTGAGATGGGAAATTCCCTTTCTCGGGATGTTTTGCCACCTAGTGCCCAGCTGGGAAATCTTAGCCAGCAGCCTGCTGCGGGCAAGGCTGGGTCCTTGTGGAGGCAAAATCATCAGGGATGACTTTTTTAGGAGAGCATAAATATTTTAGGAGGATAAGGTGATGCAGGAGCCTAGATTTAGGGACTTCTATGGGTGAGATTCATTGGTAGCCAACAGCACTTATTGGTATATCGTTTCTGACAGTAGACCTCAAAATATTAAATAGTTCCACTGCTGTCATTCCTGTTGCATCTTGGAAGAGGCGGTGGTGGAAAGAACGAAGAAAGGAGAGGAGCAAAGACCTTCTGACCTGGGGGATGAGTATCACAAAGGGTGGTAGGGTTGAATGTGAAGAGAAATGGCAGAAAGGACAGGGTGACCTGGGAGAACATCAGGCAAGAAAACAAGTTGCATCAGTCACCGGTCTGCATCTGTCTTGGTTCCCTCATCCTTTAGACAGCAGCTAGCTCCTGCTGTCCAGGTATTTTGTAGATCTGAAGCTGATGGTGGGGCTGAAGCTCTGAAGAGGAAGCCCTCTGCCTTGTTTTCAGCTGGCCAAGAATATGTTTCATTGCTGTTCCTCTGCTGCTGAGGAGGTGCTTGAAGAGGTGCTGGTGATGGATGAGACCTGTCTGTGTGTAGCAGGCATGAGGTTTGTCAGGCAGGGGAGAACAATGGCACTACTGACCCAGACAGACGCAATACCAGACCAAACTCCCTGTCTGCCTGGAAGGCAGATAATATCAGCTGGGAAGACAGACCCGTGAGGGTTTCTCTCTCTCTCATTGCTATGACAGTTCGCAGATGATGGAGAAATGCCCTGTTGGTGGAGAAGGGTGAGAAGGCAGAAGACAGAGATGGAGCTGAAGAATCACAGGTAAGCAAAGCCTGCCAGAGCATCCTATTTGTCCTTTAGTTAATGTGTCAGCTCCCTCACTTGCCACATCTCCTATAGACAGGGCATGAGCAGCACATACAGCCATTTCTGGCATCGGGATTTGGCATCTCTCACCATTGCCAGGTTTCACTGGGAAAGGGGGACTTGGAGAGCCACTGTCAGAGGTGAATTCCAGCTGCTATGAGATGCAGCCTTAAAATGGCACTTGGAAACTGCTGAGGAACAAAAATCACAGTGCCTGGGCAGTGGCTTGGTGTTTTTCCTAGCCAGGAGCTGATTTAGGAGAGAAAGTCCTATCCTAAAGAAGCCTCCCACAAGCATCCCACCTGCATCTGGAGGATGCTCCTGGAGAGACAGGCACCCTGGGCGGGTGCTTTGCCATCTGGGGGACCAGTCTGCCCAACTCTGGCATTAGCTAGCATCATCACGGCATTGAGTGCTGTGGCTAGGTCAACAGCAAGGGTGGGCAATTGCATTCGTGTCCTTCTGCCACTTTGTATTTGCACTGCCAAGTAGTCTGGTGCTGCCTGCATCTGATATGACCAAACACTTTGTGCTCACAAGGATCAGATTTTCAAAGCTATTAGTCTCCTAAATGTGCCAATATGTGACTAATGGCTCTTAAGTGGACTATGTTCTAACAAACCTGAGACATGCAAAGGGGGTGAGAAAAGACAGGAGGAGGCTCAGGGCTTTGTATCATTTAAAAAAAGAGCTGCAACTCTCAAGTGTTTTGAAAGAATAGGTTTAATGTCTAATATTAATTTCTAATGAAAAGAAAAACCTGAAAGAAGTACCTGAAATATTTCAATTACTTTATCGATTAGTATTATAAAGTATATGTTATTAAACAGTGTTCTTTTGTGGTTCTGCAGCAACTGATAAAAAAGCATCCTTGGCAAGTGTTTTCACAAGTCCCTGTTTGTATTCCTCTAGTTTGCAAAATGCAGCTTTGTAGAGTTTGGCTTACCCCTATCTATCTTAAAAGCAAAGTACAAAAATATCACTGTAGCAGATGCATGAATTGTATCAAGTAGTATCCTTCTGATGGTCTTAAAAACGGAAATAAAAAGTTACAAAACATAGTCATCACCAACAGCTGGAACAAAAATAGAACCATTGCTACACACTTTTTTAAAAAATTATTTTGCAAGCTTAAAGGTCGTATAAAATCCAGTGTTGCTGTTTGCCTTATAAGCTCAGGTATCAGAGGAGTCTAGTTCAGAGCAAAGACAAGGCCTTTCTCCTCATAAATTATAATGATTACATCATAAATGTAAGTAACAAAATCCATGTCTCTGACCTGTAAGAGACACCAAGCTGGTGCATGGGGAGGAAGCTACAGTTCAAAATTACCATGAAGTCATCAGAAAATCTTTTCCAAGTTGCTTTGATCTCCAGCTGGGAAATGTGGTGAAATCTAGACTTTCCTCACACCTTGCAAAATTGGCACTTGAGTATATATATCTACGAGTAAGTTCCACTTGTATGGAATGAAGATTCCAGTATCTCATTGAGTCATCATAAAGACAATCAACAACCTGTAAACTGTTTCATCAAAAATCCCTGTAGAAATCCCCTTTTTCTTCCTTGAGACATAGTGCTATATTCTTGATGCAAGCTGGCATGGGATATAGGGCAGTGATTCTGCTGAGGCATCAACTAGATTTCAAAGCTGAATTTTAAAAAAAAAAAACCCTCTCAATTTGTCTATCTGATATATGTTACAGAAGCATCGGAATTAAATTTAATGGCCTTTCTTTTTAGAGTCCAGAGTCTCAGTAATTTTAATGCTGGATTCATTTCAAGCTGATTTTTTAATTTGACATTACTTTTTAAACTGGGATGCTTACAGAATGGCTGCGTGGTGCAATTCAGGGATGGGCTAGGAATCCTGCGCGGTGTCCTGCAGAGCTGGAACAAGTCAAAGTATGATGAACATCATTTCAGATATCCCAGTATTCACTCCCAGAGCACTGGAGTGTCTCTAGGGCATAGTGACATGCCCAGCCGTCATGGAGACCTGTGTGATAAAAGTACTAATAGCTTCTCAGTAGGTCTAATGAGGTATCGCATTGCAGCAGCAGACCTAGGAAAAAACATGACTTCCTATTGATTTCATATCATCTCAAGGATCTCTGGACCAACTACGTCATGGAAAAGTTTATTACTTTTTCAAGAGCCACAGAATCATGCGATGGTGGAGATTAAATCCAGATATCAAATGTTCCAGGCATAATACCTGAAAGCAGACTTGTGAAAAACTTGGATTAGTGTCAAGCAGTTTAACAGAGGGCAATATCAAACTGGCATCTTCTTTTTACTGTTGCTTATAACCTTATCTTATTCAGTGTCTAGCACAGTACCTAATTCTCTAGAAGCAAGGTGCAAGTGTTTGGGAAATCTTTATATGGTCTATGGAACCTGGAAGGAAAAGATTAAGGATGTGCATTCTTTATAAGAATACTGTGGGATCTACTCCTGTTGAAGGAAGCTACCTTTGAAGAGAGCAGAGGTGAAGTCCATGGCCTGCAGAGCTGGAGTGCCTGGGTGATCAGGGCTTGGGAGGAGGACTTTTGTTGGAGATCCATGCTGACCGTGGGATGTGGGGCAGCAAGGGCATCGGAGGCCACCTCCGTGACATGGTGGAGGGGCTGGGTGCCTTCATGCTTGCCAAATATGAGGCCTGGAGCCACCAAAGAGCACAAGGATTAGAGAGGTTGGAAGCCAAACACATCAACTGAGGGCGAGTCCAGCAAGGGAGGCTTTTATGAAGGTGTTGTGTATACTGTATGCTTTAATTTAAACCCTTCTTCTGAATTGGCTCCACACCCTTTCCTCTGTGTGGATTGAAAGAGGGCTAGTTCAAAAGCAGTTACTCAACATTTCTGTTGGGTGTTTTAGATTTATATTTCTTGGATGTAGGAGGAGAAATGTACACATAGTGTTTCCTGGCTAAAAGCTAGCATGTGGTTCATGTGTTCTCACCAGAAAGAGCACTATTTTCTTTGAAGACTACAGAAAGAAAGAGCCTGTAGAAGAGGGTCTCTCACCTGTTTGCACGATGGTAGGGAAGACTCTGTGAGATGGAACCAATAGCTCTTCTGGATTTTGCAAGTGGTTTTGTGCATCCTGCGTGTTGACAGTCCCGTGTTACACCCTGACCCAGTTCTGCATTTCCCGAGACATCATTCAGTTGTGCCTGTGGGATACAAAAAATGACTCATATTTCAATTCCGCCATTTCTCAGCTGTTTCTATTGACACCCAGTAGATGGTGCCACCATGTAGCACATTTGTTTGAGCAGTTTCTTATCGGAGGCTTTTTATGTTTCCTTCAAGGACTGCAGATGTCTTACTGTTCAGCAGAATTCTTTCCTTCCCCCTCTATAAAGAGTTTTTCCCCAAGTCTTGAATATTACCCCAGAAAGCATTTATGCCTTTAAATTTTCCCTATTTTCCTCATGCCATCTATTTAGCATAATTTTTACAATACAAATATTTAGAAAAAACACCCAAATTGTGATCATTCATGTTTGAATTTATATAATTTCCCTGGCTTTTCATGTTTTTTGAGTAAAAGTCAGACAGAGGTCAGATTTTGTATTGGGCCAGCATCTAGTGTTAGAAAAACCCTATGAAGCAAGTGGTTCTGGAGAAGAAATGTTGCAAGTGAGTGCTCAGCATCCTTGGTCACATCTTGAGGAGAGTCTTAGCTCTCTGTTTTCAGACTCCTCGGCAGCATGTTTGCAAGCGCTGAGAGATCCACCATTAGTTTTACCTCTGGCCAGGCTGGAAGTAATAGTAGCTAATTTCTTGTAACCAGAGCTGACAGCAAAGAAACAAATGGTGACCTCCATTTCTGGCTTAGAAGTCTTCTACTGCATCAGACCGAAAATGAGAATAGTTTCTGTGTAGCACAAATGTTTTGTTAATTCAGGCTGTCAACTTGTGTGCAAAAGCCAGAAAAAAAAATGCAAGAGAAGGCTTCCCTGTGGCCGAAATGCAATACTTAGTTCTTGATCCTTTGTTCTCTTTTTTTGTTGGAAGTTTCACCTGTGGAACATTTGGTTTTCTGGGTCTCAAAGCATGGCTTTCCTTTAGCAGGCTGTTTAAATATTTACCTTCTCTGCCCTTCCCATATCACCATACTTCAAAACGGAGAAGGGAACATTTATCCACATGCAGACTGGAAGATGCTTTGTCTGAGCGAGTAACAAATATTTGCAGTTTAATAAAGACTGGAGCTTTCAGTCTTTGGGAACATGTATTTCAGCTTCAATTTGGAACAGGTGATGAGGTGATTACTAAACCCTGGTTGCCATGGGGAAGGGAGGAGGGTTATTGCTTTTTGATTGAAGAAACTGAGAGGTACCTACCGTAACTTATTGCTAATACACACTCAAGGTGCACTTGGCATCAATGCATCTTATGGAGAGCAGCAGTCAGTCTCACTAGCATCTAAGGAGTCAGCTTTAGCAACATTAGTTATCGATGCTGAAGGTCAGCTTTTCATGACTGGCCATTCCTTGTAACGTCCCTCGAATTTTGTGCGACTGTGGGAGTCATTCCCGCAAGGGCAGTTGATTGAATTTGTGAGCGGTTCGAGGGTACTCACAAATCAAGCAGACAGCTGGCCACCTACAAACCAGCGCTTCGGCAGCTTTGGTACGAAATGGAAACTGGAGGCTGAGGGATTCTTAATAAGTCAGATTATCGAGCCGGTGTGCTGGGGATCAACTCCTGCCTTAGAATTCAAAGATCCTAGAAGGAAAACTGTACACTGTTGGGGCTGTTCACAGGGTTGTAAAGATGCCCCAGCTGAGCAGTATGTGTTGGAGGGTTTGTGTCTGTGTTTTGGTGCTTAGAGCACACGGAAGAGGCTGGATCCTCGATTAGATACACCAGGCCTGACTCTTCCCACCCTGGAATAAAGCTGCAGCAATCCCTCCCCAGGAAAAACAGAAAGGCAAGGGGAGTATGAGAAGGGAGCAAGAATTGCACATAGCAGAGGTCATTTTCCATCACTTTGACGATTGTTTAGAGAGGGAGCCCACGGGCTCCACGGCTGCTGGAGGCTGTGAGACAGTACGCCACCATCTCATGGCTCTCAGGGAGGTATCCTGACACTGGTGCCTCGCCAGGGTACAGCTTGGTCTGTGAAAGCTGCACCAAACTCTGGCTGAGATGGGGCTGAGCACATCTTCAAGAGCTTGAGAGAGATGGAGGGGCTGGAGCGGGTAGCAGCTGCTCTATCTGCTGGTGCTGAGAAGCACTGAGCACCTTCATCCTTTCCTAACTCCCTCTCCTGCAGACTGTGGCTCAGGGCTGCTCTTGGTGTCTTGTTTCTCTCTGAAAATGGGAAGTATTTTGGATGCAACTATTGAAATGCAAATGTGAAATATATGAAAATATGGGCTAACTCCTGCCTTCTTTACCAGTTGTGCCCACAGTATTTCTAGGGGGCTCCTGCGCTACATGCAGGTAACAAGCCATCCTGTTTGCCCTGGGTCACTGTGGGTTTTCCACCTTGCTCTTTTTCTCTGCTTAGTGCTTCTCATGTTGGAAACAGCCCCCTGGTAGCCAGAGTCTTTGGAATGACACTTAATTCTCTTACCGTCATCTTTAATGATCAGACAGCGGTGGAGACACATCACCATAATTGTGTTTGTCTCCTTCACTGGCTTTTCCTTGTAAATTTGTTCCTTGCATTTGTTTCTGGATGGCAGATGTGTTAATGGATGGGTAGTTTCAATGTGTTTATCTTTTGTGTGCTGTATATTTTGGATATAGAAGCAGTGAGAAGAGATAAGCGCATAGAAACCACTTCTGCATTAATGCCAGTAATTCTGAGATTATAAATAAATATGAGAGTTTTTCCGTGATTATGAGTATATTTTAATGTTTTGTTTAATGCATTTGCTCTCTGGGGACAAGACAAAAGGAAACGTCATTTGTATAATTTAAACGGCTAGCAATAAAAATAGGAGCAAAGAAAGGACAAGTTAAATAACCACGCTTTCAAATGTACGCAGATAGCATTTCCTTTGAGGACCCAGTCCTTGCAATGGGGGCTGTATGGCTCCAGCCCATCCTTTCCTGTACTGAAGCCTTGGGCTGTGGAGCCTGTGGAACCAGGCTCCCGGCGTCTCCTCTGGGATGGCAGGACTGAGGGAAGTCAAGTCCCAGCTCATGCGGTGGTACGAGGGAGGCATGGGGAGAGTCACTTGGCATTTTCCATTTGAGGGGGCCATGGAAAGGACAGCAGGGACTGGCAAAGCCAGTTGTCCTCCCCTTCCCCTGGGAGGCCAACAGACCATCACGTACTAAAGGGAGGGGCATATAGGTTAAGACAATTTCATGTAGTCCCCATGTTGGCTATCTGGTTCTTGGAGCAGCTCCTCCTAGAAGAGGAGGTACAGACATGTGCTCACCAAAGGATACTTCATTTATGTTCTTTCTTGCTGCTTCACAATCTAAGCTGTTTTCAACTTTGACAGTGTCCAGCTCTTTGTTCAGGGTCACACTCCAGTGTCTCACCCCTTTATTTGCAGATTTCTCTTATTCCAGCACAGCATGCCAAGGAATAAAAAAAAATTAATGCTTAACTTTTCTCACAGTTGAGAAAGGACTTGGGAAAAAAAAACCCCAACAATAATCTATCAAAACATTTCCCATGGGCAAGGGCTGCTTGACTGAACACACTCGGGCTTATCAGCAAAAATGAAACACTAGTTTTCTCTTTCTCACTCATTTTGAGTCCTTCTCACCAGCAGAGCACATCTCTGCTCCCACAGGGCAGGATATGGACCTTCATCAGAAAGTGCCATGCCCTGAGGATTTCCACCAGTCACTTCTAATTGCCAACCTGAGAAGAGTCTATGGGTTATTGGCCATATTTCCATGCTGCAAGAGCAGGAAGCTAGGAATGTTTCTGGTTGCCTGTCTGGTTTAGTGCTTTGTTTAACAGCTTCAAGTCCGCAGATAAGAAATGTAAGGTCTTGCTGTCCGGTTGCATTGTACCCTTGCAGCCAATTGAACCCGGAGCAAGGAGCTTTCCCCATGTCCTGGCAGTGTCTCTCTTGGCTCCCCTTGGCAGTGGGCATGGAGGAAGGGGAGCTGCTCTGTTACTACCGCCCAGACCCCGCACCCATCACTGCCCCTCATTTTCCCAAGTTTCACTTTTTGCTTGATGGAGCGAAAGGCTCGGGAAAGAGTTGTTTGCTGTTGCTAGGAGATCTGGCTTCCAGTTCTGGTACTGTGCCTTGCAGAAAAGCTTTGCTGTTTCCATGACAATTTTGGCAGCTTTCTGGCTTCTGGGATGTCCTGCCTGGACTTCAGGAAGGGAATTAGGGACATGAGATCACGAAAAGTATTTTGTTATTTTACTTGCTAGCAAAGACTTTCCCACCCTACACAGTGTTCCCGCACTCTGCTTGCAGATGCAGACGTGTGGCTGCTGTGGATGTGTTTTTCTCCTGGGACATGTGTCTGTGTAGATCCATTTCATTCTCCCGCAGTCGGTCCTGTGTGACATGATATTGGTTAAGCCATGAATTTCTGTTCACAGCCTGAGGTCACACAGATACTCACTGATTTTTGGAGGGACCAGGGTGTTTTGAACTTGATGTGCCTACGCCATTATTGGCTGAGAAATATGTGTAAATATTCCTTATTTCTGAAGCACACAAGGAAAGCTCATATAGATGTAAACCTATGTATTCTTCATTATCTTCATTTTCACTGCAAGAAGCTGCACATCATCAGGCTGCTCCATTGTTCCCAGCAAATGGCAGCCCCAGAAGGAGCTTAACACCCCTTGCAGCAAATTGCTAGAGGACTCCCTGGAGGATACAGTTGCCCATTTTGGTCCCTGAGGGTCTGTACGGAACAAGCAAATGGCTGAAAAAATATCCAACCTTGAAACTTGAAGGTAACCTGAAAACATCAGTGAGATTTTCACCTTTCTGCAGAGAGAAACATGAATACATCGCAGCTCAGACCTCTTGGAAAGATCTAATATGGTATTTATTTCAGATATAAATTTGACTATATAAAAATGACACCTTTGTACTCAGCCTCCTGTCGGTTTCAGCTCTGACTTGTAAATTAGGAATAGATCCATTAAGTCAATGGAATTACAGCAGCTGATGTGACAGCAGCCTCACCTGTGACAGAAGCCTCACCTTGACAGTATTTCATTCACTCAGTATCAGTGAAACTCTGCCAAAGTCAACAGTGGTGGAGAGGGAATGAAAAAGAAGCAGGATCTGCATGTCTTCAGGCAGCAGATAACCTGTGCACACTCTCCTGCCACAGAGGAGGCGGCATCCCTATCGCCTTGCTGGGCACTTGGGAACTGTGCTGGAGCAATGGCATCAAACCTGTTTTTGCATAAAGTCTTGATCATCCTTTCATGTCGCTGCATGGATGCACCTCTGCACCTCCTCCCTGATATGCCAGGGTCACCATGTGGACCTCGTGGGGCTGCTTATCCCACGCCAGCCTGTTTCTCCTCCTGCTCGCAGAGGAGCAGACTGCAGCTTTGCCCCTGCCACAAGGAGTTAGGAGGGGGATTTTTGATACTTTTGCTGTTGCATATCCTTTTCTTGATGCATTTCTGCCAGAGTCTGTGTTAGGTCATTAGCTTTTGAAGGAGAACATCTCAGCTTTTGTGGAGACTTTATGAGTCAGCCCACTCTGGATACTGATCTGTACTGTGAGGCTGTGTAGGAACTTCTTGTTTTATCCTGTGCTACCCAGAGACCAGAATAACAGTCTAAAAAAGCAGAAGTGCTGGATGGAGCCTTAGGAAACCTGGGTTCAGTTCCTAGCTGAGGGAGGCAATTAGGGAGCTTACTGAATCACAGCCATTCAGCGATTACGCTGACATCTCGGGTGCAGGTACCACTTACCTGCTGCTGGTTGTGCACGTTCATGCTGGAAATGGTCTTCCTCTGGGCACGTGGCTTTGTGAGATCCTTGGGTTGCCTCTGGTAATGATTACTGCAGATTTAATAGTGTTATTAGTTTAGCCAGTCAGACCTTTATCAGAAGAGATTAGCAGGTGCATGAGAGCTTTAATATCCTTGGCAGCTCTATTTCTTCCCAGGTAATTGCCTTAAGATGGTTTTATATCACTGTCTGGGTTTTCTTTCATTCCCCTTTTTATTCTTTATCTTGTTTCCTGAATGTTTTGCCACATTTTCTTTCCTCACACCGAGAAATAACAGCTCATGACTTGTGAGCACCAGGTAATGGGATACATCTGCCTAAAGACTCATTCATACAGCTCTTTAGTTCAGCAGCTCCATTCTCATGGTGAATGGCTGAGGAGAGGAAAGCAGGGGTTGACTGAAAACACCTCAAGTGGAAAATGAAGAAAGGCAAAGACTATGCAGCACCTGGGGTAGCAGCACACCCGTGCAGCCACCCAGAGATGCTGGAGCACCACCAGCTTGTGGTTGGAGGGTCCTCATGGCTGCTCTCTGCAAGCTCAGCCTCACTGCGGTGATTAGAAGCGAGAATAGTTCAGTCTCTCCAGCCTGCACCAGCCAAGTGCAACAGATCCCCAGGCTGTGGCTAAGCCTGTTTCATGGAGCACGGGAACCAGCCTGGGAATCCTCCCTGGTAGCTCTGCTGAGGACATGGTCTTCAGCATTTGGAGGTGCAGAGCTGGGAGACTCAGCTTGGCCAGGCACCAAAAAGCCACCTCCTGCAGAGACAGGGGAAGGCCAGGCTGACAGGCAGATGGGACAGCGAGAGCCTGGTTGTCAGCTGTGCTGACTACTCGCTTCTCTGCAAATTGGACCCAGAGAGCCTGGCAGAGTGCTGCGGCTGGGAAGCGCATGCCTGATTAAGGAATGATTAAAGTTTGGTGATTTTATCCTGTAGTGCACACAGCATTTTGTGCTCCACAGTATCTGCCTGTTATCACAAAAACTTGCAGAGACAGGGCTAAGGCATACAGGGACAAGCTGTTAATTCCTGGATCTTTTAGGTGCAGAAATATTTCATATGTATTTTTAAAAAGAAAGTCTCCTTGGATAATTTCTCCCCCAGACTGCAACATAAACCAGCTGTCTTAGTCAGGGTGCACATGAGGTAAGAGGGAAAAGGTTGGGCATACAAAATATTTAAAATCAAAGTTCACATTGCAGCTCCATGAGACTTCCCCTTCCCCATGCTGTGAGGATAATCACAAGGTAATCAGTGCCCCCTGCTCTGGCAGTCCTGAGCTAGCTCTTTACCAGTGTGCTCCAGGCACTAATTTCTTCAGGGGGTTTCTTGCAATCAGCAAGAGATACCAAATAGGAAGACTCTGGTGTAGATCCCTCACTTGAAAAAATGTTTTCTGCAAGTGCTGAATCTATCTTTATTGCTGAAATATTTTAAAATTATTATTTGGTTAAAATATTAATAAAATAATTAAATTATATGACTGCCTCACAACCTTTCATGGAGGGGTACCCTTGCAAGGTGGAAAGCAGCATCCTTCCCTCTCCAGAGCAGGCACTTATGCTGGTGTGGCTCCTCCTCTGCCCCAGACCAGGTTTTCCCAGTTAATTGAAGTGAAGAATGAAAAAAATCCCTAAACCAGGACAGCCAGGAGCCTCCATCATGGGCTGGCAGGGAAGCTTGTGGGTAGGCCGTTGCATGAGACTGCATTGATTTTACAGCTGCATTGTGTCAGCTCTGAGTTCTGGGACTTTGCCTAAAAACGTTTAGCAGGCAGAGAAAGCAACTACTGCAATTCCTGTGCCCCTGGGGCTGACCTAAGCAGTAGTCATTCATTCCCAGAAAGTCTGGGAAAGTCTTACAGGATGCCCATATGTGCCAGGCGAGCAGTTCTTTCCTGGAGGCTGACTTTTCCCTGGAGGGCTCCAGCAATCCCTTTGGTAGTACCTGCTCCTAGCTGCTCCTTCATTTGTTCTTCCAGCAGCCTCTGGTGACTTATTTTCATGCTGAATATAATCACAAAGGTAAACTGAGCTGCACTGAGTTTTCCTAGAAAATTCACACTGATAGTTCTCTGGTTCTTTACAACAAGGGCATCACAATGTGCTGGAAACCCAGGCAACTCCTGTGTTCTCCCTGTTTCTTTAGATATTTCAAGTCAGGAGAACTCAGGTGTTTGTGTATGGGATGTGCTGCGGTGGGGGGAGTGCATGAGGAGACAGGGAAACCGTGCTGATGTTGCAGATAACTCACCAGCCAGCTCCCATTCTAGTTTGAATCCCGGCATCAGTAAGTCTAAAATGTAAAATACCAATGGGCAAGAGTTTCCCTTTGGAGGACATTATTCTTTCTGGGATGCTCAAGGTTGTTGCAATGAAGGTGCTGACCCACCCAGAGAGCTGAGGAATATTAAAAGAGGGACGGATCTATTATTTCTGTTGTGTTGCACTGGAGTGGGCACCGAGCACCATCCGCTGGGACTCCTCAGCTCGCATTCTGCAAGCGACTGAGTGAGCATTTCTCAGCCTGTGCTGTGTCAGCGTTAACGTGTCCTACCTCCAGATGACTGTGTCCTGCAAAGTCTTACTGTTGATCAAATTATGCCAGGTCTGAAATCTTGTCCCACTCTTTAAAACAGGACTCAGACTAATTTGGATCTTTTTTTGCATAGGGGCGTAAGAACAAAAATAAAGAATCAACCAAATGATGCTCGGCCCAGCATCCTGCTCCCAATGGTGGCTGGTAGCATGTGTCCTGGGAAGGAGCAGAAGTGGAAATTATACGTTATATACCCAATGCTCTCTAAGCCAAAGGCTGCATGGTTGTTTTTAATAGCCTTTGCTGGCCCTTTCTGCTGCGAACAGTCCAGTCTCCTCTTGAACCCTTTTTCTTGCTTTCAGCCCTCACCACTGTGAGCTCAGCTGCTGCTCATGGTATGAGAAAAGGCACTGTCTTGCCCTCACACATGCTGTCTAACCATTTCACTGGCTTCCCCTGAGTATTTTATTATAAGAAACAGTGATTCATCATTCTCTGTACAAGGGCTACATATCAGTCGTGATTATATGTATCTCTATGATACCTCGTATGAAAGATTATCTCTTTTTTTTTCATCTTTCCAGTGGTTCACAGGCAGAAAATAAACCTGTAGCATCTTTGAGACAATATTGACAGTACACGAACAGATCATAGGATATTCCCAGAGAGAGTTACTGAACAGCAACTCTCTGCAAGTCCTTACAACAGCAAAGGGATTCAAGTAAAGCTGTTTTAAATATCTTATTTTGGTAATGTGGTAAAATGCCTGTATTGATTCAAATGGCAAAGCACAGAAGAGAGACCTGTGGGGGAAAGAGTAAGACTGAGATGCATTAGCAGCATTACCATGGGAAAACATTGTCCTTGAGACTTCTAAAATTCACATTTCCAGTCTGCCTGGGCACATTTAGAGAGAAACACATTTCCTCAACCACACACCGAGTGCAAGATGTTTGGCTTGAGCTTCTTTGAGGAAACCATCTGTGTTCACCAGCCAGAGCTGTCTCTGCTCCTGATTCCTCGAAGGGCCAGGAGTCCCTTGAATGCCTATCAAAGTGCCTGGCATCCAAAACAAGGAGCTTGTGTGGCCTGGAGGACCCTTGGATGTCTTCTCAGACCTAAATATAAAGAGGTGTTTTATCAGATAGGAGGGGAAAAAAGCCACTTTCCCAAATGCTGAGGTTTCACCTCACTCGGATCCAGCGTGAGTCACCCAGGCACTGCTGTGTTACACAGACCTGCTCAGGTTAATAAAATCACTGCCAGAGCCCGGGCTGCTCACGGGATGCTCTGTGGCTTTCACATTGACGTCACTGCTTCTCATTTACCCTTGGGTGATAGTGACCGAAATTCATTACTGCCTGGTAGCCATCGGGTAAGCCGTGCAAAATAAATCAGCGTTCTCCATCACAAACAGGTGTCTGCAGCAAAAAAAGGAGCCATTCAAATCAGCAGGGCAGGAAGGGATTTTTCATCAGAGAAGTAAAGGCATGAATGCGTTGTTAGAGTGAGGGGAATTTGCAGGCAAAGAGTGATAATGGTGAGAGGCAGGGGGAGATTTTGCCATAGAAACAGTGGAGAAGCAGTTGGAGCGTGGAGGATAGGGAGAGAGAGCGACCCAGAGAGACAAAGAGGAGTTAAAGTGAGCAATTCAACTTTATTATAGGAAAACAGGAACACTGAATGAAACTGGAAAATACATTTAAAAGTGTGAAGGGATGACCTTGCCCGGTGGAAATGACCCTTGCCACAGGGTATCTTTGAGGTCAGGAGCGCTGTGGGGCTGCAGAAAGGCATGGGCATCTGCATCAGGATGGGCAGGCACAAGTACATTCAGGAGAACAGACAGTCCCTGGTATTTCTGCCTCCGTGGAGGGTATGGAGGCTTTCAGGGTAGGACCCAGGCAATCGCTCATGGGCTGATTAAAAAAAAAGGATTCTCCTCTAGGTTACTTTAAAATGTGGATTTCTTGCACCTTTGATTACATCATTTGATCCTGGCCATTTTCAGAGCTGGGCCACCACGTGGGGACAGAACTGGTCTGGCACCTCCATGGGCCATCCTTTGTGGTTTATTCAGGGCAGGATTAAATACATCGGTCAGGGCAATGTAAGGAAGTTTCAGGGAAGTTTCAGTATTGTGTCACATCTGGTCTGGGGGTGGAGGACATCAGTTTCCAGGACCTGCAGTCAGTGGGCATTCAGAGCAAGCTTTTAATGCTCCTCAGGCTGGTGCATTTTGCCAGCCCTAAAAAATATGCCTTGAAAGAGGGAATAAAATCTTCACAGGCTTTTCTCCACAGCTACTAAAAGATCAAGCAGTACACTCCTATATTACCTGCAAAAATGCAGATGTTCTCATCTCCCAGCACACATAAAAGCCATTTCTCACCCAAAGTAAATCTGGGTAGTTGTAATTTCTTTCTTGTTCGCACAAAAAGAGAATACAAATTGCAGATGGCACTGCCTGTTAAGGAGGAATCTTTTGTTTTCCAGGCAGATCATTAGTAACATAAAATGTTATTGTGCAATCATTACAAAGCTGGGAATCCTGTTGGGTTGAATGGCTATTTTTTGGTCTCTATTTTTTTGTGAGCAGAAGGCTCCCTAGAAGGCAGGAGGATTTTATCTGAAACTTAGATTTCCACAACATTATTCCCTTGTTCAGTAATAAAAAACCAAAAGCCCCCAGTCATCAAAAGTCTGAGTTCCATTAAATGCAAAATCCTCTCCCAGGAATCCTCTCTCCGGAAGGCTCCTGCATTCATTCTGGGACTTGCTAAGAGGAGAGCCCTGTTGCACGGGGCGCAGGTACACAAGTAGCCAGGGCACGGGCTCTTCTGGCATCAGGAGACAGTGTGCATCCCCCACACTTAGCATTGGGCAGGCACAGGGAAAGGGACTGATCTCTAGTTTCATTCCAGCCTTTTGGGTCTTTGCCGTATTTTTTTTTTTTTTTGTCCCGCCTATTGCCTGATCCGATGTATTTTCACTTTGAGCTCTGGGAGAAAGGTTTCCTTTCCTTATGAATACAGATCCAGTGCTCAGCGCAATAGAATTCTCAAGCTTTAGTGGAGCCTTTCCATGCTAACGTAATAAAAATACATCTTTATTTTTTTTTATCAAAACCTCCCTCCTTTAAAGGAGATGATGGAAGAAATAGGTTTTAACCTACTTCTGATCCTCAGGAAAAGCAAGAACTTTGGTTCTCTCCTTCCCAGACAAATAGCATTGCATTAGTGGATTCTGATTTTATTAGCTATAAACCTCTTTCTATTTTTATTTTCACATGCCATTGACTTTGTTTGGTACAGACACAGCTGAACAGAGCTGGTTTTTCAAGTGCAAATCATGTTAATAGATGCCTGGTGCTTTCCACTCCACCCGCAGGAACATAGCTGTAAGAAAGAGAGCTGATGCCCAAAGAGTCTTTTGCTATTGCATTTCCTAAATCACCTCCAAGGCCACATTATACCTTCTGAATTCCCAAATGTGGAGTGGTAATGGTTGCTTTAGTACTTCTGGCACTGTCTCTTCACATCAGGAGAATTTATTTGCATGGAGGTGTGAAACAATACGATCAGACAATGAAATCTCAAGTGGTAAAGTGTGTGAAATTCTCCACTACTGACTTTTTATAATGCTGTTTCTAGCATTTCTTCATTGCTTGCAACTACAACCGATGGATTTGGAGCAGAGTGCCTCTTATTGCTGCTCTTCATCAGCAAAGGGCGAGCAGCAGCAAGGAGTCTAATTGTTGCTTTATCCACACGGCATCTCTGCATCCAGAGATGGAGCTGTGGGAAGACCTCACTCAGGTGAGGAAGTTGAATTATGGGAATTTAATCTAATTATGGGAAGTTGATCTAATTATGTGACCGTTGACTGGGCAACAGGCTACACATCTAGGTGTCTCCAGTAAAAATCATTTGCCTTAAAACTTGATCTGAGTTAAAATACGTTGTCTTTTTCTCTCATGTTTTGCTTCTTTCCCTGTCTCAGTCTTTTGGAACTGGTGGTGGGAGTGATTAAAAGAAAGTTTTTTTCCATCATTAAAGTATCTGGTTCAGAAAGATCTCTAAAGAGTCATTAAATGCAGATGAGGGTATGAGGTGCACTTCCGGAGCAGACTTACAGGGAAGTGTTCTCACTGGAGACAGTGTTCAGGGGTGGATGCTGGCAGGAGTTCAAGTGTCCACACTTGTTCTTATGGCCATGACCTCCCTGACATCTCCTGCCCATGGTGGGGGTGGCGGAGGGTCCTTTCCTTGCAGGCTCCATTGAATTCTGGTAAGAGAGCAGCTCTGGGACCGAGGAACGGGTTGTCCCTTCAGACAAAGAGAAGTTAAAGAGGGATATCATTCTCTGGTGGTATCTGCTCTTCATTTCCTTGGCTGACCTGTAGAGGTTCCCAACAAAGCAATAGCATATAGGATTGAGGCTGGAATTGGTGAGGCCAAGCCACTGGGCAAAAGGTCTGAGCTGCAGGATCCAAGGAGAATGAGTTACATCCTGCAAAGATTTGGGAATGTTGAAATCAATCCAGATGTCCATCAGGTAGACGGGCAGCCAGGAGATTGCGAACAGCAGGACCAGGGCCACCACCATCTGTGCTACCTTCTTCCGGATCTTCAGCCTGGAGGCTGGCAGAGATCGGTTCAGGGCAGTGCTCTCCTTCAGCTGGCTGCTGCGGCTCCACAGCCGGCGCACCGTGAGGAAGCAGATGACCATGTTGAACAGGACCGGCAGGCAGTAGAGGGCACAGAAGAGCAGAAAGTTGTAGGCTTGCTTGAGCCTCTCCTGAGGCCAAATCTCCCTGCAGATGGAAAACACCAGAGGCAAACCCTCCACGACCCCAATCTCATCCCGTTTGTTCATGAAGATGAGCGGCATGCATATCCCTGAGGACAACAACCACACCACCAGGATGGTGCTGAGGATCCTCTTCTGGGTGAAGAAGGACCGGGCATTGAGTGGATTGTGCACGCTGTAGTACCGGTTCACGCTGATGACGGTCAGGCTGAGGACGCTGGCAGAGACAGAAACAGCCTGGATGAAGGGCACCGCTCGGCAGAGGAAGTCCCCGTACACCCAGGCTTTGTAGATGAGGTTGCCCACGGTGATGGGCATGCAGACGCACACCACCATGAGGTCGCACACTGCCAGGTTGATGAGGAGGCTGCGGGTGGCACTCAGGCTGGACACCTGACTGCGGCGCTTCCGGGTGAGCACCCTGATGGACATGATGTTGCCCACGAAGCCCACCACAAAGGACACCATGTACATCGCCGTGAGGCTGATGGTGACGGGCTCCTTCACGAAGAGAAAGAGCATCTTCTCCAGCTCTTCCCAGCCCAGCTCCTGGCTCCCATTCCAGAGCCCGCCTTGGGTCTGGTTCTCCTCCTGCCAGAGCTGCAGAGGGCCGGGGGGGGGCCCGGGGGTGAGGGAGGAGGAATTCATGGCTGAGCCCCCCCGGGCACCCCGGGCTAACGGGGCAGAGTCTGCCGCGCTGCCCGGAGCGCTCCCGGCATGTTTATCTGGGACCAGCCACGCCTGCAAAAGAGGGTGCAGAGAGAAGGGATGAGCGCGGGCTCCTGGCAATGTTTTCCCTTCTCGGGGATGGTGCCGGGTCAGAAATGGCTTCTCGGCAACTTAGTTGAGAGGCGGCCGTGAGCGCTGGGGAGGGCGGGCTGGGCAGCGCGGCGCGGCTCCGCGGGCACCGGCCCGGGCAGGGGCGGCGGAGCCGGGGGGGAGCTCCGTGCCCGGCCGCGGCGGGACGGCGCCTCCGGGCGGGGAAGGGGGCCACGGTCCCCCCCCGCACCCCGGGAGAGCAGCCCCGGCCGCGGCCCGCCGCCGCTCCCCGCCCTCCCGGGAAAGTTGCGTGCCCCGCCGCCGCGCTGCCGGACCCCGGCCCCGGGCTGCCCCCAGACCCCCCCGCTTCCCCCCCCGCCCCTCCCCGGTTCCCCGGTTCCCCTGCGGTCCCGCGGCGCGGTGCGGCGGCACTCACCGGGCGGAGGGCGGGCAGCGCCGGGCCGGGCTCCTCCCGCCGTGTGCCGGCAGCGCAGGGCCCGCTGGCACACGCACACGCTCGCACCCACGCACCCCCTCGCACCCACGCACCCCCTCGCACCCACGCACCCCCTCGCACCCACGCACCCGCGGCGCGGCGAGCCCGGCGCCCACCCCGCGCGCGGCTGCCACCGCACGGCCCCGCGCACACCGCGGCGCGCACACGCGTACACACTCGCACGGCGCTGCACACGCACCGTCCCGCACGCACGCACAGCCCCCTCTACAGCCCTGTCCTACAACCCCCCGGACACACACGCGCTCCCGCGTAGTTGCCCGCAGCCCTGCATGCGGACTCCCGACAGACCCCCACCCCCGTACCTACATCCCCCGCAGCGCACACGCACGTTTATAGACACCCCCCCCCCCGCACACGCACTCTGTGCAGACTCCCCTTGCAAACACTTGGCTGCACGCACCTTTCTGCAGGTGCCCTGCACACCCCTCCCTCCCTTGCACCCCCCACCTCGGCACACAGACGGGCACCCTGCGCAGGCATGCACCACCCTCCCTCTGCACGCCCACCCCCGCAACCCCCGCACCCGCTCCCACGCCTCTGGCGTGTTGGCGCCCGCTTTGCGCTCCCCGACCCCTCCCGCTCGCACCCGCCTTGCACACGCAGGTGCGGCTCAACATTTGCACCCCCTTCGCACCCGCACACGCGCACCCCGGGCGCACACACGCACTTTGCACACCCATACGCCCCCCGCTTGCCCTGCCCTGCAGAGGAGCCCCCCCTCCCCTCCGCAGCGAGTGCTGGCTGGGTCCGGTCCCTGCGCGGGCCGTGCTAGGCTGAGCCTTGCCGTGCCGAGCCGTGCTAGGCTGAGCCTTGCCGTGCCGGCCGCCCCTCCCGCCGTGGTGCTGAAGGGACAGCTCCGCGTGGGCAGGGAGCGGGCAGGGACCGGGCAAGGATGGGCAGGACCGGGCAGGGGCCGGGCAGGGGCTGGGCACGGACCGGGCACGGCAGGACCGGGCAGGGACCGAGCGGGGACCGGGCACGGCAGGGACACGCATGAGCTTCGCCGGACTCTGTCCGATGTTCCCCTCTCCTCCTCCTCTCCTGCGGGTTCCCTGGGCTCAGCTACAGCAAGGCAGGGAGGTACCCGCGCACTTCACTGC
Source organism: Morus bassanus (assembly GCA_031468815.1). Classification (NCBI taxonomy): domain Eukaryota; kingdom Metazoa; phylum Chordata; class Aves; order Suliformes; family Sulidae; genus Morus; species Morus bassanus. Next base: position 61,342,080 of record CM062572.1, read on the forward strand.
TTACTACTACTGTAACATCAAATCCACCCCTGCTTTCCAGCAGAGGCCGGTACGCCAATGGTTAACACCACGGCAGGTATTGGTGGGAACCCACTCGAGAAAGGAGCACTCCAGAAAGAAACACAGCTTTTTGTCTTTTCTGTTAAACTGAAGGAATGGGAAGTCATGGGAAAAAAATCACCTGAAAAAGTTGAAGGGCTTGGTTGGTTTGCAGAATGAAGCTTTTGACCGGAGGTGCTCAGATGATGCCAGTGAATCACAGGGGAAAATGTTTGACAAGAAGAACTGATACCTCTGCCTGAGGTGTTTATTTTTTATTTTCTTTCTTTGCCTTCTCTGAGAGAGAGCAGAGTAACAAATCCAGCCTAGGTGGAGGCTGTTTGTCACTGAATAGTGCATGTCCTTGATTTCAGCAGGAAATTCTCCATCCATTTCAGTCTATTTATGTGAAAGAAGAAAGTAAATATTTTTGGTCAGCCTTACGTGAAATGAAAGAAAGATCAGCAGTGGAGCCACATTTGGGGGGCAGGGGGAGGAACATGATCGGCGTATAAAACTCTTCTGCATTAGAATGCATTTACTTTAAGCATGTGACTGCTTATTCCCTAATAGTTTTATGTATGTGTACTTATAGATCTTCAGAGACAAACAACTTCTACAAACTAATTATAGTGTGCTGCCCAGAGCACAAGGTACCCATTATTCTATGCAGTGAAAAGCACAGATACTCTCACGGATACCTAAAGTCTGCTGCAATTTCACAGCTGCTCCACAAGCAAATACATCTGTTGCAAACAGGCAACTACACGGGCCAGGATCGAAGCTAGCAATCGGAAATCCCCATGCACCCAAGCTCTTGCCAGCCACTGCCCAGCCTCCTAAAGCAGACCTGTCATTACACACAGAAAACAACAGAATGGAGGTGTTTAAGTCAACAGTTTTAGTAGGGTATTAACAGAATACAGGAGAAGAGAGTAAAGAAATGTGCCAGGGCTCTTTGAACGTATTTTGTCCAGGTAGTTACCTTCCAAATATTCAAGCTAATAAATACAGTTAACTTCATTTCTCCCCCATGCACTTCATTTGTAACCTGCATGATTTACTGCTAAGGAACCTTTAGGGCTTAAAATACTAGACTAGACTACTAAGTTGATCAGTGGTTCGATATAATTAGAATGAATCTGCTCTTGCATCCATTGACACAACTCAGAAATGCCAAGTCATCTCGAACAACAAATGACAAATCTATATGCAGTGTACAGCCAGTAGAGAGGACGGGGCATTGATTATAATGAGTTCATTGATTCTAACAAGTTCAAAGTCACCAGATAACTCAAGATGGGCAATGTCCAACAAAAAGAAATGCCGTACCCTTTTCACGTTGGTTCCCTTCTTACAGAACAGCTTTGGAGTGGAAGCTAAATAAACCCCACTGGAGACAGGAGTCATCCTTCACCAGCAAGGGTAATGGACTGGACTGTGATCATACAGCAACGTACATTAGAAATAACCCACTGGTCTCACTGGAGTTACAGCTGTGAAGAGCTGACCTGAGAGGGGGAGTGAGTCAGCCACTTTGGGGCTTTGCCAGAATCTCAGAAAAACTCACAACAACTCCCGAACCTGCTCTGCCCACTGCACATCAGAGTCCCAGGGTGGGGTAGATTTAGCATAGCTGCCTCAGCACAGCCACCCTGCTCCTGCTGCAGCACGAGCTGGGAGTCACACAGCCGCAGTGATGCTCTGACTGTCCCAGGCCCAAGAACCAGTGTAAGTTCAGGAAACCCTGAGGCTTTTCCAGCTTATGGCGGCGACCAAATGGACCAGCTCCTTGAAAGTGTGAAGGTGGAGCAATTCCTCCAGCTGTGCATCTACTTACAGCAGCTCATGTGCTCCCCACTTAAACTTTTCTCCCTGCTGAGTACATGGGGGACAGTACTCAGCCAGACTCCCTGCCAGTGCCTCCCCACAGGAACGCACGCTCCTGCGTGGTCCCAACAGAGCTGCACCCTTGACCCCCTGTGTGCTGGCTGGCACCCAACCAAAGGGCACTTTGCTTTCTTGACTGTCTTCCCGTGCATATCCCAACCACCTGATGTGTCTCATCTGCCACAGTTTGACCTGAAGGCCTGTTTTGAGGACATAGCTGCTTTTCCCCCACTGTGCTTGCCCAGCAGATGGGTGGGATGGAGTCTGCTCACTTCACAGAGATGAAACAAAACTAGGGCTTGTCTCAGACGAGCAGGGGCTGGATTGGTGCTACCAGGATGGATTGTCTGGGTGCTGCTTGTGTTTGGTGAGCTGGGAGCACATCCCAGCTCAGTGTGAGGGGTGCACCAGTGAAATCGTTTCCCACTGGCTTTGCTGGGGGGTGCTGGTTGCACTGCCCTTGAAAAGCACTGGATAAAACCCACCTTCATTGCCACTTACCCCTTCTACCCCCCACACTTTTTAATTGATGGCATGGAGATGGGAGGACCTTGGGGTAAGGGAGGCTCCCTGAGCCCTTGCATCTGCCCCTGTGTTGAGCACACTCCTTCTCCCTCCCAGGAATCCTGCTGCCACTGCAACCCAGGAGGGTCTGTGTGAGCATTTCTAGTGCTTGGTGTAAACAGGAGTAATACTGAAACCTGTCTCTCTGGGTCTCACTTGCCATCAGGAGAGAATAACAGCATCACCGTTTGCTAGCTTGTATTGGACAAAAAAAAATGTCCACCCTTCTCTGGGACATTTTCTTACAAATCTCCAAGCCAGCAGCAAAACTCCCCAAATCCTGGGTGCCATGAGTTTGAGGGACCTCTGAGCTGGCTTTGCCACTCCCTCTGCCAGTGCTCCGTGCTGCCGCTGCTCCGGCTCCACGGTTTCAGGGGGGATGTGAGCTATATCTGGTACCATGGTCCAGGTCCTCAGCATAGCTCCAGTGTGGCATTCACTGATGTCAGCACATTGATGCGGCTCTGAATCCAGGAGGAGATAAGAGGCCAATGCTGCACACGGTTAAAGACAATACACAGAAGATGCCAAGTGCACTTGAGATTCTTTGAAAATAAAATCAAAAACCAATAAGAAACATCTGGGAATTGATGTTTGTTGTTTGTAATTACTTTTAAGAGAGTGAAAACCTTTTTTTCCTCTGCTATTCTTTCCTCTCAATCAAAGAATGAAACATTTAAACTATTTCAAGTGTCCTTTGGAGGATTTTAAATGGAGAATGTGTGCATTTTTGTGCCTGGGAATATTCACTGATGTCTGTTTTCGTAAACAGATATGAGAGAAATTCTTTATCTTCCATCCTTTATATTGGAAGCCTCTTAGATTGAGTGCTCCGGAAATGCAGTGGCTGAAATAAAAAGATAATTTAGTACAGGAGAATTTGTCTGATACAATGTTCACTCGCTCAAGAACAATGAAACACCATTTTGGCATTAGTGTGATTGAAAATCTGTCTTTCAGATATCTTTGCTTTTGGTTTGTGCAGAAGTGCAGGCAAGTAGCAGGCTGGAGAGCACAGGGCTGAATGTGCTCCTGCAGGGACCCTGCTTAAAAACAGGACCATGCCAAGTGAATTTGACCCTATCTCATTAAAAGGAGAGTCACTAAATGGAGATGCACTGCACAACAAAGTGGGTTTTTTTAAGGAGAAATCCGTGCTGTGAATCCCTAATTCATTGCCCAAATTTATGCACAAGGTTTTGAAGCAATACTGAGCGTGGACTAAGTCAAGTCCTTGAGAAGTTAAGAGAAGCTAGGACTTAGCAGGGGTGGCAGCTGACATGCAAAGCAACTCTCTACTGGTGCCTGCTCCCAGCCCTTCTCCCCCCTGAACTGTGCCCCAAGATGAGATGAAGCAATGGTGGGATTTCCTCTGTGTCCGTGTTTTGTGTGGTGGTCTCACTCTCTTGATCAATGCAGGCACCACCAGCCCTGGGGAGAAATAATTAGAACCAGACTGAAAGCAAAGCCCAAATCAAGCAGATTTGGTAATTGAGGAAATCTTAATGTCTAACCAGGTTTGTGGGGCTCCATTTCATCCTGTTATAACTCTAATGGTCTAAACAGTCTGCCACTGATACTACTGAGAAGGGAGGCAGAAAAAAACAATATTAAGAGCAGTGGGTGCTAAGGCAGTCAGTCCCTTATCCTTCTACCTGAATGCTGCCAGACTTGCATAACAATATTGCTTCCTTGGTGCTTTATACCCGGGTGCAACAGGCTAATAAAGGGCTTTTTAGATGACAAAGCTTTCCCGGTTCCATCAGCTGATTGCCATCTGGGGGAAATCTCTGACAAAGCTTTAAATTTGCCACTCTTTGACTCTTCCCAGCTGCAGAAGCTTGCAGAGAGGAAATGCAGAGAGGCAGGAAGGAAAGGCTCTGAGAAAAGCACTGTCAGGGCCCAGATTTGCTAACGTCAGGGAGGAGATAAAGATTTTAGAGAATACAATAGCAGGGAGTTCTTGTCTTTCTGAGCAAGATGTCTTACTCTCAGCCTAGGTGATGCTTTGTGGGTAGCTGTCACAAAGCAGATGCTCCTGGGATCAGGTTGCAATAAGAATTAGAACTTGAGCACATTTGCAACAAGGGCTTGGTGATCAAGTGTTATGTGTTTAAAAATAACAATATATTTGTACTTCTAATCAGGAAATCCTTAGGATTTCTGCTCTGTGGATTCAAGAGGGGATCAGCTGGGAGTCAGGGGGAGATGTGATCCTGGGTCTGAATGCTCTTCAGCAGCCTGCTCTAATGTTTTGGTAAGATAAGGGGAAAAAAAACCCCCACTCTGTGAGCTGTTATCTATTTTGGGCAGCTTTTTAGAAGGAATCTCCACAACTAGTCATAGAAAATCAGGCGGGCAGTGGCTTTGAGAGGTTGTTAAACTCTGTCAGGATCAGTTGCAAACTTTTTCTCTCTAGTAATAATGCATCACCTCTCTCTGTGCAGTGACTCATCTGGAAAAACTTGGGCAATTTACTGGAAGTACAGTCACTACCCTCTCATCACCACTGACCATATCTGTCTTCCTGCTTCCAGTGTGTGTTCACAGCACAGAGCAAGTTCAAGAAATGAAAGCTGACAATAGCTGGAGTTTAGCGCAAAGGCGGAGGTTAGAAGGTAAAATAGCTGCATCTCAGTTTTACTCCCAATTTTTGAAACTAGCAAGCTTTTGTGAGATAAATCACACAGCAATTGCTAAGCCTTTCTTTGGACAGGTGGTATATCAAGGAAGGGGAAGAAAATGAACGGATGTTGGTGGCTTTTTTAGTCATTGTTTGGGCTGGAGCATGAAACAAGCTAGAAAAATGCTGATCAGTAGCTGAGACCAGAGCAATGATATCTGTGTACGGATAGAAAACTCCTTGGGCTAATGAGCTGCTCAGCAGCCCTGGGACCCTCATTTAAGACAAGCTGTATGGCTGTGTGCCCTGGGCTATGCTGCAGGCTGAAGAGGGGTTCAGCATGGAGCTTGTTACCTTGTTAAGGCTCAGGGCACCACCTGATAGATCATGAAAATTCCCAGCCAAACCTACCCACAGGCTACCTGGCCAGGCCGTGAGCTGCAGGGTGAGAGCACCAGGCTGGAGGCAAATGCAGCTGGTTCCTCCCTTTTCTGCTCTCCTTCTTTTCTCCATGTGCCTTAGCTTCCTCACCTGCACAAGGGCATTATGATACTTGCTTCTCTTCATAGTTTACTTAGATCCCTACGGTCTTGAATTGCTTTATAATTGCTTTATAAGAGCCTCACAAAGGTGTGATGGTGCAGAGAAAGCATCCTGATTTCCATAGGCTGTTGCCTTGTGCTCTGGTAAAGTCAGAGATTTGGCTAGCCATGTTCATATAGCTTGAAGGAATAACATGATAGATTGCATCTAGCTTTGGCAAGAGGGTCTTGAACAGACTGCAGAACTGGAGGGCCAGCAAATCTGGGCATCAGGCTAATTTCTGCCGCCCTTTCCTTAGGCAGCAGTGATACACAATAATAAAGCTGCCAAATAAAGTGATACCATCAGCTTCCAGTTCTTCAACTTCTAGAGCAGATCCTTTCTTTCAGAAAATAATCCCTCTCCAGCCTGTATTTAATGTCTGCAGCTGGTACCTGCCACCATGCATGCAAGATTAGGGCTGGGAGGTGTACTTTCCAGTCTGAGCTGGCTCTGGATAGAGATGCTGTGAGTTAAAATGGCTTTACAAAGCTCTCTTTAAATGCAGTAAAAGAAACATCCCTCTGCTTTCCAGCAGAGACTCCTTTCTAGTTGCAATCTGGGGCTGCCTGGTGCCTCAGAAATGCCTCTTCCCAGCCAGAACTGAGAGTTACTCCTCTTTTCCTCCTGTATTTTTTCTCATACTCTTCAGAAAAAGGCTGAAAATTTGCCCTTCATGTTCCTCGGTCCTGCCAGCAGACACCTGTGACTTTTGAGCATTTAAGGAGTTTGACAGCCCATGTTGTTGAATAAGCAGCCGCTTAGATAAGGGCTCCGAGATCTAAGGAAGAAAGTAATTGCTGATAAGGTCTGCACTTCTAGCAGCTATTTCTGTGGCAATGTGTTGGGAAAACTGAGGCCTTGGAGGATGTGGGAAATTAGAGATACCATAGATATGGGTCCAGGATCACTGAGCTGCACCACAACACAGTTGCTTAGGATCAGTGGAGGTGAATAGCTCTGCAGCAGCCCAGCTGCTGTCCCTCAGGAGCTGTTCATGGGGGCATTGAAATGGGAGGAGAAAGGGAATTGTTAGTTAAATCGTTAACAACTGCCCTCCTCCTGCCTTTCTTCACCAGAGCTGCCCTCTAGCTATGAGTAAGTAGCTAACCTTCCAGCGTCAAAGTGTTTTGGGGTTCTTTTTTGGTGGTTTGTTTTTTTTTTGTGTAGAGGGATGGTAATCTGAAAAAAAAAAACCAAAAAGGCATTGAGTCAGAAAGTTAGTATGAGGCAGATGCAACCTGCATGACTTTCTCCTTTTTTTGTGCTTTCCTAAAAGTCTTTCCCACTGCCTTGGCAACAAGTCCTTGCCCTTTTTCATGCTGCCTTTCCTCTCTCAAGGCGGGACCCGGTGTCTGATATTCAAGTGCCCCTTGCTAAGGCTGGTAGAGACAGTATCACTCAGATGTCTCCAGGCTGCTGCTCTGCTGATGAGATGTGACTGTCACTGATGCGGGAGCCGTTTGCTCACCAGCCTGTGAGGAAATTGCTGCTGCTTGCTGCTGGGGTGTGCGATGATTGCCAGCAGTGTCAGCGACACCAGGGAGTGCTCTCTGATCATGCATCGGCAGATGCTCCGCAGGATATCTGCAGCACTATGACACTGCCAGAGGGGACCTTGGCCCTGGGAATCCTGGCAGAGCTCAGGCACAAAGGATTATGAGCCTGATTTTTCCCCTCATTGATCTGGGGACAAGCCAGACCATTTCACTGAACTTTGCAGATCCAACCCAAATGAGGAGAATCAGTGGGAAAGGGAGATCCCACGTGGGAGGTCACCACCTCTCCTGGCTTTGCCTCCTGAGGGACATCTCTCTCATGGGTGTCCCTCCCCAGTCCATGTAAGCTGTAAGGGCAACAGCTGCTGCTTTATTAGCAGATCCTGCCTGGGACGGTCCCGAACCCATCCCGTGGTCATTCCTCTTTCTGGAAGCATTTCAGCCTGGTTCCTCTGCTGCACTTGGCCCCAGCAGAAATATTGAGCTTGGTCTTTAGGTTGGGCTGTGAAATGCTGGTCCCTCCCAGAGCTACACCCCCAGCTGCCTCTGCTCCTTCCCCTTCAAAAGGCCTCCAGCTCTCAAAAATACCGCTGGGCGGGAGCTTATCTCCATCGTTTCCCTCCCCAGTTTCAAATCCCAGGTCATGAATAGGAAAGCTGCTTAAAAATTGTACGGATTGGTTTGTTCCCTTTGATCACCTCAACACCAGCCTACAATGCCTCTGTGCAAGTCTGATGTGCTAATGCCCCTCCTGAGAGTTTAATTGACTATCATAATTGTGGGGCTTCATTTTTCTCCAGAGTTTCTCCTTAAGGGCGAGATGAGGGTCACAGACTTGCAGGGCACCTCTCATTCCCTGTAAAACTGTGCAAAACAGCTCTAAACAGCCAGCCCTGGAGTTTTCCTCCCAGAGATGCTATGTAGCTCCCCAGATCTCTCTTGCTCTGAAGACCCCTTCACCCTTGGGAGTGTTTTGGCTGGAGGAAGCAGCAGATATAATCCTGAAGCCAGCAGCAATGCTGTGGATGTGTCAGGAGAGATTGGACTCTCTCAGTACAGATGGTAATGGAGTGAGGTCAGCTGCTGGCAGAAGCTGGGGGGAATGTGTTCAGGAGTCAGGGCATAATCTCTGCTGCTGCCTGATTTTTTGTGGCATCTCTTTATTTATTTGTACTTGAAATATTTTTGCTTTGTTTTTCTATGGTCCTTTGTGCTCACTTCTGGAAAACAATGAAATTGTGGTGTGTTTCTGCAGCAGTGGGTATTGATGGAGTTTGTAGCCATATACGTACAAAGTATTTCCCTTATAAATCATTTCACCACTTTTCCTCCATGAAAAATGATCTGTCTCTACCAATCCCCAAAGAAGAAAAAAAAACCCAACCAAACAAAAAAAAACCCACAAAACAAAACAAAAAACCAATTTCTTTCAAATGCAGTTCAGCATTATCAGATGTATGACACAGAGACCCCAGTGGGTCTGATTTTGTCTGTGTTTGTGCCTGTTTTATTGAAGGGATGGCCAGAAGAGTGAAGTTTGTTGAACCCCTAAGTTACAGCATGACAACCAGAATTTGAGGCAACCCTCTTGTCCTGGTGGCAACAGATTTATTCCAGGCCAGAGGAAACCTTACCCTCTCCAGCCTTCCTGACTTGCAACCAAGACAGTGGCCATTTCCAAACAGTATTTTCAGTTCTTTCTGGAGGGAGGAGGCACTGTTTGGGAGCATTTTGTGTTCCTGTTGCGCTCTTTGCCACATGAACAGGATGGTTTCCAGCTAGTGTTCTTTATAGACTGGAAAAACATTATAAACTTTTTAGCAGACTCATAAATGTCAACTTTGTGGCATCCTGCGTTGTGGTTGGCTATGCGGTCACCTCTTCCTCATAAGTCCTTGATACTATAAATAGAGGGAATATTTGGGAATGGCCAATTTAAGCATTGAGAAAAGGCTGGGGCAAAGCTGTGACCCTCAGAGATTCCACCCACAGGCAAGGATGACTTCTTACCAAATGATTTCTCCTTGGTGGAAAGGACTGGCAAGGCAGGATCATCTTTGCCTTTTGCATTAGGAATGTGGTCTGTCTTATGTCTGAGGAACAAAGGAGTGAATTGGGAGCAGCTATAATTGCATTTTTGGAGTGAGTTCCTGTTCAGATTTAATACTGTGGCATTATGCTTCTTATGATGCGTGTAATTAAAACAAAGTAAAAATAATATCTTTTAGCCTGCTGTGGCCTGGTCAAGGAGTCAGAGATACGTTATGCTCCAAGGAAAAGGGTGGAAAAGAGAAGAAGGTGCAAGGGACAAGTGGACTGTTTTGATTTTGAAAGACAACTGAAACAGAGGAGAGAAGGAAACAAGAATGCAGAGTAAAGAGAAAAGCCAGAGACTATTCACAGGAATAATGGCACTTTGTTCATTCTGAACTTACCATAATTTCTAGACCCTGATTTCCTCAGATCCTTTTGTTTGGATTCCAACTGCATTTCTGGTGTTGATGAAGGGACCATGTGCTTTTTTGTATCTCTAAGCTTTCACCCTTTTCTGACCCACTATATCACTCTCAGGGTCTGTCTAATAAGCATGGAGTTGGCAGGACTCAGGCTGAGCGAACATCTCTCAATTGGTGAAAGGCATCTCTGGAAATAACTTGCAAGCTGAATCTTACCACCCTGATTTACATACGTAGGACCTTCATTTCATGTTAGCCCTCAAAGCAAAAAGGCAGTATTTCGCCAGGCTCGAAAACAAGCAACCCTCAGCCTGTGCCCTCCCGCCCAGTCACCAGCCCTTGCTCATACCATGTGCCTGGAGGTTTGCAGGGAATGAATAACCTGATCTGCCCAGTGAGGGACATCTCCACAGGGATTTCCTTGTTCAATTTTATTGGCAAGTATGGTAGCATTTTTACCCAGCTCCTGGAAAGAAATGTGCCTTTCCATCGCTAACATCCACACCCTTTACATCCTTTACCACAGAGCCAGGTGAGGGCTAGCTCTAATTCACACCCTGCTCTTGGGCAAACACAATTTCTAGGGTAACATTCAGGTGTCCAGACTACCCGAGGCAGACCTGATCTATCAGGCTGACCAAGAACAAAGATGATAAGACCTACAAATCCCATTGTGCACCCTAAGGCATAGGGGCAGAAGGTATTTGATGACCTGGGCTACAGTTAGTGACATGGCTGGGTGCTGCCTTAGTGGCATGCAATGGGGATGACCATCCTTTCCACTACGAGGACACATGCGTATTCATCTCCCTTGCCGGTGATGGCATCTGTTGGGTGGAGAAGGGGAGGAGATGGTCTCCAGCTGGATCAAGAGCTTAAGAGGAATGGTCTGCGAGACTATCCCAACTCCCATCTCTACTAAAGGCCTCGTTTGGTGATTTCGACTGAAGAAATGGCAATATCGTTGAGAATCTGTAGCTTGGTGACGGATGAAAGCTGCTTCTGCCGATGCTTGTACTGCAAGATTTTGTTTTCGTCGATGAAAATGTGGAAATAGTCCTGGTCAGAGTAGATTTCAACCTGAAAGAGAGACTGTGTTAGGTTCACCATGTAGCCATGCATCCTCACTGGACCTTGCTGCCATCATGTCAGTGAGTGCCTGGATCTGGGCACATGCGTCTACAACCCACTTCAAATCCTGCCAGAGCTGACACACACACTGCTCACCCCCGTTTTGGGCAAAAGGAGGGAATAATTGAGCTCTTCACTTCATGATTACAGAAACTGGTGATAACGCAAAGCCTAAAGTGAAAACAAATGCAGCATCCAGGGATTATTGCCAGAGCTCTGTATGTCAGAGTTGGGTGTAAATCAGCAGCAAATCAGGGGATAACAGAAATACTAACAGGGGACAGAGCCAGAGAGGGGATGTTACTGGGTGTGGTGCTGGCAGGAAAGGCAGGGCTAGATCCATGAGGAGAACCCCAATATTGGCTGGGTCACTCCTTTCCCACCCAAGGAGACCCGTGGGGTGACACAGAGTTACCTGGAAAGGCTTCTTTGCTTCAAAGGGGAAGGTTTTATTAACCTCTTCCTTCCCCCAGTGGTTGGCGAGGAAGGAGTTGCAGATGATTCTGGAGCTGGAGAAGCGGGGGTTAAAATGGAGAGCGATTTGGTCTCCAAGGTCACAGAGCAAATTAATTTCAAACCTAAGATGGTGAGAGAAAGAAGAGCCATGGAGTGATGCTGCTGGTTCTCATGAGCCGGGAATGCTGCGAGCGGAGTGTGTCCTTACATGCTCGTACTAGAACTGGTCTCGCCCTTGACCACGATGCTCCAGCCAGGACACATCCCCTCTGGGTACAGGGCCTCGAACTGCCGGTGAGGAGGTGATGGTGAGGCATGGCAAGGTGGGAGAGGTGCACAGTCCCACTCATCCCTAGCACTTCTCCATCTTTCTCACCCTCTTATCATCTTCTCCTTTCTCCCTACTTCCAATGCAGGCATACTGTCTGCCCCTGCCTTTTTCTCACTCCTAAATAATCTCAGGGGCTCTAAACTGATAAGAAATTAAGTTGCTACAACATCCAGTTGAGGAGGTTCAATTTGCTGCCCCCAAGGTCTTTTCTAAAGAGCTAGGTGGGATCAGAAAGCAAAAATTAAAGAAGAACCCAAATGCCTTCATTGTCAGCAGGACACAAAGACACTCTGCTCCTCTCCCTGCCTGGGCAATACAAAATCCAAAGCAGAAAACTTTGTGATGCTTTGAAGCAGGGTGTGAAAGACAAGGACTGATCAAGGAATGGGTGTAATGTGGCATCCAGCCTGTCCTCATCCAGTGTTACATGGGTGACTCTTGCCACAAGCTCCTGTCTGATCCCCCATTCCACTCGCTCCCCCCTTCTCCAAGGTTAAACTTGTATAAAATGAGCTGAAAATGTTCCTCTTTTAATAATTCATAGTTTTATTAAATAAGTCATTTTAATAAGAACTGCTTGCCATTTCACCCCACTTTTTTTAGCACTTTAATGATCTTGCATTTCTGAGCACCTGCCTCTCCCAGATTTATTGCTCACACTGGGAAAATCTCTCCAGACTTGGCATCTCCACTGCCAGCTGCATGCCTGCCTCTCCTGCCCTACAGCTCAGGACTTCTGCTCCCCTGCTTCTTTCTCTGGCATGATTTCCCATTTCCAATGCATTTTTGGGATATGCACATTTTGGGGCAGGAGCTGAGACATGACGATGGCCAACCTCACGCCTTCATGCCTGGCTACTTTTGGAGAATGGCTTTGGGAACCTATGCATAGTCGTTCAAAGGCTCTGACCACATCAGTGTTCAACCCTGTGAAACACAGAGAGCTGATGGAGCTAATGATATGGTTTCAAACAGCGAGTGGTGATAGCAGCACCCAGGTTCACCTGGCCTTGACCCTTGGCTTGTCATCATTACAACAACCCCAGCAAAAGACACACCACATGCACAGGAAACAGCAGTTCCCTCTTTGCTGCTGGCTGTCCCAGTGGAGACGGATGGCAAAGCATGGGTCTCCTCTGCTAAAGCGTCTGTTGTATTTTAGTCTCAGCTTAAACCCCCCAAGCCAGAAGTGCTGCCATCAAGTCAGCATTAACCCAGACCAGCCCTGGTATAACCAAGATGAAAAATCTGTCCTGTTGTCCTTTATCGAAAGCCAGGAAGCTCACAGCTTTGCAACAGCCTGGACCAGACTGAAACAGAGGAGCAGCACTGCAAGTAGCATCCCCACATCCTTCTGGATTTCTGGCTCTGTTATGCACTGCCTGACCCCCCTCCATCACCTCTCAGACAGACCAGGCTGTGCTGGATCCTCTCCCCAGCACTTACCCGCAATGCCATCCCGCTCGCCTGCCCCTGCACTGCAGAGCCGGCCAGGTGCACGGTCAGAGGGGTCTATATAGGGGCCGCTGACCAGCAGCCCACATGCTTGGGGATTAGCAGCAACAGTGGGCTGAGGTCTCCTTTTCAGAGTGGGCTGTCGGTCACGGCCGGGAGATGGGGAGCAGCAAATCCCACTGCCTGCCCAGTGGGGTTAGCCCACTCATGCGTGCAGGGCTAATCCAGCCCCACTGCTGCCCGCACAAAGGCAGCGACAGCCGGGCTCTCCTGAGCTGTGATGTGGTGGAGCTGGTGTGTGGCAGCAATGGGGCGGACAGGCATTCAGGCTGTAATCCGGGGGGGCAGATGTGTTTAATACACAGAGGAAGGATGGGGACTTCCAAAGCTGGGGGACACAGCAGGAGTCCCATCCGCTGCAAAGTCCAGAGAGAAGGGAGGTGGCAGAAGAAAAATTGTGGCTCCTAGAGGGGCTCAGCTTCACCCTAACCAACAGAGATTTCTTTTTCTCCCTGTTTTCCTTTTTGACCATTCTTTGTGGGTAAGAGCGGGGCCCGAAATGAGCTGATGCCAGCTCTGTCACAGCTGCTTTTCCACCTCGCAGCACCCCGGGGCTGACAGGGCTCGGGATGCTGCAGTGCTGAGCTCAGCACACCCTGGCTCTGCATTTCCCCTCCCTGCTGGGGACAATACAGGGATTTGGGAGCAGGGCAAGGGAGCCTTTGTCTGATATTTCCTGTCATGGAAAGGCACCAAGAAATGGGTAGCGATGAAACGAATTTCAGTGATGAGGGTTTTCATACTGACAGTCAGCATGTAACGTATGGCTGGGTGAAGCCAAGCTGGGAAAGGGAGGGATGACTGTGCATCCCCCTGCTCTTCACAGGGTAAATGCATTAGAAACATGCTGTCCCCATCCCTTGCTGCACTGGAGGATGTGATGCTCCCTGGCTGCTCCTACAGGGATCCATGGCTTTCACGGTTAAAACCTCCTCACTGTATGGGCCACAGTGCTGATATTATTTAATGTGTTTATTTTATTTCCAGCAGATAAGCAGAATGAAAGCTACTATCCCAGGCTCTGGTGTCCTTGGCAGACGATTAAAAATGCAGTCCAGCAGACATAGAAGCCAACAGTCTCTCTCAGGGCTGAAAAAGCCAAGTCCCGGGCTGGGATTTGCCCATTTGGACTCCTACAAAACCAAACCATGTGAAGCTGAGCTCTGCCGTGGTCTCCTTCCTCAGCTCCTGGCTCTCTAGGCACTGTGCCGGGGAGCACTGGAGTGGAGTTCTGTGCTACAGATGGCAGCATTGGGACGTGCAAGGGAGCTGCGAGCCAGCAGCGGAGGTGCCGAGGTGGTGGTGGCAGGGCAGGGGACATCCCACCCATCCCTCCTTGGGCTGCTGTAGGATGCTGGACATTGGCCTCTCCGATCTGCATAGCCGTATGTCTCCCCTACTTATGGCCTGACCCAGAGTTGTGTTTTCACCCCCAAATCATCCCTCCCTGCTTGTGCTCCTGACAGCCAGGCAAGCGACTGTGGGGAGAAGGGACTGTTTTTGAGATACCCACCACGGCGGTGGGCAAAACCAGACAGTGTTGCAGTCCTGCACGTAGGAAAGGAGTGATCTGCAAGCTAAATAATTTTGCCAAGTTTATTGTAATTATGCTAATGAAATCAGTGCACTAGGGAAGGCTTGGGCACTGCACAGCAGGTCAGGGTGCAGTGGGATAGCAGAGGACTTTGCCCAGCAAGCTGTGGTGGGACAAATACCATCTCCTTTCTGTGCCCAGGGGCTGCATCTCACCCACGCGGTGCAGAAACCAACGTGAGTCACGACATCTAGAGAAGCTGCTGTAGTCTTTTATTTTGTCTAGTAAAACCAAACCCTTGCCACAAATCTGTGCACACAACCTGTCCTGGCCACACTGAGTCTCATTCCAGCTCCTACCACAGCCTCTGCTGGTGCCACCACCAGCAATTGAATTTGCTCCCCTGCTGTGAAAAGCTGCATTAGGCCAAGCAGCACTGGGAGCCACAGGGCTGCCCTGTGGTAGAGCAAAAAAAGCCAGCGAAGGCAGATTTGGAGAGATGGGAAAGCTCTCAAGGAAGGAGGGGGAATTTAGATTGCTCCTGTTTTGGGGACAGCAACTTCTGAGATGCTCAGCACCTCCCAAAATTCAAGGCTTTGCTTCCTGTTGGCATTTCAGCAATAGCTAGAAAGGCTGCTGGGGAAAGATGCAAACACATGTATTTCACCAGTAAATGGTGCCCAAATACGGACTGGTTTTACAGGTGCACCTTTATTTGCCTTCTGCTTGTTGTGCCACTGCTCAGAAGCCATCGTAACATCTGTCTGTTTAGCAAGGAGGAAGGGATTGGAAATAGGTTTAAAATCTCAGATGTTGGAGGCAGCACTGGGTGGTTAGCTCTTAACGTCATGGCTTTTCCCTCTCTTTGGTGATGGATGGAAAAAAACCCAAACATATTGATTATGTGCTACTGGGATACAGAAAAGACAGATAGAGTCTGGGGTGGAAGGAGGCTAGCGTAGCAAAGGATGTGATAACCTGCTGGCTTGGTTAACTGCAGGGGATCTTCGTTAGTGTGACACTGGTGATTATAAAATCACTTGTTAGCAGACCTGCTTATGCATTTGTCAGCCATTTGGTCATACAACCATCAGAGTTTGCACCTTTTCTTAAGCTGTTGTTAGCCACGTCCTACTCTTGGTTGTTTGTCCCAAAGTCTTTTTCCTGCTGCTCACGACGTGGCAGAAATTCTCAGTGAGGAGCTCGGCACTGCACTTCCCATGGGAGTTTTCATGCAGGTCTCCCCTGCACTAAGCCAGGTGCGTTTTTCAACATGTGATTATTACCATTAGTCTCTAGAGGTCTCCAAACACACAGCCTGAACTTTCAGGAGCTGAACACAGTGCTCGCCTCCACATATCATACATTGATTTTCTCCTTGTTGCACTGCCTGGTTCTGCAGTTCACCCACAGTGTGATGCTCCAGTTTCTGACACCTGCTCAGGTTTGTAAGTAACACTTGCTGTGAGCTTTTGTAGGAAAGAGGCTTCCATCCCATGATTAACTCAGTCGAGCCCTGATGTGAATGATGCCTTTGGATATTGCCTCAGGTGTACTCTCCACATGCTGGTACATGTCCCATATCTACCTTGTCCTGCCAGCCAGAAACATCAGCACACACCTGGCTGTGCCCACACCTGCATTATAGTGCTATATATGTCCTCAGACATTATTGCACAGCCCTGTCTCCTATTAATATTCACCTATATAGGTACTCACACACATATATATATATATAGCAGCCACTGAACCTTAGCAATATATACCTACTGGAGGCCTGTGATCACAAATCAACCCACATTCCTTAAATACACCAATGCAAACAAGCAAGCCCAGTGTTCCTGGCCCACAGCCATGTGTGATCAGTGAACTCACATGTGCAAAGCTGCTTTGGTACCTACTGGCCATGGCAGGGTGGCTGTGACCACAGGGATGCAGCCAGAGATGGGTTCCTCTTGGAATCACCCTTGGCTAACTCTCTTGGGACTGTTCCAGGGGCCTCCAGACCTTCAGCCTTATGGAATAATTTAAGATTAAGCTAAGAAGTCATGTATTTTTAGTGGTGGGCTCTAACTACCAGCCAGGCTGGGCACAGCAGTGAGGCTGCAAATGGTGCCATTGTGAATGAAGTCTGTCACTTTTTCTTGCTTTGAACATCTCCACCCAGCCACCAGCTGTTACTTGTCTGGGTAGAGCGCCACAACTCCCTCATCCAGCCCAAGGACTCAAGCCTTTTCCTCCACCTCTGGAGCCAGAACAACTCACTGGCTTTCCTAAAAATCCCATGCTCTTTCTTTTAGGACGATAGCTTTGCAAAAAAAACCCACACCCTGAAACAGTAGTCTGGGTGCAAGCAGAGGCTCCCAGGCACTGCCCACCACCTGTGTGCTCCAGGCAGGCACAGCTCTTTCCTGGAGGGTGAGTTGGGGTTACCCCAAATCCAGATGGGTCTCCCAGAGCCTTCCCCCACCAGACCAAATCAGGGGCTGTGATTTCCCCAGCGTATGCCTCTGTGCGAGGCTTCTCCAGACTTGCTTATCTGCCACTTGGAGGTATTTATACCTCCTCCGCAGCCATTTCAGTTCCTCCAGGGAATTCCTAAAACTCCCCCGTGTAATCAGGACTCAGCCCTCTCCTCCAGTCACGCCGTCTTGGGAACATGTTACTCTGGGAAGGGTTTTGGCACATCTCTTTGCCAGCTCACCCCAATTCCCTTTCCCCCATACCTACGACTCTGCGTTAGCTCCCTGCTCCTGATTGCTTTGCTTGGGATCTCTCTCCAACACTGCTGTCTACAAGCAGCATCCAGAGACCGGCCATCTTGTTGCGAATACTCCTTCAGGCTTGGTGCTGGAGAGAAAAAAGAAATTTGTATTTTATGACTACAAATATAAACTATTTATTTAATTCAAAACAACCCTTCTGAGTTAAATCTCAGTGAAACAGTCAATGGTATCTCTATATTTCTGCAATCTCACTCTGCCATTCTTTAAGGGACTGACCAGAAGAGGGCTGGAGACTCCAGACAAATCCCTGAGACAAATTACAATCTTATAAAAAAATCACACATGTGTCTAACTCTAGAAGAGCCTGATGCAACACCCACTGCTGCTCTGGGATGGAGGGGGGGGGTGTCAGCTCTGCAGCCTGCACTTCTCATACCTGCTTTAAGGAGACTTCAGTCTCTCTCAAAATGCATTGCAGAAGGAGCCTCTTGCAGCTGCCCAGCCTAAAAATTGCTCACTGGAGAGCAAGGAAAGAAAAACATCACACCCTGCAAGGTGGCAAGAGAAACAGGGAGAAGCTAACACCCCACCATCACACACTGCCTGGCTCGAGCCCGCTGTTGTCCGAGCTTCATGTGCCTCATTGAAGTGTCAGCTCCACTAACGAGCTGCCAAGCCACTGGGAACCGCCTTGATGCTAGCGGCTTCTGGGGCCATTGCATTTGTCAGATTTTCCATTCTTTGGTCTCTTGTTAGCATGTCTCATCATCCTCCCAGTTAAGCACTGGTGCCGGGGAAGGGGAGGGCATGTCCTCTCCTCCAGCAGCTATCTGAGCAGCTGCTGGGTATGAAGTTCTGCTTTTATGCTTGTTGGCTGGTAAGTGAGAAAAGGTTCGTGATTTGGTCCCTGGCGGTGCCATGAACGTGAATCTCTGCAAGCAAAATCTCTGCCTTTCTTGCACTCTTCCTCTGCACTGGTGAAAGGGGAAGGAGATCCCAACCCCGCCAGCACCATGAAATGGCACAAGTGCAACTGAGGCCAAGCCCAGGGCTGCTGCTGTCCCCGGCACAGCTCCTGCTCACTGCTCAGGACTTCCCTTTCACGCAGCTTTGAGGATTGGGGATGAAAGGCAAGGCAGTGGAAACACAAAGCACGCCTGGTTTATTTTATTTATGACTAGCCTCTGCTTAAAAGGAAATGAGCATTATCAGCTCCAGCACCACCGGGTCAGATGAGTAAATGAAAGAGGAGGGTTTCGTTTATGATCTGGAGCTCAAGTTTGCTCTTATATGGGCATCCCCACCAGCTGTTGCTTGCTGCCACCTTGCTGCTACTCATGTCATGGGGATGCCAGGCTCTAGCTGGAAACAGAGCCAGGGTCCGCCAGAGGTGAAAGGCATGAGACAGAGAGAACGGTTGAGCTTAGGTTGTACCTACCCCTACTTCCTTGGCTCAGAGCACCTACATGTGCTGCAACACAAACATCGCTGCAACCAGCACATCCCAGTCAGTCAGTACTCATACCTGCTGTGTCGTTATCCAGCCAGGCTTTGTGAACCATTACTTAGTTTCTTGCTTGGTTCCCTGGGTAGAAGGTGATAAAGCTACATCAAAGTAGGTCCCGTTGCCCTCACCAGTGGCTTCAGCTGGAAAGGGGTGCTGGGTCTGGGGCATGGCTGGTGCTGGTCCTCGCTCACCATCCCTGCTCAGTGCTGCAAGGTGCAAGCAGAAGGTAAACACACGACCTGGCATGGGCTGTTGTTTATTGCCCGGGGTTCCTAGAGCCAATATTTGATCATCCGTAAATAATTGCCCTGTTGTGTATGCAGGAACCTGATTTATCCTGCTCCTTGGTAATACCTTCCAAACTCCCCAGGGAGACATCTGTCTCCCTCTTCCTGGTGATTAATGGGGAAGGAGGAGAGCTGGCACTGGGCCTTGCCATGCTCCTCGGAGTCAGCTTGGGGGTGTACTGCGTGTCCTTCCATGGTGGTCTCTGGCTCAGAGCTAAAGCAATGACAGATCCTCAGGAGGAGGGTGGATACATGTGAACTCTCCCTGCTCAGTTTTATGTTGAATTCCTGGTTCCTGGGGAACAGCGTCAGCACTGCCGAAGCCCCCTCCACCCCCCATCGCCTCACCGCTGTGCCTTGCCAATTCAGAAGTGCTTCCCAGTGCCTTCCCAGGTGAGGTTAGTCTCCAAGGCCCAGGTTTCCTTGGTCTGAGCAGCTCTGATTCTGTGTTGAATGATTTACTGCCCTAAAACAAGGGGAGGAGGAGGGACATCACTAGAGGGGCTGCAGCTTGGCGTGCTCTGCTCCTGCGCTCGGCTATGCACACAAGTAACGGCACGACCGTCTCTTGCTGATGCTTTCCCCTGCAAGCTTCATGCCAGCTCCTTGGCCAGGGAGACCACATGGCAACAGGCCTGAGCACGGCACAGGCGGGCCACGCTCCACATATCAAAGCCTGGATTCCTCCCCCGGGGACCCACACGTGGGTTGGAGCCACAGTCATGCGCCTCCAGGTGTGTTTGGAGAAGAGATGGAGGAGAGGGAAGCCTGGAGCTGGGGGGAAGAAAAGAGGTGACCTGCGAGGTTTGGAGGATGCTCTGGGGTCCAGGGAGTGGCCAGACATAGGTGCATCCCATGTGCTGGAGCCCTGCTGGCTCTGCCGACTCTTGGCAGGTTTCATGAGGACGGATGGACGGTTCGGGTCTGGGGACATCAGGATTTGTGTAGCCCTGCTTTTCCACCATTTTTAATTGAGATTTATTAACATAAGGAGTCATAGTCAGGTGCTCGCATCATACAAATCTTCCCATGCCCATGTTTGATATCCTCATCAGCCTTGAAAACAATTATCCTACAGGCTGGGTCCTAGAGAAGGTCCAGTTTGGGGTCAGATGGCAACTGGCACCAAAAGAGGCAAAAAAAGCTCAGAAGAGGAGAAAACGAGACCATCAGTGTCACAAACCTTCCAGCCTCTTCCAGCCGGCTGCTCAGCCCAGCCCTGTGTGACCTTTTCCAGGCACACAAAAGTGCAAATAATATTTACCCAGGAGGAAGACACACCAAGCCCAGAGACAGCACAGCCCCTTCCCAGCAGGCAGCCAGCCTGGGAAGCTCTGCCAGAAGAGCCACCATCCATTGGGGGTGGCAAGACACACCGGAGGCAGCGCTGCCTCCGACCAGGATGAGCAGTTTTGCCTCCAGGCGGATCGGTGGTGCATAGTGCTGGGACACAATAGGATGGGCATCATGCCAGGCTCCTGGAGCTGCTGATGGAAGCATGAACTCCACCTCAAGGAGGTCTCCAGGGAGGTTAGAGAGGTTTTAGAGGTATTTGTGGGGGAGGAACTCTGGGTTTGGTCAAGGAAAAGGGTTTAGGAACTAAGACACTTGCAGCTTTGGGGTTCAGAGCGAGTCCTTCCTCCATCTCTGAGCATTTGACCCACTCTTGCACCACTGCTGCTTTCTTCTTTTGGTCCTGTTGCACTGAAGCCAACAGGTTGTCATCTGTCCTGCCACATTAGTGGCATAAAGGGACTGTGATGTTTGCAGAGGGGATGTAGGGTCCACTTCCCATCCCAGCCTCTGGGAGAAGGTGGGATGACGCGTGGGAGGTGAGCAGTGGGAAGGGCATTTTCAGCCTGGCAGGGCCTGGCACACATCCAAAGGGTACCAGTACCAGCAAGACCCCATACATATCTGCCTCAGGCAATCAAGCCAACAAACCTCTGAGCCTGGAGACTTGGTCCTCTCCACATGGGCTCTGACCTTTGCTACGCAGGGCTGGTGGGTGAGGAGAAGCGCTGGGTGTTGCAGCAACCTGTGAGAGGCAGTTGGGGAGGAGGATGCAGCTTTCTGCTATTTTGGAGGGCAGGGAGGAAGAGGAAGGGCTGCTGACAAAGACCGAAACTAGAAAAATGACGATGATGACAAAAAATCTCCTCCCATTTAGGGAACCAAATGCATTTGTTTCCTGATGTGACCAGGATAGCTCAAAGCGAGAGATGCAAGTTCAAGTTACTAAATTGCAACTCCTCATGTCCCAGGGCGAGGGTGGGCCTGTTTCAGTTGGAAAGGACCAAATGCCCCACCAGACCCCTCGGTCCCTGACTTGCCCAGGGGTGGGGAGGTACCTTAAACCAAGTGCTTATCTCCTTTGCCTGACTCCCCTCCATCGTCTTCCCTGGCCACTGTACAGGGCTGGCTACCAGGAATAGCTGCCTTGTGGTCACACCCCAGAGCCTGGGACTGCACCGGAGGAAGCCAAGGAGGTGGTAGCCTATGGAACCATACTTTTGGGAGATTTTGGGGCACATGGTAGTGCTGAGGATTGAAGAAGGGGAAGTGTAGCCTTCTCTATAGCCATGTTTGTTGCTGACCGGCCCGCTGCCTGCTCCCCCTCAGGAGCTCTGCTCCTCTCTGCCCCTTCCTGCAGCAAGACTCCCTGACCCCGCTCCAGCTCCTCATTTGCAGACAGTAAAATTGTTCTTCCTGAGACAAACAAAAAGACAGTCGCTGCCCCAGGGAGCCTGTGGTCAAGGCGAGAAGATGCCATGTTATTTGGTTTCTTCTTTATTTTCATTTTGGCTTTTAGAGTTGCAGATTTGCTCCAGCCACAAAGTCTGAAGGCAGGTCCAGTTTCCAGTGACTCCTGACTTGGGTGGAGGCTGAATCCAGGCTGGTGATTCAGTCCTTCTCTATTTCTGGTGCTGGATTTATACATAATTTGATTCTATATAGTTAGGGATAGAACTGAGCAGAGCGTGAGAATTTCAGCAGAGAGGTGAAGGGATGCTTTATAAATGAAACATTTGTTAGTGCAAGATTTCAGCAAGAGGAAGGGATATAAACTGGCAGCAAGAGCACGGTGTGGGGGGATGCCATGTGCCCTGTGAAGGGTTTAATCCATGAAAGGCTCAACCTAGACCCATCCACACCTTGACTGCAATTTTCCTGCTCATAGAGCAGCTCTGGGAAGTGGGGTTGAAACCCCAGCTGCATCTCAGCAGCAGCTCAGAAGCCAAGGCACACTCGGGACCTGAGGCCAGAGCTGCAACACCAGAATGTGCTGTATCCATCTTCCCCCCTCCTGCTATGTCCGATGGCAGGTTTCCAACCCCTCAGGTCTGGAGATGCCCATCTGCCGCAGTCAGAGGCAAAGCTCCCACGGATGGGAAAGGAGAGGGGCTGCAGGGTTTCAGCCTCCATCTCCAAGAGGGATCTGAGGTAGCTCTGACCTGCCTCAGCACTTCATCAATCTTGTTTTGTACTTGATGTGGATCGTAGCCTGGGGAGAGGTTATCTGACCATGGCTCTGCTCCCCACATCCTCTGCTTCTTCTCCTCCTCCTCCTCCTTTAGATCTGGCTGCTGGGAGAAATTATATTTTTTTCTGGAGCTTTTACCAAACTGCAAGGGGGTTTCCAAAACATCTGGAACAGCTCATGGAGTTGGAGTGGAGTGTAACGCTGAGGGTGGAAATAGGGTCATGGAAACAGAGGCACCCTGTTGGATTAATGCTCGAGAGCAGCACTTGGGAAGGGCTGAGTTCAAATCCTCACCCCACTAGCAAAGGAAAAGAGTTGGAAAAAGCCTAGTGAGACCCTGTCCACACTGCCACATTCCTCCAGGTCCTTCTCCCCAGGGTCCATGCTTGGAGGAGGTCTCACCAGTGCTCATCAATGCCCATGGCTTTCACGTGTGGCTGTGACACTGCACTGTGAAGGGCAACACATGCATTTTGGTCTCCCAGCCCAAAATCTGCTGCTATGTCTCAGTCTGGGAGGAGGTCTAGAAAGAAGCCAGTATTTTGCAAAGGCAAAAAGGCACCTCAGGTTATGTGGAGGCTGCCAGCTTAACGTCCATCACAGCAGAAACAGTGAGAAGGCTCTTATACAAAGCAACGTGTAGTTAATTAAAGGAGGGATGTAATTGTTGCCAATCCCAGAAAATGATGAAAATAGATCTCTGCTAACTTCTTCATTTCTACAAGGCTAGGATTTGGGCTGACAAAGATGATCCTGTCAATGCAACAGCCTTGGATGTGTGGTTTGACTTGGCATCTGGCCATGGTACAAATGGAGCTGAAGTGGAGTCTACTGCTTAGATAGACTGATAAACGCTGATGATACAAAACCATCATGGTTCACCTAGGCAAACAGGGCTGGCTATGGGCTGGGAGAAGCAGCTGCCCTGGGGAAGTGTAGTCACACAGCCGCCTTTCCAGTGGGGTTGCACAGAAACTGGTTCCTGAGCCTCCCCAGTTTTACCTGTTTGGTGAAAAAAACAAAACCCCTTCTGATAACATTTGTAAATGGCTGTTACTGAATAATGCAGACCACTCAGCTTGGTGCAAGCCAAACCTGTCTCTTAGTACAGCCACATAAAGAGTCCTACATCTAGGAACAAAAAGGGAAGTTTTTTATTATAAGATGGGACAACCTCTCTGTCTTGGGAAGCAAATAATGTAAAAGCCATGGCAGAACCATGGGTTTCAGCCTTATTTTAGCAGGATGATCTCTAAAATCTTTTCTGTGGTCCTTCAGAGGTAATCCAGACTCCCAGGGTCTCCCAGATTTGTGGCTACAAAGTACTGCAGTAACTCGGATTGTGTCCCCGGTGCAACGCAGCAGCTGTGAGGGCAACCACCATCCTGGGATGTGGTGGGGTAAGGATGGAGGTTTTATTTGCTGTAGCTGTGGCAGCGGGGTGAGAGCAGGGAGAGAGGTGTCCCCTTGCCAAGGAGCATATTGGGAGTGTCCAGGAAAAGATCCCCAGAAGTGATTCAGGGACTGGAAATGTTGCCTACACAGACAGGGTGGAAAGCTCAGTTTATTTACTGAGTGTTCTTTATTTTAACATTATATATTGAAGAGTTTTGGCTGATGGATCATGGTATCCCTAAATGTCAGGGTTGAGATGGGAGAGGGTTTCCCAGACCAACAGACGAAAGCAGGTTAAGGTCAAATGGATGGATACCAAGGGACACAACTCTGGGCTGGAAGAAACATTGAGTTAATTTGAAATATTTAAATGGAGACTGGGACACCCTGTCCCCCTTCACTGACTGCCATGAAATCTTTAACTTCTGCAGAGAGTATTTGGGATACAGGGTGAGGGACACCTGCATGCCATGTCAGGTACCTCCACCTGCCAGCTCGCAGCAGGCTGGCAGGATTTAAACCCTGCTGATGGCCTCAGGCTTTCCCATCCAGGTGAGAAAACAAGCTGTGAAAAAAGTAAACATGTCACGGAAGTATTTTTCTTTCAGATGGGTTGATCTTTCTGAGCTCAGAGAGAGGACACAAGGAAGCTGCTGTCAGATGTAAACACATCAGCCCTGACTTCACAAATATTTGAATAACATTTACTGAGCTTTATGTGTTATTCCACAATAACTGAAAAAAAATTAAAAAAAAAAAAAAAGGTTTTACTGGGCTCTGCCAGATGTGATTCTCTCAGGTAACCTCCCTGCCTCGCTCAGCCCCACACTCAACAGCCACCGTCACCACGGACTGTACTTGCCCCAGCATCCCTGGACTGAATCCTTGCAGAATCAAAAGCTCAAAAAGGGATGCTGGACCCGAGTGTATCACCCATGGGATACCGTGCCAGGCACTGCGCCAGGAGGAAGCCTGCCCCATTGCCATCACATGTGCAATGCCGCCACAGGGATGGGTGCCATCCACCCCGTCCCTTGTTTAGTGTACAGACAGACCATTGTTTAGGTAGGACCTCCCTAAAGTGCCTTTGCTGTTGAGCTTTCTCTGCTCTTTCCTGTATTTGAACCCCTTATCACAGCCTTGCCCCGGGAATATGTGCTTGGGAGGGTGCGTTTTATGGGTTGATAAGCTTTTATTGCAGCCAGCCTTACTGATGGGATGTCTGAAATAAAGAGGTGGGGAGTCTGCATCTGGCCTGGGGGAGAGGGGATCTAAGCAGCTTTGCTTTCCACTAAACTTAGTAGTCTGGACACAGGTTTTAAGTAAAACCCAGGCAGTTTTGAGTCTGGGAAGGTCCGTGCCAGAGATCTCCAGGAGTGGCTGCAGTTTGTACCAGGGTATTGGGTTTCATTGAAATATTTAGTTCCATCCCCTGCAAGAGGAAGCAGCACATGGGGATGTGGTGTCCCCTGCGCCCCATCCACACCTCGGCCCCATAACATGCCCCAGGACTGCCCTCAGCAAGGTGAGGGCTCCCTGCTGCACCCCGCTGGGCCATCCCACTTGCATACAGAGTGATTTGCACCCTCTTCTGCCTCAGTTTCCCTCTCCACTCCACGCATCTCCATTGTAGCCTTTCATCCCACGTGCGCCAAGTTCTTCTGCTGGCGGCGGTTTGCATTTAACTTTTTTTTTTTTTTTGGCATCAGATTAGAAATAAATTAAAGTGGCCAATAATGACTTTGCCAGGTGCTGACTCCCTCCGCACTTTAGCTCTGAGCGTGCCTTTGTGTGCATGTGTGTGTACAAGCGATGAACAATGATTAAAGAGGCTTTATTAGTCCCATGACTAAGCTTTAATAGGAAAAACCTGTGTCCTTCCTGCCAGCGATCAGCATGAGGGGAACAGCTCGCTGTGAATGCTCTGCCCCAGCTCCCCGCTCTTGCGCAGAGGACAACGCTGTGGCCACATTAGAGGGTTTTCTGATCTCATTTACCCCAGTAAATGCCTGGGGAACATAATGTCGGACATGAAGATGGTTCTATGTGGTCTCTTCTAAGCTGTTCATGGTCCCGTGGGTCTGGTCCCAGCAGGCGTGTCTGCTCTCTGGGTGCTGCAGGGGAGCAGGAGCTCTCACCCTCCAGCTCTCTTCCATGAACTGGTGGTTTAGCCTGCCCCTGCTCATGGAGACAGTGATGTCCATGCAAGGACACAGGGCAGTGTTGAGGCTGCAGTTCTTGGGAAAGGATTTATGTGCAGGGACTTGAACCAATCTTCCCCTAAATCAGTGCTGCATCCCAAGCTGCAGAGAGGAGCTGCACAAACACCCTCAAAGTGCTGCCAGGGAGCCTGGTCTTCCTAATCTGTCCATCAGTCTAATACAAGTTACTACCTTTTTTCAAACTTTACCTTGCTCTTACCCAGCCAAATGCACCAGACCTCACGGGTGCACCTTTCCAGAATATGTCTTCTACTTCTGAGATGGCAGATACCAGGACATTTCCCTGGGTGCTGTCTAAATTGCAAGGCATAGGAAAACATTTTCAGGAGAGATGGTGTTGGATGCTGGCTGGCTGCAGCTGTGCTGTCGGCATCCCGTGGTCCCTGGGGTGTGTGACTGTCCTGGACCCAGCACCATGGAAATGAATTAGGAGCTTCTGGGACCCAGGATGTGCTGTGGGATCAGCATGTCAGGAAAACAAAGCAGCCCAAAGTTACTGTTGCTTTCTCTGTAAGGAGAGGCCAATTATTCAAAGCATTTTGGGCCAACATATACAAACTGCAGCCAGCCATGCAGCCTGCCCTATGGATGCAAATTTGTCAAGAGTCCAAGTGAAGGGGAAAGGGCTGATTCTTACATTTTGGTTGAGACCTCTTCCCGACACATGGCTTTAAGCTGGTCACTCATCCCAGCTACACCATGTCTCAGCGGAGTGATGCTCTGCACTTCTGCCACACTGCAGCTGGCCAGAAGATGAGGCAGAGGAAAGCCCAGGGAGCAACACAAGTATTGCAGTAAAGAGAGAAAGCAGAACAAGATATTTTCTTTCCTCCCCACACCTCCATGCCCTGGGCAGCCCTTCAGCAGCTTCATCCCTGTCAGAGGAGGCAGGATCCAAACATCGGGAGCGGTATGCCCTTTCCCCTGGGCCTGCCACCACTGAACCACACCAGATTTGCAAAGCCTTCGGCAGATGCTGCCCTGGGCCAGCCGGCACATCCTGCCCTCCTGCAGAAACTGGCATTACCATCCCTGCTCGCATACAAAGGAGGTTGCATCATAACTGCTTTTTAAACTCCGAGGCTTTTGAAGTCAAAGCCAAAGTTTGTTTTTATGCCTGCATTGAGCCAAGTCCCTTGTTCTGGTGTTTACGAGAGTCTCTCCAGTTAGCAGGAGCTCACCTCACCTTTTATAACAGTGGGGTTATCTTGGCGATATTTGTCCAGACTGGCAAAAATCTGGGCTCTTGAAGAACTAAAAATCAACGTCATGAGAGAAACCAAATGACAGCTCTACTGGAAGATTTCCAGCTCTCTCTTCAGCTGTGGCTGAGATAATCAGGATCAGGATTACCTAGAGGGGAAGAGACAGATTTTCAAAAGATGGACATCCTTTAGGAGCACCAGGGAGAACCTTGAAAACAGGGCCTCAAAGTCCACAGGTTAGTGACAGAGTCAGCTGTGCCATCATCCACCCCATATCCATGCTGCAAGAAGATGCTCCAAACTGGGCGGGAGGGACCCTTGGCATCCCCAGGAGCAGTGGGTTTGCGCAGGGAGTGACTTTGCCTCCATTTCTGGGCTCATTTTGGGGGTTGCAGAGCCACGGTGCAAGCTCTGGCTATGGCACCTTGCTCACTGGCAGGAGTGGGACATCCCCGGACAGCTCATCACATGTTCTCTGCTGAATATTTGCAGGGCAGCAGTTTGCAGACATCACTCTGGCTGCTCACAGCATCCCAGTTTTCCCTAAAATCAACCAGCCAGGCTGTCTACTTGGCATAAACATCCCAACTGAGGGGCTGGGGCCAAGCTGGCAGCAGCGGGAACCACCACCCGCAATGGGAGAGCAGGGAATGGGCTGAGCAACCCCAACCCAAATACCTCACCCCGGGCATGGAGCAAAGAGGGGCGTTCCGGGAAAATCTGGGCTGGTGGATGAAAGCCGAGCAGTTAATGTAGTGCCTTCTCTGCACTGGCTTTCCAGTTGTGGCTTGCACAGGCTTCCTTGCGGACATCTGGCAGATGGGCTGAGCGAGGAATGTAATGAGTTGTGCAGATGGGAGGTGCTGCACTCAGGTTGCAGCCCGTGGGGCAGGGAGTCAGTGTTTTGTTTATAAACACAGGCGGGATGATTAAGATAAGAAGGGGATGGTAATTAAATTAAATTAAGGCTCTGGAAGTTGTTAGATGAGCCTGAAAGGATCACCAGTCACTTTAATTCCTAGTTCTGCAAAACAGGGGCTCACTGTGATGGAGTATTGGAGGGTGACGGTGGTGGGGGGATGGGACATGGAGGACCGGGAGGCTCTTTTGTCAGCTCAGTGGGAAAGAGACACACACAATCATATCCAAACAGGGGAGACCAGAGGGAGTCAGGTAGAAGGAAAGCACCAGAGCATCAGGGGAGGGAGGGAAAGGTCCACAAAAGTTCTCCCCATGCCCCTGGGAACAGAAGTCCTGGAGCATAGATGGGGAACTGAGGTACGGTGGGATGAAGGGCCAAGGTTCCCTGCAGGATTTAGCTGTGGATGGTGCAAGAAGGAGCTTAGTGAGGCTTGCAGAAGTTGGTTAGGTTGTAAATGCCCCCACACATCCAGAGCATCTCTGCAGACACTTAGGAACCCCTTTGTGAGCAGGGGGATCGCCCAGATGAGCGGGGCGGGCAGGACTGGGGAAGGTAGCCCCGGCCCAAACTGCCTGGGAGGCATTTCTTGGCCAAGGGGGTGGCAAACCCAGCTGCCTGCTGGACGGGGGGTAGGACAAGTTTGGAGAAAAATGGGTTAGGAAACATGACAGCTGATGTGCAGGTTTCAGATGTGTTTATGTCTCCGGCTCGAAGGCTGAAGCTTTACCTGCGCCAGCTCAGAGCAAATGATGGCAACAACACCCAGAGCCTGATAAACCCGCCCCCCCAGCCACCGGGGGATGCCAGCTCATCTTCTCAGGGCTGCCGGTTTGCTGGGAAATCCTGTGCCTGTTTATTTTTCTTTTGTGTTTGCAGTGGCCCTGATACACCTCCAAGCCTTAAATGCTTTCTCTGCTGCACAGATGGGGTAAATTGGTCCTAGGAGCTTTCATACCTCTTTTGGGAAGATGGAACGGGCTGACAAGGTCCGGATGTTGCAGGGCAGGTGGGGTGGGGGGCTGGAGTATCTAACAGTCGGGTAGAGGATACTTCATCAACTGCCCATGACCCAGAGACTTAGATCTGCTGCTGTCCTAGCTTGGAAATCTGGCCCTGTTGAGCATGATGTAGAAACATGTGCTTTTTAGCTTAGGAGGTCTTCAGCCTGGTCTTCTGGTGCCAGCCCTTTGCAAAGGACTATTGGGAAGCATGGAGGAAATATCAACAACTTTTGCAGCAGTAATCATGGTCAGGATGGTGAATGCAAATAAAAAGCCCCCTGGCCAGATCCTTGGAGAAAAGGAGAGACCCTTTCCCCACCAAGTGTTTGCAGGGTGGTGATTGATTGTCCACCCCAAGACTGGGCTGGGGGAAAGGTCTCTGTCATGCAGGTGTCAGGGGAGAGCAGGTAATTGGTGGCTGCATGTTTCTAATTAGGGGAGGAAGCAACCATGAAAGCCATCAGGCAGAGTACACTCTCTAATCCCAGTCCAAGACCCTGGGAAACCACCATCTTGCACCCATCTCAGAGGCTGGCTGGGTGTTGGGGACTACAGAAAAGTGATAGCTCGGCAGGATGCCAATGGAGCAGGAGGGAGCATACCAGTGAAGAGGCTGGTGCAGCTAGAAGGATGCATAACAGCTTTTTAGGGATGGGGCTGCTGCTGCACTCCCATCAGTGTGGGTAGGTACATCCCACAGGGCAGCCAACACACTTCCAAAGCGGGTTCATTGGCATCTATTAAACACAGCAGCTGTCTTGTTCGCACTGACAAATCCTCTCCTCTTTGCCCACCAGCCCCCACGAAGCCTTTTTCCTTTCCCGGGGGCTGTGGGGCCGGAGGGAGCAAGCTGGTGATGGGGAGGGGATGGGAGCCACAGCCCTGCAGTGTGCCGGGCTCCGGGCCAGCATTCCTGCCGCCGCTCTGCAAACAGCCTACGTTTGTTCAGGCTGTTCACAGCGACAAGGCACAAGCGTGCCAGGGCTTAAGGGTGCAGAGCTGAGGTCTGAATTTGGCTCCTGGCACAGGCCGGGTGTGTGGCAGGAGCTCAGCATCCCTGGAGGAGCACGGGGCATGGACCTGCGTCTCCAGGTGTGCACCAAGCTACAGCCGTTGGTCCCTGTCACCCCATCCCAGATGGTGGGAGACCCCAAAGGAGGTTTCACCCACCTGGTTCTGCCTGGCTGCAGTCCTGGGGGCAGGCTGAGCTCCCCATGCAGATGCCCTGAGCTCTCCAAGGGAAAAGCTGATTCCCCGAACACTGGCTGGGGCTTCAGGGGGAGTACGTGCCAGCTTTCATCCTGCTGATCTCCCCAATTAGTCTCCCATCTCCTTTTTCTCCTCTTCAAAGCACTAAGTGTCATTAATCTGTTAGGGGGATTAATGCCAGGCTGAGCTGGAGAGGATGGTGTCTCCCCAACCCTCTCACACACACAGCCATGCACACTAATAGTTTTTTGCTATGCTGTCATGGCTGTTAAGGCTACAAAAGCCCTGAGTAATGTGATCTCCTGGGGCCCTTGTCCACTGAGGCCTGGGCACCCCGGGCCCTTTTGAAGGCAGGAATGTGGCTGAGGATGACCAAGTTTGTCCCAGTGATGGCCCTGTGCTCTCATCCCCGACCGTCCGAGGGGGAGTTAACAACGCATGAAGAATCTGATCAGCCCGCCGGACCACCAACCCCGGTTCCCCCATCCACCCTTCCAGCTCCTGCTACCGCAGAGGGTCTCAAGGTCAGGGACGGGTTGCCTGAGGCCCGGGAGGGTGTGCTGGAGGCACCAGCAGGCACAAAAGGGTTTAAGCCCAATTTAGGACAATAAGCTTGTCATAAGTGTAATTATTTTAGACCTTTGCCTGTGACTGCTCTCCCTCTCAAGAGACAACAGCTTGAACACATGCTGGAGGAGAGGTCTTACATGGCAATGAGCGTGGGCGATGCTAAAGGGACCAGGGTGCACGGGAATGCAAGAAAGCACCCCTGTGCATCACTTGCCAGGACTCAGGGTGTTCTCCAGGCCCTTAAGGGAGATGGGTAATGGCCAGGTATGACACAGGAGGGTGCTGGTTGCTCTGGGGGGCTGTGGGAGCCCTGCTCCAGATCCAAATGCCCTTTTCCCTTACCTCAGGAAAAGCCTCTCCAAGCCCATGGTCCCCTCCCTGGTACCAAGGACCGGGGTGTTGTGTCCCGTGGGGAGGGAGCCCAGCTGTTGTTTCAAGCACTGCCTGCTGGAGACACTCCCGTCTAGATTTCAAAGCAGCTGCCGGCTCTTTCCTTGGATCTGAGGTGGCTCAGTGCGATCGGGGGCAGCTTTGTAATTTGAAACAATGGGGTTAGGGGGGACTGTGCCGCTGGCGGCCCTGGCCATACAAGGAAAGAGGATCCCACTGTGTGTACAGCCCTGCGTTCCCCATCCTCCCCCTGCCCTAGCCTGAGACAAGCAGCCTCCAGTGCCCACTGGCACCCAGGGGTGCCCCCGAAGCACCCAATGACAGAGGCCAGATGACACTGTGATGGGGACCGGCACAAGCTGGGTCCTGTCCCTCCCTGTGCTGCCGCAGGTTGGGTTTGGGTTTCTCTCCCTCTTGTTTTCTACCCTGGGTTGAAACTCTACGCCGCTGAGGCAAGAGACGCTTGGGGGGAATTTGCAACGGCAGATGGTGGGGAAAAGAGAAAAGGACAGAGCGCGCTGCCTGCGGGCATGGGAACACAACACCCTGGGAGGGAGTGTGGAGTGAACAGCCAAAGGTGACCAGCCTGCAATGCTTTTAACGTCAAAAATGCATGGTGCTGCCCTGCCTTCCCCACACACACACCTGCAGGCAAGGAACAATCCTGTTCCGGATGCCTTTTTCCTCTCTTTCTTTCTTTTTCTCGCTTTTGCTCTCTTCTTCCTCTAAAACAAAGATGTTTCCCCAGATGCACTGGTCCCCATCCAACAGATCCCTTTGTCTTGTCTTTTTGAATTATTTTTTCTTTCTACGTATTCGCCATCTTCCCAGGCTCAGCACTGGATGTCTCATTATAAAGGAGATATTGGTCAGTGGTGCCAAAACTCCTCATGATGCTGACGCAGAGGGATCCTTACTAGAGCAAAGATGCTAAAAGCTAAATCTCAGCCAAGGGAAGACAGTAACATGAAGTCAGAGAGGATAGATGCCCAAAGGTGATTTGGAAATTTTGGGGTGATTTTAGGATTATAAAGAGTAAAAGGGATGAAGAGAAATTGCTGGAGTAGAGCCAGAAGACTTCCCACCACAAGCGTATCATTTCCCATGCCAAATGCAGCACCGTCCCCCGGTTCTGCGGGGCCATGTGAGCCTCCGGTGGATGCCATACCCCTGGGAGGAGTGCGAGGGCTGCTCTGGCAGAGGCCACGCGCAGCCTTGGGTGATGACAGCTCCTGCTGTCCCTTGCTCTAGGGCAGGGCCCCAAAGTGGACATCCCAGGTGTGATGTCCTGGGCTGCCCATGTCTCCCAGGCAGGCAGGTCCTGCTGAGCAGCCTGGCTGCACTGCCAAAGCCGCTGTGCGGTGACTGAGGACTGGCTCTGTACCAGACCACGGCTGTCCTTCTGTCCCAGTAACATCATTTGCTTTTGCAAACTTGCCACTGGCTTTGACCCATCTCCAGCCGTGCTTCCGCTGCCCTGTGCAGGTGGACATTCGGGCTCCTGTTGTTTCCTGATGCTTTATCCCAGACCTGAAAGAGCATTTGGGTGCTCCAACCCAGACCCATTTCTCCCAGCTGACTTGAGCTGGTCTAGGAAAAGAAATCAATTCTCACCACAGGCCTGACCTCATTTAACTTTGCTAAAGGAAATTTTCTCCCAAGTTCCAGGGATTGCAGGACATTTTTGATGTGAGGGAGATATGGAAAGCAAACCTGACCTTTTCAACCAGAGAATGGCTGTTTCCCCACAAGTCTGTGTCGCAAAAAATGTTGGGTTTTATTTTCCTCCCAATGCAGCACTGAAAACAAACATCCAAACCTCAAACTTTGCTACAAAGCACAATTGTGTCTCCAGACCAGCTCTTATACATTTCTATCCGGTCCTGCCTACCCGTGCCGCTCCCCACAGGCTCAGGCAGTGCGGTGGGATCAGCCTGGGAAGTTATTTTGTTCCCACCAAACACCTTGGCTAGCAGTGGAGTCCTTTTATTGCCGGGATGTCATTCACACTGTGCTTGTTTAACACACATACCAGCTGCCTCTTTTCATGCTACTGCTCTGAGAACGGAGATTCACGAGGACTGAGCTCATCCTAAGTTCACAGGAAGATGGGCTCAGACGGGGACGTGGGATGTAAATCCCCTTGAACACTGCATATATTTGCATCTGCATCTGAATTTACATCCTCTCTCTCATCGCAAGATTCCCCTGTTGTGGTGCGTTGGGGAAATGCAATGCATCCATCACAGGTTGAGTTTGGGATTTTTTTTTCACTGTTGGTGACTGGTTAACTTTGCATTGATTTTTGGGACCATACAATGACCAAAGAAGGGCCTTTTTCCATCAAACAAAGTGATTACTGCTCAGCCACCACGTGGCCCCCAAACCTGCAGCAGCTGGAGTGTCACCATCTCCTCGGGCAGCCACAATGTAAGCACATGCATGGAGCAAGCTCTTCCTCGGTCACTGTGACTGTTTTCCCACTTTAGGACATAACAGAAGATCCTTTCAACAACATTTCCTTTGAAAAATAATCCATCTAACTCTGTTTTTGGAAAGTGCTCCATGCTCTGCACAGGAAGAAGTTAATTACTGTCCGGGGGGTGAGGGCGTGTGTTCTCAAATGTTTTAAATGTTTAATTTTCTTGAAAGAAAAACCATCTCTGATCTCTGTTGGATCCTCTCTCTGTTTATACAGAGGGTTTCTATTAGCAGAGCCAACAGTACATCCCTGACCGCCACGTCCGTGTCCTTTTCTTCTTCCCTCAAAACAGGAACCCCTCCCAAGGGGTGTGTGTCCCACCTCTCCGTGCACCCCTCTCCAGGGAGTGGGGGTGGCCCAAGCCCTCCTGACAGTGTCTGCCTCCCAGGGCTGCTCCGTCCAGACCCTGAGCTGGGGTGAAACTATCTCTGACTGCTGCAACTTTTCCTTTTCTGCCCATTTTCCAGGAAGATGAGGAAGGAGGGGCAGGTTACCCCCTTCACAGCCCCTTCCGGTGAGAGGTTCTGAGCAAAATGTCACCGAGACCTTTGCTGGTGGTTTCAAGCCAAGCCCGGCTCACATCACTTGGGATGGGCTGTGATGATGAGGCATCCACAGACATTTCAGATGAGGTTTCCAGGGATAGGGTGTCCCACAGTCAGCCCTGTCTCCCTGTCATGGAGAGGAGTGCTCACTGTAAGGACATTATTAGCTTTGCTTAGTCCCAACTTCCTCTAATGTGAATTGGGGTCTCTGCTTCATCCCATTTGCACCATGGAGGGGCACAGGCTCCCAGGCCCACCCCAGGGATCCCAGTTGCTGGCCCCCAGCTTGTTGGGGTCCTTTATGGGGTGCTGGGCATCCCTGGTGTGGAGGCCATGGGCTCTTTGGTAGGACTGCTCTGAATGCCTGCCTGTGTATCGCCTGCCGGAACACCCCAAGCCCCAAGGGCTGCCACGGAGGATTGATTTCCTTTTGTTATTGCTGCTTATCTCAGCCCTACTGGTGCCGCTATCAGGGCATTGTCAGGGTTGCTAATTTAATGCTGATGAGAGGATAATGAGGGCAGCCATCAGTGCCATAATACCCATTTGATTTTTAATTTCTTACGGTAAGGAAGAGGTGACTAAGAGGAAGGGCTGGGGAGCAGTGGTCAGGGTGAGATGAGCATGCCGGCTGCATGCTGTGGCATTTCCAGATTGTCCTGGAGACTGAGCTGGGCAAACTCTGCAGGTCCTCCTGATTTCAGAGGTTGTTCCATGAAGACTGAGGGCTGGGGCTGTCATCTTCCAGGGAGCCTTGTATAACACCATTGCATTGGGGTGGATGATGGTCTCAGGATCCTATCCACTTCCAGGACCTCTAGGACAGCATGGGATAGTGTTCAGTGAGTGGGGTCCCATGGGAGAGCAGATGGACAGGGTTTGCTCTTTATCCATGTGTGTGGAGATGGAGGGGATTTGCTGTGTGGCTGCTGAGGGCTAGAGAGGGGCTTTGGCTCTTGGTTGTGGGGCTGGAGCAGGGGACGTTGGACAGGTTGAGGTGAACAAGGGGGACTTTGAAGGCTCTGCAGGCTGGGCCTCATGACTTTATCTCCTGGGGTGTCTTCAAACCTCTCCCAGCCTTAATTTTCAACTATCAAGTTCCTCTGGAGCACTCTCTCAGAACAACTGGTATCTCATACCCATGGCTTGTGTGCTCAAAAGTGTCCTACTTCCCCCAGCGACCAAAGCTCAGAGACCCCATCCTCCAGCAGGCTGGGTATACCATGTAGTGATGCGAGCTGAGGAGTAGGCTCAAAACTGACCTCCCAGCTGCCCTTCTACAATGCCAGCCATATTTTGGGCCCAAAACATCCACCCTCCATGCTCAGGATGAGCTGAGCTCAGTTTGCAGCGAGCAAACCAGGCTGGTGCACAGACCACATCCACGACTCATTAAGTGTGTGTGGATGTATCGAGCAAGGAAGACAGCGATGCTGGGGGAGAAATGGGGGATGGAGAGGATGGAAGAGAGAGGAGATGGGGTGGAGGACAACGTGGGAGTGCTGGGGAGGCTGCGGGGGCCGTAGGCGACTCCGGCCGAGCCCATGTGCTGCTCTTTGCACTGAAAACTGCCGCAGCTGGAGGAGGGGTCTTCCTGGGGAGCACTCAAACGCGCCTCCGCTGGGTCAGAGCTCCTCACAGTTTTATTTTGGCTGTGGGGGCGGCAGCGATGCTTTGCAGCAGGCTGTCGGGTGGCTGGCGGTGCTGGAGGAGCACCAGAATGACTTTATTTTGGAAATATGTCCCTGAGGAGCACTCAGTGTCCCTTGGCCATCCCAGCCTAGAGCTGGCCAAGCCATTGGGACCTGCTCTGCTTGTGATTGTGCTCGCCCTGTCTCTTATCACTCTGCTGGGAAAAGAGCTGGCGAGAAAGGGAGCCAAACCCACGCGCACTGTCACTCCCTTCAGCACACTTGAGCCAAAGGCTGGTTTCTTTCTTCCTTTCTTTTTCCTTTCTTTCTTCTTTCTTTCCCAGGCACGTTTTCCAGGTTGATAGCGTAATGGAGAGGGTGAAAATGTGGCAGGGCTTTGGTCAGGAGTGGGAAGGGGGGATGGTGTCATGGCACTTGGCAGCACTGTCTCTGCTGTCGGGCCAGCTGGGTGCCAGGCAGGAAAAGGCGTCCCCAGCCCTTCATGGAGTGGGATGGGGAGGAAAGGAAAGGGACGGGGACAGGAAGGGCAGAGCGGCGCCCGGGGGGGTCACGCCAGGCGGGGAGAGCGCCTGGCTCCCCCCCCGCAGGTTGTGCCCTTCAGCCTCCCCGTGGGCCAGGGCTTGGGGTGGGGGACGACGACAGGCTGTTGAATCTCGCCCAGAATAAACAGCCTTCTGCCACTGGAGAAAACAGCCGGCCTGTTTTCCAGGCGGACAGGGAAATGGTGGAGCCTTTTTCCTCTGGCCCCGTTCCAGCGCGGAGGCGCAGCAGCGTTAACCCACTCAGCCCAGGAGGGAAGCGGAGCCCATCGCTGGGCTGCTGCGGGCATCCCTGGGCATGGGACTTCTCCCATGTGCCTTGTGCTTTGCAGAGCAGCAAGGTTTGGCATTGCCACCGTTTCCTCCTCTTACTCTGTTGATGATGTGTCCCCTTGGATGCTACGGTTTAGGGACCCTCTGCCTTGAGTCCTGCTGCTCTCCCAGCAGTGGTGGTGACCTGCTGGGAGGATGGAGAGAGCTGGAGCTGGGTCAGGCTGGATATTCTTGTCCAGCTTCCTGTATAGCAGAGAAAAGGTGGCACTGCAAACCATGGAGGGAAGGACAGCAAAGAGCAACCTACACCTTCCTGAAGGACTTGATCTTTAAGGAAGACACACAAAGAACCATCAAGTCCATCACCTAATAGTATTATTGGTGCCAAAACCAGAGCCTTCTCCTCCCTGCGGGGCATGGCAGCCCCATGAAGTCCCTGTGTGTTTGCGCTCTGGAGCAGAGCTGAGCTGAGCACAGGCGTGTGAGCAAGTTGGCTGCAGGCCCCCGGGAGTCGATAGGATGCCTCCCCACGGGAGGAGCAGCTTAGCATAAATATTTAATAGCTCCAGTAAATATTTAACTTCTCCGACATGAGTGAGGATGGAAAAAATAGACCCTTGGCGGGCAACCTCGCAAAGCCCCTGGGTGAGATGCTTCTGAGCACTCTTCCCAACTCTCAGCCCATTGTATGGGCTTCTAGGCAGGACCTGGTTTTCATTAGATGTATATGCAGAGCCTAACATAAGGAGGCTGTATTTTGAAATCAGCTCATTATAAAAATAGCATACCCTCTGCATGAGTCAAAAAAACACCCTCTCCCAATTAAATGGGAATGTCATCCATCTGAAGTTTAGACCAGCACTTCAGCTGGCTCGTGCTCAGCATTAAAATCATCTCCTTGGGCATTTCTAGCTTGAGAGAGTGCTCCTGGGAGGATAAGATTTTTAGAGGATGGGCACAAACTGTGCAGCAGAGGAAATTCTGCTCTTCTTTGCTACTGAGGCTGCTTAATGTTGATGCTAACTTTAACAGAAGGGTTTCTGCCCTCCCCAGCTATGGATAGCACATGGCGGATTGTGGTCAATGCAAAACACCTCCTCTCTGGTACGCCTGGAGCAAGAGGAGACCTGCACACCCATGCAGCGAATGCATGCAAGCCAACCCTCTCGTCTGACACACCGAACCTCAAAATTTGATTGTCAGCATAATTTCCTCTTTTTAAATGAAATGCCACTTGCTGAGGGAATGTCCCACATGTGCAAGATGCTAGAAAAGCCCTTGTCCCACGTGTCCTGCTGCCTTGACGCAGCAGTCTGGGATCTCAGGGAGCAGCGGGCAATCCCAGAGCTCCGTCCCAGCCTGTTTTATTCTGAAGAGCCAGTTTTGCACAGCAAGACCTAGAAATGCTGCCATCTGGTTGGATGTTCCTGCGCTAATAATAGTGTGGCTAAATATTTGCATGCGGGCCTCTTTTAGCACTGGGAATCCCAGAG
Organism: Morus bassanus; assembly: GCA_031468815.1. Taxonomy (NCBI): domain Eukaryota; kingdom Metazoa; phylum Chordata; class Aves; order Suliformes; family Sulidae; genus Morus; species Morus bassanus. The sequence continues at coordinate 61,380,602 of CM062572.1, forward strand.
GAATACGGGCCACATCTCTGGGGATTTTAATAGAAAGCGAGCAAAGCCATGAAGTCAGAGGAAGAAAAGGTGTCAGAAAACACCGTGTCAATTGGACAGGACAACGGGGGGACTCCAGCACGAAGAAGAGTCCTCCAAAGGCTCTGTGTGTCCAGCTCCAAGTAATGGTATGGGACTGGTGTGGTGACATGTGGGTGAAGCTCTGCCTCATGTGAGGGAGGAAGCCTGACAGGTCAGCAAGCTAAAGCCACTCAGACTCATCCTTCCCGAGACACATCACCCAATACTGGTTCTCTGTACTGTGGTTTCCTGATGCAGCTGTTTGATAAATATTTATCTCTGCTCTATTGCAAAGCAATTAGGACAGCCTCAGAAGTGGGTTTACTCAAGAGGCACCACAGAAATAAGACAATTTGGATAATGAATATAGCTATCTATTTTCCACTCATGAGGACTCTCCTGAAAGCTCCTGCGGAAGCAGGCGTTTCCCAAAACTTCATGTAAATGTCCGGTGCCGTGCAAAGGTTAAAACTCACATGTCTGTTCTCATTCACCTCATACTGTTTTTTCCCCAGTGTCAACCCATTGAAGCTGCCAGCTTGCACCAGTATAAGGGAGAGCCGGACGGACTTTAATCAGGCCATTGGCTGCAATTTAGGATACTTATCCTTTAGTGTCCACCCATGCTCCCATCTTCAGACTGAGAAGGGAGGACCTTCTCCCAGTGCAGGCTGTTGGGTATCAGTTGTAGGTAACCCAGTAACAGCAATTAGGCTGCAAGGACTTACTTCTCACTGCAGAATAAAGTCGTGGTCTTGCCCCAAGGTAAGGGCTGGGGGTCTCACATGAGGTGTTTGGTCATGGAGAAGACAGTGGAGTCTTCAATTCAAGCTGTGAGCTCATGAGAGAGTTGGTTTTTAGCTTTCTACTTTTGGCTTTGCTCAGGACGGAGAAGGCGCTGGGGCCATTCCCAGGCTGCAAACCCATACCCTACGGGGTGGGCTCAGGCAGGTTACACTAACTGCTGCAGGGTTAGTTCAGGGGTCAAGCCCCAATTTCCTGCTCATGCCTATGAGGAGCCTGATCTCATTCCAGCCCCAGGCCACCACCGCTGCTTTGCACTATAGCATTCCTCATGTCTAGCAGTGGTCCTGGTGTCAAATGCAGCTGGATTGCACCCATTCCCAGGGCTCAGCCCCGATGGCCCATCCGTGGAGGAGGTGTGGAGGGACCAAAGGGTTTGCACATATTTAATGGAAGACTCGAGGGTGCTGCTTGCAGAATAAGGAGCTCTTTTTATGGACTTTCAGCACAAATCAAACGGATCCTCCATGTCTTGTGGCCATGAAGATTAACTGGGACCCATCCCTGGGAGGGTGACAAAGGGAAAGAAGAAATCTCTTTGTTGGATTTGGGAAGAGGCAGCCTCTGTGCTCTCTTTTATGAGATCGCTGCCTCTTGCATTGCTTTCTTCCTCCCTCCCTTCAGCCAGTTGCTCGATGCAAGCCTCCCCAGCATTCGGGGCAATCCCACCCCCTCCCCAGTGCCCATCACCATCTGCTCACCACAACCCCGCACAGCCCGGCCCCGATCCCTCATCCACCATAGCTCCACAACCCTTTGTGCCATTTTATCCCCTCAGCCATAACTCCATCGCTTGCCCTCGCTCCCTCCTCCTCTCCCAGAAAGGCGAGAGGTGGGGAAGGGAAAGGTTTCCCCAGCTCTGTGCAGAAATGTTCAAGTGTGTCAAAAGACAAAGCCTGTCCCCTTTGCAACCCACCAGCTGCTGCTGCCACAAAAGCGGGGAGAGGAGGGGGGCTGGGAGCGTGGGGGGCACTTTGTGACCCGAAAGGAAAAACCTTGAGAAAAGAACAGAATAAATATCCCCTCCTTCCGCCCCTTCTTAACAAGAGGGGACAGAATTAAACACTTTTGTTAAGTGAGGGGCTGTCCCCCACACCAGTTAACACGGCTCCTGCGCCCTGTCCTGGTGTCGGACTTTAACTCACTCTGTGTCGTGTCTTTCTCTCCACGGGCAGAAAATTCAATTAGTCTCGAGCAAATGCCTTCCTAAAGGACACAGAAAATGAAAATAAAGAGGAGAAATCTGCTTTCATCCTGTACAGAAAGAGGCTTTGGGGGGGAAATACAGATTAGGGAGATAAAGAGGCAGGTTTAAGGCTTTCAAAAGGGGTTCTCTCTCTCTCTCTCCCCCTCTCCCCTTCTTTTCTCTTTTCTTTTCTTTTCTTTTCTTTTCTTTTCTTTTCTTTTCTTTTCTTTTCTTTTCTTTTCTTTTCTTTTCTTTTCTTTTCTTTTCTTTTCTTTTCTTTTCTTTTCTTTTCTTTTCTTTTCTTTTCTTTTCTTTTTTTTTCTTTTCTTTTCTTTTTTCTTTTCTCTCTTTTTTCTTCTCCCCCCCCTTTCACTCTCCCTCTTTTGCTCTTTCTCTTCTGCAGCCATCTGATGACCAAAGCCTGTTCCCACACACCATTGCTGAATTGATCCGAACACCTACATAAGCGGAGATGTGTTTGTCTTGCTATGACTCCAAATGAGCCCTGTGTTTTTGCCTGTCTCTACAGCTCCACCATCCAGGTACAACAATACCCCACTGCCAGGGAAAGGGAAGGGTTGATGCTGGAAGACTTCCCTGCTGGGACACCCCTCCTGCAAGCCAACAGGCTTGAGGATTTCTGTAGGCACCCTGGCAATTAGTGGCCACTGGAAACCAGGGGAAATATTGCTGGCAGCTCAGCAGCGAGGACCAGCTCCCTGCATGTGCAGGGCTCGGGTGCTGCCTGCCGGGCACCGTGCCAGGGGGACACGGAAGGGTTGGGTGCCTCCTCCGTGGGGCACTTGGCGGCTTATCGCGAACAGTAAGAGAGGCGAGCATTTCCCGGCGATCTCGCTTCCTGCCTCTTGACTGCAGATGCTGGTGTCTAATCACCGCTTCCTCCCCTGCCTCTCGCCCTGCACTGGGGCTTGGGGCTCCCTCACAGCCCAGGGCAGGTTGGCATCATCCCATCCTTCAGGTTCACCTCCCACAACTGGTTTTCCCCATGTTGTTTACCTCCTCCTCTTCCAAAAAGTTCATCTTCATGTGCCGGGCTGGTCCTTGACTGCCAATGCTCCGGAGTGAGGGCTGGTGCCTGGTATTGCTGCCTGTCAGAGATAAGAGCTAATCTCTATTTTACGGTCATGAATACAACTTGCAGATCAGAGTCTCCATGCGGAAATCAGGACCGTACAAGCAGTTGCGGGAGAAGGGAGCAGGCTGGCAGCACATCCCTTTTATTGAAGCTGTTTGTTGTTTTCTTGTGGGCCTGCCCCTACAAAGTCCCAGGCTTTGTTAACATGGAGATACGGCTCCAGCAAGCACTGGGTGAGAGGGACCAAATACATTGGTGGGGCAGAAGACTTCATTTTCAACTCATCAGAGGCTGGTCATGGGGAGATTTCCCACGAGCTTCCCCTGAACACAGCCCTCTCGAAGGTACAAAGAGGATAAGAAGGGAAAAAGGGCACTGTACCAAATGATAACCTGATTTCATGCTGAAATAGCTGGCAAAAGTCCTGCACCAATATTTTAAGTCATTTATAGTGTCTCTCACGGTCAAGCCTTGGGAGGGAAAGAGACTCCACAAACAACATAGGAATTGCCTGAAAGGGAGAAAATCTAGCTGTCTTTCCTTCCGGTATCAGCCACTGCCATCTCTTTAGGTGCACCCAACATCTGGCAGGAGACACAGGGTTTTTAGTTTGCATCTTTCTCCCCCAACGTCTCTATCTCACGAGCTCCCTGCCACACAAACAATGGATATGCTTGGCTCTTTCTGCTGGCCCTTGTTCCATTGCCCAGACCACAGGGGACGATGGACTGGACCATTTTCAGGTTGCTTTTGGAGATGAATGCGTAGCTGTGGGCTCCCAACATTTGCCAGTCGGCAGGAGGATGAGCCAAGTCTCTAAAGTGCCAAAGGATAAGACCACGTGGGATGGAGCGAGGAGATGGCGGAGTCCCAAAGCAAAAGAGTGAAAGATCAGGAAAAAAGTAGGAAAAAGGCAGACTGCAGAATCAAAGGGAGAAAATCAGCTTGGAGACAGGGGCTTGTGTCTTGTTTTTTCCCTACATGCAGGTCCCTGCAGTCTCAGCTCACTCTGTCCGAAAGCCGGAGAGGGACTGTTGAAGAAGCTGTGCAAAAATAGTACAGCAGCTCTCGCAGTGTCTGCAGAGCCCGGCAGCTGTGGCGCTGGTTAATCAGTTACTCGCTCATAGCCCTGAGCTCCTGCAAGCTGCTTTCATCTCTGAGCCAAAGGAAAGGATGGATCATTCTTCAGCAGCTTCCTCTGCAACATCTGGGCTCCACGAGAGCCGGCTCTGCCTCGCCGGGAGCAGCGCAGTGATTGCAGCACCCTTGGGCACCGAATTCTTCCACTGTCCAGCACTGCGGATGCATCTGAGGGGGGCTTCTTGATCCTCAGCATAGTCTTGGTGCCACTAACAGCTGTCGTTCTGGCCCTGATTCAAGCTGTGGATCTTTCCAACATGAACAACCCTGTGCACTCCAGCCTCCTGCCCCCTGCTGAGGTCTCAGGCCGTGCAATACCCAAGGCTTAAATAGTCTAAAGAGAGGGGATGGCAGACACTACCTCATGCCAAGTCTCTCGTGGCCATCCATGTGGTCATCGTGGCCTCCTTGACCATTGCCCTGGACTCCGGTTCTCCTGAGGTACTTGTCTTCCCTTTAAATAGCACTTTTTTCCTGCTCTTCCTCCTGTAAACAGGGCTACCAGGCTCCATGCTCCCAGGAAAAATTCCCACTCCTGTTCCCCTCATGGCCTGATGAGACAAAGTAAAAAAAAATGGTCACAGGGAAGAAGAAAGGAACTGGTTTTGAAATGAAAAGAAGCTGCTGGTCAGGCTGCCACCGAACAAAGACTTTCCAGCATGTAACTGCTTGTCTATGCAGGGAAATTAATTGGAACAGCTTTTCCAAATTAGCTGCATCTGATGATGATAAAAATAATAAAAACAAATAGTGGATTAAGTTAAATTAGGAAAAAGCAGCTTTATTCTGGAATAGGCGTGTCCACATTCCAGCATATTTTATTCCACAATAGCAGCTTTGCTCTGCTCCTCTGCCGACAAGCCCTGACACCGACCCCATGCACGCTCCTGTTCCTCCTCTGCAGGGCAATCCTGCCTGCTTGCTCTCCCCTCCTGCTGCCAGAGGCTCCTCCAGACTTCTTCCTTTAGGCTGCCATTTTCCAGCACTTCTCCCTGCCTGAAAGTCCTCTGGGAACCTGGCCCAGGCTGTCTTGTGGACTTTCGGTGTTTCTCATCCCAGTGAAAGCTGCCCCCAGCCCTTCCCAAGTATGTATGTGACCCTGTTCTCCTGCTGCCCCTACTCCCTGCAACAGCCTCTTGATGAAATTCGGCATCATTCCCACTTTGAAAATTCATTTGGGTCCATCACTTAACACCTAGTCCTTTCTGCATCGCCTGCAGCCCGGAAAGCTGGCTCCCCTATTGCACAGGCAGCTTGTCTCCCTTCAGCTTAGCTCCTAAATGACATTTGCACACACATACAAAAATCCTGGATTTATGTTGGATGGGGAAAGATGAGAATTTGGCACGCACAACCAAACAGTGACCTCTCTGACCATGCTGCATTCGCAGAGCCTGGTTGTTGGATCCCATTTCATTGCTGCCAATTCCATGGGCTCAGTCTCCAGTGGGGTGAGCAGGAGTGACTCCACTGACCGTATGGAGCTACAACAGCTTACATCAGATGAGGATCTTGCCCTTTCTGTTAGAGGAAAGACATAATTTTAATTATCTTGACATGTTTATCACTCTGAGCCTGGGCCCATTATCTCCACGGGTTAGTTCTCAAATGTGCAGAGCCGCAAGAACATGATTGTCTTTTATTAAAATCCTGCTTGAGGTATTCCTGCAGCTGCACTTTGTGTCAAAGGATAAAAAATGTGCGGAGTGACTTTCCTCGCATTGTTAACCAGGAGTAGCTGTTGTATGCTGCGAGCCATTGCCTATACAATGGGGCTTCAGCTATTACAGCTAATTTACAGGTCTGCATGTGTTTGCCCTGTCAAACCTTTTTGCAGGGAGGGTTTAAAGCCATTAAAAAATGTTTTTTGTTAGTTTCCCTAAAAGCTGCTTCGCTGCACAGGCTGAAATGTAAGAGCTACTGGTTTGCTGTGCATCATGTTGACTCTAGGTCCTTCTCTTCTGGCTCTGTGCAGCAAAGCTAGGATGTATCCCGGGGGGCTGGCTGTGCCCTGTGAAAAAGGCGGCATTGCTGTTGCCCCCCGTCCACCCATGAGAGCACATGCGGTTTAATGGGTTGCCCATTGTCATTTGAACCCAGCTACCGCAACTCCCTCTCCAGCATGCCCATAGCAAGACCCTTCTGCCTCCTCTTCTCCTTTGATTCTCACTTCGTCTCCACAAAGGTGTTCTTTTTTTGTCACTAACATTGCCCATGTGTATTTGGAAAAGACTTTAAACACCTGCTTTGTTGTCTGATGAGTTACCTGCCTGACCCTGCAACCATCTTGCTGTTAGACTACCTGAAGTTCATGCCCCAACAACCCCATCCCTGTGGATTTCCTTCTCCCCATTTGAACAGCTGGATAGTTTGTATCAGACATAGTAAATTCTTGGTGAATCATTATTTGTATTTATTTTTTGCCACACCAAAGGGCTCAGGCATCTTAGGCGTGGGGTCCTTGACCAACGCACAGAAATGATTCTCTCTCTTCCACGAAGTTTTATGATCGAAGGACAAAACACAAGACAACTGGGGCTCGTCAAAGAGCCCCAGACCACAGTGTCAGCCAGCCTCTAAATAGTCCCAGCATCAACAGCAGGGCTAAAAATAAGTCTAGTGAGGTTTATTTTCATTATTATTCTGCCAGAATATGCCTTCTCCAGCTCACGGCCTCACGCCAGCCCTTCTCCCAAAGCTGCCAGGAGCAGCTTTCCCTCCTCCTCTTTCTCCTCTTCCCTGTCCCGCCATCCCCATCCCCTCAGGGACCCCCACATGCAGCCTCCTGCCAGCCCTGGGGGACCCGCAGGTTGCAGTAGCAGATGGCAGCCGTGGGGGCCGGGTGACCTGTTAAACCGCCACCAGTCACTGCCTGCAAGCCCCCGCCATCCCAGGGCTCTGTGTTTATTTGTTTAACGCGGCCGAAAGGACTGGTCCCCGCTGTCTGGCAGCCTTCACCCCAGTGATGCTTGTGCTTTCCCGCCTGGATCATGCTGTTGATCCCCAGGGCTGGGACTGTGCTTTCCCCAGACAGCAGCTTTCTTTGCATTTTTCTGCCAGGGTCTTTATAGTGTAATGCAGGGCTGCCAAGGCAGAGCCCAGTCAAACCCAGCTCCAGCAACATGGGAAGGAATAAAGCAGCAATAACCCATCTGGGATAATAGCTCTGCTCCTTGGCAAGCCCGGGAGAGCATCACACAAAGGTGGCTCTATGCCCTCCATACCTGTGCTTGGTCATTTAGGGCAACATGGGCATCTTTCACTGCCCTGTGTCGGCCCATGGGGACCCATCTTGCCCTCCCAGTCCAGCGCCGGAGGATGAGGGAACCTTGCTCAGGCGGGCAGCCAAAGTGCTACTGGCAAATGGTGGAGTGAAAAGGGAGGGTGGCAATGAGAAACAGCCCACAGTCACAGCGAATGTGCAGGACCGTAAAAGCACACTGTGATGTGTAATTATCAGGAGGAGGCTGGGGAATCAAATACAGCAAGTGGGTTATGAGAAGGTAAAAAGGAACAATGTGGCCAACAATTTTTAATTATTCCTACAACAATAAAGGGAAACTAATCTCCAGGCTCAGGGTGCAAATTTAATTTTCCCCTTCGCTCCCCTTCCCATCATTCAGCTGAGCACAATGGCATAGATGCAGCCTGGGATGTTTCTCCTTCCCCTGAGGGACGCCTGCCTGCTCTGGTGTGGCAAAGCCCATATCCTGGGATAAATGCCCTAATCCCAGGACTAGATGAAGAGATTCCCTTGGTGGGCTCCTGCCTCATGTCCCTTTCAACTCACTGTTATAAGTTTAAGTGGGAGTATTGCAAGTCTCAGTAGCACACTATGGTGCAAGGCGCTGTACAGAGCTGCTCTGGTGAAAAAAGGTTTAGAGTTTATATACAGGAGGCAAAAGGCAGAGAGAAAACCAAGGCACAAAGCAGGGACATGACATGCCCAATTCTGCTTGGCAAGGAGGGGGCAGAGGCTTGATATTGGCTATAAATCACTCTCTACTGCAGTAGCAAACCCTATGGCAGCACTGAAGCTGAGCTCAGCCTCACTCACATCATCGGGGATGATCATCAGAGGGAGTATGGGGGATGCCATGGGGAGCACGGAGCAATCCTGCCAGGCCCGAGGCTCATCCCACGGCCAATGCAAAGCATGACACTGTGCGAGGGGAAGCCTTCAAGAAGCAAAACACTTTTACCATTGGAGCAGAATTGCTTTCATAGCTGTACCCCAGCAGATCCCAGCCTCTCTGTCCTTTGCTTAATTAACTCCAGAGCTTGTATGGTTTTCTTTTTTTGGGGGAAAAAAAATAGAAAGAAAAACAGAGAAGAATGCAATTTTTGAAAACGCCCCCCGCCTCCACAGGGTAGAATGGGTCTGCAGCCCTGCGGCTGGTTTCCTCCGCCGCCCGCCCCCGCAGGACACCGGCGCTGGCCCAACTCCCCCGCACACAGATGTGGGCTTCCCCCGGGCCCCCAGCGCTGAGCTGGGAAAGGCCAAACCTGCCGTGGTCCTTTCATAGCTCTGTCAAGAACATAACACCCCCACACTGGGGCATCCCCCCACACCCTGCATCGTCCCGGGAGTGGCAGCCCCGAGGGGGTGGGAAGCACTTCGTCCCCTGCTCCATTTTTCCTTGGTAGGAAGGATCCCGGGTAAATAAACAGCAGCTGCTGGTGAACTGGATCCGACGGCTTTTTCCCATTCTCCGACTGCCTCTCTGTGATTGCGTCCAGGTGCGGGGAGCCGAGGCCAGAGGCTGAGCTCTGAGATGCTGGGACAGATTTGGCATCGTTCTGCTTGAACATTGTCGCCTGCAGCAGGATGACTCCAGGCTGACCCTTGATACATACATTGAAAGACAAGACCCTGCCGGGTGAGAGCAACCGTGCCTCGAGCCCATAGGCTGTCCACAGTAGGGAGGCAGTTTTGGGGAGCTCACAGGGCTGGTCACCATCCCCAGTGCCCTCTCCTCCCATCAACCCAGCTACTGTGCCCCACTCCACAGGAGCGGGTCCCCATCACATCAGGCTGTGTCGAAGCCAGCAGTGGCCCTCAAGCTCAGTGGAAAGTTGGTTTGAGACACAGGAAACCAAACTCAGTTTCACTTTGGGTTGGTTTCTTTTTTTTTTTTAAAATGTTGAACTAGACCTATAGATCTGAGAGCAACCCACGTTCAAGGGCCTTTGCGGTTTGGGCTTCATCCCTGCCCAGGGAGCTCCCAGGGGAGTCTCGGTGTTGCCCCCTGGTCCGGGTGGCAGCCTTCGGCCCCCAGAGCTGCAGGGATGCTGATTGAAACGAGGAGTGAAAAAGCTCGTTGTAAATTGTCCTGAGCACAGTAGCTTTGTGCTGTCCCGCAGGGACCCACAGCGCCCATGGGTGAAAGTGCAAAGTTGCATTTTCGCTCACTGGTTCAGGAGCTCAGTCACAGGTGAAAGGAGTCGGGTGGTCCAGGAGACATTCATCCCCGATGCGCCTGATGCCACCTCCTCTCCTGACTCCCATGAACTGCCTGCCTTGGTCATGCTGACTCCTCTAACAGGAGCTTTCCCACGCTGGGGTGCAAACCAAAGCTGTTTTCTCGCCGAACCCTGACAAAACCCAATGCGTCCCTGTGCCCACTGTCTTCCCGCCGTCCAGGGGACACTTTGTCGCCTGCACTCTGCGCATGCCCTGGCAATGGCACAGCAGCGCTGCTCAGCAATGAATCACCGTCTGGCACAGACAGCATCCCTCTCCATACCACACCTGCCACGCTTTGGTTAGCCCTTCCCCTGGACAAGTTTTTCCCCCTCCCTTTGAAAGTGGCTCTTTTCAGCTTCTCATGAAAGGAGCCTGTTTGCCCCTTGATGGATTGCACCTGATTTCAATATCAATGAGGACATCGGCTCTGCCTGCACAACCCCAAGCAGCCTGTTTAGCTGAGGTTTGTTAACAGGGTCTCCCTCCTCCTCCCTTCCCTCCCTGCTGCCTTTTCCTCTGCATCAAGGAGCTGAGGCAGTGGCTAACCTCATCCTTGGGAATGGATTCTCCTGCCAGCCGGGCAGGCAGTGCCAATGATGGGTGTGTGATGCATGGGGCAGTGGAGGCAGGGATGGCCTCGCAGCAGGGTTTGCCGGAGGGCTGTGTGATCAGAGAAGGGTGGTTAGCACTGGGCCTCCACCACCGAGCATCCTGCCTGACGAGCTTGGCGTTGCTATGGTGCCTCCTCTCTGCTGATTTAAAAAAAAATGAAAGAGGAGAAAAAAGATGATCCTTTCTTTTCTCCCAGCCTTTTATCTCCCCCTATAAGGCTGTTGCTTTGAGTCCTATGTTGAAAGCATCCATTGCTAAAGGAGGGTGCCGTAAATTCAGGCACCCCCATGCGATGTCTCTTGCTCTCCACCCCATCCAACGAGGCGCCTTTGTTGTTCCCACTGGCTGCGATTTATGGCCTTCAAGCAAGGACTGTTCCTAAGACTGCTGTCCCCCTTGTCCCCAGGTTGGTGGATCAGCCACTGAGGAGGCACGGGGTGTGTTTTGGCAGGGCAACACCTGCCCTGAAACCAGCAGCCTTGCTACACACCAAATCCAGCCTGAACGGATGCCCTCTGCTCCGCATGTTGCATGTCCCGCAGGGATCAGAGTCATGGTGACAGTCCCCTGCTAACCAGCTTTTTAAAGCTATCACGTGTTTTGGAGATCCTTGGCTCAATTTCCACCACATGGGTCAAATGGGTCTCAGCTTCCCAGTGAGGTGCAGCATGGCAGGCAGCCTGGCGAGGCTGTGAACAGGCTTCCTAACTGCTAAGCTGCAGGTTCATTGAGAGCATCTTATGGGTTTCTTCAGCAATAAAAATCCCCTGCTATACTAATATCTTACCCGAGAGAGCAGAAAGGGCAGAAACTCTACTGATATCAACCTCCCGCACTGAGAAAGTGCAAGTGAAACCATCCCAGAAAAACACATCCTTCCAAGCCGTCTGGCTGCAGTGCATGGTCAGATGAGAGCCCAGAAGAAGAGACCAGAAAGTCCCATGGAAAAGGTGAAGAAGAGTGATGTGAATTATTCAGCCAGCTCTGGCTGGCCTGAAAGGTAATCCCCTGGCTCGCCCTCTGCCTACACCCTGCAGAGCACTTAAAACCATGCCTGTATCTCTGGGGATCTTACGGAAATGTTGAGCCAGAGTTAGCATCTTGTCCCCCCTCTCCTCTCCCCTCCCTGGCATTTAGTTAGGTTTCATGTCATGGAGAAGAGGAAGAGGAAAACAGAGGGTGAGGGGAAGAAACACAAACCGTAAAAACAGTGAAGGACTCCTCCAGCACCGTGGGGGGCTCCAGAATGGGAATGAGGGTCTAAATTTTCTAACAGGGAAAATAAACCCTCTTGATGAGCCAGAGAGGTGAGTCCCTCCGGAAGAGGTCAAGACGATCTGAAAGTTTGGAGCAGACAGACGGCTTGTCCTCCTCTGCAGTCCTCTGGCTCTGTCCCTTTGGGGCCTGGGCTTGTGTCTCCCATGTCTTTGGCTGAACTTTGGGTTTCTGCATTGTTTTTTGTGCTAAGGCTGCTCCCAGGGATGCAGTTGAGAGCCTGTGGTAATGCCAGTGCAGCACATGTGGATTCTCCTGCTGGGATAATGGCAGAGATATCCTGCACCAGCTCTCACCAGGACCCTGCTGGTTAAATTTGACCCCATAAACACCTTGCCTGTTGCCCTCCTTTTATCTATTAACTGGCATCTGTTGTCACACACAACACAACGTGGCAGCACAGTTGATTGCTTTGCCTCCAAGCCCTGTAATGACACCCCATGACAGCACCCTATGTGATGAGGGCATGACTTGACCTCCCACTGATGTGGACCTTCACCAGAGCTCCATGACAGCAGCCAGGGTGGCCATCCAGGCTTTGCTCTCACCCTGCTGACAGCAGCTGAGATGAGTTTTCCTATTCTCCCTGGCTCGCATGGTGACAGCGGCTATGAGGGCATGGGGATGGGTCTTTCATATTGTTCATTCCTCCTTCTCTCAGTTGACCAAGTCAAGCCTTTACTCCTGGACTTCTCTCCCTCAAGCACGAGAAGGCTTTTGCTAGCTTTTGTTGAGATTCACTTTCAAGGCTGGGGCTGAGCAAACAGCTGGGGAGCTGCCAAAGCTCCTATTTTGGAGACCCGGTCTCCATAGGAGCCGCAGGGGCTGTTGGCAGCGAGGCAAGCAGCTGCGCAGCAAGACGTTGCATCACGGAGGTGGATATAGGTGCGGCCCCTATGGCGGGCTGTTCATGCCTTGGGGCTACTCTTTACTGTGGTGTCTGACAGATGCTGGCAGGTAAGGGCTGGCCGGCAGGATCAGCGCTGTCTGAAACACAAATGCACACCAGAAAAAGGTGCTGGGAGGCAGGGATGGGTAAGCATGCTGGAGTCTTCTTGACAGCTGGATTTCCTGTGCTTGTGCCAGCTCCCTGCCGCAGGTCTCTCCCCAGTCCCTATGTAGTTCCTGGGGCTGCTGCTCCCCTGCAGATGAGGAGTTGGAGAAATCCAGGGTGCAACGAGGTGCCTGCAAACCTCCCGCCATGCAGGCGGCCTTCCTGATGGATTCGCCCCCGTGCTTCCCACCAGGGAGGGACTGCAGGGCGATAGGGGCTTGGAGCAGAGCAGAGCAGCTTCAGCCCTCACCTAGAGATTGGATGTGATGGAAATACTCCAGCAGGTCTCCAGTAGGAAGGTAAAACCCCTTCCAAGCCCAGCTCCATGCAAAAGTTGCGCAGGGGCCCAGCTGGAGGCTGTCTCGGGAGCTAACCTTGGATGGGTGAGATGTGCAGCTGCCTTCTGCACCCGCTCCACTGCCTCCCACCAAGCCGCAGTCCACAAGACAGAAGTAATTGGGATCACACGAGCCTTATCTCCATGGGTTTTCCAAGTGAAGTCCTGGGAAGACTAAATAGGGTTGATCTCTCCCCTTTCTTCTCCGGAAATTCCCTATGTGTATGGGTTTTTCCATCCAGCCTGCAAATCGTAGCAAAGAATCCAGTTTCGGTAGCTCCTGCCCTCCCGGTCCATCCCTTGTGGGAAGATGAGCATGGTTTTTACAATGATGATGCCAGGTTGCACCACGTGCCCAGTGAGTACTTTTGGCAAGTTCTGGAAGTGAGTAAAACCGACAAATAAACGCAGGACTGACACATACAGAGACATCTGTAATATTTTCCTGGGCAGCTTTGTGGTGTGCAGGGCATCAGTGCTGTGGTTAATTAAACTGTGGTCTCCATAGCAACGGGGCAGGAATAGGAGGAATCATATATTTACTTTCATTTATAATGGCAGCCTTCATCCTGAGATTAAATGGGAACCAGCCCCTCTCCCCGCACACACAGCAGCTCCAGGGCAGCTTCTGCAGCAGGAGAGGGAAGAAAAGGCTGCTTGTTTCTTGAGATGCCCTTTACTATTCAAGCTCCTTCTACATGGTTTTATTCAGCTGCATCTTACACCAGGCATCAAACAAGCCCCAGACTATTATGTGCTGAAAGCTTTCCCCATGGAGAAAGCTGCTTGGATCTGCCTTGTGTTTTCCAGTCCATCTCCCCAGTGAGACATACAGACAAGTTAAAACAGGCAGATTTCAACAGGGCCCAGAAAGAGGACGGTGGAGGATCTGCCAGGCATGGAAGGGCTGCCTCCCCTCACTCCCCGCCCTTCCCAGTGGAAATCGGGAAGGTCACTGCTTTCTCAGCTCCTGGCGTGGGGATTTTCTTCCCCATCGGCACCCACTGGCCTAAATGTGAAAGGGACGGTGCCCGGCATGGGGAAGGAAAATCTCCCAACTGGTGGGGGGTGGGGAGATGATGGAGAGCTGTATGATGGGGCTCCAAGCAAGGGTGGGGACTTTGCTACTAATGTGATCTGAAGGGTGATTAGGCGAGGGTTGCTCACAGCCCCAGCATCCCCATGTGTGCAAGCGAGCCTGCCCCGCTGCTCCCTCGCACCCGGCCCCGAGGCATCCCCAAGGCTCAGGAAGGGGGGGCAGGATTGGGGCATCTCTTTCCCAGAGGGAGATTTCCCCTTATCCAGGGCTGGAGAGTTTCTCCTTTGGCCCAGAATGGTCCCCAACAGGAGATTACCCCATCCTAGAGTTGGGCTTTATGGTTTTCTGGGCTCTCCGGGGCTGCAAGAAATTGCATCCAAGCCTGGCAGCAGCATTTATTCGCTAAATGACATAAAAAAGGGAGTTTGTGGAAGAAAGAGGTTTAGGTGAGAGGTTGGTCTAAGCATGGAGGCAAACAGAGAAGACACAGTGCAGAAAAAGGGGGAACAGGAAAGGGGAACTTTGTGGGGCAAAGAGGTGCATTTTAAGGTTATTTGGAGAAGAGGATCTTCACCTTTATCCAGACCAAACATTTAGTCCATCGTTTTGAAATTTTCTGCTTACAGAAGCTTGGCCCCGGAGCTGAGCTGCTTTTTGGTGAACAGGATCGAGTTCAGCGAAAAATGTGCCCTTTTGTGGGGAACCAACAATGTGCAAATCCAGGTCAAATGCAAATGCAGGGCTTCAGCCAAAACAAGTGAGGGAGATCATTTGGAAGATGTCGAAACATCTTGTTTCAACATTTTTTTCAAAACAAAACATTTTTTTGGCTTCTTTATTTCAAAACAGCTTTTCCTATTTGAACAATTCTGTGAGCCAAAAGGAGAAGAAGGGTTAAAAAGGTGCAAAAAAGACCCCAAAAAGGAAACAAAACATTGTGGGTTTGGTTGGAGGGATGTTTCAGGTTGAGCTGAACCAACTTTTTTTGACATCTTGCCAACTTGTCTCCCCTTGGTAGTTTTTTTGCCACGGAGAGCAAGCAGAGAAACCCCATTCCACAGAGCACTCGTGCGAACCAGGGATGGAGTTTGCCATGCAGCCACCCAAAATACCCCCCTGCTGCTTAGAAAACCCTATTTTTCCCTTCTCTCTGCCAAATTTTCAGAGCTGCAAATGCAGCATCACACAGTCCTCTCTGCCTGGTGGGGACACACATTGGGCGAAGAGCAAACCCTCCCCGGGGTCAGAAATCCCCCCGCATCCCCGAGGGGAGCCAGCTGCTCCATCTCAGTGGTCTCCCCTCTTCCCTCACCCCCAGCACTGCTCTGTTTTCCCACTCGAGCATGTGAAGCCCCAACAGGGTGAGGAAGAATACGGCCCTTTGTGTAAGCTGAATATGGGCCATGTGTTGCGCTAATGCTGCCGGCGAGCCCACCCCGAGCTGCACATTCAGCCCTAGATTAGCGCAGCTATCAGGACACATTTAGATATGGACGATTTCCTCCGCCGTCACCGGCGAGGGGGGACAGAGTGTGGGAAAGCTCTTCTCCGGGTGCGGGGCCCTTCTCTTGCCCATCGTTGCCCAATCCCAGAGCCGGGGGCCGGTTGTTAATCGGATTCCCACCGTGCCGGGAGAGATACAGCAGCGGCGTGTGACCTTCCCAGAGGTGCGGGGCAGCTGAAGAGCCCTGTGGGAACCAGGACAAGGAAGGCTCTGGTAGAATGGAGGAGATTTTTCAGGGTTCAATAGTCAAGGTCTTTTCCAGCAGGCCACCATGCCTTGCAAGCTCGCGTCCCACCTGTGATGTCCCCAGTTCCCGTCCCCCCCCCCCACCAGACAGCCCACCGGAGCAGGGCGGTGTTAACCCTTGGTGGCCTGTGTGACTGGAAATGATTTTAGAGGGGCAGAAAATATGCAGAGGTTATGTGGCTTCTTCCCAATTAGCAGCATGACGGGGACTACCAGGCAGGACTTCTGGGATACTCTTACCCCTAAAAGCCGTGCTGTTTCATGCAAATGTATGTCGTGTGCTGTTGCAAAGGTATGCTATCGCCAGCAACATTGTGCAGGCAGGACATCAGCTGTGACCAACAGGGCAGACCCAGGCCTGGACCACGGCACCCAGCTCCCCACACTGGGCTGTGTGTCTCCCCCTCCCAGCAGCCGGATGCACAGTGACTGGTGCAGGGACAGGCTGCAATGGAGATCGCAGGCACAGAGACCTGCAGGCAGCCATGGTCTCTCCTGTCCTCTCCACCAGAGCTGAAGCGCCTGGAGCAAACACCAGGTGCCTTCTTTGCTGCCCTAAGGACAGGGACCATCAGAGTGGTTCATGGAAACCTTGGGACAGGCTTTGGGGGATGGGGCTTGGTTGGCTCGTGGGAATCGGCTGCAATGGAGAGCAAACCCCTGCGGTGACACTTCCAAAGCAAGTGCCAATCCTGCCACCTCCTCCTCCCACCCCTGCGGTGCCTCCCCACCCGCTCCCGTGCTGCCTACGGCCTCCCTGCTGGGAAGGGGCTCTCATTCCCCACCTTCCCAAAGCAGGGAGGAAGGATGGCAAACTTCACACCACCATGTCAGGCAAGCTCCCAGCACACCTCCAAAGCATCCTGCCCCTCCGCCCCCGTGCCTTCTCACCCACCTCCTTCTCCTTCCTCAGATGTTGCTATAAAGACATCAGTGGCAGTAAAGAGGTTAATGCGTGTGGGAGGAGGAGGCAGGGGAGAGCAAAGCGGTTCCCATGAACCGGGTCCAAGGCTTTTACAGCCTCCTTAGTAAAGCAGAGCATCTGGCCATGGGGTTCATTTGCCCTGGAGCAGATGGTCCTGTCCTCCATCTATGCAACCAGGCAGGCAGGCGACGGGCTGTGGCTGATGCTGAACCCCAAAGAGCCTTTTGTCACTTGGAGATTTCGCAGGAGACTGGGCTGAGCTGCACGGGGGGAGGGAGGGAGAGGGGCAGGAAAGAGGTGCCTGGGACAGCTCTGAAATGCTCAGTCTGAACAGGCTCCTGTAGGTGTTTTTTACTATAAAAAGCCTCCAGAGCTCAGTGCCGACCCCTTAACCCAGAGCCCCCATCTTTAGCAGTGCCCCCCACCAGCTCACTTCTCTCCCAGGGGACTGGTGTCCCAGCCACAGAGCGGCACTGGGACCTCCTCACTCTCATGCTGTTGAGCGCATGGACTTCAGTGCGGGGAGGAGAGACTGCTCTGGCTTTGGTCAGCCTGCCTGGGCACGTCGTCTCACTGGAAGGAGGGTTGGCATGTTCAGAGCTGCGTGTCCGGCACTGTCTGCCTTGTCACGTTGCCCAGGGAGGCTCAGCTGGGAAAGGCTGAGAGCTCCTGCTGGGAGAGGCCTTGGGGAGCCTGGAAAAGTCACATCTTCTATCACCTCCCCACCGCCACGATGCTGTGCTCCGGAGGCCCGAGTGTGCCCTGAGGGCTACTTTGGGGCTGCCCTTCCCATAGCAGAGAGACACACCCCCAAAAAGCTGCCACATTCGCCACACTGCTGAGCAAGGTGTTTGGTGGAGAACACCCTTGCCAAGGATGCCGCAAAAAAGATTTATGACATGATGGTTTAAGCCTGTAACCAGAGCTGAACTTAGCAGGTTCCTGGTTTCCTAAGAGGAGTCTCCTTCCAGTACGCAGGAGGTTTCCGTGCCTGGGGCTGCTGGGCAAGGCTGGAGCACAGTCCTGGAGCAGGACCTCAGCATCACATTCAATGTACCGTGAATCATGCCTCTGGTTTGTTTTCTTTCATGTGTGACATCTATCTGTGGTGCCTGGAGGGAACACAGGCTCCACGTCCATCTACACTGGAGAACAACCTCCTTGCTTATCCCCCTCTGAAGAGAGAGTTGAGCTTCCTGATTTACCCATATCTGGGCTTACAATCTCTAACAAAATAGCTCTGGGACGTCTCCTCAGCAGCTGTTACATAATTATTGTTACCAGAGATTTAAGTGAGCCCTGCCTTTGCTCTCCAAGCACTACAGCACTTTCTCACCACTTCTCCCTGCGCTGGAGCAGGAGCCCCGAAATAAGCACTTCCAAATTTCTGCTCCAGGGCTGAGGACCTGAGGTCCTTCTCTTGGATCCTTCCCCTTCCTTGGAGGACTTCGTACCCTGACACCACTTCTTTTCTCTTCTCACCAGCCTCTTAAAACAATAACCCATCCTCAGTGATGCTGGATGTTATGCAATGATTTTTAAAGATACCACATCACTGAGGGTTCCTGAGACCTCCTCTGCTCAGGAGGCAGAGGAGGAGGAATATCAGCTGTGCTGGCTCCTCCAGGCTTTCTCCTGAGCCTGGCCCAGAGACCCACCTGTGCTGCTGCTCCTCTGGGTCCATGGAGGTGGGAGAAAAGGCTGAACTCAACAGGGACTCCAGATGGACCTCCATCATCCCCGCCGTCCTGCGGAAACTGTGTCTTGCCCTGGTCCCTTGCCAAGAATAAAGAAAATTGATTAAATCTGTGACTTTGCCAACACACTCCACAGCCCTGCAGGTCTCCAAGCTTCCAGGACAGCTGTAAATTATTCTGGGAGAGCCTATATCCTCCCATCCCACTGGATTTTCCTACCTTGGCTCCACCATGTCCCAAAGGGAGGACAACACTAGCACAGATCTTCCTCTGGAAGCCTGTTTACCAGAGGATGGGAGCTATTTTCCAGATGTGCTGGAGGGAAGTGGCTTCATCCAGGGACCTGCCCATCATGTGCTTTGTATCCCTGCTAAGACATCTTTTCCTTGCATGGAGGATGCGTGTGTTCGGCAGCCGGCCTGACTCACATAAGCCTGGACCTGCTCCCAAACACCTCAGTCACGGCCACGTTCGACAGGCTGCACGCTCATGTATGCTGCAGCAGCTCGGCAGCTGCGGGCAGCCAGCCCCACGCAGCGTCGGGGAGAGACCAGCCTTGCGCCAGCCTTGCTGCCACTCTCCTCAGCTGCTGCGCAAACATTTCTACCCATCCAAGAACACTCTTCCCCATCCAGGGACACAGCGGCAGGTCATGTCCCCTCCCCAGCCAGCCATCCTGGACAGCAGCCACCCTAGCAGCATATCCCACCTGCCTGTCCCATCATCCCCAGAAACACTCATGATTTCCCACCAAACTCAACGCGCTCAATCACACTGAGCCACTGAGCTCTGCCTCACTGCCTGGCAGAGGATTGCTCTTCCCAGAAGACATAGCAAGGAGCCAGCTTGGTTTAGAGAACTGAGAATAATAAAAGGAAACACAATGAGCTGAAGTGCAATAGGAAGCAAGTGGCTGGGTGCTAAAGACAACAGGGGAAAGTCAATGGCAAACAGCTGTAGTGCAGATGCTGAGCAGAACCGAAAGCCTCGGCTCTGAGGGCAGACTGAGACTAACCAGCAGATGCAGCCCGGGATGAGTAAATCAGTTTATCACTAAGGGAGAAGGTCATTTGTCACCTTAGGCAAAACCAGTGTGTCACAAATGGGAAACTGCAAATTCTCCATGACATTGCACTGTAGCAGAGAGAAACCACAGACGATGCCGAGGAGAGCAGCCAGGACACTGGAGGAGGAAGCATTGGGCAGGAAGAGAAAGGTCTTGATCCAACTACATCCCGTGTTTAGGTTTAAGCAAGTAAACAGTCCCATTCATGTTCAAGTGCTTTAATGTTTTATTGGGCCAGGATTTTAAAAGTGATGAAAAGTCTGTATGAATCCAGAGCAGATGCTCAACTGAGAGAAGAGGGAGGAACCGATCAGTCAGCACGAGAAGGCTGGAGATAAGGGATCAGTCAATGACTGGTTTATATCAGCGAGACTTCACCGGGGTTACGCAGCTCCTCAGCGGAGAGGAGCCAGAAGTGGCTTTACATGGACTAAATGCAGTTAGTATCTGTACTAAATCAGGCATTTTAATGGGATTGGGGAGGGGCAAGTGCTGATTTCTTTGAGAAGAAAAGACACTGCAGTCTCCTTGGACTTGACAGTGCTCTAGATGTTGTCTCACCACAGGACAGGCAATCATGCAGCAGCCAGGCTCTGTCTTTGATGGATGGGGCTGGACACCCTCAGAGGGGACACCTGGCAACGTGAGCTTGTGCTGCAGCAGAGGCTGAGGACCAACATCCCTTCTTATGTCTCCAGGAAGCGCTTAGTATCTCTGCAAATCCCTAAGTGCAAAAGACAGTCGGAGAAAGGCAAGCATCTCCCACTTCTTTCGAGAGGCTGTAGTGCTTTGTGCCCAGGACCAGCTCTGCCTGGCCGTGCCAAAGGGTGCATGGGAGGAAATGGAGACAGCCCTGGGCTTTCCTCTGCATTTTCCCACTCATCGCTGGGTTTTTGAGGTTGTTGCTTCTCCCCCAGCGCAGAGCCAGGAATAACAAGATGGTTTCCTTGTGTTGCCTCCTCCTTGCACATCCAAGGCACAAACCCAGATTTGTACATGGTGTACCAGTTACCATCCATTCCCCCGCTGTGCATGTGTATGTGTGTATCTCACCCTCTCCATCTCCATGCAAGGGCTCAGGGATGCTTGCCAAGGGCACATGGCTTCCATCCTTACCTGCTCTTTTGTGGACATCTGAGTACAGAAGAGAAAGCACCGGGAAGCAGATGTCGACACAACCTCCTCATTAGAGATCGGTCCCTCTGGACCGCAGGAAGAGCTGCCCATTGGATAGGTCAGGAGCACCGGTGCCTTTCCGCATTGTCCTACCGCTCCGGTGCCAAGCCGTGCTGTGGATTCCCACAGCTGCGCTACAATGGAGGCACAACAGGGTCCTCTGGGGACAAAACCTAATCTGAGAGATATTGAGGCTGAGAAAGCTCTTCCTAAAAAAGACGCAGTCAAAAGCTTTCAGATGCCCTGCGTCCACGGATACCCGATACACCTGCCTGCGGTATGATTACCTCGAGGCAGGTTTTGTCCGCTCTGTCTCCCCTGAATGTCACACTTGTTCCCAAATACCAGTGGGGAACAATGTGGGGGCACACAAGGAAAAGCCTCCCCGTCCCTTCCAGCCTGAAAATAAATATCAAATGCCAGTGCCAAAGGGGAGGGAGGGGAATGGCAAGAGAGGAGACAAAAAGGAAAAAGCCCAGGGTTGAAAAAAATGCCTCAGTGAAACTGGGTCATGGCTATAGGGTGACAGGCAGAAAAGGGTCCCTGTTTTCAGGGAGGGTGAGCAGATGCCTCTGCCCAGCATCTCCCTGCTGCTAGTGGCTTCGCAAGCAGACACAGCCGGAGGGTGCCCGAGGAGAAGGGGAAACACTGTCATTACTCTTTGTCTCTTCAACTACCCTACATGGTATTTCATATGGGGTGAGGTGCTTTGATGCTCCCCATAAAATCCTTTCTGAGCTCTGAGAAGGGAAACTGTGATGAGACCCAGCAGAGGTTGGAGGGCAATGGGTAGTGGTGGGGTTGGCTTCACTCTGCCACACTCAGACCCTCCCTGTGCCACTGCCACCATGGCAAGAAACATCACCTTCTTGGGTACAAAGAGGCTTCACAGGGTCTCCTGGAGGCCCTCCCAAACTCCCCCAGCTCCTTCACACCACACATGGATCCAATAGCCTCTTCCCCACAGACCACCCGGACCCAAGTTGGAAACTATCTGATTTTCCATCCTTATCTTCCCTCCCCGCTGCCGGTGAAGTCAAGTCCTCTTCAGCCCCCTCCTTCCTGTAGGCCACACATGCTTTCTTCCTCTCTCAACGAGTCCCTTTGTCCCTTGAAGGGGATGTATGTCCAGCTGAATGTGCTGCTGGGCCAGCGGGCTGGTTGCTGGCTCTCCCAAGTCATCTCCCAGATGGGGAAATGTCCTCCCAGCGTTCCCATGGTCCCTGGAGCTTGGGCAGCACATGCAGGAGCTGGGCTTTATCAAAGGCTTGCTGGAAATGCAAATAAACACTGTCACGAATGTGGTCACTATCAGCTGTGCATCCTCTTCAAACAGGCGCAGAACAGTTGTGTCCTCTTGCTTGCTTGAGAGTGGAAGGGAAAATTGTCTAAAAACACGTGTTTGTGTTGGCACGGCTGCCCTCATCCCCGGCACCCCTGGGCCACTGGCCTCAGCAGCAGGTCCGTGCCTGGGCCAGCACAGCCAAGGCAATGGGGCAGGAAAATAGGATTTTCTACAAGTTCAAGCTGAAGGTCTGACCCAAATTCATTGACGTTAGAGGCAGTTTTTGTCAGATTTTGGTGCAATCTTTTAACAAATCACTGGGAACATGGGAGGAGGCAGAGCAGCAGGAACAGAAGGCTGATGAGCTAGAGAAACAAATCTGACCGGGCACAAGGGACAGTGTTGCATGGCCTCCTCCTGAAAGAGATCCCTCATTCTATAGGTAACTGAAAAAAACCAGACATATTTCAAAGAAACTGGAGAAGTTACTCAATATTGCATAAGATCCTAATGGGAGATCCCCTAGTGAGATCCTGGAGGCAAGGCTGGAGGCATGCCATGGAGTCTCCTTGGAGCAGGATGGATTGGTAGGGTGGACTGTAATGGGAAATCCTCTGCTTTGAGCAGTGGCCCACCAAACCAGCCATAGCAGGGCCAACTGCTGAAACTGCATTTTGGAGACATATAGAGGTTCATGCGTTGCAAGAGTTTATGGAAGACTTCCTGTAAAGAGAGACAACCCAAAGAGCAGCCCCATCTGTTGCCAGATGGCCACACAGGGAGTATGACCTTGTCTCACAAGAAAATGAGATTTATTCTGCTCCTTTTGATAGGACATCGATTAAGGCTTCCATGCTTGTGAGGGCACTGGGGGTTCAAAGGGCTGAGGGGACAGCATGGAGCAATGAAAGACAAGACTTTCTTGGCTTCACTCAGAGATTTATGGATGCTGTTTGTCTTAGAGCAAGATCAGTATGAACATTCAACTGCTTGTGACCAGACCAGAAAGGCAGAATCCATCAAAACTGCCAAACTGAGATGAACTCAAAATAAGCCTCAAGACCCCTGGCATATCAGGAACCCAAACAAACCATGCTGCCAGTGCTCGTGGGGCCACAGGTCAGCTGGCTGCTCTCCCAGCAGTGTGCCTTGCAGTCTAGAAGAGATGAGCTCACTCACCACGCAATGGGGCTGGAGATCAAACCCAAGCTGGGAGGGCAGTCTGTCTGTCTTGTGCTCACTCTGACAGCAAGCTGGGGCCAGTTCTATACTCATTAAAAAAAATGGCTGTTTTGAGTGGATGCAGACACGCATTCCTCATGCTTTTTGGGTGACAGCCTCAGCGGGGGCAACTCAACAGGGCTTCACCAATGGAGCTGCGTCAATCTGGAAGTACTCCCTTGGAAATAAAGCTCAGCTGCAGGTGCCGTGAAGTGTGATTTGCAGCTTAGGAGCCTTTGATGGACTGAACTCACCACCACTGAGTGATTTTAACCCGATATCGGGCTAGTGAGCCCTTGCCACCTGTGCATCTAACGCAGGAGGCGCAGTGGGGGCACATATGCTCTGCCGGCTCACTGCCTCCAGGAAGTCTTCCCGCACTATTTTTGCAGCGCTGACCTCATTGCTCATATCAGCCTGCCCTTTTCCAGCTTCCTCTCCTTGATATCTGGCTTTTGCCCCGTATTTCCTCGCACGTTGAGCAATCACCTTAAGCCTCTCTCCACATTTCTAGGATTCTTGTTTATCTCCCTGTGCGGCGTGGGGCTCTGACGGGGCCCTGCCTTCCTGTCCTGCCTGGCCAGTTCTTCTGTTTACCTACAACACAAATTGTATTTTTTTGCTTTTTTTTTAATGCAGAGCAACAGCTGGGTACCAGGAGCGATGTTTTCTTCTCTCCTTTCTACTCATTTCTCCATGGTCCCAGCCATCTTCTCCAGTTCTTAACACCTGCAAGGAGTGTTTCTTCTGCCCTCACCATGGGCAATGTCTGAAATTCCTGCTGCAAACAGAAATTCCCAGCTCGGGGAAGCCTGGAGTCTCCCAAAGCCTCTAACTGGTCCCATCCTGGCCACTGTTGTTTGCAGGGAGGTAAAAACTTCTATCCCAATGGGACACAGAGGGGAAATGAAAATTCCTTTGCCACCCCCACCTCCCTGCACTCCCCCACTGACCCCTCTCCCCTCCATGATCCCACACTCTTCCCTCACAAAGCAAATTCTTCCTGGATTATATTTTAATATCTGCAAAGCCTCAAGTTTGAAAGAAAAACAAATGTGAAACCAGCACATGAATTTACTCAATGTGAAAAAAAGAGAAACGGTCTCCGTTACCCCTGAGAGCCTGTATAGAAGCCATATGAATGGATTACGGTGGGCAGAGCTGACAGGCAGGCACTCTGTTAGACCCCAGGATTGAGACTTCAGGTGCTTAGACCGAAAAGGAGCTCTCCTTTTTAGTCTGGAGAAGAGGAGGCTGAGGGGAGACCTTATTGCTCTCTACAACTACCTGAAAGGAGGTTGTAGTGAGGTGGGGGTTTGTCTCTTCTCCCAAGTTACTGGCAATAGAACGCGAGGAAATGGCTTAAAGCTGCACCAGGGGAGGTTTTGATTGGATATTAGGAAAAATTTCTTTACTGAAGGAGTGTTCAGGCATTGGAACAGGCTGCCCAGAGAGGTGGTGGAGTCACCATCCCTGGAGGTGTTCAAAAAACGTGTAGACATAGTACTCTGGGACATGGTTTAGGAGGCCTGGTGGTGTTGGGTAGATGGTTGGACTTGATGATCCCAGAGGTCTTTTCCAACCTTAATGATTCTGTGATTCTATGATTCTAGGAGACAGGACTGTCACACAGTGCAAGGGGAGAGCATGACAGCAATCATCTTGGAAACTTAGTCTCTCTTTCCCCACATATTTCTGATTCATATCTCTGGCTAGTTTGGGCATTTATAATATATGCTCCTGGTAAAAGGGATTAGGCAGCACTGCAGGGTCTTGGGGCAGGGCATGGTGCACCACCAGGAGCACGGTCCTGCCTCCTGGAAAAAGCCTGTCTGCAACAGCATCCCACCCTGCAGAGGCTGGGATCTAGCTGGGAAACAAAGTCTTGCTGTCCCCTGAGCTTTTCCCTTTTGCATTTGACCCAGTTTGGGCTTGGGGGAAGTGACAGCTTGTCTGTGCATGGCCCTTGGCGAGGGAAGCTCCAGCCCTGGCTGGCCCCAGCTCAGCACATGGGCTCTTGCAGTCCCTGCAAAGCACCATTGTGTTTTTCTGTTTTGCAGAGGGATGGGGTTGTTACAAAAGGGAAGCAAGGTGAGAGATAACGATATAATATGGTTTCCTCTTCCCTCTCAGCTGCCAGTTTGAATCCAGCCCAGGTCGGTAGTGGAGGATGCCGTTGCCGCTGGGTGCCTGTCCAGTGATGTGTGCAAACCACGCCGTCTGGCTGCCATCCCGCTTCCTACGGGGCAGGTGGCTGCATCCCCTCCATGGGCTTGGCGCGCTCCCTGCGCCCTGTTCCAGATGAGCAGCCAGGGGCCAGCTTATTCCAGAATAAAAGTCATGTTATTCTGAATGTAAAAACCAGGATAACTATTCTTGAATAATGTCCTTTCTCCACCAGAGTGGACAACCCACACCCAGGATGCTATTCCTAAATTGAGATTGGAGTTAATTCTCTAATTGGGCAACACTTGAAATAAACCCAAAAGAAATGCCCTTGTCATCCTTAGATGTGGTCCTTAAAGGTCAGGGAACAGGGGACAAAGGGGACCCTCACAGGACAAAGGACAGAGGCTGTTCTGCAGCAACAAGAGGAGCAATCACTTTGTCAAGGACACCTAGTCCCTTCCAAGAGTACAAAATGTGCCGCCTCCACCCTTCCTGATACAAACCTTTCTGAGCCATGGGGAACAGGAATAAGGAGTTTCCTTTTTTTTTTTGCTACCAGGTTTTGATGATGATCACTGACCGGAGATTTTTCCAGGTGGTATGCAGAAATACTGCACAGTTCTCCACTACATCTTGGTTTCCCAGCCTACAGTACACTTTCTTGCTTCTTGGCTCATCTTGTTACAGCAGGATAACAGGCAACACAGCTGTCTACGAGTCCCAGGGTACCTGACAAACTGGGACAGCTGCTCCCAGAGCACCTAATGCAGTGGCTAGACTGGGTTATTTTCTCCCCTCCCAGATAGGAAAATTAATTCCCAATATTTTGACTCTGTTTCCTCTTTTGTGTAAATTAATCCAGGTGTGAAGAAAGGCTCTTGGACTCTCTGGGTGTTGGGAGCATCTTTCCACATCCCTTGGCTGGGGACTTTCTCCACTGGGCTCTGTGTGTGGGACAGGCGTAGGGGACTGGGGCAGGGACATTGGCTTGCAGTACACATGGGCTGTGCCTGGCCAGCAAGTTCTAATGTCACCTGGGCTTCCCAGGCACCCTGCTCATACACATGTGACAGTAACATCAAGGGGACCGCTCAAAACCTCAGATGAGTGACCAGCACTGGGCATCTTGGTGGGGAGCTGGAAACATGCGTAGGGTGGGGGGTTAGTCCCAGACTAAATATCATCTGGGGGTTTGTCTATGACTGACTGATCTGGGAAGAAATGTTCTCAACTCTCTTATTGCCACATGGATTTGTTCTGACTTGTCTATATTTCGGGGTTTTAAATATTCTCTTCCCAGAGGGATCATATGTTCTTGGTTAGCTACCACAAGGCCACCCCATGGTGCTGGTGGATTTCAATGGCTAGAAGGACTTGTCATAAAAGACTCTTAGCTCCCCAAAGGCTTTCAAAAAACCCACATTTTTAATGAAGTTTAAGAAGTGGAGCTGAATGCTTCTGAACAACGAGATCCTGGAGCAGCTGGGCTGCAAGATATCCATGTTGGAAAACCATTTCTGCCTGTGCCAATATTGAAAGAGCAAATATTGACTTATAAGTATTTCATTTGCATCTATGAAGAATTCTTTCTCTCTTTTTTAAGTATCAGTCCTTTTCACCTGGAGCCTTTCTTCTGAATAAATCGCTGTTGTAAATTCCAGTGTTTGTTAACATCCTTGTCCTCAGGGTGTGGGTGTGCTCTTATGGGCTTTCATGGAAACACAAAGAGAAGATCACCCTTGTTATATTGGGACAGAGAATTGCAGATTTTCTGGGGAATGTTTGAAGTTTGGGTTCCCCATTTTCAGCCGTTTCCATATCTGCTCATGGTTGAGCTCTGTATGTCTAATTCTTCCTTCATCTGCAGCTCAGCAAAATGCTTCCTATTTTCAAGAGACCTGAACGCCAAGAGTGTTGGGTTGGGAGAGATGCAGAGTCCAAGCACATCCCTCACCTCCAGGACAGCTGGAAGAAAACACCTCCAGCCACAGATGTTGCAGCCCACACGGGTGTGAAAGCCCATCAGCAGAGCTCCTGGGGCTATTCTGCAGCAGTGGTGGAGGCTAGAGCCAGGTTCACTTTAAGATTTGCACTTTGAACTGTGCTACAATCTTTTCACACTGATCTGAAATGATTGTGCTGAGTGCTCAAACCCACCAGGAGTATTGCTTGTAAGGCTAAGAGCTGTTCTGACACGGAGGCCACTGAGCAATTAAACTTGCCAAGTGCAAACTGTTTTGCTGTGATCCTAAGTGCTGGGAGCACTTGCAGGGGGATGAAGGGTGGTACAGGCTTCTGTGAGACCAATGAATCAAACCCCTCTTGCACAAACAAGGCTGGTGGCTTCTTGCTGGTTGCTCTCACCAGAGAAAGATGTGTAGATGAGCAATGGAGGAATCCCCCACTGTTTGGATTCACAGGGAGATTAAACGCCTCCAGGAGTTACAGATCAGCTCCATCAGGGTCCACCCTAGAACATGCTACACTTAAGCGTCAGATCATATATATTAGGTGGCTTTCTCTGCCTATGAAACTGCGCAGCCTAGATGAAGGCTTCCCAGAGCATGCTGTGGAGCAAGTGGCGCTCTGTAAGATGGATGGAGAGAAAGGGAAGGAAGTGCTAATATTAAACCCTGTGCACCCACCCCTGTTTACAACATGGGGAGTGGCATCACCTGCAGCACAGCAGTGGGGTGAGAGGCAGCAAAGATGCTGTGCTGCGCCTTGGAGGAGGCAGTGGCACCCGTAAGCAAACCCTTCTCCCACGGAGGAAATGTGCTGAGGTCCTGCAGTGTTTCTGGGTTGCTGCAGTCTCAGAGGAGCTATTCAAGGGGAAAACCACATGCACATTCCTCAGCACAATGGAGCCCAGTGCCAGAGGATGCTGTGGTCCAGGCGCATCCTCTGAGGATGAAGCTGTACAGGAATACCTGAAAGAGGAAGACTATAGTTAAACTTCCAGTTCCCCCAGAAGGTGGAAGACAATAAGCAGCCATCAAAAAGCATTTCCTGCCCATCTATTGTTCCCCTCTCTGGGTCCTGATCAAGCTTTGCACATGGTCTGCAAACTGACAGACCTCCTAACTACAGCACCGGGTGAAGAGCTACACACACCCTTGCTGTCTGCATGAGCCTTGAAGCAGTCACTGAGCAGCTGGATTAAGGTGTTTCTTGCGAATGTTTGCTGCTGGTGGCATTTCTGCATCTCACATTTGGTCTCACCAGGCTCATGAGCCGTCCCAGTCTCCTGCTCCTCTCCTGGGTGCCTGCACAGCTTCAGTCCTGCTGGAGGCTGGCATGGTACAGAGGCTGTTCCCTGCCCGCTCGCCTGCCGGAGCACATGTAACACGTCTCCTCTCCAGGTTAGGGCACCTGACCTGTCCTCCATCTCTGCCTGCCTTTATCTCATCCCGTTTCCTGGCCCCAGCTTTTTTCTCCTAATTAAATGGTAAAAACACGTGGGATCCAGGCCAGGCACGAATGGTTTCAGCGAAGCAATTAGCCCTACGAAGTGAGGGAGGAACAATTAGCGCTGCTCTCTGGAATTCGGTCATTGTGCAGCTCATTGTATATTTTTGCCTTAAAAGGGGGCCAGTGTGTTGGGAGGGGAGCGAGGGCCCCCGTTCGCAGAGCCGGGCTGACATTTGCACTATGTTAGTCATGCTACATGTCAACATTTTTGTGAGCTTTCCAAAAACAGAAATTCTAATGGGATGTTTTAATCCCATCTTCACCCCCGCACACACACCCCCCCCCCGCTTTCCCCCTTTCAACTCCCACCTCCCTCCTCCTCCTCCCTGCCTCGCACAGCACTAATACCACCCTCTCTCAGCTTCGGCTCCCGGAAACCAGGCGAAGCCAGAGCAGAGAAATTCCTATTTAAACTAACATCACATGAAAAATGAACTGTTGCTTTTAATCCCCTTTGCAGGGGGGATGGGAAGGGAGTGAACAACTTCCCAGGGGTGTGATGGGGAAGGGGCTTTTGGAGACCACCAAGGCAAGCTGGGGGAAGTGGTGGGTGAATATTGCCTCACTGATTTACCTTTGAAAAACCACTCGGCAACTTCATCAGGACACCCCAGGGGCAAGTAAGAAGCCAAGAAGCTGGAGGGGCCCAGAGAGAAGCCAAGTTCCCTGGGGGCAGCCAGCATTTGGAAATAGCCTTGGCAGAAGCGTAGCGGGGCCAGGGTGACACCCGTATCTGAACTGGGTTGGACGCAGTGGGTGTGTGCCGGCGGCTGCAGGAGATATTGCTGCTCCAGGGAGAGCTGTGGGCACTGAGATGCTCAGGTCTAGGTAGGGAGATAAAATGCAGCCCTGATCCTCTCCCTGGCTCCCTTTCCCTGGGAGGTTTTGGAAAGGTGGAGCTGTAGGTAGCTGTGGGCAGGAAAGGAGGGGCCAGTGTCGCGTTTGGGGGGGGGTGGGGGGCAGCTGCTGCATCAAATGTGGACCTTAAAGCAGGATATTTAGGGAGTTATTAAGGCAGGTACTGAGCTGGAGGGGAGCCCCAGAGGCAAGCAGCCACCTGGGCTCATCTCAGCTCCCCAGTGCAGCATCTGGGCTGTCCCCAGCAAGGAGGGTCCTGGCACTGCTCTTGCCCATGGCTGCTGGCACAGCTGGGCACAGCTGGGTTCTGCCCTAAGCTGGGCTGAGGTGTGGCATTTCAGGGCCAGACCTCACCTGCTCCCACTTGCTGCCTCCCTCAGTTCTTGCCTCCATTCCCTTTGCACAGGACCTGCAGCGGCAGCTGCCAAACAGTGCAGGGCTTGGCTTGGGATGGGGTCTAGGAGCAGCCTGCCTTTATTTGCTGTTCCTTATATTCCATTTCTGCTGTTGCTGGAGATGGGACACTGGGTTCACTGGGCCTTTGTCCAGCCCAGTCCAGCCCAGTATGAGACTTGACTCCTGGGGTGATTTCTAAATGCTTCCCCTGACATCAGCTTCTGGCTCAACTTCAGAAAGGCAGTGGGGAGAGGGATAGCTCAGGACAGGAATGTGAAAAAATTTGGAGCCAGAAAGAATGAGAGGTCAGAAATTAAAGGCCAGGAGCTGCAAGCTCCTCTGACCCCACCTCTGGCTGGAAGAAGCTTGGGACAGGCTGGCCGTCATTGCAGCAAACCGTGATCTCAGCTTGTTGTGCTCTAGCCCTCCCGGTACAGATGGACACGTACAGGCTCGATTGACAGCCCATAAGGGAATCTCCCAAACAGGCAGCTGCCCAGGGGACAGGGATCATGGGATCTCTGCCAGAGGTGTGTCGCCTCTTGGGAAACTGAGGCACAGCAAGCTGGGTGCGGTCGGTGGGAGCCTGCTGCCCCACTTGCCTCTGTCTGTCTGTCCACCTAGCTGACCACTGCTGAAGGCTCTAGCTCTGCAATAGCTCATACAGTGCAGGGCCATGAGCCACTTAAGCTCTGCATAATTAATTATTTTCTTCTACTGCTCCAAAACCACACTGCAGTTAAATCTAAGCAGTGTTCGACAGCAAGCCTCCAGCCCAGGACAGCTCTAAAGCTCCCTGGTTTCCTGTCAGGGTCAATACCAAATGAGAGACCTGCAGTTGGAGACAGCCTGCATCCAGCCCAGCCCAGCATCCCTGGCTGGCAGCAGTTTCCCCCTTCATGGCCTTGCAAAGAGTGAGGCTCCTGCCTGCCTGCCAGGGGATTTTGGGGTGGGAGAGCCAGGTCTGTAAGGCCAGGTCTGCCCCAGGAGCTGCTGTTGGGAGGAAAGAGGTGCACAGGCTCCGGGAAAGTGGGGTTGGATCCAGCTGGTTCACTAGTTCAGTTTCCCTTTCCCTCCTGCTCTTACCTTCCACAGTTTTAACAGTAAAAATTCACTCCCCAAAAGGAGTGGAAAGCTCCCCTCGTACACCTTACACTGCTGAAACCCCCCTGAGATCCACCTCGACCACGAAGCCCTGAGAGAGGCATCAAATCAGTGGCAGCCGCCCCACCGCCCTCCCCTCTCCCCACATCTACCTCCCCTCCTCTGGGCTGAATAGGGAGCATGAGAAACCAGGCTGGGTGGGGACGGCCCCATGCCCCTCACTTTCTTTCAGGATCAGTGCATCTATGGGGCCGTTTGTGTTCCCCAAGCCCCTCTCCCCCCGCAACACCAGGGGCTGTAATCTGGGGGCAGCGGGCTTGGAGATGGAGAAGAATGCGGGAGCCGAGAGAGGGGGGACGGGGACCATCCCCTCCCATCACTGCCACCGCCAAAGCCCCAAATTCTTAGACCTGGAGGAGTCACCACCAAATTCCATTCAACTGACAGAAAAGAAATCAAATCCTTTTAAAGAGAGCCCACTTTCCCCGCAAGAATGCTCCCTCGGCCTTTTGTTGCAGGGCTTTGCTTGCTCCTGGCAGCTCAGAGGAAGCTGCTCCAATACATTAACCAGTTTAACTTGCTCGTGACCCCCTCTGCCCAGCGCACAATGAAGCTCTTCGCCCGCTTTTTTCCCCAGATCCTTTTCAGGAGCTAAATCCCCTGCTGTTCCCTGCTCGCTGCCTCTCTTGCTCAACCTTTCTCAGGCCTCAGCTTCAGCCCCGGGAAAATAATAACGCTTTGCATTTGTATAGCCCCCCGGCCCCGTGGGATCTCAAAGTGCCCTGCACGGATCGCATCGTGTCCCCCCCGCCCTGCTGAGGGGACCCGCAGTCCCCCAAGGTGGAGGGGGAAATTGATGTAGGGTCTGAGGCTGAGGAGGGCGGATGGGGTTTGCAGCAGGTCCCGGTGCAGAGCGGTGCCAGAGCTGGATCACATCGGGGGACGATGGGGACAGGCACAGGTCAGCATCAGGAGATGCATCATGAGCACCCGTTGTGGGTTTGGGTGCTGGATGGAGAGGCACCGATGTGCTCCGCTCTCCGCAGCCACCCTGATGGCACTGTCGGACCCTCTGCTACAAGGGCAGGAAGGTTTTATGTTCCCAGAATGGTTAAAAAAAACCCAATCGATGAAAAAAATGAGCTCTCGCCCTGGCCCTGAATAGCAGACCCTGTCAGACAATGGGAAGTTAACCAAAGCCGGGCTGGGGAGCACAGAAATCTGCCACGGGGCGCTGCCGTTTTCCTACCAGTAATTGATGCAAAGTCTCTTTTGTGCTCTCAGAAAATCCCAGAAAGAAAAAGCGGAGGGTGAGGGGACTGCAGGCAGGATCCGGCTCTTGAGCTGCCCTCCTCCGATGTCTCCCTTGCACACCTCGGCCGTGCAGTTGGAGCAGCAGCCGCCTGGCTGCACGTCAGGGCCGAACCCCGTTAAATACCCACGACAATACGATGGCGGCGAAGTCGGCGCCTGACAGAGCTTTTAACCCCTGTCCGATGAAGCGCGTAAATTGTTCCAGGCGGACAATGCAGCTTTGCAGCCCGAGCGCGGCGTTTCTTTCGGATGACCTGAACACTTTATTACTGGGGATTTATTAACCGTTTTCAACAGCCCTGAGAACCTGGGAGCCTTTTAGGGACCACCTATTGAGCGCCGGGGTCAGGCTGCGAGCGGGGGCGATGTGGAGGGTTTAAACCAATTTAAACTGACCTAATACTGTGGTACAGCTGAAAGGGAGATGCTCCATGTGCAGCCCCGGCCCTGGTGTGGGTTAGTGTGGGGCTGAGTCCAGCCAGCTCCAGTGGAAAACCAGTATGGGGTTTCGGTGAGGTTAATTGGCAGTGGGAATGAGCTGGTGGGGCTCCTCTGCAAAGGGCATATCCCTGAGGTCTGGGGGACTTGGGCAGCAGGTTCTGGCTCAGACCCATCCCTGTGGGGCTGGGCAGAGCAGGGAGCACACCGCCATCCTGCAGCCACAGCCGGGCTCACCCTGCGACATCTCATCCCTGCATCCAAGATGGGATCCCTTTTGGGGGAGGAAGTGAGTCAGCCCTCCTGGTCCAGCACTGGAGGCAGAGCAGACAAGACTGTTCCTCTCCTCTGGCTCTTGTTTTACGGGGCACCCAATTTTTTCTGGCACTGGGGCCACCCTGGTTAGGGTCAGGCTCTTTGTACCTAAAAGAGTGGCTGAATGCCAACGAAGGGGACACAGGGTGTTCCTGAGAGAATCCTCCACGCAGCAGCCTCCTGCTCCCTGCCCCTTGGGTACCACCCTGTGCCCATCAAGGGGTAAGCAGGGCAACCACTTACCCCATCACCGTTTCCCCAAGGGGGATGGTGCCTCACTGGGGGCTTCCACGTGGCAGGCGAGGGCCGAGCCAGGAGGTCAGGCACCTGGAGAGGAAGCCTGTGAGGATGCAGCCAGTGGCCACCTATTCCAGGGGGAGTCTTACTTTGGTGGGACAATGCCACCAAAAGAACGGCTTCCTCTTGCCGCCGTGGCTCATTGACCCTGGGCAGCTGGGCTAAGCCAAGCACGAGCCCCGGGAAGGGGGTTATGGGCAGCGCCGGGGGGCCAGCATAGCCCTCGTGCCAGCACTGGCGGTGGCACGGCAGCTCAGCAGACCCCGCCGCATCACTCAGGGGCCGGCAGCACAAAGAGCCCGTATTGTCACTCGCCCCACAGCGCCGGCCGGGACCCCAACATCTGGTCGCGGCGCGTGTCCCTGGCCAGCGCCGAGGCTGCGGGAGCGGGAGAGCAGCTGGTCGGGAGAAAAGTGCCTTTCCTCCCCCTTTGGCTCCTGGAGAAAGGGGCTCTTTCTTCATTCAGGGTTTTGCCGATCGGGCTTTTCAGCTGCCTCTCGAGCCGCGGTTGCTGTGCCATCGGGTTGGAGACAAAGGGCGCCTGAAAAAAAATTGAGACTGGAAGGCTGGACTCTGCAGCAATAGCGGGAAGTGGGGAGTGTGGGATTCGGTTCCTGTGTTTGTATGGTCTAACTGCTTTTTTTTTCTTTTATTATGGGAGGCTTCTTTGGCAGCACAGGTCTCTCCTCAGACATGGGCAGTGCTGTGCAAAACCAAACCCATGTCCACAGCCTCACCGAGCATTTCTAGCCTGGGGCCATGGTTCAAGGGCTGACCAGGGGAATGTATAGCCTAAAATCAGAAGGCAAACGCTGGGGCTTGCCTGAGGAAGCAACCTCCCTGCTTCGTCCTGCCTGGTATTATGGTATTGTTTATCCAGTGCCAGAGATGAATGGAGCACGTGACAGCAGGAAAAATGCAAGTTGGACAAGGTCCCTGCCCAAAAATGCAGCAGCCCCTGATTATGGCATTACATTGCAGCCCAGGCCCAAACCCAAATCCGCCTCCCTGTAGCAGCACACACACTGGGAGAGAAAACCCCAAG
Organism: Morus bassanus; assembly: GCA_031468815.1. Taxonomy (NCBI): domain Eukaryota; kingdom Metazoa; phylum Chordata; class Aves; order Suliformes; family Sulidae; genus Morus; species Morus bassanus. The sequence goes on from CM062572.1 coordinate 61,415,199, forward strand.
AGCTCCCTGCCTGCAGAGAGGGAGGATAAGGGGGGAAAGAGGCCCTGGGGTTTGGCGTCAGGAAAATAGCAGGTTGGTGGCACATCCAGGACCAGATTTCAACGCAGTTTTCCCTCCCACCCGCCACTTCTCCCACTGCCTGGCTGGAAAAACAGTGTCTGATTTAACAAGGCATCGTTATCATGGTTGGCAATCACTGGTGGGGCTTGCTCGGCGTCTCTATCGTTATTTATTTTCAGGCACCCCTGCACCATGGGGCTGCCCATCAGCACTGGCTCCAAAGCATGGTGCTGCGCCCAGGACGAGGTTAGCCAGGTCCGGGAGCATCTCCAGGTATCCCCGAGCAGGGATGGGAGCAGACCCCCCAGCACCCTGTTCCCAGATCTACCCACCAGACTGGAGCTTGGTGGAAGTGAGAGGAGTGCTGTGTTTTTGGGGGGTTTGGTTTGTTTTTCTTTTTAAATTATGCTTGGCCTCAGAAGAGACTGATGGGAAACTGCCTGGAGTTTGGTCAGGCTGGTCAGCTTTCTGGCAACCTCTCGGACACGGCTGTGAGAAAACCTCGGCGCAGGGCTCTGGGAAATGACAGCTCAGGAGGAGGAGGAGGAGGAGGGGGAGGAGGGGGAACGTGCTCGTCGCTGCCGATGAAGCAGCCAGCGACGCTCCCGTCCCGGCAGGCTGGGGGCCGCAGGGACCGGCGTGCCCCCGTCCCGCACCCTGCCCACCCTCCCCGGGCCCCGACGGGAGGGAAGGAGGAGCAGGCAGCCCGCCTGCCCCCTGCCACGCACGCCGGGCCGCGGGCAGGACGCGGGCAGCGGCCGGGCGGGGGGCGGCGGGCGCGGGGCGGCGGGCGCGGGGCGCGGGGCGCGGGCAGGCTGCGGGCAGGGCCGGGCGCGCGCTGCCCACGCCCCGCGTGGGGGCGGCCCCCCGGTACGTCCCTCCCCGGGCGGGGCGGGGGCGGTTTAAAGGCGGCGGCGCGGCGGGGGCCGGCGGCGCGGCGGGGCGGGAGGAGCGCGGCGGGGAGCGGAGCGGCCGGAGGATGCTGAAGAGCTGCGGGAGGAAATTGCTCCTGTCCCTCGTGGGCTCCATGTTCACCTGCCTCCTGGTGCTCATGGTGGAGCCGCCGGGGAGGCCGGGGCTGGCCCGGGGGGAGGCCGGCGGGGCGCAGCGGGCGCTGCAGAGCCTGGGGGCGGCGGCGGCCGTGGCCCCCGCGGCGGCGCAGGGTCCCCCCGGTCTCCGCAGCTTCGCCGACTACTTCGGGCGGCTGAGCCGGGCCCGGCGGGAGCTGCCCGCCGCCCCGCCGAGCCCCCCGCGGCCGCCGGCCGAGGACATCTCCCCCCGCGATGTCTTCATCGCCGTCAAGACCACCAAGAAGTTTCACAAGGCGCGGCTGGAGCTGCTGCTCGACACCTGGATCTCCCGCAACCGCGACATGGTAAGGGGATGGGGATGGGGGCGGCGACGGTCCCCGCCGCCGGCCGGGATGGAGCGGCCCGGGCTAGGCTGGAGCCCACGGGTGTCCGCCGCGGTCCCGGCTATTCGCCATGTGGGGCCTGTGGGGTGCTGTGGCCTGGCAAATGCCACCTTTCCTTTCTGCTTCCCCCATATCGCTGAATAGGGGGATTATTTCGAGGCTGTCTGGGCTGCCTGGAGCCAGCTGTGGTTTTGGGGGGGTGAAATGCGGTGTTGCAGGGTGAGTTTGGGATGGGTGAGTGATGGAGGGAGCCTAACCTGGGCTCCTTGCACTCAGCAGCCCCCCAAAATGCTGCTGTGGGGTCCTTCCTGCTGAGTGGCTCCCATTGCAGAGCTTGCTCTGAGCTGCTTTCTGCTGGGGAAACTGAGGCACGGTGTAGGGATGCAAACCAATCCTCTGGTGCCTGATGTGGGGTCAGGTCCCTGTGGGCTGCAGGGCCTGGCTGCGGGTGAGGTTTGGCAGGGCCCCACGAAGTGCCTGCAGTTGGGTTGCCCAAGTGACACCCAGTTCAGCAGCCCATTGCTGGGAGAGCACTGGGATGTGCTGAGGCTCTCTGTCACCTTGCCAGGAACTGGGCAGGACTGGAGTGGCTGGGGGTTCTTCCAGGTCTGCTCTGGCTCACCTGCACTAGGGCAGTTCTAGCTAGTCCCATTCCTGACCTTACTGATGTCCTGCTCAGAGCTCTGGCAGTCCCTTACTCTGTCCTTCAAGTACTGAAACAAAACTGAAAAGGGAAAAAAAGAGCTGTTTCCTTAGGAAATGTGCCTTGCAATCTGCTCTTAAGACATTTTTTCTACCCTTAGACAGCTTCCCAAGTAAGTTATGCCTGGTCCTAACCTTTCCATCCTACTGTCTTCACGTGTTTCCTTCTGGCCTGGAATTGTGTTTCTTGTTTGCAAACTGTTTTTTTTTGGAAATCGGCAGTCGCTGAGGGGGAAGCTGGAGTGGGGAGGGATGGACGTGCCCCTGCCTCCTTCACCCCAGTCTGCCTGACCCTGTGGGGTCTTGGCTCCTGCAACTGACCCCAAGCATTATCTTACCTCCACCCCCCACGCCTTCCCTCCTGTGAATCTTGTCCCTTTTTTGCTCAGATGTCCTGGGCTTGGCAGTGGCTGTGCCGTCTCTCCCTGGTACAGTTATTTAATGGAAGCCTCTTTTATGCTCTGCTGTCAGTGTGAGGGGGTGGCGAGTGGTGGCGGGGGAAAACGCTCTTTGAGCACCTACAGATGATCCTGGGAATGGCTGCTCTTTTTTTTTCCCTCCCTCTTGTGAGCTTCGGCTTTCTTCTGTGTTTTTTTTTGTTGTGCTTCGTTTGTCCGTTTGGATTCCCAGAGACCCGAGGCTCAGCTCTCACGCTGTCCCCCTGGGCAAGCTAACAAAGCCCCTTTTCTCCTGGCGCAGAGAAAAGGCTTCGCAGCCTCTTGTGTGGCACTTTCCATGGGAACGGGGGAGCCGGAGCCGGCGGTGTCCAGGTCAGGTTGCCTAGAGATGAGGGCCATGAAGCCAGGGGGGCCGCAGCCCGGCGAGGTGCCCGCCTGACAAGCCAAGCCGCTGAGTGACGGCTCTTGTACAGCACTTGAGGACAAGGAGCTGCCGAGAGAGCTGGAGGCAGCGCAAACTCCTGCGGAGCAAAGTGAGGGCTGGAGGGGGGACACAGGGAGGCAAAGGGGACGGACCCACGCTGCCGGTGGCGATTGGCTCCAGTCTTCACATGCTGACCTGGCTGCTGTCTCTGGGAAGCTTTGGGGCACCCTGGGCTCCCCCAAACTTGGCATCAAGTTGGGTTTTTTTGCCTGGAGAGAGCAGGATTAGTGCCATGGGGCTCCTCTCCATTGCTTCCCTGTTGGGGCTGTGCGGTTCCTGCATCCCCTCCGTGCCTGCCCCCATGGTTTCTGCCCTGGGAGGGTGGTGTGGTGACAGCAGGGTGCTGCCTCTGCTCAAACGTCTCTCTTGGTCTGAGTCAGGCCTGTCTCTGCTCATCCTGTCCCCCTCTCACTCTTGTTTTGCTAACGGCACTCAGGCATGTGTGCTACCTCACCGATGCGGGGAAGTTCCTGCCCAAGGGCTGAGAATCCCCTATGCCTGATGCTGTGTCTCTCCTTCCCCTGACCCTCCTCTCGAATCAAGCCCCAGCCTCCCCCTCGGCTGTTCATTAGCCAGGCAGCTCTCTGGGGAGGAGGAATGCAGGCACTGGCAAGAGGGGGTTAAATCTAGCAGGTAACTCCGGGCTGGACCCTGGCAGATAGGGGGAATAGCTATTGTGTCCTTCCTTGGCTGCTCTTTGTTCTGCCCACAGTAGTCCTTCTTTCCTGCCCTCTGTCCCCTCCTAGACCCTGCAACAGGCATCCCCTTCTTGCTTCTCTCTGCATGGGGAGGGCAGATCCGTGTTCCCTTCTAAATCTGCTCCCCTGCTTGCACAATCCAGGCCAGACAAGCTGCTGTTAGAGGAGAGTTATGGGTTTTTCCCCTCCTTGCTTTGGGGAGAATTTCCAGCTGTCTCAGTATCCTTAGGATGCTGGAGTGCTGTCTGGGGAAACTTTGCACTTGAAAGAAAAGAGAGGGGGAGAGGAAAATGGCCATTAGGCAGAAATCCTGGACCGGAGTGAGTCCAAACCCACTGTTTTCCTGCTGAGTCGGGTGATTTGCAGTAGCAGAGTTGCATAAGAATTGCCCCCTGTCCCCCAGGGCACCCCGAAGGCAGCCAGGCGGTTCGGCACACGCCAGGATGCCCGCGAGGGGTCTGGGCTGGGCTGTTGTCCCGCCAGCGTGGGATCCGCTGGCTTCCTCCAGCTCGATGCGGTAATTGCAGGCTTTGAAAAATTCCTGCTCTCGGGGCAGAGGGAATGGGTTTGCCTTCTGGAGAGCACGCTCCACTGATGGTGGCTCCCAAATTTCTCTAGCACCTTGGCCAGGGTCCCCATCCTTGGGGTGGCCGCAGCAGAGCATGCCAGCACACGTGTCCCACTTGGGCTCCCACCAGAGCAGCTGGGACCGAGGTGCTGCTCATCACAAACCAGCTCCATGGTGCAGCCAGCTCCCCAAAGCCCTGGGCTGTGCGCCAAGGCCTGCTGAGCACTGCTGAACTCGGCTCATGTGTGAGAGTCCCCCCCCCAGGCAGCCTGTGTGGTTTTTGGGGGTGGGGGCCCCTTAATTGCCTGCCCCAAAAGATGTTGCTGCCCTTGTCCGTAAGAGCCCCGGAGCCGGTGAGTGGCGCGCGTAGAGCACCGGGCGGGAGGGTGGGGGATCCTCGCTGCACAATGAGCTCATTGTTTGTGAGGAGGTTATTAAAAAATTATAGCATTTAAAATTACAGTGGAGGATTCTTCCTCTTGCCGAAAGGAGCGGGGCGAGGAAGGGCCTGCGGCCTTGCAAGCCCCTTACACCGCCTCTGTGGGTCCCAGCTCTGGGACCCCTGTGCCAGCACAGACCCCTCCAATCCTGGAGAAAGCCGCTGGCACGCGGGAGTGGGGATGCTGCCATCGCAGGGACGCTGCCATCGTGCTGCTCCCAACCCTCTGAAGCGGGGTGAGGATTTTCTCTCCTAACCCCGCAGGCTGGAGGGAAAACATCTGCTGTGGGGGACACAAAGCTGGGCAGGGACCTATTCTGGCAGGACCCTCACGTCTCCGCAGAGCCCCTTGCCCAGCTGGAGGTTGAGACCCCCAGCGCCTCTTTGCTGCCTCCTACACCGAAGCAGGGTGGCTGCTTCCCCCTTGTCCTTGGAGTGGAAGGGGGTGCAGCCCCCCGAGTGCTGCCTAGGTGGGTGCCAGGGTGCTCCATCCTCTCCCAGCACAGGGAAGTGAGACATGGTGCAGGGGCAGGATTTGTGCACCGCAGGGTCACGGGGGTGCCTGCCTGGCCGAGGTTCCCCTTTTTGGTGGGTGTGCTGCTGGGGAAAGTGGGGATGGTGGCGAGCATGGGGTCTGCTGAGCATGTCTCACCCCAGGATGCTGGCTAGACCGCTTGGCCAGGCAGCGCAGAGGGGAGCAGGATGACCCTGGGGTGGCCTCAGCTGGTGGGACGCCTTGTGCAGCACCCAGCCATGAGCAACCCACGAGCTCCGTTGTTGGAGGGGGAAATGAGTCACCACGAAAGGAGAAATGAAGGGGAGGGCAAAAAAAAAAGGAATGGGCCCTTCCCAAGGGCGAGGAGGAGGCAGGGGGCTGCCGGCGGCTGCCTGGCTCCTTGCAGGCAGCTGGGGGGGCTGACCCCATCCCAGCCATAGGGACCCTGGGTGCCTCTCGGTCCCCGTACACGGGGCCGTGCATTGTACGGGGCTGTATGGAGCGGTGGCAGCTATTGTTCAGGAGGGATTTGGCATCCTGTGTTTCTTGAAGCTGCAGTTTTGAGAACAATGAGGTTTCCTGCAGGGGCTGGGGGGGGCAGCAGGCCCTTCCTCTCCTGCACCCTGCAGGAAAAGTTACTGCGGGGGGGGCCAAGAGGTCCTGGCACCTCTTGGTGCCACGGCTGGTATGGGGGCCAAGCAGGGAAGAGGTGGAGCGGGGTGGGTGTAAGGGCTTTGGGTGCTTTCTGCCTGGGAGAGGGATGGCGGCCTGGCCCTGCTGCTTTTGAGTCTGGAGATGGTGGCTTGGTAGGTGACAGCTCAGTTACCGTGTCCCATCCCACTTACCCCACTGCAAACTGGGCACTGCCCTGATACCCAGTGCCCTGCATCGGGCATACCAAAGGCTGAGCCATGGGTTTTTCCTTGTCACACCAACATAAGGTTTTCTTGTCCCCATCCTTTCCTGGCCTGTCCCCTTCCAGGCTTGGCTGGCACCTCTGCTCCTCTCTCCTGCAGCCCCTGGGTGAGGGGGCTGAGCAGAAAGGGTACAGCACCACCACCCCACCCCCCACCCCAAGAAATGAAGACAAATTAATTAAAAAATAGAGGCTTTAATTTTTTTAGCTTTAATTGTACTTTGTGGTGGGGCTGGGAGGGAGGTGAGGAGACTGTGAGGCCCTGGATAGACCCTGCGAGGTAACTTGCAGGGCTGTGTGCCCCTGTCCTGGTACCCACGGTGCCATCTGGTCCACCTACACCAGGAAAAGTAGGGGAACGTATATGGGGAGAGGCTAGAGGTAAGATGCCTCGTTAGGATGAAGCCTTTCGGTGCAGGCGAATAATAAACAATTGTCCCTGTGGTCTATTTATAGCGGCTGAGCCAGAGGATTAGTTGTGGGGTTATTTTTGGAGCGGCTGAAGGCACAGTTGCTGGATGGCGTTTCTGAGCTAATCAAGCAAACATTTTCTGTCTCCCCGGTGTGGAGGCTGTGTGTTTCCTGCCTCCTCTGTCCCCCTCTGGTGGGGCGGGAGCCCAGGGGCAGATGCACCAGGGCACCACATGTCTCTGGGTGATTGAGAAAGGGCTTGTGGTGGGGTCATCTTGAGCACCCTTTGAAGGTCTCCCCCTGCCCTGGGTCAGCTTGTACCCACAGCAGCCGCCTGACCCCTCTCTGAGCACTTGGGGGAAAGGGGGTCCAGCAGCAAGATACTGGCTGGACCCTGCGTTGGCTGGGGGTGATGTCATCCCCCTTCATGCACAGCGCTGACCCTGTCCTACCCCAGTAGTGATACATGTCCTAGGGCCATGATGACCATGGGCATCGTTGGCCCTGTAGCTGATGGGCTAAGGTTGCTGTCCCCCCCCCTCATCAGAGGGTCCCCCATTCCCTAACCCTTTGCTCACAGCCTTCCTGACCCATGGGGAGCTGACCTCCACCCCTCCCCAAAAGCAGGGCTGTGCGGCAGGCTGTGCATTTGTGAGAATTTGCCTTCCCACCTCCTCCATCCATTTTTCTTTTCTCTTTTTCAAGCCCAAAAGGTCACTTGTAGCCCTGTCCCCAGGAACACACCCTCCTTGCCCTCCCATTCAGCCTTGCTGCAGATCTGGGCTCTCCCCACCAGCCTCCCTGCTTGGGACCTGAGCAAACACCGGCTGGCCGGCCGGGTTAACCAGCGCAGCTGTATGCTAATGACCGCTGCTGCCCGCTTAACTCTCCTCTGCTGAGTAAAGTCAACCCTGCTATTGTACCCACCCTCTCAAACAAACCACAAAACCCCAGCGCGTTCCCGAGGCTGGCCGGCTGTGGGGTGGCACCCAGTTTCCAGCTCACTTGTAATTCATCGTCCCCAGCGCTTGGGCTCCATCGTCCCCCCTCTGCCGCCTCCTGCCTTCCCCCCGCCCCAGCCCTTTTGTCTTTCTTCCTTTGCCCTTTTGTGCATGTCTGGTTTTTAATAGCGCTTGGCAGCTGGTTGTGGTTTCTCTCCTCCAGCTTTGTTTGCTGCCCGCTGATTGATGGCGATGCCTTTCCCACCCCCTGCTCTCTCCTCCTGCTTCTCGCCCTTCCCCAAATCCTGGGCCAACAGCAGCCCCCACCAATCCTCCTTCCTGAGCAGCATATGCCAGGAATTAACTGTATAAATAGAGTGCAGCCAGGCGGACAGTTTGGGTGCCCAGGGAGGAGGTAGGTTGCTGCCTGGTACCATGGGGAAGGTGCTGGGGTGGGCAGTGAGGGACCGTCCCCTCCTTGGGGCTGGCGAGAGGCACCCACAGGCACCGGCTCAGCAGCCTGGTTCGGGAGCAGAGAGGAGCTGTGGGGGTGTTGTGCAAGTGGCCGGGGATGGCCATGTGCTGTTGACACAGGTGGGGATGCGGTTGGCAGCCGGCGCTGTGGGCAAACACACCTGCCTGGGCAGGGACAGCCGCCGAGTGGCTGCTTTGGCATCCCTGGCCGCATATGCCAGCTGTGCTGGCTAAAGTCTGAAGTCTCTGCTCAGATCGAGCTGCGCTCTGCACCCGCTCCTCGTCACCTGCTCCTTTCTGCGCACCCACCTCGTGCTGGGGACTGCCCTCGCATCACCCAAAGTCCTTCTGTCTGCTGCTGCCCTGTGGAAAAGGCAAGAGGATGGGGATGCTCAGCATGGGTGCTGGAGGGGGCTGGGTTTGCACCCCAGTGAGGCACAGCGTTGCGTGCCCTGTCCTGCCAGAACGGCTTGGCACCCTTCTTGGTCTAAGGCTGAGCGTGTCATGGGTTTGCCTGGCTCTCTGATGCTGCTTTGGCTTTTAGCAAGGTGGGAGGAGTGGCCACTGGTGCCCTAGTGGGACCAGTCCGATCCCCAGTGCTGCCCAGCTGTGCTGGGTGGTGCCCAGAGCTATGTGGCCTCAACTCCTCAGTCCTCAAAGGTGCCTTGTCTTCTCTTTCAGACCTTCATCTTCACAGACGGGGAGGATGAGGAGCTGAAGAAGCAAGCACGTGAGTCTGTGGCCCTTCTTCCTTTGCATGCGTGACCTGGCCAGGTTCCCTGAGAAGCCCCCACCCGGGGAGCACGGCTGATGTGGAGCCAGCCCTGGGAACTCTGACAAAATGGTCAAAATGCCACTGGTTAGACACTAATCTCAGGAGCCCTCACCATAGGGACCTCGGCTGAGAATGAGGCAATTTGTTTCACTGATGGTGCCTAAAGCACCCTCTGCCTGGGAGCCCCACCTGGGGACGGGATTCCTTCCCAGTCAGCCCAGCCCATCTCCTGCATGATGCTGCTGGGAAGCTCGCTAAGGGGTTGGGGTGCCTTTGCACCACTTCGTCCCTGGGGCAAGCTGGGATTGATGGGCGATGGGGCCAGGGCTTCATGGGAGCATTTCCCTGGCAGCCGCTCCCTGGGGCCAGGGTCAGCTCAGTCTCTTCTCCCCATGCAAATGACCCCTTTTCAGGCTGGGAAGTGATTGCCTTTGAGCTGGGCAACCAAATAACATCTGGCTGCTGTGGGAAAAGGCAGCCGGAATAGGGTGGGATTTTGGCTATCATGTCCTGGGTGGAAAAGTGTGGACCCAAAAGCCATTCCCCAAAAATTCATTCTTTGCCCAAAACAATGTGGCACGAAGGCCACCAAGCATCAGGGAGGTCCATGGGGTTTCTGTGCCCCTGGAATATGCATGGTGAAGCGTCCCTGTCTGAGCAAGCAGGGAGGTGTGGGATACCCCAGCACCAGGCTTTGACCCCTATCTTTTCCCACAGGAAATGTCATCAACACCAACTGCTCGGCTGCCCACAGCCGACAGGCCCTGTCCTGCAAGATGGCCGTGGAGTACGACAAGTTCATTGAGTCTGGCAGAAAGTAAGCAGTGCCCGGGGCCTCTGTGAGGGACGGCGGGGCTGTGAGCCGGGGGGGGGTGGTATAGGCAGAGGCCGTTCACATTTTTGGGGCCGTATCTCAGCATGGGCTCTGGGGAGCTGCCCCGGCCCAGCGTGACACTGCTGCCACCGCAGGTGGTTCTGCCATGTGGACGATGACAACTACGTGAACGTGCGGATGCTGGTGAAGCTGCTCTCCAGCTACCCCCACACGCAGGACATCTACATCGGGAAGCCCAGCCTGGACCGGCCCATCCAGGCTACGGAGAGGATCAGTGAGAACAAGATGGTGAGAGTGGGGGGTGAGAGGTTGGGGCTGGCTTAATTTGGGCTGGAGTTTGCTCCCCAGTTGGTGGGAGGAGGTCTCACTGCTGTTGCTTCCTCTCTCCCGCAGCACCCTGTGCATTTCTGGTTTGCCACGGGTGGAGCAGGGTTTTGTATCAGCCGGGGGCTGGCGCTGAAGATGAGCCCGTGGGCCAGGTAAGAGAGTTGGCATTGCTCTCCCATGGGGACTCGTCATGGTCCCAGTGGGGCACAGAGCGGCAACATCTTTGGGGATGGATGTTGGACCGTGTCCTACCACCTTGCTCCCCTTGCCTTGCTGACGGTTTCTGCAGGGGGCTTGGAAATGAGCTGGGAAGGACCTCAGTTCCCCCAAGTCTAATTGACTTTTAATTAGAGCTAGAGCGGGGTGCCCACATCCCCCCAGGCTTTGCTCCTCTGCAGCTCCTCTCTGTCTCCCCGCAGCGGGGGCCACTTCATGAGCACAGCAGAGAAGATCCGCCTGCCTGACGACTGCACCATTGGCTACATCATTGAGTCTGTGCTGGGGGTGAAGCTCATCCGGAGCAACCTCTTTCACTCACACCTGGAGAACCTCCACCAGGTGCCCAAGACGGAGATTCACAAACAGGTATCCCTGTCCTGGTGCCCTGGGGTGGATGGAGGGGTTGGGGTGGACAGTACCGTCATCTGGTTTCATGTTGTCATGTAAAAATTGGGCATTGCAGCTAAGATACCAATTGTTGTGCTTCCAAAATGTCAGTGGAGGGGAAAAGGCCCAGCAGTCCATCCCTGTGGGGTGATGCAGAGTGTGACCAGAGGCTGTGGGAGAAGGGGTGAATTTTGCAGCCCCCCCGCACCATGCCCCTGCTTCATCTTCATAGCCACATCAGCTGTTTGACCCTGCTGTGTTTCCTCCCTGCCAGGTGACACTGAGCTACGGTATGTTCGAAAACAAGCGCAACTCCATCCACATGAAGGGAGCCTTCTCTGTCGAGGAGGACCCATCCAGGTGAGATGGGGGGACTCCATACCCCCGAGCCAGGGTGCCGCAGGGCTGCACTGCCCCATGCTCAGCACCGCTCCTCTCCTCCGCAGGTTTCGCTCTGTGCACTGCCTGCTGTACCCCGACACGCCATGGTGCCCCGCCAACGTGGTTTATTAGGAGACCTGTGTCCCCTCCAACCTCGTCCCGAATTTCCCCGGTATCCGACGGGCGTGCGGGACCTGCGTGCGGGTGTGTCAGTCTGGCCTCGCCGCGAGGCGGATGGACGTCGTTGCTGTGGTATTGCACAGTGTGTGTGTGTGTATTGAAGGCTGCTGTGCGGCCCCTTGTCCCCTGCCCTGCCTGCCCGGCTGCCCCTGCCTGCTCTGTTTGGGACGGCAGGGAGGGATGGGTCCTGAGCACTTAACCGTTGGGCATCCCCGCAGCGCTGGTGGGCCCCACGCCATGCGTGAGGAGCGACCGCAGTGCCTGCACGGCTCTGCCTCTCCCAGGCTTGCTTCTCCTTTTTCCCAACCCCCCCCCCTTTCAAATGTTAAGTTTTTTGGTGTGTGCCTCCCCTACCCTGCTCCCGTAACCCCTCACCAGCTCCATCATCTCTCCCAGCCCCAAAATCTCAGCAGCAAAGCTCTGGCTCCAGATTCACATGAAGGGTCACCGGTGAGTTTTGCGCCCCAGCTTGGCAGGCAGCAAAGGGCAGGCAGAGGGCGGGCAGGGGAAGCCTCCCGGCCATGGTGAACACTGCTCCAGGGTGCTGCAAAGCTGCTGGGTGCTCAACGGCCGCACTGGAGGGAGACAGTGGGGTGGGCTGCAAGCAAGCATTGGCGTTAGCTCTGTTTCCCGGAGCTCCCCCCCATCTGGCCAAACTGTTGCCAGCAGCATCGATCTATGCACTGTTTATAGAGACTAACGTAAAGACTTTCTATAAATATGGGGGGCGGGAGGAGGGCTTTTCCGGAGCTGCCGGTGTGGCGTGGGTGCTGTGTTTGCGCAGGGTCTCCCTTCAGTGCCGCCTCCCTGCCTGTTTGCGGGCCAGCCGCAGGCAGCGGGTGCAGGCAGGCTGAGCGTGGGCAGCCCTGCACCTTTGCAAAGGAGCACTTCATGGTCTGGCTGGGGGCTGCATGGATGTGTGTTCACCCCTGCCACGGGGCTGGAGCATCCTCCAGCCCTGGTCTGGCTGTGGGTGCTGCTGGGGTGGCCGGAGCACCCGAGAGGTGCCTGGCCGGACAGGCACCTGCCGCAGGCACGCAGCGATTCCCAGCCCGGCTGTTGCTCTCTCCCTTCTGGAGATCTGGAGAGGGATTTAGCTGGGGAGGGAGTGGGACCCTGCATCCCCCCGTGGCCACCCTGCCTGCCGCTGCCAGCCCTGCGCCCCTGGGGTATGCAGCCTGAGCCAGAGCTGAACATTTCCAACCTGAAGCTGAGTGAAAATAGCCCATAATGGGTGCATTGTAAATATGTTATTGCGCCAGTATTTTTTTACTGTGCCTTTTTTTTTAAAAAAAAAACCACATTAAGAAATATGTAGATTTTAAAATGCTTTTTATACATTTTCTGTGGATCGGAAAAAAAAACCCCAACCTTCTGATGATCTGTTTAAGAAAAAAAAAAAAATTGCGATGTCTTGTAACTATCACTTACCTTAATTTATATGTTCCAGTATCTGGAACATCACTCTGTGCTTTTTGTAACTAGGATGTGTTTAAAGCAGTAGATGTGGGATGGGGAACCAAGATGGACAGCGTGTTCTCAGGGACTTGAACCCGATCGCTGCCACGGGGTTCCCGTGGGAGCTGTCACCAATAAAGCAGCTTTTTTGCTGACCACAGTCACCTGGTCCTGAGCTCCGGTGTCTCTTTATGGACAGGCTGCGCTCATGAACACCCCTCATTCCTCCTATAGATGTTTTTGCCTCTAACGAAGCTCCTGGGGATGCAGTGAGGATGGTTTCCTCCTGCATCCCTCTCTTTTCCCACGGGTACTGGGTTCTGCTGGCCATTTGCATCCCAGGGTGTGAGGGTCCTCTCCTCCTTCCCCTCCCCAAAAGGCTTCGGCAGGGCTTGGTGCCTATGGGCTGGTTTTTCCCAGGCTCTGGGGTGGGAGCGGAGGTGGCAGGGTTGAGGTGTGAGCCGGTTGTTAGCAGGGTGCTGTTAACAGCCAGTGGGCAGGCGTGTGCGTGGGAAGGATGAGCACCTTCCCTCTGAGCCCTCCCTTTGCCCTCTCTGCCACCGTTTTAGCTGACACCAAGCACCCACCTGCCAGTAACAAGCCGCAACTTTCATGGGCTGTGGCAATAGCATAATATCTGTACCCTACTGCTCCTAAAACCACCCCTTGACTGCACCATCCTCTCCTCCCCCCACCTTCCTCCATACCCAGCATTTTTTTTTTTTCTTTTCAAGGCACACTTACTTTACAGTTTTGCTTGAATCTCTCGGTTATCAGGGGTTGGCCTTGCTAAAAATACAGCCTCACAGGAAGTCAGCGTGTGCTAAAGCAACACCCCCCGCCTCCTCCCAGTGCCCGCACACCCTTCAGACACCCCCCCCAAAAATCAAAAGTCCTCCAAACTCTGCAGCCCTTGGGCTGGTGGCGGGGTAGGGATGGATGCTCTGGCTCCTGCCTCAAGGAACTGAGCATTGCCCTGACCAGGCCCCCCAAAAAAAACCACAGGTACCCAAAAAGCTCCCTGAAGAAAGGGAAGGGTGGGCAGCGATGCTGCCTTCCCCAACACACATTGATTTGGGCCAGGGACTGTGTGGTAGGTGCAGGATTTGGTGCCACTTGGCCCCCCCGCAGCGTGGGGTCAGCGAAGGGGAACTGCGTCAGGCGCAGGAAGCTGTGCCACCCGCCGCTCGCCCGCGTATTTTCCTATTGCTCATGAGGCTGCGGTTTCAGCAGCGCGGGTGCTTCCCGGCAGCGGTGCCGTCACCCTTTCTGCAGGCTGGCCCTCCTGTGGCCCCCCTCCCCAGGTGGGATGGGGAGATGCAGCCAGGACAGGGCAGCACCCATTTTGCCCCGGGCTGGGTGCAGGGGAGCCTGTTTACTGCAAAACAGCCCAAATCTTGTGTTAAGCATCCACCGAGGCACTGGGGAGCCACAGGCTGTGGCATGGGGCTGAGATGCTGCCGCAAGGAACAGGAGCACCTTGGCAGGGCTAAAGGCTGGGAGGTGCTCAGCATGGTGCAACACCTGGAGGGGGCTTAAAAAATAAAATAAAATAAAACAACACCCCACCGAGCCTTCGGGAGTGGGTGCAGTCTTGTCCCACATCAGGCTCCCAGCCTCTCCCTCCTCCCTCCCTACTCGTGGGCTGAAAAGTAAATAAATACACGCATTAATAAACAAAAGGAAAACAAAAGCAAAGCCTGCTGCTCTCACATACTTGGCGGGCTCATCAGGCCAGCCTGCTTTCATCTGCGCCCCGGCGCTGTTGTGGGACGTCCTGTTTACTCTTGCCAGGTCGTGGCAGCTGATAAGGCAGCTGCACCTTTTGGAGAGTGCTGGCGTCCCGTGGTGGGCTGGGGACAAGCCCGGTGTGATGGGGACACTGCTGTTATGTAGGGACCAGTGCTGTTGACACCACTGTGCCCAAGGGATGCTCCAGCACTGTGCCTGGCCAAAGGCTTTCCCAGTCCCTGGGTGGTTGCAGCCTTGAGAGCAGAGAGTAACACGCTGTTTTGGTCCTTTTTATTGCCCTCCCACCTCCTTTTTTTTATTTTAATTTGCATTTGGGTCACTCACTCTCCTGGACTTTGTGTGAATCACTGCGTTCCCAGACCAGCTGCAGCACGGTAGCTTTGTGGCACAGGGACTTCTCACTGGGCAGCTGTGTCTGCGTGGTGATGGGACGAACACCCATCCTGGCACTGACAGCAGCAAGAAATATTTGAGACTCAGGCTGGGAGGGGGGAGTTGGGAGATGACGAAACTTGTGTGAATCGGCTCCAAATGCCACTTCCAGCCGCTCTGACCCAGCAAACTGGAATATTTGTGGGAAATGAACATAAAAGCATCCGAATCGCAGGGCCTGAGCAATGCACACAACGCTCCAGCTGTGGCTTTGCGAGTCACCCTTCCCAGTGCTGGGAGAGGAGGGTGCTGGGTCCCTGTGGGGGCAGGAGCAGCGCCCCACCATCTCTGTGCAGCTGGAGGCTATTAAATCCCCCACTAGCATCATCTGTCTTGGAGCGAGGGGCTGCAAAGCCCTGTGGCAGATAGTGATGGCTGCAGGACAGCCGAGACAGCACCCGGGTGTGCAGGGCAGCTCCCCCCGCCAAAAGCAGCTCCCAGCCATTGCTCATATCCCCTTTATTCTTTCAGCTTTCTCCTATTTCCCACCCCTGCATCGCTTGCAGGTAGTTAAAAGAAATACTCCCCCAGACCTCCAAAGTTTCTTTTTCTCTTCCTGACTTTTAAGACCAGCCTTGAATTGACCAAAACCAATTCTCTCCCTTTGGCCTGCCCCGGGCTCCCAGCACCCGCTGCTTCTGGTCTGCCTCAGCCACCCAGTGGGGGCCAGCTCTGCTCCTGTAGCCATTTGGCAAGAGCAGAGGAGATGAATTGAGCATCTTAAAAGCAGCTGGAAACACTTCCCACGGTGCTGCCGGACGAGATCCATGAAGCTGTGGCGACGCTGTACAGCCCAGCTCCTAACCTCTCCTTCCTCCTCCTCAGCGGATGCGTCTCCCTCTAGCCCCTCAAACCAGGTGGCTGTACCAGGAGACTGGTGCCAGGTTTGTGCCTCTCCCTGCTGAGGGCAGGAGACTGAAAGCAGCCATGACACCACACAGCAAAGCAATGGCACCACAGTGGTCACTGGCAGGTGATGTTCTGACCATGTCCACATCAGCCCAGAGTCCCCCTTTGGTTAGGGGGACACAGGTGGGGCTATTGTGTTAGGCAACCCCTTTGGGAGGGGGGGCCCATGCTGGCTCCCTGCCCAAGCAGCCCTTGAGCAGCAGCATTTGGAGTAGATCCTGAGTGACTGGGTGATTTATGGGGTGCAAGCACCAGGTCCCGTGGTACTCAGCTGGTGGGAAGAGGAAGCGGGCGGGAGAAGGACTCCAGCACCAGCATCTGCAACACCTCACAGCAACAATGGAGCTGTGCTTCCACCCACTCCCCTCCACGGACCAGGGAGGGATTAAAAAAAAAAAAAAAATCCCTGAGCAGAGATTTTTGCTGAGGTTATGGTGAGAAACACTGCCTTCTCCAGGCAAAGACCTTCCTGCCTGCAGCCAAGACAAACTGCCCTGTGGTCCCACGTGCAGCAACAGAGGCATCAGCTACAGAAGGAAAAGTCCTTCTGCTCCTGCCACCAGCCGTCCCTTCTCCATCGTGCTGAAGGCACTGGCACAAGGGCACAGCAGTGTGACCAGTTGCTCTGTTGCAGTGGCTGGACCTGTGACCCGAGGTGGCCGCAGCCAGGCCTCCCTCCTTCCCTGCCCGGCCACCTAAGCCAGTGAAGGCTGCCACCAAACGTGCCGGGTGGTCACGTCCCTCTACGCTGAGGTGCTGTGACCCACAGAGCTGGTCCAGGCAGGGTTACAATCGCAGGGTGCGGAGGAGCTCTGCTGAGCCCTGGGACTGCAGTGCGGCTGGACGGCCCCAGGCCAGCAGCAGCATCTCTCCCCTCACCCCGCTTGTGGCTGCCTCTGCTTGCAAACCCTTCCAACTGCCAAGAGCAGGACTTCAGCATCCCCATGTGGTCAGACAGATCTGAGTCTCCCTTTTTTAGGTTTTTCTTTCAAGCTGGCAGGCCAGCAGGCAATCAGCTATCTGTCCTGGCCGCACTCGCAGTGCAAGGAGAGGCCATGACCTTCTGAAGGCAGACATGGTCCGCCAGAGTGGGACAGGGAGATGGGGGTCATTCCTTAGGGACAGGGGTGGTTCAGAAGGGGTTAGAAGAGATAAGATGCAATTTCAGCTGCCTGCTGCCTTCCCCAGACAGATGGTGAGGCAGAATCCTGATGAGACCCTACCAAAGGAAAGCTGTGACTTCAGCTTTCAAGTGTGTCTGATGGAAGAAGCTGTGCAGATCCAGGCTTCAGCATCAGCAGCAGATGCTCCATGCACAGTGTCACATTCAGCAGAAAAATATTACCTGTAGCACAGGCCATTTCCCAGCCCAAGAGGTGACAGGAGATGGGGGCATTTGGTCAGTAACTGCGTGACAGCGAGCATGCCGCAGCCACCAGCTCTGCCTGCCATTTTTTCCAGCCGCCAACCCACTGACAGCTCCCAGAGGCAACACTCTCATTAGTACAGCTCAGCACACCACAGGAACAAATATATTTGAAAGCATCACCCTGGGGCATCCCTCCCTGCCTTATCTTCGAGGACAGAGATCTAACAGACCACTACTGAAGGCTGATCAGAAGGCAAGGTTTATTCAAACACATACTTCACCCTCCCTCTGTTTTCTCCCAGCTCTGCATTGCTCAGGAGAGAGCCCTGCCCTGCTCCTGCTGGGACAGGGAGCGGTGCAGCAGGGTGAGCGAAGCCCGCGGCTGCTGGGGACAGCTGGCTGGAAAACACCGGGAAGGGTCACCGGGCAGATGGCCTTTGCATGTTCCCATCCCTGGTGGGAGTCTGTAAACCTGGTAAAATATTTACGTGCTGACTCTGATGGGGTCTTTATTTCCCTTCGCGCCATCAGATTCTCTTGACCGCTCCAAGCCCTTTGTACCAGAAAGCAGGTTTAATCATCTCAGATCAGTGATGAAGATGGAAAATGTGGGTTCCTCCTTTAGGGGGAAAAAAAAAGAGGTGAGGCAAAGCTGTCAATTATTAGTGAAGGGAGGAAACCCGGTGTCTGCTGAGATTCACAGCCATGAGGGTGAAAGGCAGCAAAAAGCCTTCTGTGGTTCTGCACTGAACCGATGGGCAGGACTTGCGAGCAAGGGTGTGGGTTTCAGCCATAGAAACACACACAGCAGTTAAAAAAAAAAAATACAGCATTAACAAAAAGACAGAGTTAAATTATTGCTTAGACCAGTCTGGCCTTCCAAGGAAACAGGAAGTATCTGTGCACGCACACTCCCACGGGGAGCGGGGCAGAATCAGGGGCACCAAGGAGGAGGGTGCCTGGGCGCTCAGCTCAGGTCACAGGGCTGCAGGATGTGGCCCCCCAGCGGCCTTCAAACTGGCTCTGTCACTTAGCAGTGCCATCCAGGACTGGCAGCCTGCTCCTTGCAGCATCACTGGGTAGTCTGGGAGTTTTCTGCTTTAACCTGCAGTCAGATCAAGAGCAGTCGGCACTGCTGGAGCTATCTGCTGTCACCAAACCCTGCCAAAGGGCTTTTCCATGCCCCTTCCCACCCCACAGTTGTTCCGTCTGCCCCAAGAAGACCCACGCTCCTGCACGAGGAGCTGCTCTGGTTCCCTCCAGCCCTCATCCTTGGGGTCTAGTTCAGGCACGGGGGCATCCGGCAGCAAGAGAGGCTGTTTGCCTTTACCACAGTTTGGTGGTGGGGAGTTTCCTGAAGACCCAAAGCCGGTAAAGCGATGGGCTGAGGTCAGGGGCAAGAACAGCACAGGATGGAGGCAGGAGACCAATCCCTCGATTTCACTGGCAGGAACAGACAGAAAACAGATCAAGAGAATTACAGGAAGGTAATGGTTTTATTTCACTACTTGATAGAGATGTGGTAGAATGGGCCTGCGATCAGAGAACAGTACAAACGAAGAACTAAAAAGAAACCCATGATAGCCCAGGGCAGAGGCAAGAAAGACGAGCCCACACTGAGCTGCACCAGCTCCCTCGGCTTCCCGCGTGACAGCACCGAAGGCACGTATATACATTTCACCGTCTTCTGAAGAGGGAGGCCTTTGCAGTGGCTGAGCTGGTGGTGTACCCCCCAATACCATTCTGCCACTTCTTGTACTTCCACTGGTGAAAACGAACCACTTGTGTTCACTGCTGTTCCAGTATAAGCAAAGCATCAGAGGGGGCTCAGGGGGGTATCCCACGCCATGGCACCATGCGCAGGGTGAACATCTCCATAGGCTGATGTACACATCCCCCAGCTGCTCCAGCATCTTCTGTAGCCCCGCAGAGGCCCCTCATACGAGGACGGCCCCACAGCAGGCACGAGCCCGGCTCCATGTCCCCATGCAGGCTCCCCCCTGCCAAACCTCATCCTCCCAGGCCCCCAGCCACAGCCCACTCAGGAGGGGTACAAGCCACATCGTTTCTGAAGCAGGATTAGTGCAAGTTCCAGTGGAGGACATGTCCTTCTAACAGTCCAGTCTGCAAATTTGATTAGAAATCCCAAAGTCTATGACTTCTAACAGCAACCAGATCAGCCCAAGACCTATAAGCGAAGGAAGGAAGTAGCCCTGCTACTACCTGTGCACACACTTCATCTCACATAGCAGGAGTGACACGAATAATTTGATTTCTGTAGTACAGGGCACTCTCCTATTCCTTCCACCCTCTACTAGCTATTAGACTTTATCGCTCTATTACCCATCCTTACTTCATGGATCTACCACAATGTATGAAAGGTAACAAAAATTCAGGCAGGTTTACGAACAAGGGGAAAAAAAAAAAAGAGAGAAAATAAGACTCAATAAATAGGAACAGTGGTTTTAAATCGTTTATTTTTAAAACATGAAACCCAAGCTGAATAGAAACCACAGAAATTACATTTAGGTTTTTTGTTTAGTATTTGCAAACCAAAAAGTTACAGTAAAAAATAGCTACATTACAATCAATAGAACTACAGAATTAAAAGTAAAGATACAAAAATGGGCTCAATCCTCTTTAACCCTCACAATTTAAAAACATTTTGGGTAAGTGCAGGAACACTTGAAAGAAACTAGCAGGTCCAAGGTTTTAAAAAAAATTATATATATTTATATATTATATATGTATATAAAGTGGTATGATATACAACCATTATGGTTAAGAAGAAAAAAGAAAAGTTACAAAAAGGCCAGGTACATGTTCACCATTAGGTTTCTGTGCACAGTGTCCAAGAAAATAAACTTCTCTCTGAATGATGTGAATAAAACTCATGGGGCCTCCCGTTAACAAGGGACCTGAGGCACGCGACGTGACAGCTGGGCAGCTGGACCCAATGCAGAGGACAATGAAAGAAATGAAGCTTTTCTGGGACTTCAGTGGCCTCCTGGGCAGAGGCCACTGGAGAAGTCTTGGTGTGAGAATAGAGGAGGAACAGGAAGGAAGGAGTTGGGAATTGCATAGTGAGGAGCAATGTGGTATCAAATATGCAGAGCACCTAAGAGCTTCATGCTACAGTTATCCTCTTCAGGAAAGGAATATTTTGAACTTTCTGGTTGTACATCAATTTATGTTCCACTTCGTTCATGCATGCAGCCACAGAAGCTGGGTGAGCACCTAGGAGCCCCAAGCCACCAGTAACCTCATCCCTTCTCTCTCCCAGCTGGGCAACACGCTCACCACCACGGCTCAGCAGGAGTTCCCACTCCCCCACAAAAGCACAGATCACTTGCTAGCCATCTAGGAACTTCTACCAAAACGTCTCACACTTCTGCTGGGCCTCCTGGAGTGACTAGGGAAGCCATCCATAGCGCACACACAAATAACTTCTAGAAAAGGGGAGTAGGATGTGATGAAAGAAGCCACCTGGTTAAAGGTACAGATTAAGTCTTGTCAGGTCTCTTTTCCCAAGGCATTAGATCTACTCCTTGGTATCTCCCTGGAGGGCTTTTCCCCTCCCACCCAGAGATGTTCACTGAGTTACACTAACAAACAGACTTGCTGATTTGGGGAAGACCCCAGCTTCTCCTTGGTCCCCAGGTAGGAAGTACTTCAAAGACAAGTCCTCTCCCTAGCTAAAGGAAAACCCACCCACCTCATCTATTCCTGAATGGGGTAGGGTTGCTAGAATCGACAAGCCAAGACACTTCTCTCTTCTTCAAAGGGCTCAGCATGGCATTTCAGTTGCTGCTAGAAGGAAGAGAAGGTGGGACCAGAAGTGAAGCATGGGTTTACTCACACAGGTACCTGTACCTTGCTCTTACAGGTATCCACCCACTCCTGTCTGCTATCAGCCTGCAGCACTCAAAGCTCTCATGAGCAATGGCTAAGCAGACCCCTGAGAAATAGTTTACTCTCAGAAAGGCCAAACTTTTTATGTATTTTCAGGGAACTGCTATGAAAATCCTAACTTAGGATCACTTAAAACCCCATGCACTGTGTCCCCCTCAAAGCACTCAAATGAACCTCCTTGCATCTTGGCTGAGATGACTGTACACAGAAAATTAACACCTATCAAATGGAGAAAACTTAAAAAGGACAGGAGGGGAAGGGAGCACTCCATCCTTCACATTTGGATACATGGATGCACGCTAAAAATCTTAGCTTGAACCCTTTTATCAGCACATAAAATGAACTCAGTTTAATAATACATACAGGATACAAACACTACAGTTATATTCCCAAGACAGCACAAGAAATTCACAGCCAAGTCTTGTTTCAATTTCCTTTACAATTACATTGCAGTCTTGAACACTGGACACAAGAGTCCAACATGCTATTTACATTTCACATTGTGGAGATGTTTGTGTGCTTGGAAGAGTTCTCAGTTCCAAAAGAAAGCGTCATTCACACATGATGATGCAGTGGAAATAAACCAAGCCAACCAGACAAGCCAATGACCACATTTGTGCTTCTGAAAAAGTAACATGAAGTGTCTTCACTGATGCAGTCACCTTCAACCAGACAAGCTGCCTTCTATTTTGCAGTCGGCGAGGTGTCCAGAGGCCATTCTCCTCTCCCCTGAATTCTGGACCCTTTTGCTAGCAACCAGTAACACGAGTAAAGTTCCCATAAGGTCAGCTGGGACACACCAAGTGATACGGCCTTGGCATTTTGTCACATTAAAAACAGAGAGACACAATGGAAGAGAGAGAAGTCTCTACAGCTTTACCTCCTACAGCTTGAAGAGTTCGGACTCTCTCAACCATGAATGCCATCTAGAACAGATGAGTCTTCGCCAGATAGCACCTGCTGTTCACCCGAGAGGGAGGCACAGAGTCTGAGAGATCTTGGCCTTCAAAAGTCCACTCCTCAGACTAAATGTGACCATATGGATGAGGCTGATTATGTCGCAGCCATAAGAATAGGCAAAGGCCATCTGTTCTTCAGCAGATCTGTTCAGACCAGCCTGCAGAAATGCCACACTGTTGCTCAAGGTTCCAGTAACAAAAAAAAAAAAAAAAAAAGAAGTAATAATAATAATAATAATAAACCAAAAGAAACCCATTTGTCTGTGTTTTCTATCCAGCGCTCTGCACAGCATGCAGCGGGGCAGCAGAGTTCCAGGATGCTTTACAAAAGTGCAATATCCATGTCAAGTAAAGGAAGTGCTGGCTAGACAAAAGGTACACAGCTCACACTGCAGTCACGTTATGCTGGCCTCCAGAGAGCAAAATGTTATCTCCGTAACATTCTTTCCAGTTATATTTTGAAGTCACAGAGCACATATCTCCACATCTGTGCCTTGCTGCAAGCCCCAAACATTGTCAGAAGTTGTTCTGGGTGTTATGAGTGGCTATGCCAAACCTTGGAAGGAAGCAGGTCAAGGTGGCTGCTCCATTAGATGCTGCAAACAAAAAGGCATAGGCTCGCTCCCCCGTTATCCCTGCTGACACAGACAATACCACGGTGATAATTTAGATCCAACCCAAAGTGCAGTCACACACACGTTCAGGATGCATTTTGTATACAGAAGAGTCAATATACAGAAGCGCTTGTTCTCATAGGTTCCCCACGCCCTCCAGCCTTCACAACACTTGCCTTCAATGAGTAGGACCAGGCCACAGATTTTAGGGCAGCTCCCCTAAAATTCATAATATAAGTAGCAATCCAATCACATCCTTGCAAGGAGAGATGATGGCAGAACAACTCAGTCTTAATAAGGATTATATGGCTCTTGCTTCTTTCTTCAAAGCGAGGGGAAGGTTCAGTTCCCCCCAGATAGCAGTGGCATGCTTTGGGCCCTGCAAGCTAACCATGCCACATGCTTGCACACCCAGGTCTCCTGGTAGGCTTTACAACAGGGTGGAGAAAACCCGGTGCTCATGAGCCACAGTGTCCCTCCAAACCACCTGTGACTACATTTCCCTGTCCTTGTTATTAGATAACAGAGAGGTATGTTTCAGTGTGAAGCCCATCAAATGTGTCTGAAAGGGCATACTCAGTCCTGAGCAAGAAAATTCTGCTTACAGAGATTTACGGTGAAGTGTGAAGTTTTCTCCAAAACCTTCTCTTCCCATCTGCATGGCGGTGCCTCCTCCCTGTCTCCCTCGATCCTTTGAATGACAATAGCTGGTCTACAGCTTTTGCAGTCTATTAGTGGTTCCTATCGTAAGAGGAGTCTCAAAGCTTGCTCTTCCGCAGAGCTGGTACCATTTACAGCAGATACCACCATCCTAGTCAGCTACCTGCTAGGAGCAATTGCTACCTCACTGCAAGAAGGCAACTGACTTGAATAAAGGCAGGTTGGTAGATTCTGTGCCCCATACAGCAAACATGGGGTAGACAGACATTGAGTCTGAACATCACTGAGGTGAAGACTGCCTCTGCCAATGGCTCAACTCCAGTTTGGGAGACGTCTCCCACTTTCTTTACTCTGCCAGTTATTTAATATAATGCTCAGCAGCTACACTAAGATGCCCCTGCTCAGAGGTAAAAAGACAAAAAGGAACATCATAGTCACCCTACTGAAAGGGCAGTACTCAACAGTACCTCCCAAGAGGCAGTCTCCTCTTTCAGCAGGAAGCTGTCAGTGCCCTTCAGAGCACTGCTCTTCAGTGGAAAGTACAGCACCAATGGAGGATGTTGCCCTCTGCAGGCACACAGCTGCCCCTTTGCAAGCCTTGTTCTGCCTTACGTCTAGAGAAATGCCTTACACATGCCTTAATATGGTCAGATAGTGGTTAGCAACATGCCTTGAAAAACAAAATGAAGTAAAATGGAATAAAATAAAAACCTGTTCTGACAGTCACAATGCTCTCCAGATGTCATCTGGGTTTCTGATTCTGGAACACAGAAGAAGATATACTGACGATCTTGTGAATTTGTTAGAACTAAGACTCCAAAAACTTCCTTCAATGCCAGTTCAGCAACCCTGTGCTGTGAATTACGATTTTAAAAAAAGAAAACAAAAACAAAAACAACCCCAGAAAATAAAAAGTCCAGCAGTCCACAGGTCACTCCCGCAGGAAGAGCTTGCATTTGCTAAAAATCCATTGGTGCCTCCAGTCTCCCTTGCTTTTGCAAGCTGACTCTCCCATAAGATCTAGCATCAGAGAGCTGAACCTCTTTAGTGCAAAAATAGCCCCCATAAAGTCTTTTCCTGGAAAAATTTGGCACCAAGTGGGTGGCTGGCTCCTGTTTTGATCTGTGTGTCAGGCTCATAAAGGCAGCACCCAGAATACATCTGCAAGTACCTGGACTTCCCTGATGGAGCAGAGAGGTCAGGTTTAGAGCAATGGACAGGGTAATTGGCTGGTGCTGGGCCCCCCTGCTCCTCCTCGAGGATTCACATGCTAGATATAGTGGAAAAGAAAAGGCATTTTCTTAATGGATTTTTTTTTTTTTTTTTTAAATTAACAAGGGTAGTGGAATGGTTTGCTCTAGAAGAGACCCAGGCTCCCAAATTACAGCGGATATACAGTGACACCATGAGGCAGGGGTTTCCCTCCTCCCTCACACAGGGCATCGGACCAGAGGACTCCCAAAATGCTGTATTGTGCATTGACTCAGCTTTCCCTCATTGTACGCTAGTCACAGACACCAAGCTTCTGCTTCTTCAGTGTTTGACAGACTGCTGATCCCACCACAGAAGTGAAGAAGATCTACCACCATCTTTCACCAAGTCCCTCTGGGGAACAGAAGGGGAAAAAAGGGGGAAGAAGATATTCACCAACTTTTTCTGATAAGCTACTCTGATAAAGTTGGCCACAGGCAGGCAGACCCAGTTTCTCGCCTGGGCACTCTCTGTTGCTTGCCTGCACGTGCTTGCTCTCTCGCATATCAGGTACAAGAAGGTGAAGGCTTAAATTCAAAAGGGGCTTCCACTCCAGTGGGCAGGTACCAGGTTGGAAGGGTGGTCTGGACTGGAGAAACAGAAGGAGCTGCACTGGATTTTGGGCAGAACAGCAGGATTGTTCTACGAGGACAGCACAGGGGCACAGCAGTTGGCACATTGTTTAGTCTGACTGCATGTGTGGGTTTTGTTTTTTTGCTTTTGCTTTTTCATTTTAATGTACACTGCCAGCATCTGGACGAGGTTGGTTGGTGGCGAGGTATTTGGCTCTCATGCTGGAGGTGTACTGGAGGAAGACAAGACAAAAAAAACAAAACAAACAGAACAGAAAAGTAAGTCAGAATGACTAATATAAACACAGAACCACAGATTACGACCACCTCCCAGCATAAAATGGTCAGTATTTACAGCAAGCATATCAAGGAGCTGCTGCTTGCTTGGTCTGACAAGGAAAGTTTCACAAGCCACTGCATAGTCAAGTCTGAGTAACATACTGTGAGCCTGCTGCAAGGATGCTGGCAAGGTCAGTGCAGACGGGCTAACGATTTATCCAAGCTCTCTACCGAGAAGGAAATCCAATAGTCGTTGAGTCGAAATATGCCATACTTGGCTTGGGAGAAGAGAGGGAAATGGAAATGATGCAGATGTAAAAACCTACCTCACACCTTCATCCCCTCTTAGTCATGTTGTTGCTTTCAACCATGCCAGAAAAGGAGGTTGAAAAGAACATGTGTGTACACTACATTTTTACTTCACATTTTATGGCAATGAGGGCATCAGAAGACTGCATGCGTCACAGATGGGCAGTTTGAAAGAAAAGTGTGGAAGAATGAATCTCTGAACAATTTATGCCCAAGAAAGAACAGACCCTGTCAGGCTGGAGACAGGTTGCCATCAAACAAGATGACATTAGCTAACAGTTATCAGATGGGTAATAATCTGCTGTGGCTTGGGATCCAACCTGTGTACCCTGCAGCAGTAGACAAGATTCCAGCTTGGGGGTGAGAAGAGAAAGTCAGAAAGATGAGAGGTTGTTCTGGGAGAAGGGGGTTGTTTTTTATTTGGTTTTTTTTTTTTGTTTGTTTGGTTGGTTGGTTGGTTGGTTTTGTTGGTTTTTTTTTTTTTTTTTTCTAAGCAAGGTAATCCAAAACAGCTCCCAGAAGCTATTGAGGTAACATATGCCATTCAGCTTTGAATAACAGGCTGAAAAGCACGTAAATAATACCCAGCAGTAAGAACAAAAGACTTTGCCTCTTTATGCCAATGTGTTCAATGCCTTCATCATGACCACATTACTGCTTCTGGGATTCTGCTACCATGATAGTAACAACCAAGCAATGAGGACAGACATTTTATTCTTTTTGTACCAGCTGGAGCTTGAATTATTCTATAATACACACATCTTACTTCCCAAGAGTGCTCTTCAGCGTACTGACTTTTTATTACCTTTAAAACCGAACCACATAAAATAGCCGGTTAGGCTGGCAAAGAGACAACTGAAAGGCAGTTCCACACCAGGAGGAATGATTTATCTTGCCCACTGGGAAAGAACATTATGAGGCATCTCTAGGCTCTCAAAAGCTCAGCTGTCCAAAGGGGTTTTCAAAGAATTAAAAGTATTTTATCAGTCTTCCTTCAAAGACTGACCCAGGCTGAACCTCCACACAATAGAAGACAGAATCTGCTCTTTTGGTAGAACTGACCCCATCAGCACAAGATGAAGACACCTGTGGCTTATTTGCACACTCATCTTTTAGTGTCTTCTGTAATTGGAAAACTTTCTACAGAACACGCATCTTAATATAAAACTCTGGCCCAGAAATGGCATCTATATTTAGAAGACAAAGGGTACATCTGTTCTCTCTCTTTTTAAGATGTATTTTTGTCAGTGAGAAGGAAAAAGGTAGAAAATATCAAGCTGAGCCAGTTTAAGGACAGTATTGTACACAGTTTATTAAATGTGATTACTGTTTCAGAAATAAAGCTTAGGGCATATGAAAACATATGAGACTAACTCAACAGGCTCAGGGAGGCCTAGAAGTCAAAGAACTTTCTCAGAGTGAGAAGGGCACATTTCAGGTAGTGCGATGCTGAAATTACCAGCCAAACATCATGCTAAGAAGAGGGTCTTAGAAGGAAAAAGGCATTTGATTGCTCATTTTCCATTTGTATTCTGTATGGTGACATGTGATAGGAGATGAGTATGAACAGAGAACTTCCAGGTGCTAAGATTTTGTAAGAAGTGCTTAGAAAAAAATCTCAGATCATGGAAGGTTATTGTGCATCTTCCTGGACAAGTCATATAGGTTCAGCACACAACATGCAACATCAACTTTCTTTACAGGATTAAAATCAAGAAAGGCCACTTGATGAACTGAATTTCAAGGATGTACAAAGTACACCCAGTACACTTCTCCCATGGGGGGAGAAGTTGAAAAGAATTTACTCCTTCCTCCATCAAGAAAACACCCCACTGTTGTTTAAGTGTCATGAAAACAAAGTCATCAGGAACACGAGATTTGGACAGTCAAGCAGAGGGCATTTTACATTCAAACCTACCTGCAATCCACCACAAGGAACAAATCAAGACTCAGAGTAGTCAGAGTTAGGGCTGATGTTCTCTCCTTAACTCAGGATTTTTGTGCCTTTTTACCTTTTCCCATTACAGTTTGAACAAGTTACTTCTTCTGTAAAAGTGTATTTTTAATGACCATGATAAGCATGATTGAAACCTGAAAGTAGAGAACTAACACTTCACTGTGCACCTCTCATAACTAGCACAGCTCTATCAGTGTGCACTGGATCTTCAGTCACTGCATTAGACTCCAGGTACGAATGCTTTGCTCCACATGCTGTTGACAGTAGTCCCTTATTCAAGTCCTTCAGTGCATCCTCTGCTGGGAAGCAGAAGAAAGATGCTGTGAAGTACACAGATCCCAACATCTGGACAGGCCAGCAGATGGAGATGTATCAGCAGACGCTTGCCAGTCACATGGATATGAAACCAAACTATATCATCGATAGTTAAAATAACTAAGTCTTTAGCTCCTTTAAAAAGTAATTCTAGAGATTTAAAGCCTGAGCACAGTTCAGAGCTAAGGAGGTCTTGGACTCTATGCTGAGGTAACCTGGATACAGTGTCTGACACAGCTATAAGGTATACAAGTTGCATTTAGTTTCCTTTAAAGAGGAGCTTTCATAGAAGGTTAAAGAACATGCACAATGCAGTTATTCTTCCAGTACTCTCGCTGGAAGTACCCATGTGCCTAAAGACCCTCATTTACCCTTTCAAAAACAGCACAGAGGACAAGTTTCAACCCATACCTTCACTATCAGCTACCCTAAAAAGAGTACCTAAAAGATTTCTTATTACCGTTTCTCCTGGTGGCTTGTGCTATTCAACACAGCAGACCTCTCAGTCACTTACCAGTCAGCTAGAACAAACACAGCTGATTGCACAAAAGTTTATTTTTGTATTTCTCCAAAGAATGAAAAAAAGTCTCTCGTTCACATTCAGACTTGTTGAGGGTATAAACTTTCATAGGTATGGTTTGCCAGCACATACTAGTTAGGTGGTTAACACCTATAGCCTGTGTACAAAGGAATCATTGGTTGAAAAAAAATTTAATAGGAATAATCAGTCAATTTTAGAGACAATAAATTCTACCAACTCCTGTGAACTGTGCAGACCATGAGTTCTTCACAGCTAACTGAGCTATGCTGGAAGATGACTTACCATATGAAACCCTGACCCCGAGTATAAACCATTTACTATTTGTAGTTAAAACACACACATATATCTGTCTTCAGCTACCCTGACTTTGATTCCCTGCCAGAGTTATTCAGGTAATCTAATAAAGACCAAACCTTCTGGATTCAAGTTCTTAAGCGTTGATCTCAAATAGCTAGAGCACAGTAAACACACAGGGTTTGGTATCATTATGTATGGGAGGTACAAGATGCAGGGAAACAGCCAATTCCAGCCAGTGGGTTCTGAATTCAAAGGGACTTAAGTTTTTCAAGTCAAAAGAACAGAGCTTCTGATTGTTTTGTTTATTTTTAAAGTCTTGGAAAGAATGCAATGCCTTTTTCTTAGCTCTGCAGAGAGCCACATTAAACTCTGGGTGTGACCTTCAGTAAACAGAAGACAGTGGAGACTGAGATCAGGTCATGTTTCAGCCCAGAGGAGATTTCAAGTCCAGAATGAAGACACTAGAATTTTCCCCCGCAAAAGCAATATTTTATTTCATGGAATAGACCCATCTAACATCGCTACAATACCACCTGCAGGAACCAAAAAGCAGAAAAACCACCATAAGCTGATGCCCCAGAGCAGTCTTTACAAAACTTAAGATAGAAGAAAGTTGTAACCCTTTCAAGGGGACTAGCACCATGCTTCAAGACAAGTTTGCTTGCATTCATGCACCATGGCAGAGGGCATCAAGACACCCGGTTCAGACAGCACCCTTCACAGCATGTCACAGGGCAGGCAGACAAATGGCAAGAGCAGCAAGAATGCAGACCAAGCAGCAACGTGACAGAAAGGAATCCAATGCAAGGCTGACAAAAATCTCAACAAGAACGGCAGAAAACAAGGAACAGCAGCTTTACAGACACGTATTTCTGGGAACAGAATGTAAGATACGTGTCATTGATTGCACGAACCAAAAGCCATGGCCCCTCTGTTCCAAGTGGAACCATTACCTTCCAGTTACTGTGTGACTGTAGTTCCCTTGAAGGAGCACTGTCCTTCATACGAGGCAAATTGCCTGGTAGCTCTAATTATATCTATATTCAACCAAGCTAAAAAACTACAAGGCCTAATGCAGACCACCTACTCCTTCTGTAGCCATGTGGCTTTGTCATGGACCACTGTGAGAAAAGAAACACTGGCTATCTGGGAGAACATCAGCAACTACAGCCCATTAGGAGTTCAGACAGCAAAATGGTACTAGGAGGGCCCTGTTCACAGAACGTGTGGGACACGGATGGGATGATTTGGACACACACAGAACAAAACAAAACAGTAAAAGGTTTTGAAACAGAATGGAACAGATCTTAGTGCTTATGTCTGGACCCTTGGAAGTTTTTTTAAACTTGCTCCTTTCTGACTTTAAATGCAAGGATAAAAGGAGAAGCTGCACACAGATCTAACAGGCTATGAAGTAACTCTTCAGGACAGGCCACCCTTACCAGCTAGGATCTTTCAAGAAATTAAAAATCCTACTGAGGAGCTTAAAGCTTG
This sequence comes from Morus bassanus, assembly GCA_031468815.1. Lineage (NCBI taxonomy): Eukaryota > Metazoa > Chordata > Aves > Suliformes > Sulidae > Morus > Morus bassanus. The sequence continues at coordinate 61,445,384 of CM062572.1, forward strand.
TGGCAGGTTTCAGGCATGTGCTTTTATGACCAGTCAAGACAAACAGAACAGCAGTAGGGCTCAAGGGAAGCCGAAAGCTGAATTAAGACAACCAGTCCTGACTGAAAAGCTGCTAGATGGGTTCTCTTTACTTCTAGAAAATGGCTTCTTGTGATGGGAGAACTTTTATTCTGCATTTGGAGGACAAGGTTAGTTCTACATTCAAGCAGCACTCAGTACTAAGTGTTCAAGCTATTCTCAAGTGTGGACTCTGAGTTAAAGCTGCTGCGAGTTAACCTTTGTGAGGCATGGGTACCTATAACCCTCACAACATGCACCAGAAGCCTTTGCAAGGTTGATACTGCTCCTTGAGTCTGCACCAGAGCAAAACTGATTTTAATTTTAACCCTTGGCAGGAGGGAATGGGGTGGGAGGTGCAGAGGGAAGGAATGTGAAGAAATAAAAGGCACTGGCCTAGGATAAACAGTGCAGGGATGAAGGGAGTGATTGGGAGTGGAGAAGGGGTTGAGCAAGAAGGACCTTTTTTCCAGTACCTGTTCCATTTGCGGGCGCTGTTACCAGTATGTCCGTGCACTGTCCGAGGGCTTAAGCTGCCAGCTCATATGGCTGCTACTGTCCATGGCAGCCAAATACAACTGTGATGACGCAAGAAAGAGAGAGAAAAAGAGAGTGCAGCCTCAACGTGCATGAAAAACACAGTGCAAGTGAAACGCTGTGGTGTGTGTCAGTGACAAGGTGGGCTCTACAACCCTAAGGGAATAGCCCTGTGGCAAGAAGGAGAAAACAGAAGGAATGAGAGAAGGGAAAAAAACAAACAAACAAAAAGCCAGGAAAGTAACGGACAAACAATGCAGCAGGATCATCACATTTTAATTTTCACCATCTGTTCACAGAAAGCTAAATGGAATATATCAGCTCTGTCCACCCACCGGACATAACCTATTTGGATGGTTATCCCCCTTCTCCTCCCTCCCAAAAAGAGGCAGGGACACATGCACTGGTATTCCCTTTTCATCTCTCTCCACCCACAGATGATTTGCTACGAAAAGTTACTTCTTCTGCTTCAGTATGGTCTCGGCCACCTGCTATGGAGAGCTGCAAATACAAAAATCCCAGAAAAGCCCCCATCCCTGCTGCCTGCCAATATGAGAGTAAACAATATTTTTCTCCTCTCCGATGGCCATCTACTGTGTTCCTCCAGAAAACACATTTGTCCTATAGCCTGCTCCTTGTCTTATCTAGGGAGAGGCTCCCTTTGTCAGTGCTGCACTCTCCTCCTCCCCCAGCTCCTGCACTTTCCTATAACCCGTATTGATGGCTGCCAAGTCAAGTTACTCAAAAAAAAAATCCATCTTTTTCTACTCTTAGAAACCAGCTTAAGGCACCAGGACTCAGATTCCCCCTCAGGGTATTAATGCAAACAGCTACTGAAGACCCAGGGAACTTCTTGCATAACTAAAGCCCCTGCAGAAGGGAGTGTGCTTTCTCTGAAGCAGAAGAGCTGTAGGGAAAGGGGAAGCAGGACCTTGGTCTACAGACATTGAATAAACACATGCCTTGGAAGTACCAGAGGGACAGTGCTCTTCCTACAACAGAAACAGCAGTGGTAAAGCATTTGCCATGCTGTACTGTGCACGGCACATCAGCTCTTCTTCTGAGGACCATCTTGTTGCTGAGAGCAGATAATGCTACCAGAGCTTGCAATCAGAGTATCACCAGGGATCAGGAAAAACTTTGTGAAGGTTAAGAGAGGTCTGGCCAAGTACAAAGACAAGGATCAACTCTCCACTTTTCCACTTTCTCTACAGCAAGATGAACTGGTCCTTTTGAAGTAAAAACATGAATGTGATGTCCTCTTTTCCACCACAATTCCTACTCGTTCATCCTCCAACCTCCTCTTCCTCCCCTCCCCATGAATTTGAACCATGCACTGCAGAGTGTATTTTCTTTACCTATACCTGAAGACTGGTTGATTATTAGGCATGCTACTACTCATCCTCTGTAATCACACCACCAAGTTAGTGAGCACTGCGATGTCATGTTCTCCAAGTTCTGGTGTAAGGCAGGCTTACAGGATCCAGTGAAGGAGGGCAAGAGTCATCTAGTTCTTACACAGACATGAAGGCAAGCCCATGTTTTATCCAGCATACAGAAATGGCTATCAGGCCACTCCAAATACCAAAACCTTCCATGAAAGTTTTTTTTGTTTTCCTCCATAGGAAATTAAATACAAAAATAGATTCTAAAGAAAGTAAAAGAGTTGTTAAAGAAAGATTTTTTTTTTAAAAAAAAATCTCAACAAAAAAATACAGGTTTCATCCTACCATCTCTTTAGGGCAGATTAAGGAGAGAGGTTCAGCGATAACTCTGAATTTACTATTTTAACAAGCTTTTTAAACTTGAGGAACCGATGCCACAGATAGCAAGTATGCTGCATGCAAGTGAATCATCCTGCTGAAGTCATCCACCAAGATACTCATGCACTTCAGTGGTGACAGGACTGGGCCCATAGGATTATCAGTGTTAATAAAGATTTACTCTTCTTATGTGCAAAGTCTAAAGTAGCATAGCAGGGCTTTATTCTCCACGGCAGGTGAGACATGGCTTGTCTATTCAAATTGCTGCCATTTATGGGCCAGATCCTGTGTTTGGCTGCACAATCAGCTCCCTTGAGAGTATATAGGAGTGGTAAACGTGTATTCCCCAAAGTTGCTGAAGCAGAGAGGAGCAGTAAAGAGAGACTTACTGAGGGAGGTGGGGACTCCCGGCCAATGAGCGGGGTATTCTCGCAACGGGGGTTCTGGAAATTTGCATTCTGGCTCCTAGGAAAGGAAGACACACATGGTAACAGGGGATATGTGCCATGCTTCTCTGGGGAAGGTCTCTGATGGTGACATGGGACAGAGTATACGCACCCCCAGAACTACTGTATCAGGTAAGTCTCCCTCAAAGCTTTCCTTACAGGCCAGGTGGATCCCCTTCTTCAGACACAGGCACAAAACTACCATTATTTTCCTTAGATTAAGCACTGTCTTTACACTCAGAAGGGCCCACACTGAATCATGTCAAGTGATTTAAAAATAGGTCTGTGTGAAAATCTGCCTCCCTGCAGCATCAGAACTGCCAAGCTGCAGAAATGGAGATAAAATGAGGACAAAGTCTAAGGGGAAGAACAAAATGATGTGCCAGCCTAAAAAAAGATGGGCCCTAAAGGTAGTCCAAGTGTGATCAGGGTTAGGCACTTCTGGAGGAAGCTCTGAAGATCCCACCTGGACTAGGTAGCTCTGGACTGCAACAGATGTCAGAGCTGACTGCAAATATTGTGGAAGGACAGAGACTGCAGGTTTTGCCTTGGCTCTGTCTCTCAGGAGACTTAAAATCTTCTGGCAAGAGTCTTCTGTTTGAAGAATTAAGTCTTCTGGTTATCAGAATCATTGTGTAATAAGGAGCCCAGACAATACTTTCCTACTTTTCTCTAGACAGATTTCTAAATCCTACAGGACAAAGCTGTTCACATTTTGGAGCATGCTGTCTAATACAACTCTTTCTACTGCAGAACTTTTAAGCTATTCCCTTCTCCCAGTAGATGCCAATCAGGAAACATGCCTTTTGATACTTTGGACAAAACCCTTCATCACTTTCTACTGCTTGGTCGAAAGTGCCAGCCTCGCAGCACTTGGTGACAACAGAAATCAGAGTGAAGCAACCTGGACAAGCCGCAATACAGGCTTCTGGTTGGGATACTCACATGTACTCCGTGACGGGAGCATTGCTGACTGTATGTGCTGCTGCTGGAATGCTGGTCTCACTGCCATAACTACTCCCACAGCTATAGAGGCTGGGCATGTGCACTCTGTAAAGATTATCATGTGTTTGTCTACTCCCTTGAGCAGCTGATTCTTCTTCCCCATCATCATCTGAGCTTCTGCAAGAAGGAGAAAAAGTTCCTCCTAGAACCCTACAATTACCCCACATGTGGAGTTTGCAGGAAACCATGGTAATCCTAGGAACCTCCCAACCATCTTCCACACCTCCACATTTATACCCATTTGGGATACCTCAGGGTGGCAGTGTCAAACACAGCCTACACCACAGTGACTCAGACCTCCCACAGATACCATCTGGATTTTTACACTGCGTGATCCCCTACAGTCTTCTCTGAGGGCTTGGCAGACAGCACAGTTCTGCAACTGTCCAGTCATGCAACCAAAGGATGGACACACATCCTGAAACACACAGCACTTAAAAAAAGAGGCAGTGGGGATGTAGTGCCATGCACCCCACAGAAAGCATCCTTCTGTGTCCTTCTGTTTCTTGTAGCCCTGTCCAAAAAGCTTTTAAGGATAAGTCTCTGTAGACTTTTCCGCACTCCCATTCTGGTTACAAAAGGTCTGCTTCAGCTTCTAGCAAAATCTCAGAAGTCTTTACAGAGACTAAGTTGCAACATCTGTGTCTAAAGGCTTTATTCTCTCAAAAATGCCAGGATTTTAAAATCAATTTTAATGCAGAGCAGAGCTGTTTGCCAGCTGGTTCCTTCCCCCCTTCCCATAGTATTCTCTTGTCCCTCCTATTTAATACACGCTGCTATTTTACCTCCCTAATTATGGGATGAAGCACCAAGGTTTGAAATGTATTTTAGCAACACTTGACAAAAGCTAGTAAAAGCTTTTACAGGAAGAACTTTGTTGCTGGGGGAGACAGCATGGACATCACTAGAACATCCCAAACATCATCTGCAGCTTCTGTACCACAAGGTGGCACTGAAGATTTATTCAGGGAATTGCAGCCTGCACAGTCTCTTACTGGCAATAAGTATGACATCCTCCACCTCCCAGAGGGAGGCAGAGGAAGATATGGCGCTCCAGGGAATGCAAGAGGGAATCCTTCAGTTCACAGCAGCAGCCTGAGCCTCCTGGGGTTTGCAGCAGCCCACATGGAAGGCAGCACAAGAGGTAACACTGTGTAAACTTTTCTCCTTCAAACGGGCAGACTATCATTCTCTTCTTCATAATGCTTCTGCAGCTGCATGTGGAAGAGGTAAGGAAACCAGCCGCTTTCTTAAGCGCTGTTCTGACGCATTTCCCAAGGCTTTCTCTGTGGGCACTGCAGGCCTGGCGGGCCCTGGCTTCCTGCTATTGTTCAGGATGTTCCATTTTACTTTGAACCTTGAGCCTCGGCTTAGACCACAAAAATCATGTTTCAGGACCACAGAAGAGAATTTGCTGCACACTCTACTGCTCTTCTTCAAGAACAAAAAACTCAAAGCTATTTCAATAGGTGCACGTGGTGTAGCAGCCAATCAGTGAAGCAAAGGTTTGCTCAAGACTTACTGGTCAGCACGGTTACTGTCATTACACTAGTTCCAAACAACTCTGCTGTTGAATGATTGCCACCAGTTTGCAAGCATCTCATCTGCCCATGCTATTGCCAGCAAGACAGTTCCCGGTTTCTATTAGCTATGCAAGTCAGTTGCCCTAGCATGAGCAAAACCAAGAAAGGCAAGTGTGAACTGCTTTTCACTCCAATCCTCTTCCCCATACTAGAACAAAATGCCTCAAAGCAATGCAAGAGAATAGGTACTTTACAGAGATGGCACATAGTTCAAGCATTACCTCTCTCTACAGCTATAATCACTCATCTGACTTGACTCATAGTCCTACAGTGTACCGAATACTCTGCACACGTAGTATCCCAGTGCAATAAGGTTCAGATGTAAATATTAACCACAACCAGAGCAAAAGCCAATAGTTTTTCTTCTGTTGGACCTGTGTTTATAAAGCCTCATCCCTCACACTCCTGGGATTATATGGGAAAGAGCTCCATATGCTCATGGGCACAAATCCAATAGCCAGTCTTCATTAGGAAAGAACTCTACAATGCTACAGGATCTAAACCCTCTCTGTACCTCTTTTGCTGCCAAGTGTGTGGGACACTGCACACAATGGAACTGAACATGAGGGCTGTGACGAAGGAGAAGAGAACCAGGTAGATGAGGCCTTCCACTCCATCATAGCAAAAGCCCGTCAAAGCCTGGACATAATCCTGGAAAGAAATGAACAGTTTCCTGATCACTAAAGAGTTAACATTGAGCTCTAATTCAAAAGCCTTTCCCCTGCACTATGTTCTCTGAAACAAGTTACAAGATTGTAGTCCCTTTTCCAGAGCATACTTCTATTTTAATTTTGGGGCCTCAAGTGATTTTCATAACTGATCTTAACCCTTATCTCCCCTCATAAAGCCCAACTCAGATATAGATGTGGGAATATTTTCAACCCCACACAATAAGAGTTTAAAAGAAAAAAAAGAAAAAAGCCAAGACAACCTTATCTACCCAACTTAAGATACCACATTTTCATTATGCCTCTCATCTCCCTCACTATGTCCCATTACCCAAGAACACAAGCATGAACTATCTGTTTCTCTGCCTTCAGAGACGCAGCTAGGGCAACAGTTAGGCCAAGCTATACTGCAGCTAGAAGGCATTCCACTCCACAGGAAAGGCAAGAGGCTATGTGCTACAGAAAAAAAAACCTGAAGGCCCCTGAAATGTTAGGGCTGCAGCTTGTAGATGTATAAAGGCATGTTATCTAGTTTCCTATGTTGATCTTTAAGCAAAAAGCTAACTTGATCCAAATTCCCATTCTCCTTTCTGCTGGAGTCAATCAGTAAGAACAGTTTACAAAAGCTTTGGCACATGAGAGATTTGAAACTCCAAAATAATCAGTACGCTACAGGTTCTTTCTTAGTTCAAGCCCAGTTATTGAGTACTCACCAAATGCAGACTCCGACAGTCTACTAAAGCTGTCAGTTGCTGCAAGTTGATCTCTGTTGAATTTAAAACCTCCTGGATCCGAGTAAGATACTCCTGTAAGCAACAAGCTAGCAATTACAGCAAGGAAATGGCTAAGGAGGAGCTGATCTTGGGCTTTGTACAAGGGTAGGGGAAGCCAGAAAGCAGGGGAGAGTAAACCTGAGGAGAGCAAACCTGAGGAGAGTTACCTTGGAGGTAGGGTGGTCTCTGGTTGCTGACCTCATGAGTTCCGTAACATCATCCTGCATTTCCACCAGAGCCTTGTGACTTCCTGACAGCTTCTGCTCAACACAAAACATGCAATGTTTCAGCAGTTCAAGCCACATGAACCAACATAACTCCTGGGAAATAAGAGTTAAATCCTGCTCCCAAACACTGAAGATCATCTGTATGAATGGTAAAAGTTAAGGATGTCTCAACTGACATGGCTGCAGTTGTGATAGGGTTAAGTTTGACTTTTACCAACCTGGAAGAAGTACAGACAGAAAGAAGAGGGGAAGGGAAGAACTAAAGGAAAAACAAAAAACAACACACATACACACACACAAACCATACACACAGCTGGGGCCGGCTCCAGGACAGAGGGGAAGGAGAAAGAAAAGACACAGCACTCCTGTTCTTACCACAGACCACAGCTGGATTTTTCTACTAAAGCAGATGGCTGAGAAAGACTTAATGTTAACACTACAAGTTGTTTGTATTGGGGTGCAGCCTTCACATCCCATTAAATGCATTCCCATTAAATCATCCATGGGAATTTCACATGCAATAGCATGTCAGAGAGTATACTGAGCAACCAGAAATGCAACAGATGGCAATGGTGCATCATACCACAGCTTGAAGTGTTCTTACTCCACCCTTTAAAACAGAGGAAGACAAGACTTAAAAAATCCTAAATATAAATGGTGAAGCAGCTGGTGTCTGCCAAACAGTGGGTGGTGTGGGTTCATTCTGGCCTCTGATACATAAGACAAAGTTTGGGATGGGCCCAGGTGCTGTTCCTCAGCCCCCACACAAAAGAATAATGACTCACATTTATACTCCAGGATACAAACCCTTCAACATCCAAGGAATTTAAGAGGCGTATGTGAGAATCACTCCCTCACCCACAGAAGTGGCTGCATTTTGGGAGTGGAGTGTTGCCACTGTTTAACCCAAAACAACCTTCAAGAGGAGATTCAAAGCAGACGTATGTAGTTTCCCACCCTTACATTAATTGGGGGTGCTCTGTCTCCACGTTGCTGCCCTTAGAAGAGCGCCATGTAAACAGAGTAAACATGTACCATGAACAAAGCCATGGTCCTCACCACATCACACATGGGCCCCTCTAAGAGGGCATCCTGGACCTGAAGCTATGCAGGTAGTGACGAAGGTAGAAAAAGCTGCTCACTAAATCACAGTGCCACCTCTTGTATAGCTGGAAAGTAGCTACCAAAGCTTTACCAACAGGTGGTGTGCTCTAAAGCTAATACCTTAGAACTTGCTGCATGCTGGCATCAAAAGCCTTTAACCTATACCCTGCAGGATGCTGAGAAGGGGTGAAGGGAGCTTGGATGCTTACACTCACCTGCTGGAAAGGGTTGGGGTATCCAGCACTACAGGTAATGTAATAGCGGAGGGTATCTACAAAGACAAAAGAAAATAAAGTCATGCTAGATACATTGTTCCAGCTCTGCAGTATTTTATAACTGCCACAAGGGAGGTGTTAAGTTCTGAAAGCAATACACAAAATGAAAATATAATACAAATTGAAATACTTCCCTGTCTCCATGTGGGATTACAGTGCGTGAATAACACTAGAGAAAGGGATGTAACATGTCTTTGGAGAGAGAGATTTTGTTGTTTTGGTGGGGGCTTTTTTTGTTGTAGTTGGATTTTTTTTTTTTTTGAACAGTGAAAGGCACAGGGCTGCCCCACTTATGTAGTTCAGTGAACCATCAAAAAAGTTTTATTCAGAAGTCAGCACTATCTGCAGTATAACCATAAGACAAGACCTTAGCCTAGAAGTCATCCAAGCGGATGTTTAATTTCTGCAGCTCCAAGTGTCAGAATACCATTCTACAATCACTGGAAGCAACCAGATGTACAGACTGCTGCCTCAGGCACATAGCAAGGGAGACAACTCAACTTACAGTCAATTCAGTTCACCAGCCACAAAACATCAGCACAGGAGAGGTAGTAGTGGCGACATAAATACAGGCTACTATCAAAAATACCTGTGGAAGCACACCATTGGGCCAAAGACAGTGCAAATAAACATCCCTATGCTACTACACCAAGCTGAATGTACTGCTTCCTAAGTGTACAAGTTCAAGTGTTAAAAAAAAAGGAAAGAAAAAAGACTTCTTCACAACTGAGGATCCTTCTATCCCTTTCAAGGAGAGACTGGTTTTAGGCAGTGTTCTGTAGAAGAACATAAGAAAGTCCTCTTCATTCAAGAAAATCATAACTTTTGGTAATATTTCCTAAAAATAGTATCACTGAAAGCAAGTGAGGAAATGGATGGAAAACAACAAGTCCTTATCTTTCTGACATGTACTAGGGATGAACAAGTAAATAGTAGTCTGTTTTCTGATGGATGTCTCTTGCACGCAATTAGATTTTAATTAGATACTTTAATTAGACTTTAACTAAAAGAGTGTATGTCATTTGTTTTGCAACCTTCTTTTGACTTATGCAAAAAAAGTTATTTTTGGTATTGAGTCAATACCGCAGACTTGATCAGGAAAGAAAGCTCTTACCATGTATTAGGATACCAGCAACACATTATCTGTTCAAGGGACCTCAGATCATTTGCTGGTAACATTCTAGAAGTTAGTCTTAATACTGAGTAGCTCTATTAGTAAATGCAGTAAGGTGAAGATGTACTTGTAAACTTCCAGGTAAGACTGTTACAGTCCTCTGCTAGCAGCATCACCCATTTTCAGGCTTGAAGACACAGTTTTACTTCTCCTTATTCAGATGTGTACGAAACCAGCCCTGTGCCCTCCTGAGCCCTCCATAATACCACACCAACTGCCAGCACACACAAGTTACAAGTATCAGGCTTTCCCCTACCATTCTTAATAATGCTGTCAAGGGAGGGAGTTCTGAACAACTTGATCATCCAAATACTTTTAGATTATTGCTCAAACATTTACAGTTCCCCTTCAGACGAATGGGAGTGCACCAGCTCAGCAAAATCAAGGGTGAGGTTGGCTTGGTAAAGATGACAAAAGCCCCAAAACACACATACACTCCGCATTTCCCTCCCCACTAGTATCCTTTTCTCCATTCCTTTTAATCTTCTGTCTGTGACTTTCAGTAATGCACATTCCAGACTGCAAAGGTATTCTAGTCAGTCCCAACTCAGAAATCGGTAAGATGCACAACCACAAGCGAGCAGAGCTGTAAAGGAAGCAGACCTGACTGCCACACTACCCATAAATATTGAATGCACCTTTCGGCAAGCCAACACACTGGAGACCAAGTGTTACAACACAGACTGTCAGCTCCTGCACACTGGCAATGCAACCTGACAGCTGTTATTTATAATTCATTAGCCTACTTTGGGGCAGCTTCTGCCAGCTGCTCCATCTGCCCCCCGACTAACTCTTTCTCTGGGATGACTTACATCTCCCCAGCCAAGCCTCTAAACAGCAATTAGCAAAATCCAGGCAGATAGGAGGGCAGTAGAGAACTGCTTTGTGTGCCTCACTTTGGGCAGACCACAAAAATGACTGTCCACAACTACTGAGCCAAGGAAAGGACTGCTCCTCCCAGGCTCATAAATCACACTCAATGGCTAAGGAAAAACGGATGAAAATGCACCTGTGCTGAAAGAACAGCATAGCAACAGCAATCTACAGCATCACACACAATGACCTAAAGGAGCTGTGATCTTGTCACCTATTTATTTTAAACAACAAACCACTAAAAATTTCTCTTAGGCTGCCACAGTGGTATCAAGTCTGCATCGCCTTTGTAGGTGCATTAAGTTGCATGAAATACCGCTAATACAAAGCTCCAGAAACATTTTTTCACGGCCTTCTGGATCATCCCTGGTCGGCAGATGACAGATGAGAGTTCCTGATACCATCATAGTTTGTAGCTTGTAAAGCCAGGATAAAGATTGCTGGTTACAAGTGAAGTGAAAAGCAGTACAGTGAAATACATGCTTCCCTTGCTTCACCCTGGAAAGCAGGATCAACAAGGCTTCACTGTGGTAGTGCTGGCTTGTCAGCTGACAAGTGTGACACTCTACATAAAACGTGCTTTCCAAAATGGCAAAGCCAGCAGGAGCAGCTTTCCCCTGCACTGAACCCAGTGTGTTAATAGCTGTGGTGCTTTAAAGCTAAAGCTACAACAGGCAGCGAAGCTGCTTTAAAGGGATTCTGTGCTGCAAAGCCTGCAAAATAAGAGGAGCATGACTCCTGCCTCCATACCACAGGCTGGGAAAGAGGAAAGAGATAGTTTTAAACCTGGTGGAGGCTATCCTGTAGAACAGCAAATCTCAAATTTCTGTCCAGAAAACAGCTATACTAACCCATCATTTGCACTCTGCTAACAGCTCCAGGCAATATCTTTCTATAATTACCTTTTTGATGCATTTTCCTCAAGGAAAATTCCTGAAGGTTGGATCTGATTTTTGAAGCTCGCCTTTAGGCAATCTAGTTTATAGGAGAAGGGTTAGGCAGGGTCACATCTGCAGCTGCCTATGCCTGCTGTTGCTAGCAGCAATCCTCCCGACCCATTCACTCTCTTGGTGCACAGGCAGTGTGAGAGCAGAAGGCAAGGAAGGGAACTACCCAAAATGCTTTATTTTTGCAAAGTCTGTTTTTCCTAGAAAGGAAAGTAGAGCTGCCTACTAAAGACAGCTTCAGCTGCTCGAACTACTTATTGCTTCTGCAACCATGGAGACTTACTATTCACTTCAAAGCTCAGCCGAAAGGCAAAAATGGCATTATGCACCCGCCAAAAGGCAGCAAGATCTGTAGGGTAAAGAGCAATCAGAAAAGAGATCCTAGTTAAAAAAAAAATCCCTACACCTAGAACAGCTTTTCCCAGCCCTTCTTCATCTCTACTTGAGCATTCTCTAAGCAGCTTGCACACCCAGATGAGACTGTCTCTGTGGGTTCAGAGAAAGTTGAAGTATATTGCCTGTGATGTCAAAGGAAGAAGACTCTTTTGGCCAGGTTTTCTTGCCCAGGTAAGATGTTCTCCACCAGGATTTTTGTTTCCCTAAGGCAACAGTCTGACAGCAAAGGGACGTATCTGCATAACATTTATATTTCTCTCATATATTGCCACTCTCGTACTGGTGAAATCAGTCATTGCGAGCTTTCAGCAAAGAGCTCAGCGCCATCCCACATGCTCTCCACTCAAAGCTTTCTGCGAATCAGGAGTCCAACAAAACCATGCAGCAAAACACAGTTACTCAGCACTGACATCAGCTCAGCAGGATTCTTGAGAGCACTTCTTTGGGCAAACTCTTTTCTGCAGTGCCCACTAAGCCCAAGTAATAACTATGCAACCACTACATGCCCCACATGAGGTTTTGTCCTGACCTTCTAGAGAGGAAAGGGAGGTGGTGCTGGTGTCAGCCCTCCAGTTACTTCAGCTCTGAGCCTCCAAGATGAGAGTGAATCAGTGAGAGGCCAATTAGGAGGCTGCGCACAACAAGAATGCTTACTGCTTATATCTGAGCAGCTAAGTCTCAGCATCCAAACTGACCAACTTGTCTGCACCAGAGGTAAAACGCTCCATTATCCATCCCCTGGGGTTTACAGTTCCTTCAGATGAAGTGAGTAGCTGTTCACCATGCAGATTTCTAGTAAGAGAATCTGGAGAAAGCTATTACTGTTGTTTAGACAAATTGTGCCTTTTTACTTAATTTTATGCAATAAGTCATCTGAGAATAACATAATATCAATGAAAGAGAATGAGACCAGAAGATGGCCTCCTGCTTTGAAAATAAACATCTTGGCTGCACCAAGTCTTTTTACTAGCAGCAGGAGCAGATTACACAGCCACTGTTCAACTCCATTGGCTTTATCTCAATTAATGAATACTGGGTGAGTTAGGCACATATATCACCCTCTTCTGCAAAATGATTTAAGTCTCCTCTTCTCCGGGAAACCTCCCTTAAGGCTCTTTGCTTCCCATTCCCCCTCCTTTTTTTTAATGCAGTGCATTTTATCTACAAAACAAGGACATCTCTCCAGCTAAAAACATGACAATAATAATAATAATGCACTTAATCAGATTATTCTCAGCTCCATTAATTCTATTTAGATTTGCAAACAGCAATTAATACACAAACAGGAATATTAACATACTAGTTGCCCAGTATCCAAGACAGTTATTTTTCTCTGAGAACTCCTGTAACCACTACCAACAAAAAAGCACTGCAAATATGCAAACCTAGATGACTCAGTCCTAGTCTGAATGCCAGACCATAGGGCTGGGAATATTACAACATGTAATATTTAAAGTCAACTAAAAGTAGTGGGAATTTAAAGGGAAAAATTGGCCCAGCACTACAAAGCTTCTTAAGATTACTTGTTGGTGCTTACATCCTTAAAAACAGATGGCAGCATCTAGCCTAGTATGCCATACCCCAGCACTGGCCAAAAGTAGACATCTAGGCAAGACTGAAAACATAAGTGCCCTCTCAGTCCAACTTCAGCTCAAGCAATTCCCAAGGTAAATGTGATTCCTACATACAGGGTAACTCCCAAAGGATTCTTCTTCCATGGACTACCTGAGCTCTTCCATCCATTCACACCCTTTCTTAGCCATCTCTTTTCTGAACTGAAAAATTCATGGTTGGATACACTCTGGTGAAACTAGCTAGAGCAATCTTGAAGTGTTTCTGCCTCATCTGTCTATCCTGCTGTTAATGTTGGAGAGCATTACCCACAAAGCAGAGGCAAGCAAACCAGAGAGTGTGAAGAGTCCGTACACTAGAACTGGGAGCCTTCAAACAGGGCAGCTTCCTCCAAGAGGACAGCATCGATGCTGGCTCCCAGCTGCCTGCGCTGTCTACTCAAGCTCATTGCTCTTGTTGTATAAATGGCCAACTGATTACAAAGCAGCTGCTACAATTTACAGCCAAGCATATTAAGGTATACCAACACTTATTTCCAACTTCTAAAGATGTTTATAAGGAGCCATTTTGGGGATTAAAGTGTCATTGAGCAGTGCCACACTGCAGTCCTCACATTGTGATTTTCCTTCCTGCTCAGGTGAACAGGACAGGCCCGACATCAGGGATCAAGAGCTATTTCTGTAGCTTCCTGATCATAAACTATGACACAGCAGTGAAAATCCACATGGGAAGGCAGAACATTGGATCATCTCCCAGCCAGCTGCCTAGTGCTATGGCAGACTCAGAATTTAAAACTGATTTCCTTCTGAAAAAAGGAAAAGGCACTCACGAACACTCAACGGCTGCCTAACAGCAGGGAGCTGACACACCAGCAACCCACGGAAGGGGCCACCCTTCCAACTCAAACCTGTGACAACACCTGCTCTTCCTCCTCTTCAGCATTTCGCTTAGTCCCATTCACTGTTATTTATGGAGCCTTAACAACTGTTATAACTGCCAGTGCTGCCAGAACAGAGCCTGATTTCACCCGGGGGAGTTGACTGTCCCTGCCGGGGGAAGCAGGAGGAGGGACAGGATCGTCAGCCCTGCACTCACTGTTAGCGTTCAAATGAATGATACTGATTAACGAAAAGCTACAGGAGCCAAGCAGACAAGGACAACTGAAATGGAGAAGTAGCGCAAAGGGGCATTTCTTCAGTTTCCCAGGGTCAATCTAATTGTTACCAAACATGCTCCAGAGCTGATTTGAGTTACCGAATTATTACAAGCACAGCTGGCATTAGCATCAGGTATTTCCCGTTGGCTTCACTGACCCATTTATCTCCTTGAACAACTAGGAGACTAGCTTGGTACCTGAAGCCATATCTTCATCACCTTCACAGCCAAGAGAGGATTTTCATCCTGTGCAGTGCTAAACACTCATTCTCTTCCCTTATTGCATTTCTTTGTTACAAAGACCCTCCTGTATTGAGCTGTCTGGCTCCATCCTCTCCTTCCTGGGAAATCAATAAATAAGGCATTCCAAAAATAAGCTCTAGTGTGGTAATATCAACCTGTACGTACTGTTTTATACTACATTCTGCCTCCAGACGTAAGCATTTCTTATTGTTCCAATCCCTGCATCCTCAGCCATAGCTACATACCTAATTCCTTATCAACTGCACAGTAAGAGGCAGCATTTGGCTAAAGCGCACGGCCATACACTAGACCTTCTGTACACAAGGCAGATTCTCTGATTCCGCTAAATAAGAACCAGGAAAACCACAAGTGGCTCTTCTTGCAAATCTGTGTCATTGCTTATTTGTGTTTTATCATGCACAGAAGTATATAGAGGAACTACAGGAGAAGAGAAGGTAGGGCAAAAAGAAAAGTTAACTTTGTTATCTAAGCAGCAAACACAGTCCCAAAAAATACTTTTCCTTTTTCACACTTAATGGTATTTCTGCTGGCAGGCACTCAATCACTTTTTTGTTAAGCCACAGTTCTCAACCACTTTTGCCCCGCCCCAGAAGTCCAAATTGGAGGCACCCCTCATCTCACCAACCACTTCTGTCTAAATTAGGAGCAAACCAACCCAAAATCCACCAGTGCTTCAGCTGGATGCCACTGTGATGCAGGCGTATTGCTTTAAATGGAACAGGATAAACAAAGCAGCCAAAATACTGCATTTATAATGGAAAGGGAAATTCATACTTCTCTTTGTGGCTGTTTCCATTCATTCACCCTTTAAATTAGCTTTAAAGAGACTCCTAATTTACAGCCACCATTATGAGAAAAAAGTTCTATATATTTGTTGATAATAGATACAAAAGTAAGTATTCTAGATTCAGGAACACAAAACCCAAGAGCAAGTTTTAAAAATTACAAGTCAATCTGCACACTGCTATTGCTACAGTTGTGTCAGAGAGGAGAACAAGATTCAAGAGTGCTACATTTAAAGCAAGATAATCCAGGGACTTCCGTTTTCCATCTTATCAGTTATTTCCGCCTAGGGCCAAGACAGAAGAAAGGTTCTAAAGGCTCTTCTGACAAAAAGAAAAAAAAAGCATACACGTGCATTTCTGATTGGAGTATAAATGCTTCTTTGGGAGGAACATTGGTTTTCCAGAGCTCCACACACATATACTTCTCCCACTGTATGCAATCTCCTCTGTTCCAAACAAAGCCTTAAATTCTCAGCCACTGCTATGCTCCTATGTGTTTCAGCTGCAGCCGCAGTACCCCGTGCCAAAGTCATTCCCAGCACTTACCAGCACTAAGCACTGCATTCTCTTCAACCACTTTGGAGACATAAGCATCGGGGTTAATACAGAAGTCACTGGAGCCCTAGATAGATGAAAGACAAAAGGGAAAAGGAATATCAAAGAACACCAGTATCAAAGAGCAGTTGAGCCAGGTTAACATCAGGGAACCCTCTACTATCGGGGTGTTTCAGATGCTGAAGTCTCTCATCGTCATCCCCACCAGCACTGCTTTACACATCTGCAGCAGTACTATACAGCATGCCACACCACAGAGGAAGAAGAAGCTCTGTACTTTTCACAGATGCAAATTGCTTGGACAGCTACTTAGAACAAGATGCACTATAAAACAGGCACAGCGTAACATTAATCTCGTATATGATAAACCTGCAGCAAAGGGTGAATGGGACCTGGATCAGAGTCACTTACCACAGCAACAGCCAACTCCAGACCCAAGGATCCCCAGCTGACAATCAGGGCAAACACCCCAAGCAAGCACACCCTGTGAGAGACAGAGAGACAGATGGCAGATGTAGAAGCTCTGATTTCAAGCAGATGCTTTCACAAGATGTATTCTTTGGAGTCCAAAGCAATTACTAAAACCAAGAAATTATAAACCATTGTATCTTCAGATAAATCAACCCATTTTAAATGTCATGGACAGCAGCAGCCAGAGAAGTTTATGTCCAGTAGTTGGTTCACATGTTACCTGGCCCTGGGTCTGCAGCGGAAGGAAGAGGGTGAAAGCAAAGTCTTACCCTGCTTCTAGCAGGGAAGTCAAAGGCACAAAGACAAAGGGGTGGCTGTAGGGAAGGCAGATTGAGAGATGGATAACTACAATCCCATCACTTCCACTATTCCCATTCTGGACTTTACTTTCCCAGTCCAAAGATATTCAAAGAAAAATATGCCATATCAAAAAACCCACAAAAACATACTGATCCAAATTTGGACAAATCCCTCCTGTTTCTAGAATAAATGAGGTTGACAGGTGTAAGCACTGCACAGCTACAGACAGTGGGAGGGAACACTCAGCCCCTATTAGGACACCTAACTGTTTCCAGGCTGCGTGCATCTGAACAGCACCTAAGCACCCCCACACAGCCCCAGGAGAGAGACAGTCACCTGCAGGCAAACAGTTCAGAGCAACAGTTTAGGTGTCTACCACTGCCACACGAGTCCATCTCTGCACAGATTTAAAAGTTTTGTTCTACTAGCTGGAGCTCATTACCAACAAAAATAGTGGGAAGTGTCTGCTATCAAGCAGACACAAGGCAGAGGGATGAAAGTGCAGGTCTCAATGACATTTAGCTAGCACACACCAGTGGAAAAGGCTTTTGCACTTCCCCAACCAGCACATTAGCTCTTCACCTTCGCTGTCAGTATGAGTACTAGAGATATGTAGGCAAAAGTGCTCCTCAACTCCCTCAGGTACAGGGATGCAGACTAACTAGCAGTTTTGGTTTATGTAATCCCTATCTTCAAAGTAAAGGGACACTGGCTTGCTCTCTCAGGGATGCTTTTTCCTTCAGGCTTTGAACTCAGGTAGGTTCCTCCCACCCACCTCTTGAGAAAATAAAACAAAAACCTGTTCATAACCAAGATAGTCTTTATTCAAACCTAGGGCAAGCATCCTTGAGGAAAGGAAATCTCTCTCCTGCTACATTTGTTTCATTGAAGACTACAGCTTTAAAAAAAATAAGTCTATGTGCCTACATTTTAAAAAAAAAGATAAAAGATCTATCCCTCAGTTTGCCAATTTATTTTAATTCTGAGTAATCCCCATTCTCTGAATGGATCTGTGGTTCGTCTTGCAGAAGTAATGGAGCCTCACCAGACTGACCTCTGCGCAGCACTCTGGAATAAGATGGCTGAAGATATTATGCTTTTTCCAAATGGATGCAAAAATTATCAGCCACGGATCAGCAAGATTCTGTGGTTTTATGACATAATAACAACATGGTTTGGTGCCTCCAGCTGAGCATGGTAATCAGTTCAATAAGACACATTTGTTGTTTTACTTTAAATGAAGATGACTTGGTCAGTAACTGATTGCTTGGCTAAAAGATCTAAAACTGGCATTTCACCATCTTGCTTAGCTATGATACACTTGCTTCTTTATGCCATGTGCTCCCTTTGGGGAATGCCTTAATATGAACTTCTGGCTACCAGGGAATGAGATTCTAATTTAAACCCTGGGTTTACCATCTGTGCATACACTTGGACTTTTGTCTGTATAACTTGCCAGGTATGAAGTAATCTGGCAAATAATAAATCTGAATACGCATTCCAATTATTAATGGCATCACCATGTACCAGGATGACAACTGACATGGCCAAGAGTTTAAACTGTCACTGTGGTTACAAAAGCAGTATCTTTACCAAATACGCCAAGCCTAACCAAGCTATAAGATAGGGAGAGGAATATTTTTTTCTTGTAATGGGGCCTGAGCATGGCAGCATTTGCAGTGCTTTTTAGCAATAGACATGCATTAATATTGCAATACCATGGCAACAAGACCTCTCCTCATAACTGTACAAACCATTGCTTGTTCTCAGTTTAACATTTCTTCAGGTATGACAGCCAAAGGTAAACAAGAGCAGATCGTGATACAAAAGGCATGCTAACAGGTTGTGTGGACATGTGCAATGCTTATCATCGATTAACAAATGCCTTCACAACTATAGAGAATTAAATTTACAGGCTTTAAAAAATCTTCCTTTAAGGAAGGATGTTCACATTACTATCTCCCAGCAAACAGAGGCTATCAGTGCTACCCAGCAAAAGGCAGACCACCCAGATGAGTTCCTTGTCTTTGATGCAAAAGCAATGGACACCAGTACCATTGCATTTTATAGCTCAAGAACCATCCTGTCAGCATCTATCATGTAGCCCTAATCCCATCCACAGAGCTACGCTCTACAAAGTCTCTCTATATTGAGTGGCAAATTTAAACTGTTCAGTCTCATAAGTCCTTGAAATCAACGGACATGAGTCTAGAGGTTTAATCTAGCAGCCACTTGCATTCAGCTGACCTTCCTTTACACACTGCGCCTGGGTCAGTACTTACCCCAGAAGAATGGCCCTGGAGTTCCTAATGAGCCCAAAGAGCACCAGCAAACAAATCAGGACATGGAATAGGAGCAGGCCCAGGTATCCCAGCCACCTACAGCAAAAAAATCCCAACACACAGTCTGCAAAGAAAAACTGGTGTATAAAAGGCACAGATCAAGAAGCTAGTGTGACTCATGGGAAAAACAGAGCCCTTCTGTTCTTCAAGTAAAAGCCACCAATGATTAATTGCCAGAGAGCTCTGGATATTTGCTGGGTCTGGAGTCGATGCAGGTAAAAGCCTTTACACAACACGCCCAGCACACAGTTGTTGAGGACGCAACTGGGCATCATCGAGTGAAGAACAGGCATTGCAGATTCTTGAACTTCCTAGACATTTGTTAGAAAATGCTTCAGCTCTTCCACATGTGTAGATAGAGGTTTTCTTTTGTGGAATACATTGGATGCAATCTTTTATTGAAGATGTATAATAAAAGAGAATGTTAGGGTATGGTGTTAACATATGGAACTAGTTCAGTTTTCTACTCTATTTAGTTCATGTGTCATACAACTACAATGCACTTATTAGGATACAAGAGTAGCTATCTCTGTGGCTGTTTTTTTCCCCAGTGTTAGAACACAAGCTACAGATTTTGTAATTGAGAGTAAGTTTCCCTTCAGCTGCTGGTAAACACAGTTAGGAAAAAAGTTGTTGCCATGCATTTTGATTTAAACTGAATGCAATTTTGCTGTATGAAACAAATCAGCTGGGTGGGCCATGAACACCTGCAGTAATAGGTGAGCCTTTGGCTCAGCCACCCAGAACATGCACATCACTGTTGCAAAAGAGGCCAAAACAGATGCTACAACCACTACACTACGGCATGCTACACACCTGTACCAGTCATAGAGGTCAATCTGAATTGCCAGCTCCTCCAGAGACAGCTCTTCATTCTTCCAAAAGGGGATCTCAGTTGTTTGTCTGACCAGATCATCCAAGAGACCTTGCATTTTCTGGATAACATGCAAGTAGTCTGTCTGCTTCGAGAACATCTCCTCCAGGATGAGCAAGTTTGGTTCCACTGTTTGATTCAGGGTTACTGTGGTATCTAGTACCTATAGCATGGCAAAATAAAATAAAATAAAAATAATTAAAGGACAGGAAGTCAAGGAAGTAAAAGGATTCATCCTTACTAGCAAGTTACGGACAGCTTCCAGATTACCAGTCCTCTGTCTTAAGAGGCTCAGACTGCTTACCCTTCAAAAGCAACTTATAAGCATCTATAACGTAGATTGTTTGCAAGTAGTCCAATGATGGCACCTCAGCTGAGCCTTTAACACATGTACACATTTTGCAGCCATCAGAGTTGCAGAATGATACCATGAAATGAGAGGTAGCACAGCAACAACTGATTGTACTTAAACGATACATTTTAAGAGACTTGTCTGCTTTGGCCTGCCTCCTCTTCCAGTGTGGAGGAGAGCTGATCAGAAGCTGTTTTTAAACCTAGCAAAGAGAAGACTTCATTTAACAAGCTGTGTTTGCTTTGATATTTTTAGAAGAGTTGAAGAAAGCACCACTCCATTAATGGAAATTTTAGCACATCTCTAAGCCCAGAGACTAACAAAGAAGAAGAGATACAGGCACAGCCAGATTCAAGAGAAGAGGTGCTGAGCAAGTCTGCTCATTCCCACACTCCCCATTTACTACCGTGTCTCCCCTAGTGCTTACCCGGTCTTGGACACCTGCCACAGTGCGGTTTGCATGGCGTAGCGAGTATGTCAGCCGGTGGATGCCATCACTGGTCTCTCCATTCCCATAGAAGCCAACAGCAATTCCAGCACTGCAGAGAAAGAAAGCAAGAAAGGGTAAAGAAAGCTAAAAGGCAAGCTATATAGTGCACAGCTTACTGCTACAGCTCCCTTCGTAGTCACATGAGCACACTGCACAGAAAGGGAAGCCGTGTGTCTCTACAAAGGGTAGCTGGAGGAGTCATGCTCCACAGAAACCTCTAAAAAAATTCACCCTTAAACATTTACCCATGTTTTCCACACAGCCCCCAATTCTCTGTATAGCATCCATGTGATGAACAGCAGAACACCATCCCTTCTCAATACATGTTTCATTTATGGTACAATAATGAAAAATCTGTTAGAGAACTGTTAGAGAGTTCAGATCTAGCCATGGGGAATCAGAAATCCAGCCAGCCAAGTGGCTCCTGCAAGAGCTACCATTGCTATGCCAGGAGACGCATATCTTCTCTGGACGTGAAATACAGATTGCTTTGTAACGTTTTTTAAAAGCAGGACGCAAAGAGCTTGCATTGACTACTTGCCCATGGTGGTGGTTCCTCTAGATACATTATCCATGCCCTCTTCTCTACACTGTGAAATCCACAAACATCATCTATCTTATCTTCCTATTAGAAGCATTTGTGTCGCACTGATTTAGAGTACTGGAAAGGAAGGCTTAATAACTTATCAGGACAAAAAGCTTATTTTTTAAGCAAGTGAATTTCAAGCTTGCATACACAACTCAACTCCAGCTGCTTAGCAAATTACCACCTATCAGCTGATTTGCCATAACTGTCCACACATATCAGTCTGCCCCAATTATGAAGTAAACCATATTATCTTAAGCCTCACTTAAAGGAGGAAGATCCTCTAAGTGAGTTGCAACCAGGAGATTATCTCATGCAAACCAGCGATACTTCTTCTATTAAGACATCGCTGCAGGAACTCAGAGTTCTTCTTCCCAAGCCCATTCTTCCTAATAATAGAGAAGGAAAGAACTTGTGAAGGGGTCACACAACTAAACTCAGGGCAAAGAAACATTATCAAGATACAAATTTCCTATTCTCATGTCATATTTAGCTTCAGAGCACCCAAGATCTTTTCTGAGAAGGTTCTCAAGACACCAAGGTTGTGTTTGTGGTAGTGGAAAGGAAGGTGGTGGTGGTGGTTTTGGTGTAAACCTAAAGTTATTCTGGATGAAACATTTAGTTTCTTCGCAACAACTGTGTGCTTGGGTTATAGTACTGCCCTCACCGATTTGGTTTTAAGGAGGAATAAAAGAGTGAGAAAACAAGACAAGCAACAGCTTTCAGAACAAGTGTAGTGCCTTTGTTTAACAGGAAGGGTCACTAAAGGATGTTAGGCATTCTTCACCACCGTCATGACCCAGCTGGGAAATTAACCCAAGCAAGCAGGCCAGAGTGGGGTTTGTCTAGATAACAAACTCTTGCGCAGATTTGCTCCAGTGCATACATCAATCTGCAGTCCAAACAACTGTTTCTGCTCTCGCTCCTCTCCTGCGGGAAGACAGCATCCATACCTCCTTTCCTGGGCTCATCCATTTCAGAAAGAGTGAGCAGAACAACATCGTTCACATGGTTGCATTTCTGCTTTCTCCTCATATGTACAAGAAATGGAAGCAAAGATCATGCACTGGAACCGGATCCACTATGAAAATCTGTGTCAGCCTCATACTTTTTCCAACAATTGAATCTCCATAAATGATAGAGCGCTTAGCCCATAAAAGCCTCAGCTGAAGAGTCTTCCAGGGACAGTAGGCAGCCTATGTCATATACAGAAACAGAGGCAGAATGTATATAACTCTTAATATTTAGTGTTGATACAAGAAATCAGCCTCTTCATGAACACCATTCCTCAAACATTTTCCTAATGCAAATGATGCTGATAATTAAAGAGAGAAAAGCCCTCTGCATTCCTCCCTGCTTGCAGCTATTATCAGAGCTTGATAACGCTTGCCTAGGATGCATGGGGGTGGAGGGGATAAAAAAGACACACAGTCCTCCCTCTGAACTAGAGAGATTACAGATGCAGAGCTATGCCCAGAATAAGGCAATTCAGCATCCCATCGCGGCAATTACAAACCTCTAGCCTGAATTTCCTCTTGTCCTATCAGAGCAAACAAATTCAGACCCTTTCACTCTCCTGAGCAGCACAAAACTTGAACCGTTATTTCCGCTATAGACACCAAATAAATTCCAGAACATTCTTGACATTCAATATGCATATATCTGACCCCTTTAATTGGTGAGCAATTTTTATTCAGCCTATTACAGCTACTAGAAGCCTATTCTTTCAGCAAAGGCTTGGTAAGTGCCCAAAAGCTGCTGCTTGCCCAGTACAGTAACACTGTTTTGGTGGAAGAGACTCAAACAGCACTCTGAAGTAGCACCAGTTATCTTGTCCTTAAAGATGCAGCACAGCTAAGTATATTAGCCAGTTTACTCAAAGGTACCATTTATGAAGTGCTGGCAGCTAAAGGCAAGGGACTTGTTGCCCTATTCAGGGCAGAACCACCCCAGCAGACATCCTTGTAGGCTTCCTATCCAGCCCTGCATGAACCACAGCTTCAGCTGCCCTTAACCCCCTAGGCACAGTCACTACTCCTGAAAGAAAACACTAGACCAACAGGAATTGGGATAAAAGCCATTTAATTCAAGTAACAATTCCTCTAGACATGCATATCACACATTCACTGGAAACTACACATAAAGCATTAATTATTCCATTACTGCCCAGCAAAGGCAGCTCTGCATTCACACCCTGTGCTAGCAAGAGCCACTTAGCCATTCCTTCTCCTAGGAGCAAGCCGTACACTTTTGTGGCAGTTCTCCTTTTTATCATGCTAGAGGGAGAAGGAAACCATCCCTGAAGCCCAGAAGCCCAGGCTGGGGACAGCTGCCTGGACCCATGCTGTGACTGAGGATAGGGCAGAGCTGAAGGGCAAGCAGCGGGGGAGCTGCCGGTGGGGGAAGAGGGGAAAAAAACACTGCTGTTTAGTTTTCTGTTTGCATTTGGCTTCATCTAAATCCAACAGTTGTTTCAAATCCCTGCCTACACACACTGGTATAAGTTGCTATTGTTTAAAGCAGATTTAAGGATTTGCACTAGTTTTTAACTACCTTTTATTTGACTAAAGGGAAACAGAGGGGCTCCTTCTATTTAAGCGCATTCTTTTAAAGCAAAAATAGATCAACTCATCTTAACCCAACAGTGTAAGTTCTTGAGGTCAGGACAAATCACATGGCTTCTTGCACAAACCCTGGCAGGTTCAGTAGCCTAAGATACAGCAGATCCATCTCCCAGTACAAGATAACAAAATCATCGCCCAGTGGAGAAGACTGCATTTCTGTCACACAGCGTGGATACAAGAACAGCAATCCTGAATGACACAGCTTTTTTCCACCCTAACACCCTCCGGAAGATACTCCAATGCATTTTCAATGCTCCTATAGGGAAGTCTTCTCCACTTCTGCTATTCTTGCTTCTGTTGCACTTCCCTCCCTAGCACACACACACCTCTCCTCCGGAATCCACACCGTCCCATCCTCAGTTCCTCCTCCCAAACCTACCTTTGTCAGTCTCCTGTTGCTTCCACTATCCCTACCTCTCCCTTGCCTTCCTTCTCAGTCATATTTTTGAATAAAAATCTTAAAAAAAAACCCCACACCAAACAAACAAAAAACCCAACACCATCACCCCCTGTCCCCCATCTACCAAGCTCTTACAGGCCATTTAAAAAGTTGCTCCTGCTGTTCAATACTGCATTTAAGAAGCCACTTGGCTACTCAGTCATTTTGGTAAGTTTTAGAAAACCCACTTAAGTCAAGAAAACACTGCACTCTCAAGATTAACGTTATCACCACCAGTGCACACCTACAGAAACACACTAGAGAGACCGTATGCTCTACCAGCTCCTTAAAGAGTTATATGACATGAGACAGAAGAGCAGCATGCCATATTTTCTATGTATTCTTAACAGATACAACACTACGATGTAAAGTACTGCAGGTTGCATACACACACTTCCGTATCACTTCTCAGTAAGACTCAAGAAATCAAGTTTGGACAATAGCTTTCCTGTTTGTATGCAAGAGTCACATGGGCTTAGGACATCATCTGATAAAAGAACAAGAAAAATCAAGTGTAATTCCAAATTAGCTTGGATGTGACCTGCAAAAAAAACCATTTTCTGGATTATGCAAGGTACACATGAACGGCAGAGTGTTAATCTGATACAGAGAGCATATACATGCCTTCTGGCGGAAAGATCCTCCCATTTTAATAACTGTGCACACACAGTGAAAACCCCTCTGGGTACCTAGTCACCAGTCTTAAAAGATTAATGCTAGCCATTCACATCACATCCTTAGAAATTAATAATCTAACTACACCAAGTCATCTTTAACTACAGGAACTTCATAAGGAGAGCTCTTTTTAGACTTCATGTTCTCAGGAGGAATGTTAATTTGTCTGTCTAATTACCACCTTGCACTTTCGCACCAAGGGAAAGTGCTATTACTGGCACTTCAGAAAGCAAGTTTTCACCATCTATTTGTACCCCTTTCTTTCAGGTATCCTCTCCATGAAACTTCCTACCCACCTTTGGAACTGAGCTCCCTTCTGGGAGAGTTAGGGTCACCTAACTGGTGGATGAGATGATTTATAAAACAACTCCCCATACACAGAAACCCATCAAAATTGGTAAAGACTAGAAATGAATTAAGTATTCAAGGAATAATCTAGGCAAATCATTCCTGCAGCTTTGTGGCTAGAGCAACTGGAAAGACTCATTAGATAGACATTTTGTTGGAGAGCTCTTGTTAACCAGTTACGCCTTCCTGCTGGCTCAGCATTCTCCCTTTTGCTCAGCAGGAAATATCGAGTCATTAGGAAACAGTGATCCATAATACTCAGCAGGATTCACAGTGCAAACAGCCCTCTGGGATTAAGTACTACCTAGATAAGCATCTACTAGGCACAGCTGGACTTAACCAGAGTTAACTAGTTTTCAGGTAGGAAGACAACAGTCCACTTCACGGTACTCGGACAGACCAGACCAGCTGCTGTTTGGAACCTCTCACTGCTTCAGCATCCAAGCTACTACTTTCCCCTTGCATACCATGGTGCAAACTGCCTCCCAGGTCAGCCTACTGTCAGACAGACATTCAGAATAGCCTTATTCCCCATCACTCTGAAACATAACAGCATCTGCCACACTGGCATTTCTGTTATGTGTAACGCACAGCTAGGATATGATATATCCAGCGGACTAATCTTTAGCTGTTGGTATCTAACTGGGACTTCCTGCTAGCACAGATTAGATTCTGTGCTTGTCAGAAACCATATCTGCATTCCCAGCCAGACGCGGAGCACAGAGCGCCAAGAGGCACTGGTTCGAGTGCCCTGTCACATCCAGCTGCTCTAAGAGGGGCAGAAAACCGATCTTGGCTTTGCAGGAGATTGGCAGCACTTGGACAGCACCTTAACTCACCACGGATGGTACCAACCTGCTATTGCTCAAGCGTGCTGACTTTGGAGTGGAAATTTAAAACTTAATTAAAAAGAAGTCAAGACAAATATTCATCCAATATCACTGTAGATTCAGGGAGAATCTTAGTTTTAAGGATACTCCTGCATTCAGTACTTGCAAAACCAAATGATACACCAAGGATGAGAACCAACAGTTCAGATTTTGAGGAAGCCTAAGCAGTTTTTCACCTTGCAGACTTGACTGGGAGTCACATCAAGTTTACCAGAATTTACATGCTGACCTTCCAACTTTAAAAATTGTCTTATGCACGCTCTCAGAGATGTGCAGAATACCTTCTCCTCACCCTCTCTACAATTAAAAACAAACACAACTACCACACTCTGCAGCAGCTGTCTTAGACACATATGCTGCATAACAATAGCTAGCAAGAGCCTGTAGTAGCAGCACAACTATAAATAGCATCAGCTACAGCTTCTGTGAGAAAGGGTTAGGACCACAGCACTTTCAGTTGATTGGAATAGATGCAGCTGAAGCTCCTGAGATCACTAAAGAAAGGTGAACGAGGCTGAGATTTCTTCTTTGGAGTTATCCTCTGGTTTGTCTTTTCATTCCAGGCACCTATTTGCAGTCAAAGCATGGAAGAGCTCCCCGCAAAGACGGCAATAATGGCTAGTGCACTAGCTCTCCTCCTCAACAGAGCCCCTGCCTCTACAGGCAAATCCATCCCCAGCTACTAAACTCACAACATAATGTCTGCTCTGCAGTGTTTTCTATTCTCTTAAGTACGTCCCTCAAAAGAGCAAATACACAAATGCATTAGTAGCAAAATCTAGCCCTTGAACAGCTGAGAATGGCCTTCAAGGAACATGCTTGCCTCCAAAAAGATCGCACACCAGATCCACCACCTATCAGCAGGTTAATACAAAAAACAAACCACAAGACACTGCAAAATACAATTGTCTCATTGTTACCTCCTTTCTCAATAGGGGACTGCTCCCAGACCTGCCAGCCCTGTGGAGGGTCAACTAAGACCACCTGGAGTCTTGGGCAAGAGCAAAAGCTGCTTAGAATTGGTAGGAAACACAGTGCTCAATCTCAGGGCACACATCCATAGAGCTCAGAGTATTCATTCTGCTCAAGTCAAAACAAACCCAGTCCAAGACTACTTCCAGAAGTTTGCAAACATGTCCCTGCTTTCAGATGCCCCATCATTAACTTTCTAGGAAATGGGATCCTCACCTGTGTTGACAAAAAAACAAAACAAAACAAAAAAACCACAAACCCACACAAAAATAAGAACACCCACAACCAAAACCAACGAAACCCTAAACAACCCAGAAAACAAAAACAAATTCTCTCCTTTTAACTTCTACACATGTTCTCAACTAATTACTTAATTTTGCTTGTTTTTCAGAAATCCTTCTTTTCATCTCACCTCCAAAAGCTTCTATTGCTCAGTCATAACATGAAACATTGCTGACACTAGCACCATTACTAGCAGCCCTTGGAGATGGCACATTTGTACAGGTAATGAAACGCAGCAGTGTCTTACACAGGCTGCAAAATCTGAATGTCCACTCCAGTCAAATACCAATACTTCCAAACCAAAAAGAATCATCTATGCCGCTTTCTTTCTTATCTACTCTCCCACATAGTCATTCTTTTTGGACACCAGATTCTAAGAAATCTCCATCTAGACCTGCTAAATATTTCAACCGTGTCCATCCAATTTAAGCGATAAGCTTCCAAGGATGCAATGTCCTTGATTTACCCCTTGCAAAGTATCAAAAAGCAGGACATTAGCTATTCCTTTTCACATTGCTCAAACCATTAGGCAGTTCAGCAAGTGTTAGAAAGGAATAAAATACATTACAGATATTTAAAACATACATATACCAAGTGGAAAGAGGGATCTTCCAACACTCACTAACTACAGACACAGCATACCAAGTATGAACATGCATGCACGGGATACACCACCCGAAATAACAGGGAATATCCCTTTGAGGCATCGACCGTACCTGCACACCAGGGTTGCGATGATGACACACCATGCCGTACAGCAGCAGTCAGCGTTTAGATGCTCTTCGCTCTTCCGATGGCGGCAACACAGCCAAAACGAGTAGAACAAGAGAAAGAGCAGGTCCAGAGCGAGGCAGGAAAGAGCGATGCCACCCAACAGCAACAGGGCCTGCAGAAAACAGAGATAAGCGTCACATCTGACCACAGCACAGCCACAGCAGGGGATGTGAATCAGGGCCCAGATGTACGAGGGCTCTGCAATAAGACAGCACTGAAGGCATACCGTGAAAACAAGTTGTTTTGTGGATTTTTGTACACTTTTAAAAAAACAGATTTTTAGCCCCATTTCCTCCCCTCTCTGCATCCCACTCAATGAAACCACATTCTGTACCTAAGCAGTAAATAGCTGAGCCATTTTGTCTGTCCCAGTCTGCAAACAGCCTAAGTGAATCAGAGAGGGTTTCCTCTCTAGTCCTGATCAGAGGTCAGCAGATTTAAAGAAAAAAAAAAATAGTTCAGCCAGCTGCCTCTATCTGTACAGTTCTTTAATCTTCATGAATAAATAAGCAGGCTTATTCATTAGAAATCCAAATGCATGAGTGGGTTTGAAAGGGGGTGGAATTTATTATACATGCATGAGATTGATATAAAAAAAAGAATGAATCTCCATGCGATGCTTCTGTTCAAGGTAGACCTAGAGTAAATGTTAAACCCCTCCATATACCATCCACATATACAAGTACAACAAATATGAATGCTACAGACACACTGGCTTGAAGCTGCCACAAGCTGATGTATTGTGTTATGCCTATTTCTAGTCAGATGTTCCTGGAAGGAAAGGGAAGCAATACGTGTTTAATTCCATTCCAATTTCATTTAACTCCATTACAATTTCTTTTCATTTGGAAAATCCAGGGTGAAACCCAAAAATGCAAACAATTTTGTTAAATAAAATAAAAAGCCTCCATTAAAATCCATTCTAACACCAAATCCAGTCACACTTTCCCACGTGAATGAATCAAGTAAAAGGATGTTATTTTATCCATAAGCTTTTTTGGATAAACCCTTGGTAGCTGTGACAAATGCCAACTTATTAGAAAAGACTTAAATATGTGGAAAAGGCTTAAGTCACCTACTGCTGCCCCAATATCGGGAAGACAGACATGGATCTCTATCAGCAAACCTAAAAGAAGGAAGGGTTTGGGTTTTTTAAATCAGTATCTCTTTCCCTCCCCATTTATATGCTTCCTCCCAATTGAAACAATAACTTCCTCCTGGTCAAAGAAATAAAACAAGGAATGCTGCAATTAAGATTCTCAAGAAAACTGGAGACCGTTTCTAACAGGGTCTGGTAGGAACTTGCTCTTCATAGGCTTTTCTTCCACTTCTTTCTCCCCTGCTCTGCTCCATAGGTACTCCCTGCTGAGTTATTATCCTGGGAAACTATACGAGCCACACAACATACTTTTCAGCCAAGCAAACGTCAGTGTGTACAGCCTGTAGGGCCCGTCAGCCAAACATAATGAGATTCACACTAGTTAAACTTAACTGCTGCATCACAGATACTCCATGTAGCCATGTGCTCTTTGCTTTCCCAGCCTTAAGAAACTCACCCAAAGCCCATCAAGCACACAGGGATGGGGGGAGCTTACAGGTGCTGCTTTCCCAAACTAAACAGCAGAAACCCAGTCCCGTTGTAGAAAGTGAACTTTGGGACCTTTAACGGAGAAGAGTGGGGGTGGAAGGGAAAAAGCCCTATCCCCCTTTCCCATAATTACACCAGATGGTGTGCGCGCTGTTTGAGTTCCTGAGCAGAAAGGGGCCTTCAAGAGGGAAGCTGTGTTCAGAGCCCCACGTTCTCCCACTTCTGAAGGCTTGCCATGTACGAGCACTCGATACTAATTTAACTAACACATTCAGCGTACCAAGGCTCCTCAGGGATATTCTTTCTTTTTTAAACACGTCAGGCTGCTGTAATGCAAAGCTTTTCTGCACTGCTTGCCTGTACTTCTTTCTTCACACCCTCAACCTTCCTGCACATGCTAAAAGGCATTACCGCTAGAAAGACGAACCCAGCTGAAAACATCCTCCCAGCGACTCCTTATCAGCAAAAAATTCACACTGCCGCTCCAGATGTAGAGGAACAGCCCCCATTAAAAGGAAAAAAGGAAATACTAAAAAGAGGGAAAAAAAATTAAAGACTGCCATGCAGCAAGCAACCTGAAGTTCTCGACACTTAATATATGCTTTAATTTATGGATCTGGCCAAAAGGACTTGGCTGGCCACTACACCATGATCTGTGTTTCATTTTTCCAGAGAATATTTGTTTTCCATTAATGGACATGTGCCATGACAACAAGTGAAATCATCCAGCTGAGCAGTTATTAATCTTTCTTACTGATGAGTCAGTTTAGGACCCAGAGACTGGCTGGCAGTGAAAGCCTGGTCGCAACCAAACATATGCCTGCTTGTCAGGATTAAACGACAGTATTTAAAAAAAGGGGGGTTGAGGCTGGATAAACCCTCAGACACTCTATCCCGCAACAGTAAATCTTGGACTCGGTTATCCAAGGCCACATTATCCCGAGTAAATGTAAAATTATGCACTGGGCCTTTTGCCACAAAAGAGCATCAATTCGTCTTCGAACATTTGCTGAGCTATCAGAACCTTTATAGCAAATGATGCATGAACTGCCCTTACAGGAAAATGGAGACAACTTGGAGGAGCAACATTTTACCAGTGTGCTGACACTAATGGCAGAAGTGGAGACAGAGCAGTCCCTGAAAATGAGTGTAAATCCAACCAGTATCAGCCAGACTGGCAGGAGACGAAGCTACAGTGTCAGGAAGCACTTTCAAAATAAAAGTTAATAGCAGCACACAGGGAAGTAACCACGAGCATCATTGCTAGCTTGGAAAGGCACCATAAAACCTGAATACACTTGGTCTTGTGCAGGGACGGTGCTTGACAGCTTGCTGCACTGTTAATAGCCTTTCTCAACTCCAGCGCAGTTGCCAGGATTCATGGTATTTACTCTCTCAGTGGGAGTAAGAAGCCAAAAACGGGGCAGAAAATATCTAGGTCCCCATGTACAGAGAGGGTCACCATGACAATAAGAAACACAGGGCATGGCAAAAACATCTCCTGCAAAAATACCCAGGGCTGATTAGTTCTTCCACATGGTATAAAGGTACCCATAGGTGCTGATATTGTACCCAAGGACATATATGTAGATCAGCCTTCAGTTAGCACAATCCTTGGTCTCCGAGACCACGCCTTATGTTACTGTGAATCAATTCAACCAATATTCTTGTATGGAAGTTTTTCATCCAGTAGACAAGACAGCTGGTTTCAGCTCTCACACTGAAAGTTCCAAGCTGTGATCCACAGCATTAGTTACCTGAACATCTCTCTGATCACTGCAGTCCTGGAAGGCTAATTTTAGCTGCTGAAGCTGCACTTAAGGGGATGTATACTCCATCCCATCCTACATATGCAGACACAAAGAGAAGTGATCTACTTAACATAAGAAAAGGATATACAAGATACATTTGAGTATGTTTCCTTAGAAGGGAAAGTCTAAATAAAGCCATAAAGCATTGCAACGCAGGAGGTATAATGCTAGGTTGCATTCACCTAAGTGTCAAGGTTTAGCACTGCCTTAAGTACTGTTTGTTCATCACTCAACTGTACAGAGGAGTGTTGGCTTAGGGACACCTCACATACCACTGCCTCCCCTCTGCCATGAAGGTTACTCAGCATAAGGAGTCCTAGCAGCAGAACAGGTTTGGAAAGTTAATTCTGAATACACATGGGTTCAAAATAATCCATGTGTTTATTAAGTAAAAGTTTTACCAATCTCAGCCTATCCAACTTCCAATTACCACGTTCTTTAGATCTTAACTGTAGTAAGAACAGCATGGCGTAATGAGCAGCTCTTCACATGGAATAGATGATAGCTATTTCTGGACAGCACTGGTATTTTACTACTAGTTAGAAAGTCCACTAAAACCTCATTAAGAAACTTGAGAGCAAGGCTGAAGCCTTCACATGGTTCCTGAAAAGCACGCAGTTTCGCTTTTAATCTTCCATCAATAATTTTAAAGTTATTAATCTCAAAACCTCATCATTTCAACCCACAGGACAAAATAGCTACAGCTTTTGAGCATCTCAACAACACAGCTGTCTTAATCACTGCCAGATTGAGAACTGTTTATAGTTTTACCTTAAAGTTAGCTTTTGCCAAAAGAAAGCTTTCCACTGAATCTGCAACTAATGTTCCTTCTGGATTTCTATGCAGTGACTTGAGATTGTGATAATAAAACAGACAAAAAAAGAGGTTAAAGGAGTGTGGGAAGGAAAAAACATTCACCCAGAACAACAAATGAAGCAAACTGGGCTGCTGCCAAAGGAGCACTCATCTCTATTTATTCCGTGAAGGACGGAAGTCTTCTTAGCAAGAAAATAAACTGCTGTGGGATAGTGTCATGCCTACACTCTTCCTACACCATTTTTTTTGCAGACTTCAGGACATCTCCAAGAAGCTTATGTATTCATAGACAATAAGTAACTATGTCCTACCAAACTGATTTTTTTTTTTTTTTAAATGCTGGCAGCGCAAGGGACACTCTGACCCCCTCATCAAATTGTTCTAAACATGCTCTGTGTTCAGACACTCGATTTTCATTTCTGAAAAATGCTATATGTGGTGGTTGTTGAGACACTTAAGTGTCTCAGGATGTCATTCATCCCACAGCCTCTACAGAAGGATGCAGGCTTTGGTAGGGAACGCAGCCAACCATGTATTGGCTAATGTAATGTGGGGGGAGGATGTGGAAACCACTGCTGATCTCAGCACTAAACCATCCCTATCTCCTCTGCCCAGGGGACAGGCCTTCCCAGGCCAGTTACTGTACTCAACACAGTAGAGGAGCAAGGCCGGGCAGGAAACGTGCTGTGGAAGAGGCTTTTCCCACGGTACTGAGATGTATTCTCCTTAGCGAGGGATCCCTCAGCAGCATGGAAGAGCGCCATGGAAACAGAGGACAGGTTGCACCGTCTCATCTCCTTATACAGACACCTCCCAGAGCAAGCATGCTGTTCCAGGAGTGCAGTAGATAGACAGATATATATAGATATATATATATTTAGGGCAAGTCCACACTGGAGCAAGCAATATAGGCCAACACTTTGCTGTTAGCTTTTCTTGACTATTGGCTTTCCTTTCTGGAAAAGAGAAAATGCCAAGGATGATGTCATGCTTTTTTTTTTTAATCACCTTAAGACAATACAGCAGACACATTAGAATAAAACAGATCTACAGTTGAAACATCTCCTAACATGACTAGATAGCTTCTCAGCATTGAGGAAGCTAGCCTGTTGATTTAACAAACTTGGTTAAATAAATTTGAGCTATCTACACAGGCAAGGGCATGCCACAGTTAATTGGTATTAGAGCTGTGAACTAAAGCCACTTTAATTACAAACAAGTGTTCACATAGGGTTTTAATGTAGTTTAACAAGAATGGCCTTAATTCAGTGTAGTTTAATTCACTTTAGTGCATTTAAAGTGGTTTAGCTAATCTGCTTTGAATTTATTCCTCCCGTTAATTCAGATTAATTTCTCAAGTGCCCTTGTGCAGGCAACGATTGAGAACAAGGCTAGGTTGATTAAAGATTCATCATCATTTCCTCCATATTAACATTCTGACCCCCTACTTCATAATTAAAGACTTTCAATGCTCCCTGTATATTTGGTCCAATTCACAGAAGCCACCAGCACGGAGGCTAAGAAGATACAGCCTTGCTGATACTTGGTTTACTGCAGTAACCAACATGTAATACAATCATCACCAGAGTTTTGAGAACTGTGGTTAAGCAATATATAGCGCAGGTACGTCTGCACGCCTCAACTTCCACAGGTTACATGGGGGGCAGGTGCTAGAATTCAGAGCATCTCATATCACAAACCAAAGAGAGATGAAAAGCACCGAGTAGAAAGGATTTGCTTAACAATTGGGTTGGGTTTTTTTTTTCTGCCTATGAATGCAGATCTAAGCTGTGCTAATCAGTGGTGAACACTGGAGTCCTATTGGGTTGAAGTCAAATAACAATCCATTTATTCCCTTAGCTGTTACCAACTCAGCAATCTTCATCTTACACAGCAAGGAAATGTTCCCAGAGGTAAGGGGGTCCTCTAAATTGGATGTTCTTATCTCTAGTTTCTCCATAATGCTGGCTGAAAGCCCCTATGCACTACAGCGATGAAAAGAATGAGACACTCACCAAATTCAGTTTCCACTGACAGGTCCCCACAGACTAAATCTTTATTAAATGAGGCTTAGCTCAGAACTGGCAGCTTGTCAAATGAGCATTCTCGCTGAAAAGGCGGATTTCCTTTCTGGGGATTCTGCAAATTCCCTTGCAGGGCTCTAAAAAAAAACAACCCACCATGGATGCATCAGTGTTCATGCAGGTCTTTGCCCCAAATCCCAGACCTGCAAGATGTGTAAGGAATCCTCTTGGGAACAGGCCTTCAGCTTTAGAAGCTTACTCCTTCCTGGTATTCCCAGTTGGACAAAGTTAAAACTATTAGTTAACTTTGTTTAAAGGCAAGAATCAGATAAATATTTGGAATATTGAGGCAAAGGGCACCAAAAGGATAGCTGGAAGAATTCGGTGGGTCTCTTGCGCTGCTCGCGCCCACGCTCAGCTTGCCCAACTCACCCATGGCAGATCTACACAATTTTACCAGACACTCCTTTCCCACAATGGATTAGCTCACACATTCCCATTCGATAGTGGCTCCTCTACTCAAGGTCTTTAAGAAGTAGCTTTATTTCCTTGGTTAGAGAGCTGTATCATCCATTAAAGTCTTAAAACACAATCTCCTCACAAGGTAATTTTCCAGCAAACTGGATAATGGAAAGAAACCCCATGCTATAAAGGAAGTATGAATTTAATGCTCCTACAACTCAGGGATAAGCAAGCACTGCCTGCATTACCTGGCTCAAGCCCAAGTGCTGTATAAATTCCCATGCCTAGACAATTCCCCATCCCCAGCTCTGCAGCAGGAGCTCAGTTATGCTCCTGCTGGCCTGGAATTCCCTGAAGGCAAGACGTGGCACTGCCAAGCTGCCTGTTGTATGCAGACAGGGACCAGGGCATACTTGCACAGCCCAGCACGTGAGCTAGGCAGCACTGGTGTATTGAAGAAAAAAAAAAAGAGGCAGGAAATGCTTAGGCCTGAAGCCCAGTGACTTAATTCAATTTCCATCCTTTTTCCCTTCCCCCTCCTATAACATGGGCTCTCAGAGACAATCCACTTCATTTAGAGGGGAGAAAAATCTCTCCTATGTGCCTGTCCTTACACACTATCAAGCAAAGCACTGGGACACTGAATTTTTATCTAGCTACGCTGGCCATGCATGCTCTGGAGTGGACGCCAACCTCAAGGATTTTCTTTCAAGACTCCAGCTGTAAAGAGTCTGTGTTTTACTGCTGGCTAGCTGCTCTTTAGCTGTTGCTGTTTCTTATTAGATATGGTTTGAAACCCAAGTATTCATACTGCTCCTGTGAATTTCAAGAGTTCTCCACAAAGATAGGGTGATTACATGCATCATCTACAAGTCTCCTGTTCCTCTGGAGGACCTAAACCCTGTCCTTTCCAGGACTGGACAGATAATGACATGGCACCGTTTAAGATTAAATTCTGTATTTAGGCTCACAGCAGCTTCTTCATCTTCTTAATCATCTCCTTTCAAACCAGTCAACCAAAATCAGAAGACATCAGCTACTGCAGCGTTTGAAGACACTGAGCTCAGCCCTCAACTCTGGTGTACAGAGCAGGAAAGGCCTGACAGGGAAGTCACTGCAAACTGCATACCCCATGCAGTACCCCCTTAGCAGGCAGCCATCAGTCTGCTTTGAGAGAGGTTTTCACACAATATTTTTATTTAGAAGAGGATAAACAAAGCATTGGGGAGGGAGTGGAAGGAGAGCGGAAGTGAGCAGAACCACCCCTAAGTGGAACAGAAAACAAAAACCTGTCCCAGTTGCAGAAACCTTCCCCAGAGGAACATCAACCCATCAATGGGGTGAGCCTGTTCCGTCAACAGGGATAGCAGTGTTTCCATAAGCATGACTACTGTAGATAATGCGGTTCTGCTCACTTCTGCCATTACTTTGAATTATTTTGAACTTGCTGGTTTGTCTTCAGTGACACAGTATCACATCACTTGTGTTAGTCAAGAAGTTTTGCTGGACAAAGAAGTTTTGTTTGAATTTCTTAGCAGCATATGCTTTCTGTTGCATAGGACACAAGCACAGATGTCCAGCACAAGTGTTCTTTCTCTCACTATACTTTTCTGGCATCATCTCTGTGCAGCTCGTGACTTGCAGACTTATCAAAGCAGCTGAGAGGAAAACAGTTCTGAGTATGGCCACTTCCCATCTACCCCAAGTGATAGAAAACCCACACTGAGTTTCAGAATTTGCCTCCAAAATTTCCACATGAAAGAAGTTAATTTTAAGAGAAGATATTTTCAACCACCACACTTGGACCAAAGTGATTCTGGGAAGCCAGGGCAGGCTGCCTTTCACACGCTTCCACTATGGGACTGTGCACAGTGCCTCATTCCCTTCACAATATCACTGCAACCTTCCACCCCCAAGTACTTTTGGTGGGACTGTAACCAGGATTTGGTAAGGCTTGCTGATCAGGCCCAAACAGGTAGGCAAGCTCATTCACTTTGGGGAGAAGTGCAACAACAGGACTAACAGAAGCAGCAACTTGACTTTGGTTCCCAAGCACTGTGTGCAAATAACGTAGTCCAATGTCTGCTCAGACCTACCAAGCTCATTTTTAAGGAGACTATTCAAAGTAGAGCAATGATTTATGGCAAGACTTACAGCTGATCTGCAAAGAACATTAAACACCACGGGTTTTGTTTGGGTTTTTTTTTTTTGTTTGTTTGTTTTGTTTGTTTTAAATCAGCTATACCTGAAAACAAAGAATTAGTACTCCTTGCAATCAGAAGGATTATGAAAGTGTCCTGACTACCACAGGAATGCAGAAAGTCTAAAGAAACTCGAGAGATGAAAAAAATTTAAGACTAATGTAGGAAACGTGATCATTGCTGGACAAATGGGGTTGTGACCTTGAATCATTTGCAGAATGATGCCTTTCCCAGAAAATTCACAATGGCAACATCTCTGCAGGCACCATTTTAATCCCATTTATGTCTTAGGTGTTTTTGTGCCATGCACCTACTGCTGTACACTACAAACTCAAGCATAACGTTTGCTACATTGAACCACAAAAGTGATGCACAATAATTTGAGAGAGTCCAAATTGGAATGGAAACTCCAACATCAAATTGTTACTAACACTAGACTTGAAAGGCAACTTAAGGTGCCTGCTAACATTTATATAACTTGTTTCATATCATTAGCACCATGAAGAGGTCTTTTTCTAAACAGCAGCTATTAGGAAAACATTTAAGCCACAGTAAGAAGCTCTAGCATATGCTTTGGCATTTGGAGGCACCTAAGTTTAAAAAAAAATAAAAATTAATTAAGAGGAAAAGATATACTTTCTGGCCAAGATAACAAATCCACTGCAAATGGCTTCATAAACTGCTTCTATTAGCACTAAATGGACAGGAAGGTAAGCTGCTATAATTGAGCTTCTGCATTTATATGTCAGTGATGGGAATGGGCTGGATTAGTGCTCCTCAGGTGTCTTTAACGTGTCCATGTATCCATTTAACTTATCCATGTCCAGTTTGTGTTCAGTTTACAGCCTGAAGTCAATCTTCAGAATCAAAAGTGAAATGTTTGGAACAACAAGAAAAAACCAAACAAAAATAAAAATGGGCACTGCATTTACATTGGTATTTATCCCATTCAGCTTCACTGGCATTTGTCTACACAACTGAAGGAGGCCAAATGGCTGTTTACACAGCAAAAACTTAGTGTAATTCATAGTACACATTAAGCCTACTACAGGGTGAGAGAAAGAGCACTCTCAATTACATTAGCAAATTACACTGGTCTAGCTGCCCTGATGGCTGACCTCTGGGAGGGGATAAAGAGCAAAATCAAAGGCAAACTGCCCTACATCTTTAAAAAGTCACAGCCCATTGTGCTAGAGCTAGCAGTCGACATCTTCCTTAAAATAATTTGTATTTGAAGTCAGCTTTAATGCAGTATGTCAGTCATGTGGAGAGGCCACGAAGAACTGGAAAGGGGCAATATCCCATAGGGATATCCTCTGTAAGTTGGGGAAGGAGGAACACAGACCTCTGACCCATCTATTGACTGTGGACCTGAACTGACCTCCTTGTACAAACAAAGCAGATGTGCCACTTAACTGTCAGAGACAAACAAGTGCCACGCTTCTCACCATAAATTCACTCCAAACTTCCTCTTTGAAGACTACTACAGTTGGGGTTAAAAAGAAGAAAAAAAAAGAGGAAATCTCTTCCTTCAACTTAAAGCTGTGCATTTCCCTCCCTCAAGAGAGGCTCATTCATATGCAGGAAACATTTCCACATCGAATCTTCCTTGGTTTTATTTTGGGGTTTTTTGAGTCGGGTGGATTTTTTTTTTCTTTTCTTTCTTTAAAGAAAAAAAGAAAGCTCTTAAAAAAAATCAGGAACAAAGACAACCAATATTCACTATTGAGAACCTTCAAGCCCAGGAAAAAAAAAAATACCATAGAGAGACTAACAGAGGAAGCAGAACAAAAAACTATCCAACCTAGCCAAGACCCACCACAGTCACAGCTGGAGCCTGTGTTTCTGCACCACTGACAAGACTGGGAGCATCATTAACCACTTCTCCGCTCCGCACTGCAGCCTGCGCAAGGGAAGCTACAGAGCTAAGAAAGGCCTCATGCAGGCTCCTCGCCAAACACCAAGAAGAGATTAGGGCCTCCGGCAGCTATACTGAAGGGAAATACAATCTGAATAGAGATGCTTTCTTTACAGCTTTCCCCATTAAGCAGTGCAGAGCTGCAGATGGCCCTTTCAGCAACCAGGGTAGAGTCAGATGCTGCCCTCTCAAGAGCAGCATTCTGGCAAGCAGTCACAGCCTTGCCCCTCCACTTCTGCTGCCCAGTCATCATGCTGATAAAAAAGGGAGCACAGACTTTTTAAATTCACCTCCTGAATACCATTCATGAGAATATGGAAACAGCTAATAGTAGATGTGCATATAGATTAGAAAAAAAAAAACAATCCCTTGCAGTTACAAGTCAAATATGGTGCCACACCATGTATTTACAGAGGGCATCCCTGCCTTGCAGCTTCAGGTCTGAGCATATCTTCTCACAGTTTCTCCATTTCCCCATGGGGTCAAGGGAAGAGGGGAAACTCTCTCCTTTCAACTACGCAAAGCTATTCAACTCTTTTAGGGCTTGTCTGCCTGCAAAGCTGAAAGTTGTCATGGACCACTGGCCTAAAAAATTTTAAAGTACTGGGTTTATATCAGCTATTTAGGGACAAATATACCTCACTTCTAGCTTCCTTTACCACCAAGTTTTGGGAATACACAGGACATGGGGCTATTTTGCTGTAACAGCAGTTATGTCAGCTACAAAAAGCAGGTACTTACCCCACTGTGTCCTAACAGAATTTTTTTGTTCGCTGCTCTGCTTCCCCAAGACAGATGCATCACTTCCACTAGAAATCAATGCACTTTATAGGTAAACTAATATGCACACAGCTGCCCTTCAGAGATCCTTCCACCTTGCTTGCAAGATCAGTGCTGGTAGGATTCCTTGAGCTCCTGTGCAGGCATTCATTCATCAATTCTTCTGAACTGCATCCCAAGATTGATTTTACAGGAAAGTTCCCAGAGCTCTCTTAGAGGTTCTGCCTACACTGATGTTGTGGCTATATTTAAAGAAGGAATCCCACTAAAGTGGTTTGTAACATGCTCTGGCAGGACAGTGTAGACAGGGCTAAATCCTATTAAGCTACTTAAGTTGCTTTCCCCCTCTAAAGTCATCTGTCAAATGCTGGCCCTACAAACAGCAGCCAACCATCAAACTAGCTTATCAAGAGTCATGCTTAAAACACCAAACAAAAAAAAAAATTCAGTCATCACACACATGAGGGAGATAAACTGGGGCAGTATGCTGCTCCAGTAACCTCCTGGGATCCCAGAGGATGGAGAAGGCTGACAATCAGCTTTTCGTTACAGTTAGATTGTAACCCACTTGCACACCAGTGGACTTCATTAGCTAAAGATAAAATGACTGTTTCTGTACATGTTACTCTTGACATGGAGTCAATATATTTTGAAGAGACTATACGGGTAATGTGTGAATGTAAGGCATACTTTTTAAATAAAGATCACACTAATTGGGGTGGGGGTAGCTGGGAAAACAGGGCATCATTCAGCCTTAACTCAGCATCGCATGGAGAAGAAAAGCAGGATTCAGTCATCTGGTCTTCTTTCCCAGTAACTTGAAAATAGGCACCACAGAGTCCTGAAAGATTCACTCCCATAAGTGTAAAATGTGCATACTTAAAGTTCCAGTTTTATAGCATTCACTCCACTAAGTCAACATGTTACTGCAATGAGATTTCAGAGACAAACCTAAATTTTACAGATGCTATAAAAAAAGAAAACAATAGGCTGGAAAAGACCTCTGGAGGTCACTGTAGTCCAACCTGCTGCTAGAAGTAGGGCTAATTTAATGGATGGGGTTGCCAAGAGCCTTGCCTAGGCAAGTTTCAAGTGTCTCTAAGGCTAGAGTTTCCCAAGCTTCCCCCAGCCTCTGCTCCAGCACTACAAAGAAAAATGTTCATGTGTGATTGCATCAAAGTGCCACTTCCCATTGCAACTTGTGGTTGTTGTTGCTTGTCCTTTTGGTGGGCACCTCTGGAGAAGAGCCTGGTGCTGTCTTCTCCAAGTCCCTCCTTCAGGCTGCTCATGGATCTGTCCTTTTTTTGCCTTCTCTCCAGGCTGAAGGGTCCCAAGCCTCCCAGCCTCTCTTCACAGGTCAGGCTCTAACCATCTCAGTGGCTTTCCCCTAGACATGCTCCAGTTTGTCAAAATATCTCCTGCACTGGGGGCCCCAAATCATTATGCAGTTCTACAGCATTTATGCTGGCACACATAACTGGAGGAGAGCACATGCATGCAAAATGGCTGATGACCCCATTTTAGGGCTATTTTCAGCTTGCTTAGAGGGCTAGGCAAAGCACAAGCCTTCAGAGCTCAGGTTTGCCACCAGCTGCATGACTTTCCCCACCTGATATGGTCACGAAGCACCAAAAGTTGACAGATCTCACCCCACGCCAAGCAGCACAGACAGTCACTCTGTGGGTGTGAGAAATGCAGCAAGTACCATTTGAGACTGAGTGAGACAGTCAACAGCACGGATGCTACTCCTCAAAACAACAAAATGAGACAGCCGAGGGGGGAGGAAAGGAGAGGTAGGGAAGGGAAAAAAAAAGCAGCAATAGAGAAGTTACACGCCTCAGACTGAAAACAAGGTACCTCGGGAGTTATTTGGTGAGCCCAACTGCACGGATCCTCGTGCTTCCCATTGGCTGCCGCCTTCCAGAGCTGCACAGCAACGAGCCTGGGCGGTGGGAGGTTGCCAGCACGCATGAGAGCTCCCTTGTCAACCCCTCCTCTGCATCCCCACAGCCCAGCCTGACAAGCACCGACACTGCTCCAGCTCTCCAGCTAATCGCAATATTGATCCCTCTTCCCCCACCAGAGGTCAATCAGGGAGAGACAGCCAAAGCAGGCAGGACCTCAGTTGAACAAATGACAGGGTTGATGCAGAGCAGCCACACCAGGTTATTTCAACAAAAGCAGGATAGGAAAATCCCATGTTCTACCTCGGTCCACAGCTCAGGTTCTTCTTGGCAAGCAGGAAGACGGTACTGCAGAAATAAGGATGAGGTGGAGGGGAAGGGGTAAGATGTGCAGTTGGGCTTATGTCTGACACAGGTCAGAGAAGTGCTGACGTGCAAAAGGTATTAATACTCCTCAAAGGCAGCACTGCACAGCATGAGTGCTGCTCTTGTAGGTGTTTCACTCCGTTAATTTAGGCAAGTAAGGGAGAAAATGGTCAGAACAGAGAAAGCTACCCAGCCTCAGCTTCCCTGTGAATCCCAGGGCATTCAATCCCAGGGTCCTAGACCACACTGATATTTACAAAAGATGATCAGAGCTTCTCACAGAAGGACAAGCAGGAGAGAGTACAGAAACTGGCATAATGTGGAAAAGCAACTGATCCAGCTGTTGGGCTTACCACAGCCACAAAACAGATCATGAAGTGTGCTATGGATGTGAAGGAGGAAAACTAGTTCTAGCACCTGAGCACGACAGCTCACAGCAGGAGAGCTTGTAACAACTTTCCTCTAGCACAACTACCTAAACAAAAACAACATTAGATGTGAGCAAAATTAATCTAAAAAAAAAGGTTGCAGTTGGACAAAGAACTCAAATGCAATGGTTTGCAGGCTTTAGCACAAGAAAGGTCTGGAATTCTTTCTGCCCAGACCCAAAATCATTATCTCCCAGAGGTACTTAGAGCCAAGCAAAGGACACTCTGAACTCCTCTGCCCCACTTCCCACTACAAGCAGGAGAAGCTTATCTTCTGGGTAGTCATTACTGATCAGGTGCATCTTCACAGACAGCGCCTGGTTGCATAGTGCTGACTCTCAGCTTGGAAAAGCAGAACTAACAGAAGGAAGAAGGCTGAACAGCAAAACCAACCCAACTTCTATAATTTTTCAAAGAAAGGAAATCAAAGTTCTCTGTTGTTACACTCCCGAGTTGGCCACTGAAAACAAAACCAAAGACCATGGCAAGGTCTTACTGCAGCTCAGTGAATGTACGAAGAGTGTGACAAGTTAATGCTGGCTACTACTGAGGCCCATACAAGATCCCAGGTAAGCTACAAGCATGTGGCAGGGGAAGATGACAGAATTTTGGGACAGGGAAAAGGTATTTTAGAACATACGCACATACAACTCCTCTAGCTTTTTTCAGTGGTCCAGCTGCTACAAACCTCTGGAGTCTATCACATACAACACTGTCACCTTCACCTCTTCTCTGGCAAAGAAAAGTGTGTTCAAGAGTGGAGAAGCATTAGCATCTCTCCCTTTTGCCATCATACAACTGTAGTTACAGCAATTGTTTATGCAGCCTATAATAGCTACCTGCTTCCCACTATTGATAAACCAAAAGCCAAACCACTGCAGAAACAACTGTGTTTTATGTCACTGCCTCTGCTAAATTGCCTGCCCCTCAGCTGATCAAACTGCACTGAAGCAGATGAGAAGCACTAGCATGGAGTCAAATCGATAAGCTTGGCTCCTGACAACCAAACTCTGCACTGAAATGGGAGGCCCTGAAGCAATGTGTGCTGCCAGCTCTGTTGGGGATAGAGCAAAGAGCAGATCTAATATCTTAAAGACAAAACCCACATATTCCCTGAACACACACATACACACACCCATTTCTGCTATGGTCATCTCAAATGGAGAACAATCTTCAAGAAATACAGCACCTTCCCCATACACTTTCTTGTCAGACAGAAATGGTAGATCCTGCCAGCATACCCAGTACAAAAACATTTTTAAAGTTTTTAGGGATTACGAGTACAAATTCTTTTGAAAAATCTGTCACATCTTTTCTTAGTTCCCCTGAGTTACGTAGAGCAAAACTAGTTGTGGAGACATCTGACAAGCAGACAGCTAAAGATTAGATTTCTTCATTATTCGGCAGTAGCTAAAAAGGTTCATAATAATTTACGTGGGTATAGTTCTCAAGCTTATAGATTACTGTTATTTCTGCATCAACTTGCTTTTACTTCAACAAGAAAAAAAGGTATAAAGCATAGTTTTAACAAGTGAGATCTCCCCAGTATTGATAAAGTACCACTTTCCCCATTAACAGCCGCCACTGTATATGAACACGTCAGAGATTTTTTTTTCTTTCTCTTCTCCGGCATTTCTGCTGAACATTTAGCAACAGAAGAAAAACAAGAACACCAACATGAAAAGATTGTGACAGCTCAGCGCTGCGATGGGTAGGCTGGCTCTCACTGGGCTCAAGCAATCACTCAACATGCCAATAGTGTGGTCTCTGAGCTGTAGACAACACCATGCTTTTAGTAAAACAAAGCCAGCAAAAGAAGGAAAGAGTAGGCAGCACAGCTGCTTCTAAAACTTATTTACCCCATCCACATGGGGAAGATATCAAGGTTTTCCTCCATTTTCCACTTACCTTTCAGAAAGGCTATCCCTATGTCCTCAAATGAGAGTCTGACTTTGATATCCACTACACAAAT
Organism: Morus bassanus; assembly: GCA_031468815.1. Classification (NCBI taxonomy): domain Eukaryota; kingdom Metazoa; phylum Chordata; class Aves; order Suliformes; family Sulidae; genus Morus; species Morus bassanus. The sequence continues at coordinate 61,490,232 of CM062572.1, forward strand.
ATTAAGATGTGTTAAGTAAGCTATCCAGAGGTCATCATCTATCCAATCTGACCCACTAGAGCAACGAAGCACAGCAGACAACTCCACCCTAACAAACAAGGCTATTTTTGCTGCTGTGCTTGAGGATCAAAGCTTTTCCCTAAAAAGCTATGAGCCCAGGGGCTAAAACCGCTTTGGGAACAGCTAAGATGGGAAGAAAACCCTCTACTTTCAGGATACTTAAGACCCAAGTGAACACCAAGTTCAGGGTAACAAGCATCATGCAAGCTATGTGTTAAACTAGTATCACTGACAGCAAAACAGGAAGAATGTCCTATTAAAAACCTGTAATTAAATCAAGGAATTCTAATATTCATAACTTAAAAGCACTACCCTTTGAGATACTAGTGAATTTCCCCTCAAAGACTGCTCACTTCATTGACAGTCACATTGCTTTTCATAATCTTGGCCACAAATTCAGTCAAGCTCCAGATAAAATCCAATCAAGTTGGACAAGCTGAATTGCAAGGGCTGTCTTTTCAAGTCCTTTAACGGGAGGGTCAGCTCAAAATAAGCCTCTGATGTCCCAGGACTCGAGCAGGCTTATTTCATGTAGTTCATTGCTGTAGGCACCAAAGACCATCTTAGCTCCCCAAACTAATTTTAATACTCACTCTAGTGAAGCACTTGATCTCTAGACAAGCTCGTCTTGTGTCCTTTTTGCTTATATCCTTAGTGATCTCTCCAGGCACAAAAGTGGCTCTCCTAGGCATAGGAGACCTGCTATTCACAGAACTGCATTACTACAATCATTCCTCAACTTAAGTTTGTCTCTCTGGAAAACACGACCATCCCTGAGAACTACCATTAGTCTGAAGACAGGAACAATTCTAAAGCAAATATAAAAGCACCCATAGATTGCCAGGGCAAAGCATTTACGTTTAGGAAGACCTCATCATTCACATTTAAGACATGTTGGTCACTTCTGACAGTCCTTCAGAGACACCCTTTTTCTTTTCTTCTCCCCCTCATCTGAAAAGACAAACTTTAAGCCGTAGCCTTTAGATCATTTGGCTACTCCCTAGCAAACAGACATTAGGAAAAATTTACTCCCACAATAATTAAATAAGAGAAGAGGCCCTTTTATATTTATGTACTTCAGAAGTATCAACATATCTTATGATCTTTAAAATAAAGCAACTCTTTTGAATATTGACCTGTATGCTGACATTGTAAGAAAAAACTATTCAAGAGGTTCTTGGTTCTGAAGTTAACTTAAAATTTCATCCATGGAGCCCAGGATTAACGGCATAACATTTAAAAACCATATGCGTCCAATGTGACATTGCAAACCAATGTGACTGGGGTTAAAGCATGTCCAGCCATATCCCACGCGTGGCTTTCATCTGACTGGTGTTCCATTCACCAAGTTTGTAGAAGTCTTTACTCAGAGTAATAGTTCTGATGCAGATTCAAGGCAATTCTCTATGAAAGTGGTGTTAGGGGGGGAAAAAAGTTTTGAAATCATATTAGTCACAAATTTTATGACTAACTAATTTTGTGACTATAACTGAAATTTTACAATACCACCACTTTTTCCTGGCATCATACTTCCATAGATAAGACAGCAAATGTTCCTACTAGCCAAATTCCTAACATTTCAAAAGTAATTATTTCTAAGCTACTGAACAGGTAAACAGAACTAACAAGTTTCCAGCCAGCAAGCCACTCCCCATCTTCCTCTTGTTCAGCGTGTTTAGCTCGGGTCATTTCCGATTTCGATTCCAGCAGGAAGAGCTATTTCAACGAGAGCACAGAAATAAGATGCCCAGAAGCCCAGACTCACTGACTCTGCACTGCATTAAAAAAGCACTTGGAAAAAAAGGCTACTGATTAAAGGAAGGGTGCTGTTATCTCCAACACACCAAACATCTGAAAGGATGTTCCCTCCCAAACACTTAACACATGAAGTTCAGTTCCCTTCCCCTTTTTATTTTTCTTTAAATGAAGTCTTTATAAAACAAAAGAAACTGTTTGTTCTTTTGACTGTTTATCCAGCCAGCTTCAAAATTAAAATATTCCTGCCCTGTCTCTACTCCAGGTTGGTCCCTGGTGAGTATCTCCAATATTTTACATATCAATATTTCTTTCTAGAGACTAAGCTCTAGGGAGAATGAAGGAGTGAAGAAGCTTGAGCATATTTATCAGGCGTGACACTTTCTATCGGTATGCAGCACTAGAAAACAATTTCCCTGATAAATGGATTGGCCCGAACTAGTCACACAGCCCTGTATCTTGCTTTCAACCTCATTACTCTTTTAAAGAGGTAAAGCTCTGCAAAGGGCTTCAAAATGCAGATACACTTGCAACAGAGGAACTTGCAGGGAAGGTGGGGACTGTAGCTACATTACAGACACGCAGCTGAACTCCAGAGGTCTAGTGAAGGCAGTCATTTGTGTTACTGCTTGTCCGGCTGTAAAGTGGCATTACACCACTACCTTCGACACCCAATGTCAACACAATACGGCTGTATGTGATTTCACAGGTCATGTCCAAAGCTTTAATGCACCTTGGTGAGGAGGAGATGCACACACAGCATCAAATCACACATAATCTACTGCTATAGAAGTAAAAAATTGATAAACTACTCATGTGGCAACAAGAGCAGCTCAAGACTGTTAAAGTGATGGAGAGTGTGGTCTTCAGGAAGACAGAAACAAAGAAGGAATAAACTCGGAAAAGGATGGGTTGATGCTAGCACTTTAACAGGAACATTCCCTGCTCAGCTGAAATTCTGCAGGTCACAAAGTAACCAGAAATAAAATGCTATTACAGACCTCTTTCACTAGTGGTACAGTGGTTTGTTCTATCAGCTTTCAGCGTTGTTTCCGACTCCAAACCAGAAAGAAGCCATAAAGGGCAGGAAACAGCTAATCTATAAGCCAAACCCAGAAGCATGTTTTTTCCATGATGGTTTAAAAAAAAAAAGCTGTGGTTTAGAAAAACCTGTGGAGTCACATGAAGACAAAAGTTAGCCAGGAACCTTTTATTTGGCTCCTGAATTCTGCTTATTGATTTAACGACCCAAAATATTCCAAAAGGGAGATTCAACACAGAGCCTTGCACATCCTGCACTTTTCCACCCCACTCTTAATGCTGAAGCACAGGTACTTTGTTCCTGCCCCAGGTTTACGCCAGACCAGGGTTACAACAACTCATCCAACAAGAAGAAAGTGTTGTACACCTGGGTCAGGTGCTCAATCTGGTTCACTGGGCAGCTGTTCAAACACCCTGGCCTCTAGTTAGCAGGACTGCTTCTTTTCGCACCAGGGCTAGTTACACTATAACTTGAGTCAGACATACCTTTGCGCTGGTGTTGAAACCTGTTTTCAGCCATGTCAGTTCCTTGATTTAATCACGGAGCAGCTCCAGGGTGCAAAGTGTTCCAGCCACCTTTCCGGACCATACCTCAGGAGCCACAAACTTCCATCCCTAATAAAGTTTGCAGCTTCAGACCGTTTAATCATACCCGTCTGAAATGGAAGAGTCGCATCACTTTTAGAATTCCCCATGCACGCCCTCAAGTTTAGGTCCCATTTATACAAGCAAAGGCACAACGTTGAAACCACAGTTTTACACTATTTCTCCATTGAGGTCCTGCCTGAAGAGGCCTAGCACAGACAGACATCCATGTTCACAGCCCAAATCTAATTTTAAATCATGCTCAGTATGTTAGAATACAGTACTATCATTTTTTTCCTCTTGTACAGAAATATTGTCCAACAAGGAATACATATATATTTATTCCAAATGGGTGCTGGAAGCAGTTTCACCAACACACACAGGTCTTAGCACTGCCGCAGTGATACAGCAGTGCCATTCCACAGGAGTTCAGGAGCAAAAAAGTCTTTGATGCCATTAAAAAAAAATCAAGCTTTCCAAGGCTGCGGCTCAGTGCCAAATTTTGTGCAAAAGACTTCTACAGGGAAGAAAAAGCTAATAAGACAACTTTGAGCACACAGCTACAGATAATGCCAGAAAGCACTAGTCAGAACCTTACTCCCCATAAACAATGCCTTCCTGTAAACACAGCTCAGCATTGCAGCTTGTGCACTCTTACACAGCATTCACCGCAACCTTCTTTGGAGATTTGTACTAACTTTTTATTTACTTTGTTTTACTTATAATTTCACTGACAAATAATTGAGTACATACTACCTTAGACTTCTAGGTGGTTTAGGAATTGCCAGCAACAGCACACTCTACCCTTGCTGTTTGCAGCACAGCCACCTTCCAGCGCATTCAAACAGAGCACGCAATTACAGAACCTAAACATCCAGTTCAGCCACAAGCAGAGGTTACCTGTGCGCAGCACATTATCACTTTCTCTTGTGTGTTATGCAAGAGCGATTTCCAGTGTGCATTTCAAAAATCAGTCATGGCCTGCCTAGCAGAAGCAATTTGTGGATTTTTCAAAAAAAAGATCTGCCACTCTGTAGAGAAATGGACTCATTCTTCAAACATTCAGATAGCAAGTACAAACCATGCAGCGAAGTTTGTACTGCATATAGCTATGGATTTTTAGTGTACAAACAGGCAAACCTAAAGTCAATTATATTGTAGAAATCCATGCAAACAAAAAGTGGCTTTTTTTGTTGTAAACAACTTCAGAACTCCTGTCCAACTTTTAAGGAAAGTGACAATAATAAGTTCTCTCTTGGATTCTTTGGGCATCTAAGCACCTGCATGTTGCAAAAAAAAATTTAACAAAACCCAAAAAACCCCACCCACACAGGATTTGAGAACACCCTGTTTTTCTGGGTTATTATTAAGAATAGTCTTTCCAAACACAGCACAAGGGAGGAGACATTTTGCAATGCTTCACAGTTCCCAGAACAAAGAGTGACCTCTTCTAGCGTAACTCCAGCCTGTGTGCAGCAGGCTTGGACACCATCAAATCCTTCTGCAGTTTATAGATGCAAAAGAGGAAGTGGTGACACTTCAGGCAGCCAAAGCTTTCCTATTAAGTCCAGGATTGAAAAATGTGCAAGACAGCAGAATTATAAGTCACTCGGTCATAATTTTAGCAGGAAACACTCTGCTCTTATCGGCACTGCTTCAAGCCACCCGTCATGCTAATCCAGTAACTTGCAAACACTGAAGCACCCTTGATAGAGAGAGCCATTGTCAAAAAATAAGTCCTTCAACATTTGTTTTCGTAGCAGCTACATCTGGGGAAGAAATTACTGCAAAGCATCTACCTCTCAGCAGAGCCCTACTTGGATCAGTTTTAAAGGCAGAAATACAAACACCATATGCTCTGCTGAAGCTTTAGCTGCTTAGAGTTTCATAGATCCATGCCTCATCAATATGTGCCACCCCAGCCCTCTGTGCTAACTGAACCCTGTGTGTGTCACTTGGACACAGCCACCAAGCACACTTCATTACTTGGGATTGCTGCTCTGAAACTGGGCCTGGAGTACCAGTGTTAGCACTAAGATAACAGCAAACAGCTCCCCTGTTGTTGTTGTCACCCCTCAGCCACCTGCTGATAACCACAGAGAGGCAAGCCATCATCCTGACACACCTTCATCTGGCAATGCTGTTCTTTTAGGACCATTCAGTGCATGATTTACGTATTATTACTGATGCAGAGGTGCACTAAATGCCAACTTTTGTCCAGGAAAAAAGTGATCCCCACAAGCTAAAAGCAAAATTTATGCCTTTATGAAAGGCACTGACTGCAGATTGGTTTCCCCACTTGTGATCAGCTTACCCTTTGCAATCTTTCACCTTGTATTTCACTGGGAAAATTATGCTACTGTGGACACTTGCTCTTGATATGGAGACTTTCCCCATTTCTCCACCCACTAAAAGGCTATTCACCTCACCACTGCAGTTCTGCATTTTGAAAGCATCGCATCCTCCCACCAACAGACAGTCCAGTCTGACCAGTCAGCAGCCCTGTGTCTTTAACCTTGAAAACCTTAAACACACTGAAGCCTTCCTTCAGACAGCAGCAGCAACACTGAGGACAAAACTATAAAGAAGTAGAAGAAGGAAGTACATTTTCTTTCACATCCTAAACTGACTGGTAGTTCCCCCTCACAGTGTAATCCTGAGCTATGCTTCCCACTGACCCCTTTTTCTTTTGTCTCTAGCTACATATACTGTAATTACTGTATACACTGTATATTTCTGTGTCTTCTCAATGCTACCTTTAGATTAATAACCAGTGCTTGAGATGAACCCTTTCTGTCCATGGAGAATCACAACAAGCCAGAAGCACTACAGCTGAAGAGCTTAACAGGTCAAGTCCAAGGTGCTGCACAGCCACCCGATAAAACTCAAGGGAAAGGCTTCTTCACTCAAAGCAGCTGCTGTGAACACATCCCCGTCACGGCATCTGCATCTGGCACATAAGAGCAGCCACCGGAGGAGGACTCAACAAGTGGTCACACAAGCACCAGCTGAAGAACCAGGCTGCAGTGCTCCATGCTCACCAGGTCCTCACGCAATCATGTGAGGGATGAATTTAACTGCAAACCAGGCTCTTTCCCTCCAACATCTTCACAACTACTGACTGGCAGAAGAATGGCAGATTTTGGATTACAATGTCTTTCAGAGAGAAAACCCAGGAGCACAGACTCTTCACTCTGCTGTTTTGTTTTTAACCTCACATTTGGTGTTAGAAACACAGCCCCCCTAACATTCAAACTGGAAATATGAGGAGGGATCCAGCAAAGGAAAAAGAAGTCCAGTGGACAACAGCCAGCTGCCTCATCCACTTACTATTATGCTCTCACATACTGCAGCACTTTGAAGCAATATGGAGCTAGGATAAATTCCTGGCCTGAAAACTCTTGGAAAGGACTATTAAGTCCAGCCTCCTGTACAACATCCAGGCCACAGCCACTGACAGATGAACAGTGGGCCATTCCTGCTATGAACCATCCTTGTGATTCCTCCAAACTTTGGCTTAGCAAGCCATCTAACCTGCACCTTGTGGTGCTTTACAATGACTTCAGTATGTCTGCAACATCACCAAGGTTGGCCACTTGCACTAAACAACAACAAAAAAGTTTTTACCAGTCCTCCAGGGAGTGCTTACAGAAACTTAGAAAAAAAATTGGGCTATTTAAAAAACAGCTGTTAGGGCTGCCACCAGATCAGCATTCTCAAGTTAGAGGTTCCCCAAGGCTGAATGCATAAGTACATGATCTCACCTTTTCCGGCTGTTGTGGTTCCTGAAACACATTTTCATCAGATCTATAGATCTAGGTGCTTGGTTACTTATTTGCTATTTGCCAACCATCTCCTGCTTGTTTATTTTTAATTCAGTGTCTTTCAGTTCACTACTGTAACTGGATGGACTTTCAGCCAGCTATCTTGACTGGTGAATGACTTTTCTTAGCTTTATGATAACCTTCAGTGTTAATACCTACATTTATTTTCATGGTTAACTTTGCATTTGAAACTAGCTCTTCTGAAGCACCACGTATCTCATTAGCTGTGCACATCAGCAATTTGCTTATTTGGAACATTATCACAAAGTGGGATTCACCAATTCATAAGCAGAAATCCCCAGGCTGTTTATGAACTCTCCTATAATAGATGCCACAGAAAGGAGACAGGTGGATCTTTTTGCATTTGAGAAGTTTTATACATATTTTTAATCCAGGTTGCACCAGGCATTCAATTTGCACTTGAAATCTCCAACTTAAGATCCACCCTTCCCTACACACGCATTCTTCTTTCTGCTCTTTATATGCAGGTATTTTAAGACACATTTGTGAATTTGTTTTCAGAGAGTATCCTAATTGTGAACAAAGAGGGGCGAAAACTATAAGCTCCAGTATAGGACTCATAATATCTCTTACTGAAGCTTATTCTCTAATCAAGTGAGGCTGGCAGACCTCATTAACTACAGGACCAGCAGTATAAATACATCCATTGCAGATTCTCTGAAGCTAGAAAGAGCAGCCATGTCCTTCTTAGCTCTACCACCTCTTTTGTATCACCGCTAGTGATCACGGTCCCTTGCTACAAACTCAGCTCAGCTTACTAAAAACACCATGAACAAGAATAGTTTGGGCAGCAATACAGAGTTAGATCCGCTTCGACCAACCGCATTAGATTAGCAGGGAACATTATCTGACTCCCAACCTATACAGAAAACTGGATCTTTGACAAGAGACTTTTCACAGCACTTACGGGCTGGCAGCAGTTGCCTGGAATTCTTCACCCTTTTAGCAGGTGTTAAAGCTTCTGGGAAAGAGCCAAGCAGTACTTTTGACTCACTGAGGCAATTGAACTATTCGTTACATCGCTCAAACACTGCAAAAACTGAGAGCAATTCACTAGAAAGAAGTTCTGAGCAGCCCCAAGATAAGATACCCTGAAGCCACGAAGCAAATATCTGCAATAACTCTCCTGTCTTCATGTTGCTTTTTATTGAATGAAAGCAAGTGGTGCATAAACTACAGAACAAAGTAGAGCAGGGCATCTGCTCAAACACTCTGACAAAGCATTCAATAACTGTTCTCACTTAACTCTATGCAGCATAAAACCCATCATGATACCTCTGGCAGTAACCGTGTGCAAGTAAAGTAGCTCTCTTTCCTTTATGGGTCTGCAGAAGAACATTACAAGACACCGTTAGTCTTCACTGCAGAAGGAGCTAAAGGGAGAAGCTTTTGATTTTGCTGGTTCTTCCCATCATCTTTAACAATAAAACAGCTCAAGTTTTTACTAAAAAAGAGAAAGCAAGCTTGAACGTGTATCAAGAAAGCATTTTAATTTAACTCTACAGACAGTACTAGTGGAAAAAAAAGTAGTATGTAGGGAGTGGAAAGAAGGAAAACGGTAAGAGAGATGGCTAGAATACATCCCTGGTGCCTTCAGGGTTTTAATCACATTAGCTGAGACAAGGCAACGTGCCACACTTGTACCTTGAGATCAGTACAAGGCTCTCCGTAGGGTTTACCTTTGTTTGCTAACGACACAGATTCACCTTCTTAAGGCCTTGTTGCATTAGTTTAAGGACACGCCTCATGCCACACCCAGGCACATGCGCCCTTTCTCCTCCCTCCTTCTCTGGGTTACACAGCCCCTAGCTGCCACGCAGCACACGAAGCAGGAAGCGGCTCTCTGCACATTCGACACTGAATTTACCCTTCTTTGCTCCATGTTAATGAGGGTATTTACATGAGGGGAAACTTCCTTTCTAAATTCTTTGTGCCCTCCATCCTTACGAGGCACCATAATCCTGTTTACGACATGCTGGTTGCTATGGAAGTGATTATGTTGTCACTAGATTATACCTTCAGTGAAGGAACATGAGCAGGTTTTTGCATGCATTTAAAGATATGATAGTCATTACATGGGGATTGCACTAAGAGCTTTAACAGTAGCTTCCGGAAGCAGAATCTGACCACAAGGAATAGCACGGCATCAAGTTTTAATTTGGTTTTCTCCTAGAGATCAGATGTTTCATTTTCCTGTCACAGACTCCCACTATTTTATTTTAGACAGTGCCCTACAGCTGAACAGTATAGTCCCAGCTGCTTTCCCAGGACACTAAAAATTTTTTTGCACTCAAAACACTATCTCCTTAGTCCAAAGATCAGGTGAAAGAAGTGACAAGATCATATAACCAAGCTCCACAACTCTAACTGCCCTTTTGTTGATTACTAGCTTTTATAGAGCAAGGATTCAGAGAGCAGAAACAAGAGAGACAGACCATCTCATATCTGACATGCTTGGTGAGATGCGTGACTAACCCAGCTTGAGCTAGCAGAGCAGGACAGCGTACGTGCCTGGAATGCATAACCCCACTTGGCAGCCTATTTACCAGGGGCACAAGCATAGGGGCTTCTCTGGGTGCTGCCTGGAAGTTAAATATATGACAGCTAGGAGTGCAGTATAAATAGCCTAAAGACCCCATTCCTTGCAAGCAGCTGGAAATCAAGTAAGACACTTTCCTACCTACCAAGACCCCACTCCGCAGCACTGGAGGAGCTTTAGATCTTTAAAGCCAGGATTGTACAAGGAGCCAGCACTCCAAGTACAGCATTGATGCTCACATGAAGCGGCTAGTGCTGTTCCTCCAACTGATGGTATGTATGTATGCATGCCTGCCTCTGAACTCTTCCTGGCCTATAGCACAGTTTCAGCCATCAGGACACTTACCTAGATCAGGTGATACAGAAATACTGTAGTAGAACCCAAAGAGCCATTGCACAATCCAAACAGCAGCTGCACCAAGAACATGATTCTTATACCAGTACAGTCAATATTTTGTCTAATGTATAGTAATATATACCTTACATATAATAATACAATATATAGCTTATAGTTAACATCAAACTTCGCACCATGTAATACCTCCTTACTGCAGCATTAGAACAATGCTCCAGTTCTATTTCATGCGTGTCCTGTTCTAACAGAAAAAGTATTCCTCACTGAGAATAAAGCTAAGGACTACATTGTCATTTCCAGAAGCTCTCAGCCCTGTTTACAGTTAGCCTGTGTTCACAGCACATGGGAAAGACCGCGCACTGATCAATGTCCAAGTGCAGCTACACAGAAAATACTCAGGATCTCTCTTTTCCCAGGAGAAGCAACCAGTGACTTGTCGGAAGGCATGTCAAAGGCTAGTTGAGTACATCTGAGGATGAAAGTCTTGTAGGACTAGTTTTAGTATCAAAGAAGTGTTGGTGTATGTGTTTGTGAGCAGGAAGTAAAGAACTAAATTGCTGGTGGATCCCATCTGAAGGCACAGGTGTTAGGAAGAAAGCTCAACGTTCACTACATCAGACATCAAGCAACAAATTTCACTTTGGAAGAAAAAAGAAATACAGACATGCCTGGTTTGAATTCAAACCTTGATGGGCATTCAAGGCCTATCCTTGAAACTGGTTTTCTTAGGAACCTTATATTTCATTTATTGCATCAAATAATCAAGATAACTCTTACTGAAGCCAGCACAAGTAAACCAAACCTAATAATTAAGTTAGTACTGAAAGTCCTGCCCATAGGTTATACCTGCAGAACTACATTTCACCTGCTGGATATGCCACTGCTGTGGTACAAAAGGCACATCTCCTCCCAGGCCACAGCATAGCTGACATCAGCAGAAGATGATTCAGATCTACCCACCAAACTTGGATCTACAGTCCTCTTCAGCACTGGGAATACATCAAGAGGTGGGTCAATCACAGGCAGAAGACGCAATAGCTAGCAAATAGCTATTAAATGTATTTAGGAGCAGTAATAAAACAAGCAGCAGTCTCTCAGAGCACCATTTTCTTGAGAACAAAATTAACAGCAATGAAATACTATAGCAGCCAACTGAATTTTAACAGCTGCAACAAAATCCACACAAACACCAAAAAGGTTGAAAGGGCATTGGAGTGAGACACACATGTGACCCAGCAAGCAGTCGCCTCAGTAAGAATTTCAGACTTAAGATACAAGTACACAGACAAGAATTAACATGCCAAGGGGGGATTAGGGTAACAAGATCCCCATACCTTCTCATCATCTTCTGCTGGGAGAGGAGGCAAGTTCACAGCTTGTCGCTTTCTCCTTCTCCCATAACCTCCACATCGCCTGAGGTGAAAGCTAAGCTGCACTAATAAAAACAGCAGAGCTAGCATAAACTGTCCAACCTTGTTATTTACACCTCAGCAGAATGCTCTCAGCATCTACTATCATTCACACAGCTTCTCCAAGAGCCGCCTGCTAACGCACAGGCATTGGAAGCACGTCCCAGAGTACCGCTTGTCTACACGGAGAATTCTGTCAACAGCACTGGACATATTTTATATGCATCCCCCTTAGTTCACCCTTTACTATTAAAGCATTTAAAATGCTTTTGAAGAGCTTGTGTTTGAAGAGATTTTAACTTGCGGCAGGTCAAGCTCAAAAAGCTTGAAAAACAGCCCCTGTAGTGATCAAGACGTTCACTGTTAGAGCATTCAACCTGCCCCAGAACATGGTCTCTGAGACCAGCCAAGAACTTTACCAGGATCTTTACCTGATTGTACTTACAATAATGAAAGGCTATTTTAACCTCGTGAACTTGTAGCTCCCACTAACCTGTCTACTCAGGTTGATTCAACATCTGTTGTCTAACAGATTCCAATAAGAATTTTGGATTTTATATATATATATATACACACACACACATATATAAGGAACGGCCAGTGATCCAGCCTATTTGACCTCAGAGACCAGAGATTAAACCCTGCCCTACCCAACCTCTATGCACTACTCAGTCTCGTAAGCTGACAATAACTCAGACTGCATGGGGAGATGATGAGAAGGACAAACAGAAGACATCGGTCACATTTTGAAATACTAAAAGGCACACAGGAAACGTTGTTACAGTGCTTTTGAAATAGCACTCTCATCCAAAGTAAAGCCTTCTGTGTAGCTACAGAAGTGTCAAGCAAATCATTCCATCCTCACTGGATGTGCTATCTGTGCTTTCCACTAAATCCAAACAGAAAAAGACCCAAAACACAGCTGATCCATTTTTTCCTGCCACCTACTACAACTGAAACGGTTTCCCTCTTAAGGGAGCATGAACATTAATACTTGCCATTGACTAGAAGTACCTCTAATCTAGTCTTGTGCAATAGTTCCCATTTACTCAAGTCCAAGGCATTCAATCTAACCTTACTCAAGTTCAAATCCGAAAGAAAAAAATAAAAAAGCAAAGTTATCTTTTTAATCATATCTGTCCAAGCCCACTGACAGCCAGCTATCTCCATCCCTAGCCTTCTCCTAGCCTGTGCCTTTTGATATTGCTTGCATTTAACAGCCTGTCAGTCCAAAGCTAAATGGAGACCATGTTTTCAGGGTCTACCATTGCATTCACAGTGATCATAACTACAAGTAGAGTTGCAACAGGGTAGAAATAACAAGTCATTCCCTGAAGTCCTTTCAGCCTTCCCTCTAGTTCTCCTTTTGCAAAAAGAAAAAAAAGGCAGCAAGCACAAGTATTTCAAAGATACCAGAAGTAGCACAAACTTCTCTCAGAAGACCCTAGTCATCTGTTGCTGGGGTCACCCACGTAAGTTAGTTCTGAAAATTACCTTCCTTCATATTTCAGAAACAAGAAGAGATTACAAAATAATGGAAGTTTACTCTTGATTTTTTTCCCCCCCAGAAGACTCAAAAAAAAAGTACCTGGTACTTTTTGTTGTAAAACATTTAGCCATTCCCCAACTTCCAAAGAGCGAAACAGGCACTGTTTGCAAAGCCTGCAACTGCTCCTGTTGCACTCTTCCAAAAGTAAAATTCCCTCAGGTGCTACAGTTTCAAGAAGAGATGTTTGCGTAAGTTCATTAGATTCTCCTTCCTCTTTTCTCTCCTTGAAAGTTACATTATTACACCTCCGGAGGAAAAAAAGAATATTTATAAGCAGCACAACTCCACCCTTTCCTCTTAGTTCAACGCTAAGTGGCAAGATTCAGCCAGAGGTCAGCCACCATGTGCTCTCAGCTACTTCCTTCATTTCTATGCCGTTCCACGTTCCTCACCAAAAACCAAACCGAGTAAGAGCTTGCCACATCTGCATTTGCCAAAAATCCATGATTTCTGCAATTAAGGCAGCACAGTTTATTACAGCTGCAAACATTCCTAGGCTCTGATAATTATAAGCCCATGGCTTGGTGTCTAATTAAAGGAGGAATGAATTAATGAGTTTTACCAAAGGCTTTTGAGTCACCATTATAATTCTCACCCTTATTAGGCAGCAGGACACTCAAAGGACAGTGTGAGCAAGATCAAGAACAGATAGGGGGGATAAACCATCCCCAGCTGATGCTTCCCCCACCACATTCCTCTCCAACACAGCACTGTCATTCAGACCCTGACAGTCAGATCAAACCCAGCAGGAAAACGCCTGGGCCTTTTGGACAGCTGAATACAAAAACGCTTCCTGAAGCTGCCACAAAGCACACACCAGCCTTTGAACGCCGAGAGCCGGGCGAGAGGCTCTGCAGAGCGCTGACTCCACCGCTTTCATTCATCCACAGCCCCAGCCCCCACCCAGCACCAACAATTACAGTTCAGTCTCAGGCTCCCGAGGAGGCAGAAATTGAAAACACGTTTTCATTGAAGCACAGCTTGAATTTCATGAATTCCATTACTCTCGACTTTCTCAGCATTTCCTGGAGTGAATACTGTAAAACAAGGGATAAAAGGGGCAGGGGGGCCAAATGCAAGGCAGCAATCATATGCTACCCCTCTGACCATGCCAGTCCGAGAAGAGACTACAGAGGCACTTGGAGCGAGGAAGCGACATGAAGGACTATTCCTAAACTGAAGAAAATAAGTATATGCTAAACGTGAGCTTAGGGGGGAAGGAAAGTAACAAACTGCCAGAGGCCTCAGAACAGTAACATCATCCATTACAACCAGCACTTAAATAGCAAGGCTACAGGCACAGCCCGGATGCAAAGCATTACACTTTCAGCAATGCAACAGAAAGCATCTCTTTGGTAGACTGAAGAAATCTTAGCTACTATAGCAAGCATCAAAACTACCAGTTTATCAGCTACAGGAACTTGAGCACACTGTTAAACTGCAACAAAGCTTACCCCAAGAAAAGAGCAGGAAGTACGGCGAGGTCACACTCTGCGTACCACATTATTCAGAAATCTACTATTGAACACTAAAGCAATTATCACCATCAGAGAAAACAGGTTGCACCAAGCAATAGGTCATTTTTTCCACATGTACAGTTGTAACCCAATCAACTTTGGGATTATTCAGGTTTGCTAATTAACACTCTATGGATAGCTTTGATACCATTACCAATACTCTTAATGGTTCCTTCCCCTATACCCTCTTCCCCCTCTCCCCCCAGGTTGGGCCTTGTCTTAAGAAGCATTACATCATCTACTGCACTGAGTCCTGCTTGTAACAGTCACTATTATGCAACTGAAGTGCCTCCATTTGGATTTTGGTGTTATTTTGAATTTCAGTGTTGAATAGAAGGCTTGTTTAAATTCTCTGCATGAACAGCAGCATTTTACAGACTGAAAAGGGTGTCCATGCACAGACACCAACACCAGCATAACAACGTGTCTGAATGTGTTATACATTTGTGAAACATCCATTACCCACATTCCCATTTCCCCTTGTCCAGGAATAAGTCCTGCATTGTTAGGACTGATTAGCAATATCTTTCATCCCTAATTTCACACTACAAAGGACTTTCATGCATATGCACGTGTGGCACCATTCTGAGACCTATCAGCCAGAAAAAGCATTTAGCACTGACCAAGGAAATCACAATCTAAGGGTACAGCTCCAGTTTAAGTGAGGGTGAAGGGGAGTGTCAGCTCTTTCCCCTGGCTGGTTTCAATGCTGCTCTTACTGTTGACCAAAAAATGCTCATTTGTTAAAATAATAACTTAAAAGAAATCTGGCACACATTACATCTGCTGAAGCAAGCAACCTGATAACCATGTGAAAGCACACATTATTACAAATGTTACCCTCATATCCAAGTGCTTAGAGAAGGGAATCAGTACAAGTATTGTGACTGAGTTACGCCAACTGCTGTGTCCATGTATTGCATGCTAACCTACTTTTTTTTTTTCAAGAGAATAGCCTTGCAGCCTTAAGCAAACAAATGACTACTTTGCAAGAACATGCACATTTGTGGCTTACCAAACCCCTAAAGCTCACAATTATAAGATCAGACTCAAAAACTACAAGTGGCTTATTACCCAGAAATCTAAAAAAAAAAGTTTGAAATTAAAGCCCTTGCAGCATGAAAGTGCACTGTGTTTTGCTCTTTCCTAGTTCATCTAATACGAAAAAAATAAAAAAGAAGTAGCACCAGCATGGCACTGCCCTGCAGTGACTATTCATTAGATACCTGCAGACCCTTTCACTATGAAGCAAGGGTTATTTCTGGTTTGAGGATAAACATAACCAATTCCTAGCTTTTCACCACTGCAATACAACCAACAGTCTCAGCCACTCCTTGAAGTGGAGGAAAGGGAAGGATTTCTAACAATGATGGCTTTTTTCTTTTTTTAGACTGTCATCTGAGTGCATCTCCCAGACTAACACTCTTGCATGAACTTGATCCTCCTTGATTTTAGCTCACCTGTCTTGATTAATCATCATTGTCAGCTAAAACAAAGAACTGGTAGGATGACATACCCAGAAAGTAGACAGCCTTGATGAGAGAGGAGCAGGGTTACTGGGTTTTGGTTTTATTATTATTAGAGACAACCCTCCAGCATATAACAATATGTCCCTGAGTATTTTGCGTCTTACCATGTCTTAAAAGTAAGACTTCAAGTCCAGTACAGAAGGTAATCCTGATATATTCCAAAGTTACTCAAGTCTCATCTGAATCCTAGAGCAAATAAATTCCCAGACATCACATCCCTTCCCCCAGCTATGGGAATTACATTCAGTTGAAAACAAGCCAAGTTCTCCTACCCACTCAAGGGGAATGGGAAATCTCAACATAACTGGTGGAAAGTTTACTACAAAAAGATAAAATGGAAACAAGAGGAGAATTGACAGTCATCAAGAGGTTAGTTGCAAATGAGATGCTGGCTCCCCTCCATCTCAAGAAAATTAAGAGTGAGCACCATCTTACTCAGTGCTTGCTTGCAACCTCCCAAGCATATTCACTTGACATCAAAGAACGGAAAAGAATGACTTCAGAAGCATTAACAACCACTGCTTAGTCTTCCGCATACTGATCCTTACAGGTACAGAAGTGTCCCCAGAAAGGAGTCACACAGAGCTGAGTGGGCAAGGTCTGCCACAACAGTCTTACCACATCAACACAAATAGCATGAACCATTGATTCTGGACTTCACCCTTTCCATCAGTAAGTATGCTGGTGGGAGGAAGGAGTGAGGCAGAAGAGGTGTAAAATTAGCCTTGTCCTAGAAGAAAAAGGGGGAAAAAAAGGAGAAAAAAGGCAAAAAAAAAAAGATGCCAAGGGACTGCAGAGTACTTGTCCCTCCAACTGTCTGTTAGGAAGACACATATGTCAAGACACCTGATGTGACAAACGCCCATAACTTTTGATTATCTCATTCTCAATAGACAGATTTTTTCTTTACAGGTTCAAAAATAAATCTAATCCCAAGATACAAGTAAGAGATCAAGAAGACTTGTGGCACAGATCCTTAATCCACGTTCAAAGACTTGGGATTAAGTCAGAGGAAAGCACCTGACTTCCCACCCTTAATCTCTACAGTCATGTCTAGTGGGATACGTTCTTCTGGATGAGAATTTCTCACTTTCCCTAATAATGAAAAATAAGGAGCTCTAAAAATCCACACCAACATCTGGTTAAAGCACTGCTTGTTTTACTGGATCACCATTTAAACAAAGGCTTTTTGTTAACCTGAAGAGTGTGGATTTTCCTCTGCTCAAAAAAGCATTAAGAAAAAAAATAAAATAAAAAAGAGTAGAGATGGTAAGACTGAACTGATTTTGATTAGTCCTTTCTCCAGAATGCTAGTGATCAGGCTTTGCAGCTGGACAGCAAGATAAGCTTCCTAAGTAGCTATACAATTTTGGTGGCAAACTGAAGGTTAGAGACCCTCATCTGCATTTTCAGTTCCTGTTTAGACTCTTTTTTCAAAGCAAATGCAATATAAAAGGTTCTTGCATGTCAGCTCCTCCAAACTGATAAACACTTGTGTGCATACAGGTGAGTGCAATATATAGGCAGCTCTCAGAGAAGGTACACGCATTACCCAAGATTTACTTCATAAGTACTTAGATTCAGTCCAGGAGACAAACTGTTGCAATCCCATAGAAAAAAAACAGAGGCTTTTCAAGAGGACAAATGTCTTGGTGCAGAAGCACCAAGATGCCAGTGGCTGGCCACCACCTGACCAGACTAATGCTTTTAACTCTGGTTCTGCTCTTCCAGCTAAGACCAGCGTGACACCTCCAGAGCACCACATGCTGCATAGAGGTCTCCTAAGACTGGGAAGCTCACCAGGCCTGGCAAAAGCATCTTCTCTGTGCAGGATTAATACTTTCAGGATTCTACCCAGATGAAGCAAGCATGGTTTACATCTTTGCACACTCACTTGCATCTCCTCCCCCCCCGCCATGTTTCACAATTCTCCAAGTCACCTTTTACCCCTCTGTGTGTACTTTGGTCTGCTAAAGCCATACATTCTGAACAGTTACTTTTTTTTTTACTAGAGTAAGGTAATCTACAGTCAGGGTTTCCAGAAACTGTCAGTTCTCAGGAGATCATCTAAAAGCATAGCAGCACAGCATGGGTCAGCAAAAAAGTAAGGCTGCGGACAGAAAGCTGGCAAAGGGTGACTTTTTTCCTGTCTGTATACCATATGCTGCTGAATGACTGTATGAATTGTCAACAGAAACCATTGTAAGTCTACCTTTGGTAAAAATCAGCCATCAAAAATTGTCTGGATTCGACATTTTTGGTTATTCATTATGCTGCAGTTTCCTAGTAAAGGCCCTTCCAGACCAAACACAAAATAGGAGTCAGACTACAGCACCGATTTGCTGATAAGAGGTATTACTGCATGGTTACTCATGCAACTGAGACTGATGAGTAAAGGGAGGAGGGGATTTACCATGAGTTCTTAAAAAACCTAAAAGCAACTTCAATTTAATTAGAAAACATTGAATTCTACTAACCGGGGTCACCTAACCTTTCTGGAAATATGAGCAAACTAGTGCTACAGCAGGATAGCTGATCAGACCTTGGAAGTGATCCATCTATTCTTGAAAGAAACCTTCAGTGTAACCCCTTTAAGAAAGGCACATTACCCTCTGACTTTGAGCCAACTAGACAAAAACACGTCATCCAACTTGACTAATACACATGTTTCCAATTTACAGAAAGACTCTTGGTTTCAGAATTGAAATAAGACGCCAGTACAGTAGAGGAAGTTCTAAAACAATCTCTTTAATCCAAGTTTTTTGGCAGTTTAGGCTCCATCATGTTTCTCCAGCCAAGAAATACTTCCAAAGATGACATTAGCTGTTATGTGTTGGGGAACAGCATCACAGAGCCAGAAAGTACCTGACAGAATTAATTCCTTGCTGAACCTTTGCCTACAGGTTCAAACACACATGCCTTAGATTAGAGTCTGCAAGTCAAAAAAAAAAGGGAAACATCATTGGGCTTACACAGCACCTTTCACTGTTGGAGCCCCCCTCAACGCCCATACCATAGTAGAAAAAGAACACTACAACACAAAAGCACTGACAGATGTATGATAGGAAACTGCTGGGTAACAACACTAAAGAGACCATCTCAAAACCAAGGACTAGAGCATACCTATGTTCTTATCAATGCTTCCTTTGGCATGGCTCTGCATCTTAATTGGTATGAATCAATCATCCAGTCTTTTTCCAAAGCACATTCAGTTGCCATTACACCTACTATCTGTGCATTTGCAGTTCTGACTCTCGCAGAAAAAGCACAAGAGTGGTGCAAGGAAAGAGTTTCAAAGATGCTGAAGAATTTTGCTTTATTCTAGCCTGATTCACACATAACCCATGCATTTACACAGACTCAGGTCAACACTGCCATTTCCCAGCAATTAGGAAAAAAGCAGAAATTCACGTCAAGGTGCTCTGTAGCTTAGCTTTTACAGCCTCTTTTCTTCTTCACTGTTTATAGTACACTCCTCAGCACACAGTGAGACTTAAGAGCTACAATAAAGTGTTCTAGGCTCCTTTTCTGTCAGTACCAAAGACACCCTGTCTCAAGCAGATATCCCATTACCTGTTGTTGTGCTGTATTAAAAAGCTATTCTGTTTTTCTACTTCTTTCCAGCATGTAACCTCCACACTACCTCAAGGCTCTTAACCAACTCTACCCTTAGAAATGAAGTGAATTCAATGCCATTCAGCTAAGCTGATCACAAGGAGAAGTACTTACATTACTAAGTAAATTTAACTACTGACAGCAGCAGTCTCAGGACCATCTTACTGGTCCAATTAACTGAACTGGAAAGTATGTGGACAGTACTGGTAAGATCATCATCATTTGTTCAGCACCAAAAGGCATGGAGACCAGAACTGGTATTAGCATGCTGCTGTCAGAAGGAACACAAGCTTTGCTCCATTTTTACATTCCCTTCACTCCAGAGTTTGTGACTCACTACACAATGAAAAGGCTTTGCAGAGCACTGCAGTATGACTCAGATGAGAATACAGCCAGAACAAAACTGTTCATATCAAGATATCTTCAACCCCAATGATTCATGGGAGGATTAGGGAAAGAATTGGTCTGATAAGATCCTCTATAGGGATGACTCTACAGAGCAAGTCCTGCAAGCAGCACATGAAGGCAGCTCTGACAGGACTCACCAGCATGTCAACCCTCCTGGAGAAGAAGGATCACAACCCCAGCTCATTCTACACTGAAGCTTACCTCCATTCCCCCAGAAAAAGGAAATAACTAGTTGCACTGCTGTCCACAGCTTGTCATGATGGAAGCAAAACATCTGAAGGACATATGTATACACATACATTTTTAAACAATCTAGTCCAGAGGGGAAGGATCCATTTTGCTCATCCAAACTTGCACATGCTGTTCTAACCTAATGCAACAAGATATGCTGTGGGAGAAGATAAGAAGTAATGCCAAGGGAGAGCGTTCTAGGGACCAGCTTGGGTGAAGAAGGTACACAGCCAAAACCTGCAGCTGCATTGATCTCAGCCCTTGGCAACAACATTGCCATAAGTGTTTCTCATGCTCTCAGACAAAAGGAGGAAGCTCCTGTAGGTTGGTACACAATGGATGCAGCCGCCTTGAGACGGGCCGGTGCACAGCGGGTGTCCCTCCTGCTCTGACGAAAGGGACTACATGGGACAGAACAGCATAACTAGCCATTAGATCTATGTCCTTCTAGATAGTCCCCATCATCCAGAGTCCCAGAAGACACAACAAAGACCTAGACTTCAAAGACCAGCAGTATGCGCTTATCTATGAGCTACATGTGCTTCAGAGAGGTTTCAGGGGACAATAGCTTGTCTGCTCCTTCAGCGGAATAGCAGCTTGTGCATTACAGTAATCCTTGCTAGGTAGAGGTGGAAAGCCTGTTAAATCAGCAGCCTCCTCACCTGCAGGAGCACGTGGCACTGCAACAAGTGACATGACAACATTCAAATCCAAGCCACTGTATTTGACTTTTGGTTAAAGTGGGATGTTCAGTTGATGCACAAGTTCAAAACCTGTGATCAAAACATGAGTACAAAAGAAGGTATGTCTTTATTAAGAGGTTACTAAAGAAAAGAGTTTTGTAAGGAAAGCAATGTTTTCCTTCGGTCATGGGTTGGGCAATCTTTTCTAGAGAAGCAGTGAAGAATCAGAAAGGATACATTGCTTCCTTCCTCATAACAAATCAGAATAAGAATGGACACTTAGCCCTGCTGTATACCTATTTATGACAACAGTCTAGCTACCCAATGACTTGAAGTCATGGAAACTTAAAGATATTCTCGATTTAGTAAAAGTAATCCTTCCTTACTCCAGCTAGGGACACTCTGCCCTTTCCCATCCCCATAAACTCCCAGCTAGCATCCCCCACTGACCTCTCTTCAGCCACTGGAGAACTCAAATGCAGCATGCAGTTTAACAGTTTTTACTTAAGAGTTGGGGTATCAAGCACTAATAGAATAGAAAACAAAGATACATGCAATATGTGACAATGAGACCTACAAAGAAAAGAAAAATACGCAGAATTTAAATTTTAAAATGGACTTTCTTATTTTCAGGACATATACAATCTCGCCTGCTAAATACAAAAGATTTCTAAAGAAAAGGGGAGACTATGCCAGCATAGGCTGCAAACAGAGCGAGAGATGCAAATTCATAACAAAGCTAATAGAAAAAGCTAGAATTCAAACCAAAAGGCCTTCAGAACAATTTAAAGCATGAGAGAGCATTTAGCATTACAGTTCCTACTCCTGGATTAAGTTTCCCTGTTTCATTGCATCAGAATTAATCTACATGGCTATGAACTCCAGAGTCAACTTGCAGAGCCACAGCAGCTTCGTTATATAACCAGCAGCACCGATAACACAGGCTGCGTTACTGGAGCCTGCTTGCTATCCCTCAGCAACGCCGAAACCAGCAAAGCTACTGCTACTCAAGTCATTCTCTTGATGACAGACACTTCAGTAATCCAGACATTCGGGTTTGGATTTGATAAGATGTCTTCTTGCGAGCTGAAGTTAAGGCTTAAAAGGCCACCTACTGCTGTGCAAGAAGTCCTTAATATCATCAAGGGAGGGGAGGCAGCTACACAGGAGAACAGCAGAAGGCTTTAAGTCAGAATATGATTACTGTAGAAAAATTATCTGACAAATGAACACAACCCCAGATTGTTGTGAGGAATGCTTTTAAGCAATTTAAGTGGAAAGCAGTACATCTGCTGTCTATTCAAAAGTCAACGAGTGCTTGTTTCATGATAACACACTCCCAAGAACATCTTTCCGTGAACTCTTAACTTCTGATCATCAGCATCTCATCTCCCTTGTTTTAAAGGCAGCTACCCTCTGAGGTCATGGAAATACAGTTAAGCTGCTGTGCAGCGTTACATCTGTGTGTGGCCATCTTGAACTCTGCTAAGCCAAGGGAACGAAACCAAATTAACAAATTGAAGCCCCAAATACAAAAGTTAGGTCACAAGTCTGTTTTGTTTACTGGTTTAAAGATATTTCTTTGTATCTACCCATTGCTCTTTACATACATCTCTCACATCACATTTTGCTCTAGCTTCAGCCCACAGATCTGTTCATCTGTTTAAAACAAAAAGCCAAAACATACTGCTTTCTAAAGTATTTATAATACCTCTTACTTCTAGGATAAACGAGAACTGTTTAGATGCCCTAGCCTTTCTGCCTGTGTGCATGATAGGAGGCTGCGTATATAGGACACTGCAAGTATGTTCAGAAAAGCAAAATGGTGTTTTCAAAACCAGAGACCGTGGCAAAACGAGGCAGCAGAGTCACTGCAGCTCTGTTCCAAGATGACAGCAGAGAACACAGATGTTAGAGCACACAGATTCACTCCACAATCATTTTAATTACATGCCTAGCCAACCAAGCACGGGATGCAGGCTAAGCAGCATTAAAAAAAAAAAAAAAGCGGCACACAAGTATTCCGTGAGCATCTTCCCGTGCACTTGATGCTAACGCCACTCTCATGCATTAAGTCATCTGTTTTCCAGCAGACGTTTGGTGGGTTTTGGAAAGGCGCTGCTGGCCTCTCTGCAGGTCGCGGCAGCGCGGGGCTGGCGGGATGGCGGGATCGGTGACAAGCGGTCGGCGCTGCCTGCACAGGGCAGCGCCGTTACCACCGGCGACGAGCGGCCACGGCCCGGCCGGGGGCATCGGGCTGGGACGGTGCCTTCGCCTGGACAGCGCAGCGTGGGGCAGCGCCAAGTGACCTGGCGAGGGCACCCGGCCAGGGCTGCCTCCTCTTCCAGGCGATCGTTCCACCTTCTCCCAAGAACTCGGGCTTCCAGCAAGCTGCGAGCAGCTCGGGGCTCCTGCTCACCCCACCGGCGCGTCACGCCTCCTGCCCCCGGCCCAGGCCGGCGAGACCACCGCACCCCGGCCTGCGCCGACCCAGCAGGCAGGCAGCCCCCACCTGCCCCTCGCGGGGCGGCCACGCGCCACACGGAACAGGGGACACATGGCACCCACAGACACCCACCCGAGGAGCCCCAGCCGGGGCCGGGCGCCCCCCAAACCTCCTCCGCACGCCCGAGGCGGGCCGAGCCCCCTCCGCGCCCCTTGCCCGCACAGCCCACGGGTGTACAAACACCCCCCGCCCGGGTCGCGAGGGGCCCCCACGCGGGACACAGCCCCCCCGCCTACACACACACACACACACACACAGAGACCCCGTGCGGGGACCCACCTGCTGGTACTCGGCGTCGTGCGGTCGGAAGTCGTCGGCGGTGAGCTCCCAGCGCAGGCTGAGGTGCGGCAGGCGGTGGAGGAGGCTCACCCACCAGGGCGGCGAGTAGCTGACGCCCGCCATGCCCGCCGCGCCGCGCCGCGCCGCCTCGCCTCGCCTCGCCTCACCCCGACCCGCCGGCCATGGAGCGCCGCCGCCCGCGCTGCTCCTTCGCCTCCCTCCCTCCCTCCCTCTTCACCCGCGCCCCGGCCGGCGGCCCCGCATGGCCGACACCCCCCGCCTCCTCCCTCCCGCCGCGCCGCTCGCTCCCTCTTTGTTCGCCGAAAGGCTCCACCGCCTCCGCGCCCGGCGCCGCCCGCCCGCTACCATTGGCGCCGCCGCGCCCCGCCCCGCCCCGCCCCGGCCCCTCCGCGCTCCCCCGGTTCCTCAGGGCTCCCCCAGGGCACCCGCGGCCCCTCAGGGCACCCCGGTCCCTCTGGGCTGCCCCGGTCCTGCAGGGCACCCCCGGCCCCTCGGGGCACCCCCGGCCCCTCGGGGCACCCCGGTCCCTCTGGGCTGCCCCGGTCCTGCAGGGCACCCCCCGGCCTCTCGGGGCACCCCCGGCCCCTCGGGGCACCCCGGTCCCTCTGGGCTGCCCCGGTCCTGCAGGGCACCCCCGGCCCCTCGGGGCACCCCCGGCCTCTCAGGGCACCCCGGTCCCTCTGGGCTGCCCCGGTCCTGCAGGGCACCCCCGGTCCCTCAGAGCACCCCCGGCCTCTCGGGGCACCCCTGGCCCCTCGGGGCACCCCTGGTCCCCCAGAGCACCCCTGGCCCCTCAGAGCACCACTGGCCTCTCAGGGCACCCCCGGCCCCTCAGGACACCCTTGTTCCCTCAGAGCACCCCTGGCCTCTCAGGGCACCCCTGGTCCCCCAGAGCACCCCTGGTCCCTCAGAGCACCCCTGGCCTCTCAGGGCACCCCTGGTCCCTCAGGACACCTTTGGTCCCTCAGGGCACCCCTGGCCCCTCAGGGCACCCCGGCCCCTCAGGGCACCCCCAGCCCCTCAGGGCACCCCCAGCCCCTCAGGACACCCTTGTTCCCTCAGGGCACCCCTGGCCCCTCAGGGCACCCCTGGTCCCTCAGGGCACCCTTGTTCCCTCAGGGCACCCCGGCCCCTCAGGACACCCTTGTTCCCTCAGGGCACCCCTGGCCCCTCAGGGCACCCCTGGTCCCTCAGGGCACCCCTGGCCTCTCAGGGCACCCCTGGTCCCCCAGAGCACCCCCGGCCCCTCAGGGCACCCCTGGCCCCTCAGGGCACCCCTGGCCTCTCAGGGCACCCCTGGTCCCCCAGAGCACCCCTGGCCCCTCAGGGCACCCCTGGTCCCTCAGGGCTCCCCCGGCCCATCAGTTCAGGTGGCCTCCAGAGCGGGGCAGCAGCTGCCGGGCTGGGCCAGGCCACCTTTTACGCCGCCAGCTGCCCCAACACACGGCAGTCGCCCACCCTTCGGCAGCCGTGCTTCGCCGGCACTGCGACTCGTCCTGTAACATGGCGCCTTGGCACATGTTCGTGTCTTGCAGAGAGGGTGGACGTCCCACATCCATCATCAAACCACGTCCCCTTCTGTCATACCAGCACCCTTCCCTCCAAAATAACCCCAAAGTGGACCCAGCACGTGGCATCTTAGTTCCCTCGGTGTCGCCGAGGAACGTGCTGTTCCCAGGCCTCAGGCACCAATGCGTTCACTTGAGCTGATGCACTTTGTGCAACACGCTTGTTCCCACGGCACTGGCTCCCTGTTTGCTTCCCCAGCCTGCCTTTGCTTTTCCAAAAGCCAGGGGAAATTTCTAGAGGTACCGAGGTGTCTAAAGATACAGACGGGCCCTCATGTGATTTTCAAGTGTGCCCAACCCTCACCTGTTTCATGGAAATATGAAGCGCTCTGGTTTAGCTTCCACCATTCTCTCTGCAGGCGAAGGTTTGGCCTCTTCCAGACCCTGACCCAAAGCCAATTACTTTGCTTCATTAACTTCAATGGACTTGGAATTGTCAGCTTGTTTTGATGACTACGTAAATCAGAGTGGTGAATTAAACACCTAAGTATTTAAATGATGATAGCCTCTCACTGCACCGAGTTGTGCAAAACGTAACAAATCTCGTGTTGTGCTCTCTGCAGAGCCACTCAGACACAATTCTCCCAAGGATTATACTCTCACCCGATGGGAAAGGCTTTTCTTTTCTTTCTAAACAGAATAGAACCAGAATGGTTTTAGTCTTAAAGGTAAAAAATATGAGCATACCCTCTTGGGGACACGTTGGAAACTAGTAAGTACGTAAATACTCTGGATAACATTAGGATAGTATAGTAAAACAGGAAAGATAACAGTAAGCAGCAGCAATCCCAAATTCATTCGCTTAATTACAAAAAACACATTGTTCCTATCATGACTGAAATGTATAAAAATATTTGCTGTTATCTTTTAAAAGGAACAGATCAAATAATTTCATTCTTGCTTTACATAGTGTGGTCCAGCATTAATACAGGAGTCCCTAAACTTTGCCAGTCTCTTCAGACCATCTCTTGGGCCTTTGCTCTCTCCGTACCGTCCTAGGAATCGAAGTCCCCCACCCCAGCTCGGCAGCAGCACTCCTCACCCACTGCTGATTTGACAAGCTGAAAGCGATGTAGTGTAAACATCGCTTAATGCAACTCAGAGTCGGAAGGGGAAGAAGGACCATCCAGCCCTCTAACAGACTTCAAACAGACGTCTCACTGGTCTTACAGGTTTGAGAAACTCTCATCTAATGAGAGCAGTTTCGAATTAGAAACCGTTATGGCCCACAAAAACTCAAAAAAAATTGGAGTGCTGTGTACCCCATTTGTAAAAAAGGGTAATACCAACGGCTTTTTTCTCCTAAATGGTGGCAGGTCAGTAGAGATTAGAGAGACATCTCTCTTCCAAGTATGATTTTATTACTTTCCCCAAATGCACCTAGGACTCCATCCTTTATGCTGTCCTCACCAACACATTTTATAAATAAGGAGAGCAAAAATGCTAAAATGGGTTATTTTACACATTAGGACCAAATAAATGTATTTCTCCTGATGTTCTGAAATATAACATCAACTTTAATAGCTTTTGACAAGGACAGGATTTTCATATGAGTACTATCAACATAGCTAAAAAGAAATCTTATCATCGACAAATAGCATTAAGACACACGTCAGAGAGTTCACAGCCAGGCACTATGTGTACAAATACAAGATAAACAAGGGTACAAGATATAAGACCTCAACTCCCTCCAGCTTCTCCAAGAAATGTTCTTATTTTTCTGCAGGAGGACAGCAGAACTACAGCCAATTTTGTTTTCTTCCCCCTTTTTTTTTCCTTTTTCACAGTGCCAGCAAGGATGAGGAAGAAATTATTTTAAAGCCCCATGATCTAACGTATTTCACTTCCAGTTCAGACAACCTGAAGGCAAGGAGCGGAGCGACCTCGCCAGGGGCAAGAGATATCTCTGCGGAAGCCACTTACGCCACGGAGTTTATGCAATTCGGCACTAAAACGCTCAAGGCTGGAATCTGTCCTGCAGATGTTGCAGCTGCCACGAGCCTCTGGATAGATAGAAAAAAAACACCAGGCTGCAAGTCCAAGTACCTTTGTCAGCAAAATGATGGACACAGAATAGAAGCAGATGCAGCAAGCACTCCGCACTGAGATCTTGTTTGACAGCGTTGATGTAAATCAAACCGAACAAAACATTTTAGAATAAATGACAGAAAAAGCTGGATGCTATTAACTGGGGGTGTAAGCACCGGAGCGTCAGCGCGGCAGTTTGAGGCGCCATATGGGGGATGGGGGTAAAGGAGCGGGCTCAGCAGTATTGGTGTGCATGCCTCTCTCGCAGCCATTTGCTGCGGAGACAACTGGATTAAATTATAGTAGAATGAGGGTGTGGGATTACAGAGAAACATCAGCAGTTTTAATTTCTCCCCTACAATTGTTC
Organism: Morus bassanus; assembly: GCA_031468815.1. NCBI lineage: Eukaryota > Metazoa > Chordata > Aves > Suliformes > Sulidae > Morus > Morus bassanus. Next base: position 61,518,121 of record CM062572.1, read on the forward strand.
ATAATGATATAGGAAAATACAAAGATGAAGAGTAAAATGAATTCGGCAAACTAGGAATAAGAGACAAACCACAGCACTAGCCATACTTTCCAGGGTAGGGCACTTCAGCCTGTTGTACCACATCAGGAAGCGGTGTCTGCATTTCTTAGATCTCTAGCATCTCTCATTTGATGCTATTCTTGATTACGTGACAAGACGACAGTTATCAAGGCTCTCATGTTTAGATTATAGCAGCCTTTCTTCCTCCCCACACAAATAGGTACTCTCTGTTTTGCCAAAGCAAAATGAACAAAGAAGCCACTGCTGTGACATCCCAGGAATAAAAACTAACAGTAAATCACCCTTGCATGGAAAGCAGTTCTACAATCAACCAAAGCAAACTGCAAATGTCAGCTTGTTAGCTGGTAATCCTGCTGAAAAGTAACCCTAAGAGCTGTATTAGTGTTCGCTAACTTGCTTTGACAGTGGATTTTCTAAAGAATCGCTAAATAGGCAAATGAGAAATGTTCCAAATTAAAGACAACAGTGGCAAAAAGACTAGTTTAAACCTCCAAAATAAGGCAACCAGTGCTGTCCCCTGTCCCCTTGAGACCACCAGATAGTCTGCGAAAGCACTCCTAGGAAGCGTAACATCTTTCACTCTTCACGAGCTTCTCTCTGGCTCAACTTCCCTACTGCTGATGCGATACTTGCAATGAGATCACCTTTCAGAACAGCAGTCCCGTACCCCTGGTTCTTTTTATTCACTATGAAATGAAATAATTCAGCTTTTAATATACTGTGAAGCGAGGAGTCTTCCCCTGACTGTCAGACCTAATATACGTTATGAAAGGTTTTAGCCAATAATACAGATTAAAAAAAAAAAAGGCAAGATTGAACTCTATGTGCCAGCAGATGAATGAGTTGCCCTCTTGAGACTAGGGACTAAATTATGGACAGTCAGAGAGAGGTCGGCGAGACAACCATGTCTCAGCACTCAGCTGCCACTCTTAGGCAACACCTCCGCCCCGCTCGCCTCTGCCGCTCCATAAACTCTGCCCTTACATCAAGCTGTGTGTCTACTAAGATTACCCTTTCTCTCCTCCCAGAGCTTCCTCTGTATTTTTCTGCTCAAAGTCAAAGGAAATAACAAAGCCAGGGCCACTCTCCAGCTTCCCCCAGATTTCGCTGCCCCCTCCACAACAGCTCAGACCCCAGCCTCCGCTCTTCCCAGCAAAACCACATTGCCAGGGATCTTCCCAGTTGACTTCTGCTCCCAGCTTAAAGGATTTCCCCTGAGTGGAGGTGGCTGCTGAAAGGAACAAACATTTGGGTCTTCATTACTTTCCTAGGGACTTTTGGGTTTAACCAAAGGATAGCCACAACCAGGGCCAGCATAAAAAGCTTTAAGCAAACTCAAAGAAATCATATTAAAAGGTTAATTCTGTAATTTCCAGTCCGGCAGCAATACTCTCTCTCCCTTGTGTTCTACTGGTCTTTTTATACTGGGTGAGTTCCAGGGAAATGGGTGGAAGACGTGGAAATCCTATTGCAAAAGCACCTGCCCGCTCCTTTCCTTTCCCCAGAGAACAACACACAGAACATTCTATTATTTAGTTAATTGCAAAGAAACAATTACAAAGGAACTCGGCAAATTCTCTCTAATCACAGCGAGACCCATTGCAGTTCAGTGAGTTCAGGATATTAGCAAATAAGTGAATAGAAAAAGGAAAGAATAACACAGCTCAAATTGCACTTTGTTCTTTTGTTTTGTCACTCATAGTTTCTGTTTAATTATTCAAGATATTTCTTCATAACATTCTAGTGCATTTTGTATAATAATGAAGGTTTACTAGCATAGAAATGCAATACGTGGCTACTAAATATCTGCCGAGAAGAGGAAGAAAACTGCCAATTCTGTGTATGAATTATAGACAGCCTGTTCAGGAAACATTTCCAGGTCAGATAAATAGAAGGTTCTGCCACAATTTGCGTAAGATACAAATAAGGATTATTGCTAGATAATGCCAATGCTAAGTAATGTTTGCACAGAATGTTATAACTTGTACTACAGGCATTCATGGTCAATCCCCTGTTTATTAAAAGCTACTCTAATTTTCCATGCATATAACTAGAGGCCATTTAAACAGGGCCTTTTTTTTTTTTTTTACAGCAGCACTGTAATCAAATGACAGATTTTACAGTATATCAGTTTTAAATTTGTATTACAGGAAAGACTTTATAGCTCCGCTACATTACTGAAGCAGAGCCTAATCTCTGCAGAGCTGATGGACTGAGGAGGGGCACAGGAGTGAGATCCAGGTGTGATATTATCTGGCTGATAGCGAGGGAGGTAAGGCAGCCCTTTACAGCAGGCATGACGCCCCTCCTGGTTCTTCCCAGACCATTTTGAGCATCAAGACTTTGACACATCTGTTCATGCTACCAAGAATAGAAGCCCTAAAGGGGCTTGTGCGGTACGCAGCGCAAAGTGTCTTTGAGGCATGCTGGCAAAAAACCTACCGAATAGGAGGGGAGCTGTTACAGTCTGAGCAACATCTTGAGAGGGGAATTTATACACCGCTCTGGTGAGGGGAACAACGTGAATGCTCTCCTGGAGACCAGAAAAGATGTACAAATACATACGCTCTCAGATTTGAAAAAAAGTAATTAGGAGAGCCAGACAGTGGAAGGGGCAAGAGGAGCAAGGTACAACTTAATCAGTAGACTACAACAGAGTGTAGTTAATAAGAACACAGCAACACTCGCTGTTCAAGGCTGTTCCTTGGAGCACAGCAAGGGCAGAATGAGTGCTAAAGGCCACGTATAAGCAAGAGCCAACGTGCCTTACACACATCTGAAAATAGGGCACACATCCAGAAACTGATGCCAGTGCTGTCTCTACCAGGCAAAGAACCACATCGGCAAATGTTAGAAGGAAACGTCAGAGGAACTGATGCAGCACCAAACCACAGCCATGCCTGAGAATCCTCCCCCAATAACCTAGAGTCTAACATGGGTATTTCACTCTTTGCGGGTATTAATGATGTCCACAGAATGAATGAAACTTTTTTTCCCCCTTAGAAGTTCATGTGGGGAAAGCAATTAGTTAGCTGACAAACCTACCATAAATAGATGCTGCAAAGCTTGCAAGAGTCAAGGGCACTCTGACTTCAGATGAAGCCAAAGTATGGTTTAATACAATTAGTGTGAACACTTAATTGCTTTCAACTGAATTCAAGACTAGTCTGCTCTAAGAAGTCATATCAAAACTTTTCCATTCGTGCCTCATGGCTTACCTCCAGCGTTTAAGACTTAAAACTGAAGTTTCTGCTAAGAAATCCAGAGCATATGTCAGTGGAGCAGAGAGGAAAGAACAAGTGAAATTTAGATAATAAATTCATCAAACACAGATTGATTGTTTCAGTCTTGTACTCTTATAGTTGTTTTAGTCCTACAACAAGGACACTGCTTGATAGGAAGATGACTGCAGGATTCCCATGTCTTCACAGCAGTTAGCAGTGTCTTCTATCTTCATAAAGCAGCATAAGGCCGGTTTTTCCTGGGAGCCCTTAAAGGCGTTTTTAGTGGACCTGGAAAGGAATGTGGACATCCTAGTTCCTTCCTCCAGAGCTTCATCAACAGCAACAATAACCGAGGTAAGGGGATACACTGCATGTAAATTGGACAGTCTTTGGAACCCTGTAGCCTCCTACTCTCCCCTCAGCGCACCAGTTTCACCCAGTCCTCTGCCTGTCTACAGCATTATCAAACCCTGGCACAGGGAGAGCTCTGTGGCCCTAGTGAGTTCAAAGACTGATATCCATTCTGCATCCCTCCTACAAAAGGTTTCTGAGAAGTATCCATCAATAATGTATTTAGGCATGAACAGTGACCACAATGACTTTTTCTGAATCTTTTACCTGAATTTCACTGCTTCGGTAACTGGTCAGCACGACTGTTGCAACCGACAAGCAAGCAGCACAACAGGAGATAAAAAGGCATAAATGAAACTTGCTGTACTCTGCACAAAGCCAGATATGTTTGAGGCAATGGCATGGCTTTTAGTTATAGAACTACTCAACAGGATTTCTGTTTTGAATAAAATACCAGAAGCCAAGACTGAAAGCAAAAGCCCATCGCCTCTTTCAGTTCCACTGGGCTGTGGTCAAGAACACCATTCACTCTGGAAGGGACAGTCCTGAATGTGTACTAAAGAAGTTTCACACCGTACATGTTTAAGAGTTATCTTGTTACTATCGGCTCAGGAAAACAGTCAGAGGGAAAAGGTCAACCTAGGTGCAAAGTGAAAACAGGAGCACGCCGCAGAGGCCAGGGGAGCAATGCAAATACGAAACTGCAGCAGAAATGCATGAACAACTAATTTACAAATGTTAACTTTATTTGTAAATTCAACAATTAGGAGAAAATACATTGCAATTGTTTTAGCTTTTAAAAGATCCCAAAATAAATTACATAAAAGACTTGCACAGTTCTAAATATTAAAAAGATAATAAAAATTAATGGCGCTCTCATATGCCAAGATTAATCCTTTTCCATTTTGACTATATTAGAAGTTGCCTGTGAAGAGACTACTTTTATAGCTATGCAGAAAACAATACAGTTTTCAGGTCTTGATGCCTCTGTAAAGATTTACAAGCATAGGCACTTAAGGGCAAAGAGAGATCAAGAGCGATAACATCCCATGAAAGTCAGATCTTTATATTCACACACGATCTCTAACTAAACACTACTGTAAATTGCAAAAGGCTTTAAGTAGGCAACATTATCCCATATCAGTAGAATGGAAAGTGTGCTCTTAGATTACGTAGGTTACAGTGGAGTTTAATTTTGATTCAAGACCTTGACGCCCCCACAAGGTTATCAGTGCTTTCTACAGAAAATGTATTTTTCAGAAACTGAATATGTTTGCATTGGGCCACACCAATTTTTACTGTCCTCAGCTCCCCGTTAAGGAAAAACGCCATTTATTCAAAAATTAACTTTCTCTTCCCTCATTGTTCCACACTTCTTCCCAGATTTACAGGTGCTGGGATCCAGATAGATAACCACAGAATGAAACCTACTGTCAATTACTACTCCTTTCAACGCATTCTATTATGGTATATAATGAAACAACATTAAAGGCTACTAACACTGTGGAGGTTTCTCTTTCTACTGTACCACACCAAACTTTTGATGTGCAGTGAGCATATGGTTATCTTCCAAACTAAGAAATGAGCTTGAAGTCCGGCTCAAGTTAAGTATCAGATTTTCGACGGCTATGAGATAGCAGACTCAAATTTCAGAGGCTCTAGACACATTTTCATTCATCCCAGAAAATGTTTGCTCCTTTCCACCATGATTTCTATCTGTGCCTTTGGGTCATACTATCTCCCCTTTATCCCCGAACTTGTCTATTGACAGCACTACTGCTAGTCATACGCTCAGTTAAAATGCAAGTCTTTCTGCTCTGTGTCTACTTCCTAACACTTTCATATTGGTTATTACAGCACAGTGAAGTAAAAGAATGTCATCTTCATTATATTTGCTGTCCAACTATTTCCCTATAGGATAACAGCTAGGTAGGTATTTTATATCAGTCTTGGTCCTGACACACCGCATGCTCTCCCTTAATGTGTCAGAGTCCTCAGCTCTAGTTACCCTCTCTGGAGGTATCCATGACAGAGTCACAGTTACAGACTTGAAATACTGTACATAAGCAACTCAATATAGCCCTGCTTCTATTTAGCAAAATGACCCTTTTTCATAACGTGACTTCCAGAAAAAGAGGGAAACAGGTCTCAGCTTCTGCCAAGAGTATTCTACCCCTTTTATTCTTTTATTTTATGTATTTCTTTATCCTTTCTGCAGATGATGGTCATGTGACCAAAGTACCAGCAGGAAAAATTCACCCAATGGGAGTGTAAATGACATTCTTCAGACTGCTTTGGGTATGGAGAGCTCCCAAAACTGCCTTTAGAAATAGCACAGGCAGCATTTCCACTGATGGGATTAAATGAAATCAGCTGCATTGTGCTGCAGCCATCCAGTTTCCTCTTTGGCTGCAAGTACTGGCATGAACTATGATAAGCCTCAGATAGTGCTTTATTGAAATCAAAGAACCGAGACAGCTCTGACTTATTAGTATTCTGTGAAACAGTGGCGACTGATTTTTAATTTAAAAAAAGGAGAGGGAAAAGGTGATAAAAATCTTATATTTAAAAGTGTGCTTTCTGTTTACAGGAGTCTTTATTACTCCTTGATGACAAGGAAACCATTAAGGTCTCCACAAAAGCTTCAACGTGTGTTTGTAACATTAAATTCTCCTTCCAGTAAATACATAATTTATCCAGTTCACCTTAAAAAAACCAAAAAAACCCCCCACACATTGTAAAGCCTATGAAGGATGGTGGCGTGATAGTAGGAACTATCAGGCCATCCTTCCAGTCAGGAGGGGGTACAGTCTGCGTAAAAGATCTGGAAAGACCCCTCTGACCATATTCTCCACGGCCCATTATGCCTTTGGTCCTTCCATGGACAACAATATTGTCAAATAGTGTTATTTCTGGATATAGTCTTAATTTCTGTTATAATCCAACCTACCACTTCTGATCCTAAACCAAACTGTATGAGTTAGGTTTTGTATATCATGCTCATCCCAATCCATGTCCCTCAGAACAGAGCTGGGAGTGCCCACGCTTTCCAGCAGTCAGCCTCGTAGCTTTACCTGATGACAGAGGCTGGCTGTATATTGTGATCCCTCTCCCAGCCTGTGACTGGACTTACTGTGCACTCGCAGTGTATGTGTGTGTGTATATATAGCTATTTAGAATGTAAGCACATTCAAAGTAGTACTGAGAAGAGAGATCAACAACAGTCAAGGAACATTAGACTTAAAACCCCTCAGTGCTCAGTGTATGAGCAATCTAATTTGGTGAAAGTGTCAGTCAGTCAAGCGACGTAAGCTAAAACAGGACATAAAGCAATGTATCTCCTATGCCAATTGTTTTCACATATTAGAGATGACCCTGCATAATCCACTCATATTTGTGATACGTAAGCCAAAGAAGCAGTCACAAAGGCATCCGTCACAGAACACTCCTGCTATTACGCACCTTCTCTGACAAATACAAAAAAATTGATTACATGATCAGACATTTCAAATACAAAATGGTATTATATGTATCATAGCAAGCACACTTGGAAAAGGCAATAAATAAGAAAACCCTGCTGATACAGTAGGTCTAGAATAGCCCTATGTCAAAGAAATGGCTTTCTAGAAGCCTTCAGAAGGTCTGCACAGACTGTAAATGTTCAGTATAAAAATAAACAAAAGAGATATTAAAATATGACACAGTGACATTTTTAAATAGACAGGACGTGGTAACAAATACAAGCTGTTCCCCTTCATGTACATAGGCTGAAAACTGAAGCCATGTCATTAACCACTTTCCATTAACCAAATTATTTCAGTCGACCTGAAACAAAGCTTTGTTTGACATGAAATAGCTTAAGGCTTTATTGCTTTCATTTAAATTTGGCAATTGAATTTATAATCCTCATTGTGAGACAAAACATTTAAGCATTTTGTTTTAGTTTTTAAATCCAAACTCTCTCTGCGTACCTGGAGGATAAGGTTAACAGTCCGTCAGTAGCTTTTGGCCATAAAGTCTGCAGAGATGACATATCAAAAGATTACTCATTTATGGCTGAAGTAATGACAACTGTCATTAAAAAGGGGGTGATATTCCCCCTTTTTTCACCTTTGATATGCTTTATCTTGGTAGAAATAGTTTTGTGAATTGAATAATTCAAGATCACCAGAGCCTGTTACCAAAACTTAGAAGTGGGTGTAGTTTTTCTTCATCTGCAACAACGGAGAGACAATGACAATATCATCTGAATCGTCTGAGTGAGCTTCATCCACAGACAGAGGGAGAGTAGGCTGTGATTGCTTCTCAGAGGACCTGGCTGAAATAATTACAAAGGAAACAAGGTCATCAATAAACAACATTGACAAAAACAAACCCTTGTGGGAAGTGTAATATTCTCTGAGCCATTAAGTTTCCAGAATTACCTACAGTTATGAATAACTCTGATATATCTTTTTCTGCATATAACTATTCCCGTTCCTCTTTAATGAAAGAGCATGCATGGCAAGCGTTAAGTTGACATACTGACCACGCATGATTTGTCTTATTGTCTTTAAATCTTTGCAAGTGGTTACACACCACAAAGTAAAGCAATTCGATACTGAAGCCATAAAGATAAATATTTATTAGATGGCCAGAAAAGGAAAAATTGACCCAGGCAAGCTTAAGCTAAGCAGAAAGGTCATAATGAGAACTTCACTCAGATATAGAGAAAAGGGAAATCAGTGAGGGGAAAAAAAAGGATGGAAGCTCTCAGTGACTCTCTTTCATCCTTATATCTGTAAAATACCAAAAATATTATTCACATGCTGTACTGCCTTACTTAATGACAATAAAAATCGTGACCACACCGTGGGTTGGGAGTTGGGGGTTTTTTTTGGGGTGGGGTGGGTGGGGTTTTTGTTTGGTTTTTTGTTTTTTTCCTTTTGCTTCTTTGCTATTTTTCTGGATGGATAGTTCTATGCATCTCATCAATTCCAACATTTGAAGAAATGTTCAGGGCATGAACAGATAGAACCCTAATGATTCCAGTAAATATGGGAAAATCAGAAGGATATAATGGATACATACAAGGCCCCTAAGATCTGTTGAGCAGAACCAGCTGCTTCTATCCCCTCTGCAAGAGATCTATGAACTAAATGATGACATCTATTAATACCTTCTAGCACAATATCCTCCCCTCAGCTATTAATACCTCCTAGAACAATATTCTCCCCTCAGCTCCACTTATTTTTCAGTTTCAAATACCAGTTCTCTGAAAAGACTATCTCCCAGAGAAGAGAACAAATCAAGACAACCTGTGGTAGAAAAAAGAAATAGACAAGAACCATACACTGAGATTTTGACAGTGAAACGGAAGGAAAAATGGAAGGCACACAGAGAATATTACTTGGGGAGAAAAGAACAGACATGCCACGGGTCTCATAGTGAAATAAGAGGTTCCTGACATAGGAAAAAAAATCTCCTGGTATGGAAGAGGAGGCACACACAGCAACTGGAAATGTGGAATAAAGAAAGGGGACCACAACCAGCCCAGAAATAGAAAAAGAGTGACAGACAGAGAGCCTGTGAATAGAAAGGAGGAATGCAGAGAGGCCCTTACATTGACCTCAGTCTACAGAAGCAAAGAAACATGTGACTTTCTAGTTAAGTGAAATTCTTCCTGCATCAGTCAACAAATAATTTAAGAGTTGTTCAGGAAGATTTATGAGCCAGTAATACTGGTGATAAGGATGAGCAAAGAGAACTTCCAGAAAGAAGCAGGCATGATAACTAGAAGATGCAACTCCAACAATAAATGGATATTTTATATGAAATAGCCTAATATTGTCCAAATCACTCTTGATTATATCCTGCACTTGATGATTTTTTTGTCCTCATCTTCAGTTTAATATACTACAGGGTGACAACTTTATCTTTGTGCTTGTGAAGGGGTAAGCACTGATTAGCGCTGAGGGTTGTATGTAAATTCATTATGATTTCAAAAAAGCCTCAAATTAAGTTAACAGTTGTATCCAGAGTGGCTAGTGATATGCAGAGAGAAATGCTGCCTTTATTCAAGATTGCTGTGCACGTACAGAACATATTCTTCCTTCCTGCCACTCCCCTGACAGAAAGAAACAAAATGCTAAGTTTCACAGACTGAATTATTATTCTTTGTTCCATCTCATGGGAAACAGCAGAAATGGCTTTACAAATCTCCCAGTACTGTCCACATTCTGAAGACAAGCAAAGCAGCATTGAATGCTGTACCACTTTTGCTTTTTTTTAATTTTTTTTAATTTTTTTAATTAGAAAACACAGAGACATCTAACCTGATGCAAACAATGAATTAATTCTGAATATCAATGAATTCTGTAATGCTAGACCAGGATTATATAAATGTATTCTAGCAGATACATAAGGTTCTTTAAAACACATTTCCATCTTTCCCATTCCTCTCAAAATAATGCTGAAAGGCTAGTGAAATTAAATGACTTTTGTAATATGCACTTTCAGTGAAAGTTTAAGATCATTGCAAGATCTAGGGGTCATGAAACACAAGTTTGTACTTGGGACAAATGAAGCAAGAGCTTGTTCAACAGCTGCATGATTTAAAGCTAAAGGAATTTGATGGCTTTAAATCACTCAGCTGTTAAACAACCTCCTTGTCTCATGCACTTTCCAAGCTGCAGGATGACCAGTGAAATACCTGACATCAAAAACCAATTTTGCTAGTGGATTTTTACATCAGTCATGAGCTAGGAATGACAGATGTTGGACTTTAGTTACCTTAACCTATTTAAGCTACATGAATTCAAATGGCAAAAAAAACTTGCTATAACCAAACAGATTGCTGAGGGGTCACACTTCTTCATAGAGGCGGCATTTACACCAGAATGCTCTGCTTCCTTTAGTAGGTTTTCCCCGATCTGTCTTTCGGGAGGGTTTGGTTAAACCCTCCAATGCGCTAAGAGCTAATACTTCAACAGAGCTACTTAGTGCAGGACAGTCTATTTCTGGCAGTTGTGCAGTTACAGAAGCACATATCCAGTATTCCTCTTTGCAAGCTACCTAGATACATTCTATCCTCATCCCAGATTTTGAAAATGTCTCCCATATTTGTAAGGTCAGCAGCAAATATAACCTGCTTTGCTCCCAATCTTTCCTTTTCAATATTCACCAGAAAAGGACTGCAAGGAAGAAAGTTTGAATGCTTACTGTCTCCTCTCTATCCCTTCCAATATAAATTTTTCCAGAACTTCTTCACTCATCGCTTTGTCACCACAATCTGCAATAAAATTTAGCTTTGGAGACTTTATAGTTAGACAGTGACTGTGCTCTATCAGTATTCATACTATTGCATTTACCAAACTAGCTTCATCTTACATCCTTCTTTGGGTCTTAAAAGCACTTCTTCAGAAGCACAAAGCATTTTTTTTTTTTTTTAGCAATTTTTTCTCTTTGGGTAGAATTTCATAACTGTTTTACTTGGGTTGTAGACCGAGCATACCAATAATGACTACTGCAGTAGAGCCCAGGCGAAACAGGATGTTGCAGCCTTTTTTTTCTGGATAATTCCACTAGACATAACTAAAATAACTCAAAACTTCAGAAGCAAGTACTACCTACTCCTTCACAAAGTAGAATACACTCCTGAATATGGAATACAGTAAAGTTTCTTAAACACATTTTCGATCACTGAAGGGTAACTTCTGTATTCACAACCCTTGGAAATCTGGCTTATTCTCCATCTCATATCTTAGAGGAACAGCCTCAGCTGCTTACAGCATGCTCTGTTTCTGAGGAAGTCTGCAGAGACTGTCAGCTTTTCACTGACAAAAACCAAGTTAATGTTTCTCAGGTCACCCTCAAAGTTGCTCTTTTTTCTCCAGCTGGTCCATAAAAGCCTAAAATATCCCACTCTGGATAGAACCAACCTTTTTCAGTTTGTTTTTAAGTCCTTTGAAGCTGCATGTCTAAGGCTGTCTTATCTGCATCATTATTTTGCCTTTCCTACTCAGCACTTCTAACACTCTCTTAAAAGAGGCTTTGGCTTTAACTCCTCTTCTCACATGCAGCAATGAAGAATTCAAGAAGGAAACCAAATGGCATAAGAGCCATAAAAAAAGACAGACATTTTCCCAGTTTGCATTATAGTAGTACTAGTTGGCAAGGTTATCTGGGACTTTGTTTTTCCCCTTCCTGCAGCAACTGGAGACTGCTGAAAAAACGTGACTAAATACACACGGCTGACTAGGATGGTTCTTTTTACCAGATGTCTGTCCCCTTCAGAAACTAAGTCAGGACAGTGAAAACACTCTCGGCTTGTCTATGGCTTTGGGCCCAAAACGTAGTGGAAAGTACCATACTACAGCCTCGGGGCTGGGGGGACTGAAAAGGAAGTAGAGAGGCCATGCAGGGGAACTCCATGTTCCTTGAATAATTACCACTCACACCAGAGAGAGACCTTCCAAACCACAGTTGTGACAGGTAGGGAAAGCACTACCAGGGGAAGCTGGTACTGTCAAAGCTTTTATTTTTTATTTAAGGGACTGCAATTGCCAGTACAAGCAACATGTCATCAAATTAAAAGAAGACACACACACACAGAGTACAAGTATGCATTTGCACATGTGTGTGCACATGCAGATGTCCTCTACAAAATTGCATGTGCACCCACACAAAACTGACATACTTTTGAACACAGAGGGAAATGAGATTACCAGGAAGAGATGACACGAAGATTGAAGGATGTTGCTGGAGTGCTGCTGAGACCGGTTTCTTCTCAGTAATGTAAACAGCAGAATCTGCTTTCTCACTTGGTGCACTGGACACAGAGGGCCTGCAAAAAGACATACTGCACAGCATGAGGCACAGAACAGGAACTGCAGTCTGTCTTCAGAGGGTATGCAGAAAAGCGTCTTGTGTTGCTAGCCTCCACCAGGTAAAAGCTTATCACCTGCAGAAGTGAACTCAGACAGAAAAGTGAGGCGACAACTATGTAACTCCCCTTGTAACCATGGCAGCCAATAGTAAAGACTTTCAGAGCAGTAAACCTTGGAGAGCAAGGAAGTATTTTTCAAGACAGTCATCATAAACCTAAGCAGTAAGCAAATCACTGCATTCTTCCTGAGCTAAGTCACTGTATGCAAGGTGGTATTCTAGCTCTTCCCTGTTCTTCCTTCACATAACTCAACTTTTACATGTCAGGGCTTCAGATTCACTTACATTAAGTGAGCATACTAGCAATCAGTTTGACAACAACTGTATTTTTTTTCCCCAAAGAGTAATTATTTTACTACTTTTCCTCATCGCTATGGAAGAGAACATGCAACAGGATATGGGAAGACTACTGCTGCAACAAGAAACCCTTTTAGTTGCATACTCGTTGCATTTTCTCACGAGCAAGCTCTCCCTGGTCTTTGTTGGAACAATGGCCTTGTTCTCCTCCTCTGCCAAGGAACCCACACTAAAATCCTATAAAATATAACCCCTCTCCTGTAATAAAATCAATTTTGCTACTGCGTGTGGCAGAAGTATCTATTTTTCACTTACCTCTTCTCAAGCAGTACCGTACGTGCTAAGTGAGCCCTGAAAATGGACTGGATAAATGTCACAATCTCATCTTTCTCCTCACAAGCAGAAGACAAGCTCAAGGAGTTTGACACAGGAGACATGGAGGAGATCTGCAAAGCAATCAGATTCAAGAAAACTCACCTTTTACAGATTGCACAGAAGCTTGACAGAAGCTTTCACAATTTTACTCCTGATTGTGAAAGTCGTAGTAGACCAAACATTCCATCTTTTGGTCTGCTGTCTTTAAGGTTCTATAAGACTAAATGAGAAGGAAATGCAAATCTGACCATCATACAAGCTTTGAGGCATCTGTATTCAATTAACAAAAGAGCAAACACCTGCAAGGAAAGTTCATTTATTTTCCAGGAAGAAAACCTTTTGAAGTCAAAGGAGGTAAGGCAGCCTTCATTATGGATCTATCTTCTGCTTGTATCAAGCAAAAGTATTCAGTCTTACTGCACTGGGCCAGTTTACTGAAATAAAAGTGCATGTAAAGTGCAACCAGATGGACAACCTGGATGGAGAATTACAAATTAACTTTAGCCTGCTAAAGGTCCAAAGGATGTTCATATAAGTTGGCAAATGATTTACAGAAACTAAATGTTTACTCGGTAAGGAAATTTTTTCATATTCAGAACTGAGCAATCTGGAGCAAATTTGCTGTGACAGAAGACACCACAAGTCTTTGGTTGAGCATGCCACATGCAAGACTCCTTTACTTTTCGGTCCCGTCAAAGATGCTTTCCAAATTCTTATTTCTGAACTTCAGTGAAAAAGGTTTGTCTATTACTACAATGATTCAGTGAACACTTGAGAGCAAGTACAGTTTTCAATAGCAGTCCAGATTAAAGGGTTAAAGGGTACATTATCAGCTGATGGGAGAACCAGAAAAAAAGAGGAGACCTAGTTACAGTCCATAATGCAGAGAAATTATAGCTTTACTTCTAAGAAAAACAGTGAACTAAAGATGATGGAAAGGGAGGCTAGGGAATGAGTTCGATATCTTTCTGGAATTACAGTGGTGCTGCCAACCAGTGCATTAAAACAACATCACCGAGTGATTCAGAGAATTAAGTCTGGAAGTACAGTACTTTACACAGTAAACTAAACATAATGGGATGCCTGGATACCCATTTGCCCCAACAATTACCTTGTTCTGAGATTTTGCATCATGCATCCTGTTATTCAGTAACAGTTTCTGTCGAGCTAAATGTCCTCTGAAAGCTGCCTGAAGCATAACAACTGCCTAGCATGGAAAGAAATAAGTAGATGTTAGCTCCTTTGAAAGATGGCAGTTATAAATTAAAACAAGAGCCCAGAGGGAAGAGGCACATGGGGAAAATAACTTTTCCCTGTGCAATAGAAACTCTTTGATGTCTTGACATTTTCTTATGTTTAAGGAATACACACACATTCCCATTACTTCACAGGTACTCTGCTGCAATCCAGAGAATCCCCAGCCTGTGACAACCCACAGACGTACACCTCCGTGGTTTAAATTCAATCCGAGAGGTATTCATGATTGATCCTATCAAATGCAGTTAAGTTCTAGCTGCCAACACTAGCCTATATTTCACAAATAGAGCAACACACTCCCATTCCCATATTAGATTCCGGCTACCCAGCAGGCTCTGTGATGCTCTGGTACAGTCAGAAATCAAGCCAAGCCTAGCAGATCATTATGGTGATTACACTGAATGTAAGTCTTTCCTCGCTACTCAGATTTTACTGGATTCTAATCAACAAAAAGCATCTAGATGTAAAACAGCATGTTTGTGTACATGGTTAGAATTTGTTCTAATTTCTGAAAGTAGGATTTTTAATGTTCTGGAAGAAACAAATGTAAGATGCTACATTGTGCTATTTGAAAAAACAGTTTAATCAAAATCTTTGTGCAAAACATTTATCAAAAAGTGACAAGTTTGTCAAAGTCAATTTCTTCATAATACTCAGAGACATTTCTCCTTAGCAAAGGTTTCAAATTCCTACTTCAAATCTTTCTGAAGACTCATCATAGTGAAAATGAAAGCATTATTAGAATTACCTAATAAAGAAAACCTTTCCTGTCTGTACCAGATTTTGTTCAAAATTTTCAGAAGCGTTCATCTTATAGAAGGTACCAAGTACAGAAAATTTGAAACCAAAAGGGGAACACTTTAACAAGATATATCAAACAAAACCACGATGTCATAAGGAAGATCATGAGCCAGCCTAACGAACAAACATGACCTTGATACAAAGTTCATATTACAATAAAACCTCTTTAAAAATAAAAAAGTTATTTGTTTGTGCTTTGATACAAGCTAAATCTGTTTTACTGCATTGTTGGGTGTCATAAAACACACTCACCTCATCCAGAGCAATTTCTTCTTTCTGAAATGAAAAATGCCTAAGTTAATGGTACAAATATATACAAGTTTTATCTAATAAAGATTTTCCAGATGTTCCCCAACAATTAAAACACACAGAAAATACCCGTCCCACCTCCCCCTGAAAACTCCAGCAACAAACTTAAGGGGAAAAAAAAAAAAAGCTTTTCATCTTTGAAAGATGTGTGGATAGTTCTTTTGTCTTTAGTTTCCTAAGAAGCAATTACAAGACCCACCTCACACCATATGTCCTATATGTGGAAAAAGCAGCATCATGCTGTTGCCCACAGAACAAAATTTAAGGTTAATGCTTTTTTTCTAGATCACTTTGTCCCAGTTGAGTGTAACTCAATACACAAAACTTCTTGTATTGTCTGGAGGATTTCTGCAAGGGGAATTTAACTTCTCAGTCATACTCCAAAGAGGCCAAAGCAGCAGCACCGTTCCAAGCACTGCTATGATTCCTTAGTTTCTCTGCTCACCCAGACTCCCCCATTCAGAAACTGGCTATCTTGCAGAAGAAACAGGGTACTAAGGAGCAAAGGCAAAAGAAGCAGCAGAAAGGACTTGAAAAAAGCAGTGGAAGGGAAGATACATACTGGGAAGCACTGCTGCAGTTCCTGGAGCCTGGCAGCAGGTTGCTGTAGATGCTAAAACAGGAGTAAGATTCAGAGGAGGATGTCCTTACTGGTCCCTGATAGGAGAATCTCACCTTGTTTCGGTACATCTTCCACTGTCTCTGGATGATTTTGGCTGCTTGTTCCTTCCTGTGATCTTTTTTGCCTTCAACCGTGCAGACTGGCGAAGACTGCAAAGGAGAATCTTTAACTTAGTACACTAAAGACACAAGGTGGAACTCTATGAGGGAAACAGGTTACAAATGACTCCGAAAAATCAACACCAGAGTTGTTAAATGTTCATCCTGCCTGCAGGGTGGAAGGAAGTTAAAGAGGAAACTCTTAGTTCTGAATACCACTCATGTTCAAACTCATCATCTAGATGACTGTTACAGTGAAACACATCCCTGTCCCCATTTCAGCTGTTAGCAGAGCGTGGGAATGGAAAGGTTTTCATTTACACATACTCCTATTTTTCTATGCATGGCTAAAGCAATAACAGCTCCAACAGTGGAACCCACTGCTTTGTTGATCAGAAATGGTTTGTATGTTATCAACAGACTGAGAACAAATGTCAGGATATGCTAATTTTGCAATTCTTCTCCAGGAAAGACTAGTATTAATTAACCGGGAAGCTCTCTAATGTCTCATCCTGGCAACTGTGGCCCCATAATCATCTGTTTAAGCTTACTGATGAGTTGGCCATCATATGACACCAGCAAGACAGAGAGCTTGTGTAAATTGGCATAACTCTACTCTTCTATCTTGAAGAAATTAATTAGAGGAAAAAGAAACCAAGAACAAAGCAAGATTTTGTTCCGGTTATTTCTTCTGAGGTGTGGTTGCATATTTCACCTCTCACCAGCTGATCCTTTTGATCTCTAATTATCCCATACTAATTGTCATACCTCACTTGCCAAACAAAAGTTAACTGCAATTTTAAAAGACTAATTTAATTTGTTGGTGTAAAATTTTAAGTAGAGGAGCAAGAGATTTTATAGACTCTAAAAAAACCTCTTGATTATGGGAAAGGATTTATTTATAACTTAAAAACACCGAGTTACAGGCTTAAGTTTAGCAAACGGATTATGTTATATTAAAAATGACAACCTACTATTAAAATGAAAAATTGGTAGGAACTTAGTGATAATTACAAATAATGGGAACATCTCAGTAAATGGATGGTTACTGGCCAAGAATATATATAGTCTGCAGAGTTAAAAAAAGGAGCTGTTTGTTGGCTGTTTTTAAAGACTCAAGTTATTTGGTATTCAAAACATCATCTAGCATCCATCAGCGTATAACACAGAAAAAAAGATTCTAAAGAACTGCACAGTATATCAAAAACCAGCAGCCTCTTAAGCTAGTGGACATTTTTATTCATATTTTTACTACCTGTATTTCCGGGTCTATTTATTTTTAAGTACAAAACGATCAAAATCCCCAGTAATAATTTTCAACAAGTTTTTAGTGAAATTAGATTAACATGACCACACTGCATCTGAAAGCATGTCTGTCAGTGGCCATTCATCTCTACTGGCCAGTCACAACAACATTTGGCAGACGGATGGAAGACTGCAAAGATACCATGTTCAGTTATATTTCATGAAAAAAAAAAACCCATCTGATTACAAAGCCCCATTTAAGACTGCCCAGGGTTAACAGAGGCACAATTATATTTATTAGATACTGGAAAATCCAGAAAGAAAAAGGTTATGAATACCTCAACTCTAGAAAAACTTAATTCAAAGGAGATAAG
Source organism: Morus bassanus (assembly GCA_031468815.1). Classification (NCBI taxonomy): domain Eukaryota; kingdom Metazoa; phylum Chordata; class Aves; order Suliformes; family Sulidae; genus Morus; species Morus bassanus. Next base: position 61,536,059 of record CM062572.1, read on the forward strand.
GGTTTATTTTATTGTATTGACATCTTCCTTATTTCTTTACTCAAATATGGTGTCCCATCAGCAGTGGAATTAAAGAAACCTCGATTTTCATGACGATTAGTGCTCTATACCCTGTAAACCTTCCCATTAAAAAGTACCCCACTTCCATCCAAACAGAAAGCCTAATAAATATTTTCTGACTGGACAGCACACGTGCTCTAACTGATCACCTGACCAGCATAAAAATAATTGAAAAGAGTTTTTGTCTTTTGCTAGTCCGCCAGTGAACATTCTTACCTATGCCTCTATCCTTTATCTAACTGTCAAGTTCTACAAGACCTCCCTCTCTCTACAAGATTGGACTGAAATTAGCTAATGGGTTCAGATGTTATAAGAAGGTATAAGCAAAATCACAAATGTCTCTTTTCTCTTAGAAAGTAAGGCAAAACCCCAAACACTTAAAAGTATAAGCTTTTTGCAACATTCCACTGAATAAGAAAAAAGTGATGGTGGGCCAGATAATCACTAAGAGAACAGCTCCAAAAAAAACCCAAGTTGCAGTGGTAATTATTGAAACAACTTATCAACAAATGCTGGGGATTAACCGCCATTCAGAATCTCTATGACAAGATTTAACGCCTCTCTGAAAAGACACAACTAGCAGCTATTTAGACTATCAGCTCAATGTGCAGTATGTTAGTTAGATGCAAGGGAAAAAAAAAAACCCACAAACAAAAACATGCTTCTGTACCTTATTAAGCTTTTCCATTGTATCTTCTGCCATTCGTCTCTTCTCTTCCTCCAATTTTGACTCCAATTTCCCTACTTTCTGTGTCAGGTTCTGGATTTCCTCACTATGGTTGGAAAAGCAAAGATATTTATAGCTAGAAATTTTCTGTTGTTGCTGCTTTGAAAATACTGAACCTATTTCATAAGATTTGGTTGCTTTGTAATTTTTAAAGGCCAAAGTGGGAAGCTGCTCAGGATAACATGATACATATTCTTATAGTAAACAGACATGTAACATCAATTCTCAAGTTGTGATAGCACACCCTTATGTTAAAATTAAAAACAAAACAAAACAAAAAAAACCCCAAAAAACCAAAACAAACCACTCCCAAGGTTACAATAGTAGCCTTGATACTATTAATAATGCATCTAGATCTGATGACTGACAAATATGAAACTGTAGTAAAGTCCTTTCTTACAAGCAATAATGAAATCACTTTTTTTCACCACCCTTGTACAGGATTACTATCAACAGTTATACAGAATACATAAAGTAAATATTGGCAATGGTCTAGAAGCATAGGCTAAAGTAAGGTAAAGATACCACAGTTTTTTTAGAAAGAAAAACGTCTCTGAGCCCAATATGCCAGCTTTCTTTTTCCATTTATCTCATTAGTTTTTATTATAATTTCTTATTTTCACTAAACTTCCTTTAAAAAAGTCTTCCACTTCCTTTAAAACCACTTTATAGAACTCTTCCCCTAGTAACTTATTCCATCCCTCCAAAGCAGCTCTGCTTACATAAATTCCCAGCTTCCTGCATTTCAGATGAACTCCTGTGGATTTTGAGCCACTTCAGAAGAGAATTATACTTTAACAGATATTTTTTTGGTTCTGAAACTATCTACTAATACAAAATATGATACCTTAAGGTCTGCTGTTGCGTACTCTTTTCTTCCATCTTACTCTGCCACTTCTGCAGCTCCAGCTCCACTTCAGCCTTAGCCTGCAGTAACTGCTTGATATCCAATCTACAAAGGTATAAGGAAATCTAAGCAATACTTAAGATATTCATACTTCAACAAAGTAGTTATTTTTTGTTTAACTTCTAAATAAAATGGGTTCTCAAATTTGTAAAGTAACTAAATGTTAACTTTCTCCTTTTAAACAAAACAAAATGCAAGCGTACAGTGTTCAGAAGCCAAAGGCCTCTCCATGTGCTCTCACTATGCATTTTTGTTCAGAGGCGAGTTGACGCAGGAAGCAGTGTCTTACCAACAATACATAGTTGTGTGCACATCTCTGCTCATGATCAGATTAACCTGCCTGCCCTTATGCACTGACACACCAAACGAGTCCAAGCAATACCAATTACAAATCAATTGCTCACTGGGGAGAAAAGAAGTCACAGTGCATCATATGGCAGAAGGCAGGCTTAAATGGTGAATGTGGCAGATCAGGACAAAACATGCTGAAGAAACAACACAAATTTTTACAGCAAAATACTTGCAAGAAGTGCTGCATAAAGTGACGTATAACCCCTTCAAAGGCTTTTCAGTGTGGATGGCACGAAAACATGCCTTGAAAAACATGTTAGAAACAAGCAGAAATTCTCATTTTCCATCCTGTCACTGACTTTTTTTTCCTGCAATGTAATTTTACAACTCTAGTAGGACTAGAAGAAGCTTTTGAAATAAAAACTGAAGGGACCCTCAAAATTTATTTTCTTGCTGAAAATGTGAAAGACTTATTACATTGTTTCATAACATGACTGGAAATAATTAAGTAATTCACACCTACAAAAGAACAACATCCCAGACAAGTCGCACTTACTCTTTATTGAGTAGGAGATTTTGAAGTGCCTTCCTATCACTCTTCAGTTTCTTCACTAGCCCTTGGAGGCGACGACATTCCTCAGCACGGTCTACCTGTTGAGAGGCTGGATGATCCAGGTCTACAGAAGGCGAAGATGACCCAACAAGTAACTGTGATGATTCAAGTAGCTGTGATGATTCAGTATCTGCTGATGATACCCTGGTGTTCTCCATGGCACACACTTTCTAAACAGGATAAATTTACACAAAAACACAAAAGAAAAAAAAGAAGAAAATTAGATTTAGCATAAAATTATTTTTTTAGGCCATGAGAAAAGATCAAGTGGAAGTTAATTCTAAAACGTTCATCTATATGTAACAAGTATGAGAAAAGGAAAAAAAGGGAGAAAGGGCACATGGTACAGACATCAGTTTACATGTATGAGCCAGAATGTGCAAGGCTGATACATTGAAGGACTACGTGCCATGAGCACAAGCCAGTGGTTCTGCATTTTCTGCTCGAAGACAGGTGAGACAGCCACACAATTATGATCACTTACTTTTTCTAGTTCCGAAATCCGCCTCACCAGCCTCTGTCTGCTCCACTCACTGTAATCTAAATACAATAACAAAGCTTTAAACATGAAACTATATCAGTGAGCCAACATTGTTCTTGCTTTTTGAAACTTCTGTCCACGTAGAATGATTATCTAAAGACTTCTGAACCCCAACTTCAAATATGCAGCAATGAAAACATGAGAACGGTCTTAAAATACCTGATTTCTGTAACAATTAGCTCAGAAATCAATATAAACTATTCACATTCATCTGTTTTCAACAACTGGACAACAGTTTTCCAGTGAAATGTTAAATATTCAAATGATTCCAGTCCAAAATTCTCAGGGATAATAATAAAGAAAACCCAGGTCTGACTGGAAGAGGATATCCAGAAGTCAGAGAGAGACTCCTGTAAGAAACTTCTCATTCCAACCTTTGTCCCTCCTGAATCTTCACCTTTGTAATAACTCCTTTATTTCTACCATTGTAGGACTCTGCTCTCAAACACGTCTTTCAAACATACCTAAATCCCTTGCCCCACATTCACCAACATTTCAGCACGTACTTTTTGTTTTATTGGAAGGAGGAGAACTGCTCAATACATGATCTAGATCTTTTTTCAGCCTCTGATTCTCATTCTGCAACTCCTTGATGTTCCTGGATAATCTCAGGACAGCAGCATTCAGTGCCTTTAGTCGTTTTTGGGTATCTCTGCCCTCTGTACTTGGAAATGGGGTCAAAAACAGAAAGTTAACTTAAAAGCAGAGATCAAAGAAGCAGCATTAAAGAGAGTGGAATACCCTCACTATTCAAGTCAGCTAGCTGTCTCAGCTCCCCCCCAATAGCATTTCTCAACATTTTTTACTTGAGGAGTTACCTATTCTTTTAGGAAAAAACATGCAAAGACCATCTTGCTCAACACTTTCACAATTGTTTTAAATTTGCATCAAAGAAAGAAGATACTTTGAAACTTTGAAAGAAAGTTCATTTATTACTTTTACTTCCTCCCCCCATCTGTTTCATTAACACATAAACATGGGTGCTTGTATGAGTTTTATTTATTTGGTTTTCTATTTGTTTTGTTAACCAACCTTATAATGCTTTACCAGCACTCTATGGACCACTGATTTGAAAACACTTATCTTCAGCCAATTGGGAGACTCCTCCAAAAAACCGTTCAGCACAGAAAGCTAACCTGCGTGCTCTGAATTGCTTTCTTTCACTTAAACAGATTGAGTCTGGGGGAGAGAGGGCTATACATAGATGGAATAACTCTCAAACAAATCCAACACACAAGTGTATTTTCAGATAACTGTGAATGCTGCTCTAATATAAAAGAAACTGTTCCTGTGAAAGTAAACCCCAGAGAAATTTCTTTCTTCATTTAAGATACATTTCAATCAATGAGAGATTTGAAACAGATTTGAAGAATACAGCTAACATCGATGTGATGGGAATAAAAGGCATTAGAAAAGGGAAAGCCAGCTACATGTTAAAACTGTTTTAAATATATTACAGTGATATTGCCTTTTTCATTTTTCTAATAAAAGGGGGAAGAAATCTCAGCTCCTAGATTTGCAAAGTTGTAAAGTTTGTTCACGAGACAGATTTCTAGTGAGATGAAATACTTCTTTATTGCTATGAGAAAATTCTTAAAAACTTACTTCAGGGAAACAAGGTCTGAAGTAACTGATGGACCTACTTTTGGACAATTGCCATTGCCAATGACAATCACAGAACAGTTTGTTAAGGAATCTTACATCCCATCCACTGGAATAATTACAAGGTAAAGGGGGAGACAGTCTACAATTAGCATACCACAGTGAAAAGCAGAATCTAATCTACCTTTTGAAAATTAAAAGGAAATGAAGCCATAAAAACAAACAAATAAGGCTATCCAGATGTCATGGATGGCTATTCGTACACTTGTCCCAGGCAGGAGGGGAAGAAAAAAAAAAAAAAAAGTAAAAAACAAGACACAACACACCAAAAATGGGAAGTGACAGAAATCATAGAAATCATAACTGTATCACTGAATGCCATTATTTTAGGCTCATCAAAACCTAAATGAAAGAATTGCAGACCATTTTGAGGACTGGAAATGTTGCCTAGTTTCTAGCTACAACTGGATACTATAGCTGCACATACAAATAATTGTATTTCAGCATTAACACTGAAAGAGAGAAGCTAAATGCCATTCACTTCAGCCAGAAATAATGTAGACAAGCATCATGAAACAAACACTCTACTACAACTCTCTCGATGTGCCAGAGTCCTGACCTTCAACATCATTTATTATTTCAGTGCTCAGCATCTCAAGTAGAGACTGACAGTCATGTAATGGGGAGAGCCTGCCCTGACCACTGTTTTTTGAAGCTATGAATAAATGAGGACAGGGAAGAGACCTGATGACTCATTTTCACCTGTAAATAAATGGGTGCGATGGCTTACAGCCTCGGGAAGCTAGTCACTGCACGCCTGAGCCAAAAGAGATGAATTTTTTTTAAACAGTGACAAAACAAATTGCAGTTTTCAATCCACAAGTAACAGTGAATTAGGGAAACACAAGTAGTATACACAATGACCCATAAATAGTTCTTATATGTTCCTATCAATCTAAATAATTACATCCAAAATTAAGATAGTTGCCTGTACTTAACACTAGGAAGGCAAGCATATTTTGAAGTGGTGTGGTAACAAGTTTTCCTATCCCACAAGACTCTATTACCCTCTTCTCAGCTCGAATAACACTCACTTGCATTTACTTTGCTCTCTTACTGGAGCTTTGTCTTTTGCCTTTGTGTTTTGATTTTTATTTCCTCTGTAGACCATTTACCCTCACCACCAAGTATACACCTGCACACTATGACAAGCACTAGTACAAGCTTCTCTGGCAGTATCTTACTAGTGCCAGCCATGGATATCTCACAAAAGCTACCTTTACCTGCAGATCTGTCTCTCTGTAACACAGGAAAATAATGTTTACTCCAAATACTTTCTTTGTAGCATGCACTCTACAGCAAGATGCAGAACTGACTCAACAGTAAAACGCCAAACATCTAGTGAGTTTGTTTCAATCACCAGTGATGTCAGAATAGGTGTGATTTTGGGGGAAGATGGATTTTATTTAACAGAGATAAATTTTCATAGCTTTCATGTACTTTTTAAATAGCTCTAGTATTTTTTCTGCATCCACAAAATAAATGATCTATCTACCAGGAAAAAAAAATGTGACTAAGACACATGGCAAGGCTGCGAAGCCAACTAAAGCAGTATCAAAAAGCAAATCCAGCAATCTAAATGATAAAATAAAATGTTCCCGTGTAGTTGTTTTCCAACAGTTAAAGTAGTATATGAGGGATATATCAAACACATATACGCAAACATTTGCCTCGAAAGAATTAAACATACTTTTTCCTCATAGTCTCAGATTTTGCCAGGAGGAGTTGGAGACGATGAACCTGTGAAATATAGATTCCATTAAGGAGGTAGCTGTGGAAGCTGACATTGCTAATGCAACACATTTGTCCATTAGATGAAAATCAGAACAAGAATCTTTGGGTAGTAGCAGAGGCAATGATGCCATCACTGAAAATCAGGCTACTGTTATATTGGCTTTCATCTAGATGCTTATGGATTACATTATTTTTTTTATTTCCGCTTTTTGGTTAACACACTCAACTTATTGAGGAAAAAAGGTTTTTCAGTACATATATTTGGAGCTATGAGAATATCTATGAAAATCTGATTGCAATGACCGGTGCAGCTAAGCTGTAAGAAACCAATCTAAAACACTCCATTTATACTTTGACTCAACAACTGAACAACTTCCTCTCCTGTATGCACATTGAAGGACCTGTCAGAGGTACCTCTTCATAGTAGGTTTCCATAGCTATCCTCATTTCCTCCAAATTAGTGGTCTTCATGTCTGCCTGGAATTTGCTGAAAACAGAATAATAAAAAAAAGAATTCAGTCAGACCAGCAAAGCTGCTGCAATACCTGCTGGTTTACAGTTTCTGGGTAGGTGGCTTATAATTGCTGTATGTTCTCAGAGTTCGTTAAAACGCCTTAAGGAACAGAAGAATACAGATGAAAAATAACAAGGATTTCAAATTCCATTTATCATCTCATCCAACACAAGTCTCTACCCCCCCAAAGTCATACTTAATAGTGTTGTCTTTCTCCTTGCACTGTTGTTCTAGCTTGAGAATCTTCTGCTTTAACCCACTAACCACCTACAGAAAGAACAAAGAGTTCATGAGTCCTAGAATAATCAGTCTCTTCACAGAAGTTCTATTTCTCCATAATCTTGCCCTGTCATTATAAATTGTACCTAACCAGATATACTTATTCCTACGTACTTCAGTACTTTGTAAATCATACACATCTGCTACCCTGTAACAAAGAGAACACTAATGAAATCAGATCCCTAACTTACATCTGTGGTAACATGACCAGCTTAATAATATTTATACACAATCATTAAATAAAAACAACTCTGCCCATTACCCTGCTAAATTCAAAGCAGCAAATAACAGGGAGAATACTCCCTAAACAGATTCAAGACAGTGACAAAGAAGGCTCCCTAAAATAATGTTAACTCCAGATCTTTGTTACTGGTTTCTTATCTGACTGTAGAAATAATGGTTATGATTCCCTAATGGCTTATTCTTTCTCACTTCATTTTATTTTTTTTTAATCAGTAGTCTTTCAGCTTGGCAAGAGGAAAAAAGGAAAACTGAAAGCAAAAGGTAATGAAGAAACTATTACCCATCCATTATCAGTCTTCTTTTCTGACAAAGCTCGTGCCAGCTCAGAGCCCTGCAAGGTAAGAGAGATAAAACAAGTGACCAATCTTGCTACTTTATTCTACTGCCGGCTCTTTCCACAGAATTTTCTAACCTACTCGTCTCCACAGCCATTTCGCAGTCCAACAGCTTAAGTTTTGAAGCCCCTATGCTCCTTGTCTTATATTAGCACACTTCTCACAAGATGTACATCTACACACAGAAAATGACAGCCACAAGGAATTCAGTGAAATTCAGGTCTTCTAACCCTAAATGCTTCTCAGCTTCATGGGTTTGACAATAAGCCTCATCTTTCGCTTCCTGGTTCAGGTCTCAGTACCGCATGCATCAGTCACCATCTACTCCCTTCTACTCTCAGGCAAAATATTCAGAAAGTGGGCCTCCAAAGAAACAGCATTTTAATTTCACCTTCAGAAATCAAAAGTATCTTTGCTAAACAAACTTATCTGCACAGCATGGCATGATCTTCCTTTGAACTGAGCTGGAATGGTGAGCTGAGATACTGAAAACAGAAATCCCTTCACACAAACGAACCACCTCTCATATCCAAGCTCATCATTCCTATGAGCCAACACACTACAGACCTGAAATCTAGAGAAACAAGGAGAAGAGGATCACACTGCTCAGCACTCTTTTGCCCCACTTTTACCCTCCCAAGAAATAGTCACCCTGGAAGGATCCAACAGTTGCTCAATCTGTTTATCCTTTCTATTGTTCTCTTCTTCTAGTCGACGGAGCTTAGTTTTCATGCGATCTCCCTCATTTTTCTGAGCTTGTATTGTCTAAAATAGGGGAGAAAAAATGTAAGCACATTTCAGAAATAGAAATACAGCGAGTTTTTGCATGGAAGCATGTTTTGATGTCAATAACAATCCAATTACGATGGTCAGGATGAATTGGAAAAAAAAAAAAAGAAAAAAAAAAAGACCATCACACTGGACCAGGGTTGACAGATAAGGGAGGTGACAGGGCAAAGATAAAAGGAAAAGGTTTAACAGAAAGGCAACCTCACACAAATGATCTACAACAGCCAAGATATTTGTCTATAGGCATCCCTCATGTTCAACATGCCCAGTCCTCATCCTTCATATTCTGCACTAAACTCAACTGACAAATTGTTAAAATGTGATGGGCAACAGCCAGGAGGGGAAAAAAAAAAGGAAAAGGAGGTGGTGGAGGGACAAAGAAACCAAATGCAATGAACCTTTTCAGCGTCCAGCTAGGGCCATGGCTGGGGTTCAGGACTGGGTATACTTCAAGGCTTCCACATCCAGTACTCAGAAGTATCTATCACACCATAAGAACAATGAAATTGCCTTAAACAGACGCAAGTTTAGTTTAGCCTTATATTACAAATGCAAAAAAATTTGGTGGATGTCCCAGTTGTAGAAACCAAAGTGTTCTGAACCAATAAGGCCTGGACATCTACAGATGGATGGAGCAACCCTATGATTTCTGTGTAAGTATCAGAGAGACTGTACCTTTTTCAGCTCTATAATTTCATCATACATATCTTCTTTTTCCTTGTAGTCAGGAGTTCCAGGAATGTAGCCTACAGAAAAAGGTACGTAAAATAAGCAGATTTGAAAAAGGAATTTTTAACTAACCAGAAACCTCACAGTTAAAGGAAAATATCTAGAACAGCACCAAACTGGAAACTAGAGGGGTTTTTGTTTTGGTTTTTTTTAGAAGGAAAATCAGCAAGGAAATTAATTTTAGAAATGGAGGTGAAATGGAAGTGTTACTGTTTGAAACTTCTGCCAGATTTCACAGCAAATTTCTCCTAATTACTTCTCTTCTCTCTGGTGTTAGATTAAAATATCCATCTCAAGAAAGATACACTTCGCAGAAATCTGCAGTCTCCTCATCCCAACAAATCAATTATTTACAAAAGATTTCTAAAATATGTCCAGAATACATTTTTCTATTTATGCCTAATGTGTAAAAGTCTATCATCTTTTAAAGTTGCCAGAAACTGTGTATTACCAGTAACAGTATAGGTGTCATTTTAAATGGAAGTGGGATTGTTAAGTTTACAGTTCTCCTTTAAGAAAAGCAGGATAAAAGTTTTAAATTCTGCTCTTCTCATAAAACTCACTTCATTTTAATATCACAACCACATGATAAAACTCTTTCTAGAGAAGTAAAAGGAGTCAATTATACAGAATTTCAGGCAAGCAGATGGTTTCTATCAATGGTTCCTAAACTATGTTTTGCAAAGTCACAATAAATTGTCTACAGCTGGCCCATTGAACCATATTATATTTGCAATGTTTTCAGCTGCAAATGCATGGCAATTTGCAAAAAGTTCTGAAAGCTAATAGTGATTCATTGCTCAAAAAAATTTGGAAACCCCTGTCTTATCCAATTTAGAAATCTCAGAAAGTATCTCATGGATCATATTTTGACACATGATCAGGCTAAACTGAAATGGCTCTTGCTTTACTAAAGCTAAGCCTTAGTAAAATTGCTTGAGCAATGTGTGTTTTTACATGGATAAAAAGATCATTAACTTTTATCTACCACACCATTACACAGTTTACCATTACTAGAAGAACGAGAATGTTTTGGCTTCTTCATTCCTAGAGCTTCCTTCAAATATTCTGGAGTGCTACTAGAAACGTTAGTTCGCATATGCCCCATGTCAACATCTGATTTCAGAGGATGGCTCATTCCTGCCAACAAAAATGGAACAAAAATGCAAAAATCAGGGATAATTGTGAAATAAACTTGTGGATTTATTCTGAGCAAATGCAACATAGAAAGCTCCAGATGCTGTTAATTATTCCCTCTATAAATTCCAATGCTCAAGGTCAGATAATTCCAACCACCCAAATAAATAATAGTGAAATGACTTCCTATGTAGCCTATAATCAAATACAAATCTATTTTTTTAAGACACTGTATGTTAAGCTACCCACAACACTGAATTTTATCCATATATGCAGATAAAGTTTCTATACTAATACCTTGTTTCAGTGATCCCAGCCACATCTGCCTTGGGTTTTTTCCAGCTGCACTCTCAAGACGTGCACTGCATGTTCCCTGCAGAGATCGCCAAACTGCAGCTTTTTTAGGATACAGTTGTGTGCTAGAGCTGTATGGAGACTCTATAACAAAAGAAAATACCTCAACGTTGCCTTAAAAAGCTCAAGGTAACAAAAACTCTTTCTGTCTTGTGCTTCAAGGTTCCCAGACACAGTCCTATTACTTATAAAAATAGAATTTAACAGCATGCTACATACTGGCTTATATGGAGCAATGGGACATTCACCTAAAAAAAATCATGATAAAGAAAAACTCCAACTCCAAAAAATGAAGAGGCTTAGAAAAAGGCATAGTGACCGTAATATGATTCAACACATGTAGAAATATTTACATGTACAGCTTGGATAGGCATCTTTAAGATACCTGCATGTCTAAATCCACACATTAAATTGACCTTTCAATGAATGTATACACAAATGTCCTATCAATGAGAAAAATAGGTATGGCTAAACAGACAGAAGTAACTCTATACTCATCCACTAGCAACTGCCGTGCAGTAATCAAAGAACAGAATTGGTCTGATGCAACTGCTGGGGAGCCCTCACATTACTACCTCAGGTATGGCGGTCAGGTTCAAATACTGACACTAATTTCACTTCAAGTTAGTGGTATAGATGTGCACTATATGAGCTAACTAGTTAGTCTTCAAATTACCAAGAGAAGTACATACAGTAAGAAGCAATGTCACAAACATCATAGTTGAAATTAAACAGCTATTTTAAATGCCATCCTTTAGGCAAGCAAAACGATTTCAGGAAAAGAAAGAAGATAGATGTGCATCTACCAGAAGAGCATGCCTCTTCCTCAACCTAAAGCAAAATTTAGAAGTACAACATTATCTAATTTATTAGAAACAAAACAAAGTAACAATAATCAGCAACACTCTGAGGTAAGGTCTTCTTTGAAACATTCACTGGAAGCATAAAAAGTTAAATGGAAAAGTATAGCAAGAAACATAAGCCCCAGAAAAAAGGACAAAAACCCACATTAAAACTGCAGGTGTAATAATAACATTGTACTTCTAAGGTGATGTGAAAAAAGAAAAACAATAAATGAAACAGAGAACTGCTTAACCTACAAACATAGATATCTGCTGGATGGTAGGTAGCTCCAGTAATTCTAGATTCTTTCTACACAGCAAGTATCAGCATTTCTCCAAACAGACAAAGAGAAAAAGGAATTCAGAACGCTTGCCATTAGAAGGAATAACATGAGAAGAAAGTAGTTTATGCTGGTGAATCAAGAGTAACAACTAAACCATGAACTTCAATATTTAGCCTATAAAAGTCTAACTTCACAGGTTACAGAACAAATCTCAGACAGGTGTGCTCTGTACACACCAGTGAATAATTCTACAGAGAACAGTAAGATGCTGTTTCAAGTAAATCTTCCAGTTCCTGTGTCCCACAAATGTATCTTGTTCTGCAGTAACAGAAGCAGAAGAAAAGAATTTTGGAACACTTACTTGGTGACTTTGGAGGCTTGTGAAAAATTTTCTTCTTTAACTTCTGGAAGAGAAAAATAATTTTTTATGTATTTAAAATATTCCACTCTTCAAAGATTTCAGCATATAAAATTGTCTTCAATCTCCATTTTGTATGAAGATAATTTGTTCTAATAAGACATCATCTTCTGTGTAAAAAAGAAAAATAGTAGCATTAAGTATACACAGACTTAGCCACAGCAACAGTCACCAGAATTAAGGTGGTGCCTACTGAAGTTTTATGCTACAGATAAAAAGTAGTCTATTCATGCTCAAAACACTAAGGCCTTCACCATCAGTATTAAATACGAGTAGCAGCAAATTCAAGATGATCACAGAGTAGAGGCTGATCTGTAGAACCATTTAGCTAAACGAAAGACTTATTCAATTCCATTAGAACTCTGCAAAACAATTACTTAGGCCCGGAACTTGACAGAACAGCGAAATGAAGCCAAACATCATTTGCAGCCCACAGTGCTGAGAATTTAGAAGCCAGAAATACATCTGGAATTAGAGGAGGTTTCTGAATCAAACTATGTTGCAATAACATTGTTCCTCTCTGAAGGGTGTCTTATCGACCAGGGCATCATGCCGATGTAGTGTCTGCAAGAACATGCTGAGAGGCCTTTTAAGGAACTCATCCACAGTGTGCCATTGATAAAACTCACCATTTCTGTATCTGATTCACAGGTTATCACAGACAGGCTGTCACCTCCCTGGGAAATAGAGATATTAACTGTGACATTTGCTACTAAGTAATTGGTTTTAATACATGTCCAGAAAACTTTATACCCTGTTATAATCACATAGAGTTTGAGTGCAATACATTCAAATGGTGAATATGTCACCACCGTTGCAAAAACCAGCATCATTTGCTCTAACACAAACGTTCTGTGGGATACAGTACAAGTCACTTCAGGCTCAATCCACAGAGGCTTAGGCGCTTCAGTGCACCACAACAGCTGAACCTTCAGGTGCCGGTTCTGCATTAATTCCTCCACCAGTAAGAGTTAAGTAGCAATTCATCTGTCTATCCCCTTCCTCACTCACTTGTTCCTACCCTTGCCATGCTATGGGAACGTTCAGTAAACTCCACTGGGGAAATGATCAGGTTGAGAAAATGACCCCAAACCAAGGAAGTGGTTAATTTTTCCTCAGATTGAGCTGACAAGTTTCCTGGCTTCTCAAATGCAAGCATATCCACAGCAGAAGAAAAATTTCCACTTTGCTTTCAAATTATCTGAAAGCATGCTGCCTTCGCAAAAAGAACATTTTCACTTGCTGCTGATGCCATGGTGCTCACAGCTGCACCACCATTCTTTGGACAGATGCTGATCTATCTCTGTAAGAGGCAGGGCGGGGTGAAGTATTTTTGAGAACGCTGGTTGACAGAACAGGAGCTGGGATTGACAATAGCAGAGCAGGTAAAACAGCTTTTTGTGCTGGCTGAGAGCAAGCAGGTATACATCTCACACACCGCGCCATATAGTCCTTAACTTCCTGAGGCAACGTTCCTTGCAGCACACTGATTATGTTATTTTTAAGGCCTTTTTATCACTCTGGGAGATCTCTCTACCTAACTGCAGCTATCACATTAGGAATCGGAGAATATGGAAGGTGCCCAGCCCTGATAGATGGTGCTAAACAAAACATTTACCAGGACATAAACGTGCAATAACAAAAACACCCCGGTCCTTGGAAAACTTCACAGTCCCTTTGCTCTTGCAAAACAGGCCCAGCAAGAGCCACCTAAGACAGACAACGAGAGAACGTGGTGGCTCCCAGCAAAGGCCCTCAAGACCTCCATCCAGCTGCCGAAGGCGAGGGGAACGACTGCTAACCCGCCCTGCGCTGTGCTCCCGGCCAGCCACGGGCAGAGTCCAGAACGCCGCGGGCTGGAGACAGACTGAAGCCATCTTCCCCCGCCTCCTAGAATCATAGAACGGTTTGGGTTGGAAGGGACCTTTAGAGGTCATCTCATCCAACCCCCCTGCAGTAAGCAGGGACATCTTTAACTAGATCAGGTTGCTCAGAGCCCCGTCCAGCCTGACCTGGAATGTCTCTAGGGATGGGGCCTCCACAACCTCTCTGGGCAACCTGGGCCAGTGTTTCAGCACCCTCATTGTAAAAATTTTTTTCCTTATATCCTGTCTAAATCTACCCTCCTTTAGTTTAAAACCATTACTCCATGTCCTGTCACAACAGGCCTTGCTAGAGATTACCCACGTCCTTCCAATAGTTCCCCTTTAAGTACTGCAAGGCCGCAACAAGGTCTCCCCGCAGCCTTCTCTTCTCCAGGCTGAACAACCCCTCCTTGCCACCGCCTCGCCGGCCTGGTGAGCCTGAGGGGGCTCCAAGCTTTGCCCGGGCCCCGCGGGCAGGCGGGAGCGTTTCCCGGGCCCGGCCCGGGTTGAGGCAGGCCGCCTCCTCCTCCTCCCCGCCGCCCGCTCCTTACCAGCTCCCCCTCCGCCTCACCGGCCCCGCGGGCCATGGCGGGAGGGTGGCGGGGAGGCCTTAGGGGGCGGCGGGGCGGCCTCGGGCCATGGCGCCCGGCTCGGGACAGGAGGCGGCCGCAGTGACGGTCTGGGCCGAGCGCCGGCCTCCTCCCCCCCGCCCCCAGCACTTCCGGGTTGCGGAAACCATGGCAACCAGCCGCGCGGCGGGCCGGCGCCTGCGCAGAGTGGCCGGGGGGGGGTACCGGTGCCCGCAGCGGCTCCGCCACCGCCTCCGGTCGCGGCCAGGCGGGCCTCGGTCGTGCGGCGGAGCGCGAGTGCCACCACGCGGCCCCGGGAGGCAGGGAAACCCCGGCGGGCTGCAGAGCATAGCCCTTGGGAGAGCCGGCTCCGCCGCCCCGCCGGCGGCTTGTGCCCGGGGGCGCAGGACAAGCCCGGGCGGGGCGCGGCCCCGAGAGCAGCCCCCCGCGGGCACCGGCTTCAGAGCAACGGCGGGACCCGCGCCCGTTCCCCCGTGCGGGTCTCCAGTGCCGACACGGCGGAGCGTCCCGCCGCGCCGCCCGGGCCACGCCCCCGCCTTTGCGACAGTCGCTTTGCGGCCGGCACGGCGGGCCTGTGCCGGTAACGGGGCGGGCGCGGAGGGGCCCCGCCGCCAGCGCCCGCCGGCCACGTCCGTCCAGAACTCGTTGCTCCTCGCCCAGGCCCGCCGCTTCGCCATGACCTGCGAGTGCTTCCTCCTGCTGCCGCGCGTCTGCGCCGCCCTGGCCGACCCGCGGCAGCCCGGCTCCGACGACACCTGCCTGGAGAAGCTGCTCGACTGGTTGCGGTGCCTGGCGGCCCTCGGTGAGTCCCGCCGCTTGCGGGGCCCGCCCGCGGGCACCGGCAGGGGCCTGTCCGAGGGGGAGGGAGGCCGCAGGCCGGGACCCGGGGAAGCCTCCCTCAGAGGTGCCGCTCCCTCGGTGACACCTGGAAAGGCTGTTTAGTGCTTGAGGCCTGAACCTGGGCTTGGGCTTCAGATGAACCCAGACTCGTTTCCAACTGTTGTGAGGGGTTACCCTCAGCTCCGGCGAGCAGTCAGGGTTCTGAGAGAGGAGAGAAGTCCTGGCAGTGACCCGCTGTTTTCTGGCCCCTTCTTGGGTGACAGCTGCCGCTCTCGAGGGCAGAGAGGCACTGCAGCGAGATCTGGACAGACTGGAGAGCTGGGCCGTCACCAGCCATATGAAGTTTAACAAGGGCAAGTGCCAGGTTTTGCACCTGGGGCACGGCAACCCTGGATATACATACAGACTGGGGAACGAGAGGCTGGAGCGCCACTCTGCAGAGAGGGACCTGGGGGTTCTGGTCGACAGCAAGTTGAACAGGAGCCAACAGCATGCCCTGGCAGCCAAGAGGGCCAAGCATGCCCTGGGGTGCATCAAGCACTGTGTTGCAGCCGGTCGAGGGAGGGGATTGTCCCGCTCTACCCTGCGCTGGTGCGGCCTCACTTCAAGCGCTGGGTGCAGTTTTGGGCACCACAGTACATTAAGGATACAAAGCTACTAGAGAGTGTCCAGAGGACGGCCACAAAATTGGAGAAGGGTTTAGAGGAGAAGCCGTATGAGGAGTGGCTAAAGTCACTTGTTTTTTTCAGCCTGGAGAAGAGGAGGCTGAGGGCAGACCTCATCGCGGTCTGCAGCTGTTACCCCAAAAAGTGGGTTTGTTCGCCTGGTGTGCAAAACACCAAACTATGCACAGAGCGGAGGTATTTTATTTAATTCATTTTTGCGCAAAGATTGGTGCTAGGTGGTAACCCACAAAGCTAGCACACCGCACCGAGAAACTACAAGGCATTTATACAGTTAAATGTGTCAGTCACAGCTAATATTCACACACCTCAGCTAATAACTGGTTAATTTCTTTCTCGCTTCAATGTAAAGGTACAGCTATCTCTTTAATTTACCACGCATGCTCAGAAATTAAGGGACTTATTGTGGGGGGTGTTCCTGGCCTATGGGCCTGATTTTTAGTATTATAACGAGCACTTTGTTTTAGTTCTTATCAACATCCCGATTAGTTGTTCTCCTTGACTATACACTTTATCACCCCATCCTCAGCGTCTTCTGAGGCGCGATGTTTCCTTTGATCAGTCTCTCAGCTCTCCTCAAAGATATAGTCATAAAACAAGTGCTTCCCTATCTCTCAGTTCCCATCTCTGACTGTCACATTCTGTTTCACCAAGCTCACATAGTTCATTGTTATGGCTTAGCGGAAAATTCCAAAAATTCCATTTTCTTCAGGATAGCACAGCTTCCTCACAAGGGGAGGAGGAAGGGCAGGCGCTGATCTCGTCTTTGTGGTGACCAACGGTAGGACTCAAGGGAATGGCAGGAAGATGTGCCAGGGGAGGTTTAGGTTGGATATTAGGAAAAGGTTCTTCACCCAGAGGGTGGTGGAGCACTGGAATAGGCTCCCCAGGGACGTAGTCATGGCGCCAAGCTTGGCGATATTTAAGAAGCATTTGGACAATGCCCTCAGAGACATGGTGTGAATTTTGGGGCTGTCCTGTGCAGGGACAGGAGTTGGACTCTCTGATCCTTGTGGGTCCCTTCCAGCTCAGGACATTCTGTGATTCTAGATCCTACCATGGAGCTGGTGCAGGACAACCCCTGTCTGACAGAGCTCATCACCTCTGTGCTGGCACTGCCAGAGCCCAGTCCGAGCATCCTCTCCTTTACTCTGCGGTTAGCTGGGATACTTGCTGCTTCCGAAAACCGCTTCCAACATTTGCAGGTGAGTCGGCTACCCAGGTACCTGCTGCCACATGTCTGCTTCCTCCTTTTATATAGAGGACACGTGAAAATGTATGTATTCTGCATATAAAATTTCTGGCATACATTGAACAGCTTGGCAAACAGTGATATGATAACAAAGACCTACAATCATACCGTTCCTTTTTAGTTCTCATGTAAAGCTGCTGTCTTCTTACTTCTGTCTTGCCACAGTAGTACTATGAATGCTAATATGTAGTGCTTCTCGTTTCCAGTTCAAAACAGTACGTGAGATAACGCTATCTCACAGCAGTCATTGCAAAATATTGTATCCCTGGACAGATCTTGTAGATGTAAACTGCACTAACAGGTGTAGTTTTCCCTCCATAGTAGGTTGATGGGAAATCTCATGATTCCCTGCAAAAATGAGGGAGCTTTTTAAAGCTGTGCTTTCTACAGTAGAATACATTTATAGTACACAACTCAAAAGGCTTCCTTCAGGGAAGAGATGCACACAACTGCATAAAGCAGCCTAATGGAACTGATATATATATATATGTTGTCCCTACCATCTTAAAAACAAGCAATTTTGGTTATGAACACCTCTATTGCTTAGTCCATGAAAGAGACAGATGTTAAGTTTAATCACAGGATTCTGGAAATTTTCTATTTTGGTGATACCTCTAGCAAGTGAAGGTTTCAGTACAGTATTGATACTCTTGACTTGGATGACAGAGCAGGCTCTCCACTCCCCTTGAGCCCCTTTGCTTACCGTTCACTCTGTGTGTGTTCTCCTCTGGCCTCAGCAGGAGAAGCTGTTGGTCAGGCTCTTTGGCAGGGATGGGCCTCTGAACAGCGCAGTGTGGGAAGATGCGTCTGTGCGAAGTGGCTGGGTGGAGGGTGTGCACAGCATGATGCATCACCAGCCTGCCCTCCACTTCCTCTGCAGTGGTGGTGAGTACTTCTAGGACTGGTCACTCCCCAAATCCTCTGTGTCTGTTCCATTCCAGTCTGTTGCTCAGATGTCAACTGAGAGAGACAGGAGTTCTCATTTATTAAGATAAAAGTAAGCCATTTGTCAAAAACACTGAAGTCATTGAAAGATGGTGGGGATTTTGTTAAATTAGTTATGCATTTAATCTTTTTTTAATTATTTTTTTTCCCAAACATTGAAGATGGTGCCCTTTTTAGAGGGGAAAGAGGCACGTCTTATGAAACACACGATAAAAATAGCTTATTAAAAGCCTTCTGTATTCTTATTTGTAACTCTTACTGAAAGGTACATTTCAGTGTGATTTTAGTGCAGAAAAACTCACCAGGGGCTCATTTATCCCTTAATACTTGCACACATTTGCACTCCCATTGTTGTTACGTAGCTATGCAAATTCTGCTGTTAACACCAACTTTAGATCCCATGTACAGAAGGGTTTAAAAGACTGGATTGGTATTAACGTGCAGCATGCACTGCTGTTCATGTGATGGGAAAGTAATACTCTTGCTGCTATTCGTGTTTTTCCTACTGTTTGTGTCCAGAGATGGTACAGGCTCCTTCCATAAATGCTCAGTGAGTGTCCTGTCAACTCTCCTAATATTACTAATGTTTTATTGAAGTCCTCTTTTGTTCCTGAGTTATTAAAAAAACAGAGAATCTGAAAACAATTTTACTTTCTTCTTTTGTTTGCTTTTTGTTTGTTTGTTTGTTTGACGTTAAGGATTGGCTGACTTTGAAATGCTGTAGAGACTACAAAATAAAGTATAAAAAACCCCACCAACATCATTTAAAGCTGTGTGGTACTTGAATTAGAATACTATATGGTTCGAGTGCAACAAGGCTCCACCTCACAATAGGAAGGCTGTTGTTTTCTTCTCCAGTGACTTGTTTTGTTTTCACACAGGAGGCATAGATGTGATCTTCAGTCTGCAAGGGGATCCCAGCCTGTTTGTGGCTTCAGCTGCCAGTCAGCTTCTGGTGCACATGCTCACCTTCTCTGTGGAGTTTGAAACGACTAAACCTCTCAGTACAAAGGACTGTGACTGGCCAGCGTGTGCCCAAATGATTATAAAGCGTATAGAAGATTCCCTTCAGTCCAGCTCTGCCTCTCACATCGAGCAGTCATTAAAACTGTTAACTAGTTTGTTTGGCAGTTGTCATGCTACATGGACTGAAGCACTTTGGTTAGGCATAGCAAAGCAAATAGAATCCTTTTTGACGGAAGAGACTGTTCAAGCACAGCACATGCTGGTGAATCTTCTGCTTAACATGGCATGGTAAAGATCTTCTGGGACCTTGAATCCAGTGATGAGGTATATCTGTCTTCTGCCGTCTAATAGGACGTACTACTTACGCTTCTTTCTTCTCAGGTCCCCTGTGTTTTATGACACCGAAGGCAGTTTTTGGCCATTAGTGACCTCTGCTCTGGAACACTTAACCCCAGTACAAGCGGGTCCTTTGGCAGTGGGAATTCTGAGGATCTACAAATGGTAGGACTGACTGCAAAGAAGTGTTTGCACTTTGCAGATGTTTCTGTGCTAATATCTCTGGTGTCTTTCCAAGAACTGGTTTTTTCCTCACTGCATTTTTCCCTACATTCCTTAACATGTTAGACTGGTTGGCAAGAACCGTACCAGTAGCTAACAAACTTCAGACACTGATAGTAAGAATAATACAGTTTCAAAGAGAGAGAAGTGAAAGGAGACAGCAGCATGTTTATGTGTATACACTTGCATCTTGCCTACAGCCAGCCAATTTCAGGAGGAAATAGCAAAATCCTTTAACTTTATACTGCCAAGGTTGATTCACATGGACACAATTTGACTGCCTGTCAAATCCAGTAGTCTCTGTTCAGTTTTCTGTTTCACAAAGACACTGACTAGTATAAGAGCTTTCACTGCTGTCCAGCAGAAGTGTGCGTCTGGAGACTCTGTCGACAGCTGTAGAATAACTTAGGTTAGAAGGAACCTGTAGAAGTGATCTAATTCAACCTCTTGCTCAGTGCAGGGCTAACTTCAAAGATAGATCAGGTTGCTCAGGGCCTTCACCATTCAAGTTTCAAATATCCCTGAGGATGAGGATTCCACAGCTTCTCTGGGCAACCTGTACCAGTGCTTAACCACTTCCATTGCACTATGAAAAGTATTTTCTGTATATCCAGTTGGAATCTACTCTGTTGCAATTTAAGATTCTTGTCTTGTTGTGCACCTCTGAGAAGTCTGCCTGCATCTTCTCCGTAACGTCCCTTTAGGTAGTGAAAAAGCATCAAGAAATCTTCAGATGAATGCAGCACATATGGATACTGATTTACAGGCTAAGTAACACCCGTGTCTTAAGATATAAGGACACCATTTTGTTGACAAGAAATGCCTCTCTCTAAACCCCCTTCTTACACAGAATCCCACTCTCTATTTGCATAGCTTGATAAGGCTGCTTCTAAATTCCCAAGCCATTTCTCCTCTGCTTTCAGTTAGCCAGGGAAGCTTGGAAGAAGGCTTGGATTGTGATAATACTTTCATTGCTCTGTCATTGCTGGCTTGTTTAAAAGCCTGCATGAAAAACACTATTCTGCTCAGCCTTTGAGGACAGATGTTTGGGAAGGAAGTGAAGTGTTCTTGTTTTGGTAACTGCTGTTTCCTCCTTGAAGCCCACAAGATGTGAGGATTCAGGCACTGACTGTTCTACTTCAGCCAATGGACTGTATTTTGAGAGCAGCCTCCCAGCCTCTGGAATATGCAGGTACAGTTGTGACAGAAAAGTTAGAGGCTAGTCTGCTTGCCAGTGTTTTAAGTGTCTGGTGCAGACAAAACTGGAGGAGGAAGAGTAGAAGTCAAGGACAATAGCAGTGTTTGTGGTGAAGTGCAGCATCCTGACAGTTGCATTTGAAGGGATATTCATACTACGTCACCTGAATATTTTGATTAACTTTAAAAATCACAGTCCTTTGTATTCACTAACGACCTGAGCTCTTCCCTCCTTTGGTCCTCTAGGTTTGCTGGATGAGTCTGTTAGTGATCCCATCACTGTTGAAAGTCTTCTGTCCTCCAAGTCATCCTGTGTTAGTCTCCTGTGTCAGACTCTTGGTCATCTGGAGGAGCTGCTGTCTCTGGTAACATTCAGAGAAGGAAAAATCCTGGGAATCAAATTGGTCCTTGAAAGAGAGCATTAAGATTGGTTGCAGACTTTTGCAGTAGAGCGTAACAGAACGTGGAGAGGAGTTGACAGTGAGGGCTTCCATATGTTAAAGAAATCTAGCACAGTAGACTCCAAATAGGAAAACAGGAATACTGAGGCTTGTAAAGAGGGACTGCACTTAGTTTTAAATCCATCTTCACAAGCTTTGTTACCATACCTTCCTTCTACTGCAATTATTGATCCAGTTAAAAAGCATAAATTGAACTGCTTTCCCACGCAGTGAGAAGAATCTCCTTCCATCTGTGCAGTAGTTCTTGGGAGAGAGGAAGATAATTTGTTTGTAGTTATTAGCGTTGTAGTACCTTAAGAACACACTAGAAAGTGCAATTTTTGCTGCTTCCTGACCAAAAACTCCTGCTCTGTATGTACGCTTGAGAGTTTTGCTGGAAACTTTTCTTTTTCCTTTCTCTCCTCCCATTAGATTTATTTGCCAGTGAATTTACCCTTTACATCTTTGCTACGTTCTCTCATGACAATATTACAATTCTGTAATGGCTTCCTGAGTCCAGCTTCTCCTCTGGGAAGCACGATAAGCCGAATCTTGATCAATTGCTTCAGAGTACAGAGGTCAGCTCTTGATGTCCTAGCAGCACTCTCGGCAAAAAGAGGTGAGTTAATCTTTGCACTTTAATTTTTTATTTTTTTTTAATTTTGGAAATACTTGACTGTTCTGTAGTTGCAGAATTTTTCATTACCCTTCACTGATCTTTCTGAATGAAGACTACCACTTCTGTTTCTGAAACTTATTCATTTTTTCCAATTCTTCCTACTGTCTTGGCTAACCTTGCTTTCTGTTGATGAGCTAGGACAGGTAATACTGTAATTAAAAAGGCTTAGTGATTGTGAGAGATTGGATGTTTCTCCTTTACTCTGAGGACTGTGCTTGCTTTCTTCTCCAAAAGAGTTTTACAATCCTGTGTCTTCCTGTATTACGGCAGTTGAATTGTGATTCAGCTGCTCCTTCTCTCAGTATTGGTCCTTTAGTTTTGTTTTCTATGTTTCAGGCTGTGACATGCTCATTGGAAGTCTATTTGATGTCCTTCTGGCATACCTGGAAAGTCCGAACACCAGCCCTATTGTGAGTATAGAACTAAGGAGAGATCCAAGTCTATTAGCTTGCCTCAGTGGGATGTAGTTCTGAGAAAGTATCTGACAATAGTTGTTTCTTAGCAGAGTTTGTATAAGAATATGTAGGAGACTTGTCTTAGTTCTGGGTTGCTTGCAGGCAATAGCTAAAATTCTAATGAACGAGTAACTGACCAATGCATTGAGTGTTCTTGAAAAGATGGGAGCCATCACGTCAATGAGTAGTGCCAACACACTCAACTTGACATGGCCCTTCAGTATTGAATTCTTTGCATTAAGGGTTTTTGTTTTCTTGCTTTGTTTTGTTTGAATGACTCTGACAACTGCAAATCAAAAGCCGGAGGTACTAGAACTTTATAATGCTAAGCTGAGAACAGGCATTTTCTAGGTGTTTGTTAGAAATGTTATATAAGCACCATTTTTTTGTGGCTTACTTCTTAGTAAGGAAGCACATGTACTTGTTTACTCTGAGAACTCTTCTAAGTTTGAGGCTAAAACAAATTTTATTTAGCATAAAGGCAACAATGCCTCCTCTTGTAGTAAAGTAAATCTGCTTTATATTGCTTCAGGTTCTGAAGAAAACATTTCAAGCTACATCGAAGTGGTTGATGCGTTTGCAGGAACTGTCCTACTCCAACAGTCAGTGGCAACAAACTGAGAAGATTTTGGGAGGTAACGAAGCTATTCAAGTTGGGACAAACAGCAGCTAGTGGCATGTATGAAATCTGCTCTTGCCTACTTTCCTGCTCAAAGCACTTAGGATTCATTTGTTCACAGTTATGTTGAATTTCGGTTTAGCTGCCCAAATAGTGCTTTGAAGAACTCTGGGAGAAGCACATGGCAGCAGCAAAAGGGACTGCACCAGACAAAATGATACAGAGGTTGTACAGCGAGTGCTTTGGTAAGGCTTGTTGCCTTTCACGTCCATGCAGGCTTGTCACTTGGCTTTTACAGATGTGTTTCTGGTGCTGCAGAAGCGTTTGTGCAGTCCTTGCTGGGAAGTAAGAGATTCTTCTCTGGAGTTCCTCACTGTCCTGATTGAACGCTTGAGCGGTAGGTACAGGTATTTAACAGTTCAGATTGGAGGAGTATTTCTTTTAACGTTATGAAAGTCAGTCAGGCTTGTGAAGCATCCTCTGACCTGTAACTGGAGGGCTAAGAGAAGAAAGAAGTGTCAAGATTTTTACTCTTAGATCATTATCAAAATCTGACAAAAAGATTAATAAACTTATCCTACTTTTCTGTTGAACTCAGATTGCTGTGCCCTCCTTAATGGCAGTTTTGGGGAGTTAAACTGAGGTGTGTTGAGACAGTCATATATGTTGAGACATTTATGTCAAGACAGGTGACAATGCTTAATGGCAAATAATACTTTCCCTTTTTTCAGTTTGCTCTGCAGTGGAATCTGGTTTCGCTCAGCAGGCTGAGGGCTGCAATTTAGGAGGCTAAAAGCCTAGAGCTGCTTTGCATGCTTTGGATTAATTACTGATTTTCCACTTTACTGGTAGCTCAGGCTTTGCAGCAGGTAGCACTAAGGCAATATTAATTCTCCTACAGTAGCTCTGTGATGGTGGAAGAGAGGGGGATGTTGTCGACTACCGTTGTCCCCAGGTTACAAAGGAAGTATCGAGCACACTCAGCTGCATTAGTAGTTCACCCTGCAGCCCTCGTTAGTGCTGCAGTTACATTCTTTTTCTTTGCCGTGTGCCTTGACAAAAAGAAAGAAGAACTATTTTTTTCCTTCTTTAAGCAAAGGCATAAGTTTGAGGCTGAAACCATGTTCCTGCTTGCCTGGAGAAAGTGTTTTCTTGCTGCTAGAACAACTGTAAATAGATTTTTCCAAGTTCCAGTGTCTAGCAGGGCTTGACTGAAAGTCACCAAGCTGCTGGAAAATGGGGAACCTGACACAGAGTGTCTGTGCTTTTGTGAGCAGCTGCCTGGTCTCTGCAGTGGCTCAGCTCACTGGCAGCTGTCCCTGCCGTCAGTGGGCATCCTTGTATGACGCAAAGAACTGTTTGCATTGGAAACAGCTTCATGCTCTAAGAGAATAAAGCCTCACTTCTTTGGACTACTGTCTTGTTTACAGACCAGGATGAGTTCAGGCAGTCTCTCCTGTCTTCGGAGGTGCCGAGGCTTACAGAAAATCTTCTTGAGGATCCAGAAAGCTACGTGCGAGCGAGTGCCGTGACTGCTATGGGACAATTGGCCTTCATTACTTACTTTGCTCCAGAGTCACCTGTCGCAGGGAATCAGTATAATAAAGAGGTACGATGACTTTGTGTAGCCCACTGCAGCATCAAGCAGAACTACCCATCAGTTTACTGCTGTACTACTTGTAACTTTCTTCACAAGTTATCTGCAGTCTCACGCAGGCAGATTTCACAAACAGTAATGCAGAGACTAGATTTTTTTACTTCCGCTGTTCTTGTTTCTTTGCATGTTCCTCCCCTCATTGTGCTTTCTCTTTGTCTTTTTTACATTTAGAACGCTGTAGCAAAACTTCAAGAAATCTTGTCGACAGACCCAGAGGGCTTTCCTAGGAGGGCTGTGATCAGCATCTTCACTGAGTGGCTGAGACAAGGCTGCACAGGTCAGCTGGAAGATACAGAGCAGTTTGTCTCTAGAGTGATCCAAACTGTGGAGCATGACTTAGACTGGGAAGTCAGACTTGGTGGCTTGGAATTGGTTAAAAGTTTCTGTAATCAGACAATTTGCCAACTTGGCCTTCCTAAATGCCCATATGTTCCTGTCACATCTGGAGTCACTAGTTCCACTCATCAGAGTGAGTTGCTGCAGATATTTTGCCGAGCAAAACTGTTCAGCTTTTTGTTTCGGTCTTTGTGTGACTGTGACAAACCAGTAGGGCAGAGAGCCTGTGATATACTGCTTGGCTTAAGAAGTGCTTTCTATCCAAATAGTACCCTGGAGCATTCACAAGGGACTGGAGATTCACCTGCAAGCCATGGCATTGCCTGGTTACAAAGGACACTAAGGCAGGGTTCTCTGGCCCAGAACTTTCCCACAGATGGTGGTAATGGCGTGGATTTTCAAGATCCAGAGAGCATGATGCTAGCTTTGGGTACAATAGACTTAGAAGAGCTACATGATGAGCTAAATAAAAGTAGTGACCATGTGGAGAAAAGCCCTCAGTCCCTCTTACAGGACATCCTTGCTACAGTGGGGACCATAGAGGAGAATGAAGCTGACTGTTACTGAAGGCATCTTTTGCTCTGAGGGGGCAGTGCTTAAGCAGTTCTCTTCTGGAGGAGAATTTTTTGCTGCCAGTCATAAAAGTCTTTCTGGAGACAGGATAAAAAGCATTACACTGAACAGAGAAAAGTATGGTTTTGTTAGCTGTTAAATGGGTTAGAAAAATCTTTGGTTTAATACTGATGAATTTTTTGTTATAAAGTGTAGTCTCCAATAAGCTGTGATTTGTTTTTCAAAGTAAACACATTGAGAAATGCATTTGTTCTCTTTTTAAGTCCTGTGTCTTTTAAGAAAGCACCAGACTGTGCCTACATAAGGAAACATTTTTAAAAAACAAAACAGTGACTGAAAACAAGTTGTTGCATGCTCCTTTTAGAGCCAGAGTAGCTAAAACTGATGTAGACTGGTTTTAAGGGACACTTGTTTTGACCTTGTCCATATCTCCATTCTAAAAACAGTTCTTGAGTTCCCTGTTGCATTTTGAGGTCTAGAGCAGAAGGTGGCATTTAAGGAGTCAAAAATCTGATCATCCTTAACATTACAGACTTTCTTCCATAGATAAATTACTTGTTTGATCTCGGCAGTGACTCTAAAAAGCTGAATTTGCTTTTAATTGAAGGCAGAAGCAAGTTCATTTTACTGAATTTTTCAAGTGCTTTTATTCTCTGTTCCTAAAGAACAAGGATAGCTTCTAACTAGTAAGAGAAACTGATACCTGCAGCTTTTTCCTGATAAAATAGGTCTAGGTTTAGCTTTGGTAAACAATTAGAAAACAGCAGCTATAGTGCAAATGGCAACACTGTTTTCTGAGAAAAAATTGCCAATTTTTTTAAAACTCAGGGTGGACTGTAGTTCGCAACTTACTCCAATGTCTTGCCATGTGCTAAGAAGCCTTCTGAACCCTAGGGGAAAAAAAAAAGGGAGTACCTTTACTGGTAGGTCAAAGCATGCTGTATTCCTTTCTGTCACAGAGTTACTTGGCATCCTTTGTCCTCCTGCAGCCTATGTCGAGGCAGGAACACAACGCTCATTTTAGGCTAATGGAAGCTATAGCATCTAGTGCAGTGGAAGAACTACAATCTCCACCTTCAATATTATCCCTGCAGCAGTACAATGGGATGAGATGTAGTTTGAATTTCTTGCTGCTGAGGTTAAAGATTTACTCTATGCCTTTTAATGAAGTCAGCACACTTACCTATCGCTCTGTGCACAGCTTTATGTATGACAGAGCCCTTGGGTGTTGTACCAGCAGCTGTTATTAGGAGAAAGCAGCTCTGGTTCTGACACACAATTCTACCTGAGCAGGGTCCACACTGCAAAAGACAGAAGATATTAAAAATCAGGCCTTTTTCTGCCACTGCATTTTTCTCAGAAATTGAAAGTGCTAGTGAGAGAGAGGGGATTTGATTTTAAAGTGCAGATTGTTCGTGGAGTTTTAGCAGTCTTGTCTGGTGAAGGGAATATAGTTCCAAAACTAGCATTATGTGTTGGCAATAGGTCAGATATGCTCCAGGAAAGGAGACAGCAGGTTGCTGGGTCTTCCTCCTGTTCAGCACTAGAATTCTTGTGATTTCAGGGTTGTGCAGTTTAGGAGACTCCAAGGAATTATTCAAATATCAGCAAATTGAAAAAGTGACTTGTTACAGAAGGGAAACTTAAATGCTTATTACTGAGGTCTCTTGACTCCCAGACCTATTAATTTTTAATGGAACTTTTTTTTCTTTCTGTATTGGCTGGGGTGATGGTGACATTGTTAAGTTTGTACTGTTTGCCTAATTGCAGTCCAAAGTCTTCTTTATACACAGGATGCTTGTACACTAAAAACGTAACGTACAACAAACTGGGAGGGCTCCTTATCTTTAGAAGGGGAATGAAGGACTCCTTTCATCTTTCATTAAAAACAGGTTTCCACCTCCAGCAATTACGTGACTCAGTGCTGATTTTGTACTTCTCTCTCCTGAGCTCCCTACATTGCCTTACTTTGTTTTCTCTGCTGCTCTAGTTACAGTAGAGAGTCTTATTAACAGTGAGATTCTTGGACTGACATCCTGCACCTGATAATTGGGAGAAATGTGAAGAGTTGTGAATGTCTGAGCAGCGTGAGGAATAAATGCCAGGGAACAGACAGATTATGGGAGACGAAAGCAAAAGAGAAATCCCATGTTTCTTTCTATAGAAAATGAGGGCAGTGGGTCTTGTGAGATGAAAATATAGCTACTGAATTAGTAAACACACACCAACAATTACTAATGTCAATCATCCATCATGCTGGATCTTATAGGCAGCTATAGGATGCCCATCTTTGTGCACTGTTAAGAGCTCATGTGCAAGCTCTGCCCTGCTTACTTACACTGCTAACTGCTTTTCAACCCACTTGTTACCTACCAAAGCTTTTTTTTGTACCTCCACAAGATCCTTATCCCAGCCACACAGCTTTCTGCTGGGTTAAGAATTTACACCATGTGGTGTGTCTTGACAAGGAGCTGCAGTCGTGGTGCACCTAGGGGGAGGGTTTAACTCTCAAGGAGACAGTCTTGAGAAGCAAACGTGTTACCCCCACGTGCATACTGAGCATTCACTTCACCAAGTACTATTGCTACTTACCACTTCACAACGTGACAACAGCAGCCCCTCTGTAAACTCCACACACCCAGCTTGCTCCTGTCACACACTGAGGACTCCAGCAATGTAGAGAAGGAGGTGGACTGCCTGGCCTTCTGTCATGGACACAGGAGAAAGTTCAAAGCTGCCTTTTTGGGATGGACTTCTGTGGAAACTGCTGCTTTCACACCATCAGCGCTGTAGCTGCATAGGGTTCCTGCAGGAGGCAGGCACCACTGAGAGAGTGTTTCCAACACACACATACACACTACAGCCGTTTTCAGCAAAGGCTGTGGCCAGAAGTGGGCCTCGTTTGATGCAAAAAGCACCGAGGCTCAGGACTGTCATTTGCTTTAACGTGGGCTGTGGGTAGCAGGCAGTAGCAATATAAGCGGTATCAACGCAGAACATCACAGATTAGAAAAATGTATGTCTCTGATGGCTGGTACTGTGAAAGAAGATTACAAAGCTCAGTTCAGCTCTTTATCTGCACAGGGGCAATGTAAGTTCTGTTTCCTGATCTGTATGCAGGTATGAAATTCCTAGAGTTGCTTTCAACAGATTTCAACAAAGCTCTGAAGAAAGGATTTATCCTTTAACTGCTCAGACGCAAACAGACACAGGAGAGAATAAGCATCTTTGCCTCATCCCTTCACTAGTAATGGCTTTATAAAAGCTGTCAAAAGAACAGCTGTTAATTTTCTGATTTAATACACTGGACATTTAAAATCCAAAGAATATTCTTTGCCTAATTATGCTAATTGCACAACTTAGTCAAAAATGGGCCATAAATTTCTAAGGCTGTTGCTTTATCTTAGATATAGGTGATCTGTGATTACAGAGCAACTCATGCATAGCTTAGCAATTTCTTTTGTCCAGCTCTAACAAAATTTGCTCTACCTTTCAATACATATTTATCACGGCTTTGAAAAACTACCATGTGTTAAAAAGGAAACTCATCAACCAGCTTCACTGCAGAAGTTCTCAGCAATTTACAGTGGAAAAATACATCAGTAGCAACACCTCTGTAGTCTGTGTCATTTCCCTTTAGAGCAGTGGGTTTTGTCCTCTGCTGAGAAATAAAGCACCACGTAACCCAGCCAGACCTCAGCCTGCATCACATGGGCTCCTCCACAGACAGGACAGATCTTGCCTATACCTTGCAAGCCAGCACACAAAGAAATGGAAGGACTTCCTTTCAAAGTGGTGTGTCTGTCTGAAAAAGGTGGAACAAAGCTGGTGATGTACAGCTGCAATGAAAGCAAACACACATCATGGATACACTTATAAGTCACCCCCAGATGGAAGGGGATATGAGCAGTCTGCATCAAGAGTCACTGCAATACAAGTGCAATTACACAACTGTTTCAGTTAAAGCAAAATGAAACTATAGAAAAACAGTATTTCTGTCTGTAATATCAATACCAGGTCTCTGCTTAGAGCACAGCAGCTCAATGTGTTAAAGGACTGTATTTACCATAAACATAGAACAGGGCTGGGAAGATGCCTTACACATGGCTGCCTCCAAAACAAACCCATCCAAACCAAGTTACTCCCCACCTCGTTCTGCAGTTGCCCAATTGTTAAACTCCGTGCAAGGGCAAGAACATGCTGTCTGGGACAGAGGGTGCACCCACTCCTTTGTGGGACATTACCCGATTAGACCACATCAGGTGTAAAGTAAAACCATGACCTTAAACAGCTCCTGGTCACTCCTTTTTAGTGCAAGATAGGTGGGAATTACCCTTAAGAGATAGATACCCTTTCAGATCTTCTGTTCTCCCATTTCATTATCCCTTGGTCCTCATACTTCCAGTCTCTATTGACCTCCTATTCCCTGAGCTTTCAGGCTGGGTCAGTGGAAAGGAGCAAGGAGCTTGTGGTGCTGTTCATAGGGTCATCAAGGCTTGCCTCAGCTCAGCTGGTCCCTCACCACCACCACCCTGCTCAGGGAGGTGATATTTCAGCCATGCTCAGAGCCTTGGCCTCAAACTAGCTTCTGGGCTGGGCTGTGACCAGCATGAAGGAGCTGCACAGCCTGGTCTGGCAGATGGTGAATCCAGGCTGTACATCTTGAAACATGACTTGTCCCTGCCAAGCCAGCTCCAGAATAAACCTTTATTAAGCTGTATTAGCCATCACACACACAGTTTTTCTGATTTAGCCCTTATATAGGCTGGGCAGGGGCACAGGTGAGACCTGGAGCCCATCACTCTCAAAAACAAACACCCTTGATGGGACTGATCTCCTGATTACAACTCTCATTACATGCCAACAACAAAAAGCTGCAGTTAAAACACAAATAGCAATGGTTGCTAAGTGACAGCATCCATACAGGATTGTCACGGCTGTGAGATGAACAGCTGTGGCTGCACAGCAATCCCATCTTGTACATGTAATTGAGAATAAAAATGCTGTTTTCGTTACCATGTAGTAACCTTAACTTCGACCTGTCAGAATATTTTATGCTTTAGATTTTGATGAAAAGCCCTGTGAAAACAAGGCTAAAGCCTCCACTGACACCAGTGGAAGTGGGTTTGATTCAACATATCTTAAATATTGCATGCACTTTCAACATATTTTCTTCCCAGTGAACTAGTGCACAAGAGAAGACGACAGCTTTCTCGGCTAAATAGTCCATTTCTGAAAAATGGGGAGCTACCTGACAGTATTTTCAGTGAGGGTCATTTGAAAAAAAAACAAACAAAAAAAAAATCAACAAAAAATACACATGTCAGCTTCTAAAGTGAACCTGTGGGCTATGCTCAGCACTGAAGGTTTCTGCAATATTTGGAAAAGATGATAACTTTTTCAGAGCTGCAAACAACATATAAAAGAAAGTATTTAAGCTGGAAATTTAAAATTACATAAAGTGATGGCTGAGTGGTTAAGGAATCTGGGATCCAGCAGGGCATGAAGGGGTCACTTGCTTCAGTGAAAGCAGTGGTGGGACAGGGTGGGAGGAAGCCTTAGTAGGTACTTAAGTACCATTTTGCCTGGGTGGAGTATTGCAAACCCCTGAAGTAGAGAGACCCTAATTAGAACAACTGGCAGTTCAGTGCATCCAAGGAAGATACATTTTAAAAAAAGGGGAAGGAAAAAATAAAAAAAAGTATTGCAAGTGGCTGTATACAATAGCTTGCTCACCCTACACGCTGCAGAAAAACCTGTCTGAGGCCATGCTGGTAGTGGAGACAAAGGGACAGATCCGTCAACATCCTGTGAACAGATCGGAAGTGACCAGGAAAAGCCACCACCCGGCTGCCAAACAGAGCGAGAAAAGCACACACAGGCGTGCACGGCTTGGCACGCACGCACGCCGGCCGCAATGCACTCGTGAGAGCTGTACGTGCACGTCCAGGCACTCAAACACGAGGGATCACCTTCAGCTGCCAACGCAGTGCATCTTGGCGTGAAACATCCTACCAGAGTGCGTGTGACCACATTTACACCAAGCAGCAGTTCTCAGTGACTACTGAAGCTAATTATGCCCTTTCCTAATGAATTCTCTTTCAGCTCCATCCATAGAAGCCTCAATTTCCAGTGCCAGGAGCAACAGCCCTGATCCTGTCGACAGCTCTAACACACGAGTTGCCAGTGCAGTCAAAGCTCATCCATGTGGATAAAGCCAACTTGACTGTTGCCTTTGGTCACTATCTCCACGTCAGCATATTAAACACTTCTGGTTTGCACATTGTGCCAGAGTAAAATGTGATTTTTTTTTTCTTCTGTATTTTATCCATAAATGCAGCACTTTTCCTAGCTGTTCTCTTTATTTGCTTCACCAGATTGCTTCACCACAGTCAAGAAAACAAGCGTGCCTCATACTGGTATTAAAACCCTGTGTCCCTGCTCTCTAAATCACACAGCACAGGGTGAATATTACTGTGCAGACAAAGGTGTGACTTTTCAGCAGCATTAAATTAGGCAGCTCAAAGGTGTAGCACGCTGGCTGGCTGGCTGGATGAAAGGCACGTCCTCCGCGTATGCCATGGCACAGCGCTGGCGGGCAGACAGCTCAACCTCGCCATTACTACAGACATGGCATCATGGAGGGAAAAAAAGAGAGACTTCCTATCTCCCTAATTCCTTTTGAGAACTTCTGCCCCGTAGGGATCAGCCTTGCCTTCTTCTCTAGTTTGGGAGCATCTTCTCCGCCCTTTATTTATCACAACGAGATCAAAGATCCATCTCCATGGAAACGTCTGAGCTCAAAGAGTTTCTGCTCTACGGCTTTACAACCTGCACAGAGGTTTTGGCACTGTTTTTTGAAACAGAAGCTTTGAGATGATCAGCATTCAGGTCTTTTCAGAAATGGGTTGATTAGTAATAATTGATAACCTGAGCAGCATGCGTATGCATGTAAATACCATGCACACTGCAGAGCAGAGCTGCCCTTGCGTTATGGCATCTGCAGTCCCTGAAGAGCGTAGCCATTCCGCTGTACACAGAGGCATCCCATGCCCTGGATCCTACAGCTTCCAGGCTGTTTCCCTCATGTCCAGAGCAGATGAGGGACACTGTCACATGTGTTCTTCGCTAGCTGGCACCCCAGCACTTTGTCCCCACATCCGAAGTTCGGTAGGATTTTCAGCAGATCTAGAGACCAGAGCCATGTGGGCAGAGCTGCTGGAACCCATTACTGCCCACCCTGTGCTGCATCTCAAGCCTCGGAGGAGGCACCTGCTTGGACTTACCCAAACAGAGACGGCAAGTGGCACAACACCCAGTCCAGCTTCATGAATTCAAGGCTTCATGAATCCTGCATTCAAACTGTTCCCTCCAGACCAGCAGTGGCGGGGACACTGGTGCTGGGTCATTCCAGTGACTTCCCTCCCGGTAGTCCTGAGCTCCAATTCCTTCAGCACAGTCACTCCTACAACTGATTCCCAGGAGATGGAAATTAAAGAAAAAAAATAAGTGAAACAGACGTGGTTTGTGATATTTTTGTTCCCTGTTCAGCTCACCACATGGCCACACAAACTGTTAAACTGTCATACTGGGGGCAGGCGCCACCAGCCAGGAGGAAAACTATTCAAACAGCCATTGCAGCTGCTGCTGACAGAAAGTGGACGTGGAGCTGCAGCCTCCCAGGAAATCCTGGATAGAGCTTAAACCCCATGTGAAGGAAAGTCAGGACAAAAAAGGAGTGAAACAGAACTCACTTGCAAGAGACACATTTTCACAGGCATGTCCCAAGAAGGGTGAGTGGCGGGGAAGAGCATCCGGGCTGCGTTAGCACCAAAGCAGAGCTAATAGCACTGACCTGGAGAGAATCAGCCTGTGCCTGGGGCAGGAGGAAGCCCCATCTCACGGCACTGCTGGAGGCAGATCATGTTCCCAAGAAAGTCAGACCACATCTTGCTACTGCTTGCAGCAGTGGTGAGCCCCAAGTTGCCCATATGCACACAGAATGTGATTTTTATAATCATATTAAAAAATTTCAGAATAGCAACTGTGCAGAGAGCAATCCAGCTGCCAGCATTTAGCCTTAGCCTAGGGCAAAGGCAGAACATGCCAGCCATGAATTAATACTGCATAAGCTGCACCATGCTGAGTTTCATGGCTTAATTATAAAAGAGAAAGCAATAATCAAGGGATCTGTAAGGCTAATAAATGTTCTGAGAACACTGAAAGTGACAAAAGAGCTGCAGCCAGTGCGACAGGACATGAATGCATTTTAAAAGCATGTTAATCACACACCGTGTATTAATTCGCAGTTGGTTTCCAATGACAGCACTTGGCCTTTAGCCGCCTTTGTAGTATCACTGGGCACAGGCGGATCATCACCTAGCCCAGAGCAAAGTGAGCTGTAGTCTACCCACGAGCAAAACAAAAACCACAGCCATGCATCACTCTAACAAGACACAGACATTAGCTCTGGTTTAAAGCTCTGCAGCTGTGTGACTCTCCACTGCCTTATGCCTGAGCTTGGTTTAGCGCTTACACCTGTATCAGCATTTGGAGGTTTCTGGGGCAGCGACAGTGTCCACCAGGCTGCACAGCCTGAGCCACCTGGCAAAAGACAGCACAAGGAGAAAATCAGGCCCCTGGCAAATTCTCCAATCATCTCTGCAGTAAAATACTTGAAAGCACTTCTGTTTCTCAGCGCCTCCAACCATCTCTCCTCTCCATCTCATATTTCATCTCATTGCAGCTTTTTAATTACACAGACAGCTCGTTGCGGGGCTTTGCCTCTCACTCACGGACTTCCGTTCTTCTATATGGAGTACATGTTTCTGTAGAGGGTACTGTCTCCAATTAGATTATTGGCCATGTGAAACTTGATATCTGTATGTCTCTATCTTTGGGAAAACTCTGATAAGCCTTAAAACGGAGATTCTGCCAAGAAGAACCAGTCCACCTGCGCTATCACACAGTGACCCCCAAATTCCTCTGGACCAAGACGCCAGTGCAGGACATGCCCCAGCCCTTTACCAGTTGCTAACATCAGCAAGATATTTCTTGGGCTGAAATGCTGCAGGACAAGTGCCTGTCAGGGCTGCACGTATAGAAACTTGAAACACTCCCAAACATCCACTTCTGCCCAATAATTTATTGCATCAGAGACAGTTTCCTTACCGCAAATGTCTCATCCTCTAGCCCTCTACAAAGGGCAGCTC
Source organism: Morus bassanus (assembly GCA_031468815.1). Lineage (NCBI taxonomy): Eukaryota > Metazoa > Chordata > Aves > Suliformes > Sulidae > Morus > Morus bassanus. Next base: position 61,571,385 of record CM062572.1, read on the forward strand.
TTTGCAGTTCTCCGTCCAAAGATCAGTTATCAAATCAAAGCATTTCAAGAGAAATAGCTACCCTTCTTCTCTTACTAATAATCCCAAATTTAACTATGTCCTACTTAACACCTCCTCTGAAACCAGGAAGCAAGATGCTATTTCTGCTGGCCTCAATAAGTGGACGCTGCTGAACCCCAGGGAACACACAGAGCAGGTGCCAGGCTGAGTTTAAAGCCTGGGATGGATTGCTCAGACAGCAGCCTCCTTCCTCATTGTTCCTAAATCCTAATCGGGAGCTAAGAGGAAGCAGTCACAAAAATTAAAAAACAAAACAAAACAAAAAATTTGAAAATCACTCTGTACAATCCCCGGATCCTCTATGCCAGGCCAAATTTGTACACTGAAGTTACATTCTCCTTGCTGTAAAAATATATATCTGCCCCCTCCTCTGCCTCTGCGACCATATGGGGACCTGAAATCACGCTTCCTCATGGGAATGAATCATGGAGCATCCACACTGACTTCCCACAGAGAGACTTCAAACATGACATCAGTGGTAAAAGGGGAAGAAGACCCTGCATATGGGCACAGCTTGGGATAAAACAAATTTTCCTTAGACTAGCACAAAGACAGATTTGAACCAGCTATTGCCTAGATCTATGGGTCAACAGCCCCTTCTCAAGGGTGTCTGACACTGATAAAAAGTCTTAAATCTGAATAAATCCATAGTATTAGAAGCTGCCCAGGTTGCACAAGGAAGCATGATCTCGCAACTTCTTCGCGAATAAATAAATGGCTCCCCTTCATCCCCCTGCAGATCTTCTGCCCAGTGTTTTCATCTTCACTCCATAGCTGTGCTCTTTTTCTCTCTCTTATCCTTTCCTCCAGCATCAGCTTGTGACAGCAGATTGTACTCACTAATCAAAGAAGGGCTAGGCTCTTTTTATTTGTTTCTTAAAGTCTGTGGCACTACAGTAACACCAGCCAAACACTTGTTTTCATTAATGTTCCTCCCCAAGCCTGCCAATAGAGCCTGGACTCTGCCAGGACACAGCAGAGAGGGACAATTTTGCTGGTACAATGCGTTTCCAGACTGAGCACGAGCATTGCCTTAGGGACACTAATGCCTCCACTCCATCACCTACCAGAAGGTGCCTGCTGCTCTCTTCTACCACCTCCTACTACGGGAAGGAAGCTGTCCTTCACTGCTGCCAACCTGAGCTGCTTCACTTGGATTTGTCAAGGGAATCACAGGAAAACCCGAGTACCACACTCACATTGCTATTCACCCATGAGGGTCATCCACAGGGCTCTTTAGGGAAGGGTGATGGATAGGGTGCAAGGCAGCATCCCAGGGCACGTCCTGGCACACAAAAGGAGATGGCTTGGGTAGCACCCAGGGCAGCAGCTGGGCAAAGGAGGGGCCTTTCCACAACACCAGCACAATACACTGCATTTTTTAAGGGCATCGTGAGTGAATGGAAGAGACAAGGAACATTTCATCTCCCTTTCACGCCCGCTGATGTATGCATAGAGCCAAATCAACTGATTTCAGTGAGGAAGCACAAAGCTCCTGTGGCATTGTTGGATGTGGTCCCTCAGATTTCCTGTTCAAGGTGAACACCTGCTTTAATAATTCCTCATCTCCTGCTTCAGGCCCTCTGTCTACCATCAGACACATCACCAGATCTTCAGCTTGCAAAGGAAGCAAACCTGTCCTGGGAAGGGCAGTCCATACTACATCCTCCCAGTAACTCCCAGGATGGTAACTCTCAATCGCCACTGCAAACGAGTCAGTCCAGTTTCTCCTCTTCCTTTCCATCACCATTAATAAGTAGCAGATCTCACTCTTTGGCTTTTGTGCCACTCCCTAATAGCAAATTTTGCAGCTGACTCATTTTTCTAGAAGCAGCGGCATGAGACTAGATTCTTATTTTTTGCGTGCATTCCCTAATTCTCCTCCTTGTGCACAGCACAGTCCAAAGGCGAGACAGCTCCTTGCCCGGCTGTGGCTGCAATTGTGTTAGGACCAACAGCAAAGTAGCTGCTAGTAATTCTGCAGTGCTCTCCAACTGTAGGTCAGTGCTTTGTGGTTGACCAGCGGAAAGAGAACAACAGCTGAACCCACACTGCTTTCTCTAGACTCATACTAATAACCAAACTTTCTTAAAGTTTGCTTGTGTGAGTTTACGCTTCATGATGGCAGCACAGAGTGAAATTAAGAGGCATCCTGGCCCCTTTGAAACTGCCTTGAGATTACAAGAGTGCAGAAATAACACTCTGACTTTTGAATAGCCAGAACTCCAATAACAGGAGAATATTTCACACCTGCAGCAAGCAATTTGCTTTCTGAAAAATAACTGCACAGATATTTAGAGTGTAATCCCACTGAGAGAGAGCCCCTGCAGAAGCCCTGGGTCAACCTGAAAGGGCAAGCAAGGCTGAAAAAGAAACTGGCAGTCAGAAGGGAAATTATTTGCCCCAGTCACACTCCAGGTCAGCGGCAGAACCGAAAAGGTCCTGACAGCCAGCGCAGAGCTCGCTCTTTGTCAGCTTGGGGCAGCCAACTGATGCTGCCCGGGGGTCACCTACCTCCAGCCGGGCATCCAGCAGCCTCCTGTCAACCTGGGGCGAGAAACACAGAGAGACCTGATGGAGGTTTGCACCGTCAGTCCCGCATGCACCAACACCCCAGCTTGGCTGGCAGGGCAGGGCACAAACACCCATCAGACAGGCTGGGTCTGAGTGATCCTCTGGCTGCCCTTGCCCAGCTGCTTTTCAGAAGGGGACAGCCTGGTGCAGCACCATCACAGCCATCCAGAAGGGATTTAGAAATACACACCAAGAGGACAGTCTTCAATTTGTTTCCTAAAGGCCAGTTGGGACCACGAGTTTACCTCTTCACATAGAGCAGAGACCACTACATTTCCCCCACCCTTACTCTGCTGAACCCAGGAGCACGTGCTTGGCTGAACCCCATCTTGCGGAAAGGCATCTTATCTTGATTGGAAAACGCTACCATATGGAAAGACTTTCACTTTTCCCAGTAATTTGTTCCAGCAGCTAATCAACTTCATTCTTAAAAAATTAATGTCTATTTTCTCATTTCATTTTGCCTGGCTTCAGCCTGCAGCTGTGGGTTTGGGCCATCTCTCTTCCCTCTGGCTTAAACAGCTCTTGGGTACCTGCCTTTTCTCCTTGTGGAGCTATTTATGTATCTCTGTACAATTTCCTTCAGCTGAACAACTACAGTTGCTTGAGTTCCAGTCTTAGGTGTCAGTTTGGGGATTTTTTTCATTCCGCTTCCCCCTGAGGATGTGCTGCTCCATGAAGTTTCCTGCACTCACCTACCCAAGGCACACGCCTCTATTTTACATCCTTCTACGCGGAGGCAACAGATTGTGGCCTCCCTAGGAAATGCAACTTGGCATAAACAATTGAGTTTAGAAGCAGAATAATGATCGCTGCTGCTCACTGCAGATAAAGGCCACTTGTGGTGAGCATCACGTCTCTGCTGGGACCAGCTTTAATCACAGCTGAGCTAATGCTGAGCTCAGCCGTCCCGGCGCTCTTCCGCTCCCTCTCCAGCCTTACATCTCCGTCCCTCCAATGCACTGCACATCTGCCCTCTTTAACTCCTGGCTTCCTTCTCATCTGATTTTTGACCACCTCCTCCTCCCTTTCCCCCTTCCCGTTGTACTGATCTTCTCTTAGGAAACCATTCACCTCCTAAAAAGTCAGAGAGTGAATGTGTGGCTGTTTCCTCATCACTCGCCCTGTCCCTGCTCTCCATCTCCCTCACTGTAAGCTCGCCTGAGCGAGGACCACCCACCTCCTCTTGGGTCTGCCCAGGATAAATGAATCATTATGAGAACATTTAATAACACTGCCAGTCCTGTTTACCTGTGCTGGTCAGTCAGTGGTCTGGCAGCTAAACCAAGTATTAATTATTAAGTTTAAATGCAATGGGTTTCTTAGCAAAAAAAAAAAAAAAAAAAAAAAAAAAAAGGCATTTTTTGGAGCATGCTATATTGGAACATTATTTTTGTCTGGTTTTAAGTCATGGCTTCCTCGGGGCAGGAGCCAACTCTTTGAGGCTTGTATTGTTCTGAACGTGTTGATGGTGTACTACGAGCAACTCGCAAATAGATAATTTAAGTTAATTAGTACAAATAAACTCTAATTACAAGCAGCAACCAATTAAAGCAGCACAGAGGGCATCGCCTGTGCTTGGGGTAGCAGCCGAAGTGGAAGATGATGCTATTGCAAGGCCTTAGGACTCCCTCCTGCGCTCCCCACACGCTGAATCTCAGGAAGGTTTCCCACAAAGAGGTTTCACGAGCAGCTGCTGCTGTCAGGAGAAGCTGCTGCTTTGCCTCTCGGCCTGATTATGATAACAGCAAATTAGGGCAATTTCTCACCAGTGATGCTGTCGGTGCCTGAAGAGCAATGCAGGTCCCGGGGACAGCAGGCTGCAGCGCACAGTGATGGCCTTATTCTGGTGCTTGCTAACCCCGCAGCACGGTGCATGGTCATTTGTCCACTTCTGTGGCCACCTTGGCTCCGGCAGCACACTTCTGCTGGCCCTTGCAAGGCCTTTGGTTGTGCTGGGCATGGGGATGGCATTTGGGCTGCCAGGACCACTTACAGCTCCTGCAGCTGTAAAACATACTTTTTCCTAATTTCAGCTTACGTCACTTGGGGATATGCATTGGACCCAGGCAGGGTATTCCTTTTTTCCTTCCATCTAGGTTTGGCAGAAATGAGGGATCAAAGCACTGAAAGGATCAAAACATGAAAGCCAGAATAAATAAAGGTATGAAGAAATGGGAATGGAGATCCACTCCTCTAATGTAATTAACCTTTCCAAGAACAGATAATATTCCCAAATTAAAGGACATCTTGAGGCACCGAAATGCATCCAGGTCATGTGGGAGAGATGTACTGAAGGAAGCATCAAGGCAAATGCAAATACTGCTCCCATGGAGGAGATCCCATCAGTCGCCGGCATAACCACATAACTAGTGCTCTGGTCTCCAAACAGCCACTCCTTCATTCATTTCTTATTAACAGCAGAGATTAAAGGGCTTTCAGTCCTTGTAGCGCTGTCATGTTGCTCAGCCCCAGGCTCTTTCGGGAACGCGCTTCCCCCAAAATGAGGTCTGACTTTGCTCTCACTCCTCTCTCCCAGGCTCCAGCGAGCTGGGAGGGACCTGCGGCCACCAGCGCCCCGGACACCTACTCACCGGGCTTGTCCTCCTGCCGCCGCCCGGGGCGGCCACAGCGCGGCCTCCCCCCCCAGCACCCCAGCACCCCTCCCCAGTTTGCAGGGGGAGTCCGGCCAAGCGGGGTGCCGCTCTCCCCTGGACCCTCTGCTGCAAACCCGGTCCCCCCCCGCACCCAGGGCCCCCCTCCCGCACCCACACCTGCTCCCCCACACCCAGAGCCCCCCCCGCACCCAGGGCCCCCCTCCCGCACCCACACCTGCTCCCCCCGCACCCAGAGCCCCCCCCGCACCCAGGGCCCCCCTCCCGCACCCACACCTGCTCCCCCACATCCAGAGCCGCCCCCGCACCCAGGGCCCCCCTCCCGCACCCACACCTGCTCCCCCACACCCAGAGTCCCCCCCGCACCCAGGGCCCCCCTCCCGCACCCACACCTGCTCCCCCACACCCAGAGCCCCCCCCGCACCCAGGGCCCCCCTCCCGCACCCACACCTGCTCCCCCACACCCAGAGCCCCCCCCGCACCCAGGGCCCCCCTCCCGCACCCACACCTGCTCCCCCACACCCAGAGCCCCCCCCCGCACCCAGGGCCCCCCTCCCGCACCCACACCTGCTCCCCCACACCCAGAGCCCCCCCCGCACCCAGGGCCCCCCTCCCGCACCCACACCTGCTCCCCCGCACCCAGACCTGCCCCCCTTCCGCACCCAGGCCGCCCCCCCCCCCGCACCCAGACCTGTCCCCCCGCACCCAGAGCCCCCTCTGCACCCAGGGCGCCCCCCCCCCCCGCCCCCAGGCCGCCCCCCCGCAGCCCCGCCCCGAGGGCGCCCCCCAGCGGTTGCCCCGCGCATCGGCGGGAGGCGGCTCTCGGCGGCGGCTCGGCGAATCCCGCGGGCTCTCGGCGGAGGGGCCGAGCCCCCCCCCGGTCCTTTGCTCCCCCTTTTTCTTCCTCCTCCTCCTCCTCCTGCTCCTCCTGCCGCCGCCGCCGGGTTCCGCTCCGCCTCGCCAGCCCCGAGCCGGGTGCCTCGGCCCTGCCGCACCTCGCCGGCCTCCGCAGCCCCGGCCCGGCGGGCGGTGAGTCCTGTCCCGCCGCCCCGGGGCACCTGGGGGGGTATCGGGGGCGGGGGGCGCGGGGTCGCCTTCATCGCGGGGAGGGCACAGCGCGGCGGGAAGGGGGGGTCCGGCGGGAGCCCCCCCCCCGGTGGGGGTGCGCAGGCTCGGGGCATCTGCCCGGTGCTGGGTATCGCTCCCCGGGTGCCGGGCATCCCTCCCCGGGGGCTGGTGGCCGTGCTCGGGGCATCCTCCCCCAGTGATGGCGGGTCCTGCTTAGGGCATCCCCTCCGCCCGGGTGCAGGGGGCCACGCTCGGGGCATCGTCCCCACGGGGCGCTGGGGGTCCTGCCCGGGGCACCCTCCTGGAGTGCCGGGGCCGACCTTGGTGCACCTTCCCGGGGGCGTGGGGTGCCGGGGGCTGAGCTCGGTGCATCGTTCCAGGGAGCTGGGGGACTCGGTCCTTCCCCACACACCCACCCGTGCGATCCCCGCCCCGGGGAGCAGCATCAGCTGCCCCTTCTCCAAATGAGCGGGGCCGGGGGCTCAGGTGTGTCCCAGGAGCAGGACCTGCTTCTGCAGCGTTTCCAGAACATGCCTCTTGCCCAGCAAACCTCCGCACTGGCAGAGCTGGCTGGTGGTTAGCGTACAGCTGGCCACTAAGAAATCTTGGATTTGGGGTCTGTCGTTGTCTCCCCCTCCCCAAGCCACGGTGGCTTTGTGGCTCCTTGGCCGCAGCGCTACCTTGGAGCCCCCTCCTTCTCCTTGGCTGTAAAATGCACATAAACATCCCCTATCTGGCAGCACCACTTATAAAGCACTTGATTTCTTGGGAGGAGGCACAGCATTACAGTGCATTTATATGGCATGATGAACCACTTTCATAGTGCCTGTGCTCGAGGGAGTATCTAACCATAGCCATACCTGTTTGGGCATTCATCTGTAGGGAAAATGCAGCCTCTTTCCTTGCTAACACTGGGGTTGTCTTGCTGAAACCATTTAGTCTGTCTAGACAAGTATGATGAAGAGTGAAGTGCCTGGAGCTGTGAATGATTAGAGCTTGGGTATCTCTGCAGTGTTAGGTTTGTTGTGCAGTGCTGATAGGTGTTGCTCGGCGCTTTTGGGTTTTTGGTTAGCAAACACACAGCAACCAGCCAGTAGATTGTACAGCTTTGTTTCATGTAAGAGCAAGAGAAGAAGAATGCAGCCAGCCCTTCATCACACACATGTGTATGGGAGAAGCACCACAGAGAGTTTAACCAGACTAAAATGAATAGAGAAAGCACTGAGCATGATGAATACATCGGTTATGAGGGGGAGGAGGGGGAAAGGCATATACCATCAGCTTACTTTTTGGAGGGTAGCACAGAGAAGTTCATGAACGTTTGGATGGTGCTTAGAGAGTCTCAAATAGAAGGCACTGAAAAAAAAAGTAGCGTTATGTATCAGCATAGGATAAATAAAATACTTAGGACAGAAGACTGAAACTAGGGATAATGTATGTCCTTAATACATATTCAAATGAAGAAAAGTGTATTGAAGAGAGCAGGCTTTAACGTAAAACAAAATCAAGGGGAAAGTGGATGTGTAGGTATTCTTAAATACTTAAGAACACTTAAATAAGAACACTTAAATAAGGACAGATGGAAGCATCTGTCTCCATCTTAGGTATTTAATGACCTTTACAAAACTAGTCTTTAATCCTGCAAACCTTTCTGCATATGAATTGTCCATCTGACTTACCCAACAGTCCAAGTAAATTAATGACAAAGATTCATGTGAGGACAAACTTCCAGGACTGAGCCTTGCAGCAATAACATATTAATCACAGTTCCAATATGACAGGTAGATTCTCCTCCTGGTAAATGCATGTGTGAATCCCTGATGGTTTCCACAGCTCCAGGAATGACTCATTTTGAGAGACCACACAAAGCATCTGTTTCCGAGTCACAAACATATTCTAGAGACACTACACTTAAATATTATTGGGATCTGGCAGTATGTGAGGCCAGAAGGTTTATCTAACTTGGTGGTCTGGAACACCCACAGGTCTGACTCAGTGTTTTGTGGCCATTTAGTGCAAAGTGAATGGAGGATGCTACAGTTCCCTGTGGGTACACGTATGGCGATGGTCAGGTCCAGAGCGTATTTTATCTGTGAGCAGAGGAGATTGATTCTGAGAGGTGCTGAGCATCTTGAAATTGCCCCACAGCCCCTGGGAGTTGCCCCATTTCAGGTCTCAACCTGGCAAACAGAGTTGGTCTGACCCCGCTCGCTGAGCATATTCATCAGGCAAAGCCTGGCTCTGTGCAAGGGGCTGTGTTGAGGTCCTCGAGGAAGGAGCTGGACTAGTGAGAACGGTATTTGGCATGGGGTTAAATGCTCTCACACCTCGGTGTCCTCTCTCTGTCCCATTGCACTGGACGTTCTTACCCCTTGGGAGTTCAGCTTCTCAGTCAAGAAAAATCTCTTTCTATACACGTCAACAAATAAATTGAGAAAACAGCTTTCAGGCTGTCATCTGTGTGATACTGGGAAGGAGACTGATCCTAGAGTAGCAGTAGCAGGCACCAACTGCAAATCTCAGGAAAAGAGCTATTAAGCAACTAGGGCATGTGTTGATAATTAGTTAGTGCTTGTTATGTTTGCTCTGGGCTTTTAATTTCTGTTGACTAGCTATGAATTTTCTGCACTATTACTGCTTGTTTACAGTACAGCACCTAACTTAAGCAATTAATCAGTTTTAAGAGACTCTGCTAATGTCCCTCTGACATCTGAAGAGCCCCGTTACGTCAGTCTGCCTCTAAATACTGCACAAGAGCAGAGCGGGGAAGGAAATGGAATGAATCTCCCTCTGTGCATCTGCAGCCTGCAGTGTATGTAAGAGAGTCCAAGTTAGAAATGACTTACAAGTTGACTTATAAAATAAATAACCTTAGAATGACCAGCTTTAAAAAATATATGTATATAAAAATACAATCTGTACAATGTTAGGGCCAAATTCCATAAAATATAAAATAAATCCATTACGTACTGATTGCCCTTTTCTGGACCTGTACAAAATAGATTTTCTGCACACAAGACCATTTCTATCTTGTCAGAATATCCTGAATGAACTTGCACTGTATGATATTGCCTTGGCTTTGGAGAATTATGCTGTTACTGTCAGCTCCAGGCATATCTATCCAAGAAAGCAATGTCAATGTAATAGAGGATAAATGACATAACTGTGAATTACAAAAAGAATAATTCATAGGTAATTTTCAATTACAGGAATAATTTATAGGTGCCTGATTTGCAAAGAGAATAATTTATGAGTAACCTGAATTGCATATAAAGCGCATTACAGGTTACTGTAAGAAAGGGGGTATATCAACTGCTCAGCTGTCACGTGCTGAGACTGGATTTTCGGGGCATTTCTTGTGAAAACAACCACCAGGAAAAAAAAAATCCATCAAACTCCATAGTAAAAAGATTTGTGTAATATGCCCAATCTGACCTGAAACTCCTACATGTCACCAAAAGCCAGACGTACGGCCCGCGTTGTCCTTGGAGCTCATGCCTCATAGCACGTACTGCAAGCAGAAAGGCCACAACCAGGTTCCTGCTACAGAATCCTTGCAACCGTCCAAAAGGCTGTCCCCAACAGCGGACAAGGAGACAAGTGCCAAAACCTTTGGGTTATGCGTGTCCCCACTGCACTGCATGGCTGTGATGATGAATAATATGAAAGATCTGAATAACAGAAAAGAGATCGAGGTCTCCATAAACTAGATTAGGATTCCCAGCACAGGCTGGCTCCTTCCCTGCCCTGTTAGGGACCCTGCGGGTACCAGGAAGGCACAAGCTCATGGTTCATACTGCTCAGACAGGCATTGCTCATTTACACAATCCAATATGGGTGCTCTTTGTTTTGGAAAAATTACATTAGCAAATGGCTGCAAGATGGCATGACAAAATGCAGATCGGGAATAGGATGTTTTTTCTAATGGTAAAAGTAGAAAATGGCGCATCAGTGGACATCGTGAGTGTCTCCACTTGCAGCAGATCTTTACATTATAATTTTGGTTAAAGCACTTCCTCCAGTGCACCTACAAGTTACTGGTCTTTTAAATAATGAGAGTTACTTTCTTCTCCTCAGGACTTGCTAGTCAAGTCCTACGGCTTGTCATTAAACAAGGGGCCAAATTAGCTGCTTTTTTTCTTTAAAGACATGATGTCTCCTTCCTGTATACCTGAAGGACAGAAGGATATATCGGTACTTCCACTTCTTCATCACCACCTTGGCATCTTAAAAACTGAGGCGGGGGGAAAAATGCAAGCTAAAGTACCTGAAGCACTGCGTCAGGGAGTTATACAAGGCACCCTCGACACAAGAGCTAAAAATTATGAAGCCCTTTTGCACTACTTCAATTAATGAAACAGTATATCCATATATTAGATCAAGCACAAATAACATCTACTATAACTAATGTTGTAAAATGGTTTCTTTTTTAAACTGCTAAAGTTGTCCATAAAAATTTTCTGAAGCATTAATTTTCTCCGGTGAAGTATTTTAGAAAAGCTTGTTAAAGAGAAGTAATTGTGTTGGATTTGGAGAACGTAATGGTTTTGCTGCTGTTCTGTTGGAAGCAAAACCAGAGTCTCCGGGAGTGGGAGGCACACGTCACTCCAGACTGTGCGTTGCAAGTGAATTCCTGTGCCTGAGCTTTCAAACCACTAAAGCGTAATCATGGACATCCTTGGGCACGGTGTACATTCACAGCACACCCATGCTCATAGCTGGGAACGTCTGGAACTGGGTGAATGTCCCCTTTTAGGAAGCTTTGGGAAACAATGTATATCCCATAGTTTTGGGTACACACGATATTCCATGAGAGAGCCCCGGGGAACACACGCTAAAAGACTGTGCGCTCATTGTATCTGCTGTTGCATACATCCACTCTTTGCTACTTCCCATTTAGAAAAAGAAAAATCCATTCATTTTTTGAACCAGCTTCTCCTCCCCCAGACCCATCCTCCATTTATTGCCAGGAAGTGCTGATGAAAGCAGCTCGTGCTTCTCAGAAACCTTCTTTGACAAGATCACTCTCAACCTGGACCAAGTGCAAAATATCTCCTTGATTTCCCTCAGAGCAATAGGCAGTCAGTAGCTCACAGGATCATATCCCCAGTCATTTTAATATTGCTAATAGTTTCCAAGTGTAAGTTCTGCATATGACTGGAAAAACGATGTTTGTATTTAAAGTTTGTGCAGGAGAAATGAAATCTGGGCCTTAGGAAAAGGCAAATCTTCACCCTAATCCAAGGCAAAACTCCTGATGACATGGTGGGGTCAGATTCTTACTTCATCCTCCCAAATCTGGAAGCAAGTCAGAAGTGTAGAGACTTGGGTGACAAAGGGCAGAACAACCTCACACAAACTCCTATTGCTACCTGTGAAAAATCAGCAGAAACACTTTGGACATTTTTTGGGCAATAAGAAGAGGTGACTGAGAAAGCATCACAGATTTTTCTAAACTTCCATTAGATTAGGGCCCTTGTACCACTTCAGATCCCACTGTGCTGTCTGCTGTCAGCCTTTAATGCTTGCAAAATACAAAGCTTGCAAAAATAAAAGAAAACTGCTCACCTGCTCCCTCTCCTACGCTATATACCCTTAGCACCAAAAAAGATCATACAAAACAAGTCTTTTTTAAGGACTGCTTATGCATACACATATCTTCCCAAGGGTTAGATGTAAAGAAATTCAATGTTAATTTTAATGGGCTGCCACCTTTCTGTTATGGTGCAAACTACCAGAGCCTTCTCTGCATAACTGAGGAAAGACTTTGGCTCATGTTGGTGCTATTTTTTAAATATTGAACTTTGTTATGTTGCTGTCCTCAAGGGCCACTGAATGTCACTTACCTGACCAAGCTAGGCTGCAGACCTACTTAAATTATAGCCTTAACCAGTTCCTCCTAAAAATATTTCACCTCTTTTTTTCTGTGATTGAATGATGCTGTTGTAATGGTGATGGTCAGCAGCTGATACATTTGCTTATCCACCCAGAATGCTTGTCTGGTTTCTTTCAGGATAGTATTAACTTGACTAATAGAAGATAATACTTCCTAGAAACTCTGTGCTTTTGTGTGTATATACCTGTGTATTTTCATTCTGCTGTATACAGGTGGAGCACTTAACCTGTGGTAGGCAGCTTTGCCTCAAATGCCTCTCCAAAATACTCTGGTTCTACTTGGCACGATCTCCTTACAAAAAAATGAATGTCTTTGGAAAAATCCAGATGTAGGTTAGCCATAGGGTTGTACTTTGTTTCCTCTTTCTTCCCTTTCCCCAAGAGGTCTACTGGAATCTCCATAAGTACATACATAGCAATGTGAAATAGGTGCTTGGCTTCTGCAGCTTTGGAAAACACTGGTCTTAGAAAGGACCCCAGAGAGAATGTGTCTGTGATGCTCTGAATTAATTCCTTTCTGCTGCAGGCTTTCTTTTTCTCTTTACCACTTTACATCATCACCACCATTCTTGATGCTAACACGGTGTGACACCAAGTTATTCATGAAGTGACACAATGGCAATGGGCCCGTACGTATCTTGCTAGAGAGGCAGCACCAGCAAACGCAAGACTCACACAGCAAGGGCAAACCTTCCCGCATCTTGCAGCCTGACAACAGCACTGTGAGCCGGCAGATGCTCCAGGTCAATACCTAAGAGTGAGGATTAAAAGCTGTTAGAGGAAATTGCCAACAGTGACCAGCTGCTTTCATTGGTGTCAGGTAAGTCAGAAGTTTTGGCTTCTGATAGATAAATAAAGACCAAGATCTACCTCTTCTTTCCTGCCATGGAGCTACGCCTTTGAGAGCTCCAAGGAGGGTGTTTCAGCCCAAGCAAAAAGGAGCACCACCTTTCAACGTCATATGAGGGTCAGTGCAGCCAGTTGCACAACACACAGAGGTATTGCTTATCTTATTGGGACTTCAGGATAGAGCACCAAGAAAAAAAAAATCTGATTTCATCCAGACATCTGGTAGCAATAATGGGGCTATGTATTCTTAAGCATCATCTACTAGTACATTGTCCATAAACCAGTGACGTACATGCAGATGTGACGCACCCTATAACTGCTAGTCCCACGTAAATGCATAGGGCTCCTGGCCAGCACTAAACAGAGCATTTATAAGCTCCCAGTCAAACCTTACAGCTGGCATCTTGGGGCAAACTGCTCTGAGAGCAAAGCGTGAGAAGGTTTCCAGGTCCCTCGCAAGGCCACACGCTGATGGTTGTATCCCCTCCTGCAGGCAGTGCCACAGCCGGTGGGTCTCTCCGCGATGCTGCAGTGCAAACACGCTCAGGAATTCAGCTTCGGGCCCCGGGCTCTGAAGGACGCGCTGATCTCCACCAACCCAGCCCTGCAGGAGCTTTATGCCAAAGCTTTCTCCAGGGCGGAGAAGCTGTTCCTCTCCGAAGCCTACAACCCGCAGAGAACGCTCTTCTGCACGCTGCTTATTCGGACGGCTTTTGACTGGCTCCTCAGCCACCCCGATGCCCCCGAGGACTTTGAGACGTTCTATCACGCCATGCTGAGGAGGAAGCAGAACTTCTGTCGAAAGCACATTTACCTGCAACCTATAGGTAATGCGCGCATCTTCACTGAGCCACCTGGAAAGATATGGGAGGGAGGTGGGTGGTGCTGAACTCTACTAACACCCTCTTCTAAGGACTAACCTGCAAAATGCAATTGCCATAGCAAAGAGAAGAGTAATACCAAAGGCTCTGACATGCCCCCAGTCCCGAGTCACAAGCTGTGATGACAACCAGCAGTAGACCTGCCCTGTAAATAGCATGTGTGCCCCTGGGTGAGACTTGCTATGACTATATGTATGCATACCTACACATATATCTATATGTAAAACAATGCTGGATGAAACAGCATTTCTGGAGCTCCATCCCTGAAGGTTTATTAAAAACAGCTACCCGTTCCCACATTAATCTTTCTGCACAACTTAAATAGGAGACAACCTTCCTAGCCCATCTGCTCTGCTAATGAGAGAGTGTACTAATGCCTCGAGCCACCTCTCAGAAAGAACCCCCTCTTCTCCTCCATATCTGTGTGACCATCTAGAGATGTCTGCCACATCGCAGAGTAAGCAATTAACTTCAGAATGAACCAGCCTCCCTCTTCCTCAGTTGCTGTGGCCAGCCCCACAAAACCCCTTTGGACCTTATGGTTCACACAGGCTTTAAAGAACTGATAATAGAGTTTGTCTTCTTAGACTTAATCGAAGGGCCTGCCGGGCTCTCGCTGCTGGATTCCCTCCAGAGCTGCGTTGAGTCTTTCTTCCTGGGTCTCCGTGTGAAGTGCCTTCCCTCCATCCCCATCTCTTCCATTCACTGCTGCTACCGCCACAGCCAGGACACGGACAGGGTGCAGCTTCACGCAGGTAAGGACCTGAGAGCAGGGAGCCTGCAGAGACATCAGCTTGGCACGTGGGCATGAGCCCTGCCTTAGGAAACGCCTGAAATAGCCCTTCGTTGCCTGAGCAGGGAGGGGATGAGGAAGGGAGTGAAAAGGGAGAAATCCTGTTCCCATGGAAAACCCAGAACTTTGAGTCTGGAAACGGGAATGAAAAACAAAGTGACTTTCATCATGTTTTCCTCTGCTGTCTGTATTTTTCAGTCCTGTTATGTTTAGGTCCAGCTCTGCAAAGCGATGGGATCAGCTCTGCGGGAAGGCACTGTAGATTTGGTGTAGCCTGAGTTCTCCCATCTCTTGTCCGGAGCCAAAGTAAATTAGTGGCCTGGATGCCGCAGATGGGGAACTCGCTGGCCTTTCATGTTAGGAAATTTGGGTTCAAGTGTCACACAGCTCCCCAGGGAAATGGGTTTGTCAGCTGCCAAACTCACGCTGCACAAACATCCATCTGGAACAAGCTGTTTGCAGGTACCGTGGGCAGCATTGCTCAGCACGGACCCAGTGCTGCAGCAAGGCAGCTGCTCCAGCTCAGGTCTGAAATGCCTGTAGGGAAGTTCTTCTACTTCCAGGTGCTTATTTCCATGGGTTAGTACTGAATTCACCTACATCTCTGTCCTTAGCTCTGCTTTGTTTTAATTCTGTGCTCACTTTTGAAGTGGTCAAAAGTCAGGTCAGCTTATACTGTGATTTGAGGGGATGGGCTACACAGCTCTGGTTCTCCATCCGAGATGCTGAATCCAGCAGCTCTGCCTATCTATGACTTGGATTACATACTCCTCCCCCATGAACAGCAGAAATTCTGGCTCTTGCATGCCTTCCAGGAATGCTTCATTTTAATGAACATCTCTTGTGTTTGTCCAGATGGGATCCTGAATTTCCTGAAGAACAACAAGCCCATGGATGCCCTGTGTGTCCTCGGACTCACTCTGCTGGACCTTTACCCATGTGAGACCTGGAGCTTCACGTTCAGCAAATTCCTACCAGGACAAGGTGGGATTGGTGGCCCATGATCTCCTAGCACAGCATGTGAATAAGTCAGTACTGTACCAAAAAGCCTTCCCTGGGAGACTGAAATAGCAAAATCTTATCCTTAACATTTTATTCGCTCCCTGATAAGATGAACTAGGTTTTCCCAATTTAAAATTAGGGGAGTCAGGGCTCCTGATCCAGGCAAAGGTAACTGACATGCTACAAACCTTTTGGGAAGTGTGTCTCATCACACCCTGCATGCTCAACTGGATTGTGCTACAGCAGCTTCCTTTTCATGCTGCCAAAGCTGACAGTCACAAGAGAGCCGATACCTAACTTGTATGCGCTTCTCTTTACAGAAGTGGGAGTCTGCAGCTTTGCCAGATTTTCTGGGGATTTCCCCCAGGCTGGCTATAGCAGCTTGAATCCGCTCACACAGAAGGAACGGTTATGCGAAGTCAGCAAAGAAAGCAGAGACCGGACATTGCCATTCAGTGCCCAAGAGATGGTCCAGTGCTGTAAGGTAGGACCAGCTGTCTCCTGCACCCCATATTTCTTGCCATGTAGGGTTAAATATTTCAGGACTGGGCATAATCCATCTCTCAGCCCGTGAAGCAGGCATGAGACTCTGCTCCCAGAAGACACAGGCAATCACAGCTAAGTCCATGCACTTACACAGTCCTAAAGAGCTTGTATTTTAGTGCACCACGTAGACATCTCTTACTTCTCTTGCCACTGGAGCAAACTATAGTATCAGCTGTATAGAGAGGCTACAGGCTTTGCCTTATATCATGCAGCAACACTGAGACAAAAACCCTGCCCAGCTCCCAGGATCATGCTTGGGACATCTCAGTGTTTTGCTTGTCAGGCAATGCCTGGGCAGTACACTCTGTTAGCTGATGAAGTATTCAGAGATCAATCAGAATATGTAGTGGAGTTGTGTGTTAACTAAGGGGTAGCTGGGAAGGGTATCCATAAGGGGAGAGGGCCGCTTGCCAGATGCTTACATGGATGGATGAGAAAAATACCTTAGACAAGTTTGCAGGTATACTTATATGCAGATGCCCTAAACCCCACCCATCTCCTACGCATCCAATGCATGAGTGCTGTCCTCCCTTATCGCAGCATCTCCCCTCTGCCCTCTTGCCAGCTCTACTTCTAGCATTTCTCCCAAAGCTGGCCCACGTGGAGCCATTTCTGTCTGCCTCCCCTGGTATTTGCTCAGGATTTTCTAGTCTGAGGTCTCTTCCTGTAGCAATTTCAAATGATGTTAGGTGGCAACAGGAGGAAGAGGGGAATCCCCCATCCTCAGCCTTTCCATGGTTGCCAATTCCCAAGGCAGTCATGCTTGGGCAGCTGATTCCAACTTAGTTTTTGCTTTGGCACAAACATTTAAAGCGCCTGCTTTGGAAGGACGCAGATCTGCTATTGCCAATAGCTTCTTACAGATTTCTCCCATGGACTGTGCTGCTCTTTTCAGACCCCTATGGGACTGATTTTCCCCTTAAAAAAAACCCACAACACAGTCCTTGGGGAAGAGAGTGACAGCAGCACTGCCCTAGAGCTCTGAGCATGCTATCTACAGGGTCTTCCCACAGCTGCTTCTAGAACACACACCCACCCTTCCTCCTCCACCATACAAACATGGATGTTGGGGTACCTGAGAAGAAGAGAGCCATGTTCCCCTTTGCACCTCAGAAAAGCTTAGGCTGAAGGACCACCAGGGCTGAATGATGAGTCAATTAGACTGTTAGGGAGCGGGGAAAGTGGAACAGCAGAGGAGGAAGAGGAGGGGGCAGTGGAAGCAGGAGTCACCGTGTGCTCCTATGATTTTTGCTTTCCTGAAAGGTGACCTGTCATGAGATCTGCCACCTGATGGGGCTGGGGACCTGCCGCTGGCTGCAGTGCATCATGCAGGGCGCGCTGAGCCTGGACGAAGCCCTGCTGCGGCCCCTGGAGCCGTGTCCCATCTGCCTTCGGAAGCTACAGCACGTCGTGGGCTTCAAACTTGTCGAGCGCTACAGGGTAAGAGACAGACCCACCAGCCCATCCTGGAGCAAAGGGGACATAGCAGGGAGCAGAGCAGCTCACCTCAAACCACAGCACTAAATGTCCTGTGGCAGGGCCTTGAACAGAGATGCTGCTCTCAGTGCAATGTGCTAAGAGACAAAGCTAACACCTAAATAAGGGGGGTGTTGTACACATGGGCTGTGACCAACATAGCACTTTACACAATCTCTAGGCCTTTTGTCTGTTCACAAGGGACAGCGCAACCGTGTGACCACAGTTGGCTACTTCCAAAAATGGGGCGGGAAGAGCAGACAGATTTCAAACCAGAGTGGCAGTGAGAGCGCAGCAATTCCCACATTTGTGCCGTTTCCTGTTTGCCACCATGGTTTTCTGCTTCTCTAGGGCTGCTGGTAACAGGGAGAAAATATTAAGTGCATACTTTGCTGCAGTTCCTCTGTTTAAAGATATGAGAAAGAATCCCAAATTATTACTCCCCAATGAGTGAAGCGTCCCAGACTCATCTTTTGCCTCTTCTCTCCCACCATAGAACTGCTAATACCACATTTAGACAACATCAGGAAGAGTGCTAAGATGCCCTTAGCTCTAGAAAGGGTTTTCTAACTCTGCTGTCTGAAAAACTGCATTCAGTAGCTAAATAGCTGGTGGGATAGAAATTATGTCATCATTCTCACTCAGTACCCTATCTTCTCCCTGGTTATAATTCCTGTCTGTCACACATCATGTTCAGAGACAGGATTTTCCACGGCTGCCTATTTTAAAGCCTGTGGGTTATATTTGTAACAAGATACAGGCAGAATGAGAATGGGGATGCCTCTAGTTTCATTCAGCTTGGAATCAGACACACAGAAGCACGGCAAAGGACGTGGGGGTGGGTGGGTGGAAAGCAAACGTGTTTGTGTGGTTTTGCTGCTTGTCTGTGCATCTGCGGTCGTGTTAGACCTGTCTCTGACCCCGTGGCTGTTTGGTCCCTGCTTCTCTCTGAGAGGTGCCTAAATTGCCCGGACTACCAGAGGAATAAATTCGGGTTTATTTAAACACCCAGCCTGTCAGCATCCAGCTATTGCTTTCTAGAAGAGAACTGCAATCTGCATTAAGCTTTTCTAGAAACATTTTTGCCTTTACACCTGCAGTCAATACTGTAATTGGCTCAGCGTCCCCTGGCGACAGTGAACACAAACCTGAAGAGAAGATGCACTTGCCAAATGTCACATCTGCTTCCTTGAGAAGGAAAAGCTCAGCTAGATATAGTAAAAGCTGGCGTAAGAGTTGTGATAATCTCTGTAAGAGGCTTTGCTATAGCATTGAGAGGAAATACAAATACTAGAGATGAATTAAATACTTCGGGAACCTGACAGAAGAGAGCACAAAGCATTTGGAAACATCATCAGATAGCAAAGTTACTTGCTAAGCATGTTTTGAGAGGTTATGGCTGGCCAAGTGCAAGTCTGAAGTCACATTTCCCTTTGGAAAACTAGCACGGATCCCCACCTGACGCATAACAGCCCCAGATGCTCGTAATAAATACAGGAAATGCCAGACAAAGCTGCTCCTCGCCAGCAGTAGGTAACGCTGCTGAAGTCTGCGGCTGAGAGACGGTTACAGGCAGAAGAGCATGTGGGACAGGAAACCAGTCCTCATGTAGGAGGAAGAGCCCCTCAATTTATTTATGAGTTGCACTCAGAAACATACTCTATTTTTTGATCACAGCTGCTTATTCTAGCGTGAGTCATCTTGAAAACTGAAAGGAAATCAATTCTCTTGGTGTCTCCCCTCCACAACCAACATTTCCACCTGCTGCTTCTGCAGCACCCCAGGCTGTTCTGCACGTAGCGCCTAGGTTAGTTTGCAGCGGCCACACTGCGGAAGAAAGCAGTGCTTCAGCTGCAGTTGGAGGTTAGGTTAGCTACATCCTCACCGTGGTGTTAATCACGGTATCTGCTCTCGGGCGCAGCATGGCTCCGCTCCTGCTGGGAATGACAGCACTGCCATGGCAGGGGGGTTTGAAAAACTTCCAGTGCCAAACCTGGAGCCCCTTGAGGTGTCAGACACTAGGGTTCATTCTTAGTGACTTACTTGGGGTGGGCATCCCCGTCAAATGCTCTTGCCTGCAGGTAAGCTAAACCCATGAAGAGGTTATCCCTTTCTAGTTAAATAGGGGAACATAAAGAGAGGCTGCAGCCCTACAAACCCTTCCCAAGTTCAAATCAATACACCACCCAAAGGATGAGAGACAGGAGAGATTTTTAGGATTTGGTAGTGATCTTCAGTCAATCATCCTCTCCTTTTGCCTTAAATAATCCAAATGTACTGTTTGAACATCCTCAGCTGCACAGCTTTTTCTTTTCTTGGGAATTGGACTAAGTATCAGTTGTGATTCCTTCCCAGATTTGCTACACTTAGGAATTTTAGGAGACATTATAAAATCATGGACTGGTTGCAGCTTTCAACTAGCTTTGCTGTCCCCTTCCCTAGTCTGGCTCCTATCACAGCTTCTGGTGCCTGCCTTCTTTGTTTTTTAAACCCAGAGGGAGGAAAGGGCCATTGGAGGTAGGATGAGGAAGGATAAAAGTTGTCCCTTTACATTTTTTTCTTGCCCCAGAAGGAGGGGGCAGGGTGGATTAACTTAGCTGAAAGAGTTCATTTTATTCTTGTATGAAATTCTTCCCTGAGGCTTCATGCACAGACTGAAATGAGAAACAGGGCCAATTTCTCCCACCCACTCAATTTGAGCTCTTTATCCTTTCTGTCACTTGCCTGAAGAGAGAGCAATAGAGGAGGGAAGGGGGAGGGAGCAGCAGGGTACTGCGGGAGAAGGGAGCTCCGTAGAGCTGGAAATCTCCTGCCCACTTCTCAAAAACCACAGCTCACCCTGAGCTGAGCACGTACAGACCCAGCACAGTGACCGGCGTCTCAGGTTAATAGTCTGTCACCCTTGTGTTTTCCAAAGCGATCGCAGGGCTTTGCAAAGGTATCAGCTGGGAGCTGCAGGAAGTAAAGCTGAGGAAAAGAGCCCACAAGGGTGTGAAAAAGCTGAAAAACACACAAACCCCCCCAACACATACCGACAAGGCATACAAGGAGATAATCTTTTATGCAGCGATGACTGGAGTACTGCGATTCGTTCCCCAAAGCACAAGGAATAAGTGTGCCAGAAGCAACCTGTTATATGCCCCACTGTAGCATTTAAGAAGGAAATTGTCTCAGACATTTTCCTTTCATTAATTCTTTCCTGGAGCCCGGCCTTCCCACTTGTGCATTTCAGCTCGAGAGGGGAAGAGCTATTCTTAGGAATAAAATGCACATTACCACAGGAGTTAACAACATGATGAAACAAGATTCTTCACCGCTATCTCGGGAGCTTTCGTACACAGCTTCCTCTAGAGAGGCTCTGGTTTGTCTTTCGCAGAGATCGTACCCACACAGCGCAGAGTGAATTTCTGCCATTTTTCTCCTACCATCTTCACTAATAAGGCAGATACAGTCCACATCTGACTGGGGGCAGAACTGCCACAGGATGCTGACTCCAAGAAAATGAGGCAACAGGAAGCCCCTGCTTTGTAGGGTAACCATGAGTTGTCTGAACCCACGTCCCAGCAGAGAGCACCGTAGAGTGTGAAGCTGAGCCACCCAAGACGACTAGGTTTACTTGACAGGCACTGGGAAAGGCGCACCTGTTTTCTCTCATTCTCTAAAATGAAACCTTTTCCCCTCTCACCACAGAAACTCTACGCTTGGACGCAGACTGTGTTGTCCACATGGCCGAGGCAAGAGTCAGCAGACCTGTCCACCTCTGAGGACATCCTTCCATTCAGCTCAGACTCCGGGATGTGCTGCGAGAACGACTCCGAGGCTGTCACCTCCTTGTCCGAGCCGCTGACACCGGACACTTGCAGCCAGGCCCTCTCCATCGGCCAGGAGCTGGAACAGGATGAGCATTCGTGTTCGCTGGCGGAGGCACACAGCCAGCCCCAGCTCGCTGGGCCCACCAAGTCCACAGATATCATTAAAGATTATGAACTGTGGCTGGAGATGTGCATTGCTGCCCTGGAGAGGAACGTCTCTGAGGAGGAACTGGCTCAAGTAGACAAGACTGTGGATGCCCTGGCTAAGTGGGAAATGTTTACAGGACAATTGCCTGCTATGAAGAAGGACCTACCCTTTGCTAGGGACAACACTGGGTTACGGAAAGTTCTCGGAGACAAATTTTCCTCCTTGCGGAGGAAACTGAGTTCCAGAAAACTATCCAAAGGAGAATCGTCCCCTCATCGCTGGCAGTGGGAGGAAAACTAGGCTGGGTCTGCCTTGGGTTGGGCCAGCTTTGATTCCACAGCTTTGGTCACATTACTGCCCTGCTTCTGACCTTTCTCATCACAAGTTGTTGCTGTCAGAGAGAAACAGCAACATCCCCAGGAATAAAAGGTGTTTCTTTTTCTGAGATTGCTAACATATTTTTGATGTGATCAATTCTTCTCTAAGGGTTCTTCCTGTGCTGGCCTAAGTGACAGCATGACTCCAAACCCACATCAAGTCCTATGCAGGAGCTTGTATTTTCTTGCCATATTTCATCTGGTCTGAAGTCAGCCAGGAAGAAGTCTATGCTAAACACTAAACCATGTTCACTCAGAAGTTTGGTCCATCTGAACACACAGATGCAAAACAAGCCAGGGCACAGATATTATTTCTCCCTCTATCAAATGTTCATCTCTCTTCTAGTTGCTGTCCCATCAGCTGGAGGTTGTGCCGAGCACAGGAGCACAGCTGAGGCTGACGGACTCATGCTATGAGTAGGGGAGGAGAGATGGAGGAGGTCAGGCACAGTCAGTGAGTAAAGCAGAAAGATCCCTGGCAGCTCATCTGCCATAAAGAACAGTGTTAGTGTGAAGACTGTCTTTTGGCAGACACTCAAGGGGATCTCCAGAGCTGCTTCAGTTCAAACGAAGCCAGCCTTGGAGCCCTAAACTGTAACTACTCACATCCTCTGTAGACTGGCACAGGAGAGAAAACCTCTGAAAATGTTCACACACTCATTGATTATTAACTTAAAAGGGGGAACTACACATGCATTCCTCTCTTTCTGCCTTGAGAAGTTAACACCCTGGCCCTTTCCCTCTTCTCTGCTCCATAAGTCACCCACTGAACAGGAACGGGTGCTGTGCTGGCACCAGGAGCTGCAGAGCTTGCCTTCCCATTGCCGGGGCATGCCGTTCCTCTCTGGCTATTTATAGAACAAGCTCAAGAGACCGATGGGTTTTTGAGCTCTGTAACAGCAGCACACTGGGGGAAGGCTGACCCTCTCCATCCACGGTTCACTCGGACCTCAACACTGATAACGCTCTCTACAGCTCACGGCTACATGGCCACGCTTCAGATTTCCCCTGCCTAAAAATATCAGCAGGTAGGACTGGGTCCAGCTCAGCTGGGCAGAGAGAGAGGATGTTTCCCTCAGAGGAGCTAATAGCTTTGGCTTTCCTGAGCGCTTGCCCTGTGCACTTTGAGGGCCTCAAACCATGCAGTAACCCTGCAATGCATTTTTGGAGCAGGAAGGGAGAGAATCAGTGGAAGATATTCAAGAAATGCTTGAGATTTACTTGTGCAGGTGAGTAGAAAAGATGATCTTGTAATAAATTCAACTGGATTCCGGAAACACAAGCAACTTCGCATCCGCATGATTCATACACGGAGAAAGAGGGAGTTCTGGCTTCGGGACTGATGACGGCAATTCCTGGAAACATTTTTTCCAGGCTGCGCGCCTGGACTCGGGGCAGGCGCGGTGCAGCAGAGCCGCTGCTGCCGCCCTCTCCTGGCGGCCTCAAAGGCGATGGGGTTCTCATCCAGGACATTCTTCCCAGCAGCAGAAATTTTCCAAACAAATCCTGCCTGAATTACAAATCCATGTACTGCCCCATACTTGCTCAGTTGTTGCCTTAACAGATGTACTATTTTAAGCAAGAGATTACTTTTCGTTCAGCCTTGTTTGCTCTTACTTTATTCTGTACTGAATCATTAGGCTGAACTTCAGAAACTTTCCAGAAAGAGGCTGTAAACTCACAATGACAATATTGCCTAAGGGAAAGAGGCAGCTTTCTACATAACAAAGCCCAAAGACACCAGAGAAAAGGGGTGGCACAGAAACAATCTGAACTGCTGGCAGAAGTCACAGATGGGAAACTCCCTATGTGACACTTGGCTTACAGACTCGTGTTAGCTCTGTTGTGAAAGCGTGAATTTCTGCTGAAGATTTTTCTTACCAATAACATATTTTTGACACCAACACTGACAGAACCACCACTTACCAGCTCAGCTTTTCCAGAAGTGCTCCAGGTAAGCAACAAATGAGCATGGCAACTCAGAGCTTCACCTACTTGTGTGGGCAGCTCAGCAGGGTCCATAGGCAAGATGTAACTTTGTGGTGAGAGGCAGAAAATGGTTGTTATGCTTTTAAGTCCTTCAGCAGCTGGAGGAGAGAAAATCCACGCAATATTACACTGAAGGTTTTTGTTCATGCAAAGACGTTCCTGTGGAGGTGGCTACTCTTCACATCAGCAAAGGTTTCCAGTGCTGCTGCTGCACATGACACCACAGCAAAACATTTTGTTCCCAGTGCACTTAACACTACACAGTCCACCCCAGCGTGTGTAAGGTTTGGAGGCAACCTGGGTCACAGAGGGATAAAATGACTGGCCAAGGTTACACAGAAAATCAAGGTTATAACCAGGACTAAAGCACAAAGGTGTAATTCCTACTCTTCTGTGCATGTACCAGAGTTGCAGCCGGGCAGAAAACAACTGACAGAGGAATGAGAAGTAAAACATATTGAAGGTAAGACCCTAAATAAGATTTCCTGCATTTTAAGCAGCAGGTTTCTGGGGAGATACTTCTACTTGGAAGGGTGTGGGAACAGCAGCATAACTTGAAGATAACAGCCTGCTAAGTAAGCTGTGGAACAGAAATACAGATTAAATACTTAGGAGTAATTTTAGAAGGTCAAGCTGCAGATCAACCATCAGCAAGAAGTAGTAGGGTACTCTATATATAAATCCACACCTAGAAGTTACTTGCAACTCAACAGCCAAGATCAGAGTTGGTTACAAATGGTCCAGGGACAGAGTTTCACTGCGTAGTAGGCAGTGGGCAGGAGAACCTAGGTATTCACTTTGCAGCACTTCAGCCACAGTTTGGTGAGCCTTCCGCAGGAAGGCAGGCAGCGAAAGGAGCTGGGCACCCGGATGGGAAAGAAGTCAAGTCCCAAAAGGCAACAGACCCAGCAGCCTGCCACAGATCTGCCCTGGGCACGGCTTCGGGGCTCTGGCTGGCAGCCTCCCTCCACAGCCCCAGGAAGGCAGCACTGTCGTTTCTCTGCCTCGTGACCTGTGGGTGTCTTGTTGTGACAGGTAGATGATCTAGAAATGAACTCTGCATGTGACCTGGCTGCTGCCTTCAGGAGATCCCCCAGCAGAACCAGGTAACTCCTTCCTGAAGTTGCTGTTACCTTTCATGCAATGATCCCTAAAGGCAATGGTACAACGTGGATTCATGTTAGACTCATCTGGCTCAGAACATCTCCCAAACCACACCATCCTGTGGCTACCTAAAGCATCCTCCACGATCAAAGTAACTCCAGTCATACCCTTTCCGCCCCAAGCTCAAGGATACTTGTTTTGAAGCAAATTCTGATGTCTATAATTCTTAACAGAGCAGAAAACACAGTCTTTTAATAGCTTTACAAGCTCATAAAGACAAATATCTTCTCCCAAAAATAAACAGGCGCAACATTCCACCCCTACTCTTAAAACAAGAAGTTGCTGTAACTGAAGAGAGGGGGAGTACAACGCAACTGTCCAGGGAAAACAACAAAAAAACCCCAGACCCTTTGCTAGTTAGAGGTGAAATTGCCTACAGCAGCTGCAAAGGTGGGAGTGGAGAAACCAGCGTCTTCCCTGGACATTTCATTGGCAGTATCCAGCACTTTCTGATTTAATAGGGGTTATGACCACGTCCCCACGCTAAAAATGGTACTTTTAACTGAAGCCCGCTTCTGCTGTGCAGATTGAGGCTTTAAAGGAAAGTTACATATTGTAAAAATCCCTGAACACTCTTCCTAAGAACTCTTCCTTCCTTAACACTATGCAGCTTCCCAAGATGCTGGTCAGTCTTGGGGAGAGTGGCAAGAATTTTAGTAGTTTTTGTTAGTAACTGAATAAACTTCCTCCCAAGTCTGTACAGGATAATGAGATACCAGGCTGGAGCTGGAAACCAAAGGATTTTCTCTTAATCAAAACTTAAATATTACTATAACCACCCCAAACCTTACGCCTTGTACAACTTAGCAGAAATACAAAGCCCTGCCTACTTTGCATTTTAGAGAAGTCTCTCCCTGGGAAAATAGCCATGTTTTCCCTTTTATCTTTGGAGTGTTGGATTATTGAAATTGCAGAAGAGGTACTCTAGTAACATGTAGCCATGCTGATCCAGGGAAGAGAATTCAAGGTTAATATATTGAGTTTTATGTCTCTGTGAAGGGCACCAGCATTCACCAGCACTGAACAAACTTACCTGCAGAACTATCTGCTTCAGCCTCTGTTCTTATGGGGCAACACTTGTAGAGCTGAATTACATAAGGGACATCTTTACCATATGAAGTGGGATAGACTGAGATGCAGAAGTATTAATGGTGTCACAATAAGATACCCTGATTCAAGCCTTCCACCACATGTCCCAAATAAAAATTTAAATCCCACTGAAATCGGTGCAGTTTAAGCATCTGCTCACAACTGCTGACTAGGGAAGGACTGAGCTTGGGTAGGCACTCCAGTGACAACGCATTTCTTGTTTTGATTAAAGCTTTGGAGATTCAGCAATTCAGACATCAGAGCAACTCCATCCAACCAAACCCCAAACAGCTTTGGAGCGGACAAAAATGACGACCTAAACCAACCCCCATCCCTGTCTGCGGGTCAAGTGTCTCAAAAGCCGGGCATGGCCCCTGTTATACCACCAATGTGTTCCAGCGGGTACTGCCAGAAACAGCCCTTTCTTGCTCCAGTGAGAAACCTGTTAAACTTTTTCTATATCCTATCTTGTAGGGCTGTAATTCACAGGAATATTTTGGCCCAGAAAAGGGGAAATTTACTTTCACAGAGCTGACCAAAGAGATCACTTGGAGCTGCTGCTATTGCTTAGTTTTTTTCAGATTAGAGAGTACATGATCACACCTGGAAACCTCCTATTAACACATATTGAATTTGCAATTCATCTGCCTTCATTTCAGAGTTGCTGAGCACATTGTTACATGGAACTGCTCAGCACCTCCAGGAAAAAAAAAGTCAACCATTCCCGAAAGCTTGGTGTATCTGAGGACCTAATGTTTCCAATGATTAGCAGAAAGGACAAACAATGCTCCATGAAGGATTTCGAATTGTATACCTGCCAATGTAATTGATTAGGCATTAGTAGTTCACGCAAGAAATAATTAAGACTTGCCACAAAAATCTGCCATGTGACCTTTTGATGTACAAGCGACAAAAGGTTAATGACATTCCTAAGAACCAGAGCTCAAGTCCTGGCAGAATTGATGCCAGGATGGCAATGCTGTAAGACAGGGATACCAATGACTCTCCAAAGGTCGTGGTCTGATGATCAGACCAAATGGTTCTGCACTGCCATACAAGATACCATGGCACACGAGTGTCCAACAGAGACTTGCACTGGAAAAGAAGCAAGTATAGGTCCCATGGCTATTATCAGATGCTGGACAGCAGAAGAGGAATCTCTGACAGGTGTTGCCAACTCAACAGGCTTAATTAACTTCTCTTGCTGAGCTTAAAATACATAAGCACAAACTCTGGCTGTGTCTCCCACTTCCCATCAGTTCTAATGCCTAAGTTAGCTACTGGAACACTACAGACGAATGAGTTAGAAGTTTTATATAGGCTAATGTTTCACCAGCCATCAGTTCCTGGACACACTCAGGCAAAATGATTCAGACTAGAACTGGAGAGGTGGGAGGTACGTAAAGACTACAGAACAAGATTTTATTGCATGACAGCTGTAGTTTCATGCAGTTCATGCTGTAATTTATTCAAAAAGCCACTCCCTTGCAGAAAACTTTTGGATAAAGCAAAAAATGTCACTCTAGACTTTGTTGAAAGATAAAACCCATGAAGAACAGTATAACAAGTCAAGTTTTAATAGATTTATAAAATTCATATATACAAAACAGTAAACTAAGTCACCAAAGCTATAAAATACACTTTTTACACATCACAATATAATTTTATCTAGTACACAGTTTTCATAAATTGAAACTATTACAGCAAGTAGCTGCTTCTATCGTGGATGCTGTTTTGGTGCTAGAAAGACACTTATGTGAGCAGTCTGGAACTGTGCTTTTACTTTATGCATTTTTCACCTTCTTTTAGTTTGTCACTGTTTTTAAAGTACTTTCCTGTGAATTGTTAGAAACTTAAGGCTAAACTCAGGCCTTTCTTGCCCAATGCAGTGAACTGGTTTAAAAACAGAATGATATTGCATAGTATGTGTGTTACAATGCATAGGCACCAGAGAGCAAGTAAATTGCAGAATAAAAGATAAAATTAATTGGCTTCCTAGCTACATGATTGTGTCATGAGATAACTTTGTGTTTTGTCAGTTTGCTTTCATACATATTGATTCCATAAACAAGACAACTCATCACACGAGCAATAAATACTAGCCATTTTGTTAAATGGAGACTCCAGAAATACTGTTTAACATGTATCATCAATTCAAGCTCATTACACATGCCAGATAACGGAACCTGTTCACTGGGAAAATGCTCATTATCCTAAAGACAGTTAATGGCTTCAATGCGAACAGGAGTTTGAACACGTTTTCAAACCTAAGCCCACCAGGCACGCTTTCCAAGTCTTGTGAACTACCAAAAGATCGTTTCTCTTCCACATCCCCCTTCTCCCTGCTATCTTCTCTCCGCCGTTGTGCCCAACCACCTGCACACAAGCTCAGCATAAGAGATTGACAGGAAGTATTAGCAGAGAAGCAGTGCTATTCCAAATCTGATACTTCCCTCAAAAGATGCTCTTCCTCAGGTCCTCCTTATCCAAAAGTTTTGCTCTCCATCAGTATTAGTTTTTATTCAAATTATGGAAACAGTCTTAGCTAGCCGTTCCCCTGAAATACTCACACTCTGGTATCTTGAAGAAAGTTTAAGCAGCTGTAAGAAAGGAGTAAGATGCACTGTCTGGCTAGAGATCTGCATACCATGCTCCAGTAGGAACTGTGTTTTAGCACTCAGTTATGAACAGATGAAGAGAGATTTACAATGGAAGGGTGTGCAGCTGCAGCAGGGCCAGCCTTGCCAGCCTGCTGCTCTTAATTCACAGCAACTAGCTCTCCAGAGTCACTCAAAGCTTTTGGGGTCATGCAGATAGCATTTCACTTCAATACAGTCAGCCTTCGAGCACCAACAGCTTTTGGGATCTGTTTAAGAAGTAGCTCCCCTCTCTTGCTCCCTTCCAACATCCTTTGGCTATTTTACCACAATGGCCACCTCAGATGTCACTGCTGCTCTTTTTTTCTCTTCGACTGCAAATATTTTCACATCGGACAAAAGATATGACCTTCGGACATATGCCAAGAGCTAGGCTGTGATACAGTTTGTCAAGCCAGGCACAGAACCACTAGCACTGACAATCTATTACCTCCATACTCCCCACCCAATAAGAACACAAGCATATAAACACATAGACAAACTTCAACACCGCTTTCCAAATGCCATTAGAAAGATAAAACCATCAAGAATCAAGCTAAACTGTCCAACCACCAAGATGAGCAAAGAGATAGCATGACCTGGTTAGCAGAGCTGCAGTTTCAGCTCCAGATACGCTGGCTTTACTCATTTCCATCTATGTAAGAAAAGATTAGTGTTAAAACAAAGAAGTGCCCACTTCACAGCACAAAGCAGAGATCACCCCAGCTAATCACAAAACAGGTAATATTAAAAAGCAGTAGGTCTTGTATTGTCTTGCCAATTACTTCTTCACTAGGCTAGACAGTCCTCAACTAGAAGTGTGTGAAGTCAATATTCACTCAGCCCAGCTCTGGCCCAAACCATACCAGTCTTCCTGTCCCATAAGGGATGCTCCCTAGAAATCTGTTAAAAACCCATTTACAAAAGTAGGCACAGATGTTTTATGGTTGCTACTGAAACACCCTACCCACCACTTCCTGCGTTACAGAATTAATAGAGTGTACTGAGGTAAAGAGTTGGCAGTGCTATATTACAACCCCTGACTACATCACGTGATTTTATACTACAAAAATGACAAAGAAAAGAGGCTACTAGTAAACTTACAGGAATCACTATAGTTCTCACCATGAGACACCAGTGTTTGGCTTACATGACAAGCTGCAATGTATGGAGATGTTACTGCATATCATGTTTGTGTCTCAAGCTGGCATGCATCAAATTGTCTATCAACCCAATAAGTACTCCTGAAAATTTGATGACACAAGCAAAGATAAGTCAAGTGTCAAAACTCACTATCTGAAAATCAGAGTGGCCTTTTACAGAAATCCTGTAGTTCCATGCAGCAGAATGGTTTGGGTTTTTTTTCCAAGAGAACTAAAGAGGTACATATATAGAAGAGACTCCAAAACATGAAGTTAATACCCACAAAGACAGCCGTCTACAGGCAGCAAAGGGCTTGTTTTCTAAAATGATATCCTGTGGAAGGTAGCTGTCTGTCACTAAAGAAAGCTGCTAGTTTCTTCAGTGGTTCCATGTCTATTCTTTTAATTTCTTTAATTCTACAATCCTTTCAGATTACAGTAACCAGGACTGGTGAATACCCAAGGGGGATGGGGACGTGGGGATGGGGAGATGACACACGGACAGGATGGGACACACTTTTCAAATGCACCATTTTTCATAACAAAACCTACTTTAGCTATTCTAGCAGAATTACATTTTTGTCTGCAGTGCCACATACAGATGAGCTTTTCCTCATCTGATCCAAATGAACTCCATTTCACTACAGTTTTTTTGCTGTTAGTTTCTCCACTCTGTCTGCTTGGCTGAGGTTCAGGCTTTAGTTGGCTCAGAAAGCCTGTAAACGGTCATCTTCAGGAGCTTCTTCATGCTTGTAACATGCCTAGTTCTAGGTTTTACACAGCAGTATTTTAAAAAAACAAAATAAATTATCAAGTTAATAAGTCAAATAATCTATGCCGCCATGTTAAATAAGATCAAGTCTTTGTATCAAACTGGAAGCATCTTTGAGTTGCAGTGTAAAGGTGAGTGGCCAGTAATTTCCATTCCATAATCAATACTAATTCATTTTCAACCTTAAGAACTAATTAATTCTGTCAAAGTGACAACTGCCTATTAAATATGACACTCACAGAAAACTATTCTTCCTTTTTAATTCCAATTCACCACGTCACCTCGTAAAGCCATCTAA